>CM070691.1:1339500-2679000 GCA_036346265.1 Melocanna baccifera | reverse complement strand
AGCGGTGCTGCGATCTTGCCGAAATCCCGGATAAATTTGCGATAATAGCCTGCAAGACCGAGAAATCCCCGCAATGCTTTGATTGTCTTTGGTTGTGGCCATGCTGTAATTGCCTGGACTTTGGAAGGGTCCATGGCCACACCACCCTCCGATATAATGTGGCCCAAATAGGAGACCGAAGAGAGACCAAAGGAGCACTTGGATTTCTTGAGGAATAGCTCATGCTGTCGGAGGAGAAGAAAAACCATGCGGATGTGCTGCAAATGGTCTGACCAAGATGGACTGTAGATCAATATGTCATCGAAGAATACCAAAACGAAGCTTCGCAAGTATGGTCGGAGGACATCCTGCATCAGAGCCTGGAATGTTGCCGGTACGTTAGTTAACCCGAAAGGCATAACCAAGAACTCGAAAAGACCTGCATGTGTCCGGAAGGCTGTCATGAAGATATCATCCGGGTGCATACGAACTTGGTGATACCCCGATCGAAGGTCTAGCTTGGTGAAAAACCGGGCGCCCTGTAGTTCGTCCAATAACTCCTCGACCACTGGGATGGGAAATTTGTCCTTGATCGTCAACTCATTGAGAGCACGATAGTCGCATACGTAAACGCCGTGTGTTATCTTGTTTCTTGACCAACAGGACCGGAGAGGAGAAACAAGAGTGGCTGCGGCGAATGATGCCACGCTGAATCATGTCCGCGCATTGCCGCTCAAGCTCATCCTTTTGGTGATGCGGATACCTGTATGGTCGGACGGAGACTGGTGCTGACCCCGGACGCAGATGGATACGATGATCTTGCGGCCGGGCTGGAGGAAGCCCTGATGGTTCCGTAAAAAGATCCGCAAACTCTTCGAGGAGTGGCTGCAGCTGGTCATGCCCCGACTGAACAAATGCTTGCATCGGCGGATTCTTGGAGAGGCCTTGCCATTGAACCCGTCTACCGTCGAGCCAACACATCATAGATAGTTCATCGAAGTCCCAGCGGATTGGTCCCAAAGTTTTCAGCCATTGAACGCCGAGGACAATGTCAAAGTCGTCCAGGGGAATTGCATAGGCTGTGATGGAGAACGGTCCGATGGATCGAGATCGCAATCGCGATGCACTTCAAAGACACTCTAGTTGATCTCCGTTTGCGATTTTTACGCGTAGACCTTTGTAAGGAGATAGGCGCACCTCCGTTGCTTGGACGACCTGGGCGCTGATGAAATTATGGGTGGACCCCGAATCGACGAGCGCGACGAAGTGTTGAGTGCCGACAGACCGATAACCGCATAGTTCCTCCATTGGATGCTCCAGTAACTGCATGCAACGAGATCTCCGGCGATGGATTCTCCAGGTCTAGGGCGTGCAGGCCCGGCGTGTCGTCACCTGAATCGCCATCCTCATTCATGTCAATATAAGTGAGAAAGGGTTGCTTACAACGGTGGCCGGGCTGGAACTTGTCGTCACAATTATAGCACAAGCCCTTGGATCGACGATCAGCCAATTCCGTTGGTGTCAGGCGCCGAAACAGCTTTGCTGGGCGCGGGTCCGGGGCAGCCGAGTGGGAAGGTATTTCTTGGGAACGCCCTGGAACTGGTGTTGATGGCCGCTGGAAAGAACGCCCAGGACGATTGTGTGGGTTGGAGTTGCCCGCGGTTGTTTGCGCGCGACGCTCATACGCGCGGGCGAGGCTCATGGCCACTTGTAAGTTTGCTTTTCGTCAGAGTTCGACATCCGTCCGTAGTGGTTCCCGAGGCCACCGTGAAGATCTGGACTTGCCGCAGGGCAATAAACGATCGCACGGCAAAGAGCGCCAAGAATTTGGTTTGATAATCGCCGACCGCTCCCGTCGCTAAAGCCGCGTCAATTCCCTGAGGTTACTCTAACGCGGTCCAAACCGCATATGGCATGTGTCCTTGAATTGATCCCACGCTGGTGGCCGTTGTCGCGCTCCAATTGGAAATACCATCGCCGAGCAATCCCGTGAGATGGTAGGATGCAAGCCGACTTTGTCACCTTCCTTGGTCCGTCGTCCGCGAAGAATCGTCGCACCGATTAAGCCAAGACAGGGATCGTCGCCCATCGTGGTCGGAAACTCCGCTTGTGGTAGCGCGAGCGCTGAAAAGGATTTGGCGCATGCGAACCGAGGCGCAGAGAAACTTGTGGCGGCAGGGGGGTCGCGGAAAAATCGCGGCATGGATGGTGGCGGCGGAGCATGGGGTGAACCGCCGATCCTTCCGTGGATCGCACCGTGCCATTGCTTTGATAAGCGGCGCGAAGGATCCCCGAAAAGTCTGCGAGGTGTTGATGCTTGGCGCAGAGGAGATTGCGGCGGATGGAATCGGCAATAATCCCGCCGCCGAGAAAGAGAGGCCCCGCCGATTCCATGGCGCTAGTTTGGCACCGTAGCGATACTTTGCCGTCAAATCCGCAACTGGGACCTCATCTCTGAGTTTTCCTGCGCGATTCCTGCCATCTGATCTTGGAGTGCCTTGAACATCGCTGTCATCGAGTTCGCCTCTTCGCCCGAATCAGAACCAGGCATCGCTGATACCAAGTTGTCAGGACCCTTCGATCTCAGGGCGTAATGGTGGGATGTCGCCTACCGACTTGCCCCGACGCGGCCAAAGCTTCTCCGTGAGGCTCGCCAAATGAATGAATAATAGCAGAGGAGAGGTAAGACGGAAGGAAGATTACTTTCTTATTTCTCATGCCCCCCAATTGAGAGTACATAGCGATATATATAGGGTATGGACCGGAGGAGTTTAGCTCCTACAAGACCGAGTCCGACTCTTATTTGAACTACTAAACATAGAAACCATATGTAACTAGTAAATAGACAGGCGCATCCATCCTATGGCTTGGTTGTCCGCCTGCGTTGGTAGACTATCACATGGTGTCTTTGGGAATTGAATCAACATGTTTGAGCTATGAAGCTACTAAGTTTTATTTTAATTACTATAGTTATTTACCGAACGTATGATTTAGCCATTTTATTTAAAACCAAAATGGCATTTTGTATAAGCATGTTTTACCATGGAGGTTCCATTCACCTAACTGTAGATACGAGGTTCCATTATTCAAAATCTTCACTTAAGTGACTATAATAATAACAACCAAGTTTAGATCACACCAGCTAGGTTAAGCAAACCAAAGTTAGAGACAAGAACCAATAAAATCAGCAGCCTACTACATAGGCCTGATCAGATCGCCATGAGGGCTTGGTCTGATCGTCGGTCTGCGACCGGTCTGATAAGTCAGTCTAATCATAGGTCTAGGGCGGTCTGACCGGTCCCCTTTTCCCATACCTGAAACCTCTTAGGTCAATAGCTCAAATATCAAGAATTTGCCTGGTGCTCATTCAAACACTTCAAAGTTTTGCATGAGACTTTTTCAAGACAATATAAACCTAAGCCGATCAATAATCACAAGGTTCTTGGTTTTGAGTCCACCAAATTGAAGAGAATTGAATCTAGTTCACAAAACACCCAAAATCTTAAAACTCAAATTATTTCTTGCTCATGAGTATCTATGGCATGAGGTCTTCCAAATTTATTCTTGTATATCCTAGCAAGGTAATTTAAGGAAGAGATTCGGCTAGAACTCCCATGAACCCAGAATTATAAATCTAGCTTAAGAACAAGTAAAACCAAGCAATAACACAAACAATAACATGATTGAGACAGTTTTGATCTATTTCAGTAGAGGATAAGATTTACATACTCATGTAGTAGAGGATAAGATTTACATACTCATGTATGATTATAAGCTGCAACCATAGCACCACTCTTTTATCTTTCAAGTTCTCTCTTACAACTATAGAAGGAGACAAGGTGGTAGAGCAAAAACTAAAATCTAGAATCCTTAGATCTACTAACTCTCCTTTTCTCTAAATAACCAGCAACAACTCTAATAGATCTAATCCATTAAGCCTACTACGGAAATTTCTCAACCCCACCAACATGGGTTTTACACACCCACGCACGCTTCTCAATGCGTTTACAAGACTCAACCCACTAACTCTTTTTAGTGATTGATCCACTTATTAGTTCCAGCTCTCGTTGACCTAAACCACTTCTCCTTTGCACCTCTCCAAGGTGCTGTTTTGATCAAAGCACAAACCTAGTATTTGACCAACTATCAAAATACCCTCGACGAAGCTTTCGGGCACCTTTCCTTGACTTCGTCTTCATTTTCACCCCAAAGCATCTCCATATGCTTTGACATGCAGCCCGTAGTGCCTAATGACTAGTCGTCACATCTTTATGTATTTGGACTCCTCCGAACCGTCTTTATGTGCACCGGCCTCGTCACTTGACACACCACATGCACCAACTTGTCTCTTCACGGTCCTTGTCTTCTCTATGCTTCTCGCTTGAGCCATGTAGCCTCACTTGGACTTACACGACCGCTCGGATCTCAGCTTCCCCGCCTATTCCTGGTCTATTGCCATTGACTGTTAATGTTCTCTATGCCACTTGCACATCCAAAGACCAAGCGGCCATCTTGAGTACACATTCCATGCACTTGACTCACGTTAGCCAAAGCCATGCATGATGCAACACAAAACAACCAACCCATGATACTCATGCCATGCACACAAATCACCACTGATCCTAACCAGACCGAACCAATTCGCCAACAACCTGCCAGTGCGTTGGTGGCGACGCACTGCATGCCAGTGCCAATGATGGCGACGGTGTTTCGGCTCCCCTGCGGGGAGATAGAGAGAGTGGGAGCACCATAGAGAGGACGTCAAGGCAATCAAAGTGCACTATGTGGAGCCGGTGGCTGGTGTTGGAGACAACGACCTTGCCCGCCCAAATTCTCCTCTGTCCAAGAGGGAGGAGAGGGGTGTTGGGGCTTTGGCAGTGGGGGAGCTAACACACAAAGTGACACTCTCATTTTGGGTTTAACTATAGAGGAGAGGGAGAACGGGATGAAGAGGGTGCAATGTGATCTCGACGTGTTCTCGCGAGTTGCAGTTGGGACGGTGCTGCGTGTGCTTTGGCGACGAAGTGACTACCTCGCGCTCTTGGTGAGAGGGGGAGAGGCTCGAGGTCTGCCATGCTACAGAGTGCTTGATGGCAGGCACATCGTCCATGTGCATGCAGCGCATGCGAGCGCGAATGGGAGAGAACAAGAGAGATGGCTTGGGGAGGAAGATGAACAGGACCAGGTCGCTGACGGGTGAGGCTGGACCCACATGGTAGCAGCTGCAGGTGGAGTGAGTGGTGCTGGGCTGAGTTGGGCCGATGGGGGAGAGAAGGAAGATAAAGAGGAGGATGAAGGAGAGGGAGAGATGGGCTGTGGGTAGGGCCGCGTGAGAAGAATTGAAGAGAAAGAAGGGAGGAAAAGGTGGGTTTGTCTAATGGATTTTGGCCCAAAGCAATGTGAGATTAGAAAATAAGGATTTGAAATTAACATGCTCTTGGAAAGGTTTTGGGATTTTAAATTTGAAAACTCATTTCAGTATTCAAAGTATAATAACTAATTTTGAATTTGCTAAAAGTTATTTTAAAAGTTTGTATAGCCTTGGCCATCAAATGAGCTGAGGTATACTCATTTTGAATTTTTTTTCTGAAAGTTAGCAAAAGATTTTTGATACCTCTGAATATATAATAACTATTTTTGAAAATAAAAATAGGAATCCCTTTCCTTAAAATAACTATATTTAAATATTCCTGGGCATTTGATTTTTATTTTCTTTGTTGAAATTAAGTTTGGGTTTAGATCAGTGTTACTTGGACACGTACATGGGAATTGGAATCCAACTCGGATTCGGGTGTCCGATTCTGCTAACGAAAAAAATAGGATTCAAAGACTCGACTACTATATACTAATATAATACTAATAAATGAATATATTTCCCCTTCCAAGCTCACGTGGCCATAACTTCATCCCTGACATCTTCCGCCCCATTATTTCTTCCATTCAAAGCCTTCTCTTTTTCTAATCTTCACCTCTTTTTACTCCACCAAAGCCATGGTAGAGAAGGAGATCAACATTATTTCTTTTTTTAGTCTTCTTCCAGCTTTGCTTCACCTAGTCATGGTCATAAACAGGGATATCGAGCCAGCTGCTGTTGCTTTTTCTCCATCTAGTTTCTTCCTCCTTCACCTAGGACGCTACTAAGGGTGTTTGATGAGTGTTGGAGAGTGTCCGACATGTGTCGACACGACAAAAAAAATTTCGGACTTGGGTGTCCTGGTAACACTGGTTTAGATTCGAAATTAAAAAGAATTGCACCCGTAGGTTTTTAGATGTTTTCGGTCCGTGTAGATTTTATTCAAATTTTTTTGTAAATTTGGTTATTGGAACAAAGGAAATTGTTTTTTTGAGTTTCAAACTTAAATGAAGGTTTTTTATAACACCCGAAATGCAACAAAAAGTTTTTGAAATTCATGAAGGTAATGCATTTTTAAACAGAAGCAAAAATTGGGATGTTACAATTTACTCGTCTCTTTTCTTTGCATCTAATGTCATTTCTTACAGGTAGGAAATGCTCTAACTGATGATTTCCATGACCACTATGGAATATTTCAATTCATGTGGACCACCGGCTTGATTTCTGATCAAACATACAGGCTACTGAACATTTTCTGTGACTTTGAGTCCTTTGTGCATACATCTCCACAGTGCGATAAGATTCTTGACATTGCTAGCACCGAAGCTGGGAACATTGATTCATATAGCATCTTCACACCTACTTGTCATGCATCTTTTGCTTCCTCAAGGAACAAAGTGATGAGAAGGCTACATGTAAGTTTTCAAGCTCCAGCAACTCAAGTCATGCAAGAAAATTTCAATATTACTTTTTTTCCTGATATTTTTAAATTTTATATAATTGACTGAACCATGCATGCATGTGTGCATACCTTCATATCTGAGGTGGTGCTAACTGCTAAGTGACTAGAGGAGTCACAGAACCCTACTGTTTTCTCCAAAAAAATAAAAAAATATAGATTTGGGCACCATGTTTTTCTTTTTTCTTTTTCTTTTTTTGAAAAAGGAGTTCCACACTTTTGCACAAAAATTGACTTGTATAAATCAAGCGGGGAAAGTTTCTTGATCTAAATTATCCATATATGTTCATATCATGTGCAAATTGACACTCTTATCATTCATAATATTGAAACTCTTATGCTTCATGAATAATGAATTCACATGTTTTCTGTTCATGTCTTTTGATAGTCTGTTGGAAAAATGGGAGAGCAGTATGATCCATGCACTGAACAGCATTCAACTGTGTACTTCAATCTGGCTGAGGTGCAAAAGGCACTTCACGTTAGTCCGGTCATTGGCAAATCTAAATGGGAGACCTGCAGGTAATCTTATGATTAGGTTTTTAGACATTGAATTGATATTATCTTACTGTGACGTTCTTGAATCCTGATTATGAATCAATCAGCAATTCATC
The DNA here is from genome assembly GCA_036346265.1 of Melocanna baccifera. Lineage (NCBI taxonomy): Eukaryota > Viridiplantae > Streptophyta > Magnoliopsida > Poales > Poaceae > Melocanna > Melocanna baccifera. The sequence continues at coordinate 2,671,595 of CM070691.1, read as the reverse complement.
ATTCTAGTTTTGCATCCTTATGATGTTGGGTTGTTCACCGAATTGCTATCATAAATTGCTGGGAAGGCTCGTCTTTTCACAGCTGTAGTAATATCGCTTATTGTTGAAAAGTGATCCGAATTCGGCTCAAGGTGGAGATTGTTGAAAAGTGATCCGAATTCGGATCCATGTCCGAGTAGGACTCTGTGTCTATGTAGGATTCTAATTTTAGTCTCCTCTCTTTGTGGGACTCTATTTCCCACTACTATAAACATACCCCAGTAGTTTATAGGAAAATTAAGCCAAGAGAGAATCTCTCCATTGTAATATCTCCACCAAGGTTCTAATCCCTAACCGGAAATTCCGACGCCAAGGCGTCAGAAATGCCTACATTCTCAGAACCGGAAATCCCGGGAAAAAACCGGAGAAAATTTGAAATTTGAATTTTGAATTCGAGACGGTAGGAAACCGTGAATCGACCGATTCTGGAAAAACGATAGAAAACCGAAAACCCGGTGGAATTAAGACCGAAAGATTATAAAAGAGTTTTTGTACAAAAATACAAGTTAATACATTGTGCTCCAACACGAAGGTTGTGCAATGTACTCATTATCATCATTGTAGACAAGTCCTTCATAATGAGCCAGGTGGTAAAGAGGATAAGAGATGTCTGAGGACGAATGAGAATCATCAGCAGAAGATAGTAAGTTGGCATCTCGACGCTCATATGTCGGCAAAAAGTATGAGCTACCATATGATGCGTAGGAAGAAGAGTCTTGTGGTTGAGGATGATCTTGTTGTCGGTTCTTAGCCCTTATGTAGGTCTTTATGATTATTCTTGATTCATGACAACCATGGTCTTCATCCTGAGTAGCATGTGTGAAATTTTGCTCACAAGTGAATGCCAATGGTTGACATGTGTCTTGTTGGCCTTGTACCCCATCGTGAGATGTCCCACCATCAGCACCATCATCAGATGACGAAGAGGAACTATCGTCGGACTCTTGGTACTCCACTGCATCAGATGGAGTTTCTGTCTCTTCATCACTTCCCACAACATCGTCATCAATGTCTTTTTTGTTCTTCTTACCAACCGCTTGTTTCTTTGTTTGTGAAAGTGAGGCAAAGTCTCGAGCCAATTTTTCAGTTGGTTGGCTACAAGCTTTTCTTTTTGTAACATGAGACTTGCCAATTGTTTTCTTAGTCCATTGCTTCAACGGTTGGTCATCAAGTGTCTTGTCAAGTTCATGCTCGATATGGCATTAACTACAATCGTAGATGGCATAGGGGCTCACCTTCCTCATCTAGCGAGGCTCTGAGTGGCTCATGGAGCCGCAAGCCACTCATGGATTGGGTTTGCGCTGTCATACATGGTGGCATTAATGAGATCTCCAAAAGGATCTACATCCCTGTCTTCATTCCTAATCTCATGCTCTTGTAATCGTAGCCTTAGATTGTAGTGGACATATACAAGCTTATGCAATTTCTTGTATCCAAGACGGTTCCTCAATTGGGTATGCACTAAAGCAAATGTGCTCCAATTACGTTCACATCCACTTGAGGAAACACATTATGAGACAATCCGCAAGGCATATTTTTGTAGTGTTGCTGTCTCCGCTCCAAACGTCATCCACCATGCAGCTGCACTCATACGACTAGTAGCAAGGTAAGCCTTGTTTGAAGCAAATAGGCCTCGTCAGTTACGATAATATTCTATCTCGACTAGAGCCTGCACTGCATCCTCGGGTGTGTCGGCTATTCTTTGAATTGCTTTTGTCAGTGCATTGACGAGGGCTGCATTCTTCCCCAAATCATATAGTCTGTGGCTTTGCGGGTTAAGCAACGATGCTGTTCAAACACACAGTCTATTAGACAAAATGTAACAAATATGCAACAGTCTATTAGACAAAATGCAACAAATATGCACTTGCCTGGAACGATGTAGGTGCGTTGCTTCAACATTGCAATTCTTCTATTAACTAGCTCCATAATACGATTGTAGGTAGCCTCATCTTCTTTTAACATGGCATTAAGTTCAAATTGAAGTTCATATGTTTTTGCAACCAGTCCTGCCACTGTTGCAGGTTTCTGCTGGTCTACAAATCTCAGTAGTCGATAAATTGGTTGTACCACTTTAATGACCCAATCCATACTAGACCACCATTGTCTACTTGTGAGGCAGGAATACAAGTATTCTCCTTCTTCGGTCATAGACAAATGGTTGGAGCTCCACACATCTGATACCATCCACTTTGTGAACTTGTCTTTTCTATCCCAAAAACTCTTCAAGAAAACAAATGTTGTTCCAAACCTTGTGGCGTTTGGACGAACTATCTCTCCAATTTGTTGTCTCATTTCATTATGCAGGCGATTGTGGTTGTATAGGAACCGACAAATCCTCTTGGTCACCTTGACAACTGCAGCAACCTCGTTGAACTGGCCGATGTCCTTCAACATGAGGTTCACAGTATGCGCTGCATGCAGTGGCTGCGGACTAGAGTTGGAGATTCTTCAATCACCGCTTGACATGCTTTCTTGTAGTTTGCACCATTATCACCACAATCGCATGACATGTTTAACTCCAATTTCTTCAACAACTTTACGGATCTCACGATACAAAAAGTCTGCATTTTGTACGTCACCGGTCGCATTCACTGACTTATGAAAAAACATTCTTCCATTGCAGTACAACATGAAGTTAATTATACTCATTTGTGTAGGTCCTGTCCAGGAATCACACATGATGGATACTCCATATACCTCCCCCATGTTCAAATGTTGCACCCCGGGCTCTTGCCTTCTGCTCGAGCTGGTGCAACTCCAACGACTCTCGGCGAGCCCATTCCATATGCTTTTCCTCATTATCATCAAAGACATCTTCACGCGATGGACCACGCGCTACACGCTCTGAAGCAACTTGCTCCATTCTCAGGCGCTCATCTCTAATAGATTTTCTCTTGGCCTTCGTTTCTTCTATACTTGCTACCATGAGCCTTCTCACTTCCGCCGGAACCCCACTGCAAGGAATAACATCCCCGTGCTTCCCAGCAAGATGTTCTTTCAGGCGTGTTACACCTCCGCCTGACTTCGTAAGCTTACAATATCTACACTTCCAACCAGCACCTCCTAGTCTCTCTCCATGATCCCAAACATTGATACTTTTACTAGCCATCACTACAATGTCATACATCAACAAACACATGCATCAGTAAGGCATAAACACATGCTAATATTGCTCATATCTATATAATAACTAAGAAACTAGCAATTGCCTGCTGCTGGGTGCTGCTGCTCGCTGCTCCCGCTGCTCCTGCTGCTGCTGCCTGCTGCCGCTGCTGCCTACTGCCGCTGCTGCTGCTCGCTGCTGCTGCTTTGCTGCCGCCGCCGCCGCCGCTTTGCTGCTGCCGCCGCCGCCGCTTTGCTGCTGCTGCTGCTCTCTCCTCTCCCTCCTGTTGCTGCATGCATAATACTCCCTGGTTCCAAACTTCCAATAATGCCTCACATGCAACACAACAGCAAAAACACTACTTCATAGCATCCAATAATGTCTCACATGCAACACAACCAACCCATGGGCCCAACATGTTCCTAAATAGCTTCTTAAGCATCCAATGTAGGTACAATACCCCCTGGAACCCATCCAAACATCTACAAATTCAAAATTTTCAAATTTCAATCTCGGCCGGTTTTCCCCTCCCAGTCGCTGGTGGTACAACCGGTTACCGCCACCGGCCGGTTACCGCCGGGATTTCGAACCTTGATCTCCACATTATAGTGATTTGCCTTCGAGCGCCCGTGGTTTTTTCCCGTAAGGGTTTTTCACGTAAAAATTCGTGTCTCTTGTCTCTATTATTCTGTGCGTTATTTGCAACACTTATATTATCAGGAATTAAATTTGATTCCTCACCTCATGACATAGAGTTGGGTTGTTCACCGCATTGCTATCCTAAGAAATTGGGATTTTGGTTTTTGAAATTATATTGCTACATTTATGCTTTGTACTCTTGTAAGATTAATGTTATCAAGATTGGAGATCTCATTCTTGGAGGTTAGTTTGTAACAGCTGAAACTCGGAAACACTAACGTCAATGACTGACATTCTTTGCAGTGATGTTGTTAACTCCCACTGGAGGGACTGCGAAAGATCAGTTCTGCATATCTATCATGAGCTTATACAATATGGGCTTCGTATATGGGTGTTCAGGTGATTCCTGACTCTCTAAACAAAGTCTTTGCCCCCTAAGGCACTCAAAGATAGCTGTAACTGTAAGCCTGTAATACTAAGTTATTCTCTGTAACAGAGTTTTAGGATTCAGTTGGTTTCTTTTTCCAAAATACTTTTAACATACTCTGACTGCAGAAAAGTGAGTATAAACCTGTCATGACATTATACCTAGGTACAACCTAAGTTCTACGTTAATTATTATTTTTCAGTCTTTCTTCCCAGTCAACATGGTTGTGTGATTGTGACATGCTGATAACACTAAGGGTTATGTGCTTTTCCGAACACTTCTTTCAAGGAACCAGTTGTCTCCTCTTTGTATTTTAAACATTATGCAAGAATGTCTTGTACAGATAATACATAAACTTTTTTTGTTTTGTTTTGATCTTTTCTTTTCTTGGTCCAGTGGAGATACCGATGCAGTGATTCCAGTAACATCAACTAGATACAGTATGGATGCTCTCAAGCTTCCGACAGTAACTCCTTGGCATGCTTGGTATGAAGATGATGGCGAGGTATGCGCTTCTTGACCAAAAGACCCATGCATGTTCAATAGCCTGAAGCTTCCTGGTTTGTTTTGTGCATAATTTGCACAGTCGCAGACCATTCATGTTTTGGCCTGTGGTATGTGGTTATGTGGCACATCTGTCCTAACAGTCTAGTCACCTATTACTACAAGTGGAATTTTTCTGGAAGTTAATGTGAGGGAATCACTCGTAGAACTCTTGCTCTTAGGAGAGAGGTCTCACAAGTCATATATGATAGCCATGATCTGTTGCAGGCATGGTGCATTTGTTGTGGTTTCTAGCCTTTTACTAGGACCATTGTGCATAAGTACATACTCGTAATGTTCTGTTCTCAATTGGGACACGTTGTATTCCATGGGCCTTTATATTGCAAAAATTCGTATCATCTATTTTTCTGTTGCTCCAAATCTCCAATATGTTTTGTTCTTTGGGGTATCCATCCTCCATTCCATTCCTAGTCTCTGAATTCTGTGTTTAAACAGGTTGGTGGCTGGAGTCAAGGGTACCAGGGTCTCACATTCGTGACTGTGAGGGGTGCGGGTCATGAGGTTCCCCTCCATCGGCCCAAACAGGCTCTTACTCTCATCAAATCATTCTTGGCTGGGAGCCCAATGCCTGTGCTGCCTGACCTACGCAGCGATATGTAATATGTCTGGCTACCGGATACAATTGATTCAAGTGATGACCGGCATCACAACCAGCTCAACCAACGCAGTTAGCAGTTCAAGCTCCACGCAGAACTTGAACCATATAAGGATGCCCATTGTTATCTATATATATGTGTGTATATACGTGTGCCCATTAGGCTCATTAGTCTTGTACTCAGTTCCATATATACCTATTATTGATCTAATAGGATTTGAGATGGTCTATTTCTATCATGGTATCAGAGCAAGGTTTAGCTGGCTCTCACCCTAATTTCCTCACTACATTTCGCGTCTCTGGCCACCGGTGATCTCTTGTGCTCCTTTGATTCTAGTCGAGCCGCCTCCGCTTTCCAAGACACACCCCCGACCTTGATCTCCACCAGCGTAGTTTGGGTCACCGTTGCCTCCAACGGCCTCAGGCATCGCCGTTGCCCTTGGGAGCTTGTCATGTTGGGTCGACCTCGGGCATTGCCGCCTTAACCCTAGGGAGCCGTCGCCTCTGTCGCACCCCAATCCTCCTCGAGCGTTGACGTCGACCTCGGGCGATGCTGCCGCTGTTGTGCACGAAGTCCTCTGCTTCGGCTCTATTCTGTCCGAAGTCCTATGCTTCGGCTTGGCTTTAGCGATTCCTCTCCTTCAGTCCTCTGCTTTGGCTCAACTTCACTTGACACTGGTATCCTCAACACCTACAGATTGCTTTGTCCGAGAGACTGTTGCTGTTCTTTGCTCAACTACTTTTTGTTGTGATGGCCTCCCTTTCGGGTACTTCTGATTTTGTCAGTATGGGAGGTGCCCTTATGGTCTCAGAGATCAGGCTAAATGGGCAGAATTATCATGAGTGGTCATTGTTAGTTCGTATGCTAAATGGGCAGAATTATCACGGTCTAGTCTTCGACGAAAAAGACGGATGCGACTGCTGCTGCTAAATGGCGAAGTGCTGATGATCGTGTTACTGGCATCTCGTGTCAAAGTGCTGAGATTTCTATCAGGATGGATTTTATTGATCTTCTAAGTTCTCGTAATATGTGGGAGTATCTTCAACAACGCAATGAACAAACCAGTAGGGCATGTCGTTTTTCTCTTCTATATACTCTTCATGATTTTCATTAGCAGTATATGTCTATTGAGGAGTACTACAATTCTTTGACTCGCGTTTCATGACATTTGACCTCTATGATTCCTGCTTCCTGTACTGGTTGCACTGGCGTATAGGCAAGGTGAGTCATGACACACATAATTTGATGTTCACTTTTGTTATACGCCTTCGCCTAGAGTTTGAGTCTATTCGAGCTTAACTCCTGGGGTGTACTATTCTTCCAACCATGGAGGAGGCCCTTACTGTATTGATTGCTGAGGAGACTTTACTTCACTCTTTGACCTTTGGATCGATGTCACTGTAGTCTATTCTTGGATCGACACCATCTCAGTCTGTTCTTGTGGCCCCTTGTCAGGTGGTTCATCAGTCTGCTTCACTTTTCGATGCTACATCAAACCAGGTTGTCTGCTCTTACTGCAAAAAGCTTGATCATCTTGTTCAGAGGTGTTACATGCTTCGTCTAGAGCTGCGACCAGCTTCACATTGTCATCGTGGGGCGATTGCTGCCTCCACTCCTGCGTTTATTGGGAATTCTGCTCGTCACTCAGTTGGGTCAACTTCAGGCTCTTCAGACTTAGGCTCGTCAACATTCTTCATCTGATGCTTGTCTTGGTGGGTCTACCATCCTTGTTGCAGCCCCTTTTTCCGTGTCAGATACTTGTCTTCCATGGGTTTTGGATGTGTGGTTCTCGTCTTTCTACCTTAGCTCGTCAGGTGTCTTAGGTTGTGTCGTTGTTGACACTAGTTATGATTGTAAGGGTTGCAAGTTTGATAAACAACTGCAACTCCTATATCTTATTGTCTTGTTCTCTTTGTTTTCAAATGTGGTCATATCTATTATGTCATTTTTATTGATGATTATTCTTAATATACATGGATCTATTTTATAAAACATCAATCTCAACTCTTGTCTATTAGTCTTTTGCTCGTATGGTCCACACCCAGTTTTCTACTCATATTTAGACCTTTCTGTTCCCACGTCTATTCACTATGCTCACCTGCTACGTGTGTTGCGCTATCTGCGGGGGACTATTGATCGTCGTCTCTTTTATTCTCGATTGAGTTCGCTTTAGCTCCATGCTTACTCTGATTCGACTTGGGTGAGTGATCCTGATGATCAACAGTCTGTCTCTAGCTATTGCATATTTCTTGGATTTTCTCTTATTGGCTGGAAGTCTAAGAAACAGACTACAGTGTCACGGTTTAGTGTTGAGGCTGAGCTTTGGCTATTACTACTTGAGAGATTTTTTGTTTTCATTGGCTCTTGGCTGATCTTGGTGTGTCATGTGATACTCGTACATATCTTCTGTGTGACAATACTAATGCTATATGAATTGCTATTGATCCAGTGAAGCATGAGTTTACTAAACACATTAGTGTGGATGCATCGTTTATCTGCTCTCATTATCAGCAGAATACTATCGCTCTCCAGTATGTACCATCTGAGATTCAAGTTACCGATTTATTCACCAAGGCTCAAACTCAAGAGAAGCCTCGATTCTATCTCTGCAAACACCATGTTTCAGAACCTCACCTATGTTAGTTTGAGGGTGACTGTTTAGATATGTGTATGTATTAGGCCCATTAGTCATGTACACAGAGTTCCATATATACCTATTGATATTCGTCTAATAGAATTGAGACATGCTATTTCTGTCATCCATAGCCGTTGTCATTTGTCAGTGCTATTGGCGCCAATTCTTCCCTCAAGAAAACAGGGAACAAAACTGAGATAGTTTTCCTGCCACGAATTGACACTGTCTGTTAATTAATGTGAGCCTAAAAATAAATCTAAATCAACCTTTTGCATTCACAATTTTGTCTTACATGACATATATAATAGCATACAGTCTTCTTTCTTTTTCATATGCTGTGGTTGCTGATGTTATGTCTAGACTAGGATAGCAGTGATACTCTTGCATCTGTGCAAGCTGCGTCCTTTGCACTTTAGTCTTCATGTTTCAGAGAACCAGGTATGTCTCTGATGAACTGTGGTAAATGGTCCGTGGTTATCCAAAACTGCAATTTCCTTGCACCAGTCCAGTCTATCCACAATGTAAAATGGCCAATACTGCCCACTGGAATAACTTAAATGGGGGTTTACCTCACATGTGGACCCTCTTTGTAGCCGTTTGATAGTGTGATCCATGCTGGGCATCGATCTAATGGTTCCAAATGGTCGGAATGACCGATTGATGCTCATCTGTGACCGAGCACAAGGTAAGGAAGTGATCCAATATTGGATGCAGGAATTATCATGCTTGAACTTTGATTGGCCTCAACTCTCAGCAAGGTGTAGTGGAACATAATCGATTCGAATCTCTGTGTAAAAATCTTTGTCTCCATATTATGATCTTATATCTTATTTAGCACTCATATGTCTTTGTCATTTGAATTGCTTTGCTTCTGTGACCACTTATGATCTGACTCAGTATATTGATTTTTTAATCTGATTTGGCTTCAAAGGAGAATAATTTACTTATCATTCTTAAGATCAAATCTTCAGCTCCTGCAACATTTCTGTTCTGCAGTCTATACTGGTTTTATCTGTGCGCAAATAAAAACTAGTGCTCATTCTGTTCATGTGGCAAATTGTTTTCAAATTTACAAAGCAAACTAATTGTCAGCATCAGCTTCAAAATCTGCATACTTGCTTAGCCTTTTGCAGATGAACACCTCAGTTTTCGCCAGTATTTTCCAGAAGAAACTTATCAAACGAAGGTATGCATATGTTATCCTGATATATGTGCTTGTAAATATCATGTGTTCAGGTTAGTGTTGCCATTATAACGAAACACGCATCATCCTCCACCAAGAAAGCAAGCCAAGCCACATTCTTGCCCCTTTTATCTTTCAGGCAACCTCTTTTTTGTTCTTTTACTTATCTTTTCCTATTAGTCGCACCTTTTGACAAAGAAGGGTGTTTTGATTTTGTCGATTTCTTTCCGACCAAGATCGGCACTTTGAGAATAGAAAATTATTGTGCAGAGCTAGCAGTAAGCAGTGGTTTTGTGCACCATATTTCAGAATTCAGACTTCCACTCTTGTATTCCCTTCTGTCATTAAGAATGTTACAGTGTATCTCAATTGTCAAGCACTCATCTTTCAACTTGATCAATAGATATGAATGTTTTTTCCTTTCTATATCTAATAGTGATTTGATAGTTTCAAACATGCAATTTGAATTTACAGTCAAGAACTTGTATGGAACATGCAAATCTATTTCTTGAAATAAACAACTCTGTTTAGCAAGCAGCGCATGTTTGAACCACGTTTTGCTCTCTCGGCTGTCGATTTAGCCATTTAGGTCGTAATCTACTACGCTGTAAATAAGTTCTGCATACATTTTGCTACTAGCTAAGATATTTGCCCGTGCTTGTTGCTATAAAGTATTTGGCATGTAAGTTCACCTTTACATCTCCACGACAAATTCACCTTCCACTCTTTTTTAACTTTTTCTCCGTCGTTTTCTGGCTTCTGTAAAATGTAACTACCATTCAACCTATCTAATCAACACCCTCCTATAAGTGTGGACACACCTATGATCTCTTGAGTATAGATGTTTTTACATGTGGCATGCAATGCTACTGCATTTGACAAGTTACACAACTGAAGCGTGCCGTCCTCTTTTGCGATTTTCCAGCATAAAGTTGCTTGTTGCAGTGAGTGATCCTCCTTGTCATGCGTTCTCACCGGATATGGTTGCCTTTCTCGAGTAAACGTCATGGCCATGTTCATATTTTGATAGAATGACAGTAGTATAGGACATAGATGCTGCATCCTACCCTTGGATCCTCTCATGCATCTCTGACGAGAATGCTATCACGTAGGAACTATTGTTCAACCGAGAGGACATGAATTCTGGTACGAAACAGTTGATCCCACGAGCAAAGATTTCTATCCGTTGAGTTAGGGTGGCCCGTATCTAGTTTTTAGAATTTAAAAAGATGTGCTATAAATAGTTTTAAATGAATCATACTAAAATTATGACTCATACTTCTATTTGTATTAGGATTTCTACTCTAAATTGGAGAAGAGTTAGGAGAAACTATATAAACTATAGAGAATGACCATGAAAAAAACCAAATAACCAAGTAATCAAACCTACTCATCCAAGGTAGAGGTGCACGAGAGAATTAGAGGCTAGGATATTCTTTATCACTATATCTTGTATAAGATAAGGATCCGAGGGTACTAAGGGATTCAAAAGGGTTGTGAGTGATAATCTTTTGTACTATTTTGAGGTTGTACTTAAAGAATTTGCGGTCGGTTTGGTCAAATCTTTTCTATCTCGTTATGATTGCTTCAATATCGTTATTTTAGTTCTCTCTACGATATCCATCTTCTTCGTTCTTGATACCATGCACACGTATCGTATCTCATAAGCTCTGATCCGATCTAGGAGCTGATGCGTATAAGAAGGGGCATCAGAGTGTAACAAGTGGCATTAGAGCCAAAGCTGGATTAATCTGATTTGTGAGAAGGTCGGTAAAGCGTCAGGTGAAATAAAATCAAGATCAATGTCGACGATATGAAATCAAGTCGAGAAATTTGACGGTGGAGGAAATTTCAGCGTGTGGCAATATATGGTGAAAGATGTCCTTGTTCAACTAGGATTAATCGATGCTCTTGGAGAGGACAAACTGAAAAAGATGTTCGATGAAGACTGGAAGATGATGAAGTAGAAGGTTGTCAGCACAATTTATCTGTCCCTCCAATGAGGTAAAATACTTGATGATCAAGGAAAATTCGTTGAAGAAATTATGAAAAGACTCAGAAAAATTATATATGACAAAGCCATTGACAGACCAGTGGGTGCTAAAATAACAACTATACATATTACACATAGAGTAAGGTACACAGTTCATTAACCATCTCAATGTCTTCAACAAGTTTATCATACAGCTGACTAGTGTGGATAAGTAAGTTAAGGAGAACAACAAGGTCATCATATTACTTTCATCTATACCACCATCATGGGGGTAATTAGCGATGAATATTCTTGTTGAGAACATCTCTCAACTTTAATGAGGCAATTGCATATCTATTAGAGGAGGAGTCTTTGAAAAAGCCATTAAAATCTTCATCTTCAGATGATCAAGCATTGGTTGTAGTAGTTGTTGCAGGCAGAAGCAAAGATCACAGAAAGAAGAAGAGCAAGACCAAGGGCACACATGTATGCTATCTCTGTGACGCGAAAGGACACATAATAAAAACTGTCTGAGTTTGAAGCAAATGAAGGGTGCATGTTTAGTGGCGATAGCAAAGGATGATTCAGATATACTAGTCGTCAGTCAATCAGGTACCTCTATTGGATGGATATTACATTCAGATTATTGCTTCCATATATGTTCGGCGAGAGAGATATTTGACGAAGGATCTTTACGTCCGGTGTATGAAATTGTTCATTTAGCGGATTGCAAGGAGTATGCAATTACTGGGGTGAGAATGATTATATTGGAGATGTATGATAGAGTACATCGCACATTGATGAGAGTTTGGTATGTTTTCGACTTAAAGAAGAATATAATATGTGTGACGTCGTTTGAACTAGAGGGTTGTGAGGTATCACATCGCGTTAGAGTCGTGTGAGTTACTTACAAAAGGCAAGTAATCATGAAAAATATTTAGAGTAAGAAGATATCGATTTAATGGTAATCTTAAAGGTGGAGCAATCAATGGGAGGTGTGATAAAATTCCTGGTCAGGAGAAGGAAACCATGTCTTCAATGGTAGGTACTTAAATCTCATCTACAGTTATGTGTGTAACTAGAAAGATGGTTGCAAAATCTAGTAGATGCAAAGATGAATGTGCGAGCTGTTAGAAGAAGAAAGACGTTGTGAGACCAACCACGTAATACTGGCAAGTAGGTAGAGCTCGAAAGCGGTAAAACCTATGGCATGGAAGGCTGTAGGAATATGAGGTGTGGTTAACCAAACCACACAATGAAGGAGCTCTCAAGTGGAGGGTCCAGGCCAGAGACGGACACTGAAGCACAAATTGTGGTGATGTGGATGAGCCCCTGTGGTAGGGGGCATTCCCAAATGTGGGAGAAAAACAAAAATGTGTGGAGCTGACTTAGAGTGAGTTCTTGGATGAGCACAATGACTTCAACGGATAAGAATCAAGGTGAAAATTGTTGAGTTAGAGTAACTTATATCTAGTCTTTTAAAATTTAAAAATTTGTACTATAAAGACTCATAGATGAATCCTACTAGGATTAGAACTTCTACTCCTATTTAAATTAGGATTCATACTCTAAATTGAAGGAGGGCTAGGAGGGGCAATATAAACCATGGGGCTGACCATGGAAAGAACCAAGCAATCAAGCATACTCATCCAAGGTATAGGTGCACGAGAAAATTAGAGGTTAGGATATTTTTAGCACTAGATTCTTGTATAGGACAAGGATCTAAAGGTCCTAGGATTCGAGAGGGTTGTGTGTGAGTGATAATCTTTTGCACTCTTTTGATTTTGTGCTTAAAGAATTTGCGGTCAGCTTCACTAAATCTTTTCTCTCTCGTTGTAGTTGCTTCAACATCGTTATTTTGATTCTCTCTACAAGATTTATTTTCTTTGTTCTTGATATCGCGTATGCTCGTGCCATCTCATAAATTTTGATATGATTCATGAGTTGCTGCATATAAGAAGGGATATCAGAGTGTAACACTATCCACTCGATCCTAGTAAACTAACATTGTAAGTATCATTTGTGAAGCCAACATTGCTAGAGTCTTAGTACCAATAATAAGTACAATTCAATGACTTCAGCATGCTAACGGAATGGTGGAAATGGTAAATTTGTGTTATTGAATTTTGAAGGGCCATGTGAGAAGGTTCATAGTAATATTGTGATAAACCATTGCCAAATTTATGGAGCTAGAATTTGAATTTTACAAAGTTTGCATTTTGTCAAGTTTATTGTCAGGCAAATCAGTTTAACTGCTGGTTAACTGCCGATCAGACCGCGTTGTGCGGTATGATCAGTGTTTTGTTGGTGGTTCAACCAGAGAGGATTGTTTGCGCTATGTTCAACTCTGACCAGCCTCTTGTTGGCGATTAGAATAGCCCTGAGGGTAATTTATCATATTTTGGGAATTTGGTTTTGGAATGATCTTATATATGTTTAGTTAGTGTTTTAATATTGCATGAAGTTTGTTTTAGCTAACGTTGATCAAGTTATGAATAATTTATGCTTGGAAATGATTTTTTTTATCTTTGGATATGCTCGAAAGCTTGGAGTCACATCATGGTCAATAGTGAGAATCGGAGCTACACTAATAGAGGAGCCGAAGTCAAGAACAATCAAGGATGCCGAGTGAGATGGCTGAGCTTAAGTATGGCACAAAGAAGATGAAAAATATTGAATGGAAGGTTCAAGTAATTAGTTGCACCAAGTGGCTTGGCTAGTCCAAATGAGGCGTGGTTCGATGGAACCAGAACAGAAAAGACTTACCAATACGTGGCAAGCTATTGATACACCTACGCGTGGGGAATATGGTGATTGTTTGTAAGGGAAGATAAAAACCGAGTCAATGCAAGGGTATTTTAGTAACTTGCCAAGTACCGAAAACTACGTTAGATCAAAACTTCGATGCTTGAGTGGTGCTTGGGAAAGCAGTTTAAGGAGGTGCTGAGAAGATCAAGTGAATCAAAGGTTAAAAACTCAGCAGATTTAGATTCATGTGCTTTGAAAAGCTTACATGGGTGAAGTGTATGAGTAAAACCCGTGTTATGTGGTGTTAATAGGTTTTTCCCCAAATGTACTAGTGGATAGTATCTATTTGGGTTAGATATGAGCTAGTTACCTCATCTATTTAACGGGTTAGAATTGAGGCTTGTAAGTTAACCATCCAACCATCTAGCCAACTATTCCAACATTGTGTTCTAGGGTTAGGATTGAAGAAGAGTGAGTGTTGTGGTGTTCTATCTTGTCCTCTAGGTGGAGTGGTTATAAAACCTTCATCCTCAAGTAGTAATATATCAATTTTATTTATCACTCATGGTGTCTCTTGTTTTAGTTGATTTGCTCTTGTTCTTATTATTTTTGATCTCTTCTCGCCCTTTTTGATTTTATTGTGTGCTAAGGACATGTAAATGATAGAGATAACTCATGGATATCAAATTTCATCCATCTAATCATCAGGTCTTGTAGTATTTCAAAGTTGCCTGGTTTTACTTGATTTTGACGTATTCTTAAGGTTTCTTGATCTCAAGGTTTTTGTTTCAAATCTTTGGACGATTTTGCTTGCTGTGATATGAGAAAATACATCTAGAGCTTTCTTGGCTATCCTCTATCCATGAGTAAGTCATATCCCAAATTTTTAGTTTTTGCCTAGTTTTAGTGCAACTTTGTTTATTTGGAAAAGGTAGAAACATTGACGAGGATTTATGTGATCATTGGATGAAATAAGTTTGAGGCCCTAAATAAGATGTGTGCAAATTTTTGTCTCTTTTAGCAATGAATTTTGAGATTTGCACCAAAAATAGTTTGGACTTGAGCTAATTTTTTGTTCTAGGAATAAGGAAACGGTTAAACCGCTCCTTGGTCTAGTCATATTGGTCACCGATGTGACCGCTAGCTTGCTGCTGGTATGACTACAAGGACATCACCGATTAGATCGCAGCTCTGTGACCGGTCAGACTGCACAGGTGCAAAAGCTAGGCTCTTTGGTTTTTGAGATTGTAGCTTTATTTTTGATTTCTAATTCTAATCTTCATAACTCTGTAGCTATTGAGATGAATAGTTTAAAAACACTTAAGAAAATTTATAAGCCATTATTTATACGTCTCTGTTAATATTGCGATCCTACAAATTTACTACTTAATTATGTCATACAATTTTCCTTTCAACGACCGCTTCGTAGGTGATTAGGCCCCCTTTTACCACGCTTGTCGTGTTGGCCATTTACTCGGCACTCAACACGTGCCATGCCCTTCCCCACACGTGGCAGCTCCCCTTGTCGATTTGGTTGTAGCCGCATCAGATCACGCCATGCCACTTTCTCGTATTACTGATGTACTTCTTTCGGTAACAAAAGAGTAACGCGCTAGGATCCAGTTAAACTTTGTTGATTTTGATCGGAAAATATTATTTAAAACGTATAATCTGGATATATAAAAACGGTACTAGTGAATTTATTATAGAAATAATTTTATAATATTATATTTTTACAACTTTTTACAAATATGTAATGAGATAATTTAGTGATAAAAAACATCTTATTAACTTTTAAAAGTTAAAAACGTTAGTCTTTTGTGCAGTGGGAGTACGTGGCTACTGATCTTACTGGTTTTTACAAATATTTTTACAAATATTTGAATTCTAACTGTTCGTAAGAGGTAATACACATAAAAAAAAAATCACATGCTATTTTAGCTGGTACAACTGAATTTAATACACTTTTTACTATAATTTTTTTGTTAATCTTATCTTAAAAAAACACACCGTTTAAAAACTAGTTACTATAATTTATATAAATATAAGTTGACTGAAGGTAAAAAAAAACTCAGCTATTGCTGCTGCTGCTTCTTCCCAAGTCACCATCGCAGTGGACAAGTCTCCCCAACCGCACCATCAGCTTAATTTGCAACGGTTACATCACACCGTAATACACACCACTTGCGTGATTTAGGGATATATAATAGGAGATGGGCGTGTACCGTATACTGGCAGTGTACGTACGACTTCTCCTTGCTGCAAAACATAGCTTATCTCCTTTAATAGCATGCTCTAGTAATGTTAGAGTGCTCTGGTAGTATCTCTCAGGTCCTGAGTTTAATTTTCAGTAAGAGTAAATTTTCAGACTGAGGGAAAAACCCATCGCCTGTTACCATACCAAAACACAGATCTAAGGCCCGGCCTAGGTCGTTGGTCGCTCTCATGCGGGCTATGATGCCGCTGTGTAAGGGTGGAGCAGAGGTTCGGATGTTTTCTCGATCTACGTAAGAGAATCTTCTTAAATAAAATATTTAGGGACCGTCTTACCTCGTAGATCCAGTTTTTTTTAATGGCACGCGTGTTGGGGCCTAATCCCACCCAAATCTGACTCGGCCTCCACACAGGTCAATGGCCCTGTCCATACTTAGCGTGTGAGTTCTCTAAGATAATTTTGTCTCACATTGAGAATGCCAAAACCCCCAACTATGCCAGCTTGATTGGAGTCGTTTAGGATTTCAACAATTTTCATGACAAGTATATGGTTTCAATAATTAAGCCAGGACTGATTGCTCCTAACTATAAGTCACTCTACGATTATTTTGAGTTCAAAATTTTTAATTTTTTTTGGGAATATGGATCGTATACTCTCAAGTGGCTACTCGAAACCTGCCGACAATATTACCGTGACCGTGACGACAACATTCAGTTTCATAGGAATATGATCACCAATTTATTGAGAAAACCAGAGTCGGAATAATTTGATGTGTAATTTCGTGGATAAACAAAACCAAGATAGGTTTGACTTACACGAGGGCTGAGGGCAACTTTGAAGGTCTCTCCAAACAGTTTTAACTTCTGGTTTTTTTTCGATTTATTTAAGTCAGAAATCACTTAGAATGCTTTGCCTTCTAATTTCAGTTTATTTTAGTTTTTTGGCTTTTTTGACCTTTCTTTTTTTCTTTGTTTCTTTACATTATCTGTGACGATATAATGATTTTTTTATATTTTTATTTTCTTTTAATTGAGTGACTCAGAAAAAACTAACAACTGCTACAGTGTAATTTTAATCAAAAGTCAATAGCTAAAGTCGTAAGTCAGAAACTGTGTGGTTTCTTTTGAACTGTGGCTTATGGTATAAATTTTTAAATTCTGGCTGTTTGTAAGAGACAATACGCAGAGAAAAATAGCTGCATGCAATTTTGGTCGGTACAACTGAACTCAATACACTTTTACTACAATATTTCTGTTGACTCCGCCTTGAAAAAAATAGACCGTTTAAAAGTTAGTCACTATAACATAAACTATAAGCCACAAGGCATAAGTGAAAAAGAAATCTCTTTGAAACGGGCACTCTCAAGTGAGATAATCACCAAACCATGTACATACGTGACCGAGCTTTAGCTCGGATAGCAAAGCGCCCGGAGTTATCTCACTTGAGAGGGCACGGCTTTGAGCCCGAGGCGCGTATTTTCAGAGGGTGCACTGTTCACGTAAACAGTGCCTCTCTGGCACTGTTAATGTGAATAGTATTCTCTGAGTACACTCGCGCACGTAGATGTGTTCAGTGATCAAAGCACGTGCTCACGTTACCGGAGATCTTGGATCTCTATCTTTAATCTCTAGCATGTGTTTTGGATGTATCTACACGAGTGTGTAGACGTGTGTGGTACTAACTGTGTATGTATATGAGTGTGTTTTTATTGTACTCATAAGCTAAAAAAACCTATGTACATGCACACCCCTTGTCCAAGTCAAAACATTTGGCGCCAAAGCGACACGCAGCCTTTCAACAGCAGTTAGGCAGCCACCCTCTCCGGCCTTTTTTGCCTTCTTCGTATCATCTCCAGCTACTACCTCTCCTTGCCATCTTTCTTCTCCCTCAGCCTCAGCTCCCCATAAAACCATGGCATTGTAGCAGGCGTAGCTATCAAATGATCGCCACGCCAACCTCATCACCACCGTACTTTCGGCCCCAAGGGCCAAGTTGCTCATCCCAATCATCATCCTCCATGTCGGCCTCGTGCCGATCGCTGTCGCCGCCGCCACCGCACAACCACCAGTGACCGACGACCAGTCCGCGCTCCTCGCTTTCCTCTCCAACGTCTCGGCCGACCCAGGCGGCGCTCTCGCCGACTGGGGCCGCTCGCCGGAGTTTTGCAATTGGACCGGCGTCACATGTGCCCGTGCCCCGGCGGGGAGGCCGCGCGTCACGCAGCTGGTTCTTAGCGGCCGGGGGATCCACGGCTTGATCTCGCCGGCGTTGGGGCGGCTGTCGTTCGTCACGGTTCTTGATTTGTCGAGCAATGCTTTAGCCGGAGAGATTCCGGTGGAATTGGCCGCGCTGTCGAGGCTAACGCAGCTGAGCTTGACGAACAATCTCCTCGAGGGCGCGATCCCCGCCAGCATCGGTCTCCTCCGGAAGCTCTACTTTCTCGACCTCAGCGGCAACCGGCTCTCCGGCGGCATCCCACAGACGCTCTTCTGCAATTGCTCCTCCCTGCAGTACATGGACCTCACCTACAATTCCCTCGTCGGCGACATCCCCTACTTCGACGAGTGCCGCCTTCCCAGCCTACGGTACCTCCTATGGTCGAACGATCTGTCCGGTCCAATACCGATGGCGCTGACCAACTCCTCCATGCTCAAGTGGATCGGCTTCGAGTCGAACTACCTCGCCGGCGAGCTACCGTCGCAGGTGTTCGACAGGTTGCCGCCGCTCCGGTACCTCTACCTCTCGAACGATAACTTCTCCAGCCACGACGGCAACACCAACCTCGACTCCTTTTTCCACTCCCTGAGGAACTGCACCAACCTGCAGGAGCTCGAGCTCGCCGGGAACGACCACGGCGGGAAGCTGCCGCCCTTCACCGGCGAGCTCTCGTGAGCGACGTCGCCGACGGGATGGCCTACCTACGTACACAAGTGTGTGTATCCTTACGAGTAGCATATGTACACGCATCATGTATGCATGCATGCATGCATGCCTCCTAGCTACGTAGCAAGGCTCTGCACAAAATTAGCCATAGACTGATGTCACCTCTCAACTTTTACATGCATGATGTGGTATTATTCTGTACCAATCTTAATTATCTTGTACTAATCCTATGATTAACTGCTAATTTTATGGACTAGAGTATGGATTAGGAGGCCATATATCCTTCGGCACAGGGCGATGTGTACAGCTTCGGCGTGATGCTGCTGGAGCTGCTCACCGGGAAGAGGCCGACGGACGTGATCCTCCACGAGGGGCTCACGTTGTACGACTGGGTCAGGCGGCGCTACCCGCACGACGTTGTCGCCGTCGTCGCGCACGAGTCGTGGCGGGAAGCGCAACCGACGCCGTCGTCGTTCGTGGGCGCGGCGGTCGACGTAGGGGCTGTGGAGATGATTGAGGTCCTGTTTTTTTTTTTTGTTTATGATTGTATCTTATGATTTTTTTGTTGAAATTTTTAAATTTTGGGTTGTTCGTGATAGAGATTATGGAGAGATACTAGTTTACGATTTTAGCTAGTATAGATGTAGAATTTTTAACGTGTATTATAATTAACTTGTAAACTCTATTTAAAAGTTAAATACTACTGTAGAAAAAAAACCAAAAACCACTCTTACAAGCCACAGAGAACAGGTCGGCTAGGCCGGCTCGTGTGCACGCAGCACTCGCCGGCGCTGCGGCCCACCATAGTGGACGTCTGCCACAAGATCACATTGCTCAAGGAGGACATCGCCAAGCACGGCGCCGCCGACGCCGACGCCGACGGTGGCCGGTCGTCTTCGACCAAGGACTTGCTGTTTTCCAATTAATTAACACCGAGTTAGCCAATCATTAGTAAACAATGCAATTGCATCCTCTTCCTTTCTTTGAGAGGAAAAGCATTAGTGCATGTCAAGAATGATGCTGCTGTTTCAGTGTTTCTCGTGGCGCATTTGATATCATCTCTTGCTGTTAGTATGAGAGTTTATTCCAAATAGCTTTTGTCTTTTAACTTTTAGAAACCGTTTTCTAAACGGAGTGATTTCTAAAGGTGGTTTATGTAAGTTATTTGTATGAGTCACTGCAGTAGCCGTTTTGAACGGAGTGATTTCTCAACATAAGTATCCCTTACTCACTCAATCTCTCACAATCAACCAAAATCTAAAAGTCATAGCTAAAAGTTAAAAAACACAACACTTTTGAACAGGACTTTAGTTTATTGGATGGTTGAGGATCGCCTACTAACTAGTGCTAATTCTTTGAGTAGTTAATTCTTCAATGGAGATGGCACTCGATTAATCTGTGTTGCAAACATGTCGGACTCAATTAGCCGGCCATAGGAAAAGAGAAGGCTCTTGAGTTAGGCCATTATTCAGGTGCTCACGATCAAAGATAAACAAATGCAGCTAGCTAGCTTGATGATCTTGCTGGTCCTTCCACCAGCAATGTAATTTAAAATGTGTTCTAGATTTGACAAGAACTTCCATACTCTTTACCGGATTGTTTAGGCTTTTCAATTAGCACGCGTGCTAGCTTTAGTCAGATTCAGGATAGCAGAAAGCGATCGACACATTGGTTATGCTCAAGAAAGATTGTTACCTCAAAACATTTTACTATTGTTGTGGGGTTTTGACCTGTTTGGAATAGAAGAAAGCGATCGACACATTGTGGCGACTTGCAACTATTCTGCATGCATCAATGAGCTCTGGACTTGTATGTTCTAGTCCTTCTTCAGAAAAGCAAAATGCTCCAGTATATTAGTATAAGATGTATTAGTCTATCAGAAGGTGTCAAAGTATGATCTTGTGTGTATATGTTCAGACTTAGTCTGTGACCTTATTAATTACATTCATCAATAACATAATTGAAAGAACAAAGTGAGCTCTAATTAATGACATAGTAGTATCTGGGACAGCACATTGGATTGACGTATGGAGTTAAAGAACCATGAACGCACACACCATATTACAATTGTTGCAGGCCGAGCAGCAATAAGACTGATGTGATGGTAACTATCTAGAGCTAACTGACTTCTTTCATGTCGCAATTTGCGTACCAAACTGCCAATAACACGCATCTGATTTGTCTGTTCTTCTTTTTCGTACAAAAGATGCTACGTACCCCCTTCTTTTGAAAGGAGGAAACGCAGACAAAAACAGAAAAAGTAACAATTAAAGGTAACAATTAAAGCAAGCATTTTAGAGTGCGATCCATCTAATGCTCTGATCATCTTATCTTAATTTCTTTCTTGCATGGCTTGTCTTGTTAATTTAGCTACGGTTATCTAAGACGACTAGAACTTGTCCTCTTCAAGATATCTCTTAAGCCCAACTCAACTCAATCTTAGGCATGTTTGGAATATGCAGGAATTTTTTTTAATGAATTTCGCATGCAACAATGTAGTCCCACATGACTCCAAATGAAAATTTCATGATGCAAACTACGCCGTTGGCTAATCAAGCCCGTGTTTGGGTCAGTAGTAGTGCTATATATGAGAACTAAGTATGAACTCGTAATTGTGGTTATCTTTTAAATCAGTAACAGCAAGCACCTAATTAAGCAATTAGGCTGCACAAGCATAACTAGCTGAGGTTTGGCCTACCTCTGTACAATTTGTATTTCTGGATTGCAACAATCTGGAGTGAACAATTTAAATTGTTGTCTTTGTGGAGAAGAATCTGTGCCACCTTTCAACATTGTTTCCTATAAGAAAACAATGTTAATTAAAAGTATTGTGGTTACACACTAAACAATAGATACCAGAGCTTTGGGAACCCTAAAAATGCACGTGGGTACCTTCAGTGGTCAAAACATGTGCCACACTCCCGGAGATTTTGAGTCTCCTTCTCTACTCTCAAGCATGTGCCTTGGAAGCAATGTTTTAAATTGCCGGCTATGGCATTTAGCGACAGGGGTTCTGACTTACAGCAATTTGGCAACTTACAGCAATTTGGCAGCATGTATGGTGAGTTGGCGACTGGGACATTCTTCCTCCAGAGAAAATCAGCAGAGATGGTTTGTTCTGACTTCTGAATAGACTGCCATGGTTGTGCTCTTTTCAGTATTCTTCTAATCTAATCATCTCCGGAATCAGCAGAGACAGAGGGAGAGTTATCAGGATCAGAAGAATGCATTGAAATGTCGCCATTGCAATCACCATCTTCAGATTCGGAAGATGAAGTAGAGGCTGTCGGCTGCTCTAAAGCATCACGCATCAAAGACTGCAGGCTCTTGATTTTCTTCTTCCTATGGCGCACAGGCCTCTTCCTTTTGGCTTGTGGTTGTGATGTTGATTCTCTCTGTGATGCTCCATCTTGTGCACCTACAGGATCTTGTTGTTGTTCATCATTTGCAATTGGTACAGCTACAGCCCCAGTAATAAACTCATTGCCATCATCACAGAGAACATCATCTATATCCTTCTCTATGGGATCTCTGCTTTTGTTCTCTTTCTTGTGCCTTAGTTTGGAGTTAAACTTCACAAACACAAGATCTCTCATCATGTTGCTCCCGCTGGGACATGGTGGAAGCTTGGTGGTCCTCGTCGCCGGTTGCAGCCTCAGACGAAGTAGCCGTCGGTCGCAGTCGTCTCAGCCTCAGCCGAACTGGCCGCCATCGCCTGGGCCCTTTTCGAGGAGGAGGAGTGGGGAATGTAGAGCTTGTTAGTCTTCCTCGCCCCCGGTCGCATCCACCGTCACTGCTGCTGGTCACAGGCTCGCAGCAAACGTCACCGCTGTTGGTCGCAGCAGCCGCTGCCAGCCGAGAGGAGGAGCCGACAGAATAACCGTGTGCTGATTTCGGCCTAGGAGGCGTGCGCTGATTTCGGCCTAGGAGGCCCCCGAGTGCGCTGATTTCGGCCCAGGAGGCCTGGAGGAGAAATAGCGGCACTAAGTTTATTGCTTGTTTAACGGAAATAGCGCGCTAATAGCGGTTATTAGCGTAAAAGATCACATAGCGGCAAAAGTGCACTATCCTAGCGTTGTTGCCGTCCAGCCGCCTATCTCCGGCTATAGCGGCCGCTATCTCCGGCGATTTAAAACATTGCTTGGAAGCACCTATGTAGGTGTGTGTAGGTGTATATATAGTGTTGAATGCGTGCGTACATAAATACGTCTTTATTGTACCCATAAACTAAAAAAACTACACCTTAGATCACATATGCTGATATGCCTAACACATAGCAACACACAGCTAATTAGTCCTAGATGATTTACTAGTATCAATGTATGGAGCAAATCACAATTAACGTAGAACTGTTCCACCGTGGACATGTGCAAATCTGCTGAGGGCCCTACGCCGCGCACACGCACCGTACCTTTTTGTACGCACGCACACAACAATGATTATGCCTATCACTCAATTAAACTCCTGTCTCCGCCGTATCCCTCTAATCAAATGGTCCTGCTTCACACTGCTTTAATTTTTAATTTTTTGAGTTTTGACTTATTTAAATTAGAAGTTATTTGAAACACACCAAATTCTAATTTTGACTTATTTTGACATTTTTAGCTTCTTTTTAATTTTTTTACCTTATTCCTTTGCATTATCCGAGACGATATAACAGTTGCTTTTCAATTTTTCCCTTATTTTTTCTTAAAAAATCTAACAGCTGTTATAGTCCAATTTCAGCTAAAAACCAAAAGTCACAGCTAAAAACTAGTTGAAGCACCACCTTAATTAACTATTTACATCCAAATCCACTCCAATTAGGTTCTAGAGGAGATCATATCTGCACCACCAGGTCCCACATTTCAGTCAACACTGGTCCTGTTTATATGGGTTTCTGCTTATGTCTTTTGTTTAGAAAAATCAAAAGCCAATACGAACATCTGACTTCTCGAAACGATTTATCTACTTCTTTTACTCCGGAGATATGGCAGGAGATCACGGATGCATCACACACCCCACCCCTTTCGCTGCTCCTATCACGCGTACGATATCTACCTCATTTTTTCCACAGCTCACATTTTTCTCTTAAAAATGATTTATATTAATCATTACTATTTATTTTCAGTCGAAACTCATAAGACGCAGCCAAAAGCAATCAGCAAAACCTAATTCTAACGCCCCCTGGACACGAGGCATTCCTGCTGCGCCACGTGTGGTATGTGCGCGAAGTCAAACACTTGGCGCCAAGGTGTAACGGCTGCGCGCGGCTTCCCCGCCGGCAGTTAGGCAGCGGCACGCCTCTTCTGCCTCCATTAAAAGCCCCGGCGGTGTAGCAAACGTTGCTGTCACCAAGCATTTTGCCTCCGATGTGAGCTTGAGCTCCAGCTCCCCAGCACCACACGCGCTCTCATGGCGGCCGCGCCAATCTCCGCCTTCGTCCTCACCTTCCTCTTCTCCGTCCTCCATGGGCTAAGCCCGACTCTGTCAGCCGGTGGCGGCTCGGACGACCGTTCCGCGCTTCTGTCCTTCAAGGCCGGCGTGTCAAGTGACCCCAACGGAGCGCTCACTAGCTGGGGCTCGCACGATGTGTGCAACTGGACCGGCGTCGCTTGCGACACGGCGACGCGGCGTGTCGTGAAGCTGATCCTAAGAGACCAAAAGCTCTCCGGTGAGGTCTCTCCTGCGCTTGGCAACCTCTCGCATGTCAGTATACTTAACCTCTCGGGAAACCTCTTCGCCGGGAGGGTTCCGGCAGAGTTAGGGAACCTCGTTCGCCTCACTTTACTAGACATATCGGCCAACTTGTTCGCCGGGGGAGTCCCGCCGGAGCTTGGCAACCTCTCTAGGCTTAATTCCCTTGATATCTCAGGAAACCTCCTCAGCGGGGGAGTGCCGCCGGAGCTTGGCAACCTCTCCCGGCTGGAGCAATTGAGCCTCGGAAACAACCGCTTGGAGGGGCCGATTCCGGTCGAGCTCACGCGCATTCGGAAATTGATTTACCTCAACGTCGGCGAGAACAATCTCTCCGGGAGAATCCCGGAGGCCATCCTCTGCAACTTCTCTTCCTTGCAGTGCATTGACCTCTCCTCCAATTCACTTGACGGCGAGATCCCCATGCGAGGAGATTGCCCGCTCCCCGACCTGATGTTCCTCGTCTTGTGGTCCAACAACCTCATCGGCGGCATCCCTCGCTCGCTATCCAACTCGACGAAGCTCAAATGGCTGCTGTTGGAATCGAACTTCCTCTCCGGTGAGCTACCGTCCGACATGTTCAGCAACATGAGGAGCTTAGAGCTACTGTACCTATCATTCAACTTCCTAAAGAGTCCAGAGAACAACACCAACCTCGAGCCGTTCTTTGCCTCCCTGACAAACTGCACCAACTTGAAGGAGCTCGGCGTCGCCGGGAACGAGCTTGCCGGGACGATTCCACCGCTTGTCGGCCGCCTCTCCCCCGGCCTCAAGCAGCTCCACCTGGAGTTCAACGGCATCGTTGGCCCGATCCCGGCGAACCTCTCCGACCTTGCCAACCTCACCTCCCTGAACCTGTCCCACAACCTCCTCAACGGCTCCATCCCTTCCGGCATCGCCCGCATGCAGAGGCTCGAGCGGCTGTACCTGTCCAACAACCTGCTCTCCGGCGAGATCCCGCCGTCCCTCGGCACGATCGCGCCGCTGGGGCTCATCGACCTCTCGCAGAACCGGCTGACCGGCACCATCCCGGGCACGCTCTCCAACCTCACACAGCTGCGTGTGCTCGTGTTGCATCACAATCATCTCTCGGGAATCATACCTCCGAACCTTGTGCAATGTGTAAACCTGCAAACTTTCGATCTCTCTCACAATATGTTGCAAGGCAAGATCCCTGCAGATTTGTCCGGGCTAAGTGGCTTGCTCTACCTGAACCTTTCCAGTAACCTACTGCAAGGGCCAATCCCTGCGACCATCAGCAAGATGGTGATGCTGCAAGTGCTCAACTTGTCGTCGAACCGGTTGTCCGGCGAGGTCCCGCCGCTGCTCGGCAGCTGCGTCGCGCTCGAGTACCTCAGCGTCTCCGGCAACGCGCTGGAAGGCAGCCTGCCGGACACTATTGGCGCCCTGCCGTTCTTGCAAGTTCTTGACGTGTCCTATAATAGCCTTACGGGTTCACTGCCTTTGTCCTTGGAAACGGCGACCTCGTTGCGGCGCGCTAACTTCTCCTACAACGGCTTCTCCGGGGAGGTGCCGAGTAGCGGGGCCTTCGCGAGCTTCCCGGCGGACGCGTTCCTCGGTGACGCCGGGTTGTGCGGGTCGATGCCCGGTATGGCTCGGTGCGGCCGCGCGAAGCGCCGCGTGCTTCATAACCGGCGCGTGGTGTTGCCCGTTATCCTCACCGTCGCTGGCTTCACGTTGGCTATTCTTGTCCTCGTCGCGCGCCGTGCGGCGGCGAGAGCGAACGTCAGACGAGACGCGGGGCGCTCGATGCTGCTCACCGACGCCGACGAGCCGAGCGAGAGGGAGCACCCGAGGATCTCGCACCGGGAGCTCTCCGACGCGACGGGCGGCTTCGAGCAGTCGAGCCTCATCGGAGCGGGGCGGTTCGGGCGCGTCTACGAGGGGACGCTCCGCGACGGCACGCGGGTCGCCGTCAAGGTCCTCGACCCGAAGAGCGGCGGCGAGGTCTCCCGTAGCTTCAAGCGGGAGTGCGAGGTGCTGCGGCGGACGCGCCACCGGAACCTGGTGCGCGTGGTCACCACGTGCACCCAGCCGGACTTCCACGCGCTCGTGCTCCCGCTGATGCCCAACGGCAGCCTGGAGAGCCGCCTCTACCCGCACGACGGCCGGCCGGGCCGCGGCCTCGACCTCGCCCAGCTGATCTCCATCGCTGGCGACGTCGCCGAGGGGCTCGCCTACCTGCACCACTACGCGCCGGTCCGCGTCGTGCACTGCGACCTCAAGCCGAGCAACGTCCTCCTCGACGACGACATGACGGCCGTCGTGGCGGACTTCGGCATCGCGCAGCTGGTCGAGGACGTCGGCGACAGCGACTTCGGCAGCATCACCGGCTCAGCCGATCCGTGCAACTCCATTACCGGATTATTACAAGGTTCAGTCGGCTACATTGCACCAGGTAGCTAGGTTACACTATACATGTACCATGTCACGCACGTACGTTTGTTAACATTTTTCTTGTGTTCTTGCATGGTTTAGAGTACGGATTAGGAGGCCACCCTTCTACACAGGGTGACGTTTACAGCTTCGGTGTGTTGATTCTTGAGCTGATCACTGGGAAGAGACCGACCGATGTGATCTTCCACGAGGGGCTCACGCTGCACGACTGGGTCAGAAGGCACTACCCGCACGACGTCGGCGCGATCGTCGCGCGGTCGTGGCTGACGGACGCGGCGTCGGCGGTGACGGACACCGGGGGCTACAAGAGGCTCAGGGCGGACGTCATGGTGGAGCTGATCGACCTCGGGCTCGTGTGCACGCAGCACTCGCCGTCGGCGCGGCCGACCATGGTGGAGGTGTGCCACGAGATCACTCTCATGAAGGAAGACCTCGCCAAGCACGGGGGCGTGTCGGCCGCGACGGCGATGAGG
This sequence comes from Melocanna baccifera, assembly GCA_036346265.1. Lineage (NCBI taxonomy): Eukaryota > Viridiplantae > Streptophyta > Magnoliopsida > Poales > Poaceae > Melocanna > Melocanna baccifera. The sequence goes on along the minus strand of CM070691.1, from coordinate 2,644,021 downwards.
ACGGCATCGGTGGCGCTGACGGCTAGCGATCGGTCGTGCTCCACCACGGATTCGTCTTTCTGACATTAAATTACGATTGGAAGAATTCAGGATACAAGCTGCACTGCACATTTCGATCCTTCTCTACCATATTTTTGTGTGTGCTTTCATAGAATGACGCTTGAACATATGTATGGGAAATCTTTGTTTCAGTTCTTCCTCTTCCTTTTTCTGCGTTTCCCACCCTTTTTCGATTAATCTAGTTGAAGGAAACGTATAAATGTGCACGTTGTTTGCGATGGGTCAACGCTAATTTAGTCTGCTCTAATCGTTGCACATTGCCCACTACAAAATTCTTTTTAGTTGTTTACTTTCGAGTTCTAATGAAGAGGTCGCTTGTGCTATAAACTATGCGTGGTTAAAGAACAATTACTGACCAAATGGCTGCACTCTCAAGTTCAATCACTACTACTCCATGATCCGACAATTAATCGTGACATATTTTACTATACTTTTTCGTGAAAAGCACATCTCTTAACAGTGCGGACAAAGACACGATTGTTGTAACATTTCAACTAAGTGACTAACTGGTGGTCCGCGGACCTGAAATATATTTGATTGGTTTAAGATATATTTGTTAAATATTCGATTTTTTAGGATGTTATCAATTCAATTTAATTTTCATGTTTGTAGAATTGGTTTCATTTTGTGATATTAATATATAGCAATATATGTTAAAATAAAGAATATAGATTACATCTTTAGGACAAAATACTTGTTCTTTATAATTTTTAATTAGCATCTCCAATAAAAGAGACAGCAATTGTATCCATATTAAATAATTAAAAAATGCAAATTATAGTGGATATTGTAAGCAAGTTTGTGTCCGTGCATAGATAGCTTGAGTTCAATTATATATCCAACTATACGTGCAGGAATATCGCAGTGTAAAATAACTTCTTGCACGCTTTCATATATCGAGAAAAACCATTGGCTATAATTTATTAATCGTAAGAAGGGTCCATCTAATTAAGAGCTAGATGCTTTTCTTTTTATGATAATTTCTAGCAATTATCCTCATTTATCATGTAAAATCCATCCGTTATGGATTGCTAAACATAATTAGGGTCTAGCAAATTAAAAGCTAAATATTTTTTATTTTTGAGATAATTTCTACAATATTTCTCTTTTTCTTATCTAATGTAAGTAACCATCCTAATCTTTTATTATGTGATAGATAACACCTAACAGTTAATATAGTTCAACTTTAATTAGAATCCACCACATCAATGGCGATTCTAGCAAAACTAAATTTAAAGTTGTAAAACACACATTGTTGGGAAGCTTGCACATAGAATATGTCTTTTTTTCGTTGCTCCTTTTTTTTTTCTCACAGAGAGCAACCTGTTCTTTTTGTTTTTTTTCATGCATGGCTTTTACTCATTTATTTTGCATATCCACATCATTCTTTTCCTCTCATACATGGCTTTTGGTGCGGCCATCTAGGATTATTTTTATTTATTGGATTCATCTAGAATCTATAATGAGTAGCCTTGTCATATAAGATTTTTATTTTATCGAAGACATCTATTGGTAATCATTTACTGACCATAATAAGGGTCTATTGAATTGAGGATAGATGTTTTTTCTTTTTCTAAGAATTTTTAGCTTATTTGTCTTTTTAGCAAAAGTAAAACTTATGTCATCAATTTTTAGTATATAATAGATAGATTTTTTGAGAATTTACTTTGGATTTCGTTAGAAAATCAAATTGCTAATTTTCATTTTCCCCCAATATTTTAGTTAATTTGGATTGTACTTGACATGGACACCTTTTTAAATTTCCTATTTTTATCTAATTATTATTCCAAATTTTAGTTATTTATGCATGTTACTTTAGATGTCGTAAGGAAATTAAATTGATAGTTTTGTTTAATTTTTATTCTGAACTTTAGTTAATTTGGATGGAACTTGATACATGATTCTTTCTTTTAATTTGAGCAATTCTAACATGGATCCATGAGATAGATGGCTAGATCTTTCTGGTTAATACAAGAGTTTCCTCAAAGTGCATAATTATTATAGGTTTATAAATTTTAATATTTTAGTATTTAGGTTTCAAATTCACTTACAAATCAAATATCTAATTATCTTTTAATTTCTATTTTGAATTTTTCATGTTTTTGGATCATAATTGCTGTGGATTTTTGCATAGTTTTTGGTTGAAATTCGTATAAAAACTAATTTCTTTTTTAATTATTACTTTGAATTTATTTTTAGGGGTTTACTTTGAAATTCATTCTGCTAATTTTATTTTATTTTTTATTATAAATTTTAGTTAATTTAGATTGTACTTTATATGAACTCTTTATTTTAATTTGCTATTATTTTTTAATTATTATTGTAAATTTTAGTTATTTATGGATGCTACTTTGGAAGTTGTATGGAAATGAAATTGCTAATTTTTTATTTTCAATTGTGAATTTCTCTTAATTTAGATTGTACTTAAAATAAACTCTTTCTTTTAATCTGAGCCATTATAACTCAAGTCTGTCAGATTGATGGCTTGAGCTTTCTCTAAGTACATTATTATTATAGATATAGATAGATTCTTATATATATCTACAAGTCAACTATAAAATTTAAATCTTTAAAATTAGAACCCACGAAATTAAGGACTAGATATTTTGCTTTTGTATAAGAATTTCTAGCATATTTTTAGTAACTCTAATAGATCTATCATCAATTTTTAGTATATAATAGATACATCATTCAACATCTCAGCATCAAGAAGTGCCTCTCCATTTCAACTTTTCCATAGAAGCTCCGATATATACTCTATCCATGAATAAATAACTTAAATCACTAAGGGCTTGTTCTTTTTAGTTGCAATTGATGGTTTTTGGCTGCGGCTGATAGCTTTTTGGCTGTTTGTGACAGAGATTGCGGAAAGAGATATACTCGTTTGCGATTTTTGATGATACAGATATTAGTTTTTTAACATGTACTACAATTAACTTGTAGATCTCATCTTAAAAAAATACTCCGTTTAAAAGTTAGTTACTGTAGCAAAAGTCAAAAGTGATTTTTAGAAGCCGCAAAGAACAGAGCCTAAGAAAACTTTCAAGATAGAAGGTCAATCAACTTTGCATTTTTTTTTAGACAATAACAAGTGATATTTGTACCAATTACATGCTTGCAATCTACATTACCTCCCTTTTCCTAAAGAAAGACAATATGCATGTACCATACATGATTATTCACTCTGTAACCACTTTATTTTTTTTTTGAAAAATGTTAAACAACTCTGGAGTGTTTTTTGGGTTAGGAACACTTAGATTTTTTAAGAGTTGTATCTCCATCTATCAGATCCTCCATTCCCCTCTCTAAAAAAGGAATATAGGGCGTTGAATTTTTATTCAACAGATTCTTTATACTTCCTCGAAAAAATATGAGTGCTCTTAAACTCAAAAATACTCGAGTGCTCCTTAAAGATCTCCTTTTTTTTTTTTGCTTAATCTCTACATAGAAATTAAATCTATGAATTGAAGTACTAGCATTTCTTGGAGCGTGGCTGGTCATCAGCCTTCGGGCCTTCCGCCCTGTACTTTCTCCACGTACCGTCCTTGAGGTTAGCGATCTCACGAGCGACGTCGTCCATGCTGGGCCTCATCGACGGCGCGAGCAGCGAGCATGCGGTGCCGAGCTCGAGCAGCTCCTCGATGACCTCCATCTCAAGCCCCTCGCACCGTGGCGGGCCACCGGAGAGCGGCGCCATCGACGGTGGATCACGCAGCGGCGAGCGCTCGATGACGGCGCCCACGTCGTGCAGGTAGCGGTTCTTGACCCACTCGTGCAGGCTGTGCCCCTCCTCGGAGATCACGTCCGTCGGCCTCTTCCCGGAGACCAGCTCCAGGAGCATCACTCCGAAGCTGTACACGTCGCCTTGCGTGGAAGGGTGACCTCCTAAGCCATACTCTGCATCAGAGAGAGAGAGAGAGAGAGAGAGAGAGAGAGAGAGAATCACGCATGAGACTAGTAGAGTACTACAAGGAGATATACGAAGAAGCATTGTTGCTTACGTACCGGGAGCGATGTAACCAACAGAGCCTTGTAAAAGTCGAGTAATAGAGTTGCATGGAGTTGAGGCGTCAGTGATCTGTGGATCTTTCGAGTCCTTCATCAGTTTCGAGATGCCGAAGTCGGAGACGATGGCCGTCATGTCGTCGTCCAGGAGAACGTTGCTGGGTTTCAGGTCGCAGTGCACGACCTTAAAGGGGGCGTGGTGGTGCAGGTAGGCCATCCCGTCAGCGACGTTGCTGGCGATTCTGAGCAGCAGGTCTAGGTCCATGCGCTGCTTGGCCGGCTTGCCGGTGCCGGGAGGATGAGGCGGGTGGATGAGGCCCTCGAGGCTGCCGTTCGGCATGAACGGGAGCACGAGCGCCTTGAAGTCCGGCGTGCTGCACGCCGTGATCACCCGGATGAGGTTCCGGTGCCGGATGCTCCTGAGCACCCGGCATTCCCTCTCGAAGCTGCCGACGATCTCCCCGCCGGCGTAGTGGTCCTGGTGCAGCACTTTCACGGCGATTGCCATCCCGTCATGGGCGACACCCCTGTAGACATGTCCATATCCTCCTTTCCCGATCAAGTTCACTTCTGAAAAGCCGTCAGTCGCGTCAACAAGCTCACGATATGAGATCCTTGGATGCTCACTCTCCTTTTCGCCGGTGACACTGACCCGTCCTGTCGGGAAACGTGGTGGTTGACCGGTAACACACACCATGACCGATACACCGGCAACGACGGCGACAACGACAGCAACGACAATGCACAGGAGTCGGACATGTCTCACTCTCCTGTTGCATTGGACCATGCCGGGGATAGACCCACATAGGCCAGGGTTGCCGAGAAACGAGTCATCGGTGAGGTTTGCAAATGCCCCTTCACCGGACAGCTCTCCAGAGAACTTGTTGTAGGAGAAGTTGGCGTACTGGAGCGCCGGCGACGCTTGCAAAGACCGAGGAAGAACGCCGGTGAGGCTATTGAAAGAAACATCAAGGACATGGAGGTTTGGCAGGGCGCCAATGGAAGTTGGGAGGCCGCCTTGCAGCGCATTTCTGGAGAGATTGACATACTCGAGCGCGACACATCCCTCGATCTGCATCGGTATTTCCCCCGAGAGCTTGTTCGCGGACAGGTCAAGAAACTTGGTCATTTCCATGTTGCCAATTTGCAATGGCAGGGGGCCCTCTAAGAGATTGTTAGACATGTTAAGATATATGTTGAAGCTACTTATCCTTGCTATCTCTGCAGGAATTTGACCTGTCAATTTGTTGTAAGAAAGGTCCATGGTTAGGCTGCATCTAAGACCGGGTGGTATGGCTCCTGAGAGCATGTTGTGGTGAAGGATTAGGTGTTCCAACTTAGTGAGATTGGATAAGGTCTCTGGTATTGCGCCTTGGAGCCTATTCTGAGATATGTCAACGGTATCTAACTGTTTGTTCTTGCCGATGGATTTCGGTATTTCGCCGGTGATTCGATTGTTCGACAGGTCTAGTAGTGTAAGCTCGTGCGTCCGCGATATCTCCGGCGGGATTGGGCCCTCCAACATGTTGTTGAACAGGCACAGCTGTGTCAGATTGGGAAGGTTTCCAATGGCCGGAGGAATCACACCGGTGATGCTGTTTTCATTCAAGAAGAGCAAGGAGAGATTGGTCGACAAGTTGCCGACGATGGTCGGGATCTCTCCGCCGATGCCGTTCGAGTAGATCCCGAGCTCTTGCAAGCTGGTGCAGTTCACCAGAGAAGCGAAGAACGGCTCAAGGTTGGTGTTCCCGTCATCACTTGAGAAATTGTTGTGCGACAGGTAGAGGAACTTGAGGTCCCGCATCTTGTTGAACATCTGAGACGGCAGGACGCCGCCGAGAGAATTGTGCGACAAAAGCACCCACTGCATCCCCGTGCAGTTGGATATCGACGCGGGGATCTCGCCGAACAATCTGTTTTCGTAGAGGCTGAGGCCTGTCAGGCCTGGGAGCCGGCATCGCGCCGGGAAAGGGATTTCGCCGGTGAGGGAGTTGCTGCTCAGGCTAATGAACGTCAGGGAGGAGCAGTTGCAGAATATGGCCTCCGGGATGTCGCCGGAGAGGTCGTTAAAATCAAGGAAGAGGTAGGTCACGTTCTTCAGAAGGCCGAGCGTCTCTGGGATCGTCCCGTTGAAGAGGTTGTCTTGAAGGCCTAGCACACTCAGCCGCGAAAGCGTGCCGAGCTCCGGCGGGATTCTCCCGGAGAGGTGGTTGTGGTGGAGATAAAGCTTCTCAAGCATGGACAGGTTGCCGATCGCCGGGGATATGACGCCGGTGAGGTTGGAGTTCGACAGCAGCAGAGCAGTCACTCGCCCGCTGTGCGGGTCACACTTGACACCGGTCCAGTCGCACACGCTAGGCGACCCCCAGTCGGAGAGGTTGCCCCAGACGCCGGACTTGAAGGCGAGAAGCGCGGCGCGATCGCCGTCATGCGAAGCAGCGGGTGGAACGATCACCGCAAGGCTGGGGCCGAAAACGGCGACGATGCCAACGAGGGTGAGGAATCCAGGCATCGTGGGGCACGCGTGCGAAGAGGACGCGTGCATGGAACACTTAGGATTTAAGAAGAGCCATTAGTGCCTACTTTGCTTAGCTCGTGCTGGTGCTGAAGAAAGGCTACTACGCAAGGATGGATAGATGGCTGATAAATAGGGGAGGGAGAAGCTGGGGGAGTGGGTCTCCTTGCATTCAGGCGTTGAATCAATGGAGGGGTCAATGCTTCTTTTTTTTTTTTTGACTATATGGCAGCATCAGATCAGGAAAAGATTACAAGCTGATACTCCATTGAGCTAGAACGGTGAACACTGCAGCATTGACATCGATGGTCTACTGCTGGTGAGATAAATAAGAGAGAAATGCGGGTGTAAGATATGAGTGAGAGGAGTGAAGAAACTGTTTCAGAAAACCAGATGTTCATTTTAATTTCTGATTTTTCTAAGTAAAGCTAAAAACAGAAATTAATATTATCAGACCTAAGTCATTGGATTTGGCCACATAATGGTAAGCCATAGATTAATTAATCGAAGGGTCATGCCGGGTAATTTTGAGTGGTTAACCAAAATGCAAGCATGCACATTGGCTCACCGCACGGTTGTACGAAAACATGTTCCACTTAGAGAACATATGGCGATGCGACGAACGTTTCTTTCCTAGCGTGGAGAAAATCCATATCAGTATCTCACGCTTTATGCTTTCCACATTTGTGCAGGGTTAGGCCCTCTTTCATATGGAATTGCTTGTTACATAAAGGGCATTACGTGTTACAAGTATTTAAGATCATGTTCTTTTAGGGTTTTACTTTTGACTTCTCTAAAAATCAAAATAAATAGAATGATTTTTTGAAACATATTATCTAAACAGTTTTATAAGGTCAAAACCGTATACACTACCCACTGTTATCTCGAAAAATACAGATAAAAACTATTAGCCGCAGCCTAAAAGAACATATTCTAAATTTCAGCACCGTAGTAGAGGTTCTTTTCTTCTTTTCGGCTGCGACTAATGGCTTTTAGCTTTATCGCGATCGTTAGTACGAACCTATTAACTGTCGATAAGCCACTTCGAAAAGATGATGGAGAAACTGTTCCATTTGTTTGTTCAGAAGAAGACATAAGCTATAAACTAAAAAGGAGTGTAGTCTTGTGCAACCAAAAGATGCATAAGCCACCTCCCGTCACCGGTGAGCAGCTCCGTTGAACTCACGTCGGTCTTCCGCTGTATGGCGGCTAGCTTTGGCCGGGCTTTGCCACGAAAAGAGGCGAGTACCAGAGTCCAGAAATGCTGCGTTTAGCAAAGCAGAATATAGCTTTGCTTCAAACAGATTATGACGGCTCGGCGCACTCAGCAGAGCCCGACCGACACTTTACAAACACGCGCGGTCAACATGTCCGACAACACAACGCACAGGCGCCATAACCAGCAACACCACTCGCACGCACGCACGGAGACAGCACCAGAGTCCATCAGGATTCAGGAAAACTACACTGAAAAAGCAACTCCATAAAATTACTGGAGAATTAGGACACTACGGTTAATCCATGAGGCAGAGTATCTGGGACAGATAAACCTCCGGATGACAATCTAATGAACTAATATAGTCTCGTGTTACAGCTATATGTATGTATACGTGATCAGTGAATTACTTTACAATAGAGGAAGAATACTATATTACGGAAAAATTATAATAGAGTAAAAGCTCTAGTTTTAAGACAAGGCATATATAAAGTAAGTGCTTAACTGAAGTGAGTATGCCGCAAGGAATTTCTGGATGTCCTTCTGCAAGAAAATTCATACCAAGAAGGCAGTGAGAAGCAGGGAATAGCAAAAGATACTTAAAAATAAAACTACAGTAAAGGGAAGTCGGAAGAAGTGGTTTGCAATATTATAACCAAAAGAGGATTAAGCAACGTGCCGCTCAATGAAATACAAAAGTTGTCATTTCTTATATTGAAATCAACTGAGAGATTTCAAACGTAATGAGTGTATCAATCCAAATGGGTCGAAAGTAAAATATGACAAATGGATCGAAAGTAAAATAATGGCACTGAAATATAGTAACATAATGGGTCGAAAGTAAAATAGTGAATCAATTCAATATTACGATAAATGGACTTTTAACTGATGGACTCTGGCTTTCCACTCCATAATGATAACACGAAACACAATTACAGGTGATAACCCATCCAGTACTGCAATTTGGTATTTTTTTATACCAAAGCGACCACCATAAGTCTACTCTCGAAGAAGTGGGCTTTAGTTCAGGGTTCTATCCTCAGTGTCATCTGAAGTTCTGAACCACATAATCCTACGACAGGCAGAAGAAAATTTACATGCCAGCCAAGCTCAGGCTGCTTCCATGTGGGTGACCCATTGACCATCATAAGCAACTGCCATCTAGGACTTTATATTTCTAGCATTTAAGCTTACGCAAGCCGTCAGCACTGCCAAGCTGTATGTTATGACCTACTAGCACCGCTTGGAATATGCAGCCCTCTGGGGCACTCAAGGTAGATCTAAGGCTTCCCAACAACGCTCTAGGACTGTGGAGTTAGTGTTCTGGTGCTGAGTTGGACAAGGTTAATTTCAGGTGGATGCCCATACCCCAAGATTGAAGCCTATTAAGGGACTTTGTGTATAAATAATTACTTATTAGCAATGCCGTATCCCACCAAAAGCTGTCGGAAGATTTGCATAAAAGAGACAAAAACATTTGTAGATTAAAGTTTTACAAGAACATGAAAAAAAATGGCACTGACATATTATAGTCCACAGCATGGTTCAAACTTCAAACAGAATCGCCTAAATATCTTGCAGCCATTATTAAGGTCAGCTCACCATCGCTAATGTTAATAACAATATGCAACATACACTTGATTCTTCCAGAAGTATGATACATGGCAGGCTCAGAAAGGGATACATGGTAGGCTCACAAAGGTTAATGTTCACTTTTCGTGTTGTTATATATGAATAAATGAACATATGATGGAAATCTTTTAGAAGTCACAGAGAAAACTCACACACCTCAATCTGGAATGGTGAAGTTGTAGGAGGGTATCTCTCCATGACTTTGCCATTTTTGTCCACTAAGAACTTCTCAAAATTCCACTTTACTAGATCACCCAAAAATCCTCCAGCACTAGACTTAAGAAACTTATAAATAGGGGCTGTATTAGGTCCATTGACATTAACCTGCCATTGTATGTACAATACAGGTACAAGAAATGCATCATGTATTCATGTCCCATTAATTCGCAGCAATTGACAGGAAATATTGAATATATTGCTTCTCAAGCTGGAGTTATCATACCTTGTCGAAAATAGGAAATTCAGCTTTAAACCTTGTGCAAGCAAACTGCTTTATCTGCGGATTTGATCCAGGTTCTTGTGCACCAAATTGATTGCACGGAAACGCCAAAATCTCAAATCCTGCAATTTAAATAAAGTATTAGACTAACAAAATGTATCTTTGAAACATATGAGTAACAAAATGTATGAGATATAAAGTCTACTATGATCGGTGAAGTCCATGTTCATGCCATGCCAACTGGAGACTTTAAAAAAGAGATAGATAAGTGTTTGGCCAGTAGTTATGCACTTTGGATTGTTTATTGATCCAATCAGAAGCATCCCAAATTCCCAAGGTCAGGTCAGTTGGCATATAGAGATGGGAAGGAGCATAAAAAGAGGGAATAACCTAAGAAATGTTTCATATAGCAACATAATATAAAGAACCCATGATCAAGGGAAGATTGACCATTGACTGGGAACTATTTAAACTTCAGTTACTACACCCAAGAAAATGCACAGATCGGCAGCATGACATACCAGTAACAGCAGCAAAAATGATATGAAAGCAGGAAGCGTGAAAAGGGATGTAAGCTTTTATAATGTAATTATGATCTGACATACTAATGAAAGGGTCCAGCAACTCAACATAATTTATAGGGATTGATTTTGTAAACTAATAAATCAGCAAGCTATAGTGCAGTGTAAAAAAACCCTAAACCAGAAATGCTGATTACCTTTAGTCTTGTACTTCTCATAAAGATGAGATAGTTCAGTGTAATTTGCCGTTGTCAGCCCACTGGAATTCATAGAAGAATGCGAAGTTTAATGCACAATACAGAATAACTTACTATACTGGGTATTAGGCGAACAATTAATCAAGGAAATTACCATTGAGAAGCAACATAAACAATCAACAGCACCTTTCCCTTGAACTTGCTAAGAGAAACATCTTTTCCATCAATGTCCTGCACAATGGAGAGCAATTTTCTTCAGGCACAAAAGTTGAAAACGTACATATTTAATCCCCTCATAAAGGTATACTGATTCCTTCATGTATCAATAATTCAACATATAAGATGATGACAAATTAAATGTGTGGAAAATGCACTAGGGGAATAAAAGTATCATACTAAAAAAGCCAAAAATCCCCAACTACATGTTGCTTAGAACAAAGATGAACACACTACAATAAACGAGTCAAAATGTGCCACTGCCAGTTTCATGAAAGTTAAATTCACCACGAAACAAATGCTATCCCTTAGAATTTCTAATATTCTATGTTTTCATCTTACTTGTTTTTGACTGACTCTGCCTGAACATGTCCTGCTTGTGCAATTTAATTAGTGTGCAACTAACCACACTACTATCTTTATCCCATGTACTAGCACATAGATGGTAAATCCGTAAATAGGTCTAACAAGTGTAAGATTAAATAGATTTCCTAAATCCAAATATAGGCTCTGAAACATTTACATTAGAACTTCGTGTGCACATTAACTAATAACTACGGTAAAAAAAATGCTTGAAGTCAACTCAAGTTTAAAGAACAAACGAAAATATGTTACTATCAAACATGCTTGAAAACTAAGACATTAATAAACATACGGAATTCTCAAAAGGAACATCCTTGGTTATTTCAGCACTGTCATCTTAAAGCTTAAGTCAGATGCAGACCTTATTTGTATTATAAGCATGCATCCGATAAGAAAAAGTTGATCCTGTACAATTTCTGTAGACCTCCTACTTATTTATGAATACATCCCAACAAACGATTATATCAATCAAAAGAAATTCTTCCTTTTACGCATTTCAGTGGAATGATACCGTGATAGTGCCAGAACAAGCATAACGTATTTTTCATCCTCTAAATTCAGAAAACTTAGCACGTCATTCAACCTATAGTTCCAACACCTTACAGCCCTGATAGTTAATGTTTTAGCACTTTGATTTCAGGTACAAAGCTTCAACTGCATTCACCTGATTCGGCCAATTTTGATCACGTTCAACAACACCACAAAACATTTAGAATGCTATGTACCAACATATAGTTGCAACACTTCCCCCCTACCTAAACAACACCACATCAAAATACCTAATACGGTAATACCGCAACATGCCACAAAAACAATATCATCCAGATTTTGAAATTTCCAAGCATTCCATCCAGAGGAAGATGTCACCTTCACGGCGAAATCGTAGATGCTCTTCTCGATGGTGGCGGTGGCGTAGGCGACGCCGGGCGCTCACCTGCGCGGCCGCGGCGCCGCGACGGAGACCGCCGCCCTGCCCTAGGCCGTCGAGTGACCCGGGAGGCGCACGAAGGCGGCGGCGGCGGCGGCCGGGGGAGGGAGCCGCGTGGCCGCGGCGGCGGGGAGGAGGCAGGTGAACGCGGCGGCCGTGGTAGAAGAAGCCATGTGGCTCGCGTCGGTGTGTGCCGTGTGGCGTCTCGGAGAGAGATGCGAAGTGGGAACGGTGCCGACTCGGGGTCTGTTTATCCTTCTCCCTCGTGTCTCTCACTCTCTTGTCCATCGGCCGGTAGCGGCAGCGGCTGGCGCAGCATGGTGCGGTAGATGTCGGCGCTGCACTGCGCGGACAGAGCAGCACGACAGCAACGTGGCGCGGCGGTGTGCGGGCGCATGGAGGCGGCTGCGGCCCAGGCGCGGGGGCGCGGCGCAGGCCGGGCATGCAGCAGCGGTGTGGTCAGGCGGCGGCGGCGTAGCCAGGCAGCGCAGCGCGGCCGCCAGCGGCGGTGGCAGTGGCCGACGGCAGTAGTGCAGCCAACGCTCAGTGGTCACATGGTTCGGCTGGCCGAGGCATGGCCGAATTGCGCTTCGCGCGGTGTTTTGTTAGCTTGTGCAATGGAACAATGTTTGCACGGCCGAACGAGCTTTTCGCATGGCTGAACAGCAAAGGCTCAGGGCGCTCGTTTTAGTGATGATTTATGATTTTTAACTAAAATTTTACTGTAACTGATCTTTTTTTACTATATCTGATTTAGCTTTTTTGACATAATTAATTTTAAAAAATGTAAAAATAAAAAAATATGTTAATACAAAGGAACACGGAAAAAAAATACAAAAAAGCCTAAAATATCTAAAAAATTCAGAAAAAGACGAAATACTGAATAATGAAAAGAAAAGCAGAAGTTAGAAGTAGAAGCCGAAAAAAAGCCGAAACGAGCGGGGCCATACGCAATCTTTTTCAGTTGAACAAATCTTTTTCTATTTTTTCATAATTTTATCTTAACTTTTATCCAATTTGTCTTTTTTCGGGCAGTTACACATCTTATATCCTTCGTACAACAAATCCACTGAACGTGCTCATAACAAGTACTTCATGATTGTTAACCTTCCCGTTATGTATACTACACCCTCCATGATATTTGTCACTATTGGCCATGATTATCTTTACTATAGTACTATTGCTTGTCTGGTTATAGTCTGTTAATATTATAATCACACCATGGTACCTCTAGGTTACCATGTTATTCATGCTTTTATGTTTACGCTTAAATCATTAATGAGTGTAGTGTATAAACATGTTATGAACTTAGGTTTAAACCACCAGTAAACTTATAACATTAAAGCTGCCATGTTTTATCTTCCTATATCATGATCCATTGCTTATATCATTTCCTAAGTTAGTCATGAATGTTACATATTGATAACTTTTAATTTGACTAATAAGCACTCATCACGTGTTATGAACCTAAGTTCATAGGGGTAAACTCCGCCGAGAGGATGGTCGGGCAGCATCGAACGTAGAGGGAGAGGGACAGACTATAGATGAGAATGACTTTATTATTTCTTGCTTGGTTTTAACAACATGCGGCAACCCTATTATATAGTGGGCTTCCCCTAATAGATATAATCTAATCTTAATCCTATCTCTAAGAAATAGAAACTAATATCATATTTTTAACTAATAGAAACTAATCTCTAACTTTATAATGAACCGACTGGGCCCAGGGGGGCTATGCCCATAACATTACACCCCTTCCAGACATGCAGCTTGTCCTCGAGCTGCTAACCTGACATGCACACACAGGTGCAAATAAACACGCAACGCTAAAAGAAACAAAGCCTTTTATATATCGTCTTATTTCTTTATTTTTAAGACTAAAAATAAATTAGAACTGACTTTTTTTTGCCTTAAGTAGGTGGCAGCTTCAACGGTGGATCTGACGACAGTCTGCGGCTCAGGTGGCTAGGCAGTGGCCAGCGTGAGCTCGGTTCAGCACAACGTAAGACGTCCAGGCGACGGCGGCGGCTCCAGCTCTGGTTGGCGGCTTTAGTCGGAAGGCGATGTCCAGTGTGATCTCGGCTCGGCCTGAGGAAAGATGTCCAGGCGGCGGCTGCCAACTCCGGTGACAGCGGATGAGGTGGCCTGAAGGCGATACAGGTGAATCGATCAAACAACCTGCAACCATCATCGCCGCCACTGCATACTGACCCAATTTCTGGCGACGGATCCCCATCGTGGACGCCGGAGGAGGAGATGGAGTGGGTGTTCTGCAAGTTCGCTACGAATGGCGACGACCGTATCTCGTGGTCCGAGCTCATCATGCTATTCGAGAGCCTGAGCCATGCGACCTCTGACGACGAGTTGGCGGCACGATGGCGGAGGCGGACCCCGACAGCGATGGCTTCATCAGCCTCGACGAGTTCGCCACGGTCAACACCACCGCAGCGGGCGATGTGGTCGCGATCGAGGAGGACCTTTGCCATGCCTTTCGGGTTTTCGATGCCAACGACAATAGCTCAGTCCCTGCCACCAAGCTCACGCACGTGTTCCTCGGCCTCAGGGATAAGGCCACCATCCAGCAATACCGATGCAGATCACGTAGCAACAACTGCTTGTGCCTTCTTCTTCTCCTCCTTTCCCATCAACTTGGCCACCTTAGTCACCATATCTTCCAAGATGGCTTTCACATCATTTACGTTGACACCCATCTCGTTGAGGGTGGCCCTCATGACCTTAACATTCTCGGTAGCAGAAGCCATATAGTTGGTTCTGATGTCAAGTTGTTATGAATCTAAATTCATAGGGCGTAAACTTCGCCAAGAGAATGGTCGGGCGGCGTCGGCGTAGAGGGAGAGACTATAAATGAGAATGACTTTATTATTTCTTGCTTAGTCTCAATAGCATGTGGTAGCCCCTTATAATTTTAATTATATTTCTAATAAATAGAAATTGATATCATATCTCTAACTAATAGAAACTAATCTCTAACTTTTTAATGAACCAACTAGGTCCAAGGGGGTTACGCCCAAGACATCACATAGTAAAACTTGGTTGTTTGCCAATCCTTGTATGAGCTATACTGTAATACTTCTATTATAATATTACCTAGGCCTCTATCGCCATTTCACCATTTCACATAACCTCTTACCGAGATCTAATGCTTCTCCATTTTAAACCCTTAGCAAATCCTTCCATTTATCATTTCCTTATCTTAGCCTTTTCACAATTTCCTTATTTCATATCATATAACTTATTAACAACATAATAATTATCTAGCCCGGGGTTATCCACATATAGGAAAATTTTCTACTTACCGGGTAACGTACAGGGGGTCATACACTTTCGTTACTCAGGATTTTACACCACATCTACGGTTATACAGTCGAGGATGATAGTATGCCTGACTATTCTTGTATAATTGGGTATGTGAGAAAATAATCACCGGTGCCATTGCCATAATTTACTTAATCACAATTATCTTTAATCCACCATCCCAGTTACCTCTATCTTTGACCTTTATCAGCATTCTCTGTAACATAATTACATTGCACTTGTGTCAATTACTTATTAAAATTGCTTAACATTTACTCACTTTTCTTACGACCATTGTTGTGTACTTACTGAGATTTTTAAATCTCACGTTAATTTGCTTTTTTCATTCTCAGGTAAAAGGCTAGTGGAGTGATTGCAGCATGCATGGGTGGGAACACTTGCCGCCATTTATTTTATCTTATTATTCTTTCTTTGGTTAGAAGTAAACCAGTTCTATATTTCAAATATCTACTTACAATTTTTGCTGATTCCTTAATAAAGTTTTATTTCCTTTGCAATTTATATTGTTACTTTTATTTATCTTTTATTTTGACGATGATGTTCCATAGTAATATGTTATATTGTTACGCAGGGTGCTACAATTGTTCAAGGAGTTGGTGGGCTTCGGCTTGAGGCCAAACTCGATCACACTGGTGGCGCTGATCCCGGTGCACAGTCCATTCGGGCATGAACTGCTTGCTCGGTGCTTGCATAGCTTGGAGCTTTGTCCCTGGGCAAGTGGGTGCACAAGATCATTGCAAACGAGGACCTCGAGCTCAATGTTTATGTCATGACAGCACTCATTGACATGTAGTACGTGAAGTGTGGAAGCATTGATGAAGCTCGTAGCGTGTTCAACAGAATGGACAACAAGAATGGTGTCTCCTGGAATGGGGTGATAGCTGGTTATGGCCTCCATGGTCAAGGTCCTGAAGCTTTGAAGCTCTACAGGGACATGCTGGACGCCAACCTTGTTCCAACAAGCTCCACCTTCCTGTCCGTCCTCTATGCATGCAGTCATGGAGGTTTGGTTGAGGAAGCGCGGACAGTCTTCCGGTCAATGGCCAATGATTACGGGGTTAGTCCAGGTATCGAGCACTGCACATGCATGGCGGACCTTCTCGGCCGAGCTGGCCGACTCAAGGAAGCTCTTGAGCTCATCTCTGAATTCCCCAAGAGCGTCACTGGACCTGGCGTATGGGGGGCTTTGCTTGGTGCTTGCATGGTCCAAAAGGACAGCGACCTTGCAAAATTGGCCTCCCAGAAGTTGTTTGAACTAGACCCTGAGAACACTGGCTACTATGTACTCTCCAATCTGTACCACCAGGTAGAAAGCAGGAGGCCAAGAGTAGAAAGCTGGTGAAAGCACCAGGGTGTACTCTAATCGAGATAGGCGACAAACCACATGTCTTCATGGTTGGTGACCGTGCCCACCCGCAAGCAGAGGCCATCGACTCGTACTTGGAGAAGCTCGCTGCAAAGATGGTCGAAGCTGGTTACCGACCCGAGACGGAGGTGGCATTGTATGACGTCGAGGAGGAAGAGAAGGAGCAGATGGTGGAGGTGCACAGTGAGAAGCTCGCCACTGCCTTTGGACTGCTCAGTACGGAGCCTGGGACAGAGATCAGGATCATCAAGAGCGTTAGGGTGTGCCTGGACTGTCACAGCGCCACCAAGTTCATATCCAAGGTGACACAGATCCTAATTGCGGTTAGGGATGCGTCGAGGTTTCGCCGTTTCAGAGATGGGGTTTGCTCCTGTGGTGATTACCGGTGATTCACCTGAAATGCCTCTGGTATCTTAATAGATGGTCGGTTGATTCTTTTGAGATAATCGTCTCTGGAGAGCGTCTAAGCAGTGGGCTCAAGAGCGTCAATCTCATGGGGGTCGAGAGAATTGTCAGAACTGTCAGCCTCCAGTGGCTGCAGCTCAGTTTCAACATAATACAGTCCAGGAAGTTGAGTTGCAGGCGCCGGAGGTTGATAGTTTTGGTCACCCTCAGGAATCCCTGAGATCGAGTTCACACAATGGTTGGTTACGGCCAGCTGCTCTTTTGTCGCAAAAATATACATTCAATGTCGTCGTCACGAAAAGAAACTTCTTTCAACTGGAGCCATCGTTCCAAGTTAACGGGTGGATTTTTTAGGCAGTAGCTTATGGTTTTTAATTTAAACTTTTGAATTCTTACTATTCGTGGGAGAGAATACGAAGAGACATATTCGTATGTAATTTTGGCAGGTATAGCTAAAGTCGGTGCTGAAGTATAAGTAAATTGTCTATCTTTTCTCATCAGCTTAAGTTTTTAGGTGAACTAGTTGGTGCATGCAATTTAATATGATACCAAAGCCAAGAGGTCTTGAGTTCAAGACCCGGTTGATGCAATTAAAAAATATAATTGCAGCACACTTTTATTCCACGTCTGCAACTTAATAGTTGATACAATGTCTACTACATATGGTTCTAAAACTAGGTATACTCGTTCGAGTACTAGGACTAGGTCCCCTCACCGAGTACGAGCAGTTAAAAACGAGTACATAACTGGTATAACTGGGCAAGTAATTGGCTAACAGGTCATGTACTCACCAGAGTGGCCTGTTCAGTGTAATGAAGGCATGAAGCTCACAATCAAATTTAATTAAGCCCATAGCAATACAACCCAGCAGAGAAAGCCCACACTTATAGTACTAGCAGTGGCACACACACGCCTGAGGGAGGCATCATAGCGACAGCGTGGGAAGGAACCTTAGGCGCGGGAGGGCGACGATGGCTGCTGCTACATCTCCTTCCTCCGACGATAGGCTCCCCTGCTGCGGCTCCTCCCTTTGACGATGGCCTCCCCTGTTGCGGCTGCTCCCTTTGGTGCTAGCCTCCCCTGCTATGGCTCCTCCCTTCAGCGCCGACCTCCCTTATTGCCTCTCCTCCCTCCGGCGCCAGCCTCCCCTCCTCCCCTGCTGTGGCTCCTCCCGCCGAGCACCACAAGATATGGATACAAATAGTATATACATCAAAACAATAGCATCAAATATGACTTTGATTTTACATGAACATACAATTACATATATAAATATGTTATTAAAATAGAAAAACCAGTTGTAAGGCCGAGTACAAGGCCGATTACCGTATAATCACTACAATGTGAGGTGACCGAGCGAGTACCAATTACCGAGTTTTAGAACCTTACTACTACAATTGACTTGTAGATCCATCTTGAAAAGACGCACCGTTTAAAATCTAGTTACTATAGATCCTGCCCCCTTTTTGTCCGCACCATAGTGTTACCCCTCACCGCTTGCCCCACTTCAGTCATGTCCTTATCTGGCCACTCCACCCGACTCCTCTTTGGTCGTGGTGCTTGGTATGGCTACACCGTCATGGTCCACTCACTGCCTGCCCTTGTTGCCGGTCACGGAGCACCGCCATGACCTCCTTCCCAACTGCTTCAAATTGCCCCACGTGAATGCAGAGAAGCTGCACCGTCGTGGTCCCCTCACCGCTCGCCCTTGTCGTCAGTCACGGAGCACCGCCATGACCTCCTTCCCAACTACTTCAACTCTTCCCGCGTGAATGTAGAGAATGAAGGAGAGAGAGATGGAGGAGTCTGATTCTCGGTGTTTGGATAAGGTAGACGTTGATGAATGGCTAGGTGAACGGGCTAGAGTAGTGGTGACGTCCACATCGGATGGTGGAGATGTATCTTGTTGGGATGGGATCCGACAGGATTGTCTTTGCTAGCTTTTCCCATTTCAATTTGAGAAAAGCTATCCTATGGTACACCGTAGAGTCTATTTTCAATAGGATATGTGAGAGCCATCTTATTGCCCATCTCCATATCCTCATGATATCTCACTCGTCTAGCCTATCCCCACCGAAGCCTCGAGAACTGATCCCCAATCAAAGCCTCTAGAGTCCCTCCTCTCATATGTATGTATGTATGTATGTATATTAACTGGGATACTATAGTGTCTAAGCATCATAATCTAAAATATGTATTTTCTCTATGTATCACGTGTGAAAATTTTTGGGTTTTTTTGGATGTCAGGTTTAACTAGTTAAAACAAATTTGAACTAAAATTCGAACTGCATTTGTCTTTTTTAATGATGGTTTGATTGTAGGTATGTGCTGATTTTATTTAAAATCAGCAAAGCATCTCATCTAAATTCATTCAAAATATTTAAATTTAAATATATTTTTTCAAATGTATGTGTGTTATTTGAATTATTGTAGATGAGTATATGCCCTAAAACAAAAGTTTTTGAAACTATATACCTGAATTTCAGTTGAATTTGACCATTTAAAATTATGGTGGCCTAACATCATGCTGTCCCATTTCGACATCACATACATACACACATACATGTATGCATGCATGCAGACATACATACAGACACACATAGGTAAATTACATGAGGCACCTGGATGTCTCAAGAACCATCTGATATATGTGTATGATTGTTAATTTTTATAGTTTGGATATAAAAATATTTTATACTCTTGATATATTTATGGTAAATAAGTTTTGAAATTAGATCAAACCAGTTTGAAATGCTTTTGAATTTAACATGACTATAGTGAATATATAATACAAAACTATCTCAAACTATTTAAACGAAGTTGCATTTAATTTTTTCCGGAGTTGATATCTCAAATACAATTTTTTTATAGATATGCAAAGGTACCCACGTCAAACGCTATAAATCTCAATGTACATCAATAGATATGGATTTAGATGGTTAGACACCTGTCCTATAGAGGCATATACATATACGGTAGTGCTATTCTGTGCGCGCGTGTATTCTACTCCTAGTTTTGCGTATCAAAAAGTTATTACTGGCTGTGAGAAAAGTTATCGCTATCTACAATCTATGATAGGCTGACAGTGTTACAACAGTGTTAAACTTTTTATGCCTTCAAAAAAAGGAAGAGACGGCACCTAGTAAAGTTTACCATAGCAAAATATCACCACGTTACTAAAGTTTACCATGGCAAAATATCCCTGTATGTATTATGAAAGTTTTTATTTGCTTTTTACCAAATAAATAAAATGCAGGCTTCACACACATATTTCTTTCCCTCCCTCCGTCCGGTATGACATGAATTTCACTTGTTACCGGGTGACATCGTGAGTATTGGCGATGCTTTTAAGCTTTACAAGCAAGTATACGAGGTTTTCTTTTTTTCAAGAAGCATAAAAAGGCATGTTTCCTTATTTTATTTCTCATGCAGTGATGTAGCCATAGGCTCTGCTCATTCCGGTTTAAGTATTTTGTTTATTTTTTTACTATTTATAAATTTCGTTTTTTTAGTTTTTTTACCGGTTCTTTTTTCATGTATTTGTTTGCATCATTTGTGATGGGCTAACCTATTTTTTATTTTTTTAAAAATTAATTACGCTAAATAAGTCTCTACCAGCTACAGTATAATTTTAACTAGTTACAGTGCAATTTTAACAATAAACTACTAAATTTCAGCCCAACTAAACGATATATTCTCGAAAAATGAACAAGTCCCAGAACATTTTGAGTGCATTCGACGATTCGCTCACCAACTTTCCAAGCGATTCGCAACATCAACACCTACTCAAATTTGCTTTGCTTTTGATTTTGCAATGATATATCATGGAAATTCGAATACAAACAGACAGACAGACACCAGCACACCTT
Source organism: Melocanna baccifera (assembly GCA_036346265.1). Classification (NCBI taxonomy): domain Eukaryota; kingdom Viridiplantae; phylum Streptophyta; class Magnoliopsida; order Poales; family Poaceae; genus Melocanna; species Melocanna baccifera. The sequence continues at coordinate 2,622,953 of CM070691.1, read as the reverse complement.
TTCTTTGTGCAAAGGTGTCGACCAGACAGATCTTTGAACCTTTTGTCTTGGGCAGAGCAGCACACACATGACACACCACGTCACATCAAATCCGCAAAAGGGCCGTGCACTTTGTTGACGTGGAAAGATCAAGTTTTTAGGACAAGCACACAACATTCACAGGAATACTTTTTCAAAAAGGAAAAAAAAGCATCCATGAGAATCCAAAAGAAAGGAGAAAGTAGGAATGGATGGAACTGCGTAGGAGTATAATAGAACAACTGAATTGACCAACAACCAACAATGGCTATGTTACTTTAGGTCATGGTTTATGAATTTTAAGTTGTGTTTTTTGAGACAGTGGCAGAGACATCGATATAATGACGTACATGATTTTAGATATGTTCATTCTGGCATCGGTTTCTGGCTAGAAGTCAGAATGAACATGTTAACTTCTTAATTTCGATCTTTTTTACTTTTTTTTAGTTTTTTCATTTATTTGCTTTTGTTTTTTGTTTTTTTCTCTTTTTTTGCCTTGTCTGTAGGGATATAACCGTATTTTTAGTTTTTTATTTTTCTTTAATTAAATGACTAAAAAAGCTAGCAGCTGCTATAATACAATTTAAATCAAAAACCAATAGCCAGAAACCGCTAAAAAAAGCTAGATAATTAGGGTCATAGATTCAAAAAGCCAATTAGAGAAACTGTGGCTCGAATGGAACATGTATAGAGCACCTGAAAGTACGACAACGTGGTTCAGCAAAACTTGGAGCTCAGAACTAATTGCATTACATTTCTGTTTGGTCAATACTCTGTTTTTATCCTACGAACATCACATGGGACCTGACCTGCAATCCATGGAGAGCCTTGTCTATTTTAGACCATAAACCATTTCTGGCTCGGCTTTAACTGAAAACAAAAGGTTTCTACATACCGGGGATACCAATTTTACATCCAGTCCAACAAAAACTACGATAGAGAGTTACTAACAAGAGCAAACAACTGAGGTAAAAGGCAATAACGCCGTCTTCAAACGACATTAGAACAGCATTTCTGGGCAAAATGTTTCCCAGGTTCTCGCCTGTCTTCTCCTCTGGTCGTTTCTCCCTCCTGGACCTCCTGTAAGCGCTCCCTGATGTTACACATCGCCTCCTCCGGCTTGGATCGGTCCTTCTGTCGCACCAAAGTCTTCCAACGCTGCATATGAGAGATCAATCTTAACAAGATCGCTAACGGGGAAGACACAAATTCATATCTAAACACCATATCATTTCTAATCAACCAGAGTGTTCAGCACACTGCTCCCAAGACAAAAATCATGTTCTTAGTACCACTAGAGCTACCTCTATTCAAGGTAATGTCCCAGAAATCCTGCAAATTTCTTGGGAGCATTTCCCAACCCAGCACATCTCTTGGTACACCCCACACAAATTGAGCAGCCGCACATCCTAACATTATAGGAAAAAGTCCACTTTTAAACTCTGAACATTGACCTCGATTCGACTTTTAATTATGAACTATGAAACCGTTCACTTTACAATATGGAACTCTCAAAACCATTCACTTTATTCCTTTCCACCCTCCCCACCCCGGATTTAATTAAATTTAAAAAATAAAAAAGGTATATCATCGTAGATAATAAAAAAGAATAATGAAAAAAAGAAAAGAAAAAAAGCCATATCACTATAAAAAGACGAAAGTAAGAAACGAGCACTTGGTACAAGACCTCGTATCTTTCCTTCATCCCTAGCAGACCTTAGCATTGCAGCTAAAACATCTCTCACCAAATTGAAAAGTAGTGGTGATAGCGGATCACCTTGCGTTAGCCCTTTGTATGTTCTGAAAAATTCACCTCTTTTCAATTCAAATTAATATTTTACCCCTTCAACAATCTGCCTTATCCATTCTATCCAAGTATCCGGCAAGTTTTTAAGTTTCATCACCACATACAAAAAACTCCACTGCACTTCATAAGCCTGTTCAAAGTCTTAAGTATTATCCCCTTCTGATTCTTACTTTTCAACTCATGCAATACCTCATGTAACATAACTACTCCATCAAGTATAAATCTGTCAGGTATAAAAAAAATCAGTCTGTGATGGGCTTATGACTTGGTCTGCCACATTTGTCAATCTGTTGGCCACTACCTTAGCCAGGATTTTAATGCTGACATTGATAAGGCATATGGGCATGCATTGCTTAATTGTATTATAGCATCTTTCAGTTTAGGAATCAGCAAGATCGCACCGTAGTTCAATCCATGTAGCTTTAGTTCACCTCTAAAAAGCATATATCCAACATCTCCTTCAGCAGCTCTTTCACTTGGGGCCAAAATTTCTTATAGAAGCAAACAGGGAAGCCATCAGGCACCCGGGTTGTATTTGTTGTCATCTCCTTTACTGCATTTTCCAACATCTCCTTCAACTTTCATATTGTCCTCATTCAACTTCCCTGAGTGTTCCCAGATACTGTGATGTAGATGAATGTCATTTATTGTTTCACCCGGGTTGTATTTATTGTTTCACCATTTCGAGTTTTAGTGTGGTTTTCTGAACAGATGAATGTGGAGCACTGGAGCAGGCATTTTCTAGAAATTTCCCTTTCTAGAAGATTCCTGAAGAGTTTTGCTGTAGATGCAGGCCGATGCTTCATTATGCAGTTGCTTTCTGCTTCGATTTGCCCCGTGTATTCCATTCAACTTGTTTTTAGCTTTTTTTGGATCGGTTGTTCGATTTGATGTCTAGGTGTCGATTCGAAACAATGGATTTGCGCTCATGTGCGCTTGTTTGCTAATTTCATGAGTTTCCTTTACCATTTGTGGAGATCTATTCGGCCCATTTCTGCACGTAAATCTGTGAAGATAGTTGTGCTCTGCGTGTGGTTTGTTGGTTCTTCCATTCACGCGTGCTTTGCGGCTTTTAAAAGTCGTTTTTAACTTTTGCTACAGTAACTAATTTTTAAATAGAGTATTTTTTTAAGATGATGTTTACAAATTAATTGTAGTACACATTAAAAAACTAATATCTGTATCATCAAAAATCGCAAGCGAGTATCTCTTTTTCCGTAATCTCTGTCGCAAACAGCCAAAAAGCCATCAGCCGCAGTCAAAAAGAACAGATCCTATATCTGGTGCTCGCGTCGTTCTCCCCATTCAATTGTTCGGGTGGGGTTTTTTGTGGATTGGGGGCTAGTTAGAGTCTTAAGGAGTGGCAGAGACGCAGAGTGCGGCGGCATTGGTTGGTGCTGGGGTAGTGCCGTGGTGGTAATATGTTTGTTTGGAGAGTACATCACCATGGATATTTCCAGTTTATTAGCTTCATCCAGTGACGATGAGACAAGGGCACTTAATGCATTGCTTGATGCTTTCAGTTGTGCCTTTTCACTTGAAGATATAGCTACTGCGTATTGCAGAGCAAATGGTGATGTCAACAGAGCTGGGGATTTCTTAACTGGCCCTCAACTTTCAATGCCTCAGGGCAACGAAGTTGACCCAAGTATTGAGACTAATCTTCCCCAGATTGAGAAGGCAGTTGAAGAAAGCTATATGGAGAATTCAAGCCAAACTAGCCCCTATTTTAAGGTAATATCTATAAACTCTTTGATATGAATTTTTCTTTAATACATAACGCATTTTAAGTGTTTGTTGGTAAAATTAGATATATATATATACTAGTAAGGTGCCCGTGCGTTGCAACGGAAAACCAAATAAAAGTGATACATACTATCAAATATGATCTCAAACTGAATAATAAATATGAACTTTATCTTACGTCATCGTGTATCAAACAAAACATACATGTTCATACTCGTAAATAAATCAAGCATTATATTAATGAAGCATGATAGAACAAGCACCACATATACAACAATATCACATATACAACAATATGAACTGTTGAATGCAAAATGGTCTCTGTCGTCCTCTCTCAATCTTGAGCAAAGGGTAGCATATGACGAGATATTATGATTGGGCACCTATTTATGATTGGGCAAAGACTAAAATAACATTTTGGATATGGCGATATGCACAAGGAGCAACGCTTTTCATAGTTAAGTTAGAAGTGGCTAAAGTCTATGAATCAGGCATCAGAAATTACATGGTGGAGCATATATTTTTAGTTTCAATGGAAAGAGAATAACCTAATTGACCTCTTGGCAACCGAATCAATGTGTAAATGAAGGAATAAATTCCATCAATACAGAATTGAAAACTTCACACGATACCATTATTTATGTTCCAAAGAATGCACTTCCCCATCACTATCACTGGAATAAATGGTGTTTTTTTATTTGGGTGAAAATCAAGCATAAGGATAGAAACAACATACTGGTGAAAACATACCTGAATCTATATGGAAATGGCATCAATAGTTGCTACAATTTGATTGGGTGTGTCATCTATAAGCATGTGATTGCTAGCTCGGCAATAGAACAATAATGCACTGAATTATTTTATATGCACTTTGTGATGTTGCAATTTCATATACTTCCAAAAAATGGATTCAACCAATTCCTATATATAATAATACGGGTCCTGTGATTCAATGCCAAGAAGCTTACCTAAGTATTCTTGTTCTCAATTCTTGTCAGATTATGCTTACTTCACAGGCTCCTCTTTATTTCCTATCAGTTTCATCTGCCATGGAGGTAATATGAATAAAATATCATAGGTGTATTAGTGTAAATGTAATATGAATAAAAAGGCATGATAAAAGTATACATGAAAATAAAAGGCCAAAATGTGGTTAGTCAAAAGGTCCAACTCCATAAATTGCCCAATGGCCTACTGAAATCCCTTCTTATTTTCTTAATGATGCAACAGATAAGGAACACATGAAAATCGCACCAAGTCAAAAAAGAATTGAGCACGAAGAGCATTCCTACAGCCTTGCCATTTAGCTATAGAGGAATCCATGTTGATCAATATAAAATCTACATAATGGATGGTTTGCGCATGGACCAAATACTCTTACCAAAAGTATTACATAACTATTACAACTTCACGGATGCATCTCCGATAATTTGTAAGCATGCTATCTACTTTCCTATATTAACTTTCTCGCTTACAGAGTAAAGAAGAGAATGCTATATACCTTTTGTGATCTTTGCAACACCGCATCAAACTCTTGCTTGAATTGAACAACCCGCTCATCCAGCAGAGTTGATATCCTCACTCCACTGCAGCCTAACAAGTTGTCGATCGTCCATTAAATTCGATTAATTGCTTGGTAGTAACTCACAAGACAACGGGCATATACCATCTACTACATGTTTACAACAAAAGAGTAATAGAACCTCACTTGTAATTTATGGTTGTCCCCACGATAAGAGGTTGGTGATTTACTCCTACGTAGAAGATGCACTCGCGACGATTGGCAATACAAATTGCTTTGCAGCTTGCAATAATATGCACTCTTTCGCAATGCTCCACTTTCACAACCTGATTACACAAAACATTTTAAGTATAGTTGTCAAATGCGTTAGAAGAATAGAGGCAACAACAGAAAAATTGAAGTGATACAAAAGACAACAATTATCTATCCTCAAATCATAGAGATTCTCATTTTTCCTCTTTGCTGATATACAACATATCTAAGATCACACTGATGATGCAAAGTAAGAAACCATTGAAATAGCTTGATTGGTGTTGGTCTGCAAAGAATAAATGGCTTCACATAATTAATCCTGGCATCATCTATATTTCAAAACATATAACATTTAGTACTAAAGCAATCAAACAAAAATGATTAATACACAATGATTTGATTTCTAACAAGAGAAAGTTTCAAATTTTGCATGCCTTAGGAGTTAGAAGATACACCTGCATTTACAAGCTAACCAATCATACTCAAAAGCCATTAATCCCACAAAATAGCACTTTGCTCCGAAGCAATCGCACGGAAGACCATCCAAAGAATGAGTTCATCCCGAATTCTGACCGGATCGCGGAGATCGACGGGGAAAGGGGTTTTGACTTGAGAGGAGGAGGTGGGGCAGGGAAAGAGGGGCTTACGAACTCGACGAAGGCCTGGTTGCGGTTGGCGCCGACGCCGCACGTGGTGTTGACGATTCGGCCGAAGGGCTTGCAGAGCTCGTCGAACCACGGGCGATATCCGTGGCGCGCGGGGTGGGGAGGAGGAGGAGGCAACGGCGCGGGGTGGGAGGGGAGGGGAGGAGGCGGCAGCGGGGGGGGAGGGGAGGAGGCGGCGGCGGCGGGGGGGGGAGGAGGCGGCGCGCGGGGGGGGGGAGGAGGCGGGGCGGCGCGGGGGGGGAGGAGGAGGCGGGGCGGGGGAGAGCGGGGCGGGGTGGGAGGGGAGGAGGCGGCGGCGCGGGGTGGGGGAGGAGGAGGCGGGGAGGCGGGGAGAGCGAGGGGTTGGCGACCAGCGCGAGAGGAGCCGCGAGGAGGGGGTGGCGGCGCTCGGTGGACGGGAGGGCCGCGGGGTGGGGTGGCGGCGCTCGCCGAGAGGAGACGGGAGAGCGCCGGGGCAGGGTGGGGCGGACTCGCGAGAGGGGGCGGAGGGGAGGGGTTGGCAGACGGCGCGCGAGAGGAGCCGGGAGGAGGTTGGGGTGGCGGCGCTCGGTGGATTGATGCATACCAGAGGGGAGGGGGCGGCGGGGGGAGAGGGTTAAAGGGTTTTAGGGTTAGCCGGGAGGGGATGGAAGGGAAGATTCGACGGTGGATTTTAGGGTTTAATTAGATCGTGTGGCTGAGAAGAGAGGAGAAAGATCGAATGGTTAAGAAGTGAGGGAGGGTGGACGTGACGGCAACCACTAACTCCTTCTTTTTAAATAGTAAAGATATATATATATATATATATATATGTGTGTGTGTGTGTGTGTGTGTGTGTGTGCGCGCGCGCGCGCGCATGTAGATTTATATTTAGATATTTATACTAGGGTCCTTATTTTTAATTTCGCCCCGGACCTCTAAAATCTCAGGACCGGCCTTGAGGACAAGGCTAGGTAGCACATGGAATGAACAAGGATATATCCTCATAGTGCAGTACACTTCATATGCATGTTTAGTTGTCTCCGGCTCTCCATGACGATCGACCTTCAGTTATCTTAAAATGTTACTGAATCTCATGGTGTAATAGCTTCTGGTTTATTTTGGCTTCAAAAACCACTTGGAACACGTCAACTTTTAATTTTGACTTTTTAGGGTTTTTTGTATTTCCTTTTTCCCTCTTATTCCTTTGCATTCTTTGTAATGATATAACTATTTTTTTCTTTATTTTTTAAAAAAACTAACAACAGCTACAATATAATTTTAGTTTTAAACCAAAATTTATAGCTAAAAATTTGGACCCTAAACCAATCGAAGCGTCGCCTTAAAAAAATAGCCATGCACCATGGCAACTACCGAAAAGGCTGTATATTGAATAGTGCTACTATGCAAAGGCGGTGGTGGTACAATGATAAGAGATTCTTCGCGGTACAAAGCACTGCTCATTTCTGATGCTGCAAACTAACATATGCGCGCACATATTCGCACCCCTTTCTGATCTTGGTCTAGTTGTTGCATTATTTTCCTTCGTTCAAACCGCAACAGTACGCGTGGTGCGTGTCGCACTGTCGCTGTCGTAAGCTGTTCTTGGATCATAGTTTTTTGGATGGGAAGATTCCTACATTCAGCAACCACTAGTTGCCGGACGAGAAGATCCTTACGATTTAATATACATGTTCTTTTTTTCCCCTCTTGTTAGAGGAGACTCTCCACGTCATCTTAGATCTACCATCACCTCAGAGCAACGTCATCTATTAGAGTGTCTATTTTAAGCTAAGTTCTTAAGCCAATACCGAACAAGGCGCGTAAGATTAACCCCAAAAGGGTCCGGATCAACCTCGGGTGAGGTGCTAAGACCAATTCGGAGGGGTCCGGAGCCCACTCCAGATGAGGCTAACCACGAACCAACCTCGAAGTCTCAGATATGGTAGGGACTACATGGGCCAAATAATATAGATACCTCTAAGTATAAGTTAGGCCCCAAGGGTAAAATTATAACTTCATACGTCTCCCTCTTCCTCCTATAAATAGGATCTGTTGTAATAGAAGGGGATGCCATTTGTAATCCTAAACATTCATATTAAATACACTTGGATATTTTGATACTTCTCATTGAGTCTCTCCGTATTCTCGGCGGTTTTTGCATCCGACCAGAAAGACTTCTACGTGCATGCGTACATAATATGAGATCTATGCAACTACTAGCTAGCTACCAAGAACTACGATCAGAATGGCTGAACTACCAAGAACATCAATGAACCATACTGTTCACAACCCACAAGCAATAAGCAAGCAGCGCCGCTATTCATCCCACACGACAGCACAGGGCAGCAGCAAATAAGTAGCTAGAGCAACAACAAACAAGTAGTCTGCCCCCCGGGCGCCTCCCGAATCCCCGGGCCACTCCGGCGACATGGCAACCCGGGGACTGCCGGGCCACCTCCGCGACTAGATGACCTAAGGCTCCCCCGAGACTTGGCTAGCTGGACCACAGGGCGCCTCCGTGGCTTAGCCATCTGGCGCACCTCCGGGACCCGGGCGCCCAGTCCAGCTCGTCGCAGCAGGCCTGCAGCACATCGTCGCTGGCGTCGGTGTTGAGCTCCTAGAAGATGACGAAGTGGCCCGGGTCCGACGACATACTGGCGTGGCTGGTGCAGTCGATGACCTCGAGCTTCTCGGCGGCGAGGATCTTGGTGGTGGCCCTGTCGATGGAGATATGCAGGTCCTGTTCGTCGTTCTTGTCGATGTTGATGTTGATGGGCACCATGAGGTTCCTCCGGCACACGAACTTGAGCTCAGGCGTCGCGTTGTGGAACCTGGCCACCTGCACCACGTCCCCCTGCCGATCACAGGAAAAATTATCTCCTTATGCCCTTTATGTGGCGCCCATGACCACCCATGAAGTCATCAGTCATGCGGTGAATTAAAGTCTTCAAGGCTGGCCGGCTTGTCAAAATTAACTACGGTTAAGGTTGAGGAATTGAACAGTAGGAATTTCCAAGCTGCTAAGGGCCAGGAGCAATGAACAAAGGCAAACCGACAAATCGCCTCAGTGATCTTCAATACGCTTCAATGGTTTGACCTCGACGTGGTTTAACTTAGCTTTGACGGCTTCGCTTAGCTAGTCTTCACTTTGCTTCGACAGCGTCTCCTCAACTAGGGGTTTCCCCTAGCTCAATGGGTCTGCCTCAAGTTCGCTCCTAGTGGTCAGGATAGTTCGCCTAGCAAAGGGTAATACTCCACGATAGCTTTGCCTCTGTATAATATGACTCGACATATAAGGCATTCTCTCGACCAAGCTTAGCTCAATCTATCAGCATCCCCTCACTTATGTGCATCCGTTGGATTGATCACTTTACATCAACAAGTGCCACTTTAGTATGGTGTGATAAGCCTCGAGGGCCATCCTTGCAAAGCGTAGTCTTGTGTTGGGCACTCCTTACTTCATAGGCCACGCCCTTGTGAGCCGAGCACGTGGTGTGCTTCCAAGTTTCTAGCGTCGTGCCTTGACGGGTTGAATAGAAAATGGCTTAATGTGTATCCCCTTATCTTGAAGGCGGACCTTATCAGGTTAGTAATGGGATCGTTGACCCAAGGTACCATGTCGACCCATTTTTTCAAGTCGGTGCGCCAACCTAAGCAAGCGGTTGACAACCACTCGGATTGGTGAGGGCTACTGTTAGGGAGGGTCAATGTGTCACCTCGGGCCCATAACCATCTCGGAGCAACAGCACTTATTGGACTCCAAGGGCAAACCTGCAAATTTACTCACTTCCCCTATAAATATGACTCCAAGGGCAAACCTGCAAATTTACACTTCTCACTCTCGTACCGACGACACTTCCTCTTCTCTTGTACCGTCCGAGAGCTGGCCATCGCACCAGGCAAAAGTATCAGCGCCAAGCGATGGAGGGGCCCCAAAGCTACTTTCACTTTCTACGGCTCGCACGCAGGCGCACGCAGCGATGCTGCATCGCGACGCTATTCGCTCAGCATGTACCCGGCCGCAGCAGCCAGCTGCCGGTGCAAGATTCGCGTACGTACGCGCGCGCCGAGCCAGCTGCAGGAGAAAGAAAGAAAGAAAGAAAGAAAGAAAGAGAAGAGGAGATGGAATCCCACGGAATAGTTCGGTCTGGCAGGCATGCTGCGCCGGCATGCATGCGACGGCGCAGGCTTTGTGAATTGCGACGCCAAAGCCAAAGCAGCGACCTGACCGCGTCTGGGTGCATCGCCAGCGCTGGAGCGAGCTAGCCTTAAAAGAGCTGCGTCGTGTGGGCTTGCGCTGCGCTGCGTGCTCGGCTGGGCGGAGGCAAGGCAACGCCACCACCGGTCCTTTGTCTCGGCGAATCAGTGGCTCGGTGAAGTGTGTGCATGTGAGACGTCGGAGTGCGATGCCAAAGGCAACGACCGGGCGTCCCATGTGTTAGCGTACTAACGTGTCTTGTCGAATTTTTGACCGTGCTGACGCCGTAGTGGGAATATGCATGTGCGTGTAACGTACTCGCTCCACCAAAAAAAGGGCTGGCACCTGTAGCTTCTCGACCTCTCCTCACCCCCCCGGCTCACACACACACACACACACACACACACACACACACACACACACACACATATATATATATATATATATATATATATATATATATATATATATATATATATATATAGAGCACTATGATATCCAGCATACATGATTGATTCAGTATGCTAAATCAATGACTTTTTCAGATGGTATGTATATTTTTTCAGATGTGGCATGTATATGTTTTAGATATATTTCTTTTTATGTGTGTATATAAAGGTATTTACAAAATACGCTAAAACAATAGACTTCCTTGTAATTTTTTCATGTGGTTCATATTGGAGTATCTTATAATTAGTATACAGGTATATCTAAGGTGATAAAGGAGTATTTCAAGTTTGTTTAGATGGTATATTAAAGATAGGTGTAATTACACTCAGGAGTATAAAATATTTTTATATATATAATATCTTTTACTCCTGGGTGTAGTTACTCTCACCTCTAATATACCACATAAATAAACTTAAAATATTCCTTTATCACTTTAATTATACTCGTATACTAATTATAAGATACTCCAATATAAATCATATGAAAAAAATTACAAGTGAGTTCATAGTTTTTAATGTATTTTATAAATACCTTTATATACGCACATAAAAAGGAGTATGCCTAAAATATATACATACCTCATTTGAAAAAATGTACATAGCATCTGATGGTCTTAAATACCTATATACTACACATACATACCCTTCGTTACACGGGATACTCCTTACATTGTGAAATACGATATAGAAAGTAATCACACCCAGGAATAGAAAAGAGACTTCATATACACACACTTTAAAATAGAATTTTCGTTCCCAAAAAATTGACACTTTGCGCATCCAATGTATGTTTGTTTTCCCAAACTATCCATATTAAAGCCCCAATTTCGAACGTAAAAAATTAACAGAAATCTTGCAAGAATTTCACAAGACAATTTAATTTTCATATGAATCATAAAAAATATTGCATTCTAAACAAGACCTAACTCTATTCATCCTCATCCTATTTTTTCTGTTTCGTTACTCATGTTTGAGACAATATTGAAAGCATTTTGGTCACATTTTACCAAAACATGACCACCTTGGTAAGCATGATTTGGTCAAAAGTGTTGAGTATTTTGAAATGGAGAGGTTCTTTTAGACAAAGCTACCATATGAATACAATAACTCCAGCTTCTCAGGGCTTTTCCACCGTAAGCTCCGGAAGCAGCTTCTCAGAGAAGCTTACGCCAGATACGCTCGATTGGTACGTAGATGGCGTTGTCGAACCCCTGTCCACCCAGGTTTGAATCCTATGATTCCGCCCGGGTGCCTACCTCTTCTTGTAAGTAAATACCAGACCTCTTGGCCAAAATTTTAAAAAGAGAAGCTGAGGCCCTATTCTTTTTTGATTTTGGTTTATTTAGAAATAAAAAACCCAAACATCGAAATAAGACATCCTCTTAAAGTGTATTCTTCAAACGACTTCTCGTGCTCAAAATTATGTGTACCATCTGCGTCGATATCTCCGTCATCCGCTGCTATGTCAAAAAGTACAGGCAAAAAATATCAACCATAGTCTAAAAGAACACACTGACTTACCGCTTTATCCCCCACATTAGGAGAAAAGTATGGAAGCCACAATGGTCGACATACCGCAGGGGTAGGACCATAAGCTCAGCATGCACCTAGATTCAGCCCTGCAATCCATCACATGCCACATTGCCACCCTTTTCACAAGAAAGAAGGGAGACCAAAAAGCTCATCTCCATAGTCAAGACGCTAGGATAATCCCCTGCTTGACCGTTAGACGGTGAGGACCATGTCTCCATATCCCTTGGTCCCCTGGGGGCAATCATACGTTTGCAATGGCCATCCATCATATATACATAGATAGATATCAGTCGCGTTAACCATGGACTATTGCTGAAAGAAATGAATGTGATGATCATGGTCATGATGTAGCTAGCTAGCTAGATCATTGGCATCGTGGTCCGGCGCAAATCACTCCAAGGGAACTGATTAGTCTAGAGATTAGCACCTGTTCATTCGCGCAATAATCTAGGATTAGCTTGTTAATTAACCTCTCTCTATTTTGGTTAGCCACTAGTTGGCACTTTTCAAAGACTATGAACACATGGGATGGTTCGAGACGGCGTGCGTGCTTAGATGCCAAATCATGGCGACGGGAAGGGAGAATCCGTGTATGAGGGTGCGGGTCTCACATGAGTCCCTCCAGCAGATGCAGCTATGTGGCTCTAAGGGAGCATCTGGAGGGATAATTTAGCACCTTACATACTAGTATGAGATGCTATTATAGAATATCATCAAAGTAAAAAATAAATAATAATAAAATCAACAATAGAAATTGTAAGGGAATTTAAAACTTAAGAGTATTTTAATCAAGAACCAGTGGAAAGCTGGAATAAAAGTTTGAAACATGAGACCGGTCCACTTCTAACGAAATGAAGAACAAATAAAATAATAACATTGTGGCAAGTCATTGTGCTGAAAACTCAAATGCTTCCACCTATACATGATGCTATAACTCCACTAACCTTTTACCTGAGAATGAAAAAAGCAAATATAATATTTAAAAATCTCAGTAAATAACTAAAAACGGTCGCAACACAGTGAGTAAAAAACAAATAATGCAACAAAGTAATTAATCAGAGGTTGGTTACAATGACACAAGGTTACCAGGGACACTGATACAGAGCGGAAAAGGAGATAACAGAAATGTGGAATTAAAGGTAACTGTTATTTAGTAGGTTATGTCAATGGCACTGACGATTACCTTCTACATACCCGGTTATACGAAAATAGTCAGGTACGTCACTGTCCTTGACTGTATAATCACCAAAGGGGTGTTATATCCTCAGTAACGGAAGCGTACGATTCCTCTGGACGTTACTAGGTGGGTGGCAATCTCCTTTATATCTAGATAACCCCAGGCCAGGTAATTATAATATTATCAATATGTCATATAATTAAGAGATTAAGGTAACAAAAGGGAAGGCTATGATAAGGTTATGAGAAGTGAAATGATTTGCTAATGCTAGGATAGAAAAGCGTAACATTAGATAGGAGCAATGTGAAATAATAATATAGTGATGAGGTAACTGTTACATTATAGGTATGTTATAATAATATGAATTTAAGGCAAATAAGAGATGGTAAAGATAAGACTATGATAAGTAGAAGTATTTGCTGAGGTTGAAAACGGACAGAGTAGCTCCCAATATAAGGGCAGTATGGAATGATACTAAGATGGTAGAGATTTAGAAATTATTCTAAAAAAGATATTATAATATAGCTCATGCAAGAGTTGATAACCAACTAAGTTTTATTATGTGATAAGTGATTATTAGTCAACTTAACAATTATTTAACATATATATAAATCAATCATGACTCACATAAGAAATTATATTAGTAATACATCATGATATCCAAAAGATAAATATAGAAGCTTGGTATTAAAAGATTGCAAATGTTTTTACCTAAGTCTATAACATGATCATCCGCTACCATTAATAATTTAAGCATGAATTCTAAAATATTAATTAAAAATATGAATTCTAGGACATTATTAACTCAGTATTGTAATAAACCTAAAGTATGTTAAACCAGATAACCTAGAATATCATGGTATAAATACAGTATCAGAAGTCTGGAATCAGGCAAGTATTAGTAACATGATAATAACCAGGTAAGATTTAGTGATATGATAATAGCCAGATAAGATTTAGTGATATGATAATAACCAGACAAGCATAAGTGATATGATAATTGTATCATATGGCAAAGGTGACAAGTAATCTAGGAACACGTGGTATGTGAAACGGAAAAGGTTACATCCACGAGTTACTTGTCTTGAGCACGTTTGGTGGACTCACTGCTCGAGGAATCAGATGTGTGCAACTGCCCGAACGTTCTCTCAAAGGTTGTATACGAACCTACAAGATGGAATGGAAACAGATCAGATCAAATCTAAGAAAAAGTTGTGGAAAGATGGACGAAGGTGCAATCGGTCGGAAGAATCTTTGCGTTCGCTAAGCCTTCGTCGTGTGAATTGCCGTTCAACCGTGCAATTTGCCGTTCGGCCGCACAAACCACGCTCCGTTGCATGACCCAACAAAACCACTGTGCGAACACATGATTCGGCTGTATATCCGACCAGCTGACCATGTGACTGTGAAAAAGAAGCGGTCAATCGTCGCCGCTGACTGATCGGCCACCTCCACCACCAGCCGCCACATGCACCATGCTGTCACCGGCCGTGCTGTCCGCTACGGCTTTGTCGACTGTGCAGCCTGCCATAGGCGCCGTCGCCACCTGCGCCAACCGTCGCCTACCAAGGGCGCTGCCGCCACCTGCTTCACGCCGCCCTCGGATGCCACCTCCTTTAGCCTCGCAAACGAGCGGCCGCGCATCACCCGTCACCGCTGCGCCTGGCCAGCGTGCTGCCCGCCGCCGCCGCCGTGCATGGCTGGAAAGAAAGAGGTAGGTGGGTTTAGAGAGAGATAAGAAAGATAAGATGAGAGAGATATAAGGATAAGGTAGATTTTTGAAATTCTGATTTTTTTTTTTCGGTGCTATCGACATTTTACTTCCGATGGGAAGGGTTACTTAAGTACTTTCTTTCTGCAAAGGAATTGTACGTACGTACATGTCGTTGTCTTGTCCTAGCTGCTTCTCTTGTTCGTGAGCAAAAGATCCGAAATCCGTAATCACCGGTGCCTGTACATAAATGGAACGGCATGTTTGACGAGATTGGTCTTTGCTGATAATTAAATCCCATGTTTTGTATATTCCCGTGTTAATCATGAGGTACACATCCCCAGGGATTAGTTGTTGCTCCACTTAATTAACCTCGGTTTAATTCACCACTAGACACCTAAACTAGAGCCACCTAAGATGAAACCATCTTGAGATTCTTGACATTAGAAGGCCCAAGCTAGAATTAGATCCTGCCTAACCCAGCTTATCAGCTTCTCTAAGAAGCTAGCTTTTGAAGCGTATGGTGGGACAAGAGAAGAGGTTTAGTAGGAATGTGACCTTGTAATGATGGTGTGGGTGGCAGAGGAGCCACTAAGGCCCTATTTTTTAGGTTGTGGTCAAGGGTTTTAATTAATAGTATGAATTTTTGTGCGAACGAATCGAATACTGATAAGTTATTTTGAAAAGATAGTGAAAAGGTTATTCCGTTAGTTTATTCCGAGAAAATCACAAGCTATAAAACCATGTTCTTTTTTATTTTTGAGCCAGCTTTTGACTCTGCCTTCTATCTGTCGGTATTATTCACAAACTTATTAATTACAGCTAAAAGTCACCCGGCGCATCGGTAAAGAACTGGCCAAATTACCACTCCTAATAGTGGGGAAAATACTATATACGTCGGATGGTCGATCTCCACGTGGGGATTGTACCATCACAATCATGTTGTAATCTCACGAATCGTAATGCACGATCAAATGGTGATGAGGATAGTCCCATATGTGTATCGAGCCATAAAAGGTCTCTCCTCCGATAGCTTTCGGTTTCTTTCAGCAAGTGGGTTACGTCTTCTCGAAAGAGCTGAAGCCGGTTTTAGCTCCTGGTTGTTGCCTTTATATGGAGCTTTAGCTTAAGCCGAAGTCCACGGAAAACTGTGGACTCCTCAAACAGGATGAGGCTAACTGTGTTTCTCAAGGAAATCCCTAAACTATAAAATTAGATATTTAATCTCTTAGATTTTACAATTTAATCCAAATAATACAATGATCCTATTTTATATGGTAGTATTACTCGTGTGACGCAATGAGTGAGCAGTTTTACCACGTAGGTTGACACGCTGACCAAATGAGGTTAATAATATGTGAGGCCTACAAGGGCTTCTCTACCATCGAACTCCCAACCGTGCTTCTATAACCATCACCCTTTGTAGTTCCCTCCCTTTCTGTTTCTATTTGAGAGAGAAGACTATGTGGGCCCATCCGAAACCGGGTTAGAGTGTTATTTGAACTGAATTGCAAAGTTCGGAGGGAGGAGATCAAATATTCGGTTTCATAGTTTAGAATGTTGGATGAACTTTCAAGCAAAATTTAAAATGTTATATGTATTTTTTCCTGAAAAGTACAAATGGCCTGAAAGCCCTGAAGAAACTCTTGTTAGACCTAACAAACGGGCAGATTAAATTTGAACAAATTCAGATCAGTACATCTTTAGATCATTTTACTTTGAATTATCTCGAATTATCTGCTTTAGAGTACTTTTTGCCACATATCTACAGAAGAATTATGCCATCATGTATATAAGATAGATTACATGTGGGAGCACGCATACATATCATTCTTATATTAGAAGCGGGGGAACTCTGGCTTCCCCATGTCCATGTCACAGATTTTACAAAAAAACCCTCGAATTTGCAAAATAGCGTAAGGTTCTTTGATTTTTACAAAAATGTATCTACCATGTCAATAGTTTTCGTGAAAAGGCTCTCTGTTTTTCAGAATTTACGTATGGATCTTTAAATTTTTCAGAAAAACCCTCCTTTTGCTTGATAAAGTCCGGCAATTTTCCTGAAATTATGTACGGATCCTTATTTTCTTGAAGAAAAGACCTTCGTTTTTCCAAAATTACATACGAATCCTTAATTTTTGTAGAAAAAACCCTCCTCCACGAATTATCGTCTCTTCTATTTTAGTTCACGCGATAGCTGACGCGGCGTGGCGCCACGCCCTCGCTGCTAGTATAATATAAGGCCTACATAAATGCACCAATGTATCATGCGGTCCTTTGGGCTGCATCCTCCATGATTACTAGCGATTGTGAGATCGGAAAAGAGATTCGACAAGCACCCCCACTGCGGAGGACACCCAACTTTCTACTTCGTTTTCGATAGTCTCTTCTGTTGGTGGGGTGCATGACTTAGCCAGCATCAGGAAAGCTCTAGGTGTGAAGTACCTGTTGTGAATTTTCTTTTGAATTCGTCTCTATGGCACGGGTCCATCCATTTGTTGATCAAGCCATTAACACCCACGATTTTAGACATACGAGGCCTATTTTGGATGGGTTCGGGACAGACAGGATCCAAGTCCGTAATGGACTTGTTTTTTCTATTTTTTTTAGTTTTTTAGGATTTTTTTTATCTTTTTTTATATTCTTTTGTATTATCCGTAATGGACTAACATGTTTTTTCTACTTTTATTTTTTTAAATTTAATTATATTAAATAAGCTATTTTAGTTATAATAAAAAATAAATTAATTATAATAAAAAAAACTATAAGCTATTGTCGCTCCAGAGAGAGGGGTCCGAGGGATGCCTTTGGGTTACGGTGAAATGCATGGACAAGTCTCACGTAACCTCATGTAAAGTGCAAAGAGAGCTGGATTAAAAAATGCTGTTCATACGTCCAACACCAACGGGTGAAATTGATGCGGAAAACTCAGCTTTCAACCGAGGACTACTACTCACTCCTAGATGCGTTCTCCCCAAACGTAACCACTCATACATGTAAAATTCTCCCTACAAAAATCCGGACATTACACGTGGGGTGGGTTTTTTGGGCTAAGACTCATAGCTTATAACTATGATTTTTGAATTCTAATCTGTTTGTGAGAGGTAGTATGCAGAGAGAAATAATCGCATACGATTTTGGTCGGTACAGCTGAACTCGGTACAGTTTGCACTACAATTTACCTGTACACTCCATCTTAAAAAACAAACCGCTTAACAACGAGTTACTTCAGAAATAATAGCCAAAATCAAAACATAAGCCTAAAAGATCTGAGCCATAACCACTAAGGCACTGCATACCAAGCTCAAAATATATCACGTTCTTCTGCTACTGGTACAGACACAGATGCACATTCAGCTAGCACTAGCAACGAAGAGGAGAAAAGGGGCAGATAAGCACAAAGGAGAAACAGAGAAAGGAGGGTCCATCCAGTCCGAAATGTCCTCATGTTTGGGATGAGGAGGGCAAGAAAAAGCAGCCGCTGCTCCCGCATGCCTGGTGCCCTTGCGTGCAATGCATGGCCCTCCTGGCTTTTCTTTTTCCCGGTCGGTCCCCTACTTCTTCGATCACCGATCCCAATTCCCAACCCAAGCGACACTTGCAGCTCTTTTCTCCTCCCCCTTCGCATGTACAGCTGCTGTGCTGGCGACGTCAGCCACAGTCGAGCACACAGAAGAAGCCAGACCGGCAGAGCGGCGAGCTACAGTGGCAGTGTGGCAGCAGCAGCTACCGCCGCACTACAGGCACGCGGTGGGCAACAGCTAGACTCCCCGCATAAGATCCCCTGGTGCTTGTGCCGTGTTGGTCACCGACAGTGGTGCCCGCGGAAGTGGGGCCTGGTGTCAGTGGCACTGCGTGTGGAGGCGAGCACTGGTGCAGTGGTGCTAGGATCAGTGTGTTGGAAGTCTTGAAGGAGATGGAAAAACTACCGCTAATGGTCAAGCCTCCTGGTCCTATGACCACTGCTAGGAACTGCTAATTGATTCGTGTTTCACAATCTCGTTGCAGATAATACTGGGGAGTGGGGAGTTTCCTGCAGAAATTTGAGCTGGAAGTTTCCCTGCGAGTTTGTGGTTTGTGGTGGACAGATACAAAGTGTTTTCACACTGGGAAATCACACTGAACTTTCTATCTGGTTTCTCAAAGCAACATTGACTACTAACGGCAGAATATTTTCACGTGACTACCTGAGAGTAACATTGACAAGGACAAGCATATAGAGCAGTAACTATAAGCTTTGCGCTCCATAGTCCACACATGTTTTTCATCCTCCAGCTTTCCAGAAGGATAAGATTTTTAAAATCTGATAAATATTAAAGAAAAGAGAGAAAGATTGCAGGGTTGCAGTATGAAAATACTTTCCATGTAACAAGCGCACCTGAAAAACAGAGGAAGGAGAGACCAGGCGCGCTAGCCGAACGCAGCTTGCAAAGCAGTAAATACTAAGGGGGTGATCGGAATAGCGATGGCTTTTGGCTTTTGGCTGAAAAAACACTGTAGCTGGCTGAAAAAACACTGTAGCTGAGTTAGTGGATAGTGTAGTGAATAGTGAAAAAAAAGCTAAAGCTAGAAGCTGAAGCCAAAAAAAGCCGAAACGATCACCCCCTAAATAAGAGCTCGAGTTAATACCACCCTCCCTCTTCTCACCAAACCATCTCTCTCTCTCTCTCTGCCCCCGTGTGCGTTTCTTGGGACTACTACTTGCTGGCCTCCACTGTTTCCTGAATAAAACAAGGAAATAGCCGAAGCAGGAGGAGGCAAGAAGACGTGAAAAGTAAGCAAGAAACACACTGAGCTGAGCTGCAGAGAAGTTGTCGTGAGGAGCGAGCGAGAGATAGAGCATTTCATCTTCACCATGAAGTTTATGAAGCTCGGCTCCAAGCCGGACGCCTTCCAGACTGACGGCGACGACTCCAGGTGAGTGAGGCCCCCTCCTCCCTTGGCCATTGCAACCATTCTTTACCTCTTTACCGGTGTGATCGAATGGAAAGTTCTTGCCTTGTTTTTTTACTTCTTCTCTTGTTTCGGTAGGGAACAATACAATGTCAGTTGTGTTGTGATGCAATGGCAAGCCTGTTCTACTGTTCTTGACTTACTAGGCCCAGATGCGCAGTGCTCTTGGTTGCTGCTTCCTTGGTCTCTGTTCTTCTTTCCAGGTTCTTTTGTTTGTGGAAGCAAAACAATAATGCATTGTTATCTGAAAAATGAGCTTGTTTCGGAAGTATAAATCTTTTGGTGTGTGTGTTCTTGATTTGTTTCCCAAAAAGAATACCTTTTTTTGGGGCTTATAGGAGCAGTTTTACTGTGATTTTGAGATGTGGGGCTACTACTGCTCAAGTGCTCGTGAGCTACGTGGGTTTCTCTGCACGGCATTTGACCAAGGCACCTACCCTTTTGCTACGGAAAAGTTGGTGCGTCCCTTTTGGTTGTGCAAACAAAACATGGTAGCAGTTGTTGTGATAAACATCATAAGGTTCTTTTTTATTTTTTTACTTGTAATTCTAGGGGCTGATCAAAATGCTGCTTGCTTTCTGTTCTTCCCCTTTGCCTGTAACCCACCTGGCCACGCCCACTGGATCTTGGACTCCATAATTCATTCTTAGTTGCAGAGACTGACATCATTAACAAAAAGAACATGTCTTGAATATTTTTATTTAGGGTTGAAGTGTATCTATATGTCTTGACCTGAACAAGAATATTTGGGCAACAAGAGGCGCTCTAGATGTTTGGTTAATATTATTACTCTGAAAGTTTTACTGTTGTGTATTGTTGATTAGGAGATGCTATTCCGTGTTAGTCAACCACTACTTGCATGACATGTTCTGATAAATGCCTGCAAATTCTGTCATATAACCATCATGATCATGGATTTGCTTGCTGACGAAGACCAACTGACCAGTATATACTGCTCATTTTAGGCCTACAGGACATGTTAAAAGAGCTTCTTACCCGCCCATGCAATTTTCAACGTTTTCTTTATGGTGCTACTCTCTTGTTCTCTGTCTTCCTTAACAGCTATGTAGCTCTGAACAAATCAATCTCTTGCAGATATGTGCTGTCCGACCTACCATCAGACATCGTCATCCATGTCGAGGGGGCAAGGTTATATCTGCACAAGGTAACTCCTTACCATTTCACTCATTTATCAACCAAACTAGATTATATTGCTGTGTCTTAAGGCACTTCTTGAAGTTAAAACAATGCATCCGCCAATGTACAGCTATGAGCACACCAGAAGATGCTGCTATAGTAACAACTTTGTCAGGTGCCACTTGTAATTTGGATCTATGTTGCTTTCAGAATCTTTCCCACAGTTTCTTTAGATCAGGTTTCCATTTCCATTAAGTTTTCTGTATGGTTGGTGCCAATAGTGCACATACCTCGCAATTAAAAAAAGCCCACTTGTTAAATTTGCTCAACAGATACAATGCTACAGAAAATCTACGAATGGCCACTGTTCAACTATAGCTACTTTTCTTGTAAAGACATTGGTTACTCCATGTAATTTTGATCACTTTACAATCCATTTTCAGTTCCCCCTTCTTTCCAAGAGTAGCCTGTTACAGAGGCTGATAATCGAGGCTAGTCAGAATGGCTCCGACGAGGTTTACATACACGACATCCCTGGTGGAGCGAAAACTTTTGAAATCTGTGCTAAGTTCTGCTACGGCATGGTTGTGACCCTCAACGCATACAACGTCGTTGCCGCGAGATGTGCGGCGGAGTACCTTGGGATGACCGAGGATGTTGAGAAGAGCAATCTGATATTTAAGATCGAGGTGTTCCTGAATTCTGGCATCTTCAGAAGCTGGAAAGACTCGATCATAGCGCTACAGACCACAGATGCATTGTCACCATGGTCTGAGGAGCTAAAGCTGGCTGGAAGATGCATAGATTCTATTGCTTCCAAGGCTACCGCTAACCCGTGCAACGTAGTGTGGTCGTACACCTATAACCGGAAATCTGCATCCTCCGATGAGATAGTGGAAGCTCGGAGAAGCTCGCAGGCGGTTCCCAAAGACTGGTGGGTCGAAGATCTGTGCGAATTGGACGTAGACCTTTACAAGCGTGTCATGGTTGCAGTAAAATCGAGGGGAAGGGTCCCCTCTGACGTTGTCGGAGAAGCTCTCAAGGCCTATGCTGCAAGATGGCTTCCAGATTGCTGCGACACGCTGGTCGACGACGTCTACTCCACGACATACAAACATCTGCTGGAAACCATCGTTTGGCTACTGCCATCAGACAAGGGATCCTCATGCTGTTCATGCCGCTTCTTCTTGAAGCTGCTGAAAGTTACTGTCCTGGTTGGAGCCGGAGAGCTGCTGAAGGAAGAGCTTATGGACAGAATTGTCTTGCAGCTGCACAAGGCGTCAGTTAACGATCTTCTGATTCCGTCGAAGCCGCCGGCTCAGACCACCTACGATGTTCAACTAGTCCAGACGCTCGTCGGTAGATACATGCGACGCGCTGGAGTAACTGAAGATGGAATTTTTCTCAACGACCTCGACAAGGAGGTGTTTGAGACAGATGTGGAGAATGAATCTCTGCTAACACTGTGCAAGCTTGTTGATGGGTACTTGGCTGAGGTTGCCTCTGATCCAAACCTGTCAGTTTCGAGTTTTGTGGGATTGGCAACATCCATGCCTGAAGCAGCTAGGCCAAATCATGATGGTCTGTACACCGCCATCAATATCTTTCTCAAGGTATGTTTGATAAGAATCATACAAGATACATCGATCTTGTTTCAGTTTTTTGCTCCTTGCGTAATCCATCTAGTTAACATACAATTGTTACTTCTTGTCAGTTGCATCCCAACCTACCCAAGGTGGAGAAGAGGAAGATATCCAGCCTGATGGACGTCAAGAAGCTCTCCAAGGAAGCATGCATACACGCGGCGCAGAACGACCGCCTCCCGCTCCGCGTCGTCGTGCAGGTGCTCTTCTTCGAGCAGCTGCGCGCAACGGGGAGCAGCCCGCTGGCATCGGCCACCGGCACGGCCAACGGCAGCACACGGTCCATCACGCACCTGGAAGACGACTGGAAGGACCGCGCGCTGCCAGAGCCACCAACGCCAACCCCTCTGAAGAAGCAGCTCGGGAGCCTGAAGCTCGTCGACGAGGACGACCGCCACGACGACGACGGCCGGCGGCTGGCGAGGGGCAGCATCGCGAACCAGAGCAGCAGGCTGTCGCTGTCGTCGCGGTCACGGAGGATCTTCGACAAGCTGTGGGTCGGGAAGCTGCCCGGCGAGGTCGTCAGCAAGAGCTCGGACACGTCCGGGAGCTCGCAGAGCCCGCGGTCGTCGGCCAAGCCGCCGGAGTCCAAGTCCTCCAGATCGTCGTCGAGGAACCGGCGCTACTCGGTGTCGTAGGCCGGCGCTGAAGGAGGAGGATGTACAGAGGATGGAGCCTGGTCCATGGAGAATGAAGTGGTGAAACTGCTGCTAACTTTCAGAGCTGTTCGTGTCGTGTGTGCTGTAGTTGTCTCTTTTCCGAAAAATTAATGTATCCCTACGTGCTTGAGCAATGAGCAGCTAGGAATCCTTTGTCACCTCAACTGCTCTGATTTTGAGACAATCCCCTGGATTTTGTTTGCCGTCCATACAAGATGGAATAATAAACTTTCACCCCCAGTTGGGGTCAGCGACCGTTGAGGATGCAAGAGGAAGACTCAACGAGAATTACACATTGGAGATGGACTGTGCCTCCTCCCTTCCATGCCACCCTTCTTCCTCCTCTCTGATGAGCCACCCCGCACTCCACCTTCTTCTTCCTTTAAGAAGAAATCTTCCAGCGCCACCCTCCTTCCTCGTCTCTAGTGTTGATTTGTGATCCAAATTCTATATATCAATTAGGTTAGCTTCAGACTCGCCACGCTCCGTCCCGGCCGCCCATTGTGTAAGGCCTGCACCTGTGGACGCTGGGGTGCGTGCGAAGCCCCGCGGTATGGATCCTAGTCGAATTAGGGTTTCCTTGTTATATATATCCTGTAAGTCGCCGTTTGGGATAGAGCATTAGAGTTGTAAATCCCCGGCGTTGTAACCTCACCCGATATAGCGAAGATTGTTGCTGGCTGGCGCCTGTGGTTTTTTCCCCTCTCGCATTGGGAGGGTTTTTCACGTTAAATCTTGTGTCTCTCTGCGATTGACCTTATTTACTTCGTCGTTTCTTCCGCCATCACGTGCAACATCTAGCGCCTCCCGTCGTCTGTTAACCACTAGTCCTCATTGCACCCGCTGACTTCAATCACCCACCTCCCTCTTTCAGCCTGCGGTCGAGGCAGCGGTGACGTCACCTTGCCACCCCCACCACCGATCTGCCACCATCCTTGACCTCCCTCTAAATTATGGAGAGACTCCGATGAACCCAACTCGAACCCGAATCCTAATCCTAATTCGTCGGAGCTGCTGCTAGAGCTCTCGCTTGAGCCGAAAAGAGAGGTGGAGCACAATCTTGAGGTAAAATCCTATAATGATAAATTCGAGTGCTCAATTAAAAACGGAATCCATCTGCGTTTGTTTGGGCTTGGCTAAGAGGGAACCTTTACATCCCGTAGTTCTGGCTCAAATCCCATATCGGGCAACAAAATTGGTGGGGTACATCCCATGGGACCTGGCAAACAACCAACAAAACAATACCGTGTAGTATGCTGAAGTTACGTTAGGAATAGATACCGAGGAAGTTGATCAAGTTTTTTTAATTAAATTTAATATTTCTTTATTTATAGTTTAAAAATATTTTTAGAATCGAGTTAACAAGCCAAACCAGACTAGTACGAAATCCAATTTCATTTAAAATCAATTTATTTTAATATTTAACTAATTAATAAATATATCCGAAGCAATTTTAAACCGAGCTTTTTTGCGGACCCTTAGTTATCGTGCATTGCAACTCTTCTGTCTCCCTGGAAGAAGTTTTGAACAATAGGCTCGTGCGGTCATTTCATGGCTCACAGATGGACCTAACATTTCGTTGGCTGAGCTGGGCCGAAGAAAAGCCCAGTAGATTTTGGGAAAATTTTGTTGCACAATACCGTTCCGTTAAGGCTATCAGGCCCAGCTACGGGTCATAGCTCAATTCTTTTGTGTGTGTTGGACCAGGCTTTTAGCATTTTTTTTTTGCCGCATATATTACTACCCAAGTCCTAGTTACTAACGCTATCGGGCTAACCACGACGGGCCAGAACCTGGCCGTGGTCGCTGGCAGGGTTGAGTTTTCTTCTTCTTTTTCCCCCTCTCAGCTCTACTCGCCACCCACAAATCATGATGGGATTAGTAGGACCGGAGTTTCTAGAAGTTTTGGGGAAGTTAGCCAGAAAAGCCGCAGAAAGCACAACCGAGATGGAAGCCACATTCTCTGAATTTTCTGAAGATAAATTGTGACGGGGCTCAGTGTAAAGCCAGCCGCTGGCTACGCCTCGGGCACAGTCTATGCGAGGAAAACGGATCAAAGAATTGATTCGAGAATTTTAGCTGTGCTCGGTAAAGAATTTTGATCTAGGACTCGGGCCATTGCTCCGACGGTCCGAGGCCTAGCTCCGCCCTCTGACGGGGCTTACTATGAGGCCAGCGGAACTGGAGGCTGGGGTTTCTGCATCCGGGACGAGCATGGCGTTGTCCAGGGAGCCGGCATGCGGAGATTGGTTGATTTACAGGATGCTCTTTACGCGGAAGCATGCAGAAGCGTGTCTGCAGGCGGGCTCTGAAGCTCGCCTCCGGCTTGGCATGGGCAGAATAATAGTTGAGGCCCGCGACTGACGCTCTCAGCCTGAAGTAAGCTTTAGATGGAGCTGATCATGATCTTCCCAGTAACGGAGTCCTCTTCAGAGGAGCAAAATCCCTGGTCTCATGTAATTTTCTTGAGTTTAAAGTCGAGTTTTATTGTTGGTCTTGTGATAGAGCCGCCCATGCTTCGGCTAGTCGTGGGAGTGCTCTTGTGTGGACCCGGGTGCCGCTATGTTTTTGGCACGATTGGGTCGCTAACTTCGTAACCTATATCGTGGTCAGCGATTCAGCTGTACCTTTTGGGTTGATGGAGACTGAAGCTTTACATTAAAAAAAAGGTTTTACGATGTTAACAAGTCTTGCGTGTTCACACAGTCTCAATTCTTCAAGCCCCATTACAAGAAAAGTTCCATTAGTGGCACAAGTAAAGTAATTAACGGTTCTTTTCTACCGTGAGAAGACAGTAGTGGTTAGTGGAAATCCAAAGTTAACCAATTAACAATTGACTCATGATGACTGCATTAAGAGGTGTTCAGAATGTCATTGATTTATGATTTTTTACTGTAGTTAACTTATTTTTTACTGTAACTAAGTTAATTTATTTAGCATAATTAAATTTAAAAAAAAATATATTAGTTCATTACGGATAATGTAAAAGAATATGAAAAAAATAAAAAAATTTAAAAACAAAAAAGAAATAAAAATTAATGAACAATGAAAAAAATAAAAGTCGGTGCCTAAACTGACTGTTGACTGATCGGACGTACTCATGATGACGATACAAGCCAACCTCCACCAACCAATTAACCGTCCACACCCTAACCCTTTCATCCTCTTTCCTGCTCTCTGAAAAAGCTAACTAGGAGTCCACGACACTCATTCTGAATTCTGACAGTAATCTTCTCAGTACACACGAAATCTTTGCGTGTCACATTCTGGTAGTGCCCACTCATAATTACTTACCTCTGACCTTGCTGTCTCTCGTTGAGCATAGATGGGCATTAGCTAAACTCGATTGGACCTCCTTTTTCTGATGCCTGTGAATTGAAGCGTTCAAACTTCAAAGTGTCTGATGCTATGTCAGTGTCATGCATTCTTTTTTACGGAACTGTTACTCTGTTAGGGTGGTCTATATATTTACTTAACTATATTTATTTTAAAATTTATAGTATAGAACGATATAATTTATGAGGTGATCGTTTTAGCGATAGCTTTTGACTTTTTTTCACTGTAACTGATTTTTTTACTGTAGCTGAGTTAGTGGATAGTATAGTGAATAGTGAAAAAAAAGCTGAAGCTAGAAGCTGATGCTTTTAGAAGCCGAAATGAGCACCCCCTTAAGTGCTTGATAATATATTTACGTATCTTATAGTCTATTTAGATTTTTTAAAGACATCATAGATATTGAAAATGACAATAGAAGTTTCAAAAAAAATACAACTTGAGGAATATAATTGAAATATGAGCTTTGATAGAAGAGAATTGTTGAGCATAATAAGTAGTCGGGGTTTATAGAAATATAACACTCTCCATTATACATAGATCACGTAACTACATAATATAGCTTGCAAAGCAGTAAATACTAAATAAGAGCTCGAGTTAATACCACCCTCCCTCTTCTCACCAAACCATCTCTCTGTCTCTCTCTCTCTGCCCCCGTGTGCGTTTCTTGGGACTACTACTTGCTGGCCTCCACTGTTTCCTGAATAAAACAAGGAAATAGCCGAAGCAAGAGGACAAAAAGCATAATGTGGGTATGATCCATTTTGCTTCCCGTGGACAAAAAGCAGATTTAGAAAAGAAAAAAGTGAGAAAAAAAACTACTGACCTCTCTTTATTAGTTGTGGTTTCCTTATGCATAATGATAGAGGTGTTAGCACTAATCTTGATTTGTATGTGTCTTTAATTCATGTATGTGTCATGTACGTAATATCGCATATAGGATAGATGTGTTAGTCACATTAGTTGGTCAATAACAGGCTAGTTAGCAAGTTAGAATGTGCGTGTGTTGCACATGATAGTGGAGTGCGTCTTCAGCAGGTTGTTAGCTAGCTTCTAGGAGTTGCATGTGTTGCAAGTATACAGCAGAGTAGTATTAGCTACTGCATGTTAGTTGGGCACGTTTGGAGGCGTGGCTTGAGGTCAGGTTAGAGGACCGTTTCATGCGGCGTACGTGCAGCGTATGAGTTTGTGGCTCAGAAGCTGCGGATACGCGGCGAAGCGCGCATGAGACCCGCAGAGTTGCTCCCGTATGCATGTGAGCAAGGCTATTTTAGCCGTATCTTGTTGGTTCAATGTGTGAAAAATATACAGAAAAAGCGGCGTCGTCATCGTATGCCACCAAAAAGCTTTTATGCTCGTGTGTGTTCACTAGCTAGTTAGTTTTTTGTGTGTTCCATTCCAGGCAGCTCTGGTGTGTGTCTGAGTTCGTTCCGTGAGCTCTTGTCGAGTTCATCTCATCCACGAAGAGGAAGCCCGCGCCGATCTGTTCGTCCTCGGCATCAAGCGCCCGCGCCGACCCGTTCGTCAGGCTCGGTTCTATCAAGAGGGCTCATGTGTTTCAAGTTTATTTGACATCGCATGAATAGTTTTAGAGAAATCTTGCACCTGCAAAAAAATCCCATGAAAATAAAAATGAAAATGGGAAATTGCATAAAGAACTATGAGTACATAATCTGCACATGACGTGTGCTTGCATACCTTCAAGCGGTCATAAATAGTTTTAGTGTGGTTCCTCATTGAAGAGTTGACATCAAGAGAGCTCAATGACTTTAGATGTGCGGTTGTGATATGTTTCAAGCATGGGGTGCCTGGGAGGATCAATATGTCTGGTGTAGATACAAAGTCATGATAGCTGCATAAAAAAAACCAAAATGTGGGTGCAACCACACACTTGCACATTAACTACTTGAGATGCTTTATAGTCCCTGATGCCTTGTAGCAAATAATTAGCAATGAAGTTGCACCAATTCATCTCCCTAATGTTTTTTACATCACTTACTATGCCCAAGAATGATCTGTTAATAAGTGAGTTGTGTTGGGTGCTAAATATAGGCACAACATGACAAGCATGAAAGATTTGCATAATGCCTCCTTGTCTGTTTCACTGATCATATCAAGTATGGCTACATTAACAGACTTCCCCTCTCTCCATTTGAGAATCTATCTTTTAATGTGTCCTCCATATTTGTTGGCACTAGTACTTGCATGTTACCATATGGAACATCACGAAGCTTCTTTATTGATGGCTTGATGGGTATGGACTTGCCACTAACCTCCAAAATACCTTTGTCACAATTCATTTGGTTGATTAGCCATAACACTCTACCATTGACAAGAGGCTTCCAAAACCCATTTTACTAACATATATATAGGAAAATGGTTCTATACTTCTAGGATTATGTACTCTCACTTCTAATATACCTTTTAATGGTATTGTTATATCTCTTTATCTATTTAAGTATATATATATATATATATATATATATATATATATATATATATATATATATATATATATATATATATATATAAAAGAAACTTCAATGTGAGTTCCATCAAAAAATTTATAAAAGTTCACTTTTTATAGCATAATTTATCTATGCACTCTTTTTTATATATAAAAAATGTATATAGCAAAAGGCTCAAATGAAAATTTTTCAACAAAGTCACATTGAAATATTTTAGAATTAGTATGTAAGTATACTGAAAGTGATAAAGATATATAAACTATTCATTTAAGTGGTATATTAGAAGTGTGAGTATGTACTCCCGAGTACGGAAAAGGCTTTTTACGTACATACGTACGTATGTATGTATGGGACTCCATGGTGCCTAGCCACTATGATCTAAAATAGGTATTTCCTCTATGTATCGTGTGTGAAAAATTTAGAAATTTTTTAGATGTCGAGTTTAACTAATTTACTAACTAGTTCAAACAAGTTTAAACTGAAATTCGATTATAGTTGCCTTTTTCATGATAATTTGATTGTAAGTATGTGTTGATTATGTATATAAAATAGCAAAGTATGTGATCTAAATTCATTCAAAACTTTAAATCGAGTATATTTTTTCAAAGGTATCACTACGAAAAAATGGTTTTATAAAGACATTTTTCATTAGATGCTTTTTTGAATATCTTTACGTTGAGAACTATGTAATATATAAAGACGCTTCTTGAAATATTTTTTTAGTGTTTTTGAGTGTCTTTCACTACCAACGTGCTCTGCGGTCTTTGACACGGTCCATGGGGAGACAGTTCTAGGATGCTTTACAAAACGACTCAACAACCGTATAGAGATGACTTACACGTCTCTAACCTACGAATAAGATGTCTCTGCAAGATTTTCTGTTGAATTGTTATAGATGGATATGTACCCTAAAACTGATATTTAAAAGAAAACACCTGGATTTGAGTTGAATTCGTGTATTTGAAATCATAGCGCTCAGACATCATGGTGTCCCTATGCACACACACATCAAAACTACCTTTAATTATTTACTGATCTAAGAAATAATAAACAGATATCACGTTGCTTGCATGTACCACTAGTTTTAGAGATGCACATTAATTTGTACGCATGCAAGAACAGCCATATGATTAGAGAGGCAGCATGATGAGGTCCATGCATGTTTTTCCTAATAGAGAACCCTAATCAAATGTCGACGTCCGTCCCTTGTTCACACCCCGCCATGCACCATGCACCACGGTCAAGTACCAAGCACCGAGCAAACCCTTCTTTTCTTCAAATCTACCCCCACCATGTTGTGAACATAGTGATGTCTCCCTACCCTACCTGTCCCTACCTGGACTTCAGCTCGACCTAGCCCTAAACATTAGGCTAAGCTTGGAGTTAATATGTACTCTACTTGGACTCTAAAGACGGTAAATTGTGACACCGGCAGCCATGGCGGTGGCGGCGCTGAAGAAAGTGGGTGGTATCTTGCACAACTGCTTCCAAAACGGCGATAGCAACTTTGTCAGGACCGCATGTTGGAGGCAATTCGGGGGGAGGTTGGGAGGTTTATTGCAACACCATGCGTGGCTGACCAGCCAGATCTACACAACTGGCGGTCACCTGGTCACATTCACATACACGTAATACCTAGGAGGCAACCAGCCGGTCACAATCCACACATACAGGCGTAGCTACGTGGCGGCTAACTACGTACTACACCTCCAGGCGCGCCACCTCCTCCGCGAACACCTTCCTGAACCCCGGCATGCTCTCCGGCTCCAGCGACAGCACGAGCGCGACAGCGCCGTCCTTGCCCGGCGCGTTCATCACGTAGACGAAGCCGCTGTAGTACATGAGCGCCGGCCCCATGAACGCCGGCACGCCCCACCCAAAGTCGGCGTCGTAGAGCGACATGCCCATCCAGCTGATGGCCCGGAGGTGTGCCCGCGAGATGCCGCTCCTCGGCAGGTTCATCGTGTCCACCCCCTCCAGGTAATCCACCAGTGACCGCGCGTAGTCGTCGCCCTGGCTCGTCGCCGCGCGCACCCGCCGGGCCGCGTGGCCGATGGGGTTGGACACCACCTCCCCGACCGTGGCGGACACCGACGTGCGGATCACCGCGTTGCCGAAGTAGCCCGGCGGGAGCGGCGGGTCCAGGCGCGCGCGCATGTCGACCATGGAGTAGAGCCGCGTCTCCGCCTCCAGCGGCAGAGCCCGCGCGCGGCACACGCACTGCCACACAAGCGCCACCACGGCGCGAAACGTGGACGCCCCCGTGCACCGCGCCTTGAGCGCGTTCACCTGGCCCTTGGTCATCGTGATGATGGCGCTCGCGTACGTGGACGCGGAGACGGCGTCCACTGGCTCCGGCTCGGGCTTGTACTCCGGGTGGTCGTAGAGCACCGCGCGCGCGGCGCGCGCGCTGAGCGGCGTATGGTCAAAGCACGGATGCACGTTCACGGTAGCGCCGCGGGAGATGCTCGCCCACGTCTCGAAGAAATGCGCCGCGCCCCGCGCGTCGACGATCGAGTGGTGCATCGCCTGGCCGAGCACGACGCCGCCGCACCGCAGGTACGTGACCTGCACGAACAGCAGGACGCACGGCGGGTTCGGCGCCGGCGTCGCGGGCACAAACAGGTCGCGCATCCCGTTGCACGGCACGAACTCGTTAATCAGGTCGTCGAGCGCGTAGTCGGATCGCGCGGTCACAAAGACCACGCCCTCGCCGGTGCAGTCGACCTGGACGCGCCCATTGCCGTCAAGCCCGAGGCAGCCGGCGAGTGGGTAGAACGCGACCAACGCCCTGGCGAGGCTGTCCTTCATGGCGTCGGCTGCGAAGAAGCCCGGCTTACCGTTCGGCCGGAAGAAGTAGACCGTGGGAGTGTAGCCGCGGCGCCCGGCGAGGTCCAGGTTGGACAGCCAGATGGCGCCCCCCGGCGTCTCCTCGGCCGGGACGACCACCTCCGACGTCAATACCTCCACCACTGTCATTGTGTTCTTCTTTACTAGCTTCTAACTAAGCCAGTTTAGCACTCGGTGTGGTGGTTTCTGCAATCGTTTCGTTGGTTTAAATAGAAGAATGGAGTGTGCGCGGTTGGTGGCGTTTCCACTGTTCACATCTCTTCGTCAATCCTTTTGCATGGGACATGGGGGGGGGGGGGGAGGGGGATCTTCTACATCACTGATTGGAGAATATATTGCTATTTTCGGTGCGATATATGTACCTGCTTGCTTCATGATTGGTTAAATTTCTCTATGGCTGGATGAAAGAAAATAGGAGGATACCTAGGAGAAGTTAGGCACCACATCAATTAAGAAGAAGAATACGAAACTAAAGCCGAGCTAAAGATAGGGTATATACTCGTACTTCCCAGCAACATAGCTATGTATATTCATCTCTTTAGCTAGATTATACGGAGATTTTTTTTGGTAGGCCGGCACTCCTTGAGCGACGGTAGGCCTGTTGGAAATAACCATAACTTGAATTAGTTTTGAGTCTAGCATAAAGGATAGATGTGTTGAGTTACGTTATTTGTTAACGTGCTTGCGTTAGTTGTGGCCTGACATGTGATGAGTTTACATTGTGGCCGGAGTGATTAGTTCACGTTAGGGAACAGCAGCATGCAGAGGCGTGGTCGCGTAGCAGCGAGGACCGCTTCTTCAGGGAGGACCGCTTCTTCGGGATGCTACACGTGGTGGCGCGTAGGTCTCGGCGTCTCGCAGTACTCGAGTTCGTGGCTCGTGGAGACATGCGCTCGGGCATGCGCGAGAACCGGCCAGCAGCAGCAGGTTGTTGCTCGGCGCGTTGGGCTTTAAAGCCGACCTTGTACTCAGTTGCATCCAGCGTGTGTGAGTGGAATACAAAAGAAAGGTGTGCGTTCGTCGCCGCCGAGAGCGTTTGTCGCCGCAAAGCTCGTGAGTTCTCCTGTGTCCACCAGCTAGCTAGCTTCTCTCGTGAGTTTCAGCCAGAGGGGAGTGCGAGAGCTCGTGTTGTTGCGCGAGCTGATCCTGGGCGGATCCGACAAGGCCGGCATCGGGTGGCTGATGCGGTGAGTGGCGGCTGGCGAACGGCTGGGCGACCAGCGCGGTCTCCGTGGCCAAGGTAGCTTCGGAAGGTGGCAGCGGCGGCTTCCAGCGGGGAGAAGGCCGAGTAGTAGCGGGCTGCCTTCGGTTAACGGCGGTGTCACCGATGGAGAGGCCGAGCGTTAGCGAGGTCGTCTTCGGTCGGCGGCGACGGGCCGGCTTTGAGTGGCCAGAGTTCAGCACAGCGGCGGCAGTGCGACTCCGGGTAGAGACACCGAATGTGGTTTCGGTCGGCAGCGAGTCCCGACGGCCGGCGACTAACAGCAGCTGCCAGCGACTTCGGGCGGCTGAGGCCGTGCGGCGGCCGACGGTGACTTCCAACAGTGCCGAATTCACCGTATATTTCTATGATTTTATCCCGATTTTAATCTATCTAGAAAACCAATCTAGATACTAGAAGATTGATCTAATCATGACATTACAAACTAATATTACATCAATCTAGATTGATCTACGAGATTGCAATGTATAATAGATTGGTTTGTGATTTGCATATCTTGCACCTTGTAGAGCGATTTTGTGCTAATAACATGTTAAAAATAATCAAACACCAATGCAAATCCACATAACCAATCAACAAGAACACCAGAGAACAATCACTAGGGAACAATTGAGAGAGAACATCAAAAACGTAGTCTTTATTAATTTCATATATTATCTTCTTATATATAGACTTATCTATTTATAATCAGAGCTCTCTAGGAGCGATTTCTGTATTTGCCCATTGCGTAATTTGTTAGGTTTTTGTAACACTACCAAGCGAAGGCCATGTACGTGGACCATGTACTTGGACCAAGTCCGAACCAGTGTGTGTCAAGTCTGACCAAACCTCATTGACTCGGCCATGTAACGTCTATTTATCAAGTTGAGTGAGTCCGAATATTCGGTGATAAGAATAGGAGTTAGAAATCGATTACAACGCCGAATAGAGATTGAGGGTGAATTTTTTTGGGTTGAGATTTATAATTTATGATTGAGGTTTTTAAATTTTGGTTTATTTATGAGAGGCAATATACAGAGAAAAATAGTCGTATGTGATCTTAATCAGTACAGCTAAACTCAGTATAGTTTGTACTACAATTTACCTGTAGATCCTATCTTAAAAAAATACACTATTTAACGACGCATTACTGTTCATCTATACAAAAGCTATAAGCTATAAGCACATCTAAACTGAGCTTGATTTGTTTGCTTTGACCGAATCACATCAGGTTCGGCCTGGCCAAGCCGTGCATGTGTTGGGAGGGTACCATAAATACACCGCCCTTTTCTCATTGTAACCTTTAGATCACGAATCAATCTATTATTTTAGAGAGAGTTATACACTTATTCTTCCTAGGGTTTGATGAGAGTTATATGCTTATTCTTTCTAGGGTTTGACTTATAGTTGCAATCTAGAGGGGAATTTGTCATTCTTAACCCCGTTGTTTTTATGATTTTTTGTGTTTTGCAAGAGCGGCGACACGTCTACTTGTGTAGTCGGGTAGACGGGATCATGAGCGTGTGGTTGGGTGAATTCTTTTGTCGTGGTTGCTGTATTAAGGCAGTGGT
The DNA here is from genome assembly GCA_036346265.1 of Melocanna baccifera. Classification (NCBI taxonomy): domain Eukaryota; kingdom Viridiplantae; phylum Streptophyta; class Magnoliopsida; order Poales; family Poaceae; genus Melocanna; species Melocanna baccifera. The sequence continues at coordinate 2,588,099 of CM070691.1, read as the reverse complement.
TGGCGCCATTGGTTCATTAAGTTGCACGGAACCAAATTATCAACATTAATTCTACGTCATGAAGATCGGGTATTCCTGTATCTCACAGGGTTCCATTTTAGTGTTTGCTAGACACCATCGTGGGCACCATCACCGGTGCCATGCTCGACCCAACCAAGACATGGCCGCCTCCCCTGTTTCATCCAAATGAAGGGAGGAACACCGTGACAAGTGGGCCTAGCCGATGATGTGGCTGCCAACGTAGCAAAAATCACCCAAGACACCTGCTAAGAGATGCAATTTGCATGATTTTAGCATTTGAAATATGCGTTCCAGCCAGTTTTACAGATGAGAGATGAAAACTAAATAAGAGTCAAAGTTGAATAATATACATATACTTAATCCTTCTTTCACCGATGCATTGCTTGATGATTACGACAATGTACAGAAAATATAATATACTTAGGCCCCGTTTATTTGGATTTATGTTTCTAGTTTATTTTTTACTATTCATAATTTTTGTCTTTTTTAGCTTTTCAGCATTTTTTTGAGCTTTTTTACCGGTTCTTTTTTCTATATTCGTTTGCATTATACGTGATGGGCTAACCTATTTTTCTATTTTTAGATTTTTCATAATTAATTACGCCAATAAGCCACCGTTATTTACAGTATAATTTTAGCCAGTTACAGTGTAATTTCAATTATAAACCATCAAATTTTAACACAATCGAGCGACCTCTTAATCCTTCTTTCGCCGATGCATTGCTTGATGATCACGACAACCTACAACAAATATATATAACTAGCAACGTAAGCGCAGCGCCACGCCGCGTTAGTTACCATGTGGACCAAAATAAAAGAGACGAAAATTCGCAATAAAAGGAGAGCGAAGGGGCTTTTTCACAAAAAACCAAGGGCATTTTCATAAGAACCAAGGGTCTGCACGTAATTACTTGAAATCATAGGGCGTTATCTAGTAAAAGAAGAGCGGAGGGGTTTTTTGGAAAAAAAATCGAAATTCTTTTCGTAAATAACCGATGGTCTTTTCGTAAGAATCATAGATCTATATATAAAAATATAAGGACTTTTTTTATAAATTTAACATGTGAACACGATCGAGGGACGAGAATTCCCCCTATAAGGTATGATTTATCCTTCTTTCACCGATGCAAACCCGTTGAAAACAGAACCCAGCAGGCAGCTTCGTCGTGTCAATGCGCCAACAATGTCCGGTGTCTGGTGGGAAGCAGTATGCCGATTATATTTACTCAGGACGAAGTACGCACCCATGAATAGTTATATTCATGACGATGACTCGTGTCCACTTATTATGTGACATAGCTTTCTTTAGTCCACCACTTTCAAAAAAAACTTTCTTTAGTCCAAAAGAAGAGAATAAAGCTGGAATCCTAGCGTGGGAAAAAAAAACTGGCATGCTCCCGATGGTCAGGGAGTGTGCGGTTGAGCTCATCCCGCGTGGACGCGTGCAGGGGCAGAACTAGAAATCGGTGACACCAGACGAGTTGTATGTCAGGGGTGATCGGAATAGGATGGTTTTTGGCTGAAAAAATACTGTAGTTGGTTGAAAAAACACTGTAGTTGAGTTAGTGGATAGTGTAGTGAATAGTGAAAAAAAAGCTGAAGCTAGAAGCTGAAACCGAAAAAAGCCGAAATGATCAGGGCCACTCTTCTTTTTTTTCAGATATGCTGTGATTAAAATAATATATACACCGTGATGCATTGAGGTTCCTTCGCTGATCGTGTAGCCCCGTTTAATTCGGCTTTTTTTCAGTTTCGATTTCTAGTTTTAGTTTTTTTTCACTATTCAGTAATTCATCTTTTTCTGATTTTTTAAGATAATTTAGACTTTTTTATTTTTCTTTTTTCCCATATTCTTTTGCATTGTCCGTGATGGGTTAATATATTTTTTCTTTTTTAAATTTAATTATATCCAATAAACTAACTCAGTTACAGTAAAAAAAAGTCAATTACAATGAAATTTTAACTAAAAGTTAGAAACTATCGCTATTCCGAACGTCTTTATCTGTATGGACGATTTTGTTTAGCTAATTATGAGATGGTATAGAATTTGTTTAGTTTCTTTTACTTTGTATAGGCTCATCAATATGCTAGGCGATGCTTGGCTGCGTCGGTAATGTGTCCTAAAGGAAAAGAATTTAATTTCCACACCAATCGGGAACACTAGCTGAATGCATGCACCAAGTGTCGCGTTTGGTGGAGCTGCTAATTAACGCTTGCGTCCATTTGTTGACTGCTGCGTTCACTGTTCAGGCCGTATTTTGCAGTCAAAGGAGGACCAGAATTTCTCGGGTTCTCAGAGCCACCTTCAATATTTATGTTTCATTTGTTCACATGCTTGTCCATCGTAGTCAAATTCTAAAGACTGAAATGATTTTCCACCAAACAAAAGGTGTCCTTTGTGAGGCGAGAGAGGAAAAGAATCAGAGATCAAAAGAAATTCTTGGCACATTTTAAGGGTCCGTTCACATACTTTGGCTTTTTGATTTGACTTATAAATAGTAATGGTTTATAGAGAGGTTTACAAAAAGAGATATATTTGTATGCGATTTTAACCGATATAAATGATGTTGTTGTAGTGTATACTATAATTAATTAATAGATTACATCTTAAAAAGACATTTCATTGTAATTTATGTATTATAAAAAAATTATTTACTTTAAAAAAATTAATTTTTAGAAGTTAATATGAATAAATCTAAGAGTACAAGGGGGTGTTGCAATACCTATTTTGTGAAGCAACTTCTAAAGGGCTCATACCATCAAATCCTAACAAATCTTGCAAATATTTAATTATCTGGTCTTGACTGAAATGCTCCTTTTAGACGCTGACGTGTTGTGCTACAAAGCGAGAAGCAGAGCATTATAGATTTTATAAACCTGATGTTTGTGGCATCATTTTAGAAACTCTCGAATCTACACGCAGATAGATCACACTTGGTCTGTATATATAACAAGAATTTCAAACTCAATCACATGGTCACACCAGAATGGTTGAAATCCTTCTGTAAAAAAAATCATTAAAATCCATCTAAACACCTGGAGGGTTTTCTAGTATTTATTACAACAGTTTGTTAAATATTTTAATAGTTAATTTTAAATATCAATATAGCTATTTTAAATTATGATACAATATTTATAAGGCACTCTATTTGAAGCCAGTTAATTTTTCTTATCTATAAGTCATATTTTGCTCACCTTGGATATAGATTTAACCCCACCTCTTGCTAAACTCTTACTTTTGATCAGCTCATGCATCGAATTACAAATATAAGCAACCGACACAGTATCAAATACCCAAAAACCAATATTAGAAGTAGCAAATTTTTTCTATAATATTTATACCTGAAGTAGAAGTCTTACTTCTGTTCTTCTTTTCCAGTTCCGCCAAGTACTTCTTACAATTTCTCTTCCAATATTCAATCTCTTGATAATGGTAGCAAATAGTATCCGATGAAGCACCAATCTTTAGCTTTTGAAGTTTAGATTTGATACTCAAGATCTTATCTTGAGCTTTGTCCGTACCCTTTCTTTTGCCCAAAGCCTTATACTTTTTTTTTTGAAGTTGATAGCCTTCTAAACTATCATCACATGATAAGAGTTTTTATTAATACTTTTCTCTGTTGACTTGAGCATCCTATGCAATTCAATCATTGATTTCTCTATGTCATTCATATAAAAGTTCAAACTAACTAGCTCAAAACTCGAAGGAAACGATTGGAGAATCACATCAGTAGTCAATTCTTGCTAAAGGAAAAACCAAGTGTTTCAAACTCTCAATGTAACTAATTATCTTGATTACATGAGGACTGACCAGACTTCCTTCAGCTAACTTCCACGTAAACAATGACTTAAAGAGTTGTAACTTTTAGCTCTTGCCTGGTTTCAAATATGTCCTTAAAACCCACAATCATATTGCATGTGTCCGTATTTTCATATTATTTTTGAAGCTCAGAGCTCATGGAGGAAAGCATAAGACAACTAACATCATATGAGTCGTTGTGATGTTTATCATAATCTTTCTTTTCAGCATGAGTAGTATTTTCAGCTGGTTTATCTGGATATGGAACCTCTGGAATGTATTCCTTCTTTTCTTGTTTGAAAACAATTCTCAAATTGTGAAACCCGTCAATGAAGTTTATTCCACCTAGTTTTTCTTTTTTAAGAATAGATCGTAAATTAAAACTATGTGTAGAGAAAGTAGATGGTAGCATGGTCTATAACATAAAAAGTATATGAAAAAATTTAGCACTATATTTATGTAAAATCTTTTTATTAAACAATTTAACTAAAGATACTCTCATTATATGTTTGAAAATCATGTTCCCTCTAACTACGTATAATGATTCAAAATCCATATTTCACCAAGTCCTAGTGAGTTTTGGCATCACTGCTAGAAACCTAGCGGTGTAGGTAAGCAATCATTTGCTAATCACATCACATGTAACTCTTATTTATTGAATGACATCATTTTGTCTCGGCCTCAACACTATGTCCCTAGACTCAAAATTATTTTTATAGCCTAGTCAAGTTAAATTAATATTACACATGAAGTGTCCAATACTTATCCTATCTTATTGAGATAATTAATGGTACCCTACTATGGTAGACCTATCAGTTAACGATCAAAATCTTGATAGGCGTAACAACTAGAAGGACACCAAATTTTACTTAATTTTTCTCAAGGGATACTATTATATTATATTAAAAACACCCAAGATAATAATAACATAAACAATAGTATAACAAGAACATAAAACATTTATAGTAAAAATCATATTAAACTCTAAGATAGTATGGCCCTTAGAATGGCAATCTCCATCGTCACGCTTCCAGTTCACTGAGCTGTCAATGGTTAAGGTCACCAGATTTATTTACTTAGCTATTACTCCTAATAGCTAGCAATGAATTACATATGAAAATATCAAGCATCACAAGTTGATATACAAGCCATTGTACAGTAATATGTAGCCCATGGCTATAAATCAACATGATACAAAGGCCATAAAAAACTCATATATACATAACATACATAATGAACCATACTATTCACACAACCCTGCAAAAATGAGTTATGTACAAAATCCAATTTTATCGTGCAGCATGAACACATAATACCTATAAAGCACGGTATAATTGCCCAACACAGCAGTAATCATATTAACACAATTACAAACCAATATAATTAGTTTGATTTTTCATTGATCAATCACATTAATCAACGTGGGAGGTTTCCAGAAAGAATAGCAATACGATCTGCTAGCTTTACACGGTTGTGCATCGCGATCTATCCCGATGGCAGTGACCCAACCAGTAGGGGTAATGTGCAATGCTACCATGAACAAGCGTAGCTAATCATACAATGCTATCAATTCATACCTCTGTGAACCCATTTACTATCACCAAAGCTGATTGATCTCATCATCCAGTGCCTAAATCAATCCATTAACATGAACCAATCTAAGCCAACATATCAGATTAGTAATAGATTCAATCTACTACCACCACATATTAACTATATGGGACCACTGCATATCAAATACTATACAGGATGCTCTGATACCACTGTTGAGTTACGGGCTACACTAGTACATATTAAAATTTTTTACCGTATAAACCAGAAAGTAATGCAAATAAGATATCATAGATTGTTATCATTAGACGCATAGTGCAACAGAAGTAGAATTGAAGCAGCCGATTCAACGTAGCACACGTTGGTGTAGTAGAAGTAATCGATTGTCCTCTAACCAACCGCCTTCTCCTCGTGATCATCTTGATTAGCATCGCAGTCGTAGCAGCGTCTCTACTGAAGTCCACAAGATCAAGGATGGAATGTCGTGCATCGGCGTGCTAACACCAGCGGGTGCGGCAGGGGTTAGGAGAGGTTGCAGCTAAGATTTCAATGGGTGTGTCTCGAAATACCTCCTTCAACCCATGTGCCACTATTTATATAATCTCCAATCGGATCCTTATCTGATACGATCAGATATCGTATCTAACTCAAAAAGACTTTGATTGGATCTTTATCCAATACGAGTAGAGATCGTATCCCACTCAGAGAGCCTTTGACCGGATCCAATACAAGTAGAGATCGTATCCCACTCGGAGTCTATCATCGGATTCTTATTGTTCCAACCCATTAAGTATGTGACCCTGTAGGTTTATGTATATTTGGTTGTGAGCTGAAAACTTCTCTCCAGTCCATAAGTCCGTAGCAGTACCTACCAGGATATAACAACTTTCAAATATATATAAAGATCATATCGAACACATCTATATAGTGCTTATGTACCGATCCATTTGTCTCATGATACCAGATCGATATGCTATCAGCACGAATCGCTCTGCAAGGTGCAAAGTATGCAAACCTGAAATCAATCTATTATGCATTGTAATCCCATAGATCAATCTAGATCGAAATTATATTTGTATGCAATGCCATGATTAGATCTATTGTTCTCTATTCGATAGACTGATTGCGATAATCATAAATTAATCTACAATTTGTTTGCATGATTATTCATCTCTATAATTTGGTAGATTGTATATCTAGGTTCTAGATTGAATTGCCTAGTTAGACTAAAATCGAGATTGAATAATCATGAAACGCATTGAACATGCATTGGATTCAGGGCAGTGCTGTTGGAAGTCACTGCCGAAGGCACCATCTGCTCGTTGGCCGCCGAAGCCGTCGTCTGCTTGTTGCCCGGCAGATGCCACTAAAAATGTTGCCCTGCATGTAGGCTTCCCGAAACCAACCCACCGTCGCTCGGTTTTCTGACCACCGGGAGCCGCCCACGCCTGGCCACCCAAAGTCACCGCTGACCGAAGCCACCTCCGCGCCCGGTTACTCGAAGCCACCACCGCTCCTAAGGCCGTCTATCAGACTGGCCGCCGCCATGCTTGTCCGCCCTTGCGCCCGTCGCCACCCCACCTTCACCCAAAGTCGCGCTCCGACTGCCACTCGCCCTTCCCCTCCACCGGTACCATCACACCCATGCCCGAGGCCACCTCTGCGCCGCTGCGATGTTGTGCCCAGCGCCTCCGTGCGCCCGTGCCTGAAGCCGCTGTCGCCCAGCCTCCTTAGCCACCGCCACATGACAAGGAGGAACCAGTGGCTAGGGTTAACCCTAGCCACCAACTTAATGGGACGATGGGGCTCATAGGCCATACGGGCCGAATCAAGCCCAAATAGCAAGGAAAAATAGGAAGAAAATAACTGTTCAGCAATATTTCAATTCAGCCCTTAAGTTTCGATAAATTACAAAACATTTACTGAACGCGAAAATAATTACAAATTTGAACCTGACGTTCATCAATATAGCGGAAAAGTCCAGCCGACTTGATGAAGAAATTAATTTTTAGGTTATATGAGCTTCATTATAATTTTTTTAGCACCTTTGGTATTATTATGTTTTATGGATTTATTTTCTTTAGTATTTTATTTCTGCTTATTAGTGATTCCAAAAATTACTTACTAATTAGTAGAAATTCATTAAAATTATTAGAAAATTCTAGAAAATCCTAAATAATATCTACTGAATAGATATAAATACATACCTTACTGATAAAAATACATACCTTACCTATCGTAAAATTAGAAGTTTGCATGAATAATGTAGAAAAAATCTAACATCGCTAAGAAAGAGTTTACTGAGCTCGCTCTGGACGGTAGCAACTAGCTCACATAGGCAATGAATATGAAGATCAGCTTGACAACGTAGTCGCTAGGCAATGCCATTATCTAGCCAGCAGCTAGGGCTCCCGTCATTCTTGAGGCCGCCAAATGTGCGGCACTGCACTTTTTGAGGCACTACATCCATCAAGACCTGAAGTCTGAGTACCTGCTAGAAGAGGACCCGTTGGCATTGTGTTCCTTGAAAGAAAAGTATGATCAACAAATGTCCATCGTGCTACTCGAAGCACATTGTGAGTGGACCAACAAAAGGTTTCAAGACTTCAAGAAGGTATCAACACATAATTCTGTCATTCATAAGCTTATCGCCAAGCTCATGTTCTGTAACCAGAATGTTACAGACACTAAGATGATAGACAAGACTTTGAACACTCTCCACCCCACCCATAGGACGCTCCAACAGCAGTACCGTCATGCCAAGTACAAGAAATACTCAGAATTGATTACCATCCTTCTTGCGGCAGAGAAAATGATGAGTTACTAATGAATAATTTAAATATTATTCTAGATGAATAAATTGGTTTGCCTGTTCTTTTGAGCTTTATTCCTGTTGAATTATTGTTTGATTATATTATACTCTATATAGAACAACTCTTTAATTCTGATGACACGGGAGGAGATTTATCTAGTAGACAGTGGAACTACCAACTCAATTTTAAGGGATGCCAAGTATTTCCAACGTTAATCAAGAAAATGGGAAATGTCATAACCATCACTGAAAGTGATGCTCTAATCGTTGGCACTGGTAGAGCCACACTCGTTCTCCCTATGGGTACCCAAATAATGATAGAGAATGCTCTCCTATATCCCAAATCAAAGCGTACCCTATTAAGTTTCAAGGATAATGAAGAGACTGATAATGAAGGGGGTACATAATATCTCCTCTTGACTAAGTTTGACGGTGATTAGAAATGAATGGTTGAAAATTTTCCCTCCTTCTCATCTAGGTTATACTATACCTACATCAAATCTAAAGAATATGTTGCAATAAAAATAGAATATAAAACTTCAGAGTCCTTTAAGATCTGGCACTATCGATTAGGGCATCCTAGGGTAGAAATGATGAGAAAAATTATAAGCAATTCTATTGGCCATAACTTAAAAATTATACTATACCTGAAGATTTCTTGTGCTCAGCCTATGCCAAAGGAAAACTCATAACTGGACCCTGTTATCTAAAAATTAAGGGGGGAACCACCTATTTTTTTTTGAAGAGAATACAGGGTGATATTTGTGGACCTATTCAATCCCTGTCGGGCCCCTTTAGATATTTTATGGTAGTATTGGATGCTTCTACTAGGTGATCCCATGTATGCCTACTATCTACTAGGAACCACGCATTCGCTAAATTAATAGCACAAATTATCAGATTAAGAGGAAACTTTTCATATGAAAGGATTAAGTTCATTAGAATGGACAACGTCGACAAGTTTAGCTCTAAGGTATTTAATGACTACTGTTTAGCTTTAGACATTAAAGTACACTCAGTGCCACACACTCACATTTAGAATGGCCTTGCAGAATCATTCATTAAAAGAAATAAGTTTATTGCTAGGCCACTATTGCAAATTATAGGCTTCCCACCAATTACTAGGGCCATGCAGTGTTGCACGCTGCCACACTAATAAACTTAAGATCGACTGCATACCACAAGGTTTCCCCTTACAACTAGTGCGTGAAAAAGAATTAAGTATTTTTCATCTATAAAAATTTGGATGTGCTATATACGTATCAATTTCACCACTACAACGTATGGCCATAGACCCCCACTGGAGGTTGGGAGTCTATGTTGGATTTCAATCCCCGTTGATTATCAAATACATTGAGCCTACTACTGAGACATGTTTACGGTTTGTCACGCTAACTTTATTTTTTATGAAGATAATTTTTCGGCATTAGGGGGAGGAAAATACCTTACTGAAAAATATCGAGAAATTGATTGGAATATCTCAGGCATTCAAGCCCTAAATCTACGCACTAAAGAAATTGAACTAGAAGTTTAGCGAATTGTAAACCTACAGCAAATAGCAAATAGTCTTCTAGATGCCTTCACTGATCAAAAAGGATTAATGAAATCTTATATACCAATAGTAAATACCCCAGAGAGAGTGGAAGCACTCCAGACTGATACTCGAACTGCTCTAACCCCTCATATGAAGAAGAGGGGGAGATCATCGGATAATGAGGCCTCAATTCCGCTGAGACTTCTGCAAATTAAGAAACTTGAAGAAAATAAGTTACCTCTTGAATTAGTAGAAAAATCTCAACTTGATGTTGAGAAAATCCCTGAAGTGAACGATCCTGAAGATAGAAACCCGAGTAAAATTGCACGCACATAGTCTAATATTGGGACATCGGAACAACCAGACTCCATTGTCGTGAGAAATCACAAGAGCTGGATGAACCAAATGAAGAAATAGCCATCAATTTTGTTGAGTTAGGGGACTTATATAAAAGAAAGACTACAATTGTCAATATCTATTTTGCCTCAAAACTTACCAAGAACCTAATTGGATCTAGAACCAAAGTCCTTACCTGAATGCTAGAATCACTCAGACTAGGATAAATGGAAGAAAGCAATCGAGGCAAAATTACTCTCGCTGAATAAAAGAAAAATGGTTGGCCTAGTTTCCCAAACACCACCCAAAGTATTCCCTGTAGGATCTAAATGGGTTTTCATCCAAAAGAGAAATAAAAATAATCAGGTGATGAGATATAAGGTGAGACTTATAGCATAGGGGTTCACGCAAAGACCTGACATCGATTATGATAAAACTTAATCTTCTGTCATGAGTGAAATACCGTTCTGATATCTAATATTAATGGCAATAGGTATGAATTTAAGTATGCAGTTAATGGATGTAGCAACCACATATTTATATGGGTCACTGGAGTTAGAGATTTATATGAAAGTCCCAAAAGGAGTAAACATTCTGAATCCAAATAAATTAAATTGTAACATGTATAGTGTCTAATTGGAAAGGTCATTGTATGGATTAAAACAGTCTATAAAAATATGGTACAACTGACTTAGTGAATTTCTCCTAAAAAGATGGTATACTAATAATGAGAACTGTTTCTGTGTGTTCATAAAGAAATCCTAGAGTAGATTTTGTATTATCTCAATATACGTTGATGATTTAAATATCATCAGGACAACAGAGGATATAAAAGAAACAAGCTCCTATCTTGTTAAGAAGTTTGAAATGAAAGATTTGGTTCAAAATAAATTTTGCTTAGGCTTGCAGTTGGAGCACCTCCCTAGTGGGATTTTAGTACGCCAATTCTCTTATATTAAGAAGGTGTTAGAGAAATTCAATACGGATAAGTCACATCCATTACACACTCCGATGGTAGTCTGATCCCTAGAAGCAGATAAAGATCCGTTTAGAGTAATGATAAACAATGAGAAAATTCTTAGACCAGAGGTTTTATATTTGAGTGCCAATAGGGCACTAATATATCTTGCTAACTGCATAAGGCCGGACATTGCTTTCGTAGTCAACTTACTAGCCAGATACAGCGTAGCTCCAACATGAAGACATTGGGTTGGCGTTAAAACTCTCCTCAAATATCTTCAGAGTACACAAGATCTTGAATTGTTTTTCCTTGAAGAATCAAAACTTGACTATAGTTGGATATACAAATGTAGGATATCTGTCTGATCCCACAATGTGAAATTCCAAACAAAATTTGTATTTCTTTGCGATGGTACAACCATTTCTTGGTGATAATCTAAGCAGACCTTGGTAGCTACGTCTATTAACTACTCAGAAATAATCGCATAGTATGAAGTCTCACGAGAATGTGTTTGGCTCAGACGAATGATCAGCTACATCAACAAGTCATGTGTGATGAACATTATTAATGACCCCACTATTATCTATGAAGATAATACAGCTTGTATGGTACAGATACAAATGAGCTACGTTAAAAGTAATATCACGAAACATATTGCTTCTAAATTCTTTTATTCTCACGAACTCCAAAAGAATAAAGAGATAAAGATATTGAAAGCTATGTCCTGTGATAATCTGGCAGATATATTTATAAAATCTCTCTTAGCCTCTAGCTTCCAGAAGTACGTGCGAGGCATACGAATGAGGTGATTTAGAGATTTACAAGGTTCAGGGGGAGTAAATCTCTAAACCATAGCCTTTATTTAAAACTAGAAGACTTATATGTTCCTAAAGATCTAATATTGTACTTTTTTTTCTTTTGTAAGTTTTTTTGAAGTTTTCTCACATGAAGATCTTTAATGAGACAACAATCTGACATGAGAAACAGATAAGATGTACTCTTTTCTTCATCATTTTTTACTGAATTTTTAGGAGAATTTTTTAATAAATCATGTGCATGTCGTGGTATCCGACTAAGGGAAGTGTTATGAAATCTAGAAGGTTATGTTAGTAGGTAAATACCGAAACTATTCCTAAGAGATTTTGACTATAAATAGATAATCTTATATATAAGGAGAGATATATCTGAGATTAATAAAAATTTTAATTTTTTAATATTTTTTAATTAATTTTTATAAATTTTCTGTTGATTGGTTACGAGAATTATATTAGAGGTCATTGTCATTAATTCTCGACAGAGGCTAGGCACAAGTGGACCCGCCTTTATTGCCTTGCTACGGTTTCCGACTGACGTGCGCACGTGACCAGTGAGAAAGACAAAAGATGATCCAATATTCCAAAGCCCCAAAGCTCGAGCAAAGCCCACTTTCGCAGAGTGGACAGCCGCATGCCGCGTGCGTGCGCGCCATCTGCCGAGCCGGAAGACCCTCATTTCTTAACCTTCACACTGACTTAGAGGTCCCATGTCCATGGATCCCACATGTCAGCTGTAAATCCATCACAACCCCGCACCTGGCTGTTTCGTCACCCGCGAGCTATACTGCTAGTGCGGTCGCGGCTTTCGCCATGGTGTAACCTTTCTGTAATCCCCTTCGGGTTTAGTTGCGCGACGACGATACGAGACGCTCGAGCCTCTCCCACTCGCCACTCGCCGCCCGGTTCGAATCTCGCTCGCGCGGCTCGTCTCCGCCCGCCTCCCCCATGGATTTCCTCTGCCCCGGTGATACCACGGTGCGCTTCCTAAAACCCCCAAAACCCCAAAATCCCCTGCTTGTGTTCACGCCGCGTCCAATTCTGAAGTTTCGGATCGCGAGGTGGTGGTAATCGTCGAGGTTTTTGAAGCGATTTTGATTTTTTTATGCAGGTTTGGGACGGGAGGCGTTTCGCCCCGTGTTTCGCGGATTTATATCCTTATTTTTGGTTCGAGTAATTTTTCCAGTTCGTTGTGGTTTGTGCGCGTGAGGCAGCGATCGCGTACGTTTGAGCACGTTTTTTTTTTATGATTTTGTTGCTGTTCCTTAATTTTTTTTCCTCGGCGTCGCACGGTGCTGGGGCTCGGCGGAAATGTGGTTGCCGCGGTTGCCGTCGTCGTGCTCTTCATCGCTAAGAGGAACACGTCGAGAACTGAGGTAGTAAATTTTTGCCCTGTTCTCTTACATCGACTTTGCGCCGTCGTAATTTAGTTCGTATCTGTAACATCCATCAGAACAATAAAACGTGTGCTTGTAAGGTAAGGAAACTAAAATGGATATATACATAGGGTAGGGTGGATGATACTGAGTTATTGCTACTAGCGTAGGTGAGGCGTTGGCGTTCCAACAAATTGCTTGCATGTTTAGTGCGATTTACTTTCACTTGAGATGTGCAAAGCCTGAAGGTAGTGAACTAGTGAACCAGCATATTTGATTGGCGGGACTAGTCAAGGCACAAGTGTACTATTTGGAGTTTATAGGAATTTTGGATGCTAACTGTCATTTCTTCTAAATGGCACATTTATGGGTGCAATGTTCATGGTTTCAGTTTTTGGAACTACAGTCAATAATAAAGATGGTTTGTTGATAGTTTTATCAGCTAGATGGTTGAGAATATAACTGAGGAACTGAAGTCATATTTACAACTGATGGAACCAATTGTCTTGGATGACCCGGCTTCAACCATCGTGTGGTTCTGTTGTGTGCATAGAAGGGGTAAAAATAGGGTAACATTAGGCAACACTTCAAACTAATGACGATGTTGTCCTTTCTGGTTGGAGGATTAATGTTCAACTACCTCTGTATAAGTCAATAATTGAGATTTGTGAAATATTTCATAAGTTTGGTCATTGAACTTATTATCGGTAAGAGTTTAAGCAGCTGGCTGTATAACATGATATGGAGTTTTTTTATCAATGACTGTTAAATGATTATTAGACTCCTTCATGAATCAAGATAATTTGACACAAGGAAATCTCATTGGAATTAATTTTAACAACCTAATTTATATTCCAAGACCGTAGAGAAACAACGCTCGAAGATAGCGGCATTGTTTGCTTGCAATGATGGTTACTAAATAATTAGCATCCTTATTCAATTTTACGTTCTCATTTGTTTTCACTGTGTTTAAGTATAATAATTTTGCCTACTACTTTAGAATGCCAGGAGAGGTTTACTGGAGAAGTTGTTTGTGTTCGGTGTGCCTGGTTCTGCAGCCTGCCTTTCTTTGCTTGGACTAATTATGCTTGCAAAGAAGAAAATTGAAGGGAAAGATGTTGAGAACCACGAATCATTGTTCAGATGCTCCCAATTTCTTGCATGGGTAAGAGCTCCATTACCATAATGATGTGTTTGCTCTCCCTTTCCAGTCATATGAATGAATGAACAAAAACCGGTATAGTTGGTGTTAAACGTGCCTTTGAATATGTAGATGGCTGTAAGTCTTGCCTCCTTCAATGGGCCTTGGTTTGAAATACTCTATAACCCGATCATGTGCTTCTGCTGGATGTTGAAGGTTATTCTAGAGATACCTCATTTGCAATACAAGCTTACAGTACTAAAGGTATTCCAGTTTATTATACAATATGGCTTCCTTTCTCTTCACTGAATGCATCTTTGTTGTTGATACGAGTTATGACACTCTTCTACAATTTTCTTCTGTTTTATGATAACTGTAATAAATTCTGTGTTCATTCTATAACTGGTTCACTACTGCAAATTGCATACGATTTGACACGAAATGGCAGCTACTTAAAATAGAAACACCGAGTTTATAGTTTAATTTTGGAATTCATTACAGGCAATGACATATTTTATGGAGATCGTCTCATTCTCTACAGCAATTACATTTGGACTTTTTGTTAGTGTGGCTACTGTAGTGGGCCCATCATGCAATAAAAGGTACTTGGTTTGCTAGTTACCTGCTTCACAGTAATTTCTCTATGTTTTTAAATTATTCTTTTGCACATTTTTCATTTGATCTTATAGCAACTGCTAGAGTAAAATACTTGCCCAACTGCCAATTTAACTTAAAGTGCAAAAAGATCTGATGTTTATGCAGACGTAGCAGGTTAGATGTTAACCTAAGATGTCCTGGGTTTAAGAGTTATTTTGGGAGCAAGTCATGTTGTTTATCTCAAAATGAAAGCTAAGCCATGAATATGTCTTGTATGTATAACTTATGCTTGGTGGTTTTTATTAATACACTCATGTGATTAATTTAAATGTTGTATTGGTGATACAATGAGGCAAAGTTAACTATAGTTGTAATTTGTTTTGGAGCCGTGCTTGCATTTCTTAATTCAAGGATTTCCCTTTAATATAACCACGTGGGACTTTTCTTTTTTCCAAGACCAATAACCTAGCTACTCTGTTGGATAACTTCCTCTTTGTTGTTTTTCATTGATATAAATCATAATGACCCCTGTTCCTCACAATTTCTCTAAAGCTGTGTGCGAATCTATGCTCTTTCAGAGAAGTGGACTCTATTGAAGACTCTATTGAAGCTCCCCTCATTCCAAACAATGGAAAATCTGTGGTTGAAATTACTAACTTGGTATGCCAACCTTTTTGGGTTTCTGTTGTACATTCAGGATGTGTGCAATTTCACTCTTTTTACCTGGGCCATACTTTTTTTTATGTTGGTTATGTTATTGCTGCCGTAGCCTTGATCTCATGATAGCTAATATCCTTTTCAGAAAGAGACATTCCCATTTAGTTACCTTTAGCAGTGGTTAACATTTTAGCCAAATCGATTTTGTCCTTATTAGGAGGGAGGACAAACGAGCCTGCATAGACTGTAAGGTTATACCTGGAGAGTGTGTTGTCCAGCAACACAAGTTGGTAGTCTCCGACTTTCGTTTTAGGTTACGGGTTAGATAGGCTAAGGTCCTCAAAGTCACAAGGATAAAGTGGTGGAAACTCAAAGGGGACACCGCACAGGCGTTTAAGGAGAGAATGTTGGCAGAAGAGATATGGGACGTGGGAGAAACGAATAGTATATGGACAGAGATGTCAGCTTGTATTAAGAAGGTGGCTACAGATGTGCTTGGAGTGACATGAGGGACATGAGGCGAACCTAAAGACATGTGGTGGTGGAATGAGAAAGTGCAAAAAGCTATCGAGGAGAAGAAGATATGCTACAAGCACATGCATCTTGATAGGACGGATGACAATGTATAGAAATACAAAGCAGTAAAAAAGAATGCAAAAAAAATGGTGAGTAAGGCACGAGGCAAGGCATATGAGAAAATTTATTAGAAGCTAAGTACAAAAGAGGGTGAGAAGAATGTCTACAAGATGGCTAAACTTTGAGAAAGGAAGACGGGAGATTTCAACTAAGTTAAATGCATCAAAGACGATACTAAAATACTTTTGATGAAAGATAAAGATCAAGGTAAGGTGGAGAGATTACTTCGACAATTTGTTCAATCATGATAATGACAATAGTATGATTGAACTGGATGATGCTTTTGACTACCGATAGGTGCTTTATTCGAAGAATCCAGGAATCCGAAATAAGAAAGGCCTTGAAGAGGATGAAAGTGGGTAAAGCGTTGGGGCCTGATAATATCCCTATTGAGATGTGGCAATGTCTAGGAGAAGTAGCGATTGTTTGGCTAACTAATTTGTTTAATAGCATTTTTAGGTTGAACAAGATGTCAAACGAGTGACGGAGGAGCACATTAGTATCAATTTTCAAAAATAAAGGAGATATCCAAAGTTGTACTAATTATAGAGAAATTAAACTCATGAGCCACACAATGAAGCTTTGAAAGCGAGTGATTGAACACCGTTTAAGAAAAGTGACTAATGTAACGACAAACCAATTTGGTTTTATGCCTGGGAGGTCGACCACGGAGGCGATTTTCTTGATACGACAGTTGATGAAAAGGTATAGAGAGCAAAAAAAAGAACTTTCACATGGTGTTTATTGACTTGTAGAAAAAGCTATGATCAAGTACCAATGAAGGTCATGTGGGCGCTTCAAAGGAAAAAAAAGTCCCAACAAAATATATTACCCTAATTAAGGATATATACGAAAATATTGTGACTAATGTTAGAACATGTAATAGTGTTACTAATGATTTTCTTATTAAGATAGGACTACACCAAGGGTCAGCGTTGAGCCCATACATTTTTGCCCTAGTGATAGATGAGGTCACGCGAGACATACAAGGAGATATCTCTTGGTGTATGCTTTTCGCTGATGATGTGGTGCTAGTTGATGAGAGTAGAATAGGTGTTAATAGGAATCTAGAGCTGTGGAGGAAGACTTTAAAATTAAAGGGCTTTAAGATTTAGTAGGACTAAAATTTAGTATATGAGGTGTGATTTCAGCGGTATCAGGGTAGATGATGGAGATGTTAGACTGGATGGATAAGTAATGTCTAGAAAGGACACGTTTCATTATTTAGGATCGATGCTATAGTGGGGCGGTAAGATTGATGAAGATGTGAGCCACAGGATAAGAGCGGGGTGGGTGAAATGGCGCCAAGCATCTGGTGTCCTATGTGACAAAAAAAGTCCCTCAGAAGTTAAAGGGTAATTTCTATATTACAACGATTGGACCTACGATGCTATATGGAGCAGAATGTTGGGCGACTAAAAGACAACATATACAGAAGATGAGTATAACAGAGATGAGGATGCTGCCTTGGATCTGTAGTCATACAAGGTGGGATCGCATCCGCAATGATGATATATGTGATAGGGTGAGGGTAGTGTTATGAATATTGTGTATATTGATATGAGACCCAAATGATCATATATATAGAAGAGTACAAGGGGATATGCTATATAGAGATAAGGCATATATGGAATAGAATACAAACTCTATATTCTAATACAACTCTATCTCCTTAACAGGTAGCACCAATTGAAGAGAAGTTTGTCTAACATCGCTTGAGATGGTTTGGACATCTCCAACAGAGACTTCCTGAGGCACTAATACGTAGTGGAATTTTAAGATGCACGGAAAATGTAAGAAGAGGCAGAGGTCAACCAAAACTAACGTGGGAGGAAGCAGTTAAAAGAGACTTAAGGGATTGGAATGTATCTAAAGAATTTGCTTTGAATAGGAGCGTATGGTAGTTAGCAATCCATGTACCGGAACCATAAAAAAAATTTAGAGGTAGTGTTTTAGGCTCTCGACTCAGTTGGCAGGTTGTACGGCTTAGGGTTTTGTCATTGTAGGTCTTTAAAGTTCTCGTCTCTTTGATCTTGAGGAGATTTCATTCCTAGCATACCCCAACTTGTTTGGGACAAAAGGCTTTGTTGTTGTTTATGTTATTGCTGCCATAATCTGCTTAAACTTGTGAAGTTAACATTAGCTTTCTTGTCATAGCGGTACATGATCTTTAATGCAAATGTGACTCATGTGATACAAATGCCATCCTTGTTTAGATTGCAAATGCCAAAGCCCCAACTAGCCGAAAACTCCAATTGCAATGCTGGCAAAGCTTACCAAGTTTTGTTTGGATTGTGCATTTGTGTTGACATGGCTGAAATAGTTGAATCAAATATAATGGTTACTCTTGTTATGAATATTGTGTATATATTAAAGAGACCAAATGGGCAATATATATAGGGAGTACAAGGGGATATTACAGGGGAATATTCCATATACGGATAAGGAAACCAAGGCATATAAGGAAAGGAGTAATATAATTCATATTTTATCTCTGATACTCTTAACACCCCCTTCAAATGCAAAGCATATGTAATAGCATTGCATTTGAAAAGGGTTATCACTAAAATAGTAAAAAATCCGAAGTCCGAGTCTTGATAATGTCGTCATAGCGTGCAGCTCTTGGAAAAACTATCAAATCAAGCCGAAGAGAAATAGATAGAACCATAGCGGCGCAGATTGAAGCCCAAGACGGCGGCGGCGCAGTGCACAAGGTGCAGAAGAAGCGCAGTGACCTTAGAAGTTCGGGACGGTGGGTAGAAAAGCGGTAGCATCATAACGACTTCTACGATCTGCACGCGGCTCAGAGAAGAGCGGCTGCAGCTATGCAAAAGAAAATTCCTATACTTCTGTGACTGATAATAATTTTATGGACTCGCATGGCTTAGACAACTGAGAGATAGAGGCTACGGATTTGGATGAACTCAACGAAAGACTCAAAAGGACCTAAGGACTAAAAGACAACGCTAGCACCAAAACCAACTCCCAAGGCAGCGCTAGTATCCAAACACCAAAACCAAGCCCACCACCTTCTTTCTCAACTTCTCTCTCTCTCTCTCTCAGCTCGCCTCAGCAGCAAGTTCTTGCGGAGGGAGTAGGCGACGAGGAGCGGGTACACGGAGAGGTCATTGGTGGAGAGGCCGAGGCAGAGGAGGAAGTTGAGGGAGGAGGGGAGCTTGACGGCCTCGAGCTTGCCCGCCGAGTTGGAGATGCCGACGGAGCGGAGGAAGTCGAGGGCAACGCGAGAAGGCAGCGGAACGTGAGGGCCCATCGGCCGGGAGACGAGATCGGAGTGGCTTGGCGCGGACGGCGGCATGGCAGCCTCAGGCTATGGAGACTGCCGGATCCGGCCCGGAGAAGGCCGGATCCAGGCGGTGCACTCAAAGTCGTCGATCGCCGGGAGGTCATCTTCACGGTCTTGGTGCGGACGTGGCCCATGGCTGGTGGTTGAAGGTGGCTCCCTCTTCTCCGGCTGCAACAGCTGGGCGCTAGTTTGCGGTGGCGTCAATGCGAAGATTAGGGCAGAGCGGCTGCGACCCGAGGGCGGCGGCTTCTTGGCAAGAGCTACGGCGACCTTGTCTCCCGCTCGGATTTGGCGTTGGCACGCCAGATCTGGCACAGAGGTAGCAAGATCCGGACAAGGTACGGATGGCGGCTGTCAGAATCGGGCACGGACGACGGTGATGTGTCTTGAACCTTCTCCGCTTAGGGCTCCAGTGATCCAACGATGAGGGCGATCAGGACGGGGAGGCGCCAGAGGAGGCCGATGAGGTGGTGGCGGAGACGACGGCCTGAATGGATCTGGAGGAGTCTTTGGGCAACCAGCATGTGGACGGCCGGTGGCCATGCGGCTGAGCGAGCAACATTGGCGGCCTAGGCCGACCGTATTTAGAGTGTCGACGGCCGGAGAGGTGGCCGCCCCTGGGAGCAGAGATCGATCCTCCCGAGGGTAGCGGCAGCGGAAGAAGAAGCGAAGGTTAGGCCTAACTCTAATCTAAGCTCTGATACCATGTTATAAATATTGTGTATATATTGAAGAGGCCCAATAGACAATATATAGAGAGAGTACAAGGAGATATTACAAGAGAATATGCTATATACAGATAAGAAAACTAAGACATATAAGGAAAGGAATAATACAATTTCTATTCTATCTCTAACAATCTTAACAACTCTAACCTGCAAACATGTTTCTCTAAGAAAACCATGTGATTTGTCTATATGTTATGTAAACCTTCTGTGCTGGAACGAATGTGCACTTGCAATTTATCTGCATAACTTTCTTGCGCTATAAATCACCACATGCATTTACTTTGATATTGTTGATTATTTGGAATTTTAACATTGGTACTTCTTCCATTTTATCCATTTCCTTTCCATTGACCAAATTAAATAGTCCAGGTTCTGAGTTTTCCCACATGCTTTATGCTCTGTCTTCTCAGGTAAATAAGCACCACAATATCTGGGAACTGTTGACCTTCAAGTTCATTAATCCAATGATGGGCATTGGTATCACAAGACAACTTGATTTCACAGATCTACTTGAATTACCTGCTGAGCTTAGACCTGGTCCCTGTTATGACAAACTTTTGTCTTCCTGGACTGCTGAACATCAAAATCACAATGCTGATTCATCTCTACTTAGAGCCATGTCTTACGCTTATGGATGGACTTATTTGTATTTGGGCCTGTTAAAGGTACCTTTTTTCTTATTATAGAGGTTGAATTGAGTAAATGTATGTTGTAAATATGAACTGAGGGTGAGGGGTTCTTTAATAGGAAAGAGGCTGAGGGATTCATGATACGAAAGTAGATGATATCTTTCTATATCCCTATTTTGTAACAATGTTGCATATATGACCAGATTTATCAAGTGACAAGAAAGACACTATCATATTACTATATGAAAATCCATGTATCGATTGCAGGGATGGATATTCTTAACTTGATACGTACCTTAGGACAGGAAGCTTTGTCATTAATATGTTGTTTGCAGTTCAGAAAAAGGGGGTTGATATACTTGGTTGTAAATTTCCATTTTGTTTAATGAATGTTAGCAAAGGTGTTTTTATCATTTGGCATGAACCCTTACTTGCAAAGTTGGGTGATCATAAAATTTAAGTTTACACAGATTGTGTTTAGTTTTCTAATACATTACCATATTTTCTATTCATGCAGGTGATAAATGACAGCATCGCTTTTGTTAGCCCACTGCTACTCAACAAGTTTATAAGGTTTCTTCAACAAGGTATTGTTTCCTAAAAGGCTACACAGTTTGTCAGGCAAACCAAAGACCAGCAGCAAGCATTCTTGCATGCCTCGTTTCAGTAGTTTTTAGGATTGTCCTGTTAGTTCTTGTAGAAGTGTTGTGTAATATAATGGGACTTTTTAATCCAAAAAAATAAGGAGACTTCTTGTTAAACAACAGGGTATTTGATTAATGCTTCTTATCCAAGTAGTATTCATTTTACTGGTTTGTTCGTGCAATATTTTTTCAGCAATGTAAATAAACCAATTTACATCTTCTGGTGTTTTTCTATATTTTTTTCATCAGGTTCTGGTGGCATGGATGGATACATTCTTGCCATGTCCCTAGGATTGACTTCCATTATCAAGTAAATCTTCTCACCACAAATAATTTGTGCTTTTACATATCTGTGGGAACCTGCGTATGATTTCTGTTCACCCTCAAACTTAGATACTGCTGAAGTATCTCCTTTTTGTGTCTGTGAACGTCTGGACATATTATTCTGAACTTAGAATCTTTGATCTTGATGAGGTATTAGTGAAATTTGAGGCAAGATGTTCACATTTTAGGAAGAGGGAAATTTTATTTTTGGTACTTCAACTCTAGTGCCAAATTTAGGTGTTGATTTTTTTTAGGTCCATAATAAGCCTTCATTTTTTTTGAACGAAAATAAACTTTCAATAAAAAATTTTCTGCCAAAAGCCTTTTAGTCATTTACAAATTAGGTGATAGGTGTTAAACTGTTGTTGTCGTGTTACTTACCTTCTGAAGAATGCTGTATCACCGTGGCTGTATCAGTCGTACACTTGTACCGATGATAAATGTTCACATTATTGCTACCTAGCTAAATCGGTTTCATCCTCATGATCATCTGGAACAGATGATGTACTCACAGTAGTGTAAGCATTTGAATTGGAATAAGTATGATAATAAAGATGATTTTAACAGTTATGTGTTCTAACCCCTTGTTGCATTATGGGTTTGGTTTTTTCTTGTTACAATGGGCATTGTAAACAATGAAAAAATAAATTGTTCTGACCCTATTGATGAACAGTTTTTCCAACAAAAAAAACTCTTTGTAGTTATTCAGTTATGTTTCTTCTTATTATTAACTACTTTTTTATTCATTTTTGTTCCCATTTGCTAGGTCGTTCTTAGATAGCCAGTACTCCTTTCGTCTAGCAAAGCTCAAGTTGATGTTACGTTCAAGCATCATGGGAATAGTTTATCGGAAGGTATGATCATCCCTATTCC
Source organism: Melocanna baccifera (assembly GCA_036346265.1). Taxonomy (NCBI): domain Eukaryota; kingdom Viridiplantae; phylum Streptophyta; class Magnoliopsida; order Poales; family Poaceae; genus Melocanna; species Melocanna baccifera. The sequence continues at coordinate 2,565,364 of CM070691.1, read as the reverse complement.
GTACTTGTTAGTGTCATTCTGTAAAAATAAAAAAATCAAGCAATAAACATGTGTAGTCAGCTTGCATTGTACAATAGTTACCTTACCTAAATTGATCATGAGCACATACTACTTAGACGTTATTAAGTAACACTTTGTTCATTGATACTATCAGTGTAACATCTGAATATCTGATTGGTTCCTTTAGCTATTATGCAATGCAATTAGGTCACATAAGGAACCTACCCTTTCCTGCCATTCAATATGGAGCTAACTAGTTGTTTGTATGCTAGTTCATACTTGTTTAGATCAAACCTGTGATAATGTGTAACTGCTGTAGATCTTTTATTGGCTGTAGAATGTCTTCTTGTTCTGCCAATTCAACGCTGAATTTTGTAACAACTTCCATTAGACTTGAAGCATCATTTAATTTTTTGCTTTACTTATGTTTGTTCCTTTTTAAATTTGGATGGACCTTAAAAAACAGTGCCTATGTCTCAGTCTATCTGAGCGTTCTAGGTTTTCTGAAGGAGAGATTCAGACCTTCATGTCTATTGATGCTGACCGCACAATAAACTTGTGTAACAGCCTTCACGATGCTTGGAGGTATTTTTCTTTCTTTATCTAATGTTTGGATATTGAAGACTTAAAAAGATGTTTGCACCACTTTATTTAATGGTTTGCATGATTTGGTGTTTGTCTAGCTTGCCGTTGCAGATTGGAGTTGCTCTTTACCTATTGTATACGCAAGTCAATTATGCATTTCTATCTGGACTTGCAATAACCATCGTACTGATACCAGGTATTGCTAGCTTTTTAGTTGTTTACTGTGTATTAGTTTTCTGTATGTGTCAAGAGATTTGCCATGTCATGCATGGCATTTTTTTTAATATTATGTGTAGATCATTCTTCGGTTTCTTACTTCTTTCATGTCTCTTTCTCATCTCAAGTATATCAATGGAGACATGCTCCTATGCTAGTTGAAACACATATAAATGTGCATCTTAAAACAACTCTGATTATATTAGGGGTTGAGATTATAGCACTTCATGCCAGCCCTTATTTTCATCTAATCTTTACTTCAAGATTTATGTCATATTATATAGCATCAAAACACTATCATGTTTTCTTCTCCTTTGCTTGTAACCACAGTGAACAAATGGATTTCTACAAGGATTGCTAGTGCAACAGAAAAGATGATGAAGCAAAAAGATGAGAGGTGAGATCAGCAATACCTCTATTACCATTGTTGGGGGAATGGCTAGAGTAGAGACGTCCCACTTAGCCGACCCGGGTTCGAGACCTTACCCAACTTAAAAGGAAAATCTGGGGGACGTCTCTCCCCCGGGTCACCTTCTTACCATTGCAGAACAACCAAGAAAACATGACATCCTTTTCTTTGTATTGTTCTCATATTGTTTCCTTCTTTCCGTTGGCATATTTTAAAACACCATGAGATGTCTACCTCAATTTCTTGGCATAAATTATTGTCTGAATTGAATAATAGGAATACAAGCACGAAAGTTGAGGAATTATGCAAAAATAGCTAATTAGACACAATTGATATTATAGTTTAATTTCCAAAAATGCCCATGGCTACTTTTCCTTGAACAGGATAAGCTGTGCAGGAGAACTCTTAGCACATATTAGAACAGTGAAGATGTACAGCTGGGAGAAACTATTCACTCAACGTTTGGTGGAAAGAAGAGAATTAGAAGTGAAGCATCTTGCGGTGCGCAACTGCTCATTATCAATTTTTCTTTTTAATAAGTTGCACTTTTGGCACTGGAACTCACAAGTGCCTCCTATTTCCTATAGACTCGAAAATATCTGGATGCATGGTGTGTCTATTTCTGGGCAACCACGCCAACATTATTCTCCCTTTTCACTTTTTCCATATTTGCAATAATGGGCCACTCACTGGATGCTGCCACGGTAAAACAATATCTTGATTTATTTGTTTGGAACATGCGCTGAGGGACAAATTCCTTCTGATACATGGATTCCTTCTTACAGGTCTTCACTTGTGTTGCACTCTTCAACACACTAATATCACCCTTAAACTCATTCCCATGGGTTATTAACGGGATGATTGATGTAAGTCAGATGATCGCTACCTGTTATTAATGCTACATGCATCTGTAGCACTGCTAACCTTATCTGTATTCTCTGATATTGCAGGCTGTTATCTCTAGCAGAAGACTGAGCAAGTATTTGTCTACTCCAGAGCATTGCTCTTCCGAGTTGATTGCCTCAGCTGACCTTTTAAAGCATCAGTTTAAAAGAAATACTGAATCAATTCATAATCCCATGGCTGTCATCCTTCGGAACGTATGTTGTTCTTGGTCTAGCAGCTCTATTGTTGAGCAAAGCATAATTCTCAGAGACATATCTTTGCAGTTACAGAAAGGCCTTTTTATTGCAATCATAGGCGAGGTATTTTTTAAAATTTTATAGATTTTTTCCTACTAGAGTGTATTTTATGTGATGGAGATAACAGTGTTGTTCTTTTAGTTGGTGAAAGATAACACAATGTTGTTCTTTTAATTGGTGAAAGAATTTATTGGGGATACCGCATTACTGGCAGAAAAACATATTTGAATTTGTAAGAAACTACCACGAGTGAAACTTTCTCAAGTGTCCCATAGCCCACTGCTTTTTCCTTCGTCCACTTTTACCTTTTCTTCAACAAATATTCATGTAATTCCAATCTTATTATTGAGTTGTATGCACCAGCCAGTTCACCCAAAAATTTAAGCTAATGAGGAAAGGCGGACAATTCACTTATACTTCAACACTCCTCCTCACGTGTAGACTCTTTCAGGCCTAAAACGTGAAAATACAGTGTGCTGTAATTATTTTTTTTAAGAGGAGTGATTTTATGCTTTTCACTCCTATAGACATGCACAAATCTTAAATCACAATCAAGAGGTAAGTAGCATCAATCCACCCTTAAAAGTACTTTAATATTTGTCAATTTACTATTTGAGAGAGTGTGGAATCACCTCCTTTTTTTAATTGCACCAACCAGGTCTTGAATTCAAGACCTCTTGGCTCTGATACTATACTGAGTTGCATGCATCAGCCAATTCACCCAAAAGTTTAAGCTAATGAGGAAAGACGAGCAATTCACTTATACTTCAACACTTATGAGTTTTATTTGGTCATTGACAAGGAAACTTTCACAAGGATTTCTGTTAAGCACCTTAGTTTCCCAAGAGGAATAGAAATCACCTCTCTCTTGTATACTGCCTGTCAGTGGCCACTGTATTTCTTTCTGTTAATTGAGGAAAATTTTCTGTCCGTTTTCAGGTTGGTTCTGGCAAATCATCTTTGCTGAACTCTATTATTGGAGAAATGCGTGTCATCAGTGGCTCTATTAATTCCTGTGGTTCAATGGCGTACGTACCACAGGTTGTACTTTATGATTTGGAAATTGCTTAAGATTTGTAGTTGAACGACATAAAGCTTAAAAATGTCATTGATATTGTCTAGGTACCTTGGATATTATCTGGTTCTTTACGAGATAATATTTTACTTGGAAAAGAATTGGATCCAAGGAGGTAGGTTATTTAAATGCTACCTTTGCTCATAAAAATCACTTGTTTTGTTAAGGTTTATGCTATTGTTTCTTTTTTCTTAAAATCTGAAATCACTGGTATTTATTGTTTCGTACTTTTAATTAGCATTCTGTGTTGCAACATTCATGCAGATATGAAGAAGTAATACAGGCATGCACTCTTGATGTTGATATCTCAGCAATGGTTGGGGGAGATATGTCACATATTGGAGAGAAAGGCCTCAACTTATCTGGTGGACAGAGAGCCCGTCTAGCATTAGCAAGGTCATGTTAAACAACTTTGTGCAGTTGACTTTGGAAAATCCCAAGTTTGTTTGCTAATGCTATGATCTTACACTTGCAGGGCTTTGTATCATGACTCTGAGGTATACTTGTTTGATGATATACTTAGTGCAGTTGACTCACAAGTCGCTTCGTGGATCCTGGAAAAGGCCATTATGGGGCCCAAAATGAAGTGGAAAACACGATTGTTAAGCACGCACAATCTTCAGGTAATGTTTATCAAATCTCACCCAAACAGATTGTACTGTGTTGCTGCTAAATATCTATATCAGATTTAAGATTCTACCTGGCAGTAATAAACTGTATGTATTAAACAAGCATTTGATTTAATAGCAAGTAAATGAAGACCGCTAAAAGAACAATGCCGTTTCCTTTTTTCTTCAGGCCATTTCTGCTGCAGATATGATTGTGGTCATGGCTAATGGACTTATTAAGTGGTTTGGGACACTGGAATGTTTCTTGGCAACTCCATATTCAAGAATATCTAAGCCAGATAGTTCAAGTGCTATCTCATCAACAATTTCTGAGAAAGATAAAGGACCAAGCATCTCCAGTGAATTCAAGACTAATGTTTTGCTTGACGATGATTCAGTGGTTGATTATGAGGAACAAAGAGATCAGACTGAAGTAGAGACCAGGAAAGAAGGCATGGTTGAGCTTCGTGTGTGCAAGTGAGTTATTTTGTAGAATTGGCAATTTATTGCCCAAGCTTCTTTGTCTTCCTACTACATGTAATTTAAAATGGTTATTGTTGTACAGAAAATATGCAACATTTGCAGGATGGTCAATTGTTTTTCTAATATGTCTAAGTGCATTCTTAATGCAAGCATCTCGTAATGGCAATGATCTTTGGTTGACTTACTGGGTTGATACCAGCACAGGTATCAAGCACACAAGATTTTATCTGGTAAGAATGCTCTAAGTGGACATGAATTTGAACAATTGATTTGATGAACTTCTGCTTATCTATAACTGGAGATACAAAATACCATGTGTGTGAAATAGACAACTAGATCTAATGTGCATTTATGCTGATTCAAGTTTTGATATGTGCAGACTATCCTTGCTATGTTTGGCATAATCAACTCTTTTTTCACGTTGGGAAGGGCATTCTCTTTTGCATATGGTGGTCTCTGTGCAGCAGTTCAAATCCATGCTGATCTTCTTGAGAATCTAATCAGTGCACCAGTTTCATTTTTTGACCAAAATCCTAGTGGCCGGATACTGAACAGGTAGGTATTTCAGTTATCTTCAGTAAAGCTCCAAAAGGTAGAAATGCCCCTTGATGAGATTATATGAACTTCCAGATTATCATCAGACCTCTACGCTATTGATGATTCCCTTCCATTTATCCTCAATATATTTGTGGCCAACTTCTTCAGCTTGCTTGGCACCCTGGTTGTTTTGTCTTATTCACAGGTAAATACGTAAACAATGTTTTATTATGAATTCTGATACGGGCCAATCTTGTATTCATGCAAACTAATTCACTTAGCTTGTAATTCATGAATGTTGCACTACACAGGTTTCGTTCCTACTCATCTTAGTTCCTCTCTGGTTTATCTACAGCAAAGTGCAGGTACATTTCATCCGCCTTTTCTTCTCTAATGCGGCTTGTTTAGTTTTGTTTGAGCCTTCTTTTGTAGATTTCCATGTTAATTTCTTTTCTCATTAATTGTTTTATTAGTTTAAATCCTTTCTTTATCTGTTATTAATGGTATATTATAAGGCTTCGGTCCTTCCATATTCTTCCAATAATCTCTGAGATATCAAGTTCTATTGCATAACATGCCATTTAGAAGCTCCTTCCACAAAACTGAAAAGCTACTGCAGGGAGCTAATGTGCAGTAGTGCACAACTATAGTACGAAAACATCTTGTCAACCTAAAGCCATTTACAGTGTGACGCCTGATTCTTGATTTTTCATTAGTTCATATGATTTATCGCACTGTACATTTCTATCCTGTACTTTTTGGAGAAACAAACTAATGTTCTGTGCAGTTCTATTACAGGTCGACATCACGTGAAGTAAGAAGACTTGACAGTGTTGCTCGTTCACCAATCTATTCATCTTTTACAGAGACACTTGATGGTTCATCAACAATAAGAGCATTCCAAAAGGAAGTACGTTAATTGCATTTAGACATTATTGAAAAGGGCATTAAAGATACCGGAACATTTACCTCCATTTGATCCTGACTGTTAGAACATTAATGTTCCAGTGACTAGTGTCGATGTGGTTTGTTCAAAGATACTGACAGTAAAATACACAGGGATTCTTCTTAGAAAGATTCATCCAACATGTGACACTATATCAGAAAACATCCTACTCTGAGCTGATTGCTGGTTTGTGGCTCTCGTTGAGACTCCAGGTATAACTCCTTATCGAGCCATAATAACATCATAATCTGTTATGAAATCTTGAATTTTTCTCCTTCGGTTAGGCCTATAGCACAATCACTACAGTGACTACCAAACCACTTTAGTTGTTGGCAGGATTCATCATTCTGTTCATTGCCATAATGGCCGTTGTTGGCTTCCATAGCAACTCTCTTGTTAACTTTGGTACGCCTGGACTGGTAAGTTTCATAGGAGATTAGTACTGACTTAATGCTTATGCTTTTACTATTCCATTCCTGATGGAAATATTGCTAAAATATACCGCAGGTTGGCCTGGCGCTATCGTATGCAGCACCTGTTGTATCACTGTTGAATAGCTTCTTAACAACCTTTACAGAGACAGAAAAGGAAATGATTTCTGTTGAAAGGGTTGTTGAGGTAATACCAATAATATTTTGGCTCTTAGTATCAAGCATCTTTTGCTCTAACAATTCCACATTGCTTGCAGTACGTTGGCATACCTCAAGAAGAACTTCAGGGATCAGAATCTCCTCATGGAAGTTGGCCAACAGAAGGGAAAATTGAGTTTGAGCGTGTAACTCTAAGGTACAAGGCAGATTTACCACCGGCTCTGAATGACGTGTCATTCTTTATTGCATCAGGCATGCAGGTATGATGCTATCTGGCATTCTCGTTGAATCATTCACGAAGCCATCATTAAATCTGCTCTGGTTTATTAGGTTGGAATAATAGGAAGGACTGGAGCAGGCAAATCCAGTATACTGAATGCACTTTTCCGTCTGGCTCCAATCTGCAACGGCCGCATCTTAGTGGACGGCTTTGATGTGGCCAAAGTTGCTGTCCGAGATCTTCGTGGACATTTTGCAGTAGTCCCACAGAGCCCCTTTTTGTTTGATGGGCCTTTGAGGTAACTACTAGCTCTTATTTCTCTCTTTTCAGACTTCTACTATTGTCATGGTTGGATTGATTGCGGGAAAACAGAGAAACCTGTGTTCAACATTCTAATTTCTTTCAATGACAAATGTCCATGATAGGAAAAACCTAGATCCTTTCAATAAAGCAACAGATCTGAGGATATGGGAAGCTCTTGAAAAATGCCACATGAAGGCAGAGATAGAATCAATAGGTGGACTCGACATCCATGTGAAAGAAGATGGTGCATCCTTTTCAGTAGGCCAGCGACAACTCCTATGTCTTGCCCGTGCCATCCTAAAATCATCCAAGGTATATACTACTTTACCATTGCATTATTACTTGTACTACTTTGATATTTCGAAACTTTTTTTTCGGTTTTCATCAGCAGCAAAAGCTTATAGTGGACTTTATGTTGTATACCTCATAGTTGCTCAAAGAAGTTAAACTTGTTATTATTTGTTAATAATTCTACAGGTACTTTGCCTTGATGAATGCACAGCCAATGTTGACAATCAGACGGCATTCCTGTTACAAAATACTATTTCTGCTGAATGCAAAGGCATGACAATCCTCACCATAGCACATCGTATTTCAACAGTGATGAAGATGGACAATATTCTAGTTCTTGATCAAGGCAAACTGGTAAGTTGTGCTTCCCTTTTTAGAATACCAGTGGGGAAAAAAGAGAACAAGAAAATTGTAACTTCTTAGCAGTGAGAACTCAAAACATAGATGCCGTAATAACATTTCACAACAACGAACAAACGATAATATAAATGAGACACTCTTCATGGGACCTCTGCAGTGTGATTGTGCTTTGTTGAAATGCCCTTCACCCATCAAATTAGCATATTATCTAACTCATATGTTCTCCAAATTTAGGTTGAAGAAGGAAAACCAGAGGTCCTTAGGAACGACAAACGCTCAAGATTCTCACAATTTGCCAAGGCATCTTAAGATGTGATTCTAGGAAAATGCTACGCTACTCTGTTATACTAGACCTTAGTGATAGCACGCTGAGCACAAATGCTTTGTTCTCCAATGAGCACGTAAGAGCGGCCACGATAATTTTCATCCATAGCTAACAGAAACCCTGATCCTCTAGCTTATGAGCTTATTGAATAGAAGTCAAGGTTTTCTAAAATGAATCTGGGCTTTTTTTCCTGAGAAAAATGTGTCATTCTTGTGAACTTAACTAGCTGCCTTGCTATTGAAGGAGAAGGTGCTTCTCCTTGCTGAAGCTACCACTGTCTATACATCGTTTGTTGCTTCAATCAATCTAATTCTCATCACAGCCCTTCAAGAAACATCCCAAGATCCATTTTCAAGTTTGAGAGCAGTCGACGCACAATCACAGCTGAACAAGGTAACAATGACAATTGAAGCAGGTAAATAAATACTTACAGACGAACTGCAATCCACGGTGCCAGCAAATCTCGATCCAATTTAGCTTGCCTTAAATTGCAGATATATATACTACTGCCACTTCACAAAGGGGCAAGAACAGGGTTGATTCTGCTAACCTAGCCCCGTACAAAGACTAAGGGCTAAGGCAGGCACGGATCACCACCGGCTCGTCAGGCGACGTAGACGTAGTCGTCGTCGCCGCGGCGGACGCGGTCGGGGTCGACGGAGACGATGACGTAGACGGCGTAGAGGATGCCGGGCAGGTAGCCGAGGATGGTGAGCAGCACGCTGATCCAGAACTCCATCTGCTCCAGCCGGAGACAAGCAGCGCGACACACTGGTTAGAGAAAGATCCCTTTGTCTATATCAAGAAAAAAAGAGGGGGTTAAGACTGCGTGTGCTAGTTACGGACGGAGCAGCAGCCGTGGCGGAGGCAGACGCCGAGGGGAGGGAGGAGGATGGCGCACAGGATCTCCAGGCACCGGCAGCAGCACGACCCCAAACCCATCTTCTTCTCCTCCTGCGGCCGCGCGCGCGGATGCCGCTCACCGGTTGCTCGCGGAGTCGCGGTCGCCGGACGCGGAAGGTGGAAACGGAAGGAACTCCGGCCAACGATGCGTTAGATACGACTCCGCGGGGTCAGCACGAGGGGAGGCGGGGAGGGGGCGCCGGGGGGGGGGGGGGGGGAGTGGCGCCTGGGACAGGACTGCGAAGCCACCAAGTGCTAGACCGCCCCGCTCAGTTGAGACCAGCGACGAAAACATTGTACACTTTTGGTTTTATTCATTTTTTTTATTTTTTAGTATTTTTAGTATTTTGTTTTTTTCTTGTATTTTTATGAATCGCTTGCTCTAGATTAGTATGTTATTTTTATTTTTATATTTTTTTAAAATTTAATTATGCATAATAAGTCAACTCAGCTACAGTAAAAAAATCAGCCAGCTACAATAAAATTTCAGAAAAAAAATAAAAGTCATTGCCATTCTGAACGCCCATAAGGCTTTCGACTTATGAGTAGTAATTATGCCTAATAAGTCAACTCAGTTATAGTGAAATTTTAGCAAAAATCAAAAGTCATTGCTATTCCGAACGCTCTCAAGACTTACGACCTGGGAATAGTACTGGCCAAATGGGGCCTGACCTGCACGGGCATGTTAGATCCGGCGCACTTCGCCCGTCAGTCTAAATAAATTATGTCGTATTATCTGAATATTGGTACTTTATTACAGATAAAAAGATATTACGTGCTTTCAAATACCTGCTATGTTTTACATTTTAGCCTTTTTTTTGTTTCCGCTATCTTACATTTCCTCAAAGTAGATAACTTTTGTTTAGAAAACCCTAGAAACAGAAATCTACCGTAAGTATTTCCGGGGGACACTCTCGTTTCTCAACGATGCCACGTGTAGCTGGTGCGCCCGTGCTCTGACGCGTGCGCGGGCGCGGGCCGTGGAAGCGCTGCTACGTACGGGTTAGCGAGGCGCGTCCTTGGCTTCGTTTTGCGCTTCGTTCGTGGCTCGCCTGTGCCTGCACAGCTCGCTTCATGCGGCCATGTGTACACACATCTACTGCAGAATGCACTGCATCCTGCTACTGCTAGCGATTAAAATGATTAAGACTAATTAATTAATTAATCAAATTATAAGTCTGGATGGTGCACGTATCTACCGCATAACAAAGTTGGGGACTCCCTGCCTTCCCAGCATATCCACGTGACGGCTCCCACGAAATAGCCCGCGAAGTTTTGGTAATTTTGTATAGGTTCTCAATTTTCGTAAAAAGATCTTTAATTTTTTTTGCGAAAAACCCCTTGCGCTTTATTTTTGCTGGATAACGACTTACGATTTTCCATAATTACGTATAGACCCTTACTTCCTTCGAAAAGTCCCTCGTTTGTTCGTGAAAAAACTCCTCCGCTCTTCTTTTATTGTGAAAAGGCCATCGTTTTTTTACAAAAAAACCCTTCCACTTTTTTTGCTACGAATTTTCGCCTTTTTTACTTCGATCTATATGATGACTGACGTGACGTGATATCACATCTATATAGCTAGTAATTACGACTACACACCTAGACCCCAGCGGTAGTGGGAGTTACAAACGCGGCACACGAGTCGCTCCTCCACTGTCATGCTTGTTCTGTGTCATGCCTCTGTCATGGCCTGCTTCGTGCCCCACCTACTTACCTTGCTTCCTTGGTTTCGCTGCTACAACCGGCCTGTATCACGCCACCGCCGGCAAAACGAGGGCTACATCACTAGCGGTCCTTCAAATTCCGGCTATAATGATGGGTAAGGACAACTAATTCATAAACCACAAAGTAAAGGATATATTGGCGTACACAAATATACGGTGGAGCTTGACCAACTCGTGCCTCGTGGCCTACGTGTTATGTGTCGCAGGCATCATCTTCTCGCCTTGGACGCCCATGTCCCCATGCTCGTCAAGGAAAATACATAAACACAAATTCAGTGCTTTAATAATATTATTGATCCCATCACAAAAAAATATATATTATTCGTCAACAAAAAAAAAACAAGAAACTACTTCGCACAAACTAACTCCTAACAAATCTTATCCCAAAATTAAGAAGCGCTTCCCACAAACCAACTCCTAACAAATCTTACCGACAAAAATGTCCAACATTGCCCAACGACTTGCGATGCAGCCATTGCAGTAATCGAACAGCCAAAAAAAAGTTCATAAAATAACCATGGACAACTTAAAAATGTGAAATCAAATATACTCAAACAGCAAAGGGATCCATGTTAATGCGAGATTTTTTTTTGCCTTTTTTTTTACTTCCTAACCACTCCAGTCATGGAAATAAATTAAGCCAAATTCACGTATATTTACTTGATAAATCACCTCCCTCTCTCAAGCATAGATCCAAAAAAGGTATCTCCTATGTATTATGTATTATGATAAATAATTCAACATTTCTTAAGAAAAAACCACAAATGAAATAAATTTCCTTTCTTCCTTTACCTTTTCCTTTGGGGTTATTAGCTGGAAACAATCAGCACAAGAGATTGTACAGGAAGGAACTCATATCTGATGTTGAGTAATACATCTTGTGCAGATGGAGACTGAGGAGGGATGTTTCCTCGCGAACATTGTAGCCACAACACCGTCACTAAGATCTTCTCTCCTGTGTCCTCATCCTACCACTCCTCCCTGCTTCACCTCATCTCCTTGCTAGCCTTCTCCCACACCTGCCTCCACTTCGGCCTCATTGGCTTCCTTATCGCTGTCTCTTCGTCGCTCAGGCACTGGGCTATGATTCTCGACCGCTACCCCAACTCCTCAAGCTCGGAGATGGATCTGTTGGGTGAAGGGTTTGAGGGCGTGGGTGCATTAGACGAAAGAGAAGGGGTGGCATGCCGAGGTATGGTAGCCAACAACTGGAGCTTAACAATGGTGAGTGGTGGCACAACCCGATGGAGAGAGGTGGCGATGGTGCAATTTTGAGAGGGTGGTGGCTTGTGAGGAGTAGGGTTTCGGAGGGTTTCGTTGCGAAGGGACTTGAGGAACAGGGATGGGAGCATGAGGATTATGGTCCTGTTGCTTGGTTTAATTTTTCATAAGGAGCTGAGCGGATTCAGGGAGGAAAAAGGATGACAGGAAATAAGGAGGGCCCGTATGGTGGTAGATATATTCTAACAGATGGGGAGGGAAGGAAGAAGGTACCATCAACCACCACCATGTTTTTTCTCCTAGTAGTAAAGTATTTGGCGAATGCCTATACTTTGTTATGGATAAAAATATTATATTATGCTAGCACATCGACTCGATATTGTCGGGATCATCCAGGCTAGCCTGCACCATCAGCTCCGTCTCTGCGCTTGCCTGTGTCGTGCCTCTGCGCCCTTGACTCTACCATGCATCCGCTAGAGTTTTGTTGTTTTTTAAAAGAAATTTTAGGGTGGTGAAATTTGTTTTCTTGGTAGATTACTTTGTCCTAATTTTGTTAGAGATTTTTTATATGGTGCAAGGAAGTTAAGAGAAGTAGATGAACCATCATCACAAACTCAGTAACTCACTCTTTTAAATAGTAAAGATAAGGCAGACACACGCACTTGACACTCCCCTACGTTGATCGGTAAGCGCTTGATCTTTGCTGTTTTCTAACTTAATGTCTCTTTGCAAAACTCAGAAATGCGGTGGTACTATCTAGTAGTACATACTATTACAGTGTTGAGTTTTGTGGATGGGGATGTCAGCATTCGAGAATTATGATTGGTGCGGCTCTCCTACTAAGGGAGGGGGGCGTTAGGAATAGCGATGATTTCTGGTTTCTGGTTGAAATTTTATTGTAGCTGGTTTATTTTTTACTGTAACTGAGTTAGCTTATTAGGCATAATTAATTTAAAAAATATAAAAATAAAAACGGCATGCTAGTCTATGATAATACAAAGAAATACAGAAAAAAACATAAAAATTCCAAAAAAACAAAAAAAAAGAGCAAAAGGACAAAAAAAAAATACAGTGAACCGAACGCCGAACCAACACCAGAAGCCAACGCCGAACTCTGGTCTGAGCGGGGCCTAACTCTCATGGCAAACTCATGATGATTGTGTCTATATGCACTGCTCTTGTTTCTATATGTTTGCTGCTGAATTTGGTTCCATGTTTTGTTCTGGCTTGCAAGCACTCAACAGTATAGTAGTTCATCAGCTCTCTTACTTTTGGCAGTTTAGTCTGTGCCGCTAGGGAGTCAAATGTGGAAGCAATACAGCTAAACATAAGTTCAGTTTAATGGACTACAATGATTCAACGCAATTTTGTTGGCCACATCCAAATCCAAATTCAGTCAGGTATTCTTTCGAATGACAGCAACAGATGAAAGAAATCAAACAAAAATATCCGCTATTCTTCAAATTAAACTTTGTTACATCGATCTTGCCTCTACACCATGGAGATGCCATCTGGGGTGTCGGCGACGCGTGCATTCTCACGGCGCCGTCGGCGAAGGCGGCGGGATAGGACGAGGACGAGCACGCCGAGGGCGGCGCCCAGGAGGTCGGCCGCGGCGTCCTTGGGCGAGGCGCCAGAGGATCCGAAGAAGCCAGCCTCGTCGGCGGCCTCCTTGCCGGCCCCGGCGGCGAGGGAGGCGGCGCAGCCGATGGCGACGGCGCGGCGGCGGAGGAAGGGGCGGGCGCTGCGGCCGGCGAGCGCCGCGCCGCCGAGGGTGATGAGGAGGCAGGCGAGGACGTGCTGCAGCTTGTCGGGGGCGAGCCACTCGTCGCCCCATTCCATCAGCCGCCGCCGCCGCCGATTCGGTGGGATGCGTCTGCACCCCTCTCTCCGGTACATAACGGAAACACCGACCCCGTAAACATTCCGCCGTTTGGTTAACGGAACTACTGCTCCGTCCGTTTTCGTGGATTTTACAAAGTACTACTCCGATAAAATACAAGGGGGATTAGATCATATACCCACCTATTAATTGAAAAGTTCAGAATTTATTTTTTCCACTCAATGACATATGAGGTCATCATAAGTCACTGACACGTAGGTCAGGAGGGTAAATCCTAAATTTTCATCTAAGAAGAGGGTATATGATCAATAAATCCAAATACAAGTGTGCATCGCTGGATTTTAAACGTAGTGCTCCACTAATTAAACGTACTGCCCCGTCCGTTTTCGCTGGATTTTACAAGCGTGCATCAGCCGCCGCCGCCGATTCGGTGGGTTGTGCGGAGGTCGTCGACTGCCATCGCCGCAGGAGTGGAACACTCGAAAGGAGCCCTCCATGTCCTTCAACTTCAGATCCCGACGCGTGGACCACGGGGAGGGCTTCCTCGACGCCATCGGCTCAGCGCGCGCGAGGCCGTGGAAGTCGTGGAGGTGAGAAGGCGGCCGCGACGGAGGAGGGCGTCTGCGGTGGAGGGTGCGTGGGGAGTGGGGCGAAGATTGGAGTGGGGGACGGCCAGTTGTTGAGAGGGTTGTTTTCATTAATTAATACGTGGGACCCATCTTTAAGGCTCCACCCACCGTAAACATTATCACTTGTGACCAGCATTGTGGATCCCACCTTAGCAACCGGGGTATGAAGGGATGCCCTAATAACTTGGTCTTGTGTTTCTGGCATTTAGCCTTTTGATTTCTCTAAAAATAGATATAAAGGATGATTTTTTTCAATTGAATTATTCAAATGGTTTTCTAAACTTAAATTTATGTGTATGACTCCATCAACATCTTTGTTGTCCATTATCATCTTAAAAAATATCTTTAAAAATATAGATAAAATCTATCAACGTATTTCAGAAGAACAGCACTCTTGCTTTTGGTGCGGCGGCTCTATTCCAAATGTTGGCAAGGCACCTCGAATGCTTTTAACCGAAAACTAACTTCTGTACACATCCTTTCTTTCTCAAATTTTTTCTCTCAAGAAATCAAATCATTTTTCTCAAATTAATTTTTCTCAACTTCCCACATGAATCCAATATCAATTCCCATGCTTAAAAGGAAAACTCAGCAGACAACATTAGCCCACCCGCCCATCGGCTTCGTCCTCACAGAGATCAAAATGGCAGTGGAGATCCTCGAATCCTGTATGGTGACGCCCAGCGAGGTGACGCCGAAGCACGGGCTATGGCTCTCCAACCTCGACCTCCTGGTAGCCAGGAGCCACACGCCCACCGTCTACTTCTACCGGCCAAGCCCCGATCCGGCCTTCTTCTCGCCGGACGTCCAGAAGGCCGCGCTGTCCAAGGCGCTCGTTACGTTCTACCCCCTCGCCGGCCGGCTAGCGCAGGACAGCGCTGGCCGCCCGGAGATCCACTGCACCAGCGAAGGCGTCCTCTTCGTCACCGCGCGGGCAGACGCCACCCTCGACGACCTCGGCGACTTCGCCCCGTCGAACGAGCTGCGGAGGATGCTTGTCCCCTCGGCTGAGGCCGGCGGCCACGATGGCATCTTGGCCATGTTTCAGGTCACGCTTTTGCGCAACGTGAAAACAATTGTAGAGTTGATTGGTTGTAATGCTGACTTGTGCACCGATGCAGGTGACGTTCTTCAAGTGCGGCGGGGTGTGCCTGGGCGCCGCCATCCACCACACGGCGGCGGACGGCCTCGCGGCGCTGGACTTTGTGAACTCGTGGGCCGCCATCGCGAGGGGCGCCGTCGGCGATGTCGCGGTGCGCCCCTGCCTCGACCGAACGCTCCTCCGCGCGCGCTCCCCTCCCGTCGTGCGCTTCGACCACGCCGAGTACTCCCGGCACGGCGGCGGCGCGTCAAAAGCCAAAGTCCTGTTCGATTCCACCATCCTCCCTATGTCCAAGAACCAGGTTGACGAGCTCAAGGGCGGCGCCGGCCAAGGCAAGAAGCTCTCCACGTTCAAGGCCGTGGTCGCCCACGTGTGGCGGTGCGCGTGCAAGGCGCGCGGGCTCGCTGGGACGGAGGACACCCGGCTGTACATGACAGCTGATGCGCGCCCCCGCGTCCAGCCGCCGCTACCGGACGGCTACTTCGGCAACGCCATCTTCCGCGCGTCGGCGGTGGCGAAGGTGGACGACATCGCCTCCGGACCGCTCGAAGCCATCGCGGAGAAGGTCTCCGGCGCCACCGTGCGGCTGAACGACGAGTACGTCCGGTCGCTGGTGGACCACCTGGACCAAGCGGTGAGCGACGCCGCGGGGCTGCGCAAGGGGGAGTGGATCATGCCGGAGACCGACCTGTGGGTCATAAGCTGGCAGGGGCTGCCGATCTACGACGCCGACTTCGGCTGGGGCCGGCCGGCGTTCATGGGCCGGGCATGCCTCCAGTTCAGCGGGCTCGTGTACCTCGTTCCCGGCCCCGACGGCGACGGCCGGCTCGACGTCGTGGTGGCCATGGAGCCCGAGAGCCTGGTCAGGTTCAAGGAGCCAAGGAGGTGTTCTACAAGGAGCTCAAGTACTAGCACCCTACTACTACTAGTAACTATCATACACTAGTAGTACTTTCTGTGATTTTCAATGCATTTCAGAGACTAATCCTAATTAAATAATCGAAAGTGGTGAGTTAGTGGGCTTCTTAAACGTTGAGATCCAAAGAGAAAACAAAACATCAGAGATAAAACGTTGCAAAAAGCTATCAGTACTTTCTTTACCTACTTAGCTAAGCGTCCACCAAACTGTGCCCACCGACACGATGTGGCATTACTGTTGCTTTAAATCCATTATTACTCTCTCAGCTCAGCTCAGCTCATCTCAGCCCTGTTCTCTTTTCCCTTTTTTTAGAATTTTTTTCTTTTAGAGCTTTTTTAGGGGTTTGCTACAGTACCATCTCAATTATCACTTAATTATATTAAATAAATAAAATTCTATGTAAAGAAAAGAGAACGTAAGGAGAGATAATATGCCTTAAGCTTATAAACTAACGTAAATAGTGAAATGATGTAAGACAAAAAGTTATGATAAAAATAGCACAAAATAGTTAGAGGAATATTCTATTATTAGAGAGATTATCTCTAGTGCTATCTTTAAGTGAGACAAAAGTCTTAAAGATAATAGTAAGAGACGGACAAGTTTATCAGGTCTGGTGGCCTTTCTGTAGTAATCACAAGTCCCCAGCTCCTTTCATTAAAGAGTTATAAGGCCTTAGGTCAATCTTGAACCTTTGCTTTGGGGCACGCAGTTACTAAACCGATTCATTTTTTCAACTATCAGATCACATGGATTAGCTATCTTAGTTCAACTATGTGTGTTTACTTCAGCCGAATAATAAAAATGTGTGCTATGTTTGTGTTACTTGTGTTGGATTCTTGAGGGCATTTAAGTAATTTTCTAATTTAAAAAAGGAAAAAGAGAGAGAGAGAGGGGTGGTCCCATCTATCAGTGGGACAGAGGAAGAGATAAGGCTGAGGCCTTCTCTCGCGTGTGCCTAGCAGGAGCTCGGCCTTGACTGCTTTGTATGGCAACCGGGTCATGCGGAGATGGCGGCGGCGCTGGCTATTGGTTGCAGCCCTTCAGCTACCTCCTCGCTCCCCTATATAAAACGGCCTCCCTCTCCTCTTTTTGATACTCGAAATCGGTGAGTTCCCTACTTCCTAGTCCATCCCTCTTCCTGGTTGGATCTCGATCTGGGTGATGGTACCATTGCTCCACCACGCTCTTCATCAGCCCTGGCAACAAGGAAGTCTAGTTTTTTCTCCTCTTGGGCATTACCCGACCAACTCCTTGCGTTGTTTCTTCTTTGAAATAGTCATCAGGATATTTGGGGCTTTGTCCTTGAGGGTTAAATTTGGCCGACTCTTGATCCATTTGAGGGCAAGGAGAGGTGTGCTCGGTGCTCCATGGTGCTCTTAGCCAGAGCATCTCCGTTGGTCTTGTGCGGTATTTTCCTATACCTCAACTTTGTTCTTCGGTGTGTCCCGATTTGTGAAGAGTGGTATTGTATCTCCGTCAACCTTGCCTGGCATTCACGGCATAGCTGGCATTTGGTTTTCTGAGACGGCGCCTTTAGGCGTGCCTTGCCCGGATTTCTACTCGGTGGCTTTGGGTGCCATCAGCGTCGTGAGTATTTCGACATTTTATTACTTTGATTCATCCGTTCTTGTTAGATTACCATATTATTGATATCTATATTGAAAGAATCGGTAAAGTAATATTGTGGGTTGTGGGTTAGATGGCTCAATGAGGATATTTGTCATATTATGGAATTAAATTGGTAATAAAATCAGACTTGAGCTATTTGATTTGCTTCACATTAGTTGCACCAAGGGGTAGCCTCTGTTTTTCTACTATTCGGTTGATTGTGCTCAGAACTACTGCTCTGAATTTCAGTTGATTCACTGTTAGTTGTTTGGCTTTCTTGCTGAGAGTAATTGTTAGATGATTCATTTTCTTAGTTCATTAATTGTCTAATCTGTTGTCTTACTGATTCTTTTGCACGGTTAATTGCTTGATCTTCTGTTAACTGAGGGTATAACCTTGTTGCTAGTGAGATATTTTTGAACTTTTGTGAAGCATTGTTTATAGTTCATAAGTCTGAATTTGTTGTTATCACATTTAATTAGTGAAGTATATTGACAAGTATTGAGAAGGCCAAGAATAAATCTTGAGCAACACTACATCTGAGAGCAATATTGAACTCTAAAATCTGAGCATTATATTGATTTTAATAGTTTCTATGCTTTATGCATTGAGTATATTATCTTGTTTAAATGTCTTAGAGGATTTACATGATATCATGGTAGCTTTGACATTTATATGCTGCTGAAATATACTTTGATCATCTTTTATAATGCTAGAATTAAGTCCAAAATTTTGCTAAAACCGTATTATTTACAACAATCCAGAAAACCAAGTATTGAAGAAATGGCTCACTCTTCTAATGTCGTTAAGCCAGAAGTATTTGATAGTACCAACTTTAAATGTTGGTAGGCTAAAAAAATTATGGCTGACTGATCTCAAAATTTTTTTAGGTGATTTCAAATTCTCTACTGTTTCCATTGAAAACCGCTGAAATGACACGATGGGAGGGTGCGAATAATTCAGTCTTAGCCCATTTGTTAGCCATCTTATTCAACCGGTTGTTCGATACCTATGTTAACTTCACTAAAGCCAAACAACTTTGGAACGAACTTGATGAGAAGTATTTTGAAAGGGATAATGGTAATGAGTCTTTCATAACTACTGCCTACTTGAACTTTAAGGTAGTAGAAGGGCGGTTGGTGATAGAGTAGCTCCACGAGCTACAATTCTATGTACATGACTTAAGTCAGTACGACTACATCATGTCAGAGAAGTTCCAAGTTAATGTCATCTTGGCTAAGTTACCGCCCTCATGGCGTGACTTTGTGACTACTTGTAGACATATGAAGGAGCATTTAACTCTCAATGAGTTGACAACTGCTATTAATGTCAAAGAGCGTGCCAGAGCCGATGACAGCATAGGAAAGGCTCAGGTTCAGGAAACACTACATATGAGAGCAATATTGATCTCTAAAATCTAAGCATTATGCTGATTTTAATAGTTTTTATGCTCTATGCACTACAATGTGGATAGCGCGAGGCATCTTCTACCAGTAGGCATGTACGGAGAAGGTTGTACCATAGTACTCTCCTCTGTTATTTGCGGTTATATTCAATGTCCTAAAACATGTAATTGAATAGTGTATGTGTCATTGCGGTTGTCATTTATTGAGTGGATTGCTCCAGCGGTGCGTTGCATACATTGAACTAGAGGCGTCGACACGTATTGAACAAACGAACATTATAAAAAGGAGTATGAATAAGAACGCAATAGTATTTCAAACATCACATAGTAAGTACAAAATGTAAGTATTACAAGATCAACAAAAAATATAGCCAGTGCAGGCAGACGGCATGTACTAGACCCCCTAATAGCAACCCCAACACCCCCTTCGTCGTGACCCCGGCCACTCCGGCTCTGTGTCCTCCTGTACAGCCCCGCTTGGGCCTCCTCCTCAGTACTGGGTGTTGGGGCCCCGACAAGGTAACACGGTCAGGAGATCTACGCTCACGAGGTACCAAAGCTAGAGGGGTGAACAGCAGCGCCGACTGTGTGGGTACTACTACACCGCTGAGCTGTGACCCGGAGAGAACCTCCGGGGGTGTGGATTAAGGTTCCGAGCTCGTCACCTAGTTGTCCCAATCCAGAAAGTAGCTGTCTGTGTCCTCCTGGCCGGGGTGGCCCCAAATCCCTTAGGGGGCGTAAGACCTGCAGTATGGTGAGAACACAGTGTCGTTGGAGTGCAAACCTATCTGTCCAGTGTAGGTCTAGCCTCCAGGGCACTTGAGATGTGCACGTGTGGATCACCCCCAAGTTAGTCGCCTCATCTGGGCTCCTAGGATACGGGACACGACGCGATGCACGATGCAGCCGGTCGACATGCTCATCCAGGAGGCCGTAAGCCCAGTTCGATCTGCAAAGTTCACGAGCCATACCAGCAAAATGACTTCAAGTTAGCATTTACGCAGAACAAAAAATATCAAATGTAAAGCAACAGTAAATTTAAGTTATAAATAAACAAACAAAATAGTACTAGGCTACCAGGACAATACTTACAATAGTACTGAAAAGAGAAAAATACCACAACAGTTGTATAAATAGTACATGCAACATACAATATAGTTACTATGGCACTATGTACATCAAATGTGCAACTAACAAAGTATAGATGATAGTGTATAATGATTTTTAATCTTGAGGAAACCATTGCACACTCCAACAAATGCTAGGGAAAACCATACTGGTGTGTCTACTCATCAGTAGGAGCCTTACATCGTGTGGCTGTGTGGCTCTTTTGACCGCAGTGCCCGCAGCATCTACTCGGCGCCCCAGCTTGCACGTCGTCTATATCATTGGTAATATGATGTCTTTGTAGACAACCCTTCCCACCCTTCAACATGTCAACGTCCAGAATTCAGGTCCTCCCTACATATCCAAGGTGGCGAAGTTGCCCACAACCCTGAATCTCATAAGCTCGCCACACCATGCCTGCATCACCCTTTCCTTGAAGAAGTACTCAGACATAAAGTTCAAAGGATCTTGCACAGTCTCGTATGCAGAGAGGACATGAGATCATGGTTTGTGTAACAGTTTTGACTTGTTGCATGAGCAGCTAGGTTCGTTTACATGATCACTAAGTCATACCTCATAAACGACAACAGAACGAGCCGTTCCAAGAGAACGAGCCGTTCCAAATCCGGCTCTATCCCGAAAGAGCACATTGAAACGATGCTCCGTATTGCCCATCATGTGCACCATGTGCAACTAGTCCTTCTCTGTGTTCACCCGCATATACATCATAATCTTTTAGCAATACGATGTTTGTGGGTTGGTTGCATGAAGTTTGGCATTTGCATGCCTCCTCCTAAAATAGCCAATTACACTGTGCAAAACACCTTCCACGATAGCGACGAGGGGCAGAGAAGGCCCCTGAGAACCGAACTATACATCTCGGCAAGGTTAGTCATCACTATGTCGTATCTTACGCTATCCATGCCGTGCAACTGGGACCAATTCTCCACTGGCTCAGCCTCGATCAACTGCAAGAAGCACTTGATGTTCCGCGAGCTCCTTCTCGAACCAACTAGGTCAGGCTCAACCAGTGCTGTGAGACATTCGGATTATGCTGCCCTAGGCATGGCCGGTCCTTTGCTCCTCTCGTCGGCATGCTTCCTACTATGCTCATCCAATAGTGCCCATAAAGCGTTAAATTTATGTTTCTAGCTCTACGTAGCCAGCCTCTTGAACAGCTTCATCAACGATTGCTTCGACAACTGCTTAAAGAAATTGGCCCCTAAGTAACGAATGCACCATATGTTCCTCATATCCGGCTAAGGGAACGACTCCTTAGGGTCTTCCTGAAGTTTTCTTATGGTTTTTACCATCTCGGTATGGCAATCATGAATTATGCACACACCAGGATGAGCTCCAATAATTCCTACCCTCAAATGTCGAAGGAACCACAACTAGTTGTCGTAATTCTCACTTTCGACAAATGCAATGGCCAAGGGTAGAATTTGATTGTTGCCATTAATGAAAATGGATGTAAGGATCTGGCCCTTGTATTTACTAGTGAAAAGGTCCCATCAACTGAGATCACGGGCAGCATATGCCTAAATGCCCCAATGCCCACACTGAAGGCTAAGACGTCCCTCTACAATATCGCAAGACCTGGTAGCCTTGTAGATGGCTTGTCCTTCACAGTAGTATACATGCCCGAGTTTCTGTCCTGCAGCACCTGAAGCATATGAGGAAGGTTGTCGTACGCTACCTCGAAAGACCTGAACCATTTTTCCAAAACCTTCTACTTCGCACGCCACGTTTTCGCATAGTTAATCTTGTACTTAAATTTCTTCTCGATAGCCATCATGATGTGTGTGGCCTCCATGTCCTTCTTCTCCACTATCTCTCCATACATCAAATTGGCTATGAAGACGGACGTTAGGTTACGATGCCTTGCAAAAACACTACTACGAATGCAGGAGTATGGCTCCACCTTCGAGACAATTCGGTAAGTCTCATACTTCGGTCTACGTGCATGCACCCTCCAAGGATAACGAGCCTGCTCACACTTCACGATGTACTACTCCTGGCTAGATTTAACAACCCGAAAAGTTTGTTGTATAGACAAGACCCACAGCTTGATGGCATCCCACAATGATGCCTTGTCAACAAATATTTAGTGTAATCGAACCTCTATGCCATGATACTCCCACGGCGATTCGTGCTCATCATGCGTAACAACACTCTCAGTGTTAAACATATTCCATTCCTATGGGATGGGAGATTTGTCCTCATCAGAACTATCATCGTTGTCCTCCTGTACAGCTTTCTCTTCATCCTAGGCCATCCGATCATTACTCTCTATTTGATATACTGTGTACTCCATATGCTTCCTTTCATCAGCCTGTCCTGTAGGCTCAGCATGTCGTGTCCCTTCTTCCTCTCGTCCATCTACCACATTGGCCTCATCACGAGTAATTTCCTCTGCAACCTCTATGACACTGCCCTCTGGGTTCTCCTCTTAACCAACATGCTGGGGCGCCCGAGCTGCTCCCACCACCCAAATGATAGCCGTCGGCATGGCCTTGTATAGTTTCTTTTGGGTATGGTTGCCCAAGCAGCACATACTCATATCTACGGCGCCACCAGCCTTCCACAGACCCCTTTCACACAACAGTGCCCATCAATATTCTCAACTCCCATCTAATGTGCGTGGGCGACCAGCTAAAAAGCCCTTGTATGACGACGCTGCACACCTCAGGGTCTAAGGAGAAGCTGCGGGTGATTCGGTGCATCACATCTGCGATTGAAGCATTCTAACCATCCGAGTGTAGCAGAATGGTTTGAGCAAAACTGCTTAAGTTAACTCCGTTTGGACCTAAATGAACGGTGCCGACACCATAATGCACTTTCAACGTAGTGAGTATCAACATTGCTGATGTTTGCATGCAAATATTTTCAATGCTATAACTAATCAAATTGCATCACACATTATGAATTACTATTGTACTGTAATTTATATTTCTACGACCATTCGCTTGTCATGAACAACTACAGTACCCTCATACCCCTCCTCATTCACACCAACACGGCTCCCTTTCCTTTGCCCCCAATACGCATCAACTCTCATCTGTTCCCGTACACATTGACGCCGCTCTTCTCTCGTTGTTCATGCACTCTCGTGTTGTAAATAATTCCTAATGGGTTTCGAGAATTTACATGACATATTAATTTAAATGACAATATATCAATTCTAATGGTACTTGTGAATTTTTAATGTACTAATGATATTAAATGGATTCCTAATTAAATGTAAATGTTATCTAATAATGTTTTGCACAAAACAAACTATCTACTTCATACAAAAATATTGAGTAAATTTTCTACATATGCTAATTTTGTACATAATATTGACTAAATTTTTTACAACTAAAATTTTCTACAGATGATATTTTTTTATAACTATAATTTTCTATAGATGCTAATTTTCTACAACAATATTGACTATAATTTTCTACGGATGCTAATTTTCTATAACTATGTTGACTAAATTTTTTATAACTATTTTCTTTGTACCAAAGTTATACTATTCTTTTCTACAACTATATTTTTTACGGATCCTAATTTTATACTAAATAAACTATTTACTTTATACAAAAATATTGACTAAAACATAAAAAATATTTTACATTATAGAAGTTGCAGAACCCCTCATCTCCTTCTTCCTCTCCCTCTCCCTCTCCTCTCCTTTCCTCTCCTCTCTTCTTCTTTCTTTCCGCTTCTCTTATCTCTTTGCGGTCGGCGTCTAGAATGGATGGAATGGTCGGGGGCTCAGACGAGCGACTGATTATATATGGCGTGCAGTCGTTGAACGGTCAGGCTATTGGACCTCTAGTTGCCAAACGGTTAGGCGACAAGGTCTAGTCGCCTAACCATTTGGCAACTGCAATTATGTAACCTAACGATCCACCGACTACATGCGTGTTGTGTGGCCGTTGGCGACAGAGTCCAGTGGCCCAACGGTTGGGCCACTGGAGGCCATTCCTATAAAAAAATTTATATGCATGTATATTTCTATAATTTTAAATAAAAATCAGATTATTTAAAAAAGTTTGCTGTGGAACCCCGTTGTTTTTCCTACTCCAAACGGCTTCTGCTTTTGGCTTCTAAAACACATCGGTTTTTAATTTTGGCTTTTTGGTTTTTTAGCCTTTTTGCCTTTTCTTTTTCCCTCATTTCTTTGCATTTTTTGTGAAGATATAACGGTGTTTTTATTTTTTTTCTCTTTTTTTAATTTCTTGTTAACAGCCGCTACAATATATTTTTAGTCACTACAGTGCATTTTTAGCTACTATAGTGCGTTTTAAGCCAGAAACCAATAGCTAGAAGCTTGTTGGAGCACTATCGGATCCTTTGCTCTCATCAAATTAGTGCAGCCGCTTTCAAAATTCAAATTGAAGGACCATGTGAGAAGGTCCTATTTAATATTGTGATGAACTATTGTAATATTTTTAGAGTGATTATTCAGTTTTGCAAAAGATTGCATTTTGTTTTCGCTGTTTTCTGGAATTTCCAAGAGAAGCGGTAGTACTGGTTTGAGAGGAGCAATAGTACCGATTTTAGCAGAAATTAAGGATTTTGAAATTTGAGTCATGGATTGAGTTGGAGTGACCTGGGTCATTGCATTACAATTGTATTATACATGTTTTGGCTAACGTGGATCAAGTTATAAAGAACTTGTGCCCGAAAACGATTTCTTTGTCTTTAAATGTGCAGGGACACTTGAAGTCATCATGGTCAATAACAAGTACCGGGGCTACGTTCAGGGAGGAGCCGAGACTCAAAATGATCAAGAATATCATGTGAGATGGTAAGGTCAAGCATAGCACGAGAAAAGCGGAAAATATTAAAAGCGAGTTCGAACGGAGTGTTTGCACCATGTGACTTGGTAGGTCTAAGTGAGGCGTGGTTCAGTGGAACCAGAGCAGAAGAGACTTGTTTATGCGCGGCTAAGCCAATGGTGAACCTACACGTGGCAAGTATAGCGATTGTTTGCAATGGAAGGTGAAGATCCAGTCAAGAAAGGGTATTTTTAGTAATTTGGCCAAAATATCGGAATCTGTCTTAGATCAAAACCGCAGTGCATGAGTGATGCTTGAAGAGCAGTTTAGGTGAAGGAGAAATTGTTTTGATCAAAGGTAAAGGATTTAGTTGATTCAGACTTATATGTTTTGAAAAGCATGCATAAGTGAACATGTGTGAGTAAAACCCGTGTGTATGGGATTATCGAGTTTTTTCATTGTGCTAAGTAGATAGTATCTACTAAGAGTTAGATGTGGCTGGTTAGCCTATCTATATAAAAGGACTAGGATAGAGACTTGGGTGATTCATCCAATACATCTCTCTTATGCTCTCATGTCTAGAGTTAGGGCTTGAGAGTTGAGTATGTTATGTGCTCTCTGTCCTCTAAAGTGGAGTGGCCGTAAAACTTACCTCATTAAGTAAGCAATACATCAATCTTTAATCATCTTCGTGGATCTCTCATATTTTGATTGATTTGGTTGGTTTTGATCTCTTCTCTTCTCTCTTCTTAATCTTATTGTGCTAAAAATGTGAGTGAGATGGAGATAACCACTTAAAATTTATCTTCTATCATCTAAGTATTTTGATAGCAAGTTCATCAGAAAAACCTGATTTTTGTTGTCTTCTATCATCTAACTTATTCCTATATATCTCACCAAGTGATTTCTTGTTTCAAGGATTTTTGGATCATGTTCTTTGGTGTTCTAACTTACTATGATATATAGGAATACATCTAGAGCCATCTTGGCCACCGTCCACCTACGAGCAAGTTGTATTAACTGATTTTGGTTTTGACTCGGTTTCGGTGCACCTTTCCTTCAAACTAAAAAAGGTCTCAACTTTGGCCATAATTTTCATGATCGTTTCTTCGAATAGGTTCTTGATAACTTAGAGAAGATCTCTACAAAATTTCATATCATTTGAATCTACGAATCAAAAGTTTCACCGATTTTTGGATTTAAAATATCATTGAAATCGTTGTTCATTTACTTGATTTTACTGTTCATCCGGTTAGATCACCATTGAAATCGTTGTTCATTTACTTGATAACTTAGAGAAGGACGGTCAAACCGCCGTTTGTAGCCCAGTTAGACCGTCGGGAAGTGTTGGCTTTTATGTTTTGTTGACTTGAGCTAGTTGGTTTGAATTTTCAGCTGAGGATTATGTGTTCTACACCTTTGTATGTCTTTGAGGATAACATATTAGATACTTAAGAAAAATTTTGAGTTGGCACCATTTACCCCTTTCTATTGCCTTTTGGTCCTATACAAATGCTCTTGTTACGGCATCCCAATTAAATTAACCCACTAGTACTACTACTTGTAACTTTAGTATTAACCCAAGTGGTGGTGAATGTTGCGCAAACATTTCGTCGTTGCCCTCCCTTATGGCACGTACAATGGTATTTTAGCTTTCTGTAAACTTATGTCACACATGCTAATTATGCATTAGATATGGGAAGTGCATGCCGTCCTGTAATATAAATCTCTATTCTTGAGAAGTGTTATATCACAATATAAGTCCATCATTGATATCAAAGTATAGTTATTATAATATTTCTACCATATACCATTCATTTAATGCTAAAAAGTAAATGAGTAGTTCTTATTTAATAGAAGCATACAAGATCCAATCATATTACTTTTTTTAGATTTAGAGTCTCCTTGATCCGTGCGTAAAGTGGACTTTTAACTTATATAGTACGGGATTGAGAGTATTTGCTTAGCTAGCTTGGGCGGTGTAAAGCATAAACACGTCAAGCCAAATGCCTACTTCGCACCAGTGCAGGTGAAGACACTGTTTTATTTGGACTGACGGGATCCGGTACGGCGGTGCGGGGCGTGGCCTGACACTGGGTGGACGGGGGGACCATTCGCCCATGTGGCCACCCAGTTTCGATGCGGCGGTAAACTAGTCCCAATTCCACCTAGTTTGGCTAGTAAACCCGACCGAAGTAATTAAGCAAAATATTTTTATTTATTTTACGACGAGTGCTCCTTGCGGTGGAACATGTATAGGCCAGTGGTAGAGCCGAGGCGAATCTCCGTTAATTTCAAAAATAATAGCAAACAGTAGCTAGGTTCATGGGCAAGACAATCGATCTTGCTTCGCTTGGTTGTTAGGTTCTTGCGTGTGCTTTCCTCTCATCGGCTGGGAATCTGGGATGTCCCATCACACAACTTTGTTGGGGCTATATTTGCCTGACAGGAACGTTGGATTTGTCGATTCTGGAGGTCATCGGTGGCGTCAGAGGGCATCTCCATCATTTTAGACATGGAAACCATCATTTTAGCTTCATGGAGCACATGGACCACAAGAAATAACAAAGGTCTTCCAGGGGATTGGTCCTATTTTTGAAGATTGGAAAATTACTTCCAAAGGAGGAGTCTGCTATGGCCATCCATATGGCAAAGAAAAAGTATTCATAAAAAATAGAAGAGTTGCTCATTAACCTTCTTTGATCTTTTCTGTTTCTTTTTGTAGATATTGCATTTGTTTTTCTTATTTATATATACACACACATCTTTCCTACTGTTATTCCTAAAAAAAATATGTTGAATGTTCTAGAAAAATTCTCGACCAAAGTACTCTATCCATTCTTTTTACTTCACGTTTTTGGTTTTCACAGTTTTTAAGATGCTGTTTTTATAACTTTACACTAAGATATATTAATAAAATTGTAATATTATAAAAATATTTTTACGATAAATATAATAATATAATTTTTATATAGCTAATTTATGGTTTGACAGCATACATTCTAGAAAGTTAAGAAAGGACTGATGGAGTAATTAAGCAAAACAAATTTGACAACGAGTGCGCCTTGGTGTCGCCCATGGCTCTGCTAGAGTTCAAGGCTATATAATATTTGTGGTTGTCAATTCAAGCCTGCGTCCCCCCACGAGCACTAATGGATCCTCGCCTCACGAGCACTAATGGCTCCTCGCCTCCTGCTCCCGGCCACCCGCCGCTTCACGACCGAGTGGCCATCGTGACGGGTGGCTCCGGCGGCATCGGAGCCGCGGTCACGGCGCACCTCGTGTCCCTCGGCGCCCGTGTCGTGGTCGGCTACGTCGGCGACCCGGCGCCCGCGGACAACCTCGTCGCGGCCCTCAACACTGACGGGGCGCCCGCAGGCTCCGGGCCGCGCGCCATCGCGGTGTCCGCGGACGTGTCCGACCCCGCTCAGGCGGTGCTCATGTTCGACGCGGCGCAGGCGGCGTTCGGCCCCGACCTGCACATCCTGGTGGCCGCCGCTGGGGTGCAGGACGCGACGTACCCGTCCATTGCGGACACGACGCTGGAGCAGTGGGAACGCGCGTTCGGCATGAACGCGCGCGGCTCGTTCCTGTGCTGCCGCGAGGCGGCTCGTGCGCGGCGGCCGGGGGCGCATCGTCACCTTCTCGTCATCGAACGTGGGGTCACTCAGGCCGGGGTACGGCGCGTACGTGGCGACGAAGGCGGCCGTGGAGGCGATGACGAAGGTGCTAGCGAAGGAGCTTGCCGGGACGGGGATCACGGCCAACAGCGTAGCGCCAGGACCAATCGCCACGACGATGTTCTACGCGGGGAAGTCCGAGGAGCGTGTGATGGCCGTCGCCGGCGAGTGCCCCATGGGGCGTATCGGCGAGTCCACGGATGTGGCGCCGGTGGTCGGCTTCCTGTGTACTGACGCTGCCGGGTGGATCAACGGCCAAGTCATTCGGGTCAATGGAGGCTACGTGTAAGCCAAGTTGTGCATTATAGGCAGGATTATTTTCGTGTCGGCGAGATCGGAATCATACGATGGACAGTCCTAAGATTGTAGCGGGATCGTATCTCAAAAATGGTGGCATTTGTGGCACAGGTCTTGTTTTTTTTTCATGGCCGTCTTATTTGTCATGTCCTTTTTTTTCCTCTAAGAACTATATAACACTATAGTATTTTCATACAAAACCACAATATAATATATGTCATTCAATCAACTCCCTTTACCAATCCTAAAGCGCTTAGACCACTTCTCTCCAACTCCACTCTCCTCGCTTTCTCGATCCCCATTCCCCATTTCTCCGATGGGTTTTAGCGTATGGCCCCAACGTCGGTGGGCTTACAACATGATGGGCACCGCTAGCTTCGTGGGGGATATGATGAGCTTCTCTATCAAGATTGTGAGGTGATCACATTAGGGTATATAATGTGTTCAAAGTTTAGTACCATTCAATTCCATTGCAAACCACCATATTTATTACATCGACTCCTCTCTCTTTTTGCTTTTATTATACATCGTTCATCATTTTCTTGCGTCCATAAATAGCAGTCACAACTACATATTTTGTGTAAGGATGCTTGAATGTCACAATGATCAAAGTCTCATTGGTTACAACATGGTACTTAACAAAATTTTCATTTTGACTTTTTTCCTTCTTGTTTGAAGCTTAACGCTTATGTTCCACATTTTTGTATGCCAATGTGATGCATGCCAACGTGGAAGATTACAAGAGGGAATTTGCTTATAGGCTCACATATCACTACTTCAATGATCTAAACCCTAACAAGATCTTCAACTGAAATTGCACAAGATGATCTTCATTTGTCCCCTATGTTTTTTTTGTATGGTTGTAGTGATTTGTGAATGAAAAACTGCTCTGAATTTGCAACTGCTGAGGACTATACCCTTTTTTATGCAATATGATATGGCTATATGTAAATCCTACGTGTAAGTCTGTGT
Source organism: Melocanna baccifera (assembly GCA_036346265.1). NCBI lineage: Eukaryota > Viridiplantae > Streptophyta > Magnoliopsida > Poales > Poaceae > Melocanna > Melocanna baccifera. Next base: position 2,535,092 of record CM070691.1, on the reverse strand, counting down.
TCATCTGCAAATGGTGGGATCTCTACGACATACAGTTTGAAATGTAGCAAGCTTATGAACCATGGTTAATTGTCCTCTTTCTGTACTAACGCAAAATTTAGTTTTGATAAGTTTTACTAAGCTTCGTTCGCTTAATTCAATCACATTTCGATTACTGTTCACTTGTTTCATTAAGTTTCATGCTAATTCAAAGGTGTTTCATGAAGTTTCATCCTAGTTTATCTAGTCTAAAACAAGCTTCAATGATGATATGCAAACTTAAGATGGTTTCATTAAGTTTCATAAAAAAATCCACCAGCCCTTTCTGAGTTTCATTAAGTTCCAACTAGTTCCTCAAGTTTCATGAAAGTTCCAACTATTTCATTCATCCTAGTTTAATTAGGTTTTAGTCAAGTTTTAGAAGCAATCTTAGGGTTTGAAAAAATGTAATGAAGTTCTTATCACCAGCGGCAAATTCTTTTCATTAAGTTTCAGAAAAGTCTCACCCTAGTTTAGATAAGTTTCAATCAAGTTTCACAAAAACATCACTAAGTTTCACAGAGCTTCATGCAGTTCCATCACAAGTGACCTTTAAGAAAGTTTCAAAAAGTTTCAGTCTAGTAACATGTCGAGATCCGAATATGCAAATTTGGACTCTCTATGTTTTCTGCACCTGTCCATGATCACGCTAGTATACACGGCGAAAACATAAATGAAATATCAATCATGATCATAATTAACTAACAAAACTCAAATATTATTAATCATCAGAGTTACATATAATAGCTTAAAGGGCTTAACAAAACTAATTAGCAGTGGAAAACAACGATAAGTGAAGTAGCCCTTCTACATGCCACAGGCAATCAACTAGGAAACGAAGTCCTAATCCGAGAAATCATTGAAGAATCATCTTTCAAGTACCTCTGACTGATATGGTTCTTCTTTAGCAACTGAGCAATAATGGATATAACTGTTCATACATAGAGTACTCAGCAAGTCATTTTTAACAAGATGTAATATAATTATGCAATGCTTATGACATGATGACTGAATGGTTATTTTGTAAAAAAAAGCAACAATTCAGAGTACATACAATAAATAGATTGAAATGCACAATTTGGAAACAATTATTAAATAAGTAATACAAAGGAAATGAGTAAACCATAAGTGAACTGCTCTTTCACTTCCCAAACCAACAAAATTCAAGTTTTATGAAATTCTACCCCTCATGTGAAATCACTGATGGGAAATTTTTAACAAGATGGTCTGGGAACCTATGTGAGTGTTATTGCTTCAGCAATTTTAGGGCTAAAGGGTCTGACGGGAAAAATTATTTCATTCTCCCTTGGATTGTTGTCATTCCCCGCTTTTTATCTCCTTTGTGATTTACTTGTATTACACAAGTGAGTTTTGAATTTGGTTCAAATTAGTTTGAACTACTTTTGAATTTAACATGCCTATAGTAAGTATACCATGAAACTAGCTTAAACTAATTAAACTGAAGTTGAATTTAATTTTTTTTCAAAGTTAAATATCTTAAATACACTTTTTAATGTGTATGTAAAGATACCTACATCAAACTTCACGAATCTCAAAGCACATCAAAGAATATTGATTTGGATGACTAGGCATAGCAGATCGAGCTTGCATTACAATTTACATCCTTGACACACAGTGACATGATAACTTGCCTATACATTAAGAATGTTAATTTCGTCGAAGCATAAGCCATTCGAAAATAGCACGAAATCGTCGAAGGGGTCTAAAATGCAAGTGTCATTGTACCATATATTGCAACATATTAAGACTAAAAGGTGATTATACTATTCGTTGGACCCTCCTGTGAATGACCTGGAAGTATCAACATTGATTCCACACCATCAATACCATGATCAATCCGGGAACGAAACAAATAAGAAGATACTACTACTATTATACCAGATCTGCTGGACTGCTGGTTCATGCATGTCTACCTCTCCAAATGGCTATAGTGTGGGTCTACTGTGGACTCAGTGCATTGAACAGTGTATGCTAGCGAGGCTTGGCTAACGTGGTACTAGAGCTAATGTGGCATGACACGTGGCATGGTTTTGCGAAGGTGCAATGACATGTGGACCTAGGGCTGATGTGGACTAGTGACATGGCTACTGATGTGGCTTAGCTCATGATCTACAGAACGGTATCTACTAACACATAGGACCCACATGTCATAGGCTTGGCTCACAGTTTTCAAAGTTCACAGAAAGGCCAAAGAGCGACATGGTGTGCTATGACGTCAAAACTGACGTCAGCCATGATGTCGGCTTGGCGCAAGAACCGACGTGACGACGCTCGAACCAAGGTGATGACGACGCTTCGCGAAATGAAACGATGCGTAGCAACGGCGGTGACACGTGTGACTGAACAGCAGGGGCGACAGACGGTGGAGGGAGTTGCGACGCAACGGATGACTCATCGGCGAAGGCGCACGAGGTCGATGGACTGGCTAACCAGTGGCGCAAGCTCGACAGCTTCAGAGCTTCGACGACAGCGAGAAGACGACGCGCTCGACTTTAGTGGAATCTCGACGGCTGTGAAGAGTGAAGGCGGACGGCGGCTCGAGGTGCGGAAAAGCGAGGCTCGGGCATGTTACTTAAGGCATAGACACCGAAGAGTTTGAGGTGGAGACGGTTTGGACACCGAAACGAACACGGCGGCGATGGAGCTATCTGACTTGGGCACGACGGAGAAGGTGGACACAGCGGTGGCGGAGCTGTCCAAAATGCTTTAAAGAATTTTAAATCATTTTTCAATTTCAAAAAATAGAAAGGGAAAATTGAACTCTAGAAAATAGCAAATAAATCTAAAAATTTTGAGAAAATGTAGAAAAATTCTTTGCATCACAAGAAACCCAGATAAAACTGATTTTAGTTTAATTGAAGTTTTTATTGAGATTAAATCTTTTTAGTTTAGGAAAATCATATTAAACTTTAATTAATTCTAAAAAATCTAAATAATTATTTTAAAAAACTACAAAAAGCACTAAAAATAGGATATTACGGGCATGTTCTTTTCAGCTTCTCAAAACGGCTTTTGGCTTTTGCTACAGTACCTAACTTTCAAACGGAGTATTTTTTTAAGATTAAGTCTACAAGTTAATTATAGTATACGTTAAAAACCCAACATCTGTACCATCCAATATCGCAAGTGAGTATATCTCTCTCCGTAATCTCTGTCGTAAATAGCTAAAATTTAAAAATTTCAACTAAAAATTAAAAATCGCAACAAAAAAACAACAGATCTACAACTCAGTGATGCCTGCAGCAGGTTTGGCCAGGCGTGTCTTTAACCGCAGATGGCGACGCGACGGGGCCTCGGGGGTTGGTAGCGATCTGTTTGGTCGATCGATCCAACAATGGAATTGGCGTCCCATTCATCATTCTCTCTCAACCTGTTCTGCGTGTGACAAACATAAGGCTGGCAGTGGTACAGGATGCAGGGATATGAACGTCGATACCAGGAACCGTAGAGGCATCAGTTGCACATTTTGCAACAAACTCTTGCGTCCAAGACCACTTTGATTTTTCTGGAGTGTTTCATTGTAACTTACGCATGATTAGTAATTAATTTATTATTCGTCCTTTTCATGGTCTTCAGCAGGCTTGACAAATGTACCTGGCTCTCTGAGTAGAGAAAACAACCACAAGATTAGGGGTGGGTTCGGGCTTAGGTCTCGCTCATTTTTGTTTAAAGTCAGTTTTTGCTTTTTGTTTATGTTTTTTTACTATTCAAGAATTTTCATCTTTTTCTGATTTTTTTAGATTTTTTGGATTTTTTATCTTTTCTTTTTTTTCTCGTATTCCTTTGCATTGTCTATGATGGGTTAACATGTTTTTTTTATTTTTAAATTTTTTTAAAAATTTAATTATGCTAAATAAGTTAACTCAGTTACAGTAAAAAAATAAGTCAGCTATAGTAAAAAAATTAAAAGCCAATGCCATTCCAAACACCCCCTAAAGCTTAGACTAAGGCTTAGATTTTTACGGTAACTCACCGTTAAATAATATGTTTTTTAAGATAGAGTCTATAGTAAGATTATAGTATAAACTGTACCAACAAAAATCGCATGCAATTATTTTTCTTTACGTAATGCTTCTCATGAATAGATCAAAATTCAAAAACCACAGTCATAAACCACAACTCAAAAGAATCCACTCTGGTATTTCTGTAAGAGAAACCGAAGACCTTACAAAATTGTTTTTTTAAGGCTGTAGATGCATGTTTGCAAGCAAGTTTCAAACGGAAAACCGGAGCATCTTTTTTCACAAAGTACCTTTTCACAATTGTACTGGATCGATCCTGCAATGATTAGTTTGCTGCTAGTCCAATATAGAGAGAGGTTGCTGTCAGTCCAATATAGAGAGATGGGTAAATTACATGAGGTATGGTGTCTAGGTATTCACATTAAGAACAGTATAATACATGTGTATGACTGATAAAAATTTTAGAATTTAGATATAAAAATATTTTATATCCTTAATATATTTATGGTAAGTGATTTTAACTAGTTTGAATTATTTTTGAATTTACCGTGACAATAGTGAGTACATACCATGAAACTAGTTCAAACTAGTTAAACTGTAGATTGAGCATGAAATTTACATCCCTGACAGTAGATCGAGCTTGCATTACAATTTACATCCCTGACACAGTGACACGATAATTTGCCTATACATTAATAATGTTAATTTCGTCAAAGCATAAGCTATCCGAAAATAGCACGAAATCATCCAAGGGTCTAAAATGCAAGTGTCACTGTACCATATATTGCAACATATTAAGACTAAGAGGTGACTATACTATTCATCGGACCCTCCTGTGAATGACCTGGAAGTTTCAACATTGATTCCACGCCATCAATACCATGATCAATCCGGCAACAAAATAAATAAGAAGATACCACGATTGTCATGCCAGATATGCTGGACTGCTGGTTCATGCATCTGTACCTCTCCAAACGGCGAGAAAAAATGTACAAAAGGTCAAAACTAATCATGCATGTAGTGGTATACTTTGCTTTGTTGTTTGGCCAAATGCATCCCTGCAAACGTACCCAAAACACGCCGCAACTTCGACCATGGACAAGTATCCATCACCGCATCTAGATTGTCTAGACCATTTCAAAGCCATGAGCACATCAAAAGCAGAGAGAGAGAGATAGAGAGAGAGAGAGAGAGAGAGAGAGAGAGAGAGAGAGAGAGCTAGATGCCACTCTACCAAATCCCTTGGAGTTGGTGGCGAAAACAAGCAGTCTACCAAACACACACGGACGCACCTATAAATACCCTACCAAACGCACACACAGAGCTTCTCACTGCAGGCACCTGGATTGCTTTCACGCATGCATATGTTGTTCTGGTTTCTGTCTATTTGGTTAGTTGATCACCTAACCTCTTCTCGCCTCTAAGTAACAGCTACGCAGTAACCGCGCGCGCGCCATGACCGTCGTCGTCGAAGGCGACGCCGCGCCGGTCGGGAACGGGCAGACGGTGTGCGTGACCGGCGCCGGCGGGTACGTCGGGTCGTGGATCGTCAAGCTCCTCCTGGAGAGGGGATACACGGTGAGAGGCACCGTGAGGAACCCCGGTATGTCTAGGTTTCTTGCGCGCGGCGGCGGCGGCGGCGCGGTGGTTGTAACGTGGATCGATCGATTAATCTGCTTGATTGTTTGATGATGCGTGATGGGTGTCTGTGTGCAGATGACGAGAAGAACGCGCACCTGAGGGCCCTCGCCGGCGCGCCGGAGAGGCTGGTGCTATGCAAGGCCGACCTGCTCGACTACGGCGCGCTTCGCGCGGCCATCGCCGGCTGCCACGGCGTGTTTCACGCGGCGTCGCCGGTTACCGACGATCCGGTACGAATTGATGTTTTTTCAAAAATCGATGCTTTGGAAATTGATGTTTTTTGGAGTTTTTTCGTAGGAATTTTAAAGGAAACATATTGATTCCTTCGAAATTCTTACTAGTACATTCCAAAAAAGCCATTATTATGTATTTTCATTGAAGGATTCGATATGATGACGCAGATATTTGGATTGTCTTAATTGTTGGAGATTTAGTTTCCTGAATTTATTTATTTTCTCCACTAGTATTCTGGCTAGCGTTCTAGTACAGTTGTACGCACAGCTACCGAAGAGACTGCTTGCGGTTCTTAGGCCCACTTCTCAGTGACCATTAGTCTGTTCGTGTAGCATTTTAGTTTTGCATGGCATTCAGCCACCCATGCACGCATGCACGCAGTGATGCAGCACGTAAATGGCGTCTTCATGAGCAGGAGGAAATGGTGGAGCCGGCGGTGAGGGGCACGCGCTACGTCATCGACGCTGCTGGGGAGGCCGGCACGGTCCGCCGTGTCGTGCTGACGTCGTCGATCGGCGCGGTCGCCATGAACCCCAACCGCGCGCCGGATTCCGTCGTCGACGAGTCGTGCTGGAGCGACCTCGAGTTCTGCAAGAAGACCAAGGTACGCACCATCAATAATCTTGGACACCATGGATGCGTTCACAATTTCGCAAGCATGTGCATGCTCAACGTTGCTCGATCGATGATCGATCTCATAACAATCGTTGGCGTACGTAAATCAGAACTGGTATTGCTATGGAAAGACGGTGGCCGAGAAGGCGGCGTGGGAGGCGGCGGCGGCGCGCGGGGTGGACCTGGTGGTGGTGAACCCGGTGCTGGTGCAGGGTCCGGCGCTGCAGCCGACGGTGAACGCGAGCCTGATGCACGTGCTCAAGTACCTCAACGGGTCGGTCAAGACGTACGCCAACGCCGTGCAGGCGTACGTGCACGTCCGCGACACCGCCGCCGCGCACGTCCTCGTCTTCGAGACGCCCGCCGCCGCCGGCCGCTACCTCTGCGCCGACGCCGTGCTCCACAGGGAGGACGTCGTCAGGATCCTCGACAAGTTCTTCCCGGATTACCCCATCCCCAAAAGGTTAGTGCTAATCAATTACATCCTTAATTTACATGCTAGTTGCGTATCAGCTATAGCTAGAGCCTAGAGCTGTCCCTGTCTTTGTTCCAAACATGTCAACTGAGAGGTTTCACGTGCTAGTTGCATCGTTGAATTTTGATGGGTTTGGATTGCAAGCTAATTTGGTGACATCCATTGTCAAAACTGAATAGCCTGTTCTTTGCGGTTTCTAAAAATCGTTTTTGACTTTTGCTACAGTAACTAGTTTTTAAACGGAGTATTTTTTTAAGATGGAGTCTACAAGTTAATTGTAGTACACGTTAAAAAACTAATATCTGTATCATCAAAAATTGCAAGCGAGTATCTCTCTTTCCGCAATCTCTGTCGCAAACAGCTAAAAAACCATCAGCCGTAGCCAAAAAAAACAGACCTATGTGTCCGTGGTGTGGTTACGTAGCACACACTGCATATATAACCGATTGTGAAAATTGCTGATCATGTTATAGGGTCCAAAGGCTGAACATTTCAGTCACTTGTTGGAAACGGATCGGAGACTTTTAATCCAAACACCTTAATCATGAGTAGTTCACTCCGACGTGATCGATCAATTGCTTCAAAGGCATATCAGTCTATTTACGCGGCTAAACATTTGACTCTTGCTCAGGGTTCAATGTTTCGTTTCGGAAAAAAAATCTCGGAGGGCACCGAGACGAATGAAATGAATGAAATTTCATTCTTTCATTCAAAATTTCGGACGAAATATTCAAATCACATTCAAATTTTGATGAAATTTAGCCAAAATTTGGATAAAATTCAAATGGAACAGATTCGGCCAAAATTTGACCGAATCGTATTTCATTCGGTGAGTAACAAAAGCACTGAATGACCAAAATTTTGGCGAAATATTGAATCCTGCTCTTGCTAAACATGAAGAAGACACAGACGTCAAGTAAAGACATTTTGGTACTGGAAATCTGATTGCAAATACACCCGCTCTAAACGGCTTTAGTTTTTAGTTTATTTTGACTTTCAGCTTATTTAAACTAGAAACCACTTAAGATATGTCGGCTTCTAATTTTGATTTTTTTTCATCTTTTTGTATTTTTTTTCTCTTATTTATTTGTATTATCCGTATGGTATAATGTTTTTTATTTTTGCTATTTTTTTATTTTTTTTCTCAAAAAAACTAATAACCGTTACAATATAATTTTAACCAAAAACCACAGTCAAAAGCATATTCCGTAAGCCAGTTGTTCTAGCTAGAGCTAGAAGGCGGATCACGGAGCATGCAATAGTTAGTGATTACCGTTTGCTGTCATATATTTCCAAGTCACATGTTCAATTTTTTTATCAGAATGCACGTAATTTTCAGTAGACTAAACTTGGCGATTTCCATGGCCTATAAAGTCCCGCGATCATGGATTAGTCATCGCACAAGGTTATACCATTAGATCTCATGATTCACGACGCATTATTAGCTAAACACATGAGAGAAAATAAACACCTGATCCAAGTCCAACTTGCCATTAGCCCATTAGATTATAGTACTATCAATTTGGAAATGTCTTGGACGTGGTAACAAATGCTCAGCAACATATTCAGCTCTGAAGATGTGACGAATGAGGAGCTACCAAAATGGGAGTGAAGGTCAGAGACTGATGTTCAGACGCCTTACAGCCGAGTTATATTCTGTATCTGTCTGTCGCAATTGGATTGCATATGGATTACAACCGGAAACTATTAGTATATACTTGTTAAGGGTATTAGTGTCTTTTTTCTAGTTACTAGGATTTGTGTCTATGTACTCTATATATTAGCCTATATGGGCTATGCAATATACAACTTACATTCATCCATCTCTTCTCCAAAGATAACATGGTATCAAAGCTCTGATTCCAAACCTAGCTCCTTGCGTATTCCACTACTGCTGCTCCTAGGAAGAGCGATTTTCGCTCCTGGGGGCGGCGGCCACCGCCAGCCACCGGATCCGGCCATCCTCCCCATCTCCTCCACCATCGCCGTCGACCCGCTAGGCCATCACCGTCCGGATCCGGCCACGTCTCCTTTGTGTTGCCGTCAATCCAGCTGCTCGGCCCTCTTGCCCCCGCCAAGCACTCTGCCCTTCACATCGCCACATCGCGCTCTTCGAGCCACCGCCACCTCGCCAGCCCTGTGCGCTCTTGGCTGACTCGATCTCCCTGCGTGCCCTCCTGCTCCTATCGCCGGTGGCTACCCTCCACCACGCGTGCAAAATCCTCCATGGCTGGAGCATGGATAGGGAGGCCGGTGGCTTAGGGCTTGGGGATGAGGAGGCAGGAGTGGAGTTTTTTGGAGTGCAGGGAATGTGTCCGTGTGGAAGGAGATTGTGAGTTCATGGCTGGTTCTTTAGTCTATTGAGCTGCTGAAGAATGTTGTTGTTAGAATCTGCTGCCTCTAATTCTTTTTCTTTTTAGTTTTTGTTGCGTCGATATAAGTCTGTTGCTATATCTCTATCAGTTTGTCAAAACCGTGCAAGTCCATAAAATTTTTGTCAGTCATTCGATTGCTTTGCTAGCCACCTTTCATCCTTTTGGATGAGTATGGTCCTCTCATTAATTTTGCATAGATGCGGCCGCTACTTTCTCCTTGAGCCGCTACAGATCGTAGAAGTCTTTATAATACCGTCGCTTCTGTTTGAGCCGTCGCCCCAAGTTTCTTAGGCCACCAGGCTTATTCTGCACCGCTCCTCTACTGCGCTTCTTATGCACTACGCCGTCGCCGTCTTAGGCTTTGATCTGCTATGCTATAATTCTATTTATCTCTCTTCGGCTTAATTTGATAGCTCTCTCTACTTACGTCACTTTCCATATCCTCTTCATTATGTTATCGTATTCGACTTTATTCCCACTTACCTCTACCTTCTCGGTCTCTGCACTTTGTGCTTTATGGGTTACCGTACGATTTTAGATAGGAGGTAATCTTTTCGACACAATTTTTCAAGAACCGCATGCTATGACAATATCTTCAAGACTCGGAATTTTGATTTTTCTATTTTAGTGTAAACCCTTCCAAATACAATGTTATTGTATATACTTTGTATTTGAGAAGTGTGTTAATGGTTTATTGTATTTTCCTAGTTTCTAGGGTTTGTGTCTATATACTCTATATAGGCAGCGCAATATACAACTTACATTCATCCATCTAATTCTCCAGAGATAACAATACTTAGACCAGTAAACCAAGACCAGAACTTCCCGTTTTAAGCTAGGTTGCCTTTCCATGCGTCCATCTATCTAGATATATCAGTAAAGCACTTTTCTTGATCAATTGATTAATTCTTGCCGTCGCTCGACCGATACTTCGATTGCAGTTTCTGTATCCAGGAACAAAACTACAGGAGAGTGCAGGTAACTATAGCTAGTCATGATGATACTTGTTGTTCTTGGATTGCATTGCAGGTGCTCTGACGAGGTGAACCCGAGGAAGCAGCCCTACAAGATATCCAACCAGCGCCTCAGGGACCTAGGCCTCGAGTTCACGCCGGCGGCGCAGTGCCTCTACGAGACCGTCGTAAGCTTCCAGGAGAAGGGCATCCTCCCGTTCCCGTTCCCTTCCCCTGCCCAGCCCAGCCTTGAGAGCTAGCTAAGTAGCTAGCCTAGCCCTTAATTACAGAAACAAACATATGGAATTCAGACAACTTATTTCAGTTGCTTCCGTCGTTCTAGCTTGTATTGCTGGTAATAGATGGGTGAACTATGTATGGGTATGTGTTTCTGTAATTCTGTGTCAGTTGCTGCTTTGAGGAACGCAACAAGGAGTTGCGACAATGTGAACTTTCATATTGGTAGTTTTGTTTCTCCGAAAGGAGCAGAAATGAAATGAAATGGCGTGTTGTTAGTTGTTACGTGGACAAGTAATGATGTTTGAGCTCAGGCCTATCGCATCTCGACCTCCAGCCAGCCAAGCCATCCAAGGAGCTATTCGCCTCTGACTGCCATGGCACGCTGACATAGAGCTAAAAAATTACTTATTTTCGGAGGGCTAACCTTCTATATATCAGTAATTTTATAACGTATTAGTGATAGTCAGTGTGAGAATAGAGATCATAGTTCACATCCGAATGATATTTTTTCCTTCAAAGATATTTTGCATCTTGCACCCAAGTAGCAATAATTCACTGCCATACAGGGGACCTCGAGTTACCACATTTCTCCAAAACCTGGAGAGATAATCTGAAAATTTTCATACATGTTTACCAAAGTGAACTAACGAACTATACATGCTTGTATTTTGGACACTGGACGTGTGTGTGTGTGTGTGCGCGCACGCGTGTGCGTGTGCGCGTGTGTGTGTGTGTTTGGGCAGCTCCATCGATCAATGCTCCATTTACAGTAGAAGCAATATGATATCTCAACATCTTAGCGGTTCTGTTGATTGTGATACCATTCCAGCTTCAATGATGTCTTCGTCAAACTTTGGTGGGCTAGATGGAACGCTGCTTGAAGGTGTATCAGACAGGAACACGTCTGTGTTGGTGTCAGACCATTCAGCAGCTGCTACAGCATCGCCAGCTTCTGCATATTGGAAATTCACCGAAGGCATGTCTGAATTGGGTTTATTCCTGGTGGTATCCCCTTCTGGTTTCTCCCATGAAGACGCACCCTCGAAGGGTTCATGTTCTCGAAAGTTTGGTGGAAGAGCTTCAGGTTCTGGCAAGGAATATACATCAGCAACAGCATCTTTGTCACCCTCAAACTTTGGTGCAGAAGAATTGCTATGTTCTGGTTCCATCTGAAAAACCTGGACAGATCTGCTATCTACCAAGCTATGTTCAGGTGTGACATTGCTGATTTCTGTTTCGTGCAGAGATATCACATCAAAGCCATCATATGCATTGTTTAATTCCTTATGTTCTGATGCATCTTTTGTGATGTGATCATTTTTGCTTGACCAATCCAGATGAGTGAATGCATCCTCAACCTTAGAAACGCTTTCTTTCTCCTCGCTAGATAACTCAGATGTGCGAATTGATGTGGTTGCATCCATCACCGAAAATATAACCTATGATTATCAGACAAAATGAATGCATGACTATATATAAAGGTGAAATGCGCAGGTGCAGAATGCAATAAAATGCAAGAATTATCTGGTTACCTCAACTCTGAAGTCTACAGGAAACCGGAGTTTTGTGTCCCACAGAATGTCAATCTGGTCCCTATCAAGTAACAACAGGTTGTCTTCAATAAAAGCTGTGTTAAACATGACTCTGAACACCATCACTTCATGTTCAAAGTCCTCATCCAAGCTGATGCACTCCATGACAATGTCTCCTTGAACAGGACACCGAACATTAACCTTGATTATTTCAGAGTCTTCCTGAATTTGCAAACAAGAACAATTTAATGTTCTTCAGTTCAGCAATATAAGCTTAAAGATGTCTTAAGAAAATCAGTACAGAGATCTACTAGAAACTTCCAATTCAAATATAAACCTATTCTATGAACTGGAAAAAATGGATTACAATAAAGTAAATAGACAAAGAAAAAATTGAGCGCTTTCAAGTTTGAACTGACACAGGACCTTGGTAGAGACCAAATTGAACTAAACATGTAAGGCCGTAATCTCTCCAGACGATCAGCACGTACTTTTTTAAATATTTTGAGAATAGATCAGAAATGATGCTGAATGTTGAACTTCTGAGCCAACACATTATAGACAAACATCACAAGCCTACTGTAAAAGCCCAATGTGTGATTCATGGTAATTTGATCACAAAGCAAAATTATACCTGTGTGTAAAGCTGGACAAAATCACTCATCTTTGGAGTTGAAAAGAGAACTTTAGCACTCTTGTTATTAGGCACAAGGGGATCTGGGCCATAAATCCGGAATATTGGCCTACATCCCCCTTGCCCATCAAAATTAGGCACCTTCCTGATAATTGCACAATTCAAATTCAGCATTCTGTCAGCAGGAGGCCACAATTCTGGTGATATGTGCTGTCTTGACACATACTTCAAGTATCTGATCTGAGAAGGCGCAGGGTCCAGTGGTGAGAAGAGCTCAACCAGCCCAGGTGGTGCCTGTCTGTAGACTGTCTCCAATGCTTTCCTCTCATCATTATACCTTCGCAGGTAAATCAGTAGGGCTGCCAATGCGAAAGCAAGGACCGGCCACCCCCCTTGTTCTGAATGTATAAGCAGGAAGTTGTCCTGTCCTAATGAGAGCCAGCTTTCACTAGACCTCAGGAAATGGTGAATCATCTCCATGTTGAGCAAGGGGCATCCCTCATAGTTACGTGGGTAACCCATCACGCTCATGTCGTAGTCTGGGAAAATGCAGGCAATTTGGTTGTCCTTCTTTGCTCCCTCAAAGTTGAATACCATGAATGAGTCAATGGAGTAGCGCCCAAGTAGCTGTTTTAAGATGCCTCCGATGTACGGTTTTAGCTCATCTTCTTCAAAGAAATCCGAGGAGAAGCAGTGATCAAATACTAGAAAGTAAAGAAGCAATCAGTAGTCAGCATCTGAAAGGAGACAGTGAGAACAAACTCAATTATATTTTAAACAGTATGATTACAATAAACATTCAAACCATGCCCAATGGGAGTAGGTGAACATCCTCACAAACAGCATATTGGGAGAATTTCAACTTTAACAATGAAACATCACTCCATACTTAAGAAAGGAAAATGTAGCTGGCGTGCTGTAAGCCACACAAGTGGATGTATAACACTAACAGCAAAAGGGAGTGGTTTTGGACAGTTAATTTCATGAGAAGATCAATAAGCCATGTCAAATTGTAAGTCAACTTACTAAGCCAATAGATAGTTTTTTTTTCCTCTGATGAGAAACACAAATAGTTCCCAAATTGAGTTAAGTTACGTTTCCAACAAAAAGAAGAAGATCAAATAACCGCATGGCATTTTGTCTTTGAATACTACCAAAAGCATGAGCTTCGAGCTCTAATGTTCACCATTTGTAACGCTCATCATTTGACCTAGATGAACTAATGTGGACCTGATTTGAGCCGTCCATAGAAAACTTAAATTTGCATCCTAAAAAGCTAGATCACTTGAACAACCTGGTGCGTGCAAAAATTGCACCCAACAGAACCGATTCGCGTCAAAATGAAGACTTGATCCTCGCCCCCCCCCCCCCCCCAAAAAAAAACAGACAACTTGACAACCAACTAATCCGGTCAATTCCGTGTGCCTATTCTGGTCAGGTGCAAAGTTTAGCCACAGCTAAGCAATGGGCTTTCCGCGCAACCTTTCCCAAGTCAAAACATAGCACAAAGTCTTTGAGACAGTTATCTCCATTCTCCAAGGCAACTCTGCAACCTTTCCCAACTCAAACCTTTCGCAACTTAGGGGGTGATCGGAATGACTTCTAAAAGCTTCAGCTTCTAGCTTCAGCTTTTTTTTTACTATTCACTACATTATCCACTAACTCAGCTATAGTATTTTTTCAGCCAGCTACAGTATTTTTTTCAGCCAAAATCCATCGCTATTCCGATCACCCCTTAGCAACCGCGCAAAAAAAAAAGGAAAGAAAACAAGAACAAGGCGCGTACTAGTCTAATGCCAAACCATGAACAAGATTTCATGCGACGCGTTACTTCCAAGAAACCGCCGACGAACAGGTCCAAGCCGAGAGCGAGCGAGCAGGCAGGTTTACCCGAACCAACCCGGCAAAATCGTAATTACCAAGTACTGAACCGAAAAAAAAAAACACGCACCGAAAATGTTGTCGGAGATCTCGACGAGACCGTCGGGCGGCCGCCGGTAGAACAGCCGCCGGAACAGCGACATCTGCAGCGGCGGCTCCGGCGCCTCAAGGGCCCGACCAACTCAGAAATGGCCTGAGAAGCAGCAGCAAGATTGCCGAACGGCGGTGCGGGCGACGAAAGGAGGGAAGGTGGAGGAGGAGGAGACGTGACGAGCAGCAGCCCGGTGGTGGTATATGGGGGAAGGCAATTGGGTTGGGTGTTTCCGGCGATTTATTTTTGGGAAGAAATGAAGGTTTCGTTTGTTTAACAGGTCGTCGTGACCGAAGCCATTTTGGACTCTTTTCACCTTCTTAAAAAACGGTTTTTAGTTTTTTTATAATATCTAACTTTTAAATAAAATATTTTTTAGATAAAATTTACAAGTTAATTATAGTACACGTTTAAAACCTAACATCTGTACTATCTAAAATTGCAAGCATATCTCTCTCCGTAATTTCTGTCGTAAACAGATAAAATTTAAAAAATTTAACTAAAAACTATAAACTGCCAAAAAAAAACAAACCTACCGTTATACGATAGGATCCATATAAGATCAATAAATAGGTTCTGTCCTACTGAAATTTCTTCTGTTGCAGCCACGTGCGTGCTGCTCTAGAGCGACGACGAGAACAATTCCACAGCGCGGAGCGGACCCTGCCTTTTTATTTTGGAAAAGAAGACAACTGAAAGGTATTTAAATTTTGAATCTTGAGCCCCCTTTTTTCTTTTCAGGAGTCGGTGGCAGTTCGATTTGAAGAAAGTTGAAGTAAATCGGTGGCGGTGGTTAATCAAACGATGAAATTTTAGTACCATGTTCTTTTTTATTTGAAAGTTTTGCAATTTATCAACAGCTTTCAAATTCGACACATTATGTATTGCTTTCAAATTTTAGAATTCCATGTGAAGTTTGCATGCATTTTGCAAGGACGTGTGTAACAAAATTCTTACAAAATCCCACGTTTCCAAGCAGGACTTAAGGTTTTGTTATAGTATGGTAAATTTCATATTATGTGTAACAAACTAAAATACAAATTATACGTCCAGATATTCTAGAAAAGGAATTCCATGCCATGTTTTACATGGCTACACATTGAAATAGTATTTGGTACACTAAAATTAAATGAGAAATAATCATTGTATAACACATTAAAAAAATCTCTTTGGACTTGGATATACTGCCAAAAATATTATACACGCTCATAGGTACCAAACAAAAGGAACATGCCGGGTAGTTGGGCCGGCATACACCCCCACATTATCTGATTTTATCACTGACATAAGAAAAAGTCAAATTCAAGCACGAGGATGGGAAGAACGAGTTATCTACAAAATATTGCCAACTCAAAAGCACAAGGATGGGAATGAGTTAGGAATTACAATGAGCTATCCATCTTCCATGCTTTCTCAAAAACTATATTTTTTTAAAAAAATATTTTGATTTTTCATTGTGTTGAATACATAATTAAGTTTGACAATTGGCTTCTAATAAAAGTATACTAGCAAAGGTACCCAAATATAATGGTTTGAATGAAATTTTATGGAAAAAACTATTTGTGTTATTTTTCATACAGCCAATTTATATACTCGGAGTTAGAATTAAAACAGTTTGTGTATATTAACCATACACATCTTCAAAATGACTTATACAAAAGACTAAGAGAGTAGTCTAATTTTTCACTCAATAAATATACAGGTGGAGCTTTAAAACTATTCCGTGACTATTCTATATTTTTTATAATATGTTTTGCGCTCCATGTGTATCTCATGAAACATTATTAATATTAATTATGCATCTCTAGTTTGTTGTACACTCTCAATTACACGACTCTTAAAGAAAAAAGAGTTATAGACAAGCTATTGTCAAAGACCGTCATGAAAAAATTTCAACAATAGGTGAAATGCAGCGAGCATTAAGTATTTATTGCATGAATAAGGCCGTTTAAAATATGGGAATTTTACAATAAATTGTTTAATTTCCATGGGATTCGAGAAATATTCTCACGTTCCAAACATAGTCTAACACAAGAAATTTTAATTTATATAACTCCAAATAATAGATGATATTCAAGGTATATCATTTGCTTTGGAGATCTAAAAAATCCCATAAAAATAATCATTAAACCAGAAAGAAATCTTAGAATTTATATCATTAATTGAGAGAAAAAAGATATACGCTACTATTTTAGTAGATAAGAAATTATCTCATCAATCAAGAGAAAAAGAAAAAATCTACACTACTTATTTTGATATGATTAGATTATAATGATGCATATTAATTACATATAGATATTATAACTATTACAATTATATAATAACAAATACAAGTATACTTTTAAAAGATAGTAGAGTTATATAATAAATATAATATGCTGTGATATTTAGCCGTACAATTGTTCGGTGAATTCAGCTAATTTCTTGGGAAAATAAATGATTAGTTTCAGCCGTTTACCGTACGGTCAACAACTCGACGCTTTCACACGCCTCCAGTCGCAGCAACTCCGTGTTCTTCCCGGGCCCCACCGCCCAGTAGCCCAGAGCCACCAAAGCAACAAACACAAGCTCCACAATCCAACGTTCCAGATCACCCCGTCGCACACATCCCTCCAATCTCAGACGTTCACTGGCTTGTGGTGTAGGGTTTATAGCTCCGCCTCCCCTCTCTTCCGCCCCCGCGGCACGAACGGCGGCCGAACAAAAAAAGAAAAAAAAAACAGAGCGCCGCACCAATTACCACCTCCCTATCGATCGAAGCCGCGAGTTTTAATTCGAAAAAAATCCCCCAAAAAATCAGACTATCGATTCCTCGCTTCCCGATCTCGAGGCCCTGTTTGGCTGCCGCGCCGGCGCGAAACCCTAGTAGGATGGCGGAGGTGTCCACGGCGGTGGTGGTGTCGGCGGCGCCGGAGGGGGTGTTGCACAGGAGGATAGGGTTTCACCACGCCAGGAGGTCTCATGCGGCGGTGGCCGTGGGGGGAGGCGGGTTTCGGATGGAAACCCTGAACCCGGATGCGGCGGCGGCGGGGGCGGCGAGGAGCGAGGGGGAGGCGAGGAGGCTGGAGAAAGGGGAGGCAGGTGGGTTCGATCCGGAGCTCAGTGTCACCAGGATCTACCTCGGGAAAATTGTGAGTACGCAAATTTACAATCTTTTGGGGGGTTTGGGTTCTTGAAGCTGTGATTTTGATGGGGTTTTGGGCGGTAGGAGCTGCAGTGTGGTGTTTTGCCACTGGAGCTAGTATTTTTTTGGTTTCAAATTGAAAGTAGCTGCGATTTTGGGTTTTTAGTTATTAAAAGTTGTATATTTGATTCACGGTATTAGCATTTCTTCAGGTTTTAGTATCGGTTTCTTAAATTGGAGTTCCTTGGTGCCTTGCAGGGTGCAGGTCTGCAAAATCTTGGGAACACTTGCTACCTCAACTCGGTTCTGCAATGCTTGACGTACACGGAGCCGTTCGCAGCATATTTGCAGAGTGGGAGGCACAAGTCTTCATGTAAGTGCTGTCGCAACTTGCGACCGCCTGTTTCAACATGATAAATGAATTGACAATGTTGCATCAGGCTTGTGGATTCCCAAGCTAGCAGTTACTCAACTTATACACCTTTTGGGCATGTTCTTTTGGGCTGTGACTTATGACTTTTAGCCCTAATGCAAGCGCTCGTGCAAACAAACCGAAAGCTGATACACCGCTTCTACAAAGTTATCCCGATAAGCCGTTTCGAAACGGTGGCGGAGAAACCATCCCATTTGTTTGTTCGAGAGAAGTCATAAGCTATAAGCTAAACAGAACAAACAGGCCCTTGCGAATGCTAAGCTTAAGGTAGTACTTGACAACGGTATACGGCTGGCCTCTAGGCTATACCAATATCCATGCTACTACTACTTTAATAGCAGTGTCACCACCAAAGATAACAATACCTACATAATCCATACTCAAGGCTGTCCCTTTCACACCGTTGACAAAGTTCACCATTTCTTCAGCTTGAATCACATTCAAATCCATAAAACATGTGCAATACCATCCCCAAATGAGACCAGTCGACCGTTCTTATCCACAGGAAAATTCGTGTAAAAGTATTTTCATTGTACTTTATCATAGAGTCATGAGTTCTGCAGCTCTGGGTGACAATGCCATACTTAACAAAGACATTAAATATGGAAAAGTCTGCTTTACAGAAAGAAACTACCTTGATCATCAGTAGACGGAACAGAACACTATATAAAGTATGAATTGGTCCCAATCTAGATCCCCCAAATCTTACCTACATGGATGGATTATCCGTGGCCATCCGATGAGCCACATCCAATGGAACAGGTGCTAAGTGAGCTGTTACTGCAATTTCACCAATTTTGGTGTTTTCTCTAGTTAGATTTTGGCTATCCTTCCGCTGCATCCAATGACTGTCATTCAAATTTGTGCCTTGGCTTATATGTTAAGAGCTCGATCTCTATTTTAAAATGTAATATCCTGTTAAGTGATGTGCTTCTATTTGTGGATTTCGATAATGTAAGATCTCTGTTTCGAGGTTGTGGACGTGGCTTGCACATGCATGATTAATAGTAATATATAATGTATGTTTGTTAATAGGTGGCATCAAGGTCTGGGGTAATCACTTGTGCGCTTTTACCTATACTGCTAGAAATTCATGAGAAAAATGCACCACCCCCCCTAACACACATACCCAGCAAGGCAGCAACCCCACTGCCAATGTTTGTTTGTATCAATAACTGAAGATGGCAATCTAGTCCATTTACTAATACTCCTTACCGCCATGTCCAGGTTGCACTCACATTGTACCAAACTGCATTTTTTGCTGTATAGTGGAGACTTCCACTAGCAGTACAACATTTACTGATTTGTAAATCAAGTAAACCCCTGTCATCGGGCCATTGAACCTTTGTTGTATTTTTTTTGTGCTGACTAACAATGATTTCACATCCTGACCACAAATATTATTTGTATTACATAACCTGTTTAAGAAGAACCAAGCGTATGTTTTGTATGGTCCATCATGTTAATTAAGCATAGGTCAACTGTTATTTCCCCTCCTGCACGGCATTTCTCTTGTAGCTGTTGCTAATTCCTTTTTTTTCTCCCATTTTAAGGTCGTACTGCTGGATTTTGTGCACTATGTGCTCTTCAGAATCATGTTAAGACAGCTCTACAATCAACAGGAAAAATAGTGACACCATCACAATTTGTCAAGAACTTGCGCTGTATCCTCTCATGTGCTCTAGCTTAATTGAGTACCTCTTCTCGATTTAACGTTTGGAAATTCTCCCATCTATTTTTTATCCAATCATCAGAATGTGATTCTTTGACTGCAAATAGGCATTTCTCGTAGTTTCCGCAATTCGAGGCAGGAAGATGCACATGAGTTAATGGTTAATTTGCTTGAGTCCATGCATAAATGCTGTTTACCTTCTGGAGTACCAAGTGAGTCTCCAAGTGCTTATGAGAAGAGCTTAGTTCACAGAATATTTGGTGGCCGCCTAAGAAGTCAGGTACATTGTGTGCATTGTTCAGTTACACTGGGACTAGCAATTTCTTAGGAAACCACATTTCTGTTGTCATCACTGCTTTGCTACATATATATGCTCCAGGTGAACTGCACACGGTGCTCACATAGTTCAAACAAATTTGAACCTTTCTTGGATCTCAGTCTTGATATTGCCAAGGCCACTACATTGGTGAGAGCACTTCAAAATTTCACCGAGGAAGAGCTACTAGATGGGGGTGAAAAGCAATATCAGTGCGAACGCTGCAGGCAAAAAGTTGTAGCAAAGAAAAGGTTTACAATTGATAAGGCTCCAAATGTTTTGACAATTCATCTTAAGCGCTTTAGCCCTTTCAACCCCCGTGAAAAGATCGACAAAAAAGTGGATTTTCAACCGGCCCTAGACTTGAAACCATTTATTAGTTATTCTAAAGTGAGTAATTAGTTCTGAAAGTTCTAACTTTACCTTATTTTTTTCAATTACCTTATCTTTAGCATTCTCATTTGTTATGGTTATGTGTGTAGGGTACAGATTGTAAATACAGCCTTTATGGTGTTTTGGTTCATGCTGGTTGGAACACTCAATCTGGTCATTATTATTGCTTTGTTCGGACTTCCAGTGGGATGTGGCACAATCTTGACGATAACCAGGTCTAGTATGACATTGTTCTTTCCTTGAAGCTTTACCAATTCATTTTTAGTTGATATTGATAACTTTAGCAGTCAGGCTCATGTACCGGCCATGAAAATAATATTGTCAAACTATTAGTTTTCCTTTTCAAGAAAATTCTTCATATTTAAGTCCTGCAGCTCCATCAACTTTCAGAAGGTCTTTGCTAAGAATTTTATCCTGTTCTTTTTCGAAAACTTGGTTTCATTGTATCACACGATACAGACACCACTTTACATTGTCATATTGTCATAAAATCATCAAAATTTCTGTTTACAGCATTGAGGGTTCACTGGTCACAATCTGTCAACAGCATGTTGTGTTGATGCATTTTCTAGGTCCAACTAGAGTTGTACTACTGCCTTTATGTCAAGTCCTTCCCCTTAGTTGCTTAATTGATTTCTCTATTTCAATATTGCCTGTATGTATGCTAGCGAGCCCAGTTAAGTCATACAGGTTTATAGAACGTGTTGCCGGAAAGCTAGTCTTCTATGCTTGTCCTAATTTGTGATGTGCTATCCTGTATAAGTATATGCTGAATATGTTTTGATAAGTTACTACATTAAGGTCATTTTGTTAGGGAACAATCCATTAGCTAGACTAGGAATACAAGTGTGAATTGTGTTCTGTTATTGCTGGAAAGGAAACAAAATTGAACCTTACCTTCTACCGAGCTATGTTTCATGGTTGATTCTACTTTATGTCCCTTTGTTATTCTGGCAGTCTTTCATTTTTGTCATACTGATTCCTATGGCCATCAACTTCAGGTTCACCAAGTTCGCGAGGCAGATGTATTGAAACAGAAAGCCTATATGCTATTTTATGTACGTGACAGAGTCGGGGACACAATGGTGCGCAAAGACAATAGCACTGCTAATGTGCCAGGAAAGAAAATGATTCCTGAAAAGATCTCATGTCTGAATGCTGTAATCCAAAGTGATGTAATAGAAGCAAAATTGAATGGTCCCTCGTCTGCTTTTGTAGATAAAAAGCTACAGAGCATAAGCAATGGCCACTCTGGCATTATCAGCAAGACTTCAGCAGACCATTGCTCAAAGAATGATGAAGCTGCCGCAGCCTCCCAAAACATTGGTCTGTCTTCTGCACAGAAAGCTCTTGAACCTCGAAGTGATGGTGCTACCTTGTCAACTAAATCAAAGCAAATTGCTTTGAGTAGTCTCAAAGAGACATCTTCATCAGGTCAACCTGCATCTCTTATCAATGCAAGTAGTAATCAGACAATGGCTGAGATGTCATTGCAGGAACCGAAGGCTGATAGTGTATTTACCAAGTTGGAAAACAGTACTTCTGTTGCCTCACCTATGGTCAGCAGTCCTGCTAGACTGTCTGAGTCAGACAAACAAACTTCTCAATCTCAGACAACTAAATTTTCCAAGACAACTTCCAATGTAAATAACATGGACACAGGGGTTACTGCACAAACTTTCCCGACTAAGGTATCCTTGTGATGGTCTCTGCTGGTTTTTACTTTTTAGTCCATTTCTAGTACTTCATTACTTATTTTATCTCATGCAACATGATAGGATGATGTTGTTTCAAATGGGGTCATGACTAGCAGTGGAGGTTCAACTTCCAGTGAGAAATTGAAGGATGATGTTGTTTCAAATGGGGTCATGACTAGCAGTGGAGGTTCAACTTCCAGTGAGAAATTGAAGGACTTGATAGAATCTCTCGAGCAAGATGGCAAAATAGTGAAGGAACTAACTGTGGACAAGGTATGCTACTGGCCTACGGCCTCTCTTTTCTGTCCCTCATTAGGAAAGTTTGGTCATAACCCCATATAACCATGTAGATTCGTGATTAATGCTGCTCCTTTGCACATAATCTAAACCATAAGCCTCCATTTTGCTGAATGTGAGTTGATCCGTATAATAACTTTTGCACATACCATTATGCAGAACAACATAGTACCAGGACTTGAACAACTGAACTCTGGAAAAGTCATCTGCTCGGAAGTTTCCATGAAGGTGTTTGCAGCCCGTTCATGCAATGGCAGTATAGATAAAAGGGTGGTTTTGAAGTCAAAGAAACTTGTGAGATATCCAGTAGTGAACTTGTGGCTTGGGTCCAGACAACTATTACTAGGTTCACTAAAGCTAGAGAAGAGAAGGAAGCACAACAGAACCAAAAGACAGTCCAAAGTTTGTAAGGACACGGCAAATACTGATTGTTCAGGTAACAACACCAACGAGCTGCAGACATCAACATCAGCTACTGTGCCGTCTGAAAATGTAGAATGTGCACCCCGTGGGCGGAAACGTGCCTATGCTAGTGCAAGTTCTGAAAACGATGCTCAGACATTCAAAAATAGGCAGCAGGTTATTGGAGCCGGTGCTGGTGACCTTAGCTTGGACAAAAGAAACAGTAAAAGTGCTACTTTTGCTAGTGCCAACTTTATAAAGTTGGGTTCAAGCTCTTCTGCAAATCAGACACATTCAAGAAACAACGTAGATGCAAGGTTGGGAGTCTCCCAGCCTGTCAGTATTCTTACAAGGGACTTGAAGGAAGTTACTGGTAAGCACATCTCCTCTTTGCTGATGCGCACCTAGCCAGTTACTGATGTGCTATAAATATTATGTTTTTTATATCAATTTTAAATCTGCAATATGTTTACCTTTTTTTTTTGCTTTTCAGTTCCTTGCTGGGATGACGTTGCCGTTGCAAATACTGAGACAACGGAGTCAAAACGTTCAGAGAGCAAGAGCATTGGATATGTGTTAGATGAATGGTGGGTTTTTTTTTGTAATTCGTCGATAATATATCCCATTATTTTTCTGTGATTTTTTTTTAAAGTTTGTAGTGGATTTTAGATCAAACCATCTCATTGAAGGAAACAAAAACAAAACTGAACCTCCTTTTTTTTGCATCTGTTTGCAGGGATGAGGAGTATGACCGTGGGAGGGTAAAGAAGGTCAGAAAATCAAAGGAAGACTACGGTGGGCCAAACCCCTTCCAGGAGGAGGCCGACTTTATATCACAGCGAAGGATGAAACAGAAAACTTACCAAGCCAAATCTTGGAATAAGCCTACCAGGTTAGATGAGTTGAGGATATGACGCCCCAAGAAGTAGAAAATGTTGTATCACTCATTTTTGAAGAAATCATTCGTTCTTTTTCACCATGTTTGACAGTTTGGACAAACATCAGGACCTGTATTCAATTGTAATGGAATTTGTAGTGCAGAAGTCGGAGCATGTCATTTGTTGCAATATTTTCATTCCTGTTTCTCGAATATTACGATGATGAATAATACGAGGGGTTGCTGGTCTGGTAGAATTACTGTTGTGAACTGTTGTAGCATGTAATCACTGTGCTGCGACGTTGTAATTTGCAGATGCTGCAGATAGGCTGGGCCGCTGGGGGCAACTGCAATGTTGTGATCTTATTTACCGTTGATTCGGCTGGGCCAGACGCTGGCTTGCTACTATTTAATAGGTATGTTCTTTTGAGCTACGATTTATGACTTTTGATCTTAGTGCGAGTGCTCATACGAATAAATTAAAAGTCGATAAGCTGCTTCTAAAAGACTATCCTGATAAGTTATTTTAGAATGGTAATGAAGTTATCCTATTTATTTGTTTGGAGTAAATCATAAGTCGAAAGAAAGCTCACCGGCTAGAGCGTACAAGTCAGTTCCACAACTTGGGAGGCCGCCTTCAGGAGAAGCAACGCGTCGACCACGCAGTAATTGCAGCAACGGACAGTGATACTACCACTCAGAGTCACAGTAACTCCTTTGGTCCCAGAAAAGAAAGAGAATCCTTCAGAGATCGAGTTGGGAGTATGGCCTGAATGCGTGATCTCGCCTGGCGCCTTTGATGGTGATGTTGAGCCAACGTGGCACATGCAGCCTGTTGTTCTCTTTGAGGATTTTGAACCAGAAACGGAGAAGGAAAAAAGAAAACCTAACCCAACTGTTTGGTTGAAATTGGACTTATGGAAATTGCTCGGTCTCGTAGAAAAATTCATGTGAATTGCTGCGTTCCAAATAGGCAAGAAAAACAACGCAGTACTTCATCGAACGTTCTTATATATGCGCATGAACATCGTTTAACATCAGTTGAGCTTTGAGGTGTGCAGGGTTCGTTTCCTAGTGAATTTTACCCCATAAAATGTATTTCAATTCTTCCAGATGGAACTTCAATTAAAAACCACTAGGGAATGCGGGCGTGCGGGAGCGTGAGGTCTTGGATTCAACCTCCACCTACGCAAGGGAGGAAACGCAATTTATATATACAAAAATCAATAAACTAAAACCAAGTTGCTGAAAATTCAACACATTTCCAAATCCCAACCATTAAATATCCCCCGTGCAAACACTATTTGGCATCAAATGGGGCATCGATCTCCTGCATCAAAGATCCCCCCACGTATTAATGCATGCTACGCTCCTTGACCTCACAAAAATATACTACGTACGCACTCCTCGCCGCTCGTTTGAATAATGGCACAGCTCATAGGAAAAAAAAGAGGGGGCTTGGACCACTCCTCTTGAGACCCCTCCTTTGATTTTTGCCATGTGTTAGTTACGGATCTCAAAGCACACTGCTGAAGTCTTACCACCCTCCGAGCACACGTCGGCGAGTGCAAGGATGCGGTGTCGTGAATGACCAGCGCACGGTCGGCAAGTGAGTGTCTAGCTCACTAATATTTTCTTTCAAACAATTATCTAAATTTTTAATTGTTAGATTAGAGATCCAACGACTCTTTTTTTAGAGGGAGATTTTTTTAAGGGGGAATTCGCGGCAGTTGGATTTCTGATCTAAAGGTTAGAAATTTGGATGATAGTTTAAAAGAAAACATCCGAGTGCTATTTATCAACTCCCAAATATATATAGAGAGAGGTGTTGGAGAAAGAAGGAGAACATTGCTTTGAGATCTGTAACTAACATATGGCAAAAATCAGGAGAGATGCCTCAAGGGAGGGGTTCAAGGTCCTCCCTGGGAATTTTTTTCCCTAACTCACAACCGGTGCTACTGCTACTACTACTACGACCCTTCAGTCGATCGATTTCAATCCTAGATAAATAGCCCAATAATTGGAAGACATGTTGAATTCAACTTCACCAGATGAGACTAGCTAGTAGATGGATTCGTTCGTGCGCTCTCCAAATCTCCAGCCAGATTTACTGCTCGAGACAGCAAGAGACACACACCACCAGTACATACATGTACATGCTAGTATCAAATGTGCACTAGTATCCCGACCGTCTTAAAGCGTCCCGTGCACGAGTAAATGTCTCACGTGTTCCCTATGACGGTTGGGCGCGATGCGTTGTTGGGACGGTTCTTTTAGCCTGTAGCTTTTGGTTACCGTTTATGATTTTATTTATATTTTTTAAAATAGTAATAGACGATCGAGTTATTGACATAGACGCATACATAGTTCTAAACTCGATAAGCCATTTAAAAAAATCTATTTTAAAAAATCATCCTATTTATTTTAAATTTTAGAGAAACCAGAGGCCAAAAGCATAACATAGAGATGCCACGGCATCCGAGACAGCGCCCCTGCATGCTCTGCTCCTCTGCGTGCCCACAGATCCTTTGGATTGCATCTTGTCTACTTGCTGCTGCTGCTGCTGCTGCTACCAGTACAAATTCACACTTGCAATGCGTATACTACTACGCCTGAAAATCGATCTTCACAAGCCATGCGCATTGATGGACGGGGATCACGGTGAGCCGGCGAATTGGTGATGAATGATACATCACGCATCCATATGATTGCAGCTTGAATGATGGCGAAGAACGGGAGACGTCGATCCACGGCGGCGAGGCGAGTGCACCCATATGAACTTGGAAATAATAAGTCTGTAATCTCTTTCCAATACAATAATTATTGTAGATAGACACTAATCTTCTTTCAATACAAGCACGTTACAATTAAGTTTACCGTTTGTATTGATCATCAAGAGACAAGAGTTTAAGACTGCATTTGTTTAATCCTACGGAGTAATGTACGTGTACCGCACTGCTGCTGCTGCTGCTGCTTGTGCCTGTGTTTCGGTAATCAGTGCCGTAGCGACAAAGGGTGCAGTACTTAACCGTCCGGTTGTTCGTATAGAAACCAGTTTTTTTTTTATCAATACGGCGTTGCTTCTGACCGAAAGGCGGTGACGTGTCTAGCTTTACGGGAGAATTTGAACTGAACGGTCAAATGCTTCCCTTCTACTCTACTACTGATCTACCGTTCATGGCTTCCATTTAATTCTTCGACGGATTCAGTTTGAATTTCGCATGGTAATTAATAGCTGGTGTTAGTACTAATAAGAACCTTGATTAATGGCACATGCTAGGGTACGTGTCTGATTGTCTCCTAATCTGAGCGCAAGTTACATTTTTTTACAATTACATGGAAGATACACATATTACCACAAGCGTACACTACACATGCATACAATCAGGTGCACCTTTTTAATACATATCTAGACAGACAAATGCTGAAGATAAATCTGTAACCTCACAAGATTTATATTGAAACACGGTTGCATATGTGTAATAGCTAGGCACTATGATTTGAATCCTGGTTGATGGAACGGTACACTCATGACTCCACCACCTCACTAAGAAGTGGTTGCTAAGCACAAATTACCACACTGTGCTTCGAATTTTTTTTTTACAATTGTGTGCCATGTACGTGTTTGAAAGATTTCGAGCCTGTAAGGTTTTGAAGTACCACTGAAACTTTGAATGGATTCGTATCCTCAGCCTTTCCATTCCATGCGCGCAGCGTAAAGGACAAGTCTCCATCAGAAATCAACACGTAGGATGGAGTTTGAAAAATAAAAAAAAAAAGAACCCACATGCTTGGAAGTCGAAACTTTTCGCGAGGCGCCATTTTCTTCGCAGCTTGATCATGTACCGTCCGGGGGTCGATCCAACAGCTGAGGACAACCTAGCTCGAGCCTCGAAAAAGATCCTACCTACCTGCAGTTTTCTTTTCCAAGAAGAGGAAGCAGCGGCACGGCACTGAAGCGCTGCCGTGTACGGCGCTCGCGAGGCCTGGCTCTCAGACGAAATCCCCTGGCCATGCAGTGGCGGCTGAGCGCGGCAGCTGCCACGGCCTGCTCTGCTCGACCGGCAGCCGCGCACGGCGGTCAGTAAGAAGCAGAATTCACAGTCCCTATTCAAAAACAAAAGGTAAAAATGGAAGCTGGGTACAGGCAGCAGTACCAGCTTCTCCTCTGCAGCATCTACATGGGTTGCTCGCCCGCGCCGCGCAGTTAATTTCTTTCTGCTCCTTCAATTACCCCGGACCATTACCATTACTAGCTCATCAGCTCGTTCGTTGCACTCACGCGCGCGCGCGCGCACTCAATGCCACAAGCTTCCAAAATCATCGTGGTGGTTAACACCGGCATTTAAATCAGGTTTTTTAAGGAGTGGAGCAGGATTTAAACTTGTCGCGCGTAAGGATCGGATGCTCTTCTCCCTATAAATACGTGCGAGCGTCGTCGCCGGAGCACGCGGCATCCAGGAATTCGAATTCCTCTGTTTCCTCGCGCACGCGGAGAAGTAACAATGGAGAGTTCAGTGAGGGGTAGAGTGGGAGGCGGTGGAGCGGGGGCAGAGGTGCTGCATCTGCCTCCGCCGCCGCGCCTCGCGGCGATCTCTTCCTATCCGGCGTCCATTCGGGCGCTCCTGGCGAGAACCGCGAGCGGCCCTGGCGTGGGCGATTGTCAGTCGCCGAGGTCGCTGCTGTCGCGCATCCTGCAGCGTGGGGACGGTGGCAACGGAGGGTTCGGGTTCCGGGTGCGGCTGCCGCGGCGGTACAGCTCCAGCGGCGGCGGGAGGGAGGAGAGGAAGGACGATGCCGAGCAGGCGGCCGCCACCCCTAGGGTGAAGGTCGTGGAGAGGGCGCCGGGGCTGCCCGTCGAGACGCCGCGGAGTTCTCTCGGTACGTGTGGTTGCGGTGCAATGCAATCACAGAGAATGTATAATTCAGAGCAAAATTTATCAAACCACTTCGTGGTACGTTAAACTGTCAATGTTGATCGGACTGTGGATAAATTCTGCAGGGAAGAAGAAGCCCGAGGAGGACCTGATGTCCATGAACCTTGGCCTGGGGGCAAGCCTGGTGCTGCTCCTCTCTAAGAGCGCGGTGGAGCTGAATAAGATGGTGGAGCTGCGTGCGCAGATGGAGGTGCTCGTGTGGGAGATCAGGAAGGAGACGACGCAGGGGAAGGAGAAGGGCTCTGCTTCCTCCAGCTCCCATGAATCCAACGACAGCAACACCGCCGCCACCGCCGTGATCAAGGACCCCATCGCATGCGCGGCCGCCGAGGACGCGCTTTCCAACTGCTCCTGGACGGCGGGCTGTGCCGTGCAAGACAACCAGCTTCGCGGTCGCACCGTCGTCGTGATGGACCAGATGGAGGCGGAGCTCCATGTCGAGCTGGACCGCTTGCAATGCGCCGTGCACGGCGAGAAACGCATCGCACCTATGCAAGCACTCGAGGTACGGTACATATCACAATGGATATTACTGAGTAGTACATACTCCGTGTACACGTGCACCTTGAAAAACGCGCGCGACGCACGTACGTTTGCTGATGATGTACGTATTCTCGCCAGCCGCCGTTGCCGCAGGTTAAGACGAAGAGCAACGCCTCCGACAGCCCGTCGAGGAGCTGCGTCGACGACGGCGACGGCATCAAGGACGATGACGTGGCAGAAGGCAGTGCGGAAGAGGAGGTTGATGGCGAGGAGGAGGAAGAGTACGAGGAGCCCGAGGATGAGGAGGAGTTGCAAGGCCGGTACGACGTGGAGAAGAGCCCCCCGCACGGCGGCGTGTCGGCACGGGCGCTGGAGCGGCGGCTGCACGAGCTGCTGCAGAAGCGGCAGCAGGAGCGCATCGTGGAGCTGGAGTCCGCGCTGGACAGCGCGCAGCGGCGGCTCCACGAGAAGGAGCGCGAGGTCGTGTGGTGGCGCGACGCCGCCAAGCTTGTCTCCCACCGCCGGGACGAGTCGCGCCGGCTCAGATGATAGAGCCACACGGCGCATGCATCGATCCATGCACGACGCCACGCATGCCGCTTGCATCCGCGCGTGCGCGTAGCAGCTCGCTCGCTCGCTAGTTATGGCACGTCAGTTGGTGCCGGTAGTTAGTTCGCCGCAGCCTGCAGGAGCCAGTGTGCCCTAGCAGTGCGATTGGGTGGGTGTGTCTGTCTCGTCACGCTGCTCGGGTGAAGCGGTGTAACTCTTGATAGGGTTATTTTGCATTTATAGTTTAGTTTTCTACAGTAATTAGCTAAAATCACACATGAGCATCTCGCCGCGCTCTCTTTTGCGCTCTCTTTTACGAACAATTAGAATTCAAAAATTCAAGACACAGCTAAAAAGAACTCATCATTGGTGCTACGCAGCTCTGAACGCCTGCGGCGTCCTGTCGTGCTCCATCATTCACGCGTTGAGAAAAACCGGAAGTTTCGGTGCATGCTTGCGTGCATGTCGCAGCAGGGCGATTCTATGTGTAATGTCTCGGTTTGCACCGTTCAGAATCCCTTGAGAAATCCAAGCGCGAGGCCTGTGCGATGAATTGTCTATTTGTTGTGTTGTTCGGTTAATCAGTTGCTGCTGCTTGCCAATGGATTGTTTGGGGTTGGATCGATGCTTGCGTGGGACTTTTGTAGAGATTCTGAAACTCGGGCAGATAGGGCCTATAGAGTTTGATCTGACGGTTGAGTATTAACTGTATTTTGTTTGGTCTGTTCGGAACGGAGGAATTCTATTAGATTTGTGATATTGTTTGAAGGTCACGTAAAAAGCCTAATGGAATTCTGGGGTTCTAAAAACCTTTTTTACGAAGCTTTTCTCTGTTTCTTTATTTTTGAGAGAAGTGGATAGTCCTAATGTTTTTTTGAAGGTCATGTAAAAATCGTAATGGAATTCTAATAGCAGTTGCTTGCCGTGTTGCTGTTGGTGACGGATCGTTTGAGGTTGGATCGACGATGGTGGTACTCGAGGTAATTTTAGCATGATTTTCTCTTAATTTTGTTTCGTTCCAAATTCAGCGAGGGAAAAAAACGGGACCAGGCAACATTATCTCAAGCAGCAACGATCTGATTCTGACCGAATTTACTTGGAGACTGCAGTTTTGCAGGCCGGCAGCAGACGGCCTGCTACAGTGTAGTGCAGAGGCATTACATCGCAGCAAAGGAGCTACGCTGTTAAACACCATGCTCCAAAGTGCAGTGTTTTTTTAACTTTTAGTTAAAATAGCAATGTATCCGCTGTTAATTTTTTAAAGTGTTTAATTTAAAAAAACGCTGTCATAACTCTACGGATAATATAAAGAAAAAAAAGGAAAAAAAAGGAAAAAGCAGACAACTGCAGTGCAGTGCACTAAAGCAGCAGTAATTCGAGGTAGAATCGAATAGAAGGAAGAGCAGCTTTGAGTGCAGTCGAAGTGGCAAAGATAGGCAAATTTTGTGAGCATATGCCTAGAAATCAGAAAATAGTACTACTCCACAGTGCACTGCAGGAACATTTGCGCAGACTGTAGATGAGTTCATTTGGATGTTTGTATCTTTGGTTCGAAAATAGCCCTTACATTGTACTGCCATACTCATGGACGTAATCGCCAAACGCAGTGCACAAACTGAACTGACTCAGCTGTCGGGGCTCGCAACCCAAACTGCAGTTTGGACTCGACATCCACACGAACAGTAGTGCAGAAAATACCTAAGATTACGATGAGCACGCATACATTGCCTCCGTGCCCGGAGTCATGCTCCTCCCTATGCCGTAGTGTTCTCTGTCTGATTACCTGGTTGCTGTAGTGCCTTCCTATCGTCTTGTTGCTGGGCATATGCTCTTGCGCTCCGCCTATTTGTATTACTGTTTGTGTTGGCTGATTGATATGGACAAGACAACTGATCTCGATTCTATTCTGTAAAGACTATTTATCTTTCCTTAATACATTTCGTCTTCATATTTCCTCTCACAAAAGGTAGCATGCATGCATACATGAGAGCTTCGGACCAACACTGCAACATGTCTGTGTCTTGATTCTGACATGCACGTGCGTCCTTGTGCTTTGATTGCTCAGGGATTCCAACTGGTGCTTCACAACAGTCACGAGGAAGAAATGTTTCAGCGGCTGGGCACCACTGTGATCTCCTTCGTGTGCTCCCTGGTGTTGGTGGCGCTGGGGGTGTGCTTCTTCATGGTGCGGGTGGCGGCGCGGGAGACGATGCTGAATGCCGACCTCGTTAGGCAGAAGGAGGCGCTTCGGCAGGCGGAGCTCAAGAGCATGAACAAAAGCAACGCCTTCACCAGCACCAGCCATTACTAAGTTTGTTAATTCTGTTGTAAAGATAGTTGGTTACATATATTTATGGATTTTAGGAGGCCCATTACTCATTACCGAGATACAATCTTTGTTGTATTTAGTACTTTTACTATGTACCTGTTCTAATTATATGTGATTTTAGATTACAAAAGATAGTTCAACTCATGTTTAGTTTATTTATCTTCTGTTAGTCATATCTTACTAGCCTCCCTTAAAATTTGGTTATGGGTTTGCCACTATCTCGATCTGTTCCTGCTTCTTGCCTCTCTGATTCTTCGGCGGTTTAAGATTTGTGTCCGCTGCTCCCCCTCTTATCTGGTGTTCTCTCGCCTGATTACCATGTTGATTAGGAAGCACCGATACGACACAATACTGTTGTATGCGTGTTCGATACATATTCGATACGACGATACGTTTCAATACACTATGATACGGTATCAACAGAGTATCGATAAATTTCAACTGGACAAAAAATAGAAAAAAAACCTGGATACATTTTCCATACAATGTGATACACAGGTGATACGTCTGATCCAATTAATCTCGACCCAATAGACGAGACGCCAAACAGAGGAGACCTAATCCTCTCCTCACGCCCTAGCTGCCAGTCACACGATCACACCCGGGCCGAACCCCTCCACTCCTCCTGCACATTCGCTCCTCCTCACTCGCCGCCGCCACTGCCACTGCTCGGAGGTCACCGGCTAGCCGCCGCCTGGAGGTTCGTTGCTCCCCCCGCCTAGATATCCGTCGCTCCCGTCGCTCCTTCACCGCTCACAATTATGCTAGCGGTAATCCCGTGATCTATTACTAGCGTATGTTCCTTATTTACATGGTAGATTTTTGAAATTATGCTAGTGTAGCCTATCCGTGGTTCAACACGCTCGTGTGAATGAACCAAAAGCTGATAAGCTACTTCTATCTTGATAAGCTGTTTTGAAACAGCAACAAAGAAGTTTTTTTATTTGTTTGTTCATAGAAAGCCATAAGTCATAAGACGAACTAAGCTGAAAAGATCATGTCCAAGTATCTACAGAGTGAACTCCAAGTCTAGTTTTTGTTCCTTAGCCTTTTAGAAAGTGCTATCGTCTCCTGTCTTGTTTTTGGTGGAACTTTCTTTCCTCAAAGTGATGCTTTGTCCTCTGTAATATCTGATCTTTTGTTTCTGTTGATACACTCGTTCAACTTTCCTCAAACAAAGCCAAAGTTTAGCCTTTGCGTCAGCTCCCGCCCTGTAATCGGCACTCACAAAAAATATGGATCGATGTTCGTGGATTAGAAGAACTCCCGTCCAAAAGACTGAACAACAGAACAAACTTTGCTGACTTGTTTCAAGCAGCTAGCCATTTAGTTAGGCTGAGCTACGTGTAAGGTTTGACGTGGCATAAGACCCGATTTGGAATACAAATTTTTTTCTATGTTTCTGCGAGAATTGAATTATTTCATGTGAGATTGCTGCACGTGAAATTATTTCTTTGCCGAAGAGTCCTACGTGGTTGCCGAAGATAAATCCACTGTGTAAAGAGCTGTCTCGGTTGCAAATGTAAATGCTTGGAACTCTGGATGCAGGAGGGCTTAAACTAATCCAGGGATCTTTGATTATACAAGCAGATTTAGTTAGTGCAGTTAATGCAGGGCTTGACCTAAAACCGCCCCTACTACTCTCATCCATTCCCTAATCCCTTGGATCTTCAGCTCTACAGGAAGAATGTGTCGCAGTTAATGCTCGCTGCTGACCTCGCGCCACCCCCACACCCCATGCACTCCCGTTTGCCCCGTCGTTTTTTTAGTCACGTCAACGCTTCAACTAATCCTCGCTAATCGACACGCTAATACCAGTAGTTTATTGCGTACATCAATCCACTCTCCGTCGTGTCATCCTTTAATACTTTAGAGGGTGTTTGTTTTAGCGATGTGTTTTGATTTTTGATTGAAATTTTATTGTAGTTGATTTTTTTTAAATTATAGTTGATTTGACTTTTTAGGTATAATTAATTTTAAAAATTGTAAAAATAGAAAAAAAATATGTTAACCCAGTAAAGACAATACAAAGGAACACGGAAAAAAAGAAAATACAAAAAAACCTAAAATATCTAAAATAATTCAGAAAAAGATGAAATACTGAATAGTGAAAAAAAATAGAAGGTGAAAGTAGAAACCGAAAAAAAACTGAAACGAGCGGAACTCTGTACCTGCGCTACCCATATCCTCTTGGTACTGGGAATGTATCACGCCTAAGTCATATTTTGGTACTAACATGTAAACTCTACGATAAAGTTGTTTGGTCCACGATCTGTAGTACGACGTTTGTTTGTTGGTTGTGGTTCTTCTTCTATCTTTAATACGAAGACACACTTTTGTGTGCTCTTGGAAAAAAAATCTTAAGGACTTTATTGCTGATAGCTTCGTTAGAGAATTTGATGTTGTATTAGCTCTTAGAAATATGTCATATGACTGTGAGACATATTTTCTATGATATCAAGGTATATATGGTTAAATATTATATTACCTATCTAAGTGGAGGAAAGATAATTTATAAAGTAGAGTACTTGTCATTTCTTGAAACATGTAACATATGGTATGGAGGTGACATGTGAAGGATTTTGGCTAAACACACGTACGTGTATTGACATATTTTCGCGTGAAAAATCGCGTGGCTTATGGCCATAGCACGCCACTTGACAGATCAAGTCTCACTTTATTTTTGCTAAACTGTGCATGGCATATCACTTGACAGACCCACCTTATTTTTTGTGGAACCATGTATCTCTCTGTTTGAATGATATTCAAACATTTGAATTTGAGACTTTGTAAGGTGTTGATGACAGGTAGTTACTAATGGGTAAATGATTGGTTAAATGTGTCAGTTACTAATGGGTAAATAACATATTAATCATGTCAATTCACAATCTGCATCTATATATATGTTAGGAGACGTCTAGAGCAAAGAGTCCTGAATATGTGCCTCCTCCATTTCTTGTCCTTCCTCCTGCAAACCTTTCTTGTTGTGTTGTACAGTCTGAACCTCGTGACTCTTCTTTCTGGTATGCATAGTGAAGAAGGGGGTGGTATCTCCAAGCCATCGCTGCTATGAAGGCCTACACATGGCGGTGGCAATAAAGTTTTCGGGTAGCATACATCTGCACGACCGCTTACTTCGCTGCTTTATTTACGTTCTGCACTGCATAAAGTCTGTGCTATTTTCTGTTCTTCATCAGACTTTACTGTAAGTCGTTTGTGTATCCGATTGACTCTGATATAATGTTGTTCTCGTGTATATTTGAAGTACAATATAATTTGACTGCTTTTGTTAGTAGCGAGCTATGCTTCATTGGTTATTTATAATATTTTCCTTCTAGTTAAATATGGAATTAAAATATTATTCACGTTTCCAACATTAGCATCCTGAGCATTATCAGCTTACCATGATCGAATGAATGATAACCTCCTCATATTGATCGGAGAGTTCGCGGTTACTATGTTAGCATGAAGGCGAGTTTAGCATCTGATGCATCGATGTCACTAGCAAGTAACAATAACGTGTCGAACAACGGTAGTAGTTAGTATATACCAATTGATTTGTAAAAAGCTGAGAGATGATAAAGCCAGCACTAATCTGACGTTTTTTAGGTGTTTAGAATAGTGTTGGTTTATAATGTTTTTTACTGTAGTTAGTTTATTTCTTTTACTGTAACTAAGTAGACTTATTTGGCATAATTAAATTAAAAAAAATTAAAAATAGAAAAAATATTAGCCCATTACAGATAATACAAAGGAATACAAGAAAAAAAAGGTAAAAAATTAGAAAAATTTAGAAAAAAACGAAATTAATGAATATAAAAAAAAGAAATTAGAAGGAGTGCCTTTACAAGTTTCAGGGTCTTCTCAAACAGCCGGGCCTTTCTTACTTTATCAAAGAATATAAGGAGTATTTTGCTAAGCAAAGGCATAGGATCCTCTTTATTATTACCAGTAAGCGGCTGCTAATAAATAATGATATCACTTGTTAAGAATATAGAACCTTGGATTGGCATTTGTGCTGTTATTTTAGTTGGAAGAACACCGAGACATGACTCGTAGTGGGGGCGTGGGAATAATGAACAACCATCTGGTTAATGTACGGTTTTTTTGGCACTTCTAATGCTCTACCATATACAATATTAATAGCATTAACTAACTATCCATATAGAATAAGATATGATGTGACAAAGAGTAAAGAGAGAGAAAATCAATGTTTCATATGAGATATTGTATTAGCACAAAATCCAATATCAAAAAACAACTAAAATTTGCATTGATGAGTAAAGTTGTGTCCATATCATTAAATTGGTAGATAGGTGATAAGTAGAGGGGGAGAGAGAAAAATGTAGGAGAATGTGTAGTTTTATTTATTAGACTTATTAATAGATACATGTATTAGAGAATTAATGTCTATAATTATTTCTACGTGATGTAGAGTACATAGATATTACTTTGTAATATCTTCTACTGGGAGTTGATGGCTCATTTCACTCTTCGGTGATTATTCTTATTCTGTTTTAACCCATCCTCTGAATCTTTTGCACTACTGATATAATTGCACTTACCCGTCATTGGATGCTGCATCCATTTGAGTATTTGACTCGTCTCGCCTCCGCTCCACTCCACACGCGCGCACGGAGCTGAGCACGTGTGGTGTGGGTCGGTCTAGCTTACCCTCCTGGTGCGTATGTTGTCGCACGTGTGCAGTCAGTGCAGTGCTGAAAACTGCACCCTGAACTGAAGAGGTTAAACTGCAAGAAGCCTCGATCACCGTTCATCTGGCGATGGTCTGATCCAATGGATCGGACGCGGTTGTTGGTCGCCGTGGTCTTACTCCCACCACGTCAGTTTCTTACTGTTTCACAGTGGGAAAAAATGTAGTAGCCACTTTGTACGGAGAGTCCTGATCATACGGAGAGTCTGATCGAGTGGTAAGGGGAAAATATACGAAGATGTTCATGCGGGACAGCGGGAGTAAACGTGTTTGTTTCTGCCATCTAGTTTCATGCCTATGACACAGTGTGCCTATTTAATTATAGTATGAGTAGTGCTTCTATGCTTTCCTCTCTAACGAAAGTAGCACTAATTTTAAAGTAAATAAAGAGGTAAGTAACATCTATCTACCATTTATCATGTTTTAAAAACTATGCAAATCATTGTTAAAGAAAGCATTGAAGCACCTCTCTTATAGTATAGATGTGCATGTGTTCAATAAAAAAGTGTGTGCTAGGCCTACTTGCAAGTGATACCATGGATCAGTGGCGGAGCTAGAAATTTATTGTTGGGAATGTGAGCTTAAGATATACTCTAATGTCACAAGGCCATTGTTACTACATATTAGTTTTTCTTAGAAGCAAATTTTCAATATTCATATTCAAATTTTCCAAACTCTAAAAATCTCTCTAAAAAATTATCATTTAGGATAAATACTCTTGTTATATGTAAACATATATTCTTTATAGAAAGAAGCTCAAGAGAACTTAAATTAGCCATAAAAATGAGGATAGAGCTAAAGAGATGACATAATGAAGAAATAGCTCAAGGGAACCTAAAAAGAAATATACATATCTGTTATGATTTACTGTCTTGCAAGTTTGAGTATAGGAAATCTTAACAGACACTGGCACAGTAGTTGCCTGTTATGCCTTGATTTTTGACATTCGAATATTGTTTTGCAGCAACTTCAAATGTGGTTTATAATTTAAGGGAGAAGCAAAAGTTAGATTCGTCGATGATAGGTAAATGACTTGAAACTAAATAATGTGCAGAAGTACCATTTTACAACATTACAAGCTTGAGTATCTTGAGTATATAAAAGTTAACACAAAAACTTACATGGTTGCTCCTGGGATGGTTACAATGAAAAAAAAAGAGCATGCAATTGATATGAAAAAACTGTTAATTTTGTGGAGGAACCATTGCAACATCCACAGTCTGTGGCGTTGTGTACTGAAAAAATCATTGTCAATCCTCATATTAGAAAGGGTAGAGTGCCTTCGGATGGAAAGATATACCTAACAACTTCTGTCAAGTCCTTCTCTGTTGCATCTCTTCAACAATATACTAACAGCTTCAGTGAAGAAAATTTGTTAAGAGAGAGCAGATTTGGTAAGATATATCTGGTAGAGCTTGCTAATAGCATGTTAATGTATACTTATGTATTAGAGGTATATATACTAAGTATTTTGACAAAACTTTTGAGGGCACATTTGTAACCCCATGCATCTACATCAGCTCCGCCATTGTCATGGACTGATATGGTGGAAATTAGTGGTGATGTGGCTCGCAGACATGGTATTAAGGTTCACGTGGCTAGCCTTGTAATGATGTTTTATATTCTCGTAGTACTTGTGTAATTATTACCTGGACTAGAATTCTCCTAGTACTTTAGTCTTGCGTGGCTATGTTTATGTAATTTTACGTCAATTTGTAATTATTATTTTGTTGCAATATTTCGATAGACTTATTATTCAGTGAAATAATGTTTTAACAAATAGTAATCCGTTAACTAGTGTTATTACCCCTTAGTAATGACACAGGTTACCACACACTAATATCCAAATTTCCATGTTATCCAAATATTCTCAAATTCCCCAATCCGAAATACCAAATTTCCACACAAATTGCCAATGAGATCATTCTTCAGCTAACTTAAACAATATATAACGGATCAAACCAACCCAAACCATGGTGCAAAGTGATGCACGATTGCATGAGATATGTTGCTACACCTGATGTTTTGTGCAACTAATGTCAATGTGCAGTTATTAAAAAGAAACCAATATCAAAATCACATGGACACACATTTCAAAGCTAATCTAAAGGTTAGAAAAATCGACTTTGAGTAAAAAAAATCAGGTTACTTACAAATAGCAAAACCATATAATTAAATGTCTCATTTATACCAGCTATATTTTCAGTGTTCAAACAAAGTCTGAAAACTAGACATAATATCAATATATAATCGGCAAAGAGTTGCACGAACTGAGTTTAACATCTTAAAAAATGGGAATTTTTACAGTATATTTTACTGGTAGTAGAAAAGTGATAGTAGAAATTGAATCTAATCGTTGATTTACCGGCGACCATCTGCGAGATCTCGGTGGACGCAGTGACCATCGTGAGAACAAGGGCAAGGATGGATAATAGGTGGATCTCATGGGAAATTAAAGATTCATGGAGATGCATAGAAAGGACAAGTGTTAGGATGCAGAGCGAAGCAAAAATTAGAAAGGACAAGTAGAAGTGGAGAGCCGCGGACAACACGCCCAAAGAGGCCATAGGTGGAGGGTGATGAAGTTAATCTTGTTACTTTGTTGGTTCCGTTCAGGTTCTGG
Organism: Melocanna baccifera; assembly: GCA_036346265.1. Lineage (NCBI taxonomy): Eukaryota > Viridiplantae > Streptophyta > Magnoliopsida > Poales > Poaceae > Melocanna > Melocanna baccifera. Next base: position 2,495,574 of record CM070691.1, on the reverse strand, counting down.
TGTTTTGTCAGAAACTCAAATTACTTGGCTGAGTTAGTAGTCTGAAGTTCAGAACTTTGTTTAGATGTTCAAAACTTGTAGAGAATTAGCATGTTGGTCAGTCTGGTCCATGACCCGATTTGTTAGAGACGTGGCCGAGTCTTAGGGGTTATCTGCTAGAGATTCGGATGGTTTTTGTTAGCCATCGAGTGCGTGTTTGCGTGTAATCATAAGACTCCATTTTTGGCCTCTCAGTTTTTACCTTAGCACGTCTGAAATAATAACAAAGAGAGCAGAGAAACTGAAAACGGTGCGCAGTCTTGTTCCGCACCACAACTGAGTCTTTCCTCTTGGTGTTTGTCCATTGTGTTCGCATGAGTATTATCAATCTCTGTGCCAGCAGAGGGGAGTAATAGAAATTGCTTGCGAATGCAAGCTCATCGGCAATCACCTAGAATATTCTCTCGTGGTCGTCTTCTCGACCGAACTAGAGCCAGCCTCGACGAGCGGATACCCAACGAACTGCTTGTGGATGCACTTGAAGAGGGAGAAGGATAGGTAGTGATCCTTGAACTTCGGGAGCAGGAGAGGGTCACTCTGTGACCAGACTCGGTCCAGCGTCACCAGGCTACTCGACTCGTCTTCCAGAGCCAGACGCTTGACACGAGATACCCTCAAGGGCTTTCTTCCACGTCCCGGTTCTTCTCTCCCATCACTACGAGATGGGGTGCTACCGCTGGAAGCTGCCCCTCAGCTTCGAAGTAGCCACCTTAGAGCTACGCCATATAGCCGTCGATGAGCTGGACGTTAAGGCCGAGGACGAAGGAGCCACTCGCGTGCTGGGAGGCGCCAAACCTGAGCTCCATTCTAGCAGTATCGAGTGCCCAGCTAAGCAGGCATATTAGGCAGATTAGATACGACAAGGCCATCATTTTATCTTTCGGGAGGTATATGTTGTAGATGACGAGGCCCGCCACCCAGAAAGAGTAGATGAGGCTCTCCATGAATGGCCAAATCTTTTGGTTGTCGATGTCGTCGCCAGCAGCAGGCGAGGCAACGTAGCCACGGCCAGGGGCTACCATGTCGGCCTTGGCCTTGAGAAACTGGACAAGGACGACCGAAGTAAGCATGAGATAGGACAGGTCGACGTAGTGCAAGGACGAAGAAAAAGTTGTCAAGTATGACAGGATGTAGGACATGAGTGGAAAGTACACCGCGGAGGCGCCCCAGAGGAAGAAGCTGTTGCTGCACCGGCGTGAGCTGAGCCTCATCAACAGCACGACGTGGACGTTGACCACAGCAAGAAGAATGGTGGCCTTTTTCTGGATCATTACCAACATTGTCTATGTCTTCAAACTTGAAGCCGCCAGTTAGATAAGCTTAACTTGTTTCCTTTATAATTTTTTTTATTTTTAGAATTCTACTAGCAGCACTGCCAGTGATAGAAAAATTAGATTCTAACTAATCTGATTCATTGGTTGTAAAAGAATGGATGACTTATATTTATTTTAGGGTACCGAAAAAAAGCTCTAAAAAAGTTTGCACGTAAAACGCGATTACAAAACCGCGCACGCTGCAAGTTCCCCTCCCTACTCTCTCCTGAGTCGCCTTCTCAAACGCCGTTACTCACCGCCCCTACCCAGCTAGCGAGCAACTATCCATACCAAGCCGAGCAGCGAGCAGCTTCAGGGTTAGCCCCATGCAGCCGAGCAGCCGCGAAATGGCCTGCGGCGACGGGGGAGGCGGGCCCCAGGACGACTTCTTCGACCAGATGCTCTCCACGCTGCCCTCAGCGTGGGCCGACCTGGGCGCCGCCGGCAAGTCGCCCTGGGAGCTCGCGGCGGGCGCCGAGGACCCCGCCGCCTTTGACGAGTCGGCGCTGCTCGCGTCTCGCCTCCGGCAGCCCCAAATCGGCGGCGGGGAGAAGCCGGTCATGCTGCAGCTCAGCGACCTGCACCGCCAGGGCCTCGCCTTTGCTGGCGGCGAGGAGAACGGTGGCGGGGCGTTCTCGCCGCTGCCGCTGTTCACGGACCGGCCCTCGGCGCCGGCGCGGGAGGAGATGGAGGGCGGCTTCAAGTCGCCCAATGCCACCGTACGACTACTCGTCTTGGAAGCGCGCGCTCATTTGTTTTCTTTGCTTTCTCGTGTCTTACGTTGATCTTTTTTGAGCCTTTTTTTGAAATGGATTCTTCTTTGTGCGCGCGTGTAGGGAGGTGATCACGCGCTGTTCAATGGGTTAGCCGTGCACCCGCCGTTTGGGCAGGTAAGCTCACCAGGGTCCAAGAACCAGCCTTCTTCATGTGTGTATGTGTGTTTTGTACTACTAATAATGCATCATACGTATACGATGGAAGCCTTAATTAAAGTTTCTTAATTCTGCTGTGATCCACACAGCTAAAGGATCGTGTCGGGTTTTTGCTGTTAGTTCAGTGCAAAAACTGGCTGAAAAAGAGTTTTTATCGTCCTTTGCAGGGAGGGTCAATGTCGGGTCCGAGCTTCGGGGCGCCGGCGGCGAGCGGCGGCACGGCACCAGCTTCCTCGGGTGGCGGCGCTTCGGCCCCGCCGCGGCAGCAGCGGGTGAGGGCGAGGAGAGGGCAGGCCACTGATCCCCACAGCATTGCCGAACGTGTACGCCACTCCCCACCCACCACCTTTCCCTTCTCTGAATTTTCAAATTCTAGCAAGCTTGTTCACAATAAAAAAAAATGCAGAGCTTCAGCCACTGTATTCTCTGCATTTCCACACTTTGGAATCACTACGTCAGTTAATTTTTGCCAGTTAATCAGGTCAATCAGTGTCCATGAATCACCGTAGCATTATCTGTCGAAAATGACAAGCCCGTATACACTGCTCCATGGTTCTGCAAACTCCCACAGCTTTCTCTGAACTTTCCCGCGTATGTTTTGCATGTGTCGCTCGCAGCTTCGGAGGGAGAGGATAGCGGAGCGGATGAAATCGCTGCAGGAGCTTGTCCCGAACGCCAACAAGGTCAGTAGTATCAACAATTCGTCAACTCCCTCTCCTATTCTTCCCTCTCACGCGTCGTCGATGCTTTAACGCTAGCTTTGCGTTCTTTCTTTCTTTCATTTCGCTCTCTGGGAGTGAAAAAAAGTAGTAGCTAGGAATCTTTCCCTGATGCATGAATGAAACGAAATGCCTGCCTGCCTGTGACCGGAAGCAAGTGGTGGTTGTAGTGCAGAAAAGGGCACGCCGGTTGGTGAGGCGTTGCTCCTGTCTAGTTCATGGGGTTGTGATGTGATATGGCGTTAGGAGCACAGGGGGAAGAGATGCCACACGTGTCGAATCCCCGGTTGCTCTGCTGCGGCGAGATGTAGGGTGGTGATATTAACTGATAATAAAAATGGCATAATTCAGATGGCGAGGCGACACTATCTGAAAGCTTGTTTTTTTTTTTGGCTCTTGTTTGAAGTTTGAACTGAAGAATTCAGATGGCTTGTCCGATAAATGTGGAGCGTAGTAAGTGATCACATGGGCACATTCGATGCCTTGTTTTGCCCAGTTTGCCATAGTTTTGCCAAGAAGTATCATTAGTGCTGATCAATGCTGTGTTGAAGTATAAGTGAATTGCCCACCTTTCCTCATCAGTTTAAGCTTTTGGGTGAATTGGTTGGTGCATGCAACTCAATATGGTATCAGAGCTAACATTCACCCCCTTAATCTTGTTGCTTAGAATAGCGCTGGGTTTTTGCCGGCATCTGCCTTGATGAGATATGCATGTGCTTTCTCTAAGCAACAAGATTAAGGGGGTGAATGTTAGCTCTAATCTTGTTGCGTGTATGGCCAGAAGAGAATTTGCTCACGGCACGGACGGAGTCCTTTCAGGAATAGCTAGCTGCATGGTATACGGAGTCAACATGCTGTGTGCTGGGCATGGGAGTCTTGAGCTATCTATTACAAGACGAATGTGTTCCTTGCGCGCTCTTAAACGCAGTAAACGTGTGGTCGTCGCTGAAATCGCAACGTGGAATTCTTTTTCTGCAGACTGACAAGGCGTCGATGCTGGACGAGATCATCGACTACGTGAAGTTTCTGCGGCTCCAAGTCAAGGTGACAGTAATGCTACTTCTGAACAGAGCCTGTAAATGTTGCTGATAATTAAGATCTGTACTGACTAATTGAGAATTGCAGGTTCTCAGCATGAGCCGGCTGGGCGGAGTGGCCGGCACGGCGCCTCTGGTTGCGAGCATGTCCTCAGAGGTAATCAGCGGTCACTACCAGACCAGATGTTTTAGCAAGAAAATAGGAGTGGAGTGGAACGAGAGTTGATCGATCAGTAATCAGTTGCTTGTACGTAGTTTTCAATTCTGAAATGCATCATCGTGCAGGGCAATAGCAACGGGAAGAGCAGCAACAACGTTGGAAATGGCAATGCCGCCAAGGGCAGCGGCAACGGTGCCGAGAGCGCCGGCGGCAGTCTGTGGGTGACGGAGCAGCAGGTGGCGAAGATGATGGAGAAGGACATGGGCACCGCCATGCAGTACCTGCAGGGGAAGGGCCTGTGCCTCATGCCCATCTCCCTCGCGTCTTCCATCTCCTCGGCCACCTCGTCAGTGTCGCTCCTCTCCCGACCCACCGTCCGCCACGCCGGAGGGCAGCTCCATGACGGAACGGGACCGACGTCGCCGGCGTTGGCTAACGGTGCTGCCGGCGGCGACGATGCACTGTCCGTCAAAGATGGTGGCGCCGGCGGGAAGCAATGAAGTTGACCGACGAGTGCGTCAAAGAAGGGTGTGCTATTCAATTCCAGGAGCAAACTTGTCTTGCATCGTCGACTACTGCTCTTCCATTTTCCCCTTGTCATTTGTTACAAAGAAATTGTGCTTACTTTGCCCTACCGCTTTCCCGTTTCCTGCACCCTTTTACATTGGACGCGACTATCTCGCACGAAAAGAGCGCGATCGGAGTGCTATCATACAGCAGGGGTTGTACACTGGTACATTAGACACTATGCAATACTGTATGCTGAAGAGATTCTGGTTTGTGATCCTTCCTGCTGTGATGCAGCACTAATGATTTTGTGATGCTGCTGATTGCAACTCGCAAGTAAAATGTTGGGGGAGGGCAGGATGTGCAGGCTACTAAGGTTGCACGTCCTTACGATGGGTTGGTCGGCTCAGGTAAACAAATGCAGCGGAATAAGGGCATGTTTACTCGATACGACGAACAGGGCGAAGGATTCGGGTGTGAGGCGCACCCACGTTCGTGAAGCGAGCGAGGTGCCAACTCTGATGACAAGAGAGAGAGAGAGAGAGAGAGAGAGGGAATCTGATGGGACCCCATAGAAAAAGGCTAGCTACGCCATTGAGACGAGAACAAGCTGCAGAAACTTGATAAGGTTATCTCCACCTCCACGTTGCTCTTGATCTGCCACTTTTGCACGTTCCAAAATAACACTTTCCAAACTCAGATACGAAGCAGCAGCAGCATGTTCTAGGCATAGCGGGAGCTGCTCCGAGCCGGCACAAATCCGCCAAGATTGTCTCAGCCTGTCATCATGCCATGGCATCCGAAACGGCCCACTTCGTCGCAGAAGCCTCCGGAACCGCGACGTCAAACCAAACCAGGCCTCCGGAAGAGCCTCGGAACCCACCGGTTTCCCCTCGGAAACGGCCCACTTCGTCCCAGAAGCGGCATATAAAACAATCCAGGATTCACAAACCGTCAAAGCGCCAGGTTTTTTCGTCCCCGACCAGCCGCGCACACCGTCGCCGCGCCGCAACGTCGGTTCAGACTTTCAGGTCTCTCCGCGACTCCGCGTCGTCTTCTCCGTAGCCAACCTGAACCGAACCATCTCGATCGATTCCCCATCGTCTTCGTGAGCGACTGAGCGCCCACCAGCGTCGAAACCCTAACCCTAGCTGCCCGCCATGGCCAACGTCGCTCCACCCACCGCCACCCGCGCCACCAGGTCCGTCCTCCTCCGCCTCGACGACCTCGCCCTGCCGCCTCGGTACGTCACTGCCCCGTCCCACCTCCCCGTATCCCACTTCCTCCGCTCCCTCCCCCTCCCCTCCTCCTCCTTCTACCTCACCTCCGACGGCCGCCCGCTCCCTCCCTCCTCCCCCATCTCCTCTCTCCCGCCGTCCGCCTCCCTCCAGCTCCGCCTCCGCGCGCTCCGTGGCGGGGGCGGCGACGGCGGGGCCACCGGCGCCGAGTCCCGCGACTGCTACCTCTCTATGTACCTCGCCAAGAAGCCCGACAAGGCCGACCCCAATGAGGCCCGCCTGTCCCGCTTCACCTGCTGCGCGCTCTCCGGGGAGCCCCTTGCTGCGCCGGCCGTCGCCGACCGCCTGGGGAACCTCTTCAACAAGGAGGCCCTTGTCGAGGCGCTCCTCCACAAGCGCCTCCCCAAGGCGCTCTCGCACATCCGCGGCCTCAAAGACATGATCCCCATCCACCTGCACCCCAAGCCTGACGCGGACGCCTCCGGGGAGGAGGTCCTGTTCCAGTGCCCGGTCACCGGGCTCGAGTTCAACGGGAAGTACCAGTTCCTCGCGCTCCGCGGGTGCGGCCACGTGCTCAGCGTGAAGGCTCTCAAGGAGGTGAAGACGTCCGTGTGTTTGGTCTGTTACAAGGAGTTTAACGAGGTGGACAAGATGCCGATCAATGGGACCGAGGAGGAGGTGGCGGTGTTGAGGCGGAGGATGGAGGTGGATAGGGGGAAGGTGAAGGAGAAGAAGGTGGGGAATGGGCTGAGTGGGATTAAGCATGCTGCTACCGCGGCGGCTGGGGTTGAGAAGTTGGAGAATGGGAAGAAAGGGGAGGCTGCCCCAGCGAAGCGCTTCAAGGCAGCAGACCATGCACCAGCGAATGCGAACAAGGAAGTGTATGCATCGATTTTCACGTCATCCAGGAAGTCAGATTTCAAGGAGACGTACTCATGCCGGTCACTCCCACTGGGAAGGAATTGAACTGATGTTATTCTATGAGAGATGGACATGGCATGGAGGTGAACCTCTTGTACTGATTTGCTTCATATCATGGCTCGCCGACAAGTTTTGGGGTTGTTATTTTAGTTGGCGGTGTTGATTATGCTTGGTTGCTGATGTGGAGCTTTGCATTCACTCTCAGGGAAGCAACAGATTCTTATGAATGATGTGTTAAATATGTAATAGTTGAAACAATTAGCAAGTATTATTGGCTCCAAAATCTTATGTGGCAGGCTAGCAGCTTGTTGGGATAAAAGTTTTTATTTATATGCACAGCTAAGGGGCTCTCAAAGTAAATTAAAGGTTTTTTCTAATCTTCATTGTTGTAACTTCCACCGTACAGTTTATCAAACGATCCGTATGTGATCTTCACATTGTGCTTGTTTTGATGCATATGTATCATCCACAAAGTATGGATCGATGCAACCTTACAAGCCAGTGAGCAGTAAAACAAGTGGCCGTGTTGACATACGGATTACAATACAATATCAGTTTTTTTTGCATGCTTCCTTTAGATACCATCTTCATCAGTTAACCTCAGAAATGATGGAAGTTCATTTCTTTTCTCTTTGCTTTGATTTCTTAGGCACGTTACACTTTTTGGCCTTTGGGGCTATATTATGTGTTGTAATGCATAGGATTGTATAGTGGGTGTTGAATATGCAGATTTGTTAATTGCAACTCTTAGTTTGTATCTTTGTGGGTGCTGCAAGCTGTAGATATGCCTTGTACTAAGCTTCTTATGTTCTATGTGCCCTCTCTCTCTATGCAATAACCTGGAAACATTTATCCTGCAATGGAGGGGAGAAACCGCCCTCATTCTTATGGACTTGTTCTTCCACAAGCTGGGTTCGAGTTGCAAGTTTTCACAAATTACGCTGTCTTCTTCACTGTATAACTGTATTCAAGTGGATCAGTTATATTGTACCTGTGTTCTGTTCTATAGCTACTTTCTTGTAGCCTTTGCAAAATCATCGGTATTTACTTCACGCCGGAGTTGCACACGTTTCATTCTGTAGCTCTTATTTGTTTGCCAATTGACGCTATTGGCGTTGTCATATATGTGCAGATGTGCTATTGCTGATTTTGTTAATGGATATAGTGAATGCATCTGCTTAATTGCTTCCAAATTTTATTTATGAGGAGTTTGTGCCATTGTCGCTTGTATTGAGTTTTTGCAAATTGACGCTACTGGCGTTGTCATATAGATGCCGTTTGTTCCTTTTGTCACATCCTAATCTCTTTGGAGGATTTCGACGATGACGAGGGACGCTGACTGTGCCACTGACAAGGAAGCAAATGTTGATATTTACTCTGATTGTGCCACTGACAAGGAAACAAATGTTGGTATTTTCTTTCCATTTGTTTCATGTGACCATCCGGTTGCAATGTCAGCTTCCACAATCTCAAGTATTCCATTCTTTCGATGAACTGTGCCCCGGTGTAGCTATCTTATGAATATCGCTGGTGAGATCTTGTCGGAGCTTTCGTCATCGGTGTCCAATGCACGCTAGTTGCCACGTGTCTTGAGATGTGGGCTTTGCACTAAATGTTATTAATCTCATTATGTTGTAGTGAGTAGATGTGACATTTTCTTTTCCACGTTATCTCTCTTTAATCTCTTTGTGCTTAGTGCAAATAGAACATTAATAGAAAATTGGTTCTCAATGTGTCCAACACTTGCCATCTGGTAATGAATTTTACATACAGCGTTGCCACGTTCTTTAGGATGGGGGATTTGCAATGTGGGCTTCACTTGAATTTCATCTCTTCATGTTGTAGAGAGCATATGTATCATTTTTCTTTTCCATGTAATCTCTCTTGTGCTAAGTGCAAATCAACAATAATAGAAAATTGGTTGTCATCTGGGAACATGTTTCACAAGTCGCTGCCATATTCCCTAAGATGTGGAATTTGCACTTAGTATTTATCTCTTATGTTGCATAGAGTGGATATAACATCTTTTCCATGAAAATGCTTCAATACTTTTACGGAGGACCCATCTGGTGCACACAAAAAAAATTCGACTTGATGTCGCTGGTTGATTTACTTATCCCTGTTTTGATAAAAAATATTTTTACCTATTTACTATCAATTAATCAGTTTGCCAGCATATGATTTGTCATGAATGATTCAAATCTTGATGTGTATGTTTGCCTTTCGTTTATTCCTCATAATGTGAGAACCACATCTTGCAAGATAGGCTTTCATCTATGCTTTTGCATTAAATTTGTTTTTTTCAAGATATGCTCATTGAACAAATCTTAGCAACAAACTAAGTACTTCCAGATAAACGACAAATTTTTTTTTGTTATCTTCACACCAGACACAATATTTACAATCTTGTAAACAAAATAATACCATGAAAATTTCCTTTCACAACAAAGATCTTGATTTCAAACAAGTCCACAATTCGTCAGTTCCCACATAGCTGAGACTAGATTTTAATTCTTACATCAAAGCTGAGGCAATTTGGGTATAAAGATGGGCCAAGTCGCAAAACCGGCTTAGGCCTTGGAGTTTTGGGCAGTGGCCGTTGCTAGTTTGCTACCACTCCCTCACCCTCCCCTTTCTTGTGCAAAGAGAGACTCGTGTCACCTCGGCGCTCTCAAAACCACCTGACTTGGCCCACTCAGAGGCTGCAGAGCATGAGGTGGAGCTATGGAAAGGGCGATTAGCAAGGGTAGGTGAGGCAGTGTATTGCTTGCTTTGTAGGGTTCGATCCTAGCGTACAGATGTGACGGCAAGATGCAATTTTTTTGAAGTGGTGGTGCATCTGCTCGAAGAAGTGGCCATTCTTCATCATCTACGAGTTAGGTTTATGGTATCTTTTCAGCCTCTCAAATAACACAATACGTAAGATTAAATCGAAAAATTTATGTATCTCCCAGGAGAATGATCGAAACTGCCATCATATTTCACGTCATTGTGTGCCATTTTGTCCTTTTTCTTCGACATACCCACAATCCGTTCATATTGGCTTTTCGTTTTAGCTTATAAATAGTAACAGTTTATATGAAAGTTTGTAGAGAGATATTTGTTTACGGTTTTGACTAATATAAATAAAGTGATTATAGTGTATATTATAATTGATTAATAGACTCCGTTTTAAAAAGATGCACTACTTAAAAGTTAAATACTATAAAAAGCTATTTACTGAAAAAAAAACTTCTTTTAAAGCCAGTAGCCGAATCTTACAGCGACGTTGAGGCAATTTGGGCATAGTAGAGGGGTCAGATCCCAAACCTTCCTAGTCCCTGCACTTCCTGGGCAGTGGCCGTTACTACCGCCTCCCTCCCCCTCCCCTCTCGTGCAGAGAGACTCGCGTCAACTCGCCGCTCTCGCGCCTCCTCTCTCCGCCCGCAGCTACAGCGTACACACCAAGCGCCTCCTCGCTGCTACCTTCCAGTTTCGCCGCCTTCCCCTCGCACGCCACCTCACCCACCGCGGCGGTGTAAGTGCCCCCAAATTTCTCCTCACCCCCTCCCAAAACCACCAAACCCTAGCCGCTCAGAGGCGGCGGAGCGAGAGGTGGAGCCGTGGGGAGGGGAGCTTGGGCGGAGGCAGTGCACTGCCTTCTTCGTAGGGTTTTGATCCGAGCCGCGTAGGGTTGTTGTGGCGGCGGGATGAGCAGCCTCGTCGAGCGGCTGCGCGTGCGGTCGGAGAAGCGGCCGCTCTACACGCTCGATGAGTCCGACGACGACCTCCCGCCGCGCGGCGGAAGCGGGAAGGGGAGGGATCGGCACGGCGACGCGCCCGCCGAGCGGATCGAGCGCGAGGACGCGGTATGGCTAATCAGGGCCTGCTTCTCTGTTCTGTTTGTTGCGAATTGCTCCGATTTCTGAAGCTGCCAGTTAGTGGTTTTTGGAGAATTGATACTTTTATTGTATGACTAGTGGTTGGAGAATAGGGGGTTAGGTTGTGAAATGGCTCATCTATTGCAAAGCGGGAGGAATTGGTGTGGGATAGGGGTATTGGGGCAGCCTGACTGGTGCCACAGAAAACTATGACTTCATTGATTGCTACCGTTTGGATACCGAATTGTGAATTTAGGCTTGGTTTATTTGCTGTGTTACTCAGCTAGATACTACTAGTTTGGGGATTTTGTATGAAGTTGGTCGCCAGAAGCTCAATATTGAAATCTGTGGATTCTGAAGAGGACATGACGGGGGTGGAAAAAAAGCTCGTTAGTGAGCTCGTGAGCTCTATTCAAAATTGCTTTAATTACACTCGTTGATTGGTTCAACACTGAAATGAGTCGATTTCCAATGTATTTCGATTGCGCTCCAGCTTGGCTCATTAGCTTGATTCTAAAATTACTTCTAAACTGTAAATAAGATGATATAAAATCAAATTGTGCCAATTCTGAAAAAAACTCGATAAAACTGGGACTCGGCTCAATATCCACCCCATGATGCCTTAGTATGGATCTGTGGTTTAAGGTTGGTGCTTTTGGTTGCCACGGTGCTATCTGAGTTCAAACTTTTGGAAATTAAGATGTGACACCAGTGTTCTTTAACTGTCGTGGTGTAAGTACTATGTTCTTCCATAATGTGGACACGAATTAATAGCTTGACATTTTTGGTATAGGATAGGCGGGTTTGGTGTCCCATAAGGAGTAAATTCAAGCTTCAATAAGATTGTTCATGAGCTAATCAGAAGGCAGCTGTTTTGGGATCATTTGCGTAGATTAAAATTTTATTTGTTATCGGCTTATTGCTGACTTCACTTAGATACAGTATGATCAGTTACCTGGGATTTTATTAATTTGAACTTTCAAATAGCTTGTCCAACAACCAAACAATGCCCATGTATTTATAGGCCTCATTACATAGTTATAGTCAGAAGCTTGAATCCTTTTAGGAAGATAAAATTACAAACATCAGCTGGCTTTTACATTGTATTGCATTTCAAAAAGAATCTATACACTCAATAAGCCAGAATGAAAGATTCAACTGCAAAATGAACTGGTACAGTGTGAGAAGATGCCTAACTAGGATTTCTCTACTTTCTCGACCCAACAGGCATATGAGAGAGAATGTCAGGAAGAAAAATAAAGAATAGGACTCTTGGATGTGTAGGATTCGGTTATAAATTGCTGAACACGAAATGAAACCAAACTAATAATACTTGCCTGTTGCACAACCTTTCCAAATCAAGACATTCGTCCGTAACTTTCATTGGCAATCTATTTGAATTAGTATAATTGTGATGGCAATCAAGTGGAATGGCACCTATTGCATTATTATGATTTTTCCAGATCATGGTTATTAAAGCGATGCGGCGAGGCGCGGCGACTCACCACCTTTACACCACAATATCACTTATGGTGTGCGGCATGCCGACGCCATATGATGTGTGGTATGGCGACGACATACACACATCTTAACCTAATTTGGTAGCAAATTAATTCGACAATGTAGTAGAGCATGTATACCTTGATTTTGTCTATTCTTGAGCCCATGTAGCACCATCATCTACCAATGCACCTTCTCCTATATAGCACCCATCCCCTAGTAACTTGCAAGTTGCAACATGTAGCTTGTTACAATACATTACAGTAATACATATTTGATATTACATTTAATTGAGTAAATATGGATTGAGTGATATACCTTGTTCATACTTGATAATATGCCATATCTTCTCGTAATCCACAAGCTACATGAACATGGGTCAATATGAAGTGAATAACTAAAAATTAAAATATACAATTATATGAACAATAAGTAACATGACAAACATGACATAACCAACATAAGTCTACACTCTACAAGTATAGGGTCATAAGTCTACAACAATAACATAAATCCAACTCTCATATCACAAAACTTATCTAAGTTCAACTCTCTCATCTCTCAAAAGTCATGGAGTGGCAAAGTAGCAGTATAGCAATTAGCAAAGCATACCAGTGTATACTATATAGCCATGGTTATTAAGCCGTAGGAAGTACGTAGAAAAGCATGTCAGTACTCAGTTAATATAGCAGGCAGACGACCAGACGGGGGCTCGGTGAGACGGTGACAGAGGTCTGCACTGGAGACCGGAGGAGGCGGTGAAGAGTCGCCTGGCGAAGAAGGAGGCAGCGGCGGACTGGAGAAGTGGAGGCGGTCGCAGAGGAGACCCGATCTAGCAGCGGCGACAACAGATCCGGCGACGACTCTCTTGGTCTCTCCTCACTTCTTCTAGCAGCGACTCTCCTCACTTCTTATGGCAACAACTCTCTCGGTTTCTTCTTAGCTTGCTGAAACCCCCAAAGGCCGAACCGATTGAGGTACGTGGACTCAACTTTTACCTCCACCCCCTTCTATGGCGTTCGCCGATGATGCCTTACCGCCATATCGCTGCCACGACAACGCCACAGCGGGCGGCATTCGCCGCAGCTCCATGCCGTCCGCATGCTGAAGCCCGCCGCGCTGCCACGACGATATGGCGACGATTTATCGCCGATATACCGACGGCTTAATAACCATGTTCCAGATATGTCATATCTAAGGCTTGCTCCATCAAGTTTAGCTTGAGATTTGGTTGCCTTTTTATTACCCAGTCTGGGATTTGAAATTTGAGCAAATTTACTCTCCTGGACGATCTCATTGTGTTACTATCATGGTTGGATCTGTTTTAGAAGATCAAGATAACTCTTATTTAGGATTGTTCAAAATAAGTTTTTTTTTTTGGTTCAAATATTTTCTCATAATTAGTAGAGGTAGGTATTTGCTTGGCTTATAAGAAAATTCATGAACTGAATCAATCTACTTTGTGTTGAACCTTGAAATTTGAAAACAAAAGAGAGAGCATCGATCATTTTCATCTTTAGTTTGTACTGATTTGCTGATCTGTACATTGATTTGCCTGCTATTTCTTGTCTATGTAGTGGGGTTTCAATTGTTTGCGGTGCAGCTTCCTGAATTCCCAATTGCCGTAGTTCATGTGATTTTGTGTTTGTATGTCTGTCTTTTCAGTTTATGGGGTCCTGTATTTATTTGTAATTCTGTCCTTACTCATTTGTGTGCAGAAAGAAGATGCTTGCCAGAAATGCGGGAAAAATGATAATATAGTATCTTGTTCAACATGTACATATGCGTTTCACCGGAAATGTTTGGTTCCTTGCCTAAATATCACATCCGATAAATGGAGCTGCCCTGAATGTGTATGTCATTGCTCTCTTGAAGCACCTTTCTTTCACCTATGATTGACACGGTTGGTATACCGAAGCACCTTGTTTTGTATTGCCAGGTAAGCCCACTGACAGAGATGGAGAAGATATTAGATTGCGAAACTCAAAATACTGCTTCTGAAGAGACTACTTCTTTGGAGTCTGGATCAAAGAATAAATCTGCCAAGCGATATCTTATAAAGTGGAAAGGATTATCGCACATTCACTGCTCTTGGTAGTCACCTGCTCAGTGCAAAATTGTTCTGCTTACTGCTTTTCCTCTATTAACTATTGACTCTCTTTGATACTAGGGTTTCAGAAAATGAATATTTAGAAGTTGCGAAGATACACACTCGGTTGAAAACTAGATTAAATAACTTCCATAGGCAATTGGGTATGATGGATAAGTCTGATGATGACTGTGCTGCAATTAGACCTGAATGGACAACTGTTGACAGGATCCTTGCTAGCAGGTATGGAGGTTAATTTGACAGTGAACAAAACTACATAAATGAGCTTAATCATTTTTACCTTGTATGGTGGTGATAACAACAGGGGTGTGATTTTCTGTCTGATATCTAGTTATTCTTGTTATTATGATTTTATAACCTGCTGCACCAGCCTTTCTTTGGTGAATTAGCATATGCATGTAATTTTCTGTTAGGTAACTAGTTATTCATGCTGTTACTGTGAATGCATACTCCATTTATTGCATTTATCCTGAGAGTCAGCCAGTTGCTCAGTTATGAAGTTGTTATTTGATACCATGAAATTTATTCCATAATCTATTGTGTTATTGTCCACAATTGAATGAGGGTACTCATATGGAAAATAATAGCATACTTCAACTTTACTTTCATAGTGCTATTTCAGGGTGGTCTCACTCATCTAAATGTCTACTTATTCTCTTCCTCACATATATCCATTAATGTCCATTTAACAAAGGTTGATTGATATCTTTATATTTTCTGACATTATTTTCATATTTTGTTAACAGAAAAAGCTCTACTGGTGAACGGGAGTACTATGTGAAATGGAAGGAACTTTCATACGATGAATGTACTTGGGAAAATGAGTCCGACATCTCAGTGTTCCAACCTCAGATTGAACGCTTCATTGAGATTCAATCCAGGCGTAAGAAGTCTGCTGACAAGAGCAAGAGTGTCAATCGTGAGATTCATCCATTTGAGGAGAGCCCCAAGTTTCTTTCTGGTGGTATGCTGCTATTAAACATGAATTATTTCTGGATATCAATATTTAAGTTTTAGTTGACTGTAGATCTTGTGGGATATGTCTCCATGTTCTTTCTTTGAATGCTTTTTTTCTGGTTATTGAAGGCACACTGCATCCGTATCAGCTTGAAGGGTTAAACTTCTTACGTTATTCATGGTTTAATAATAGACGTGTCATCCTTGCTGACGAGATGGGTCTTGGTAAGGGATATTGTTATTATAAGAATGAGAATTTTGGATCACATGTATTGGGATCTTGAACAAATGATGACAAAAAAACATTGCAGGCAAAACGATACAGAGTATTGCCTTTTTGGCCTCTCTGTTTGAAAACAAGCTTGGTCCTCATCTGGTTGTTGCTCCCCTCTCAACCTTGCGAAATTGGGAGCGTGAATTTGCAACTTGGGCACCTCAAATGAATGTTGTATGTGAATCGAACTAATTCCAAATCCATTATGTATATAGTTCCAAAGAGAGCTAAGTCTTAACTACTTTTTTCCTTATGGTTTTCAGGTAATGTATTTTGGATCGGCAGCTTCTCGTGAAATTAGTAGGAAATATGAATTTTACTACCCCAAAGAGAAACCTAAGAAGCTTAAGAAAAAGAAACCATCTCCATCTAATGCAGAAAAGAAGCAGTCGAGAATAAAATTTGATGTCCTTTTGACATCTTATGAGATGATTAACATGGACTCTGCTGTTCTAAAAAATATAGAATGGGAATGCATGGTACTTCTATTTTGGCACCTCCCTTGTCCTCTTCACTTTCTGGAGGATATTTGTTTTGCTCTAAGTTTTGACCAACTTGTCCCCAATTGTTAATGTTGCATCACAGATTGTGGATGAGGGACATCGTTTGAAGAATAAAGATTCTAAGTTGTTTGGTCAACTTAAAGATTATCGTACTAAACATCGTGTTCTCTTAACGGGGACCCCAGTTCAGGTTACTGCTCTATATTTATTGGCTAAAATAATCGGTATAGTATTTCCTTAGCTATATGGAAAAATGTTTCTTGTTGAAGCTGCTTATGGTTAGTAATAGTCTCTTTGAAGTATCCCTGCTATTTTTTGAGGTTTCAGCAGTGTTTTGGACCTTTAGGCTGTAATTGTTGAATATCTGTGGTCAGTAATTTTTACTTATTCCAGAGTATGGATACTTTCAGGAGTGTTTATAACTGTATCTTCTGTAGTAGGACATCTAAGGAGCTTAGTAGCCTAATAGGTTATTTATGGGATAAACTGTTATGAATATTGCGTATGTATTCATGGGACCCAATGGACAACATATATAGAGAATACTAATGTGATATTACAATAGAATATACCATACACATATAAGAAAATAAAGACATATAAGGAAACAAAATAATTCCTTCCTATTCTAACACTCCTCAAACTCATGGTGGATCACACATTGAGTTTGGAGAAAAAATACAAATGTTGTACCCTAATATATGACTTTGTGAAGAGTCAGTAATCTGTAATTATGATGGCACAAACTGTAAAGTAAATACTATCTCCTGCACCTGTGAGCGAGTGTATAAAGCATTTACACCAGTGTGCTTGGTGAGCTCATGCTTCACTGGGTCACGGGCAATACTGATAGCACCTGTATTGTCAGATAAAAGAGTCGTAGGTTCTCACAGGCACTCTAAAATTAGCAAGTAGCCACAACCAAGTAATCTCTGCTGTCACTGCTGCCATAGCTCTCAACTCAGTCTCTGCACTCGAACGGAAAACTTGCAGTTTGCCTTTTCATCTTCCAAACAATTAGAGAGGAGCCAAGAAAAACACAGTAAGCAAAAAAAGAACGATGATCAGAAGAATCACTAGTCCAGGTCGTATTGGAGTACGTCTGAAGCTGTAGTGAGTTGGAGCTGGGAAAAATAAACGACGGGAGATAACCTTACGCAAGTAGCAGAGAACATGAAGAAGCTGGCTATAGTGAAGATGGGTAGGACGAGCTATGAACTTATTCCAGATATGAACAACATGAGCAATATCAGGACGAGTGCTCATAAGATACATCAAATTCCCAACAAGACGATGATATCCAGTAGGATCCTTAAGATCACCATCAGTGGTATGAAACTGAAAGGATAGCTCTATGGGAGTCTCGGCAGTACGAGTGTCAGTTAAACCAGACTGATCAAGAAGATCCTAGACATACTTCTACTAAGAGAGGTAATAGCCCTCAGGCATGGAAGAGACCTCAATGTCAAAAAAGCATGTAAGAGAACCAATACCAGTCATCAAAAACTGCTTACTAAGACGCTTCTTCACATATGTGATGAATGAGGAGTCATTACTAGTGATGAGTATGTCATCCACATACATAAGAAGCAGTGTCCTACCTCGAGGTGAGATATGGACAAAAAAGCAGTATCGTGGGAACTGACAGTGAAACCGACAATGGTAATCATTGAGGTAACCGACAACGGTAATCATTGAGGTAAAACACGCAAATCAGGCATGAGGAGCCTATTTGAGGCCATAAAGAGTACGGTGAAGACGACAGGCGTGCCTGTTTAGAATAGAATACTTAGGTGGTGGTTGCATGTAAATCTCCTCATGCAAAACACCATTAAGAAAATCATTCTTAACATCAAGCTGAGAGATAGACAAGTGACGAACAAAATCCACCGCAATAAGAGTGTGAACAGTGGTTATATGAGCAACAGGCAAAAGTCTCATCGTAGTCACGACCGTAGTCCTGTTAGAAATCGCGAGCCACAAGACGAGCCTTGTAGTGCTCGATAGTACCATCAGACTGGGTCTTGATTTTGTACACCAACTTGTACATGATAAGACGAGTATGTACAGGTGTTGGTACAATATCCGAAGTCTCCGTACGCCGAAGAGCATCAATCTCCTCTACCATAGTGAGATGCAAGGTTTCCGTACGCCGAAGAGCATCAACCTCTACCATAGTGAGCTGCCACTCAGAATGAGAAGCAACCTCACGATAAGAACTAAGCTTAAGTAATAGAGAGTATGAGCTATCGAAGTAAAACCAAGACGATTAGGAGGCTGAAGGGATGTTCAATTAAGAAAGGTGCAACGAGGAGCATCATCAGAAGAACTAGACGTCGGTGTCGGCAAGATACTAGGAGAGGTTGGTGAAGGGCGAGGACGCCTGGAGTAGTGAACCCCAGAAAAACGAGACGGTGGTGCTGCAGGAACAAGAGGCGGTGCTGTAGGAGGCAACACAGGAGGCGGCGGTACAGAAGGAACCACTAGAGACAGAGCAGGGGAAGGCTGTGATAGTGGAGAAATGGGTGAAGAGTTAGAAAGAGAACCAGGAGATCGTCTCAATAGTGGAAACAGGATAAGGAGTCGAATCTCGATAGAAGAAAGGTCGAGATACGTCAAAGACATCATTGCGAGATTCTGATCCATCGAGCAGAAGTATCATGGCAACGATAACCCTTATGCTCAAAACTATAACCAAGAAGCACACTCAACCGACCGAGCCGACAGTTTGGTATGCTCACGAGGCTGTAGCAGGACAAAACAGGTGTAACCAAAAACACAAAGATGAGTATACTAGGGGGGCTCTAGAGTAGAGACGCTTTATAGGATTGATATCCTTAAGAGTAGTAGATGGCTGCATATTGATGAGATATGCAATCGTAGAAACAGCTACAGCCCAGAACTGAGGTGTAACGTGAGGCAAGGAGAAGAGTGTGGGCAGTCTCAATCAGATAATGCTTGCGCTCAGCAACCCCATTTTGAGCATGGGCATCAGGACAAGAAGACTGGTAAAGAGTGTTCAGCTCAGAAAGAAATTGTCTAAAAGTACCAGAACAATAGTCGTCAGCATAATCATTGTGAAAATTACGAATAGAGGGCTCAAACTAAGTACGAACCATCGTTGCAAAGCTATAATAGATCGTAAGAAACTGAACATGATTAGACATAGGGAAAAAACCATGTAAAGCGGGAATAATCATCAATGAAAGTAAAGCGGGAATAATTATAAATGAAAATCACATCGAATTTATGCCCGCCTTTAGGGATAATTGGCACAGGTCCCCATACATCTGAATGAACTAAATCAAAAGCATAAGAAGGCAAGGACTCATTAGAATGATAAAAAACTTGTAGTTACTTGCCCAACTTACAACCTTGATAAAACATGGTCGTGTCAACAACACGTCCAAGAACATTCTGACGAACTAATGAAGAAAGACGTGATCCACATAAGTGACCTAAATGGTAATTACACTGCGCAAAAGCTCTAGAGGTGGTGGCAGCAGTGGCGGTGGAGGTAGACGTAGAGGTGATAGGAGGAACTGAGGTGGAGAATCGAGGATAAGTGGAGAATCGGTGAGAACTGTTATCCTTTATTGTGGCCAGCAACTCGGCAACAGGTCTTGTAGCCATGGTAAGCATAAGTCGTGGGAAGAGATTGACTACTCTGATACCAAATGTGATGGATCTTAGTTCATTGGATTAAACACCACCGGGAGGAAGGCTGAGCAGCGTCTGCGTGGTGGGATGAGATACTTCACTATAGACTGGGATGATAGAACTTGAGAAAGACTAGATTAATTCATCTTCATTACTTGATTTCAATATGAAGTATAAGTGAATTGCCCACCTTTCTTTATCAACTTAAATTTTTGAGTGATTTGGTTGGTGCATGTAACTCAATATGGTATCAGAGCCAAGAGGTCTTGAGTTCGAAACTCGGTTGGCGCAATTAAAAAAAATAATTGCAGCTTACTTCTTTTCCACATCTTAGGCCTGAGAGCCTACACGTGAGGGGTAGTGTTGAAGTATAAGTGAATTGCCCATCTTTCCTTATCAACCTAAGTTTTTGGGTGAGTTGGTTGGTGCATGTAACCCAATACAATAGATGACATATGCTTAGCTTTATATAGTCAACATAAGCAGATTGGAAACAAATAACTAATTCCATCTATAAGAGATTGGAATCTAACCAAATTATATCTTCCTATCCAGGGGTTGATATCTAATCAAATCATAACTAACAATATTTAACATAAACAACTACATGCTTATGCGAACAAGAAAAATGTACTTTTTCGAACATTTCCAATTTGTGATGCTATACTTGCATGCATCACACAAACCTACAAATATTAGAATTAAGCACCAAAACTTTGCATGTTGAAAAGAACTAGAGGAGCCTTGACCCTATGTTAGCATATGCACATAATATTTGTTAAGGGTATTAGTTGTATTTTCTATTGTACAAGGATTTAGTATTGTATCCCCTTTGTATCCTATATATATTGTCCATTGGGCCTCTTGAATACATATACAATATTCATAACATGGTAACAAAGCGAAGTTTAAACCCTAACCTCTAGCTCTCTGTGTCTTCCACCGCCGCCGACCCCAGGAGTGTTCACTCCGAGGGGCAGCCACTGACGTTCTTGCACCACCGCCAGCGTGTTCGTTGGCCATCGTCGTCGGATCTCTCCATCTCCGGCTTGTCTTCATCACCACTGGGGCCAGATCCGTTGACCCCCGTCGCCTCTTCACCGGCCGGATCTCTCCAGTGTCATCGGCCTTGCTTGATCTCTGCCGTTGTCTTCATTGTGTCTTCGCCCGCCGCCGGCCACGCTCGATCTCCGGTGACGTCTTCATCACGTCTTCGCCCACGTGCCTTGCCCGCTTGATCTAGCGCGCCACGCCGGTTTGGCTCGCCACGCTGGAGCCGATCGCGCCGATCGTCTTAGTCGTTGCTTCGCTCGGCTTTGCCGTCACCCTGTCTCCCAAGTTCGTGCTCTCCTCGCCAACGCTAGCCTCAAGTGTTTAGATCTTTTGGGGCGGTGGAGATTTTTTTTGGGGTGGCGGCTCACTGTGGTGGGGAGATTCGGGTGTGGTGTGCCACCTTGAGCTCTCGTGTCGAGCTCTTCGGCCGCTTCTGTCCCTGAGCTCCTGCGTAGGAGGCGATTTGAGGTGGAGCTCTTGGGGGAGAGAAGGATGAAAATGCAAAGGGGGGTTGGTGCTGATGATTAGAGGCTTAGAGCCATTGATCGATGAACAACTGGCTTCTCTGCTTTATCTAGAAGTAGACAGTGAACTTATGGTTGCTGATCGCTGCAGAGACCAAAAGGGAGGAAGAAAAGACAAAAGGTGTTAGTGTTGCTGCTATTATTATCTGTAGCTTTGTTTCTTTTTTCCTTTTAAGTCTTCCGTTGTGTCCATCAAAATTCGTAGCATCTATTTTTTTAGCTCGTCTAAGCTATGCGAGCCTATAAATTTATTGTTAGTTATAGAAGCAAACTAATTTTCTTTTTGCATGGTAGCAGCCGCCACTCCTTTCTGAGTCGCATGCAGATCGTAGAAGTCCTTATTGTTATGAATAGTGCTTGTATTCATCATGAGGCCATGGGGCTAATATATATACACGTACAGGTATGCACTTATGCAGAAAACCCCTTATACAATTGGGTAATTACACATATATAGGAATATATCTAACACCCCCCTCAAACTTATGGTGGAGCAACAACATTAAGTTTGGAGAGGTGAAAACTATCTTGAGCTGCAGTGCATGCATTGGTGAAGAAGTCTCGCTAATCAAACTCGGAAGGCACGTCTTGAAGAGCAATAACACGATCCCGCACTGTGTCGCATATATGAAGCATCAACACCAATATGCTTTGTAAGCTCATACTTCACCGGATCTTTAGCAATGCTAATAGCACCTATACTGTCAGATAAAAGAGGAGTTGGTGCAGAAACAGAAACACCAAAATCCTCAAGTAACCACCGTAGCTAAGTAACCTCCGCAGTCAACAACGCCATCGCTCGCAACTCAGCCTCAGCACTCGAACGAGAAATTGTTGTCTGCTTCTTAGTCTTCCAAGCAATGAGAGAACCACCAAGAAAAACACAAGATGTGAGAGAGAGACCGCGATCGGAGGATCACTGACCATGTGGCATCGAATATGCAGAGTTGTAAAGAGCTAGAGCGAGGGAAAAAGAGACGACGAGAGATAGTTCCACGAAGGTATCGTAGAACACGAAGGAGATGACTGTAGTGGAGCTGTGTGGGAGCAAAAATAAACTGACTCAAGATATGCACAGGATACGAAATGTTAGGACGAGTAACATCAAGATAAACAAGGCTCCCAACAAGGTGACGATAACGAGTAGGATCAGGAAGAGGCTCACCATCAGTAGGACAAAGATGAATATTAAGTTCTATCGGAGTCTCAGCTGTGCGCAGATCAGTAAGAGACGCGCGCTCAAGAAGATCCTGAATATACCTTTCTTTTTTTTCTTTTTTTTTTTACAATTGGAACCAACCAAAATTTTGGAACTAATAATCACAAAACGTACCGGAACCGAACCAAAGGAATTAAGTCACACAGGTGACTTACCAAATAAAGTCCGGTCCGGTCCGGACTGGGAGCTCCAATTCCACCGATGCGGGCGCCGAGAAAAGCGCCGGGCGACAGGCGCGGGAAGCTCCACCGGCGGCGGCCTCTGTGCGGGTTCCGGCGGCGGCAGCACCAGCCCTGATCCGGACGAGAGCAGGCGCAGCAGTGCGCCTCGGTGTGGGAGATCCGGTCCCAGCGGCGAGATCGGCCGGCGCTTCCCACTCAGCCGGTAGTAGCAGCGGCTCGGCGGTGGCAGGCGAGAGAAGCGGCGGCGGCGCACCGGGTGGGCGGTCTTGATCCGGGGCGGCCGCGGCGGCTCGAGCGGCGGTGCGGGGTTTCCCAGGCGTCGGTTCCGATCGACGCGGATCCCCCCGGGAGGAGCGTACGACCGGCAACAGGCGGCGGCGGCCTCGATCCAAGCGAAGCGGAGACGAAGGAAAAGGATCTGGCGGAGAGAGGGATCCTGCGAGACGAAGGCCTGAAGAACGACCGGAAGAAGAAGCACGAAACCCTAGGTATGAAAAACCCTAGGCTCTGATACCATGTTATGAATAGTGCTTGTATTCATCATGAGGTCATGGGGCCAATATATATAGACGTACAGGTATGCACTTATGCAGAAAACCCCTTATACAATTGGGTAATTACACATATATAGGAATATATCTAACAGTTATGATACCGCCACTTCTCTCTAAGCCGCTGCCTTAAGTTTCTAAGGCGGCTGCGTTTCTTCTGCACCGCGCTTCTGTTGCGCTTCTTGTGCACTATGCTGCCGCTATCTTGGGTTTCAATCTGTGCCGCCATATTTCTATCTATTCCTCATCGGTTTGGTTTGACAATTTTTCTAAGAGCTGTATGTTACGACGACATTATCAAGACTCGAACTTCAGATTTTTTCTGATTTAGTTTCAACCCTTTTCAAATGCAATGCTATTGCATACGCCTTGCATTTGAGGTGGGTGTTAAGGGTATTAGTGGTATTTTCTATTGTACTAGGTTTAGTCTTGTGTCTCTGTTGTATCCTATATATATTGTCCATTGGGTCTTTTGAATACATACACAATATTCATAATAATATTATGGTATCATTCATTTTAAATATAAACAGCACCTTAACTTGCATACAGCCATACACATAATATTATGGTATCATTCATTCTAAATGTAAATAACACATCAACTTCCATTCATTAGTCATTCAATTTATTTGCTCCTGCCATTTTTTCCACTTGATTTTTTTACGTATGCTGTTCCTTGTGTTATACTGTTTACGATGATTTTGGTTACTTTGTCATATGCATTTAAAGTTGATTTCGTGTCCTTTTTCTTTTTCAGAATAACCTGGACGAGCTTTTCATGCTTATGCACTTCCTTGAGGGTGAAAGTGTAAGGTTTCCTGCTTCCCGCATGCTAACATTGTATTTTATTTAGTTCATGACACTCTGTAGATCATTAGGCCTTCCTTCTGTGGCCTATTTTACAAGGTTTTATTATACCGTGGTCCTTGATAGACAATCCCTAGCTTTTAGCATATGCTGATAGACCAAGCTTTCAATCTCCCGTCGCATTAAATTCTTTGTTCTATACTTCTTTCGCCTAATGTTACATCACTTGTGTTTGTAGTTTGGGAGTATAGCTGATCTCCAAGAGGAGTTTAAGGATATAAACCAAGACAAGCAAGTTGAGAAGCTCCATGGAGTGCTGAAGCCACACCTTCTTCGGAGTATGAATCTACTTAACCCTTTCTTTCTTCCAGGCGTATGGTTCTGCTTATACCAATTAAATGATTTGTAAAGGACCTGGACTTATCATTAGTAACCTCGTTTGAGACTTTTTGGTGGTGAATGATCAACATAGCTGAAGTGCCAGTGATGTCTGGAGTCACAATGGTGGTTTGCTTTGGCATAGAATGTTCTGAATATTGTTATCTAAATTTCAGATGAGCTTTGCACGTATTTAGATGTAATATGCATACTACGTAAGTACATATTGTTATTTGCATATTCATGTTATATGCACGATGGTCTAACAAAAATGATAAACTATAGAAGTAGGTAGATCATCAATTCATCATAAAGTTTGATTGATTACATATTTACATCTATTGGTGTATAAAATACATTTTGATGTTCCGTGGTGGTTCTTCCGTTCCCTTTCTGTTACCGTGGAGCATATATGCTTTTACAATTGCAAGTTTGTGGTGCAGTATATTCTGAGTAGGATTGGTGCTAAACTAAAAAAAAAAAGCTGCAGAGAGATGCTGTCATCCATTTAAGATATAGATTGAGTTCCATTTGAGTTATTTTATCTGACATAATTTCAACTTTGTTGCCTATGTGGTACAAAAAGGATTCAAGAAAGATGTTATGAAAGAACTTCCTCCAAAAAAGGAGCTGATTTTACGAGTTGAGCTGACGAGTAAACAGAAAGAGTACTACAAGGCAATTCTCACCAAGAATTATGAAGTGCTATCTCGTCGTAGTGGTGGTCAAGTAATAGTTTTGTTTCAATTTTCATGCTGTGGTTTGTGTAGGTCTGTTCTGGATTGATAATTCTTTATCGTCTTATTCCAGGTTTCCCTTATAAATGTTGTAATGGAGCTGCGCAAACTTTGTTGCCATGGATTCATGACTGATGAACCTGATAGTGAACCTGCCAATCCAGAAGAAGGTTTAAGGTGCTCTAATTGTTTATTTGTTGGAAGTATGCTATTTTGCTTTGTTTATGCTTCTTTAATTTCTCTTTGCTGTTTGGCCTCAGTAGTTTGATACTAGTTTCATTAGTTTTGCACTCTTCTGGGTTCACTTCTTGCCTTCTTGGGCTTTGCTGTTGATCTTTCACAAAATGCGCTTGCTGGTGTGTAACTGGAAACTGCTAGTGTCTGCATATTACTTGGTGTCACTAACATTCTAAGCTCATTATGAACTTTTGATGCAGTTTTTTGTACTTCTAAATATATACAGATAGAGAGATATTGGAGTTTTCCCATCTCTTACCCTTATCTTTTCATAGCACACCTTAAAAAGCACTATGACCTTTTGATGCATTTTTTTGTACTTTCAAATATATACAGATAGAGAGATATTGGAGTTTTCCAATATCTCTTATTCTCTTATCTTTTCATGGCACACCTTAAAAAGCACGTGCTATATTGGACCTTTCCAATATCTCATATTATTATCTTTTCATTGCACATCGTAAAAAATGTGCTATTGACAAATGTAAGCAACTTTATGCCAATTGTTTAGGTCCTGGTTTGGCCGCTATAAACATCTTATTTTTGCAGGTAGAGTAAAACCTCTGGATCCATCTGCTGGAGTGCTTGTGCTATTTATTTCCTAAGATTCCTTTTAAATTATTCCTACTAGATTTAACTGATTTAGTCATCTTCCATGGCTGAGTGAACCTACTAATTGAAATTTTGCATTCTATATTTCTTTCATTTAGCATTACCATTGCTTTGGTTTCCTTGATTTTATAGGAGGCTTTTAGATTCTTCTGGAAAGATGCAGCTGCTGGACAAGATGATGGTGAAACTGAAAGAGCAGGGTCATAGAGTTCTTATTTATTCACAATTCCAGCATATGTTGGACTTACTGGAGGATTATTTAAGTTACAGGGTATTAAACTATCTTCCCATGGTAACTTTTGTTAATTATGCGGGCTAATGTAGTCTCATGCACCATATTTTGAACGTCACATGTTTTAGAAATGGAGCTATGAGCGTATTGATGGAAAGATAGGTGGCGCTGAGAGGCAGATACGAATAGATCGCTTCAATGCTAAGAACTCTACTAGGTTTTGCTTTCTTCTTTCCACCAGAGCTGGTGGTCTGGGTATAAATTTGGCAACCGCTGATACTGTTATAATCTATGACAGGTGAAACAATCTCTTTGTTTAGACAAAACAGGGTTAATATTTTGAATTTTCTTTAACCTATTTCTTCCATTTACATGTAGTGATTGGAACCCACATGCGGATTTACAAGCTATGGCAAGAGCTCATCGCTTAGGACAGACTAGCAAGGTATTTTACCTTAACCTGCTATGTTCTGTTGAAATGTTGATTTTTAATAATTTTTGTGCCGGTTCTTAACTATTATCTATGCTTTCCTCTGCAGGTTATGATATATAGGCTTGTTAGTCGAGGTACAATTGAGGAGCGAATGATGCAACTTACGAAGAAAAAGATGATATTGGAGCACTTAGTTGTTGGCCGACTCACAAAGGCTAATAATGTCAATCAGGTAATTGTGGGAATTGCCATTTATAAATGATTTGTAGATATATTCTCTCTTGATATCAATAGCAGTTTATGCTAACAATTAGCTTCTATTGGTCCTTCAGCATGAGTATGATAGTAAAGTTTGTTTGGCCATGCTATGCTGTATACATTTTTTGATTTAAATCTGGTTAAGCTGTAGAATTTCCTATTGTTTTTTGTTTCAAAACCCTTGTGGATGCGTTTAGCTCAGATGATGCGTTATGTGGGGTGGGTGATCATGGTGGACTTCTAGTTTCTTTCTGCAGTGTTAATTGATGGATCCTAGTGTAGTAGTTAACAAATTTGTTACTTTGCTCTGCTTGTGAATCTTTCTTATAGCTAATTTTGAATGGTAAGTAAGAAGCATAAATCTGTGTCCTTTTTTAGGAGGAGTTAGATGATATTATACGGTATGGGTCGAAGGAACTTTTTGATGATGAGAATGATGAAGCTGGAAAATCTCGCCAAATCCATTATGACGATGCTGCAATAGACAGGTACACACTTCTTTATTTCACCTTGGGAAAATATTTAGTGCAAAGTGCCTCTATGGTGTGAAGTTTTTTTTGAAGTACTCCCAAAAATTTGAAAATTTTAGGAAAAAATTATACTGGAGATATTGTTCTATATGTTTGAAAATCTGGCCAAAATTCATACATTGTAGTAAACAGTTTGTAGTAAACAGCCATAATCCATACCAAGGATCGAAAAACCAGAACCGGGCCAAATCCCGGCCGCCGGGCGGTACCGGGAACCGGCCGGTTACCGGAAAACTCGGTTAACAACCGGTTAAATTTTGGCAAATGAAAATTTTGGAGGGAGCGGGAGGGGACCAGTAACCGGTCGGAAATCGGAAAAACCGGTGGAAATCATCAATAGAAAACAAATTTGTTCCTTGTTCACTATTTGAAATGATTTGAGACAAGCACATTCTATTTATTCCTTCCTCTTCCAACATTTGTCTAGCAGCAACCCCATCCATTCCCCTAAGGATCCCATCCAAAATTTCGGCCAGTTTTTTTAATCCCGGACCCAGCCGGGTTTTCTGGTTACTAGCGGTTACCGGCCCGTAGGCCGGTAACCGCCGGGAAACCGAGCCCTGGTCCATACTCTAAATCATCCAATACACAAGTAGAAATTCAGCAAAAATAATCACTTATTTAATCTCATTTTCTTCTGAATTTCCATGTTCTCTTCTCCTTTGAATAATCGAGAGTATGAGTTTTGCCTATGTTGTAGAATAAATTACGCTATCTCTATTTCGTTGTTTTTTCAATTTTTATCAGTGCTTTGCACAACTTTATACTGTAAAGAGTGCTTTGTGTTGGATGACAAAATTTTGTTTCATTTTGTGCCCTGGCCTCACAGGTTATTGGATCGTGACCAAGTTGACAGGGAAGAATCTTTGGAAGATGAAGAAGAGGATGAATTTCTAAAAGGATTCAAGGTACTGATGTCTTAGTTCATTGAGAAAAATCCACTACAAGTATAATGTATGAGGAACTTCTTAATTTTAATTATCCTCTTGAAATTGTTTGCTGTGATTTCTACCACTTGTTCTTTTTTTGCTATGTGCTTATTTGCATGCGTTATTGGATAAGGGCACATCATATCTATTTTGCACTAATATGTTTTTTTCTGAGCTAATGAGATCTGAATCTGACTACCGTGTGTCCATGTCGTAAATTCCCATCTTACTGTATTTTTATTCACCTAACCAAGTTTTAGAATTGCATGGATAAAGTTGATTCTTGTTCATAATATTGTAGCTTCACCTATGTGTTGTGAGTTTGTTGATGAATGAAATAAGAGACTGCCTACGCATGCATTGCATGTATTCACATATGAATTGAAAACCTTCTCACCAAATAAGGTGAAATAATCTCGAAAATATTCACATATAAATTGGATTAACCTCCTGTGTTTATGTTAAAGTCAATAAATTTGGTGGTTGTCACAGCATTATGAAATAAAGTGGGCATGCGTGTAGTATACCAGTGTTATGTCAGCTTGTTAGTTAGTAGTTACTTGGTTTTACCATTGCACTTATGACATACATTTGGGTAGTGCTGGCAAAAGCATTCTGCAAATAATGTGCACACTGTTTCTGTCATCTCTTCCCATTGCTTCCTTTGCTGTGTCCATGCCAAACATGGTATGCTACTTGTAGGTTAATACAATTTTTGTTTCATTTATTGTTAAAATGCCACATAATACAACTGTATATGGCATTGCATTTTTTTTGCCTGTGTTATTTTTTTTTGGGGGGGGGGGGGGGTATTCATTTCTTATGTTACTCTGTGCCAGGTTGCGAACTTTGAGTATATAGATGAAGCAAAGGCTTTAGCAGCAAAAGAGGAGGCACGCAGAAAAGCTGCAGCTGAAGCCGCAAACTCTGACAGAGCAAACTATTGGGATGAATTATTGAAAGACCGATATGATGTGCAAAAAATTGAAGAACATACTACTATGGGAAAAGGAAAAAGAAGCCGCAAACAGGTAATCATTTCTATATGTTATTCTCATTAACCTTTTCCTTTTCTTTTGATTTGCATTCTTGATTTTGAGAATCTACAACAGATGTAATTTTATTAATGGAAAATTCAACTTAATGAAAACTTACATCTATTTCAGAAAACAATTGTTGAATAATGGGTGGTGGTACATTCTTTCATCTATTTAAGCAAAACACCATCTAGAAAAGTTGTGATTGTAGTTACATTTTGTGGATGTTGGCTTGTGTTGACCATCTGTGAACAATTTGTAGTGTCTCTCTCCAACCTATTGATACCATCTATATTTTTTTTCTCCATAGCATGATAGGTGGTGTTTTACTTCCCAGACCTGGAACGATGATTTTTTTATCGCTACTCACAAATTACTAATTTCTCTTCTTCTTTTTTCTCGAACCCGCAGGAGAACTGCGCATCATTATATTAAGAAGAAGAATAATACAAAAGGAGTCTAGACGACTCGAACAACCCCTAAGGGGGGAAACAACAAATAAAAAGGCATCAATGTCATATTCTACAGAGCCCTTTAGCTCCCGCCATACACCACACTGGCCTCCTCTCTAATGGCCTGCATGATAGCATTATAATTAGGTGAAGCTCCCTAAAAAACATACCCATTTCTATGCTTTCAAATCTACCATACCACCAACACGACCAAGGAGTTGAAACCCTTACGAATAACCTTGGGAACTCCTTGTAAAGCTTAACGCCACCATTCTGTAAAAATATAGTCATCTAAACCCGGAGCTAAGTGCTGCAGACCAATCAGGGACAACACTGAAAACCACACATTCTTTGTAAACACACAAGTAGTGAGCAAGTGCTGCACAGTCTCCTCCTCCTGATCACATAGTGGGCAATGCTCTGGGTGATCTAGTCCACAATGGGCCAAACGATCAGCTGTTCAGCAACGATTTAAAGAGGCCAACCAAACAAAGAATTTGCATCGACCTAAATCTTAAACCATAGAGCATCAATCACCAGAAACAGTAATAAAGTTCAAGATTCGAGATGATTTAATTGTTCAGCCAAATGTTCTAAGAACAGGCCACATATTAGCAAATAGAAACCCATCCATTATAATTTTGTTGGGATATTACTGGTCCATTCTGAAGGAATGGATATGTGAATATACATTGACGCATGACACATACAGAAGTTTCAACTTTTCTGTATTCATCTGCCTGCTTGCCCATTTACTGTGATGGTGGAATAGAACAAACCTATTTTCCGTCCTAAGTCCTAACATCCTAATTTCCTTCTGATTTTCCTCTTAAGTTATCATGTATTCAATTTAAGAAATGTGCGAATTGTGTTAGATGTTGTTTTGAGTGAAACGATATTAATGTTTAATGAAAAGGAGGTCAACTTGTTCTATATTAGATCTTTCTTGGTGTAATTGCACAGTTTCTCAGTCTTTACATCCAAACTAGTCAAGATACCTATAGCTGACTGTACTGGTACTGTTTGTTTACCAAGGTAACACTTCTAGTTTAGATCGGTTTAAACTTTAGAGTGAGCATATGCATTTTTCAGTAGTGAAAAAAAACTAATGAGCCTTGTTTCTGTTCCTGCATGATGTGTAGATGGCTTCTGCTGATGAGGATGACATTACTGGCCTGCATGAGTTAAGTTCTGAAGATGAGGATTACTCCTATGATGATGATGTGTTGGATAATGACTCAACTTTACAAGGAAATATTTCAGGGAGGAAGGGCCAATATTCTAAGAAAAAATCACGTAATAAATTTATAGAGTACATTCTGTGTTACCATGTATTGTTGCTACATGATGAATATTATGCATTGTATTCACCTTGCCAATACATCTTCACTAGGTAATGTTGATTCACTTCCTTTGATGGAGGGTGAAGGGCGCGCTTTAAGAGTTTATGGATTCAACCAACTTCAACGAACACAATTCCTACAAACACTCATGAGGTTAGTTGGAAGAAATATCTACTTGAAATTTCGCTGTCCTTTAATTTAAAGAGAACTTGCCATTTTACCTCATCTGCATAAATGTAAGCATTTCATTGTTTGAGGTAACATGCTTGTCAAACTTGGGACAGTCCCAAACAGGGTTCGGATTACCGGCCGGTAACCGCCGGTAACCGGATCTCCCGGCGGTGACCGGGTTTAAAAATACCGGCCGGGATGCTTAAGAAAGAACCACTGTTTCAGAAGAGACAATATCAACAATTTAGAAGAACTATCCAAATATTGCACCCTCCCAAACCACTTGTTAAACCAAATATATACTTGCCACAGCATCTTAAGTCTTAACTTGGCCAAATAACATACAGAATGCTAATTGGAATTCAGGTTTGCTTGATCCAAATTGAACTAGACAGCCATATTTATTTGCATCACCACTGTTCCTTCCCTATTATTACATATGGCTTTTGGATTAGATTTGCAATGACTCGAGTTAGATTCCCTATTATTACATATTCTCAAGTAACACAACGGATAGTTCAAACTAATCAAAACCAGAAACCTAAAGGCTCATACAATGGAATACAACTCCCTTTCTTCAAAAAACCTAAGGCATAACACAGTTCAGAATTAAGACCCATTCAAGGCATTTTAACCAAAATGAACTTTCTTCCAGCCAGATTACATTTATGACATAGAGAATCCTACTAAGCCAAGCAAACAGCTCCCTAATTGAGTATTTACTCCAAATCCTACTTAACATATTCACCTTGGACAAGCAAGATTATAGGCTAATTGGGTAAGTTGTCAAACAAAACCAGCAAGATTAGACAAATTAAGTTATCAAACGCATAATTCCACCGGTTTTTCCGGTAACCGGCCGGTTACAGGTCTCCTCCCACCCCGCCCACAAAATTCATTTGCCAAATTTTATCCGGTTTTTTTCCGGGATTTCCGGTTACCAGGCGGTAACCGGCCGGTTACCGGTACCGCCCGGCGGCCGGGATTTAACCCGGTAGCGGTTTTTCTATCCTTGGTCCCAAATCCCCCTTCTATTGCTCAATGGACTTGCTCTGGGCAGCTAAACTAAATCTACTGATTTTCCTCAAAACCTGCCTTATAGGCGAGTGTGCGAGAATTATAATTTATATCTTATGTGAGGATGTTGTTTAGATAGACTGCTCTATCATCAAACTTGAACAGTCCCAAATCCCCCCTTTTATTGCTCAATGGGCATACTCTGGGCAGCTAAACTAAATATACAGATTTCACTAAAAACCTACCTTGTTGCCGAGGGAACCGAGAACTATAATTTCTGTGAGGATTTTGTTTAGATAGACTGGTAGAGCAGAGCACACATAGTAATTTTCTGACTTTGTCATATCTCTTGTGTACATCTTTTCATGTATAGGGTTCTTATCTTGACAATGGCATTGGAAAGTCTTCTTTTATTACTACTAGTATAGTTAATTGGCATTGATGTGCTTTTCTCTTATTATTTGCTTTTGTGTGTTCTAACAGTTCTTTGTTCCCCAAATAAGTATTTTTTTCTCCAGATTGAGCATCCTCGTTCGTGCCCTGAGAACATTGTTATATGTTCCATTCTCTGCAGTAATACTATTAGGCCAACATGAATGTGTGGCATGTTGTCTTTTTTATTCAGTAATTTCCCTCACTCAACTTTGCAGGTATGGTTTTCAGAACTATGATTGGAAAGAGTATCTTCCTCGATTGAAGGGGAAAAGTGTTGAGGAAATTCAGAGGTATGTCTAACGTTCTCTCCATATTATTTAATCCTAGATATATTGATTCAGGTGCCAAAATATAATGAGGACTCTTGTTGGCATAAGTCGGCCTAAATTTCTGTTATATAAATGACCTAGTTGTTAATTAGGACTCAGTGAGATAAATTAAGCTATTATGAAAACCATAAAAATGTCCTCTGCCTTTTGGTATATTGACTTACTGTTTCTGGATTTCTCTTTGGCTGTCTGCATGATTACAAAATTATGAGATATACCAACTTAATCCGTGAAACATTAATTTCTATGACTGGCTGAAGCTCAATTATATGTGCTAGTCACTTTGAGGCCATCGTGCATGTTGTGGACTTATTCTACTTACATTTAGTGTTGGGATTCAGGAGAATTACTGTATTACGTAAAGCTGTGTTGGTTCTGTTTGTAATAATATCGGTACTAGAAAATACAAATAATTTTACATTTGAGCATATCAAAACGAGGGAATTATCTAATGTTTGCTTGATCTAATGATTCTATGGAATGGAGTCATGGACCTCCAACAGTGCAATCAATTGCTACCTTTTTTTTTTTCTATGCTTGGGAGTACGAATTTCATGTTCGCCTCTGCAAGCTCTGTTACAAAAACCATGGATAAACATAGATTAATTGTAGGTACATGCACGTAATATACCATGGCAGTGGCACAAAACAAACAAAATAGCACTGGGAATCCTGAGTTTTAGTGTACCATATTTAAAAATTATAGGCTGGATGGTAGTTTGCTAGCCCAGTTTTCCTCCCTCTTTTGTTTTCTCTTTTTACCTTTAATTATTTCTAGAATACGGGCCTATTCATCATGGTTCTTGCAGATATGCTGAACTTGTCATGGTCCATCTTGTTGAGGACATGAATGACTCAAAAGAATTTGCAGGTAAATGCAGCTTAGTGCTATTTTTATTTATTCTCATTTCTATTTGTTCTACATTTTTAATTCCCATATGTATGAATGTAGATGGTGTGCCGAAGGAAATGCGTACAGATGACACATTGGTCAGGCTAGCCAACATATCACTTGTGGAGGAGAAGGTACATGTTTACGATATTGTTCACTATGTGCTCAACTCTACATGATGGCACACACTTCTATTGTTCCAGTTTAACTTCCAAAATTGACTATTTTGAGAGTATGTGGAGTACTATTTTGAGAGTATGTGGAGTGTTACATTACTGAAGAGGTCATGGGAAAAATAACCTGCAAACTTATGGTAGTTGAAACATGAAGTATGTTTTTGTGTTTAATAAGTCTCATTATGTCAATTGTTCTCTGACGCGCATATGTTTTGAAACAGCAGGACATAGCATGATTTTAGGTATTGCATCAATGTAAATACAATAGGAACTGTTCAGTTTAAAATATTTATGCCCTCTACTCATTGGCAATGTCAAATATAGTACTGCATCCTTATATGTTGACACTATGTTGTTTAGGTTGCATTAGACTTAAGTCTTAATTTAGTTATTAATTTATAACCATCAACTATATTATATATTTTTAATATGTGACGGTATTGGCATCTAACCATTCAAAAATAATAAATTGATGACTGCCCAGTGCCCAAGCTTATTAGTTGTGAATTATGATTGGCTGAGTACAAATGTGGTTCTGCTATGGTTTGTGTAGGGTTCTTATGCAGGGTCAGGGATAGAAATCCTGCCTGCCGGGGGGCCGGTAACGGTAAGTGGCTGGTTACTGGAAAACCCGGAGAAAAACTGGGAAAATTTAAATAACAAAATTTGATTTTAGACTGTTTTGAAACCGGTAACCGGGAAAACCGGACGACATAGTTGCCTAGGCGACGCCTAGGCGTCCAAGCGGCACAGAGGGGACGTCAGGCATGCTCGCCTCGCCTTAGGGGGAGGAAGCCGCGACTTGGGGGGGAGGAGGCTGCGGGGGGAGGCGGCGGCGGGGAGGAAGCCGTCGGGAGGGGAGGAGGCTACGGGGAGGGGGGATGCACCTGGGAGAGGAGGCGGCAGGGGGAGGAGGCGGCGGGGAGAGGCAAGGCGGCGGAGGGAGGGCCGGAGGAGGCGGCAGAGGGAGGGCCGTAGGAGGCGTCGGGGAGAGGACCGGAGGAGGCGAGGCGGCGAGGAGGACCAGAGGACCGAGGAGATGCTGCGGGAGAGGAGTCAGCGAGAACCGAATCAGCTTGCAGACTTCAAATACGCGGCAACTAAGCTTGCTATACGAGACTTCAAATGCCTTGTGCGACTTGGCTTGTGCGGGAGAGAGTCGGCGGGAAATGAAGCTGGCTCTGGTTTGGTGCGGCGACTCGCCTAGGCGTCGCCGCGGTGTCGCCTAGGCGTCCAAGCGCCCCTCGCTCGCCGTGGTCGTCGACTCCGCTGTGACCAAGGTTCCAAATCCCGGCGGTAACCAGTTTTACCGGCGGTGACTGGGAGAAAAAAACCGGTCGGGATTCAAATTTCAAAAAACCGTGTGCATGCGCATTGAATTTCAAAAACCGTGTGCATGCGCATTGAATTTCAAAAAACTGTGTGCATGCGCATTAAATCTCGTGTGCATGCACATTAATATTCCGCATGCATGCCTCTTAACCTTCCGCATGCATGCATGCGGAAATGCACATTAAAAACTGGAAATCGCATTAACCTTACGCATGCATGCCTCTTAATCTTCCGCATACATGCATGCACATTAAAAACCGGAAATCGCATTAACCTTCCGCATGCATGCCTCTTAACCTTCCGCATGCATGTATGCGCATTAAAAACTGAAAATCGAATTAACCTTCTGCATGCATGCATTAAAAACCGGAAATCGCATTAACCTTCCGCAAGCATGCGCATTAAAAACCGGAAATCGCATTAACCTTCCACATGCATGCCTCTTAACCTTCCGCATGCATACATGCGCATTAAAAACCGGAAATTGCATTAACCTTCCGCCTCTTAATTTCTCCCGCTCCGGTTTTTCCGGTTTCCGACCGGTTACCGGTCCCCTCCCGCTCCCTTCAAAATTTTCATTTGCCAAATTTTAACTGGGTTTTAACCGAGTTTTCCGTTAACCGGCCGGTTCCCGGTACCGCCCGGCGGCCGGGATTTGGCCCGGTTCTGGTTTTCCGAACCTTGGCTGTGACAACCATGCCGGACGGTTATTGCCCAAAAAACCGGAGAAAAAACGCTAAAAACCGGTTATGGGTAATTAACAATTGAAAATTACTAATACATTCATAGCAAAAAGTATCAAGTCAAGCACGGGAGGTCCTAATACATTGGATTAGTGTTAAACAATGTAAATATCACTAGGGTATCCAACTTTTACATTCAAAAATTTAAATTTGAATTTAAACAAACTTGACCGGTAAATTGTTTCCCTATACCCACCAGTAAATCCGGTTACCGCTGGTAATCAGCCGGTTATCGGTGGGATTTCTATCCCTGTGCAGGGTTCCAAAAAATGCTGTAAACCCACTGGTTCTCGCCATAAACTGGTCAAACTGGCCAGATCTGATTTTTGGTACCCTTGTTTCAGTTCATCCGGTCCACCCCCCTAAACCCTTCTTTTAAATTCATCTTCCACACCAAAAGGCTTATAATTGCATCTAGTTTATATCTCAAAAACTTCAAATCTGCAAAATCGAAACTTTGATAAATTCAAAAAAAAGGAGAAAACAAGCCTTTTTTTTTCTGATTTCGACTGAGAAACTGGAACCGTCCCCCCTCTGGTTTTGGGTCCAGTTCCGATTTCCAAAACCTGTTCTTAGGCACAGTAGAATACTGCAATCTATGTTGAATTGACTATCAGTATTTTACCTTGTATGTATTTTTGAAGTGAGACTGTTAATTAAAATTTGGTAGCCAATTAGTTGTATGATTTCATTAATCCCTAGTCCTTACAGAATTTTATATGATAATATTACTGCAATCTATGATTCTATTATCAATAAGATAATTTTTCTATTGTTTAACATTATCCTGTTTTTTGTGGTTCCAGGTGGCCGCCATGGAACAAGGAAAAATTACAAAACTCTTTCCCAACTACTTGCTATATGAATTTCCCAGCTTATCTGGTGGACGATTATGGAAAGGGGAACATGATCTACTGTTACTGAAAGCATTAATAAAGTATGCATCTATTTGATATATTCAGTATGCTATTGTTAAATTATCTATTTGTTTCATGTAATAGCCAAGTGGCTAGAACAAATTTTGCGTATAGAATAATTCTTTAACAATTGATGGTTATGTTATGAATAGCGCTTGTATTCATCATGAGGGCCAATGGGCTAATATATATACACGTACAGGTATAGCATATGTGTAGAAAACCCCTCATACAACAGGGTAAATACACAGTTATATAATACATATTTAACACCTCAAATTTATGGTGGATCGACAATATGAAGTTTGGAGAGGTAGAAACTGTGCTGGGCTTTGGTCTGTGCTTTTGTGAAGAAGTCTGCCAACTGAAGTTCTGAAGGCACATACTGAAAAGCAACAACTTGGTCTTGCACTTGTGTTCGCATGTAAGAAGTATCAACACTAATATGCTTTGTAAGCTCATGCTTCACCGGATCTTTACAGTGCTAATAACACTTGTACTGTTAGACAAAAGAGGAGTTGGTGCAGAAACAGAAACACTAAAATTCTCAAGTAACCATCGTGGCCAAGTAACCTCCACAGTCAACGAAGCCATAGCTTGCAACTCAACCTCAACATTCGAATGAGAAACTGTTGTTTGCTTCTTAGTCTTCCAAGCAATGAGAGAACCACCAAGAAAAACGCAGTAAGTAGATAGACTGACGATCAGAAGGATCACTAGCCCAGGCGGTATCAGAATATGCCTGGAGCTATAAAGAGCTGGAGCGAGGGAAAAAGAGACGACGAGAGATAGTTCTACGAAGGTATTGTAGAACACGAAGAAGATGACTATAGTGGAGCTGAGTAGGAGCAAAAATAAACTAACTCAAGATATGTACAGGGTACGAAATATTAGAACGAGTGACACCGAGATAAACAAGGATCCCAACAAGGCAACGATAGCGAGTAGGATTAGTAAGAGGCTCACCATCAGTGGGATGAATATGAACATTAAGCTCCATAGGAGTCAACTGTGCGCTGATCAGTCAGAGGCACGATCAAGAAGATTTTGGATATATTTTTCTTGGGACAAATAGGAACTCTCAGGAGTAGAAATAACCTTAATCCCAAGAAAATAGCAAAGAGAACCTAGATCAGACATGAGAAACTGCTCATGAAGACGCTCTTTGACAATAGTGATGTATTGAGAATCATCTCCATAATGATCATATCATCAACATACAAAAGAAGCAGCGTCCGACTATGAGGCGAAGTGTGAATAAAAAGATCAGGATTATGAGCACTGACAGATAAACCAGCTACAGTGACAACAGAAGAGAAACAATCAAACCAGGCACGAGCTTGCTTGAGGCCATACAAAGATCGGTAAAGGCGACAAACTATACACTCATGAATAGAATACCCAGGGGCGACTGCATGTAGACCTCACGCAATTTGCCATTGAGAAAAGCATTCTTCATATCAAATTAAGAGACCACTGTCGAACAGAGGCCACAGCAAGAAGAGTGAACGGTGGTCATGTGAGCGACACGAGCAATAAGAGAAACAATCAAACCAGGCACTATCGCCAATGCATGTGATTCTACTCTGCTGCCATACTGAAGAAGCACCTCTCCTATCTACTCTTCGTTTTTAATTCATTTAGCTGTTCTTAATTGCTTCTCTTGGATGCTTAAAGTATCTGACCCAATTAGAAGAACTATAATTAAGGTATAGAACCCTAAACCATATCGGTGAGCGATGGCTAAGAAATTTAAGTGTGTGGGAGAAAATGCACAAAACCACAACTCTCTCTGGTACCATGCTTAGGAACATGGTGCCTCTGTTATTTTCCCTTTCATTTTTGGTGATTGTTCCTGCCTTTTCGGTTTGTTACATCTTGAGGAATGCTATGTTTAACCAAAGCAATTAGGGTATGGTATCTTAAATTTGAATGAATAAATAATAAGCACACTGTTAATTTTTTTAGCTCCTGTTGCTCTAAATTCTAGAATGTAGTATGGTATAAATTGGACCACACAAACATATCAAATGGAGGAGGAAGACCGGTGGAACTTGTTCTATTCGGATTGAAGGGAGCACATGTATTGGAGGGAAACCAGATGAGCTCAACAATTGTGCGCTAACATTAACTGTTCTATTTTGACTCCATTTGGTGAAAAATCCCCTCACCATTACAACTATTTGTGGGCCATTTAATGAACGCTGAAGATTTTTTGAGTGCAGATAAAACATCCTCTTTTGGGCATGAATAAGAGTTTCATCAATCCTCCTATTCTCTCAATTAATTAGAGATATTATAGGAATTCATCTTTTTTCTGTTTAAAGATGTGTGTGTGTGTGCGCGCGTGCGTGTGTGTGTGTGTGTGAATACTGCTTTGCATCTTTTTTCCTCACAACAAATGCATTCTTTACCTGAATTTTTGTTTCTATTTTTACATTGCGACATAATTTGTGCTCAAAGTTACCATCTAAGGTATTGACATCTGTTTTCCCTTCATTAGGCATGGGTATGCAAGGTGGCAATATATATCAGATGACAGAGATAACGGGCTTTTTGAGGCTGCACGACGAGAGCTGGGTCTTCCGGCTGCTACTGAATTGATTGGTTCTCAGTCAAATAATGTGGCAAATGTTAGTGTGTGTGCACTATTTTTTTCTGTAAACATTCTAAAGGTTGTGAGCTATTACATTTTTCTTTTTCTACTCTTTTTCCAGGGAAATCTGGAAAGCACACAGGAAGGCCAGGCGAACCCGACGAGCTTGTCCCATTACAGGGAGATCCAGAGAAGAACTGTTGAGTTTATAAGAAAGAGATACCATCTTCTGGAGAGATGCTTGAATCTGGAGTATGCTGTGGTATGACATATGGCCTCTTCCCTAAACAGACATGCACCCAAGCTCGCATGAGTGCATACACTAAGAATATTATGTAGTATCTTTATTGTGCGACATTTTTAAAGGCATCTTTTGTTATTTTGCAGATAAAAACAAAGACCCTTGTTCCTGATGACCTTACTACTGGACAAGAAGTTCCTGGGGGACATAGTCCAGTTGTTCCAGATATCAGTGAATTGTTGATAGAATTGCCCATGCTTGAACCTATTTGTAAGTTATTTCTTTTTTCTCTATATTTTCCAATCTTTTTATCTATGCACAGAAATGTACATGCTTGTGTGTGGGCATGCCTTTTTTTAATCATGTGTATTCTAAGGTTTTTATGTACTTTGTCATCTCTACAAATGTGGCATTGTTGACATTTCAAATTAATTTGATCACTGGATGGGCAACGATGCAATGTTGAAAGAATATTTCTCATATTTCAGTTATGTGATGTGATCCAGTATATTTAGCTAGTGAAAAATGTTACACAGTGAAGGGTTTCCATTACTAGTATTATAGCAGGGATACAAGGCTCCAGTACTGATTGGGTGCTGGCTGACTACCTGTCTGGTAGCAGCTGCTTTGTGACAGTGACTAGAATCATAAGGTCTTTATTCTTGGACTAGCTTGGGATCGAACTGGTTTAGGTAATCTGCTGGTACAGATATAGTAGTCTAAAAGTGTACAAGATGGAGAGGGAGGGAGGGAGGGAGGGAGGGCGGGGGGGAGGGAGGGGGAGGGGGAGAGGGGGAGGGAGGGAGGGAGGGGGAGGGGAGGGGAGGGGGGGAGGAGGGGAGGGGGGGGGGGAGAGGAGAGAGAGAGAGGAGAGGGGGAGGGAGAGGGAGGGAGGGAGAGAGAGAGGGAGGGAGGGAGGGAGAGAGAGAGCATATTTGCCAATCTTTTGAACAAATGGAGTACTTGAAAGCAGTGTTTGGAAGCCTGTGAGAGCTGGATATGTATATTAGTGCTTATTAGATAGGCCCCAAAGGCCGAAACATTAAATCTTGAAAAAAATACTCAAATTCAAAATATAGCGAAAAAAGAGCCGTCTGGTTCTTCCTAGACACTTCCTAGAAAACTGGAACCGTGTTGGCTTTAGTTTTACAGGTGGTTCTAGTTTGGGAAACCCTGCTCTAAAGATATGTTTTGAGCATGTTATAGTGATACTCCCTCCAATCACAAGAGAGCGTTGTTTTTGGCATGCAAGCAGCCAAAATTTTTAAACTTTGGCTATCGATATATCTATGAATACTGAGATTGAACATATGAAAACGACGTGTAGTTTTGTGTTGTCTCGAAAAGTACTTTCATAATATTATAATTTCACTATGTTTTATAAATATATTACAATAGAAGTTAGTGGTGAAAGTTGTGTTTTGGAGACAATGTTGGTGTCCGAAATGACACTCTTGTGACCAGGGTACAAATCTTGTTGAATTATGCTCAGCAACCTTCCTTTTATAATCCTGACGCCAATCTTGTTGAAAACAATACCCATGGGTTTGTTCAATTAGTATTTGACTATTCAGTGCTTTTGCTAGTGTACTTAATCTTTATCCTTCTGTCCTCGCTAAATTTGTGGCAACTCCTCGATTGTGGTACCCACTTCAGGGTGAGGATGTTCCCATTTGAGCTGTTTCTTCATGCACATTTTATGAAAGTCATAAAACTCATATTCATAGGAAGAACTAGCAGCCTAGTCTATATACAAACATACAATTTGGTAAGCTACAGATCCTTTTTCTTACATTACTGGTGGTATAGCATGTGGATCAATAGGTCATGTGCATCATGCTGTTACCATTGAGTGGTAAAGGATGTTTGGAAGTTGCACATAAAATAAGATTTAAGTAATGTGCATGCAAGTAACTGCAACTTAACTAAACTTGCGCACATGATGGGCACTTACTGAGTGAACCCCAAACGAGTTATCGTGATGGTTATGTGGAAGCTAGGAAATTCGTATCGCCGAAATTTCACCGATAAAATTTGTATCGGTGGGGATCGGTAAAATTTTATACCGGGCAAAAAATTCCGATTCATCAAAATTCATCTAAAAATTCAAAATTTTCAGCTGAAATTTTCTGCAACCGGCAGTTACCGGTCATATTACTACCCTCTGATAAAATGTTTGAGCCGATACAATTTTTCCATGTGTGGAACTCAGACGATAGCATACAGGTTACAGCTATAGTTGTAATACTAAAATAGTGGCTGTATAACACAAGGTACTTTTTTATCATGACAGATCAAATATATATCAAATATAAAGGTTTCTCTTTGCAAATCTAACTTTTTTTGTATCATATATTCCATGAGTTATGCTCATTTGCTTATTTTGATAACTGGGGCCCTCTTTCCAGTTGCCAAAGAAGTGGCTTTTGATGGCACAACTGAGCAGTCACAAGTTCCCCTTCTTTACAACAAGGTACCTCATGAACCAAGTTTTCCTAAGCTAACGTGTTGTTTATTTTCCTGGACTGACCACTGTCTATGTATGCCTGCAGATGTGCAGTGTGCTTGAAGACAGTGGTGTTACTGCACTCAATTCGTTCTTTGGCGACAGGGCAGCTTCTTCTAGTTTAGCCAGTAGCCTCCATCAGTTCGAAACTGTGTGCGAGGACGTTGATCGGATCTTGAGAGCCCAAGAAAACGGTACTACTGCCAAAGAGGAAGTGGTAGATGCAAGCTCCAAAGAAGCTACGCCTCCACAAAATTCAGGCACCGAGGCAGCGAACGAAGGACCTTTGATTGTCCAGTCGGAGGACAAAAGGGAAATCGATGATTGATGTGTAGGAATCAAAACGATCTGGAACCCCCCTTTAATTTAGCTGCTATACAGGTTCTACTTTACAGTGTTGTAATTTGCAACTCTTGCTAGGCACCCCAGACATCCGCAAACCTCAGCTGTTACCCCTTATGCTCCTGCCCCTTATGGCATTACCGTTATACTAAGTTATCAAGTTTCACGTGCTCCTGCCCCGTATGCTCACATCATTTTTGAAAAGTTACCGCTGTTACTTTGTGGTGTAATGGTGCTCGTCAGGTTATATCCCGATTGGAGATCAGGGTGCGCACCTTCATATTGTTGCATTCCACCCATTCATGGGTGGTGAATGGGTAATGTACTAGTGTGTTCAGTGACGAGCTGGTATTGTGATGATGTTAACTAGGATTGCAAATGGTGTGGATAATTTCTGTTCAACCGACCGACCGAAGGTTTGTAGAATGAATACGAAAGGGGTAGATGGGTATTCTGCACTATTTGTGTTAGACTCCGAGGAAAAATATAGAATATGGTATGGGATAAGTGATATTCGTCTGGATATATCTATGTGTTAAATAATATAAGTAATTCTGTTGTGATTTTATCTAAGAATAAGATGACATATATACAGATTGTCATATCTAAATATCATATCTAAATAGGCGAGAATCTCTAAATAGGCGAGAAACACTGAGTGTTATTTCTGACATCTTAATGATTAGTTTCTGTGTTCATTTTCATTATATTCTACTGTCAAATGTCTTAATTTAATTAATTTAATTACTATATTAGAATTAGATTAGCAATATATTTTTCCGTAACAAAAACAATTAACTATTAAATAAATAAACTATGCAAAAAGTGAATAATTTTCGTCCGATGATCATTAGTCAGGATATATGCCGATTGGATATCAGGGTGTGCACCTTCATCTTGTTGCATTCCACCCGTTCATCGGTGATGAATGGGTAATGTACTAAAGTGTGTTCAGTGATGAGATGGTAATGTGATGATGCTAACTGTTGAGAATTGAGATGACAAAGTGCTATCCCGGATTACCGAAGGAGCCCACCAAGCAAATCATCATCATCGACTAATCAGGAAACATGGTTGGTTCCTTGTACCTTCCTCTCACCTTGGTCGAACAGCCCACCACCACGATCCAAAAGGGATTTTTTAAGGGAGCTTTTATAGGACAGTATACCGTTGGGAATATTCCTAATGGTATGGAGTTTTATTAAAGTTTCATCTCTCCTTTCCTTCTCTGTTGCTCCCCCTTTCCGCCTTCTTCTCCGGTACCGGTTATAGCTCTATGCTCCTCCGCTTCCCCCACCTCTTCCTCCTATATTGCACCGTTGTTTTCCTCTCTTCCGCCGGTCCAATCCGCCCAACCT
Organism: Melocanna baccifera; assembly: GCA_036346265.1. Classification (NCBI taxonomy): domain Eukaryota; kingdom Viridiplantae; phylum Streptophyta; class Magnoliopsida; order Poales; family Poaceae; genus Melocanna; species Melocanna baccifera. The sequence goes on along the minus strand of CM070691.1, from coordinate 2,451,272 downwards.
CATATTTAATACGTTGCCGTCTCGCTGTGTCTCCCTCCGCCGCCACCCACCACCCTCCATCGCTGGATCATCACCTCCCCCGGTCTCTACATCTAGGAGGCGTGGTGAACCCATTGGCGACTACGGCGCCATCGCTTTTCTCGTCATAGGTTCAAGAAGACGGGGAGAGAGTGCTAGAGCATTGGAGCTAGGGGCGTACTATTGGAGCTGGAGCTCGGGCAATCGATAAATGTTGCCCCGGCTGGGGGACGACTAGATTTGGTAGTGCCACGGTCAGAGATGACGATACATGGTGGCACCATGGCCAAAGATGACGGATCTGGCAACGGCGGTCTCGACGACGGTCAGAACTAGAGCTCGGATAGCCAGTTGACCTCACCTCTACCGAGGGATGATTAGATCTGGTAGCGCTGCGATCGGGAATGGTGATACGCGGTAGCACTGTGACCAGAGACGATGGATCTGATGTCGATGGAACCTATCAGTGTGTGCGAGAGAGAAGAGAGATCGAGTGACGGAGTGGAGAGAGATCGCATTGTAGAAAGTTATAACAATTGGTGTTACCTTCGTCCTAATCCGTGATATTAACGGCGGTTGCCGTCCGCGGCAACGCAACAATCCACGAGAGAGAGAGAGAGCGAGCGAGAGTGGTGGTTGGCTGATAGCCGGCCATGGAAGAAGAGGCAGACCAGAGGCATCTGCCGTGGCGTCGCACGGTGGCCGTGCAGGCCGCGCTCTGCCTCGCGCTCTACGGGGCCTTCAGCCTCGGCGAGCCGCAGCCGCCGCGGCGGGGCGGCGGCGGCGCGGCTGCTGCGCTGGGCCGTGGTGGGCGCGGCAGTGGTGTCTCCTTCCTCAGCGTCGCCGGCGGCGCGCGGCCGCCCGCCGAGCAGGCCCGTCTCCTGAGGCAGGTGCGTTTTGTTTCTCCGTATTCTCTCTCGCGCGTCCTCTCTGCATCGTTCGTTCTCTTATTTGGGTTCGGGGCTCTGGTTTATTGGGACCTAGCAAATCGTGGTGTTCTTCGTCTTGGTCTGCTCTTGCTGGAATGGCTTCGTTTCCATTGTTGCTTTGGTAATGCCCTGGATTCGCGAAAGTTCCATGAATTGGGCTGCACTGCACGGTGCCCAACCGCGCCTTGTTCGTAGTGTTTCCATTCGTGTAGGACGTGGCGTGGATGCTCTGCAATGCTGGCAGAACTGGTGGTATTTGGTAGTCGGTACTAATACCGAACAAAAACTCTCATCAGTCAATATGGCCAAGCGTTTCTGTGACTGGTGACTATATAACATTAGGAAGAGTTTACTCACCCTTGTTAACCCAATGGAGTTCACTGGGAGGGAATGTTTCGCCATTTTGAGATGGATTTGCTTGCGTGCGTGCGTGTGCCGGGGGGGTGGGCGTGAGAACTGAGAAGCTACTTTCGTGGCATTCCTAACCTGCATCATGGCACACTGATTCTGTCAATCAGGTGCTGGTATATAATATCTACTGCTTAAAAATAGGAGTTGATGATAATGGTTCATCTATCACCACCCCTCCAATTGAAATCACATGGCGACAGGTGAGACCTGTCATTAGCTCCCCTTACCTCCACCCTCTCTCTCCCACCCCCAACGTCTCTCTCTCTAGCTCGCCTCCTCCTCCCCATCCGACAATATCGATTCAACATGTTAGGATAATATGAATTTTTTTATCCGTAGCAAAGCACATGCATTAGGCTAGTATACTCTAATACTGCACTGGACTTATCTGGGATGATGGCACATGCAGCATGTTCTCGCCCCAGTGAGGCGCATGTGCCTCCTGAGCCTGCTCTAAAGCTCCAGCCAGCTAGGATGCCCTGATACGCGATACAGGTACGGCGATACGGATATGGCGATACGATATTTTTCAAAAACAAGGATATGTCGATACAGCAAGTGTGTGTGTATGAAAATAAAAAATTGTAAACAGGCTACGAGAGAGGGAGAAGTTGAGATTACCTTGATGAACCAAATCTATATATTCCATTAATCAACCGGGTAAGATAGCATTTTTCAGTTGGTACTTGGTACTTTTGGTAGCATGCATCAGATTTCCTTGTATCTCAAATTTCCAATGGTATAGCCAATTAACCATCAATGCTTGGCTAGCAACTAGCAAAAAGAACCAAACCACATGGACAAGAACTTACAAATACTGCAAATGCTCCAATTTCCCAAGCTCGAGCACCAGATGACCAGATAAGTTCAAATTACCAAGATCTCTGTAAGAGGGGGCATTCCAAGCAAGCAATCAGATGAAGATACTCCTGTGAAATTTCAAGCTCATAAACAATACAAGAGTCATCCATAGGTTTTCCCAAAAAAAAAATGTATGTCCTTAGTTTTCATATATATGGCGGAAGCAGAATGATAGTAATCTTACCATCATCCCCATCCACAGTGAATAATGGGAGCAATTTGTTGAAAACTTGAAATACATCTTCCATATTGCATCATTCACACATACCGATGAAGTAAAAGTGTAAAACCTAAGATAAAACAGTAGAAACTCATAATCCTAGCAATCATTAGTCATTAGTTCTTGATATTGTAAGATTAAAGCCCAGTATGCACCTTTGGGTAACCTTTGTTAGGAAAGAGAGGTGGTGGAGGATCTTGAGGGAAGAATGGAACATCTTCTGGCTTTAATAGTGTTCAGGTTCTTTGTTTGTTCTCTGGAGGCAGTCAAAATGAATTCATCAAGACAACATAAGCAAGACGACTAACAGAATGCACACCTTAACGTTTTACCCTCAAGATTAGTCGGAGTGGCGGGAGCGGCAGGAGAAGTACCTCTGTTGAACGGCGGAGCGGCGGGCCTCCGGGCGGCAACGGCAATGAGGTGACCTCCAGGCGGTGGACCTCCAGGCGGCAGACCTCCAGGCAATGGACCTCCAGGCGGCAAGCAGGGGAGGCGATGCCGCGAGCGGGGGAGGCGATGCGGCGAGCGGGGGAGGGCGGCGGCGGCGGCGGCGAGCAGGGGGAGGCGATGCGGGAGGGGGCGGTGGCGGCAGTGGCGAGCGGGGGGAGGCAAGCGGGGGGAGGGCAGTGGCGAGCGGGGGGAAGCGACGTGGGAGAGGGCAGTGGTGAGCGGGGGAGGCTAAATAGTGATGCGTAGCATGTGGGCCGGATGGGCCAGACGTATCGGAGCCGTATTGCAGCGTATCGCAGGCGTATCGGAGTAATTTTATTTTCTTTTTGACTGAAATTTGTTAATACTCCGCTGATACCGTATCGTCGCGTATCGATACGTATCATCGTATCGGATACGTATCGGACACGCGTACGACAGTCGGGAGCCGTATCTGTGCTTCCAAGCCGACCAGCACTGAGTTCTGAATTTTATTCTCGTACTGTCATACCACACGATGGATTAGTTAACCCCAGCGTAGTGTGTTCACATAACTAAAAGATGAGTTAGGCCTGCTTTTCTACCGACCCTTTCTCTGGCACATTTTGCGCTTGTATCTCAAATGCTTGGTGTGGCTTAGGAATGTCTAATTGCATGTGACTCGCTGCTGATTGACAATCATGCTTTTCCCTTGTCTTGACAAAAGGAACAGCAGATTCATATCTTAACAATCTGTTCTAGATTTTTTAAATTAAACTATTTTCTATGAAGATGGAAAGCATAGCAAAGGTTTATGAAGTCAAGTTGGTGTTGGATGTTGCTCAGTTTGGAGAGGACGACCCACTTTGGCAAAATGTAAGTAACTAATTCATGCTAATAATACTGGAGTACTTTGTAATGCATTTCATTGTCCGTTACCATTGTAATAGGTACGGAGGAGTTTTGAGTTGGTCCAACTAATTCAACAAAATGCTAAGTTATCGTTCTTCTGCTAAGTTTTCGTTCTTTCAGGGTTCCATGTACTTCCAAGCTCTGAAGATCCCCTGGTATGCTAGTTGTTCCTACATGAAAACTCATTTTTAATAAATGTAGATGTATGGTGTAATATAATTCATAAGGTTTGCTCTCTTCTGTGTGTACATTATACAACATGTAAAATTGCTTCTACTTCAGGTATTCCACTACATCACATGGGCAGATAATTGGTAATTTTGTGAAGAAAGTGAAGATGCCATACGATCAAATTATAGAAATTATTGGTGTTTACACAGGGCCTCTGCAGGTATTACATTTTATTGGTGAACACTCTTGAGTTCTTGCAGATAGCCTATCTGAAAAACAGCACATTGTCTGTGCACTGATTATGTCAGCACCACACAAGCAATAGTGGTTAATGTTAGAGATAGAAGGGATAGAATAGGAGATAGAATAGGATTGTTATTTGATTCCTTATCTGCTTCGATTTCCTTATCTGTATATAACTATCCTCTTGTACTCTCCTATCTATATAGCCCCTTGAATCTCATGGTAATATACACAATATTCATAACAGTTAACTGATTGTTCCATCTTTGCTGATGGCCTCTAAATTTAAACTTAGTCTCTTGTACTGATTATTTCAACACCACCTTGCAAACGCAGCCAATCAACCCCTTCATTTTTTTATGGACGTTTTACTTGCCATGTTTTTATTCAAGTTCAGAACTCTGTAAATATAAACTATTTCGATGCAATAGGATCATAGTTTTAAATTTGATATATGATTGTTTTATCATGGAAAGTTTGTTGGCTATCGACCTATGGTGCAATATATGTGCTGACCTTTCTGGATTCTTATTGATTGATTTTGTTATTTGGTTAAAGGATCCTCTACATGATGGGAAAATAAGCACTTCTAGCAGGGAACAAATCACATGGTTGGAGCAGTCACTAGCGCTGACCAGCAGTAACTGGTAAATATTTATACTGGTTAGATTACCTGTTTATTATACAATTTTGTGTGTTATTATTGAAGAAGCAATGGTTGTAGTCTATAGACTAGTTCCTACTTCCTACCTCTAGTATAGGCTGTATTACTACATCGCCTTCATGTTCTGGAAAATAGTTGTAACAGTAACATCGCCTATTACCTCTCATGCACATATGCTGGTATTAATTAGTTGTAACAGTAACGATTAGCATTATCTTTATTTTAAGCCAGGAAAATAGTTGTTGGATATGATCCGTTAGTTGTTTGTGACGAGGTGCGCACACCAGAAACAACAAAGTTCTATGAGCCGCTTCAGCATATTTTTGCAAAATATGAAGTGGTAACTCCTATTCTCTTCGTTGATGAGAACCTCACATCAATGATTGCTTATAATTGACTCCTCGTATATGATACAGAATGCATACCTTAGCACGGGAGGTCTTTGTGGATACTTCCATCGTGACAACTCAATGCTGTATGTTCAAAATCCCAGCCCCGGTGATCAAACAAATGTAGATGGTTTCCTCTTGCATAGAGTCAGCCCTCTAGAGATGGTGAGTTATGGCTTTGTGCTGACACTTGCTCCTTCTTCCCAATATCAATCTGGAACATTAGAATTTCCATGTAACTTTGTTTGGGATAAATTTTGGCAGGAGTCCCTGTTGATAAATTTAGAAGGCAAGGTTGTTCAAAGATCTGTAGTTCACCAGCATGGAAGGGGAGCCTCGTAAATTTCGTCTTTTCACTTTCTAGTCAACTGTGCCAACATGCCGATTCTGTTTTCAGCATTGCCGAATTAAATCTTGTCAGGAGAACAAAAAACCACATACAATCGTATTGAATTCACTCTGTATTTGTTTGTTTGTTTGTTTCAACATGTTCGTTCGGCCTTTTTTTAAAAAACAAGTTCGGCCATTTTTCTACGGAACTATGAGCAACCCTTGTCCTCTTAGTAACGAAAGAGTTCTTTTGTTCTTTCATAAAGTGTTTGCCACTATTGAATTCGGAGTAACAAGTACACGACAGTAAATATCGTTTGCCACCATTGTATTGTCTGCTGATACTTAATCAACTGATCCCTCAAAGGTCAAGATGATACGCTGGGTGTTACAACAGTTCTCGGGATTGAGGAACAAACTGACTAGTTGAAGTGCATAGAAAAAAAATTCTGAATGCAACTCTAAAAAGATACTTCGGAGGCCAGCTTTCTGATACACCAAGCAGGCAAGGAACCGAACTAGTATGCTATGTAGCACTGCTATGTACGCACCGATGGGTCCGTCCACACAACTGTAAATCTGTAATGAAAGATTTCGTCTTCTGATCCTTCGAACGACTCCGACAACTGATGCTCCAGCTCCTATGGGGAGCTCCCGAGCGCGGCCACGGCCGCGAGCTCCCCCAGCGCGGCCAGCTGCGCGGCCGCGGCGTCGTTGATCGGGCTGCGGGCCTCCCGGTGCTGGCGGCGGGATACGCGGTCCATGGTGCTCAGCGCCTGCGCCCACACCCTTACCCTCCTCCCGACTTCCCGCCGCGGGAGGCTCCCGCAGTTGCCAGTCGCGTCCATGTCCGTTACCCAGCCGACGTCAAAACCGGCGAGCCAGTAAGACAGCGCGTCAGCGCGCGCCGCGGCCGCGGGAGAGGAGAAGGCCGGGAGGAGGAGGACTATGCGCTGCAGGTGCTTGTCGATGTCGGCGAGGACGCAGGAGGACGACGGAAAGATCGGGCGGGGGCTACTGGGGTCGACGTCGACGAGCACAGAAGAGGAGGGAAGAGGGATATGACGCCGGAGCTCAGGGGCGAAGGCAGGAAAACTAGTCATTGAGATCACTAGACCACAAGAGTATAAACTAACTATAGTACTAGTAGTATACAATTTACGTTATATAATAATTTAAATATCTCACACTAAAAGATTATATAAATAATTAAAATATACGCGACATAATAGTTCTTGTATATTTAATAGACAAGACATGCCAGTTATGGTGAAATTATGAAACCACTTATTTACATATTTTAAAGGAAAAAAACTAAGTCCCAAAAGATAACTTCATAGCTTCAATTCGAGTTTCCTGAAAACAATAAACAAATACAGTCTGTTATAATTCAAAATTGGCAACGGTAAAAGAATATCATTAAGCGAAACATATAAAGTGACTCATTTTATAGTTGTGTTTTGTGAGTTTTCATCTTCATGAAACGATCAATCACAGCACCATTTTGAATAGGAGAAAGCATGTCCTTTTCTATATAGCAAATTAAAGAGTCACTCATGAACTCATCTCCAATTTTATTACGCAACACGGTCTTGACAACATTCATCGCTGAAAAGCATTTTTGCACTAATGCCATGTCAACAGGCAAAATTAGCACTAGCTTTAGAAGTCGATACACCAAAAGAAAAAAAGGTACTTCTTCATTTCCACTATTAATTTAGCAAGATCAGTAATGCCATTCAAATTGAAAAATCTTTCATCTGCCCGCACATTGTCAATATAAATACGAAGTTCATAACCAAGAACCATCAATTGCATTGAATCAAAATCATCTAGATAAAACTTAGCTAGCTCCACTAAACTCTCCAATTTAAAACCAGCAAATGAGTTTGTTGGGCTTAAAGAAGCCATGTGCATGAACAATGCAGAATTTACCTTATTGAAATGTTCATCAAACTCTTAAAGTTTTCAATCAATAACTGAGTTAAGATACTCTGTTTGGTAATATGCCAAAAGGTTAGTGATATTGGTTCTTTGCCGTGGCTTACGTCGATTGACATATTTCTCTTGCATGTTTAGTTTAGAAATGCCATGTTCTTTACAAAATGAATATGTCATCTCCAGAAGTTATTCTCATCCATTACCTCATAGTTGTTGTAGATACTTCGTTGACTTCACATATGACATGGCATTCAAGATATCTTGATCCTTCTTTTGTAAAGACAATGATAAAGTATTTGCACTTCCTAATATGTGGAACGTCATGTGTAAATAAAATACAAAATCAAATATCTTAAAATATGACATAAGACCACGTGTTTGACTTTTCTTCCCATCATTTTTGCCTTTCTTCTTACTATATTTAAGAATATTAACAACCGATGGGAATAAGGTTAGCCCCTTGGTCGGTTGGCCTTGGAGGTGGCACCAGCGACGGGGGGAGTTGGGGACAGCGCGGCGGCGCCATGACGGTCGATCCGTCGAAGGGGAATTGGGGACAGGAGGACAACGCTGTTCACCACGCCGTCGGCGCCAAGTGAGTGCACGAGTCGGAGGTGCCGACGACAGGAACGACGGGAATGTCAGTAACTCGGCTGGCGGCGGAGGAGGAGATTAGGAGGCTGCGCCGCTGCAGGGCTAAGACCTAAAAGGAGGCCAGGCTTCTACCAGAACGAAGAACTGGAAACGGCGATGAGGGAGCCCATGAGTGATCCGTGAGATATCAGAATCCGATCCTTAATTGTAATGACTATTTACCTTTCCTGAATGCATTTCTTCTTCAAATTTACTTTCACAAAGAAAGAAGCATGCATGCATACATGGGAACATCGGCCCAACACTACGACATATCTGTGCCTTGATTCCGACATGCACGCTCGTCCTTCTACTTCGATTGCCAAGGGATTCACGACGAAGAAATGTTCCAGCAGGGGGGCACCACCGTGATCTCCTTCGTGTGCTCCCTGGTGTTGGTGGCGCTGGCGGTCTGCTCAATGGCGGATTCAGGAATTTCACGATAGATATTTAAAGTTACAGAAATATTATTCAATAGAAAATATAAAAGTTAACAATAGCACAAATTAAAGTACAATTGTTTGTATTACAGACAACAACTAAAATAATACAAAATAATTACAAAATAATTCAGAATTAAGAATTAATGTGACGATGCTTAACTTGCAGAAAAAAATTCTCGCTCAAAAAATGTAACCAAACAATCATTCAAGTACTGCTCCCCCATTCTATTTCTTAGCTTATTCTTCATGTAATTCATTGAAGAAAATACACTCTCAACGCTAGTAGTTGCTAGGGGAAGAATTAGCATCAATTTAAGAAGCTTGTAAACAATTATGTCATTGATATTCTTCTTTGTTTAAACAAGAATAATGGAAACTCAGAGAGGCTATTCACCTTTCTAAATCTTTCATCTTGCATCAATTCTGTGTTTGAGAAATCTTTAGGATAAAATTGAGCAAGCCTAACTACGTTGTCTGTGTCATAAGTAGCGAATGAATCAGTAGGATTTAATGATGCCATACAAAGAAGCAAATTTGTGTTTACCTCATCAAACCTACCGTTAAGTTCTCAAGACTACCTGTCAATAACACCGAAGAACATTTCGACATGGAAGTGATGAAGATTCTTGACTTTGGAAGAGATGAAGATTCTTGACACTTAATAACACTATACTCAAACCAATTATATTCATCAAACCAACTAGCTAATAAGTGACGTATACCTCCAATATTTCTATTCGGAAAATTATGTGCCCGTGGTTGACATGGTCCCAATGCATTCGTACAAGAGATATAAAAAGACATTTGCACAACTGCACACATACAAGAGCTATGCATATTGTAATGCTTAAAAAAAGAGAAGAGAGAGGGGTGGCTGGGCCAGGCCCAAGGCCTAGCCGGCCCAGCCCAAGCCACCCCATAAGAATGCTCTAGAAGAAGGGGGAGGAGGCAAAGCAAGACCTGCCTCCCCCAGTCCAACCCGTCGCCCCTCCTTTCCCCTGTGCTCGTCGCCGCTCCCTTCTTCCCCCGTTCTGATGCGCCGCCGCTTCCCCTACAGCCGCCGCTCCCCTCTTCCCCGGTGGTGGCCGCTGCTGCTCCTCCCCGTGCGAGCGCGCCGCCGCTGCTCCTCCCCGGTGCGAGCACCGCTGTCGACGCTCCCCTCTCTCCTTGCTGCGCGCCGCCGTGGACGGTCGTCATCCCTGCCTGCTCTCTGCGCCCTCCTGCAGCTGTGGGCTGTGCACCGCTGGCCGCCGGCGTGGAGAGAAGAAGAGGGAGCCACCGGGTGAGGGGAAGGAGTAGAGGAAGAGTAGGAAGGGAGGGGGCCACGCGAGAAAAAGAGAGGAAGGGGGAGCCGTCGGTCAAAGAAAAAGAGAGGAAGTGGGCCAGCCGACCGAAAGAAAGAAGCAGAAGAGGGAAGGAAAAAGGGAAGAGAGGAGAAAAGAAAAAAAATAGATCCGCACCCGATCCGTCAGATCCGGACAAGAAACGGCATGTAGCAGCCGATCCAGTTGTTTGGGGTTAGGGTAATGCTTCGAAGGCCCCGTTCCTTTGTTTATTTATTGATTCCCGTATAAGCTACTATGTCGGTTATTAGGACTGATCCGGGTAGCTATTAAAGTGTCATCTTTTAGGCGGGGAATAGCTCTCGTTGCCATTGATCTTGTTAGGTTCACGGAAAGAGAGAAAGGTAGTGCTACTGGATAGAGGTTCTAGAATAGTAGTAGCTCTGGAAAATATTAATTAGTAGGTGACGAGTTGAACTAAGGTTAAATAGTATATCTATTAGAGAGAAAAATTAGCGGTGAATTAAAATAATTAATCCTTGTTCAGGTGGAGATTCGGGATCCGTGCCATTCACAGACCGCCTACGGGATTGATCAGGCAAGTGCATGGTAAAATGATATATTCGGATAGTGGTTGCTATGGATTTACTTCCGATGCATTACCTACCATGTCATTGTGAGTTTATTTCTGTTGGCATAATAAGGAATGTGGATATGTGGTCGAATCGTGTTCTTTAGAACATGACATATTGATCTGTTTAAACGGAGAAGCTGCATTGCATGCATTCATGTCATGAGAATAGACGGCCTCTATGGCGTCTATGGTCTACTCTGTGTGGACCCTCCACAGAAATGGAGAAAGACCTACTTCTGTAGGCATCCCACGGGAGTGGGGGTTGAGGTCCCCGCATGAAAGAGGATGGGCAAAAGGTCTCCGCATGAAAGAGGGTGGGTTTGAGTGAGCATCGACGGGTGCTCACTCCGCTATACCGGTATAAGCTAAAGAATGGAAAGACATGTGCATGAGCATTCGCATTTGCATAGTGACAAAGAAAAGTAACAGAGGCGTGAGGATTGATGAAAGCACGAGAAAGACTATGTAAAAATGAATTGAAGTTTCTACGTTGGGCATAGTTGGTTATGCATAGCCGTAACTGTTTTACTTTGTATTTGCTGAGTCTCGGGACTCATTCTTACTTCGTTGTTTCTCTTTTTAGGGCAAACCGGATCGACGACAAGTATGGAATGGGCGTAGTTCTTTTGCACTGCACATATGCAACAACTGATTAGTCCAGAACCAATCGTTTATGTTTAATCTTTTGAGGCTCGTTGTTGGTGTAAGATATTTGCGAGCCATAGTGGTGGTAACCTTGGTTGCAGCTCTAGTAGTATGTTTATGTTTTGGTTCTTGCAATAAATAGTAGTTGGTCTCATCGCATTTAACTTATGTTCATCCTGTTGATTACCTCTCATTAGTAGCCCTAAGATGAGAGGAGGTGCTGCTAAGTCTTTATGCGGTATTAATCTAAAATGGTAAGTGTGTGGTGGTAGCATCCTGGGCCCTGGGGGGTCAGGGTGTTACACATATGCTATTTTTTTTGTTCTCTTTTAGAGATGTACATGCTTATATGTATAATTGTGGAGTTCATTACATACAGAAAAAAAGATACAAGTAAACAAGAAGATGCCTGCTAACTCCAAAGCTGAATGATGTTACACAAGAATAAGCTTGCAGACTGACAACTATATTGCAAGTAGGGGACACCCCGAAGTCCGAACTTTTTTTTTGCAGTGCATGAGATAAAAATAAAGGGCATGTTAAAGACAACTGAAACACAGAGGTGTCTCCTAGTTTTATTTGGTCTGAATAGATTGAGCAATTCTTGTATTATCTCTACAAGTGGCAGGGCAGTACCAAAATTAGACTGGTCTGCTAATCTCTGGAAATGGATCTGCCATTTTTAGGAACATTTATCTTCCATGGACTCCAAAACACATAAGCAAGGTTACATCCATTGTTTTTCTTCTCATGGATCCCTAAATCCAATGGATTCTGTATCTGATGACATATTGAAAACAGTGCGAATCACCGAATGTGAATTAGATCTGGCAATTTGGCATAGAGAAACTGAGAAAGTACCTCTCCACTGTCCCCAGGCCGTCGGGGGTGAAGATGAGGTCACCGCCTGCCCGCCTCGCTAGAGTGTCGGACGCCGTTCGTCGTCACGCCGGGGAACTCATGGGATCTGATCTGGGGGAGACCAGAGACAGGAAGCTGAGGCTGGGGCGCTGGCCGCTGAGTTGCTGACCGATGTGGAGTCTCGGAGTCGGAGGGACGATGAACCTGCGCCCAGTGCTCGAGCGGCGACCGCCCGTGCGCCGCCAGGGAGAGGAGAGCTGGAGAGCAGGAGAGGCTAGGTCATTGAGTCCTGTGAGGCCGAGGCATGAGAGGTGAGACACTTGAGCGGTTGAGCCAAGCACCTCATGTTCGGTCACTATGGGGTGTGGGCCGACCACTGGGCTAGTCAGCAGTTGAGAGGGGAGACGGTCGGTCCAGCGCGCGCGAAGCCACCAGGTTGAGCTCAGAAGACGGAAATGAGATGAATTAAGCACATTTACTAGTATATATATGTATCACATATTATATATAGTGATTTTTTTTGTCAAAATTTTTAGGTATTCAACTAAATATCCATAAATTACTATAGGTATGCCCCTGGGTGTGCTTCTTTGTGGTGCAGGCGCTGTGGTAGGCGACGGCACGGGAGGCGGTGCTGAACGCTGACCTCATCAGGCAGAAGGAGGTGCTCCGGCAAGTGGAGCGCAAGAGCATGAACAAAAGCGATGCCTTCACCAGTGCCAGCCACGACATCCGCTCGGCGCTAGATAGATCATCGCTGGTCTCATCGAGGTGTCCCCCAATGTCATGGACAACCTCAACCAGATGGACGTCTGCACCAAGAAGCTCTTCAGTGAGTCTAGAATTTGCATCCATATATATATATATATATATATATATATATATATATATATATATATATATATATATATGTGTGTGTGTGTGTGTGTGTGTGTGTGTGTGTGTGTGTGTGTGTGTGTGTGTGTGTGTGTGTGTGTGTGTGTGTGTGTGTGTGTGTGTGTGTGTGTGTGTGTGTGTGTGTGTGTGTGTGTGTGTGTATATGTGTGTATATATATATATATGTATATATATAAGAAAAATATCTTTTACTCCCAGGTGTAATTACACCCACCTCTAATATACCATCTCTAATCTTTTTAAAGGTTGACCACTTATATATACGAAAATATCAAGATTGACCATAACAAAACCATACAAGTAGGTTTATCGTCCAAAATATTATAATATCCTTTTTTCCCCTGATATTTGTTATAAAGATTGATAGAATTTCAAGTATATGATGTAACTTTTGTAGGTGAACTAAACTCAATACTAGACACAAGCAAGGTTGGGTCAGGAAAGATGCGACTTGAGGAAGTTGAGTTCAACATGGCTGACATTTTGGAAGAATCTGTCGACATGGTCAATGTCGTGGGTCTCAACAAAAGAATCATAGTGGTCTGGGACCCATGTGACTTCTCTGTCTTGAAAAGTGGGAATATCATGGGGACAGCAAGAGATTCAAGCAAATCCTCGATAACTTACTAACTTTTCATGTTACGACTTTACTAACTTTTTGCTTATACTCAGGTCGAGTGGATGGACCTGGCCACTGACAAGCACTAGGTGTCGTGGCACCTGGAGGCCTATTTGCTATGGCTGTTTAGTTGGATGTTGTTCACCAACAGCTACGACGACATCGTCGACACGCATCTCGTCGCTTACGCTAGGGCCATCGCTGACGAGGAGGCCCCCCAGATCAGTTGGGGTTTGGTCGCACTTTCCGTGACCTATCGCGGCTTGTGCGACGTGTGCCGTAGGATGAGGCCGAACTCGGTCCGGTATCCGCTCCTACTGCAGCTGTGGTCGTTCGAGTGCTTTAGCCTCGACCCATGTTGGAGGATGCCACTCCCTACAAGGCAGAGATTTACCGCAGGGATGCAGTGGACCAACCGACTGTGGGCTCTCTTTGGTGCCATAAACAGGTATCTACTCTCCTTTGTGATTAATTTTTTTTCATATTATGGATCCTCCTATCTAACAACAGGTGTTCCTTACAGGTACAGTTCACACATGTCAGGTCACACGGGCGTATGTGCCCTTCGTGGAGCAGTTCGACTGCCTCACAGCTAACAACATGTGCTGGGAGCCATACTCCCCTAAGGCACTGGAGGCCCGTGCTCCTAATGGGATATCCCTGCTGTGTTGGCACGACTGGGCTTACTGGCTGACATGGAGGAAGCTCATGTTCAACATCTTCATCGAGGACTATGCGGCGCATTGTGTGATGCGCCACTTCGGCCTATGTTAGGTGGTTCTAGTACGAGTCGGGTGGCCTATGTCCAACAATGTCCACGCATGAGTTAGCGCCGCAAATGTCTCTCCCTTTACTATCATCTTGTTGTATGACTTCTAACCAAATGTTACATCTTGCAGGCACTCTAGGAAGGGAGTCCACCGTAGCACAGATTGGATGACGAAGATGGACACGTGTCTAGGCCAGTGGGAGGGCACGCTGCAGGACTATGTGCAGGAGGCCACCCCTTACAACCACTGCATGTATGACAAGTATCTTCGCTAGTATGCTCCTCGAACACGTACCAGGCTAGTACTGTTGTTGACCCGCATGTAGCACACGTCGCAACACCGACCGACACATACCCTGCGCACCTCACGCGGAACATTCACCTCGCGATCATTAAATCATATTTCTAAAACTTTGCTTCTGGCAACTCCACTTATAGTTTTCACCCTTTTGTGTTTTCCTTGCAGGCAGACCTCGGTGCTATGATCGTGAGGTACTCCCACTTCGTGGTGTAGAGGATCACTGATGATGGGGAGCTCACAAGCGAGGAGATAGTCCAGGCTTTCCGTCGTGTGACAAAACCAAATAGAGTAGCTTTCAGCAGTGATAAGACCAAAGGAGACAGCCTTGCCCAATGACAACACCAAATGGGGCATATTTGTGCAGTGACAAAACTAAATGGGGCAGCTTTACATAGTGACTAGACCAAATGAGGTGGCTTTGTATAGTGACAAGACTAAAGGAGACAACCTTGCACAGTGACAAGACCAAACCAGACAGCCTTGCACAGTGACAACACCAAATATGGTAGTTTTATGTAGTGACAAGACTAAAGGGGGTAGCTTTATGCAGCGATGTGATTCTACACTGATCCACGAATCGTTCGCGCGTGTCGCTGCCTCGTAGACGTGAATTTTCCCAAATCGAATTGGACTCGCAAAGCGTACGTCACGTCGGCTATGCATATAAGTACTACCCCTTTCATAGCGTGTTTTACTGCACCACGACTATAAAGACTACATCGCTACTACAGAGAAGCAATGGAAGGAGATCACTCGACTCGCATGGGGCTGCTGCAGCCTGGGACGAACAAGCGAAGTGTGCTAGGAGGCCACCTCCCCGAAATGAAGCCCCCCGTACCTCCAACCCCAACCCATACCTCAATATTCCCACTGAGCTTTCACCGCAGGACCCGCCCGTGGGGGCGACGTCCCCCTCTACTAGTGCAGGAAGCATGCAAGTTCTTCAAGTCCAAAGAAACAAGTCTTGATATTCGATATGCTCGGAACTTCCATTTGTATAAATTTTTAGTGAAAGTGATGATGCCATTGAATTATTGCTGCATTCACATTGATGTAGTTCTAGTCATGTGTCAGTAGTGTCACACCAAATCATAGTGGAAACTGGTTACAGAAAATCCGAGCTAAGGCGTAGTTTAAAAAGCAATGTGTGCATTTCGATGGAATATAGGAAATGGTGATGACTGAATCACTGAACATGAATTAAACACAGAAACTAAACAGTAAAACCAAAATAAAAATGCTGGTTGGGAAAAAACATATGAGATCTGGTTATAGGCATATCCATGGTTGTCACGGCGACCTCGGCGACCACAGCGCCTAAGGAGCGCCAGGACGCCTAGTCGTCCAGGCGGGCGCCTAGTCGTCCTCTAGACGTTGCTAGGCGAGCTAAGTTGGTTCACTTGAGATGAGCCCCAACAGAAGAAATGCATATAGAGAAGGACCATATTGCAATTTCAAAACCTTGGGAGGGCTCACTTGCAAAAAGCCAAATCACTCATTACATGCTGAAAGCCGTCGCCGCTCGGCTTACAGCTCGGCTGCTCGAGTGCTCCAGACATTTTTTCGCCAGTTCGCCCCCCGTCTCCTCTTCTCTCCCTCTTCCTTCCCCATATCCTCTCCCTCCGACGCCGGCGAGCTGCCTCTTCTCTCCCTCTTCCTTCCCCCATCTCCTCTCCCTCCGACACCGGCGAGGCCGAGGCAGCTCGCCGGCGGCCGCTCCCTCTTCCCGCCGCCGCTCTCATGCTCACGCGAATCCGACGGAGGAGACCGCGGATCCGGCGGCGGCGACGGCGGATCCGGCGGAGACCTCTCTCATGCTCACGCGACCACACGCCATGCGCCCGCCCAGCCGATGCCGCGCCTCGCCTTGTCTCCGCCGTGGACGCCGTGTCGCCCTGGGCGCCCGCCTAGCTGGCGAAGGCGAGGCGAGCCTCCGCGGCGTCCGCTCCGGGCCGCCAGGACGCCTAGGCGTCGCCTAGGCGACGCCTTGACAACCTTGGGCATATCAACATATTATTTGCTTGAACTTGGGTTTTGATTTTAACATTCCTCTGCTGGGCCAAGCTGTTGTCGAATGCTAGTTAGGTGAAATTACCAATTGCGCAATAAAGCATTTCCTCTTACTCTCTTATATGTGCTTTTATTGATAGGGTCCTTTCGTTTTCTTGCTTGCAGAGAAGCAAAATTAGCATATAGAGCCGAAGTTTTTGAGTTACAGGAGCAGCTTGCGCGGCAACTGTTAGCAAATCTTGCGTGTTCATACAGCCTCGACTCCCGTGTGTCACCTCGACTCTAACCAACATTGAGTTCATATTAATCATATGTTACGTTCATATTAGTCATGCGTTCCTATTAGCTATTTCTGTTCACATTAGTCATGCATTCTCATTAGCCATATCAGGCTATATATATGTAACCATTTGTGACTTGAATCAACCAATCAATTGCGTGATTATCCTGAACATTCCACGCTTTTATGGTATCAGAGCGGTGCCGCTCCTGAGCCGTCGCCTCCATAGCTTCCGCCGTGCTGTCCTTGGGAGATGACCTTGTCTCCATGATCTCTCCCAGGGGCTGCGTAACCTGTAGTTTAAGTTATATCGTCTCGCGACCGCCACCGTCGTGAGTCCTCCGACGGCAGTCGCCGTGTTGCGCGGCCCTCCTGCGCCCCGCGACCGCCACCGTCGTGAGTCCTCCGACGGCAGTTACCGTGTCACGCGGCCCTCCTGCGCCCCGCGAGTGCCACCGTCGTGAGTTCTCCGACAGCAGTCACCTGTCGCGCGGCCCTCCAGCAATACCAGCTACCCCGATGTGTGTTGGACGTCAGCTACCCCGAGCACAACGACAACCTCAACACCAGCTACCTCGACATGGCTGTTCACACAGCCTCAGTTCCCGTGTGTCGTCTCAACTCTAACCAATCTTGAGTTCACATTAATCATGTGTTGCGTTCATATTAGTCATGTGTTTCCCATTAGCTATTTCTGTTCACATTAGTTATGCGTTCTCATTAGCCATATCAGGCTATATATATGTAACCCTTTGTGACTTGAATCAACCAATCAATTACGTGATTATCCTAAACATTCCACGCTTTCAGCAACAAGCACAGTTCGATTAGCTTGCAGGGCAAGCTTCTTCTCTTATTCAAGGTAGAAGGGCACGTGTATCAGCTATGTCTACAGTTAGTGGGCAACTTCTATCGTTAGATGAGATACTTTCTTCCAGAAACTTAGAGGTATCTTTCATTCTGTTGAATTTTTAAATGTTTTCTTTCGTGCTATTACCATATTTTGACTTTTGATTGAATTAATATCTTACAAGCAAAAAAAAAAAACAAAAGGCATGTTTCGTGTTATCATTTTAAAGGGTGATCGGAATAGCGATGGCTTTTGGCTTTTGCTGAAAAAATACTGTAGCTGGCTGAAAAAAATACTGTAGCTGAGTTGGTTTATTGAGTATAATTAAATTTTAAAAAATTTAAAAATAAAAACGGCACATTAATCTAGAGCGAACGATGCAAAGAAACATGAGAAAAAAACAAACAAAAAAATGGAAATTTTTTACTGTAGCAGGTACTGTAGCTACAGTGCCTACTACAGTGCCAAAATCGCCACCGCCCAACGCTAGCGATGAATCGCTGAGCGGGCTGTTACCATGCTTCTTCAGCTTGGATTAGGTACAAAACTGAGGGTTGTTTCCATGATAAGACTTTTCCTAATAACAGCATTTTTTCTTGTCATGCACCATGGTTTATCTCATGGTACAATGTGGGCTCTTTCTGTTATATTGGTACACTCCTAAACCAAATAATTCCCAGGTTGCTAAATTTTTCCTGTGCACTTTATTTGGATATAAATAATTTGATAATCCTGTTCTTTTGTGGATCTCTATTCTGTTATAGGGGATATTCAGAATGTTTTCCATGAAGCAATTGTTCAATGAAGTTCGATTTGATGTCTTTGTTAACTTCCAGATGAATGCGGTTCTTGGAAGAATTGCTGCTACAACCCAGTAATTGGCGCATTATCATTCCGGAGATAGTACAGTAACACATATCAGGCAGCATAATTGACGAATAACCCTGAACAATGTACTGTTCAATCTCCTCTCGACCCCGTAGAGGACTAATCTATAAATAATAGCTCTCACATGCAGGCACCAAGTGAAAAAAAGTCGCACCCTAGGTCGCTATCCGTGAACGACACATCATCATTCTCCTGCATTAGAATGAGAATAATGCTTCAGCAAATTTCTATTGTAATTCTAGGAAATATAGGTTTGTCGAGCTTAGCTCAGTAGCAACAATTTTGAAGGCTTGTAAATGTTTTGAAGGCTTGCAAGCAAATGTTGATGATTGATAGGCTCGATGAAATCAATCTTGAGGAACTTATTAAATGTCAGCCAATATATCAAACAATAATTAACTTGTTAATGTAATTAAACACTTTTTTTACATTCTCAGAGTGAGTTGTGCCAATATCTCCCCAACATGGTAGTCAAATATTCAAGGCATGTGGTCTCATAAAAATTAGGTGTGTTAGTACTAAGTACTAAGTGATTTGGCACCACAAATGTCTGAAGTTAAGAGACGTTCTACAAAGGTCTGGAGTTAGGGAACCAATTTGAAATTTGCTAGTGGCAAAGACTACAGAATAACTGTTAAGCATACTAGTCCTAATATTCATACAGAACCGACACACCAAGAAGGAATAAGATATTCATGTAGATAAGTCGTGGGATTTTAAAATAAGGAAAAAAAATAGCACAGTTGAGGTTCTTACCACTTTGATTATGGAATTGAGAAGGCCATCAAAATTGCAGCTACTAGAATTAAACCCACCCTGCAGCTTTGACATACCCAAATCATATATATTCTTCTCCTTCTGTTTATCTTCTGATGTTAATGTGTCAATCTTCATTTGTGGAACAAGTGATGGCACGACTGTATCCGTCTGTTCAGTCACACTGGCACCAACATTATAGTTAAAACTTCCATTGTTCAATCTTTGGTTATGTATATGGTCTTGTTTCATTCCATCCATTTTATGTCTAGAATTGCTTGCAACTCCAAACTGCAAGTATTTTGAACATCTCTCAGTATCAGCAGGAAGCAGCATTGTGCTGCCAGAAGAAGTAGCTCCAACTTTGAAATTGTTGGCTGCTGTAAGGCTGTCAGGACAAACAGTCATGCTTACTGAAAATTTTCCTTTTTGGTCTATGTCTTTTTCTGAAACCGCAAAGCTAGCATCCAATTTTGTTGCACCAGTACTATCGAATGGACTGTGCAACGGTAACTTGTCAGCAGAAAAGACATCATTTATTGGAAGGGTACCCTGCTGGGATATACTACAATCCCGCAAATTAGTGGGAACTCCAACAGTCCTTTCAAGAAGTCCTGAACTCGTAGGTGGCATTCTTATTGATGGATGGACTCCTACTTTGATTTGTGTGCACTCCAAAAGTTCTTGTGGTGGCAATGAACTGCTTGCAACTCTTTGAAGTGTACCAGACATAGTGTTAGCCAGAGCACTCTCAGAAAAGACAGTACACAAATCATTAGTTTCTTGATGGATCCACTTCTGTTGGAGTTGGGGCTGCCCAAGTGATGTCGTCAAGCCTTGCGTTAGATTTGCCTGATGGTTTTCTTGTAAGCTCACAATTTGAAATTTATTGGTATCACCAGCGCAATAACTTACTGTGCCATTGCTGGTAGTACTTTGAATTGCCTTGGAAGGAGCAAGCTCCTGAAGCCCAAATGCTGTTGCACTAGTTCTACTTAGCAAGCCATGTGGATTGAAAGTTGAAAGAGCAGCAGAAGGGGCAAAAGATTGATAACTATGAAGTCCTTCCAGTGCTCCCATGTGCAAAAAGGAGGGGTCTCTACCTCCAAAAGCAGCAACTATGCTAGCTTGCTGTGATGCCGCAGCACTTAGTCGTTTGAGGTAGAGCCTGTACTTCTGCATGGCATATAGAGTCAACTGATTAGACATGAAAGCAAGTATGTAATCCGCAAATCACAATTACATATACTCCATGCGATTTTTCATGGAGATTCTTGCTAAATTGGTACATGAAAGCACTACAGGAAAAACAATCTGAGGAATTTTCTTCAACCTTTAACGGAAAGGTGTACAACGGAGTTTACATATATAGATTATGTAGTCTGGACTAATGCAAGGTGGTGCCAGTTTCTTTCTTTTACCCGATATGTAAAAGTGAAACAATGTAGCCAAATTCAAACAGTTAACTTGCACAGCAGTACATACTCATTTTGAACATATTACTCACCTTGAACATATTATAATGGTACTTACTAGTTAGCTTTAATCTACTAATCAACTTGATTGGATGAAGAATGAGAAAGCTACTATTTACATGAGGCTTTCTGAATGATTCGGTAAAATTGAGTGGTGTGTCTCTTACATATGCTTGCTCCAAACCAACTGAACAAATGCAATAGCACAAAAATGTGAAAGTGAAATAATGGAGCTACTTTATTCGATTCAGCAGGAACACCAGGAAACTGGCATAATCATATAGTTGCTAACATTTTAACCAGCCATAATACAAAACTAAGCTCTGCTCATAATGTTATGAATATTGTGTGTATATTGAAAAGCCCAATGGGCAATATATAGAGAGTGTAAGGGGATATTACAGAGAAATATGCTATATATGAATAAGAAAAAGTCAGGCATATAAGGAAACAAATAAATAAATCCTATTATATTATTAACACCTTCTCAAATGCAAAGCGTATGCAATAGTATTGTATTTGAAAAGGGATAAACACTAAAAGGAAAAATCCAAAGTCCGAGTCTTAATAATATTGTCGTAGCGTGCAGCTCTTGAAAAATATATCAAATCAAGTTGAAAAGAAATAGATAGAAACATAACGGCGCAGATCAAAACTCAAAACGGCAGCGGCGCAGTGCACAAGATGCAGGAGAAGCGCGGCGGTCTTAGAAGCTCGGGGCGGCAGCATTATAACAATTTCTACGATCTACACGCGGCTCAGAGAGAAGAGCGACGGTTGCTGCCATGCAAAAGAAAATTCCTATGCTTCCTAACTAACAATAAATTTGTAGACTCGCATAACTTCGACGAAATGAAAGATAGAGGACACAATCAAAAGACTCAAAAGAACCTAAAGACTAAAAAAACAACACTAGCATCAAAACCAACTAAACAACTCCATCCATCCCCTTGACTGCCCTCTTTAGTTGGGCCTTCCCTTTCTCTCTCTCACTCATGGCGGCAGCCACCTCCTCGTCGGCGGTGGCATCGACTCCGCAGGGAGTGGCGGAGCGGCGAGGTAGGGAAGGGACCAAGTCACCACCGGCCGCAATAAAGACCCGCTCTAGATGGATCCGACGGCGGGGATCCCACGCGGGAGGCCGATGAAGCTGACGGAGGAGTTGCCGAATCTAGAGACGGGGAGCCCAGATCTGGCACGGGCAATGGCGGTGCGGTCGCAACAGGGGAAGCAAAAGCAGAGGAGGCGGAGCGCGAGGACGACGGCGGCGGCAGTGGGCCATTTCGTCTTCTCCCCCATGAACAAGTGCATCAGCCGGCAAAGAAGTGGCCGCCCCCGGGAGTGGAGATTGATCCTCCCGGGGGCAGCAACGGCGCGGCTACAGATGCGGCGAAGACAGCGGTGGCCTAGGCAGCAGCGGTGGCTTGAGCGGCAGCGATGGCAGCGGAAGGACAAGGTCAGAGCCATAATTCTGATACCATGTTATAAATATTGTATGTATATTGAAGAGGTCTAATAAGTAATATATATAGGAAGTACAAAGGGATATTATAGGGAAATATACCATATACAAATAAGGAAACCCAGACATATAAGAAAACAAATAAAGCAATCATATTGTATCCTTAACACACAACTCTTAGTTGTATCAATACTAAGTATAAAGAAAAAAATAAATACTGTGTATAATATTTGTTTTAACGAAAATCTTATGAACGCTGGCTGAAAGGTAGCCCCTTAATTTGACCCAGGACAATAGGGCCACCTGGCAGCCAATGTTAGCAGGAAATCTGTAAAGTTCTTGTTTCTATGCATTGCAGGCTCATGAATAAAAGAAAAGGCACTCAAATAATTAATGATGGCAGTAAATGCCATACGGCCATACCTGTAGATGACTCGCAACATTTTCCCTGGTGAGTTTCTCCACATTCATAAGCTCAAGTATTCTTTTTGGTACAGCTTCTGCATCAACAGTAAGAGAAAGGACATAGCATAAATGAGTTGTTGTAACCTGGAAGGACATTTAACAAAAAGCAAAAACGAGGCCGGAAGTTCTTACTATCAATTCCAAGCTGGTTGACAGCAGCAACAAATTTCCGATGCAGTTCAACTGACCATACAACTCTTGGCTTCTTTGCTGCTGAGGGTTCATCATTTTCTTGAATATAGTTCTCCTCACCTTCGTCTTCCTCTTCACTATGCAGTTCCTTCCTCTTCTTGCTGACCCTCCCACTTTGATCAGGAGACCCACAAGTAACCTGGCTGGGCCCATGGTATGAATCTGTGCTCGGTAGCTTACTGAATTCTTTGTAGAAATCAAGATTGTTGTGTTCGCGGTTACTGAACTTCCTCCTAACAACATGCTGCCATATATTCCTAAGCTCTTTGATACGAACAGGTTTTAGGAGATAGTCGCAGGCACCATGAGTGATCCCCTTCATTACAGATTTTGTCTCTCCATTAACTGATAACACTGCATGGATTATACTTGATTAGCATCCACATTTTAAACATGGAAACACCATTACTCAACAAGCACCTCTTGCTACCAAGAACACTGGCTAGAAATAGGAACTTTTCAACTTACTGATGACAGGGAGGTCCATTTCAAGCCCCACAAGCTCAAGAAGCTTAAAGCCGTCCATGTCGGGCATATGGACGTCACTGATAACCAGATCAAACATGTCCTTATTCTCCCTTAATAGCTTCAGTGCAGTGATAGCCTGGTTGGTTGTTGTTACTGTTAAGGCGGCAGAAGGTACTCTTATCAGTTAAAAATTGTTGAAGCGATACAAAGCAATGTATACATAATTACATATTGCATTGCATTATAAGACCATTAACACATCCAGAAGTACTGTCAAATTCAGAAGTAACAGCAAACACTGGGAAATATCTGATTGCAATATGCACGTCAGATCATGAAAAGAATAACCTTTTTACTCTACATGTGGCAACTCTTGCAGCTACTGAAGCATTTAAGCGAAAGTAATTACTAATTCAATATATAGTGCAATGCAAGCAGCAGCATAAATTAGAACGAACATAACATGCAGAATTGAAAAAACTTCAGCAATTTCAATATCTGAGAATATACAACTGATAAGTGAAAGTACAATTAGCTGTAGGTAATATAACACGATGAATGAATGAAGTGCGAGTACTGACCATGATACTGGCAGCGCCGAAGGAGGGTCTCAAGAACCTTGAGGCACACCGGGTCATCGTCGACAGCGAGGACCCGCATGCCAACCGGGAACTGATCCCTCTCCATCAATCCCTTCCTCTCCTCCATCCTCATGGCGCCCAAAATCATCCCAATTTGAGCCAATTCAAAACCGGAGACCAAGAAACAAGCCCAAGAACTAAGCTTTTATGCACAGTAAGTCAGTAACTAAAACGGAAACACATTCAGGCCCCCAGCACCTCCCAATTGACTCAATTCAAAGCAAAAAATCGGACCCTAAGACAAGACTCCCCAACTGACGAATTGGGCCAATTGCCAGCAAGAAACAAAGCCTAGTTGGGCACAATCGAGCCAATCCTGAGAAGCTAATGCCAGCCAAGAGCAAGAAAGGGAGCTTTTCCTCAAGCCCTCCACATCAACACCACCTGAACCTCACAAGCCCCAAGAAAACACCCCCAACAACCTGAAACGAAAGAACACGAAAAGAAAAGCCAAAGCCCAAAAGGCTAGCAACTACCTACTGCCAAAATTACACCGGGAAAAGAAAAGATCAGAAAAAAAAGAAGGGGAAAACAGCAGGTGGATTTGGACCAGTGGAGATGAGACGGGAGAATTCTCCTTCAAGAACAAACCCACAGCTCCTCGCAAAAAGCAGAGACAGCGGCCCTCCAGGTGACCAAGCATGCAAGCAAGCCAAGCACCTGTGCTCTGCTCAGCTCAGCTCAACACACCACACAAGACGAACCCAACCACATCAACAGCTCAAGGTGTCGAGAGCTTGAGGTTGCTGTTGTTTTGAGAGTGTGGACGAGGCAGCAAGCAGAGAACATGATAGGGATGGAAAGGAATGTTTGTTTGGCTGATTTATAAGGGTCAGAATGGCATGGGGATGACTGGTGACAAGGCTGAGTGTGGGCCCCCCACACACTCGCTCTGGTTACTGTAATTTCTACAATATTTTACTTTTGCCTTGGGGGGAAAAAGCAAATGCTCCTGCTAATGCAGGAGAGAAATCTATGCTACTGTTGAGTGGCCATGAAAAAAATTAAAATTGTTTGTACCATTGAGAAATCAAGGTGTTCTTTTACTTCTTTCCATGCAGCCCCGCTCGTTTCAGCATTTTTTCAGCTTCAGTTTCTAACTTCAATTTTTTTTCACTATTCAGTAATTCGTCTTGTTCTAATTTTTTTTTAATTTTTTAGATTTTTTGTATTTTTTTCCTATGTTCCTTTGTATTGTCCGTGATGTGCTAACATATTTTTTTTCTATTTTTACATTTTTTAATTTTAATTATGCCCAAAAGTCAAATTAACTACAGTAAAAAAACCAGCTACAGTGAAATTTCAGCCAAAAATCAGAAGTCATCACTAAAACAAACACCCCCTTAGGCTCAACATTTTGACGGCACTACGTTTTGTCCGGCTAACAATGTCAAATCATCTGTCGTTACTAAACTAAGGGTGGATTTTTTGAGCTGAAGTTTATGGTTTATAGTTTAAATTTTAGAATTTTGGTTGTTTGTAAGAGACGGTATATAGAAAAAAATAGTCGCATACGATTTTGACCAGTATAGCTGAATTCAGCATATTTTTTTACTACAACTTTTTATTAACCTTATCTTAAAAAACACATCATTTAAAATATAATTTCTGTAACATAAACTATAAACTACAAACTATAACTGAAAAAGATGGGGCCTAAACCCCCAACTCCGTATTTGTAGCTGAGGTTGTGCTATTTTATTTTTAGAACGGTACAAAGGCATCTATCTATTGCATGACAAAAGCTAACAATGAATGGTTAAAAGCTTAGAGAAAAATATATACTAAAATTTCTCAAGAATTGTTTGGCATCTAATTTAGTGGAATATAATTACGACTAATCAACAACAGCCGTTAGATTCCCTCTGAAAAATAAATATGTTAAAAATTTTCACACACATATTGGCCCACAATTTAGTGGATTCTACTTGTGACTAATCAACAATCACCATTCCTTGTTATCCACAACATATTTAAAATCAAGATATAAGAAAGAATTGTAAACCATAAAACAAATCTCATTAAAATAAGGGTTTTTTCAGTTTTTAAAAGCTATTTTTTGACTTTTCTACATAACTATCTTTCAAACGGAGTGTCTTTTTAAGATGAGATGTATAAGTTAATTATAGTATATACAGTAATGACTTCATTTATATCAGTCAAAATCGCACATAAATTATTCTTACTCCCTATTCTCTCTCACAAATAGACTAAAAGTCATAAGCCACAGCAAAAAGAATAGGCCTTCAAAGCCAATTACTTAGTAGTGAAAAGTAGAATTTTATGTAGGACTAGATCACAACGTGAGATTGCACGAGCTTAATGATCTAGGCCTGTTTTTTTATACCGTAGCTGATGGCTTTTGATAGTAACTAATAGATATGATAAATAGTACTGACTGATAGAAACTAAAGTCAAAAACTGATTGGAAAGTAAAAAACCTGGATCTCTAGTTTTTTTTTGAAAAATACTCATGCTAGGACAATGCACTGTCCACAAAATGACGTATATAAAACGTACTGGATTCAAATAAAAAATTCCAAGAACGAAAATTGAAACGTTGCCCGTGCCAAACCCTGATCAGCACCAAGATAAAGACGCCGTTATTACTACACCGATATTACAGCATTACTACTGCCCACTGCAGAGAGATGAATGTTCTGGCATGTACCACTCCGTCGGATCTTAGACGGCCTTACACGTAGAGTTAAAACCGGAATCTCTTCGCAGAGAAATCATAAGCTCAAAGCTCGTACGTACCAAATCCAAAACTTAACAATCCTACTGGAATTTGCTAATACCACTACAACGTTAGCTTCCGATTTTGAATATGCTGCAGTTCTTTAGGGGTTCAAAATGGTATAGGTTTATACCTTTTTTATTATAGCTAGCTTATTTTTTTACTATAACTAAGTTAGCTTATTTGGTATAATCAAATTTAAAAAAAATAAAAATAGAAAAAATTGTTAACCTATCACGGATAATACAAATAATTACAGGAAAAAAGAAAAGGTAAAAAAACCCAAAAATCCAAAAATCTAACTTTAAACTGAAATAATCATAACTTTAATTATCTAAACAATTCTAGTGTATGAAACCGGTGAATGATCAATTAATGCATCGCAGTGTTTGTAGATTTATGAGTTTAAACACCGTATAGGATTTGGCAGGTGCGTAGCCAACAGGGTCAACAGAATCTGCGACATAACAAATGCAGGTGTTTTTCTTGTATCATATTATCCATGCTCCACTAGCTCTGACTATATTTTAATCATGTCATGAATTCACAATTGGGATTTGGTATGCGTCTAAGATTTGAAAGCACCAGGGAAAGTAAACAATGTCTCAATATCTATCTATTACAGCTATATAAATAAAAACAGTGGTGATATTTTAGGCATCTTCTTTGTTTTGAAACAAGAAAATTGCACAATAATTCAAAAAAATAGAAATTATCACATTAATCGAATGAAAAAAGAGAAAATATCTAACACTTATTTTGCTGAGGCCAAATTATAACGATACAGATTAATCATGTATAAATATTATAGTTACATAACAAATACAATTATAGAAAGTAGAGTTGTATATCAAAGACATCTGTATTATAATATCTAGCCACGCAGTTATATGGGTAAATTCGCTAGTTATTTAATTAAAATGATTGAAAAAAGAAACCACCATATTTACTCTCAAGAGCTATAAATTATCACATTAATCGAAGAAAAAGATAAAAAAATCTATACCATCATTTTTGTGGGTTCAGATTCTAACAGTTGAGATAGATTAAATATAGATATGAGAGCTGCTATAGTTATATAAGGAATACAACATATTTCCATCTTAATACAACTCTATATTTTAATATAAGCATATGCACTGTAGTGATCTAGCTATACAGTTACGTGGAAAATTTAGCTAGTTTCTAGATATAACAATGCCTTTTTTTTCAACCACGCATTTCGTGCGAACCATATTTTTAAGATCGATGTACCACCACAAGCAAGATACATTTTTCAGTCATTGTTCAATGTTCACTAAAACCCTAGTACTTTCCTGCCAGCCACCTACACATCGACCGCACATGCCGACTTATCCCCCCTCATGATCACGCTACCTCCCTGCAGCCACCAAAACCTAACTCGATAAACTTTTGCTGCACCACGGCCGCCTACCAGCCTCCTCCGAGCACGTCACAAGTGGCACCTAGCCACACTGCAGCCGACTACCACCCATCGCCAGGCCATTGAATTGTCGACTCTCCAAAATCTATGGTCAATGGGCCAGTGATCAACCACAAAACTAATCCTAATCGGAGCCATTGTCGAAGAACGCAGATATATAGTAAGATGAGGAACATGAATAAATTTTACTAACAAAACAATAGACTGATTCTCACAGCAATTCATTTTTTAAACAAGTCTAGTGCAATTTATCTTCTACAAAATTAAAAAGATACGGTTAAGAGTGCACATGTGCACCCAACCCACTAGTGTTCACGTCTCAGACTCGGCGCTGGTGTCTCCAATTTTAAGAATATATATATATATATATATATATATATATATATATATATATATATATATATATATATATATATATATATATATATATATATGTGTGCACGTTCAATAAAAAATATATGTTCACACTCCGTAAGGCTTTGAATGCCTACAACAAATTCCTAGCTAGCGTGTATGTAGGGGGCTCTCTCGTGCGTGTGTGTGTGTGTGCAGGGCTCCACAAACATGCATGACTCAACTTAAGGTGCAAATATATCCGAAACACATTCAACAAGATTAATATCTTTCTAATTGCCTAGTTTCATCGCTTAGTCAACTACACGTTCCTTATTCATGTGTAGTGACTCATTAGCATGTGTAAACTTGCTATAAGTCACTACCAGAATTTGGCCCCATGTACCTTTTCCCTTGTGCAGTTGTGCTGGCCCTCGGGGAAGGCTGTCCCGGCCCGTGTGTGTTTTGGCCTTTCCGTCTTGACACTCGAGGAACATGCAAAACCTGCTTGCGAATGTAACCGGAATAGAAATAAAAAGCTATTTATTCTTCGTTGAATAGATGTAACGACCCCATTTTAAGAATGAGACCCTTGTGTATTCTGCATCAGTTTAGAAGTTTAGTTACAGATAAAAAGAGTATCATGTTTACTCATAAATATTTTAAAAAGACTAATTTACTTAAAATATGACCTAATGGCCAAACAACAATAGTTTTACAGGTATTCAAGCCTAAAACTTAACTTATATTCAGAACAACTAAAGAAATCTTACATAAACACTTGAGTGCAGTCGTAACCCTAACACGTTAGCTGATGCATTCTTCCTTTTTCTAGTGTCTATTCTAATGAAAATAAGCAATGTTGAGTACATTAGTTATTCAGTAAGTCATATGAAAAAACTATTTAACTACTATGTAAAGTGTTCAACTGGATAGTTCACGGGTTATATTATGATAAGAATAGATACAAATTTACTAGTAAAGAACTTTGTACTTGAAATAGTAAAATAATATTTAATTAACAAGGGATTTGTTATCCATAATTTTTATATTAAATTCATTCCAAATCTACTTATAGCATGTTGTTAGAATCACACATAAAACACAACTCCATTAACTGAAAACACAGCATATTCAAATACCATTTATTATACTTTGCAGAGTTCCCCAATCTTATCCATAAGATATCTCAAATTCATAATGTTAAGCTGTAGCAGTGATGCTGGCAGTCGTGTTGCTGGCAATAGGTGCATGGCGCCGCACTAGTGCGAGTGCACAAGCTGGCAAGGAGAGTTGCGGCACTGAATGTGTGTCGAGCTGCTAGCGGCGGGAGGTAGCAGCAGTGAGGTTCGGTGGTGGCAGAGGATGGCGCGATGTTATGGCGTGGTATGGTGGATCAGTGAGGTGGCGCAGTCATTGTGCCTCTATTGATGGGTTTGTAGCTGTGAGCAGGGGCGAGCGAGCTGGCGTTCGTGAACGGCAAACTGGTGCGCGATAGAGAGAGCAATAGGGGTGGCGCCAATGAGAAGTGAACGTGCATTTTTACGAAGGAGAAAACGGGAAATTGAGGAAAGTTTCTGAATTTGGTAAAGATTTCGGATTCAAGCACAATTCAAATAACTTCAAAATTTTAAAATTTTTTGAGTTTTTTCCATAGACAAAGTTTTCCATGATAGAACGAGGATCAAGTTGATGGGACAAGTATTGTCCAGCTAATAAAGATCAGAGTCATAAGCCAACCGTAGTAGCAATCAATGCTCACATATTCAAGCAGAACATGAGGTTGCAGAGCTTGTTTTGTCCTGGGTTCAACCCATCCATCATGTCGATCGTCTGTGCTCTGTAGTGGCTGGGTCCCGGCGACACGCACACAATTACCCCATACAAAGCATCCATGCATGTCGGGCCCAATCCACCCATGGAAATCCATTGCAAAATTGATCTGTTTCATTATGTCGAGACGTCAAGTTGCCAACCGAGCTGCGTCTTCGCCCTTCGCCTTCGTCTCCGTCGACTCAGCCACTTCATGACGTAGTTTAGCCATCTTTTGTCCTTTACTCTCGCCAATGGCATGGGGCAAAGGCAATCAAGCGCGACGGATTCCTCGCAGCCCGCGGTCATTTATGAACGGATCCGAGGGACCGTCTCGAAGAATCTCCAAGTTAATGAGAAAGATCGATATCATGTGTACGAACGTTCGAAAAAATGATAACGCGTGCCTGCCACCGTAAACGAGCACTGCAGACTACTTGCCTGTTTTCTTGCTGTTTCTTATGGCTATTTCCTGTATTTTTTTAAGACGGTGACAGAGGACGGAGATGTTATATGACTGATGAATTCGAATAGCTATTTAGATAAGTAGCTATTTATTTCCGCTTTTAAAAAATTGAAACTAAAAACTCAAATGAAAGCCAAAAGGAAGACCTTTAGATACATCAGCAGCGTATACCTCGTCAACCAGTGTAGAACCCGAGTCTTGTGACTAAAAGTCACTGTTCGAATTCTACTAGCTATAAGTTATGTGACTTTACCTGTGGACTTTGAGGCCGGAATCCAAGTGGTGCTCTAATTAGCTTTTAGATTAATCTTATATCTATGGTTTTTGATTAAAATTGTACTAGGCGGTTGTTAGCTTTTTCTGAAAAAAAGAGAAAAAAAATTGAAAAAAATAGTTATATCGCTACGGACAATACAAAAGAATAAGGAGAAAAAAACAAAAAAAACTGAAATAAGTCAAAAATTAGAAGTCGATGTATTCTAAGTGGCTTCTGGTTTAAATAAACCGAAAGCAAAAAATAAAAATAAAAACTAAAACCATTTGAAGCGGGGCCTAATCATGTGCTCTCTCAGCTACTAACTTACGTACAGACGTTGAAACTTAGAGAGCGGGGCTCTTTCTATAAACAAAGATTGCTATGATGTGACGGCTGATCGATGAGCTAGGCCATTTTGGGCCCCCGCGTCTCACAAATGCTAAATATGGCCGCCCGTCGAGCATAATTCCACTTTTGGCCCCC
Source organism: Melocanna baccifera (assembly GCA_036346265.1). Taxonomy (NCBI): domain Eukaryota; kingdom Viridiplantae; phylum Streptophyta; class Magnoliopsida; order Poales; family Poaceae; genus Melocanna; species Melocanna baccifera. Next base: position 2,419,666 of record CM070691.1, on the reverse strand, counting down.
TCATGCAGCCCGGGAGCACACAAGGTGGCCTTGTGCGCTTCCCAGCCGCACAAGGTGGCCTAGGCACTGTAGAAGCACTGTTTAGCAAGTTTCGAGGAAAAATCATTTAAATCTACACTTTGTAAGAATCTTTAAATATGACAAATGAGCTCAAAAAATAATAATTTTTTTATGGAGCCTCCTAACACAGTGTACTTACTTGTGTAATTTTTACCACTTTGAATTTTTATCAAAAATTTATTTAATTATATTGTTTGTAGGAATTTTTTAATATAGAAAAGGAGCTCCAAACAATATGCATTTTTTTGAAGGCCCATTACACAGTGTACTTGATCAGTATGTAGTGGAAAATCCCTATACCCACCATACCCCACCATAATGCCTTGAGTAGTGGAAAACCACTATTGTAATTCACTATAATTTGAATAGTGAACAACATATTTTGAATAATAACCGTATACGAAGAATATCACTATTATATTTTAAAAATGTAGGTTTGTCATCATTGAAAAACTAAAACATTTGAATCTAGAAGTTAGTTCTAGTAAAATTGTCAATACAAAGAATAATATTAATATAAAGTGCAGAATAAACCCTTCTGACGAGCATAGTTGGTATACTTCACATAGCCAATTAAATCTGCTTGTTGACTTATTATATAATTTTTACATAACTTGGGGCAAAAGACAAGGCGACTTAGAATTAAAATTAGATAGGTTGCATAAAGAACATAATCAGTTAGCAGAACAATATTTATTAATAAATAATAATATAAATTTAGTTTTACAAATATTACAGGAAAGTAAGGTACAATGAAATAAAATAAGTCAAAATAATGATTATATTAATGAAGAATTCACTTTAATATATAAGAAACTAGACTCTATTTTGAACCTAGAAAAACATGTTATAAAGGATGTTATAAAGGTAGAAGATTTAAAAAATCTAGATCAAGAAGTTTTTAAAATTAGAAAACTGGTAGAAGAAGTAAAAATATTTGTTCTCTCTTAATTATATGTCAGAATATAACAAAGTATTAAAGGAAACAGAAAAAATATCTTGAGCATCCTATTGGCTTCTCTAACTACGAATCACCTAAAGAAGATTCTAAAGTAATAATAAGACAAAACAATACTATCGTTCAACTGTTGATTCGGCTCTTGAATAAAATCAATATTGAAGAAAGAAGTAAGGAGATAGTATTAGTTTCATCAGGAATAGTTATATCCATTAGAACCATAAATTCAGAAAAATGGATATATCTAAATACTTCGCTAGAAGATATAAGTCACTCCCACTCCAACTAATAAATAAAGATATAAGACCAACAATTTTAATGGATAAGTTAAAAGGTAAGAGTGAAGATATTGATAATTTAGAAGAAGTTATAGACCTAGAAAGATATCGAAAGGATACTTTAAGAAAAATAAAACCTCAACAGATATATCAAATGGGCATATTTGAAAGCAAAACCGAGTTATATAGAATATCTGGAGAAGTAGAGTTCAGTGTTTTGACACAACCAGTGTAATTAAGAATTGTAAGTAAGCAGTTTGAAAATGGGTTAAAATATTTAGGTTATAAATATATACATCAGAGAATGTATATTATAGGAATTAAAGGTATGACAAGAAAAAGATTAGGAATGAAGGTCTTAATATCTTTACTAGATAAAAGATGGGGCACAGTAAATAAAACAGCATTAGGATTCTTAGAAGGTGATATGAATGAAAATAGTTTAATAACTTATATAGCTCCAGATTTAATTATGTCTATAAAAGAATTCGTAGAAAAAAAAATAAGTTTTGAGTTTCAAACTAAAGGATATGAAGATTTTAAAGGACAAATTTCTAAGTAAGTATAGAATTTGTAGGAACACTAACTAACCAGAGTAGGACTAAATATAAAGTAAATGTGACTGATGTAATTGAAAGTGTGTAATCGAAAGGTATAAAGTTTATGAGTCCCTTAAGAATTGGTTCTGAAAAAAGGGAAGATAAAAAATGGAATATAAATAATTTAATAGGAAGTAGGGTCTTAAAGCAACCCGAAGATGACATAAGCTATCAAAACAATAAAGGAAATACTAGTATTAGATTTATAAACTATAAATCAAGAGCTTTAGATGATTTAGACTCAATTATATATTATCGAGGATAATAGAAGATATAGTGTATCTGAATTCATGAAAAAATTAGTTTAGACAGTGAAATAAAATATGATAAAGGCAAGTTAAAGTATATAACTAAGGAATATAATAATATTGTGACTAGTGAATGGTCTATAATAAGAGAAAAAGAGATCTATTTCTATAGAAAATTATCGAGGTTAAGAAGATTAAAAATAGATAAAGAATTAGTTATAAATAATTCAGAAACATAAAAGGATAAAAGAAGACAACTTAGTGATAAGATGAAAGCAAAAAACTAAAGATACTAAAGGAAAATAGGTAGTAAGTGAAGAAGAATAGTGGAAAATAAATAAAAAATTATTATTAGAAAGCTATTAATAAGATGATGATTTATTGAATGAAATATACAATGAAGAAAGGACTATATATAATGCAAAACAATATAGTGATTTTATAGACTCTTTAGATGAAATAGGTTTACATTTCTTAGATAATACAATGAAAGCGATACAGGTAGATATATGGGGAGGAAAGAAAAGAAGATATGATGAAAGTTCAGTACAAAATGAAGGAGAAGTCAAGAGACCATTAAGAGTAGCAGGAAGATGGCCTTTAGAAAAAGAAGAATATCCATACAATTATATCCCTAGACAATATAGATACATAGACTCTAAGAAGAGATTTTGAAATGACCATAAAATTTTAAAACCATAAGAGTGATGGTGCAATATTAAACTTAGCTGCATATGATCCTATAGACTGGACAAATATCATAAGTATATGGAAAGTTCTGATAGTGCAAAGGTATATATAAAATCAATATAATATAGAAAATAAGGTAGAAGATATGATAACTTATTTAGAAACATTTCTAGGTGAATCTATAAAAGTTTTATGGGAATAATGGGTAAAAAAGAATCCTAATCTTTATGAAGAATTAAAGAGAGCATGTAGAAATCCAAATAACTTTGCAAATATAATATCAAATATTGTTATAGCAAAAGATCTTGAATTGGGATATACTACTTTACAGAACAAAAGACTGAGAGAGATAGAAAAATTGACATTAACAAACTGGAAAGGTATAAAAGAATTCTCACAATATTATTTATATAATGACACTATTGCTAAGCAAGGTTACAATAAAGGGGTAGTTGAGAGATATTTTAACAAATTACCTTATTCTTTAGGAAGCATGATATTCGATGAATATAGAAAAGAAACTGAATGTGCAGTTATTAATATATCTCAAGCTATAGCATCTGTATTTAAGCAATTAAGGAATATATACACAAATATACAAGCTCAAAGATCCATGAAACATGCAGACTATAATTTTTGTAATAACGTAGTCTAAATACCCTTAACATATGGAGAAGATAAACCCAAGGTTAGAAAATATCATAAACCTCAAAATAGAGGATAAAATAAACTTATGACAAAGAAAAAATATTTTTTTAAAAAAATCAGATAATAAAGTTCTATATTTACATACAAGAAATGTTAGGCGTTATAATCCTAAAAAAGTTATGATAAAACATGTAGATGCTTTATATGTAATTCACCAGATCATTTAAGTAAAGCTTGTCCTAATAAAAATCAGAAAAGATATTCTAGTAAATATAAGAGCGAGAAAGAGTTCTAATAATAGATAGTGTCAATGGAAACATATTAGTATGTGATGAGGGAAATAAAGGATGATGAGTCAGCATATTCAATAATTGAAATAGAAGAGATTGAGAATGATGAAGATGAATATGAGTCAAGTAATGATGAAATAAACTTAATAGATGAATTAGCTAGTTTAAAAGTTGAAATGATGGATCAAGTAAACTGTGAACATGATTAGATTAGAGGAGAATGAGATTATAATATAAAATATGCTTTCTGTATTTATTATCCAAGCCAAGAAAATAGAGCTACCTATAGCGTATGTTTAAAACAGGTATGCACTAAATGTTTAAAGGCAAAAGGCCAAAGATGGAGAAAAGAATTAGAATTAGAACCAGATAAAAGAATATTATCTAGTAGAGTTAGAATATTAGAAAATAGGATAAATAAATTAGAAGTAGAGTTAGAGGATTTAAAAAATCAAATGGACACGAAAGGTTGCAAGAAGAAAAAATTATGGAAAATATTAAGTTTAAAGACACTAAAAAGTAGCAAGAAGATAAAATTGTAGAAAATTCTGAGTTTAAAAACAGACACTAATATTAAAATAAAGCAAAGGGGCTAAGATGATCTAGTTAAAAGATGTTATAACTAATTTTACAAATAAATATATAGTTAAGTTACCTTTCAAAGAAATATTGGAAATAAGAATTCCTGTAAAGATAAAGCTGAAATCAAATGTTACCTATAAAATATTATCATTAGTGGATACAGGATGCATAAAATATATTATTCAAGATGAATACTTTATAAAATGCCCTGAAATAGTTCATACAATATATGATAAAACAGAAATATCCACAGATATGTCAGGAATAAAAAAGATTCATAACCAATTGGTATATAATATTGAAATGTATATAAATGACACAAAATATATAATAGATGAAATTACAATAAGATATTTATCCATGATAAATGACAAAATGATAATTGGTCTAAGATTTTTTATAACAATCAGTGCAAACCATAATTATACATGAGCAAGGAATCACGTTTATTCCATATCAAGATAATGTTCCATATATCTCAGAAGTGCGAAAGTGTGTAGAGACACCTCAGTTTAGCACTCAGAAATTTCTAATCTTGATCTTCAAAGTACCAATAAAAATAACACACCCCCTGAAATAAATATAGAAAAAGACCTTAGTGCAAATATAGAAGAATATTTTATATCAAATTCTTGTGTAGAATGCATTTGGTTACAATCATTCGCACCCAATTAGTATAGAGATATAAAATCCAAGAAGGATATAGAAAGGATTGTCCAAATATTAAAGGATATCCAAATAATTGGAGAAATACATATGAAACATTGGGATAAAAATATTATCATATGTAAAATAAACATAATAAATCTAGAATATATAATTAATACATGTCCAATAGAAACTGCTCCAAAAGATATAGAAGAATTTAAAATGAATATAGAAAAGCTATTAAAGTTAGGGGCAATAAGAGAAATCAGAAGTCCGCATAGATCGATCGCCTTTATAGTCAGAAATCATTCTGAGATAGCCAGAGGCAAGTTTAGAATAGTTATTAATTATAAAAAGCTAAATGATAATACCATATATGATACTTGTAATATTCTAAATAAGTAAGAATGGATTAATAGAATACAAGAAAGCAAATATTTTTCTAAATTTGATATAAAGGCTGGATTTTAGCAAGTAAAGATGGCAAAATAATCAATAAAATGGACAGTATGCACATGTCCTCAAGGACATTTTGAATGGTTAGTAATGCCTTTTAGATGGGTTTGTGGCTTATGACTTTTTATTTTTGCTATAGTAATTAGTTTTTAAACGGTATATTTTATGATGTCTACTAGTCGATTGTAGTATATATTGTAGTGACTTTAGTTATACTGACTAAAATCATATGCAACTATCTTTTTCTTTATAATTTTTTATAAATAATCAAAATTTAAAAGTTAAAGCTATAAGGTATAGTTGAACAGAACCCACCGAGTGGATGGGTCGTCTTCTTGCTTTTACGTCACCCTTTTTTTTACTATTACTGCAAATCCAATTGCCCGAGCACGTACGAACGTCTCAGTATGTGCATGATATGACGTGCTGCTGCAGCGTGTGTACTACTCCTTATATATATACTGTCCTTTTAATGGATCACTCGCTCCTGGTACGTATACGTACTATGGAGTCTACACAATACTGCAGGCTACTACGTACTCGGCAATTAATCGTACGTAAATCGATGAGATATACTCCTAGTGCATGTATTTATACTGCTACCATATATATTTCCTATATATATATATGTATATATGAAAAAAATTCTACTTCAATATGTAGTTATTCTCACATCTAAAATACCACCTAAAGAATTTGAAATAATCTTTTATCACTTTAGATATACTTATATATTAATTATAAAATGCTCTAATATGAACCATACGAAAAAATTCCAAAGGAATATATAGTTTTTAGCATACTTTACAAATACTTTTTATGTATACATATAATTTTTAGCATACTTTACAAATACTTTTTATGTATGCATATAAAAGAAGTATATCTAAAAAATATATATATACCACCTCTGAAAAATATACATATTATCTGGATGATCTTATATACTACATATATATACCTTTTATTACGTGAGATATTTTCTATATTGTAAGATATGATATAGAAAGTAACTACTTCTAAGAGTAGATATATATGTAGTAACAGTCTCGTACATACATGTACACTTGCCGCCTCTTAAGTGGCATCGTATCTGCACAGGTCGATCGACGTACGTGCTAATTAAGCCAGCTAGTACGTACGTGCATGCATGTGCTACGCCGTGGTACGTACTAGCATGTACTCTTACTGGTTGCTACCATGCAAGCATAAGCAGTAGATCTGTAGAACAGTGGTGTAGATGACAGGGTCTGCATGCGCATACTAGTACCTACTACAGTGTTTTTGTCGCCCATCGCCCACCGCCGTTCTGAGCGGGGCCTGACAGTGAGTTCTTGTAGACTGAAAGTTTACGGTTTATGATTTAAATATTTAAATTCTAGTTATTTGCAAAAGGTAGTATATATAGAAAAATAGTCACATATAATTTTGATCAATACAGCTAAATTTAATATACTTTTTACTATAATTTTTTATTAATCTATTTTAGAAAACACACTATTTAAAAATTAATTATCATAGATAATATAAAAGCCACATATAAATAAATGCAGAACCCCACTGACATGACAGTAAAGGCTAGGGTGTAATTTCCCAGCGGGGCCCCAGGGGCGGGTCGGGGGTAATATCCCCAGCGGAAGCAGGCGGGGCCTTGAAGCTAGCGGGCGGGGCGGGGTCATCCTGCCCATGGTCCCACGGGGACCCGATAAAAAATAAAAATAAATATATTTAATAATAGATTATTATTTTTAATACAAGAGATTGTATTCTTTTCTTGTATATTTAGACTAAAACTTGAATTTATATGTTAGAATATATATTTTGAAGCTATATTTTTAAAAATAATATGCTTAAGTAATTATAAATTAATAAATAAAATCAAAAATTTATTTTTAAACAATAAATTTAATTTTTTTTAATCCCCGCGGGGATCGGGGACGGGGGGCGGGTCCCCGCGAAGCTAAACGGGGCGGGGCGAGGGGCGGGTTCGCGGGGGGCGGGGCGGGGCCACGGAGGCTTCCCCCGCCCCGCCCCGCCCCGTTTATACCTCTAGTAAAGGCTCTCTTCAGAGCTCAAATGATGGGCATGGATGCAGTAAATAGTGGTGATTGATCTACACGTTGTCAGAGAGTGAATACATACATATACAGTTGGCATGTGTACTTGGATATCATACGTGAGGGTATACAGTACGTACATTGCCCTCTGTACTTTGGATATATCGTCTACAGGTTGCCTGCGTGCCTTGCTATGATTTGCCGTGTGAACGGGATTCCTTGGCTGCTGCGTGCAGCTTGAATATCAACGGCAAGCGCGTGCATATCGCCCGAGCCCTGCGAGTGACGGCCGGCCTAGATTGCGCTGGAGCAACCCGCGCGGGCAGGATTTCAGCCGGACAGTACGTCCGCGTACGTTCGATCGGTTGTTCCTAGCAGTGTACGATCTAGATAGATGATCCAACGGCCGAAACTCACTGTAGGGCAGGCAACGACACCGCATTAAACAGCTTTAGTTTCTGATTTCTAACTTATGATTTATTATCTTTCACCTTTCGTTTTTACCTTTTAGCTTTTTCTTTTTTTCTCCTATTTCATTACATTATCGCTGATATAATATTTTTTATATTTACTTATATAGAATAAATTAACAGTAACTATAATATAAAATAAGTCATAACTTTTGACTTATAAATCACTTAAAGCGCCCCGTCATTCCCACCTGAGTCCTAACCATTTCCTCTTGTTTTTGTTTCTTCATTTCTCTGATGCACTTGCATTAATGAATCCACTAAAGCTAAACCTAGCTTTGCATGCATGCATGCCCAGGCTTTTGATCAACACGCAGAAAAGGTGTCTCGGTTATTAAATCAAGGCCGCGCTCTTTGTAGCGACCGTGTCCGTTTCTGCGTCCGTGGAGGTTTTTTTTACTGTTGCTTTTTTTTTGTTTTTGGGTTTTTAATTTTTTTTATATTCCTTTGCATTGATTGTGACATGGTAATATGTTTGTTTTATTTTTAAATTTTTTAAAAAATTAATTATGTCAAATAAACTAACTTAGATATAATAAAAAAAGTTAACTACAATAAAAAATTCATTAGCCACCGTCATTCTGAACACCCCAATACACGTTGATGAAGCCATGGATCGATCCGTTACGTGCACTATTGAGATATGGGCGACAGGCATAAAGCTAGCTGTGGTGGTCGAGCTAGCCCCAGTTCTACAGATCCTAGCAACACCGGATTATTGCAATTAACGGCCATGGATTTATAAACGAAGGAACGAATGATCGAGTGAAAACATCAAATATTTGGACGCCCACTGTTGCCATTAACCAACATGGACGGCGAGATTATACGGCCATTCACGCCCCACGATCCATGGCTCAGAAGCTCGGCGCAGGCACATTCATGGCGGCCAGGCCTGGGACCATGCAATCGGCACCCAATCCTCGCATCATTTACTGGCTAGCAAGCACTAGCAAGGAGTACTTCACGCCTAGCAACGACAGTAGAACATGCATCGATGGATGCCATAGTCAAACGAGAGATATTGGGCATGTCCGGCTACTATAGTTTTTCAATCTGGGACGACAAGGCGATGAATATGTACTACTTGGCTGCAATAACTTGGGATCCTGCCAAGTAGATATGTACGTACGTACGTGCTGGACTGGTGGTGCTGCTACGTTGCTGCATGCGCGTCCTCAGTCCTCATCACTGGCAATCATGGATGGGCAGTGCCTGGAGAGCCCCGCAAGTGCTGCATGTATACACAGCAGGCTGCCATGCATTTGCCAAGCATGCATGCATGGCGGATTCTGTGATCCGTCAGCTAAAGACACAGGAAACGGTTAAGCCTGTTGCGTTGACTGGGTGAGTCCATTACATTCCATTGCGGAGGTCGGAGGAGCTTTCAAATGGCCTTGGTCAGCTCTAAACGATTTTAGCTTCTAATTATTTTTTACTTTCGATTTATTTAAAATAGAAGTTATTTGGAATACGTCGGCTTCTAATTTCAGCTTTTTTTGCCTTTTCTTTTCTCATCTTATTCATTTGTATTATTCGTGATGATATAATGGGTTTTTTTATTTTTTTTAATTTTTTTAATTGAATGACTCAGAAAAAACTAACAGCCATTACAGTGTAATTCTGTCAAAAGCCACCAGCCAAAACCATAAACTTTGGATGGGTTCTTTTGGCCTGTGGCTTATGGCTTAAATTTTTGAATTCTGGTTATTCGTGAGAGGCAATATGTAGTGAAAAATAGTCGCATGCGATTTTGGCCGGTATAACTGAACTCAGTATGTTTTTTACTATAATCTTCCTGTTGATCTCATCTTAAAAAATATATCATATAAAAATTAATTATTGTAGTCCGTACAAACAAAAACTGACTAAAAAGTCAAAACAAACCCACTAAAACCTTATGTTCTTTGAAGCAGACTAGTCGAGACCCCCAATGTGGATTCTGGAGACAGGAGTAGGCACCTATAGCTTGCTCCATATTGGCGGGACGATTAACACGGCCGGGATGGCTGCTACCAGGCTAGTCATTTTGTAGTTGGCGTCCGATGTTTTTTTCGAAAGAAAGTTGTACAGAACCTGAAGTGGATCCTAGCTTGGCCTGTGTGTTATTAGCTGGTTTTATAGCAATGTACTCCCTCCGTTCAAGTTTATAAAATGTATTTTCTTTTGATATATAGATTAAAAAGAAAGTGAAAATAGCTAGATTATCCGTAATTATTATCTCTAAGCACTATATTCAATATATACACGTAAGGAATAGTAAATAAAAATGTATATTTATTAGCGGCATAAAGAAAATATCATACTAATTTTTTATTAGAATATAAAATACATCTTATATTTATAGACAAGATCATTAAAACATATATTCTATAAACTTAGACCGAAGGAGTAATATTTTTCCTTCGTGCATTAGTGCTGAATGGTTTGGCTAGGCTATACACACGAGTTCAGACTGCGGACTTTACCTGCACACATGATAAACAGAGCACCAGAATGATTCAGATGCTTGATTCATGTATTATTATAGTCTGATGAACCAAATCCCCATACTGTGCTTTCTTCACTGTGATGCTCCCAGTTAGTAATTTTGAATTGTAGGCTTTTGAAGCAGCCCTCTGTCCCCTATCTGGGTGAAGATGTTGTGCTGAGATTTGATCTTGATGGTCATTGTAGTACTAGTCATACATCTTAAATGCCATAGATCATATATAAGTTCTCACTAGTTGTGACCGTGTAGATAATGGACTACAGGTACCTACCACAGCAGCATTTTTACAGGACCTACCTTGTGAACAGTATTCCAAGATCTTTCCATGATTTTAACTATCTGCGATAGAGATTACAGAGAAAGATACTCGTTTGCGATTTTAGATGGTACAGATGTTGGGCTTTTAACGTGTATTATAATTAACTTGTAGACTCCATCTTAAAAAATACTTCATTTAAAAGTTAGGTACTGTAACAAAAGCCAAAAGCCATTTTAAGAAGCTGAAAAGAACAAACTCCATATGTTATGCCTAGGCTATCAAGCTTAGCAGAAACTGTGTATGACAATACTGTTTCAAGGATGTACAGTGTACGGGTGAATCTGATGAGGATTGAGATTCCCTACTGTTCTAGTACACATAGTAGAGTCCCGCGTAGTGGTGTAACAGCCGTTTGATCTTAAAGAACGGCCTTGATAAGTAGGGGTGGAAACGAGCCGAGCCAAGCCAGCTCGAACCAATCTCGGCCAAGCTCGCACTAAGCCGAGCCATAGCTCGGCTCAGCTCGGCTCGTTCAGAAACCGAGCTAGAAGGCAGGCTCGGTTCGGGCTCGACAGATGGCTCGAGCCGGCTTGCGAGCTCGAGTAAAGGCTTGGTCTGGGGTTTCGTTATACCCAGATGGCCAGATCCGACGCCGCCTCTCGGTCTACACCGCTCGGAGCGCTGCCCAAATCCGCCGTCGCTGCCTCTCGATCTGCGCCACTCGGGCTCAGCTCGTTAGTGAGCCGAGCTGCAGTAGAGGCTTGGCTCGTTGAAAAAATTTTCGAGCTTGAGCCGAGCCAACTACGAGCTCAAATAGCTCGTGAGCCTCAAGTTTTTTGTCTATCCCTATTAATAAGAGATAATATTTTCAAAAGTCCGAACAGCACTCGACCAGAAACCAGAAATGAAAATTTGATTTGTGCATAATTGTAAAACTAGTGTTAATTCTTGATTGTTGATCAAATGGCTCCTCTGCTGCAGTGCTCTGACGATAGGCCAACACCTCAACCACCAACTTCGCAACTAGCAAGCAGGTTAACCAACCAGCTCATCGACTGTCGCAAAATTACAAAATATAAATTCTTCCATACATACAGCTCCCTGTTCTATCTTCGAGAAATCCATGGTTCAGTAAAAAAGATATTGTTATTTCCCCTATGAATCTGAAAAAATCATAGTAACATACTGGCCCAAAAAACTGTAAATATGTGCACAAGCAGAAGAATGTATATATTTTCTTATTGAATTTCACGTCACAAAAAACACCATTGTTTCTATTTCAATCTTGGATCTCCACACACTAGATTGGTCAGGCTAGCCATCTCAATTCATCCAATATTGTAGTTAGCCCTTCCATAAAAGTAACCCAAAAGATTGTTTGTACAATTGTACATTTCAAATTTCCTTTCTTTTCCTGTAAATGGACTCTGAATGGCAAATCATATATAACTTTCGCCAAAAAGGTGAATCTTTGGCATTTCAAAATGGGAAGGTCCCTGTCAGGCGGATATGCTCAAGGGTGCGCTTCAGGCCATACTGAACAACAGCCCGGTTCCCAGCTCTGAAACCATCTCCATAGGCCATAGAGGTATCCGACTCAATCTGGTGCTTGAAAAAATCCCCAAGCTTCCGCTCAAACTGAGATCTCCTACCCTTTTTCGACGATGTGGATGATGAAGAGGATGAGGACGTCGATGCAACATTACTGCCTGATCCCGCCATGATCTCTGACTCAATCCACATGTGAGCAAGAACTTGGCATATGCCCTCTTCTACATCTGGACGAAGCGTGCTATATCCTGTGAGTACATATTCATTAGCATGAAATGTCCATATATCATTTTTTTAGTAGATAGGATATAGTTAAATCATAGTAGCAAGCTAATGCAAACTCTTCTTCGTAGATAAATTAGTGTTGACTATGTTGTTATTTTGCCAATACACTTATGATTAGTGACTTCTAAGTGGGGGATTACCAACAATTTCAAGTGTCGAAATTTGAATTTGAAATCGATAACTGGGAAAACCGGGCGGTTACCGAACATAAAAAACTGGAGAAAAAAAGCTAAAACTAGTTTTCAAATTTAAAATTAAAAATTCCTAATACATTCATGGCAAAAAGCATGAAGTCAAGTATGAGAGATACATGCATCTTCCTAATAAATTATATTAGTGTTAAACAATATAAACATTATTAGAGAAACTAACTTTTACATTCAAAAATTTAAATTTGAATTAAATAAAAAACCGTCGGTCTAATACATCCATGGCAAAAAAACATAAAGTCAAGCACGGGAGGTGCATGCATCATCCTAATAGATTCCATTAGTGTTGAACAATATAAACATTATTAGAGAAATTAACTTTTACATTCAAAATTTTAAATCTAAATTAAATAAAACTGACGGTCTAATACATTCATAGCAAAAAACATGAAGTCAAGCACGAGAGATGTATGCATCTTCCTAATACATTCTATTAGTGTTAAACAATGTAAACATCATTAGAAAAACTAACTTTTACATTCAAAATTTTAAATTTGAATTAAATAAAAAACCGCTGGTCTAATACGTTTATGGCAAAAAACATGAAATCAAGCATGGAAGGTGTATGTATCTTTCTAATACATTCTATTAATGTTAAACAATGTAAATATAATTAGAGAAACTAACTTTTACATTCAAAATTTTAAATTTGAATTAAATAAAAAAATCGTTGGTTTTTATTCTACCGGTTGCCACCGGTAGAACCGGTTACCAACAGTAGCCGGCCGGTTACCGCCGGGATTTTGAACCCTGGTTCAGACATTAATTTGTAACAGTGCACTTTTAGTACCAGCTCAATGACTGTCACTAACCTGTTTTTGTGAGAACAAGGATGTGGTATTTAATATGAAATACTGGTTCTTTTCTACTCTCTTGACTTTCAATATACGAGTTAGTATGCTATTTTATTATGATTTCTGTTTAAGAAAGAACACAATTAAATACCACCTTTAAGTCGCAACCAGGCATGCATCATCTCATGAGCTAAAATTGAACCTGTCAACAATCTGCAAGAACAAAAACACATTAGAAATTCATAAGGTCATACCAACATATTGAGTTCATCAGGTTCCAACATAGAAGAATCAAATGACAACACAACGAACTATTTGCATATTGTACAGAAGACGATACAATGATGAAGCACAAGATTAACAATTTTCTCATTCACTCTCTTCAGAAAAGTCATAGCCCAGAATATCTTCAAATAATCCATGCATTCAGTTTTGCCACATAAAAAGAATAATATTCTGAATCAGTTGAAACAAAACTTTTTTTGAAGTATTCCTATTATTTTTCATTTAGAAGCTGCCAATTCTGACATTATGAAACAGAAAACTAATGCTTCACCTTGGGAGACCATATAGAATGAGAATTGCAGTCACTTCACATCGCCGTGTCAACCTATATGGCTCTGTTATCATTTCCATAATTTTGTTTCCAGCCATTCTTGGTTTCCTCAATATCTGTAAATAATATCACTACCCAGTCAGAACCCAGCAGATTCAATAGATTGAAGTAGAACTTGGACTTAAATGACAAAAGAACCATTTATCTGGTATTTAGAACAGTTCTCACCGTGCTGACAGTCTGTTCTTCTGATAAGCACAAACCTCTTGTTTCTGGAAGATGGTGGTGACCCTGGTTTCCACAGAAAACAAAATAATTACAACTACTAGTATAGTGAAAACAGGATAATGATGGATTGTTCAGCATGATCAACGTACAGTCTTCTCTCCTTCCATGGCTTCATTTAAAGCCTGTCGTTCTACCAGAAGCAGAGGAACCTGCTGTTCCACTTTCATATTCAGACCTTCATAAAATTCCTGTATTTCAAGATAAAGAGGCTGGCACTCGCTCGTATCCATCACTGCAGAGTCAAGGCACTCCAAGCAAAGCTTACGACCATCATCCAGCAACACATATCTTGACTCCCTTGGCTGATAAGTAAATGAACCATTTTGGAATGAACTGATCCAAATTTTGCAGACAGCAACTTATCTAACCAAGTATGCTCAAGATCAAATTTCTAAAACCAAAACATGATAACTGAACATACCTCCATTCTTTCACAGCTACAGCATCTTGGAGTACCATCCACCTCATGTGATGGACAGTATTTTTGTAACCAGAAAGGATGTGCCCTATATTCAATAAGGCCATTCATATTTGTAGGAATCTGAACAAGGAACCATAAGATGGTGCATATGAAAACCAAAAATAGAAGCCAGCTGTTAAACATATCAAAAACTTGCACAAGATATCTAGAATTTGTTGCCCCAAGACTTATGCTTTCCAATGAAAATCGTAACCAATCAGCTAACTAAAATGGACAGCTATCTACATGCTTCAAGGCTTTTATGATTGCAATGAGAAAAAACATGCATATCATCATATATTAGCAAGAGCATGAAGGAAAACTTCCCTTCGTTCAATAACAACATAATCTTTTTGGAGGCAGATTTGATATTTGATTAATTTTTAGCACAGATTGCATATGAAATGTAGAACAAAAGTAACCCTCTTATGCAAGCAGATAAGAACAGAGTAATGAAGTGATTCTTACAAATTGCTTGCAGACATCACATTTTGGGTGAAAGCGCTCCTTGTAGCAAGTTTTATGGTATGGATGATTTCCCGACATGGAGAACTGCATGACTGTGTTGGTAAGGTCAATATGTTAACACAACTGCTTAATGAGTAAACAAAAGTTACCTCATAGTCATATATTGGTTGACTACATGCATGGCAACGAAAACATTCTGGATGCCAAACAGCTCCCATGCAACTAAGAAAACGCCCATGGCCAATTTCACTGTGACATCCAGCACATGTCCTGAGGAAATACATACATACCACATTATAAAATAGTCACAAAGTAAAGAAAAACTCAGCATAATCCCGTTCTTGCATATCACCCTAGTGTGTTTGAGAGCATTATTGCATCTTCCTGATATGTTTTAAGTAACAAATCATACACTGATACACTTTTTTTGTTCTTTTGACAGCATTGGCAAATTCACACATCCAAGGCACTTCTGGTAAAGATATAAACACACCCTATGGTTCTGGCCACACTTCAACACTTACATGCAATGGTGTGTCCAATAACCACAGCCACTTGAAGTCTAACAAGGTTTTTTTGTTTCACTTTATGTTGGAACTCTAAATTTCAAACCACATTTAATAGTTTTTATTTTTTGAAGGGACAGTTTGCAATAGTCTACAAAGGACTGAAAGAACAAGATTAAGAAAATGAACTTGGTATAATGAAGTGCACAATTTTCAAAACTCAGATAAAAATTACTCAGTTCCATACCTTTAGCTGTACAGAATTGTTTCAAAAAAATCATGGGAGATTGCCTTTGACTTCCTTAGTGGATATGCAAACTCAAATTGAAAAGATGCCATATAAGTTCTCACCCAAGACACATTCCGCCACTACGATATATGTGTGAAGCACTTAAACAAAATGTGTATCCAGGGAATGAATTGCCAAAGTCAACATCCCATGTGCACTAGAAAGAATAAAATAACATGTGCTATTTTTTTAACTCTAGCATGCAGATTGTAATGTTCAGAACTTACTGTACTTCTTTCACATCAGTCAACTCAAAACAGCATGTCCAAATAAAGTATCTAAGCATACTTAAGTGAGAGCCATGAAAATGAACCTGAATCCAGAAGAAAACATAAATGGCAATGGTTGATATGTATTGCCACCGTTGGCACTGCCATTTTCTCGAGCACGAGGAGGAGATTCAACATCCAAACTTTCCTGAATAGCTCTTGCAAGTTGCTCATCCTCCTCCAAATGCAGACCCTTTTCTAGAAGGAAAAAACAAATGTAACCAGAAAGTATTACACTTAAACCATGGATTAATAGGAAATGCTTGAGTGCAATAGCATCGGAAAGTCAGAGTACAGTGAGGCAGTGAGCTAGGATAGCTTGATGGGAAGATGCAAACGACATAACATTTTCACATAATATTCTCACTGCAAGGGTGTACTTTTATTACTTGGTCTCAGTGACAATCCAAACATTCAGTACATCAATATATACAAATGTTTACTCCAGGAATTTTGATTGTTACATCTACAACCATAGAAACTGAACCAAACTTTTTTCCAACCCATCTTCAAAAATAAATTCACTGATGTCGATTGAGTAGTTGCCATAACCAAAAAGTAGCCACATGTATATTCCTTTTTCTTCTTACCATTGGAACTGTTTGTGCTCTGATGTTTTGGATTTTACTTAACTCCACAATCCAAAGACATCTATGAAAAACTATTTCCACTCAAAATCAAAATAACTCT
Organism: Melocanna baccifera; assembly: GCA_036346265.1. Lineage (NCBI taxonomy): Eukaryota > Viridiplantae > Streptophyta > Magnoliopsida > Poales > Poaceae > Melocanna > Melocanna baccifera. The sequence goes on along the minus strand of CM070691.1, from coordinate 2,402,567 downwards.
GACCAAGTTCTTATGGGCCTATTTGCTGATAGCTGTGGCTGATGGCTTTTGGCTGCGGCTAATAGCTTTTTTGCTATTTGTGACAGAGATTGCGGAAAGAGAGATACTCGCTTGCGATTTTTAATGGTACAGATATTAGTTTTTTAACGTGTACTACAATTAATTTGTAGACCCCATCTTAAAAAATATTCCGTTTAAAAATTAGTTACTGTAGTAAAAGCCAAAAGCGGCTTTTAGAAGCCGCAAAGAACATGGCCATATATAAATGTCCAAATGGATAAAGATCAACCAAGATCAGAAACAAGAAATGCCAAGAACTTACTATCCTAAACAAAGATTCCCCATGAACATACTATATCATCTGTAACGAACTAGCTCCAAAAACTTTGTAATAGTAGTAGAAATGTGCAGAAGGGGCTTTATTAATACATTAAGCACCTTGGCAGATGTCATGGCATAAGAATGACAAAAAAGAACGGCCACTGGAAATGAAGCAGCAGAGGATTTTCAGCCTTTTTTTGGACAATGACTCAATGAGCATTTGAGCAGCAGGAGTAATAGATACAATACTTACCTATTGCCCTTGCCTTTCTTTGTTCCTCTTCTGATAGAGATATTGCTATAGCACGGTCGATATCCTCATTGTCAAATTCCGGAAGGACATCCTAAATTGAATGTGAAAAATGGATCAGCTATATAGTCAAAAGAAGTGGACTTTCTTAGTTCTTTATTTTTCAACCTACATACCAAACACTATTATAATGGTATATAAGCTCATTATCATTCAAAGCAATTAGTGCCTCTAGGGACCTACCAAGTAAGATGGCAGATGGCAAATATTCAATATCATATAGTGATATAGATAAGGACACGTAAGCTAGCCTATATTGGATGGTAAAGATGTATTTTTTCAACAAGGGGCAATTGCATCCATGCACCTAAAAAGTACAGAAATTATCAAATTACAGATATACACCTGCAGAACTGGTACTGTTGTATACTCCTACAAAACACAAACGATTTCCTCTAATAACCTTACAATAGCAAACAGGTATAATAATTGCCATATCAAATGTATTGTCAATGCTTCTTCATATCGTGTTGTTCGAGACGTCAAAATGTAGCTACATTTCACATTGTGCAAGTGACATCCACCATGCTGGTGAGTGTCAGAGGTGTACAAGAGTTGTAATCATGGCCATGGCCAGTGCATGAGGTGGGGACCTGGTGGGCCCACTGCCTCGATCTCAAACCACATCTCAGCGATAACCTGTTGGTGGAGATCAGCAGCCATCAATGGCAGGTCGAATGGCACCGATGTGGGCACTTATAGACGCGTGCAAACAGCAGTTCCATCAAAGGCATCAATGTTGCACTCCGGGTTGCACATGCTGCTGCACCGCGAAAGCCGAGGCATCCATTAGTTCATTGCTGCTGATCAACCAAAGATTGTTGGATCGTAAGGGCCTTCTCACCCCAAAAGCTAGCCAATGAGATGAGAGACTCCCCCACTTTTAAACTAGATCTCTTGCCCTTCCACAACCAATGTGGGACTATTTCAACAATCTCCCCCTTCACACATTGGTGTCTCTCAGCCGTTCACTACCCATTCACTGTACACCGACGGTACCTCAGGGTCCCCTTCACCGTACATCGACGGTCCCTCAGGTTCACAGTCCATCAGGCATTCACACCCTAATGTCCATTGAGCCAGAGATGTTAGAACCGGGCTTTGATACCACTTATTGGATCGTAAGGGCCTTCTCACCCCAAAAACTAGCCAATGAGATGAGGGACTCCCCCACTTTTAAACTAGGTCCCTTGCCCTTCCACAACCAATGTGGGACTATTCCAACAAAGATTGCCCTAGCCTCGGCGCAGGATTGTGCTTGTGTTATTTGCTTGGATTAGTAGCATGGTTTAATACTAATTAGGTTGTTGAGGTAGAGATATATAAGTTTTGTTGCTATATAGGGGTATATACAACAGTTGCAGCTATATATACATAATGTCAGAACCACTTGTGCGGATATAATTGCCGCTTTCAAAGATGGGTAGTCAAAACGCCATATAACAAGAACAGTACTACATTGATATTTATTAATTGTTTTCCCTTTATAACTTGCACTCCCTCCATTTACAAATATGTCATTGGCAGTCCCCAAGATATATCTGTGACTGTTAATAATAAAATTATTTTAGCAATTGATTGCAAAGTTGCAACGTGATGATAGTACCTTTGACAACATCTATTGGTATTGCTTTTATGTGACCAATCTCGATACTGTTATGAATAGCACTTGTATTCATCATGAGGTCAATGGACCAATATATATATACGTACAGGTATATCATATATGCAGGAAACCCCTTATACAACAAGGTAATTACATAGCTATATGAGATATGTCTAACACCCCCCTCAAACTAATGATGGATCAACAACAAAAAGTCTAGAGAGGTGAAAACTATGCTGAGCTCTGGTCTGTGGCACAACAGCAAGATACAAAAAATCACTAGATGACTCGTAGCGGGTGCGCAGATGTGCCCACATCGCCTGGGCGGAAGCCAGACCAACAACATCACCAGTGAGGTGCACCTCCATGCTGGTAACCAGAATAGCAAAAACACGAGCATCCTCATTAATATATGTCTTGTAAGCAGCATACTAAGACTAAAAAGTCTCTATGGCAACCTCAAAAGACTCAGATGCATTTGTATGAGTGTCCTCGGAAGTATTCTTCGGAAGTACAGACGCAGCAGGTGGAGTAGAGCAAGACGGACAAGGCAACTCATCGGTAAAAAACTCCCAAAGACGCTGACCATGCATATGGAGACGCATATACTGAAACCAATACCGATAGTTGAGACCATCGAAGATCACTGGTTAACGAGGAACAGGACGGTGCCTGCAAAAGAAGATATTTTTTCCTTTTTTTTCCTTTTTCCTTTTTTTTGTCGGTCGGTACCTTTAATGGATCGGTTCTTTAACCGACCAAGCTAAAAACATGAGCAAAGCCAAGCAATGAGAGAAGTAGTTACCAATAAGCAAAGAGCGGCGGCGCTCCGAGCAGCGACGGCTACTCCGATTCCAGCTCCGGCAACTCCGGTGACCAAAGAACAAAAGGGGCAGCGGCTGGTGCTCCGAGCAACTCCGGCTCCAGCAGCTTGACTCCGACGACCGAAGAGTGGCGGGACGGCCAACGGCGACCAGATCCGGCCGGTGGCTGGGGACGAGCACGAGCCGACGGCGGCCCGGCGAGATCCGTCGAGAGCCAGCGGCTCCAGAGACGGCGTCACCAACTGGATCTACCATGATCAAAGAGCAGCGGCCCAGCTCCAGTTGACGAAGAAGCGACTGCGGCGGCAAAAGAACCCAAACAGCGGTGACGAGACAAGCACGGACCGGAACTGTAGGTATAACGAAACCCTAGGTTTGACTCTGATTCCATGTTATGAATAGCATTTGTATTCATCATAAGGTCAATGGACCAATATATATACACGTATAGATATGTCATATATGTAGAAAACCCCTTATACAACACGGTAATTACACAGCTATATAAGATATATCTAATAGATACAACTTTTATATTTAGTGGTTACAGTTCGAAAACTTTGATTGTGCATGTACCGTAGTGGCATATCCTTTCAGTTAATTGTGACATACAGTATTCGATACATGGGTGCATTCCGAGCTTTCTTGAAGCTAATCTCAAACACATCTCCTTTGCCTATCCTAGTTAAATACAATGACATCTGTTTACCCGGAAACTGAGATACACTATAGAAGAATATTCCACTATAGAACACCGGTGAACCCTTACTGCTGAGGGGGCAAGTGTATCACACAGAAGTACTTACAGTCACAACCACGGAACTCGAGGTTTCATTCCATACTGTCTCTTCTGCCGGTTTGCTGTGATATTGCCCTTCCGAGATTTTGTGGCTTGAACCTCTAAAAAATTTGGTCAGCCAACCCATGTTGTTCCAAATGGCAATTAAGGAACACCGTAATCTGCAATCAACCGATCATGTTAGGACACACACAATGATAGCAAGAAATTTTGGGAGATGGAATCAATGCCAAAGAATTGCAACAGGTTACCAAAGCTAGTCAATTTAGTAGATCGATTATCAGGTAAATTGTCGAGCTGTTTGTACGCTCTCACCCTGACCCAGCTCCCTAACCAAGAACCTTCTAGCTCGCAGAAATGGTTAACAAGATGGATCGGGGATCAAGCAAGGATTCGCAGACCCAATCCAATCACCAAGGGGACTCACAAGGGCGAGGGTTTCTATCACTAGCAGCATCGCGTCAAAACTTAGGCTCGGCAAGGTAAAATGAAAAATGCAAGTCTGCGGTGGAGAGCCCGCGGGGATCGCGACGGCGGCCGAAAAGACGCACGGGACTGCGAGGCGGCCGTCGTCAGGGACGGCAGCCGCAAGATCGACAAGATCGAGAGGGGGGCCGCGGGTGCTGAGCCGCGTCTCTATCGGGTGAAATGCGAGCACCGCCGCGCCCGAGGAAAATTGCGCGGAAACAAGAGAGCTCAGCTCCGATCACCTGATCACGGCGCCGCCGCCGACCAAACCCGAAGCAGCGTCGGCGACGGCCGCCACGGAGACGGGAGACGGAGTAGGGATCGCCGCTGGGGCTGGACGAACCGCGACTCGGCGAGCCACCCCCTCTCTACTCCACCAGCAAGAAGCCAAGAAGAAGCTATCAAGCTACGACAAATCGGAACAAGAAGAAAGAAAGCCGAGACGGAATACGCGTATGTACGTACGTATAGGGCAAGAAGCCAAGAACGCCCTGGCCTGGACGGGATTCGGGTGGGGTGGACACTGGACTGGGATTTGGGATTCTCTCTCCGCTTTGCTTTTTGGGACCGGGGGGCGAGTTGGCAACGGGCAGGCAGGTGGCGATGCTACCAAGGACGAATTGGTTTCTTTTTTTTGGTCCGGTTTGCCATTTTCCAGGTGATTTTGGGGAGCGTCGGAGGAAGCGGACGGCGGCGCGGTGGCCGGCGGAGATGCGCGTGGGCGGTCACCGCGTCAGGCAACTTGCAAAACCGATGCCATGACAACGCGTGCAAGCTACAAGTCGTCTTGACGGCGGGTCGCAAAGGAGTACGGTTTAAGGCCTGGTTCCAAAATGCTGTATTTTTTTAATTTTTAATTTTTTTAATTAAAATAATATTGTAGTAGTTGTTAGCTTTTTCTGATGTATTTATGCCTTTTAACTGTAATATTACTATAATAAATGTTATTTTTTTTGAGATATTCAATTAAAGATAAATAAAAAATACCATTATATCTCTACAGATAATGTAAAGGGAAAAGGAAAAGAAAAATATTGCGTTAAAAAGCCAAAGTGTTCTAAACAGTGATAGCTCACTGTTTGAAACGAGACCTAAGTATCCCTTGTTTGGACTTTGGACTTGGCCATGGGGGTGTTTGATTTTGTAACACCTTGCTCCAACCTTTTGAGTCTGGAATGCTACCACTACTCCCTAACATTACTATTTATAACTGTTGTCGCTAGATTTAAGCAACAACTGCTCTAGTTAATTCTTAACGATACGACAATCAGCAGACTATTTTAACACTAACCACCAAAGGAAGTCATTAAAGTCTAAATATATCAACTGAAGATGATGTGTGAATTACTGCTTGTACGTGAAAACATATGTATTACTCTTCCCCATGCATGTCTTCATTACTCACCTAAAAACCAACAAATAAACAAGAGTAAATCCAAAGATTCAACAAGCACATCATAAAATGATAAACACTACTTTAGCATAAGCATTAGGGCATGTTCTTTGCGGCTGCGGCTGCGGCTGTGGCTTTTTGGCTGTTTGCGACAGAGATTGCGGAAAGAGAGATACTCGCTTGCGATTTTTGATGATACAGATATTAGTTTTTTAACGTGTACTACAATTAACTTGTAGACCCCATCTTAAAAAAATACTCCGTTTAAAAGTTAGTTACTGTAGCAAAAGCCAAAAGCCGCTTCTAGAAGCCGCAAAGAACAGGGCCTTAATCTAGCCATGTCATTTCCCATATGTTTCAACATAATTATAAACATAAACATATCGTTCTCCACATGTCCCATTATGATCATATTATCATTCTCATGTCTCATTATTATCATTTCATTAGTGCATTGTAAACTACTTTACATACTTATTTGCTCATCACATTGCATATACCAATATAGTTTGAGTGAATACCCATGGATATTCACCCTATCATGAACCCGTCCTCATTGACATAGAGATCTCTCCACTCCCGTGAAGGTCTATCGAAATAGGCCTTACAGATCCACCCACAGTAGATCTCTTTCTCATCATATAAGTACATATGAGGCAACTGCATGTGTCTATTGTCATAAATATACTTCATCATTATCACCATCAGCAGGGAAGCATCATTTTTACCCTGTTTTATCATCATTATCATCATCAAATAAGCAGTATCATATAACATAAACATCGCATATTTCACAATAATTATTGTCTATCACTCTACCATACACTTGGTTGTTTAATCTCGAGGACGATGCGTGGACGGCACTAACTCAGAGCCTCCACCTGTACAAGCATCATCCAGTTTTAATACCATAGCGATGCACGCACTTAAATGAACAACATCAATACTATGCGCAAAACCCGATATAGGCATAAAAACATTCAGGGTTAAGGATTTGCCACACATCAAACCCCCTTTTTCTTTTCTTTCTTTCTCTTTTTTTCTTTTTCTTTCCTCACCCAGCCTCCCTTTTTTCTCTCTCTTTTCTATTCAGTCGAACGGCCTTACCCTCTCTTCCTTTTTTGTAGCAATACTGCAATATTTTGTGCTAACTGCAAAATGTATTGCATACTAAAGAATCTTACCTTTCCAGCTGAAGCCGTACACGATCTGCCTTCCTGAATGCCAACGAAGTACACGATGATTTCAGAAAACCTTAGTGCAGTTATTTGTACTTTCTTCTTGCTACATGGAAGCATGACTCTTACTTCTCTGAAAATTGATGTGTGTGTCAGCAATCATGATTCCCAAGAATCACTGCCTTTGGAAACTGAAGATCTGAAATGCTTTTGACAAGTTGAACATTCTCATTGCCATTGTCACCTGCCATAGATAGAGGAGAGCATATGGGAGATGACAAACAGCATGCATATAGACGTTACTTCACAAAGTAAAGGAGTAAATCATGTAATACATAAATAGTAGAAAAGGGGGGCATACCTGTAACAAGTACCAAATCTGGCTGCATTTCAAACAGAGAACAGGTTAGAGCTTCTGAGAATAACAAAATAAGGTTATAGAAAATAATTGCAGTACGAACATTTTCTGTCAAATTCCAATGTCACTGCTGCAACATACATGTGACATGTTTAAGCATGGGCGGCAAGCATATGAAGGTCAGCACATTAATAAAAACATAACAGAACATGCATTTTAGACAATAGTACATTGTAAAACTAGGGAGAGGCTACAGCAATGAAATGTGAATAGCATAATGAGATATCCAAAATTCCAAATACAATGGACTGCATTCATCTAAATGTGCAATACCTGAAGAAACTGGAGGGCCTTTGAATCTTCCTCTAGGATCCAATCATTGTGCTGCAAGGTTCAGCGCATAACAACCAATTAGTGCCTTGTTCTCATCATGTGGATTTTAAGGCATACATGATACAACACAGTTATCTTGTATTCTTGATGGTTAAATCAAGCCAAACTTAAGAAAGTACAAATCGTCCATTCTTCCCCTTTTCAAAAACAAAAAAAGAGAAAGTAATCCATTCCTTTTAGCACTAGTGGTAAATCACATCCAGAAACCAAATGCAAGGAGACTAACAGTTTCACCGTGTTTGATCAGCAGAACACGGTATCAAAAAGTGGCTGCCCGAGTGTTTGGTTGAAGCCAGGAAATGCATTTTCCCCAATATAACCTCACTCCCTCCGTCCTCTCTCCATGAACTAACCTTTCTGGATTGTACACAAACTTTTGGTGGGTGGGGATAGAGATATTATATCTCCGTAAGCCCACACTCGGTTCAGATGAACGTCAAAACCTGTATCACCATCATGGAAAAGTATCTTCGATGCAGCAAACATTTCAGCTATCCATCCATCCAACTCACCACCACACACTAGCTAATCCCACAGAACACCACCCAATCCTCGCATAGCATCTCCAAATCGGAGCCAAACTGAATTAACCAGGTCAACGAGCAGAAACTTCAATTCCTAATCCCCATCTTTGCCATATTCCGAATCCCCTACGCATATGCAGTGATTATGAACCCTATAATAAAGAATCACAAAGCCAACACCAGCTGTACCCATGCCTGGCCTCCGCGCACCAACCCACGCCGCAACGAAGAAAGGGTGCAACGGTTTTAAGAGAGGGAGGGAGAGTGCGAGCGTACCACGTCGCCGACGACTGCGATGCGGACGCGGCGGCGGAGGCCGGCGCCGACGCTGGCGAAGGCCATCGCCCTGCGGCCGGGCTTGGGCGGCGGCGAGGTGGCCAAGGAGGAGGGTTTGCGGAGGCGCGCGCGGCTACCGCTGCTCCCGCCGCCGACCACGAAGAAAGGGAGCAAGACCGTACGAATGTGTTTTTATAGATGGGAACTCACCATTTGCTCGCGTGTTTTTTTCACCGGAAAGGAGCCGTATTGGGAAATTTGGACACATGCGATATATTTAATCTTTAAAATTTCGAAAATAGCTTTAAGGATCCAAAAATTTCAAATATAATTTCCTGTTCGACCACGCAACTATCTAGCATTGATACGTGTGCGGTGGTGCGGCCAGGGAGCGCACTACCTACTCCACCTATTGTTTACAGAGTGGTGGTGCGGTCCCGGACAGCACCCCCACTGTTCATCTCCGTATTATTTTTTACATTAGATTGTAGTTTTTATTTAAAATCTTTTGTAATTAGATAATTTAAAATTTTTTTCTCCGTAATTTATTTATATAGTGTGGACGAATATAATTTTCGTCCTAAATTATTTATTTGTACAGTGTGCATGAATTTAATTTTCATTTGTAAATTATTTATTTGTATGGTGTGCACGAATTTAATTTTCATCCGTAAATTATTTATTTGTATAGTGTGCACAAATAAATATTTTGGCAAAAATTAAATTCGTGCATACTATACAAATAAATAATTTACAAGCGAAAATTAAATTTATGCGCATTGTACAAAAAAAAATTTATGACGAAAATTATATTCGTCCACACTGTATAAATAAATTATGGACAAATTTTTTTAAATTATCTAATTAAAAAAGATTTCAAATAAAAATTACAATCTAATGTAAAAAATAATGCGGGGCATGAACAATGGGTGGTGCGGTCCGGAATCGCACCACCACTCTGTAAACAGTAGATGGTGCGCTCCCCGGCCACACCACCACTTTGTAAACAGTAGGTGGTGCGCTCCCCGACCGCACCACCGCACACGTGTCAACGCCAAAATAGTTGCACGGTCGGGCAATGGGCTATATTTGGAATTTTCGGGTTTTAGAGGTTATTTTCGAAATTTTGAAGATCAAATATGTCACATGTGTCCAAAATTCCCATATTGGTTGCTGCCAGCCGCCTCACGCCCACACCATCCGGTATTGCGCGGTGCAACACGAAAGACAGCCGCCAGACGGATGGTTCCCAGATGACAAAGTGTATGTAGTCAGCGAGGGCTAACAAAGGCCCTGCTCAAGTTAGAGTTTTTTTTTCACTGTTTAGCGACGAAATCACTGTAGCAATTTTGTCATGTAATGAATTTTTTTTTTGTTTTTTTTGTGTTTCGTTTTTTTCTCGTATTCCTTTGCATTGTCCGCTCTAGACTAGCGAGCCGTTTTTTTATATATTTTTTAAATTTAATTATGCATAATATGCCATTCAGCTACAGTAAAAAAATAAGCCAGTTACAGTAAAATTTCAGCAAAAGTCAAAAGCTATCGCTATTCCGAATGCCCCCAAAATGGGGCGATGCAAATTTCTCCTAATCCGGAAACCGACCAGTTCGTCTCTTTTCACACTTTTTTTATGTACTTCTTTTCTTTGGAAGTAGTGCCTTCCTTTCCTTTGGCATAGGGAGGGGCTTTTTAAGATATAATTTATGGTTTTTGAATTTTATCTGTTCGCGAGAGAGTACGATGAGAAAGTCGTATATGATTTTAATCGGTATAGTTGAAGTCAGTACAGTGTCTTCTACAATCGACTTGTACACCCCGTCTTGAAAAGACACACCGTTTGAAAACTAGATACTGTAACAAAAGTTAAAAGCCATAAGCAACGAGCCCGAGGGTGCATTCTTTTAGACTGTGGTTTACGGTTTTTGAATTTTGGCCGTTCATGAAAGAAAGTACAAAGAGACAGACAGTCACATGTGATTTTAACTGGTATAGTTGAAGTCGATACAGTGTCTATTGTAATCGACTTGTAGATTCTGTCTCAAAAAATACATTATTTAAAAGTTAATTATTGTAACAAAATACATAAACCAAAAGCAAAATCCGATTCGAACCAAACTCATTAACATCAACATGATCATCAATACAATTCATCCGTCGTTATGTTCTCCACCATCACCCCCTTTGCTGGCCTACGTCTCTAACTGGCAAGTTGTTATCAAGCTCACATGTACAATAGAATCCGAGATAACACGAACACCAAAGTGTTTACTAAAAGCTTAACAAATTCTGTGTGTATTTGAACTTTGAATACAGCGATATGCCTCAAACACCAATACAAAGATGGATCAGATCAGAAGCATACATTCCCGTTCGTTTCGGTTTTTTTTCAGCTTCTACTTCTGTTTCTAGTTTCTGTTTTTTTTCACTATTCAGTATTTCGTCTTTTTTTGAATTTTTTAGATATTTTAGACTTTTTTGTATTTTTTCCGTATTCTTTTGTATTGTCCCTAGTGGGTTGATATTTTTTTTCTATTTTTATATTTTTTAAAAAATTAATTATATCTAAAAAGTCAAATCAGCTACGGTAAAAAAAATCAGTTACAGTAAAATTTCAGTTAAAAATCAGAAATCATAGTTAAAACAGTGCCCCCTAGTATCGCTGAACACAGACATAAAAGCAAAGAGGACGGCAAATGACATGCTACAGCGTTGGCACGGCCATGCAAACCTTGCATGTAACGATCCAAAGTAACCATTTCCACGGGTCAAGTGACCCGTTCAACCACATGGCCCACGTGACAGAGAAAAGAGAAGTCCCCCTCCGCTTCTCTTGTATTGCTCGCAACATGACAAAATCCGATCAGACACCGTATGGTCTCACACCCCAAAATTTCAATCTGCACCTCGCTAACTCACACCGAATACCGTTCATCTCACGCCCAAAATAGGAGCAGAATAGAAATGGTGGAGCCCGTAATTCTTCCCGTACCGAGAGAGTTACCCTACCTCCATTGCTGAATTTGGTGGGGTACCACTTCATACAAACATATTCATACGTGTAATTAGGCGACAATGTGATGAAAGGCAGCGTTGTGTTCCAACGGCCAGCCACGAAGCTCGCCCCACCGTCCAGACAGAGCCAGCCCTCGCGAAATGGAAGAGCTCAGCATTTTCACCACTCCTACGCCTTAGCCGTTGGATCCGCATATAAATATCCACGCGCACCCGAGCCGTGCCTATTTCTTCACCCGCTTCCCCTCCCACCTTCCCGTTTGCTCCACCAGGACGGCAAGACGAGGCGGAGGCGGAGCATTCGCGGCCTTTCGCTTTAAGGTTCGTGCGCGCTCTCTCATCGCTCGAATCCCCCAATCCCTAGCGCTAACCATAGATCCAATGCAGGAGGAGGAAACCCTAGGGATCGCGAGTTGCTGGAGGCGGAGATGACGGCGCCGCGCGGTGGGGGGGATGAGCCGCCGTCATCGTCTGCTTCGGCGGCGGCATCCGCAGTGGCGAACGAGCCGGTGACCCCGACGTCTACGCTCATGTCGGGGCAGCAGGGCGGGCTGAACAGGCGCGGGTCGAGGGGCGCCGCGATGGCGACGTTCTCCATGGAGGTGTTCGACAACGAGGTGGTGCCGCCCACGCTGAACAGCATCGCGCCCATCCTGCGCGTCGCCGCCGAGATCGAGCCCGAGCGACCCCGCGTCGCCTACCTCTGTACGTTCCACAGTGGAGGCATTTTTTGTGCTTTTTTTCGGGGGATTTTTGGTGCGTTTTGGGCACAGCTTGGCGTATTTGGTGTTTGGAACGAAATAAGCAAGTCGTAATGGTTTTTTTGGCGTTTGATAAAAATCGCACAGCCTGTGTAGGGTGTAATTGGGAGGTTCTATGCTCACAAGTTTCAAAAAGTTTGTGCTAAAATTTCTCGGATTTGGTGCTTTTTTTTCCTTTGTCTGGAAGCTAATTTTTCAGTAGTTTCACTCCTGTATGCATGAGATGTTCGTATCAGATACTCAAGTGTTTTAGAGCGCAGATTATATTCAGTTGATGGCGTTTCCGAATATTATCCCTCGTTTTGTTTGAATTTGAAACGTGCTTGTTTTGTTTGAATAATTTTGGAATAGGATTATAGGATAGCTTTGCTCGATCAGTTTGCTTCACGTACTCGACTGGGTACTTCGGTTTCTAGCTTTTTTCTGAGTTTATTTTGATCTGTTTCGGTGCGAATGTAGGTCGGTTCTACGCGTTTGAGAAGGCGCACCGGTTGGATCAGAACTCCATCGGCCGTGGCGTCCGGCAGTTCAAGACGGCTCTGCTCCAACGCCTCGAGAAGGTGAGACACATCTCACTCTCTCCCCCTCCATATTGTTTGCATGATCTACCTAGCGTACGTGGTGTTTCCTTTGTTAGTTTGGTACGTCTCAATTCGTGCATGTTTGCTTGCTGTTTTTGGCTTTCAACACCCCCCCCCCCCCCCGCGCCGCACACACGTGAAACTAATGCTATATATATTAGCTTTCATTGCTTGGAGGACAAGTACATATGAGTTTTGTTTGGTCATTAAGTCTAAAAGAATTCAAGTAACATGCTGGTAACCGAGCTAATATATAAAGATAGTGACTAGCTTAATTTATTTGTCAATGTATATAGGAGTGGTCCGATGTTATCAAATGCAGTTTAAGCGTGATGGTGTCTACCTACTTTTGGTTTGTATCTTGCAGTATACATGATGTTTTATATGAACACTAAGCTCATTAGATTTTTTTAATTCAATACTACAGTTTTGCATGGGTGATAAGTTGACAACATCTAGCTGATGGTCAAACTGGATAAAATTAGCTTAATCTAATGACCAAATTGGAATGTGATCAAGCATGCAAGCTGAATTTACTAACCCTACCTGGTAGATAAAGCACAGTGTTCCAGTAATAGAATGATGTGCTGCGTTCTTCTTTCTTTCTTTTTTCAGATGATGATGTGCTGCATTCTAATTATTTGGTTGTTAATTCACAACCAAACTGTATGTGCGTGTACCTACAATAATGCACATTTACCATTTTTCGTTTTTTGGGGGCAATGAGATAAACTGATTTGAGCTTATACCGTCGTCATGATTCCACTCAATAGATCAGTTTCCCGCAATAGCATTTTTTATCGCTTACACACATTCCTGTTTGTTAGAGGTAAAATGAGGTAGTCATATATTTACTCATATTTACTCGACTCTTTTTTTCAAATGATTCAATTTTACCGATTTGCTCCATGCTAAAAAAATGGAGATCACCTGGAAATGGACTTGAGTCATTGGAAGAAAGGGGAGAATCTAATCCTTTTTTGGTTCAACTTTGGGGAGAAAGATATAATGAAAATAGGGAAACGAACAAGGAACAGGGAGATAAGGAGCCAGCTTTATCAGATTTTGCATAACATATTCATGAATCCAAAGATCTTGCCTTACAAATGTTGATTTTGTTTCTTCTGCAACCCAACAGGACAATAGCCCGAGTCTCGCGAAGCGCGTGAAGAAGAGCGACGCTCGCGAAATTGAGAGCTTCTACCAGCAGTACTACGAGAACTATGTCCGCGCCCTCGACAAAGGGGAACAAGCCGACAGGTAATTTCCCCATTCCTAAACTATACTCCAATCTAATCCCTCGCGAGTGGCGATCACACACCCAGTCCCATGTCAATGTCGCCTGCAGGGCTCAACTTGGGAAAGCCTACCAGACAGCCGGAGTCCTCTTCGAGGTGCTCTGTGCCGTCAACAAGAATGAGAAGGTCGAAGAAGTTAACCCGGAGGTTCGTGCTCACTGTTACCTAATTATCGTCGTTCTTTCTCAATTGAAATCTAGTTCTTTCAAATGGAATGAATTTCTCTAAAATTCCGCTGCACAGATTATTCGCCTGCATGAGGATGTGCAAGAGAAGAAAGACATCTACATGCCGTTCAATATCCTCCCTCTCGATGCCGCCAGTGCATCCCAGTCCATCATGCAGCTGGAGGAGGTATATACGATTCAGAACAATGGGATCTGTTTCCTCAAAAATGACAATGACACCATGTGCTGGTTCAATGAAAGAAACTGATGTGGCCGTCCATTGCAATCTGAACAGATCAAAGCATCAGTCCAAGCACTGCGGAACACGAGGGGCTTGACCTGGCCTTCTGCATTCGAGCCAGAAAGGCAGAAGGGGGGTGAACTTGATTTGCTGGATTGGTTGAGAGCTATGTTTGGCTTTCAGGTCTGCTAGCGAGGCAATTTCAATTTGCCCATTCTATTACTAAGCTAATACCAGCTTCTCTTCTTGTGTGCAGCGGGACAGTGTTAGGAATCAACGGGAGCATTTGATTCTCCTTCTCGCTAATGTGCACATAAGACTCGAGCCAAAGCCTGATCCACTTAGCAAGGCATGCTCCTCTATCGCTATTTACTTTCATATCTTGACTATATGGATATAAATGTGAATAATGCAGTAATAAGCATAAGATTAGTATGTGTTCTTGTCTGGCTCTACAATCTCCTCAAGTAAACAATAGGCACTTCTATAAGAAATGTGTTGGCAGCCTTTGACCAAAAAAAGATATTGTTTATTTTTATGATGATTTACATAAATTAAATTCGTTTTTCACTTGATTAGTAGCACATGAAATCCTGATCAACTATCCATTGTGATCGCTGGTGTCATTTGGCATGCCATACAAATGCAGTTTGAAATTTTTCTTGATATTACTTTTGACTGTACATTGATTAGTGGAACTTGTTTGGAAAACATATTTTTGGCTTTGTATCAGTTGTTCTTTGATGCAACTACCTGCAAAATGCCAGCTGACTTTCTTGCCTTCCATGTTCCATAACATGGCGAAGATTATCATCATGAAATTTGATTGATTAAACTGACTGTATGCATGTCTCTCAAGTGCATAGCTAAATAATACTATTTCATCCTTCATTTCCCATTCATTCCTTTTTATTTTTTGTTCATCATTGCCTCTTAATTGACTGGAGCTTTTCTTTCACCCCTGAAACAGCTTGATGACCGAGCTGTCGATGTGGTGATAACTAAGCTATTCAGCAATTATAGGAAGTGGTGCAAATTTTTGTCACGCAAACATAGTTTGAGGTATAAAATTCCTTATCTTATTTTCTGAAAAAAGCCTATTGTTCTCTCTATGTACATTGTGCTGATGATTTTACAACTGCAGAAATCCTCCAGGTGCACAACCACAGGAAGTTCAGCAACGAAAGATTTTGTATCTAGGTCTATATCTTCTCATCTGGGGTGAAGCAGCAAACATCCGATTTATGCCAGAGTGTCTTTGCTACATCTTTCACAATGTAACTTGCACTTTCTTAATTATCATATCAAGTAGCAAAGCTCATTGCAATAATATATCTGTGAACAATATCTCCCAATGTGTTCAGATGGCATATGAGCTGCATGGGTTGCTTGCTGGAAATGTTAGTATTGTGACTGGGGAAAATATCAGGCCATCTTATGGTGGGGATGAGGAGGCTTTCTTGAAGAAAGTGGTTACACCTATCTATCGTGTCATAAAAAAGGTACATTGATAAATCAGCTTTAAGTAAAATGACAAATTAGTTTCTTCAATATAGATAATTGTGGTGGTTTGCAGGAGGCAGGAAAAAGCAAACACGGAAAAACACCACATTCAGCATGGTGTAATTATGATGATCTAAATGAGTACTTCTGGTCTGTTTACAGCCTTATTTTCTGGGTAAGTTTTGACAGCCTTTTCACATTTTCTCTAATAAATCCTACTCTGTTTCACTCAGGACATCTGATTGTTTCTCATTGGGATGGCCAATGCGGGATGATGGTGATTTTTTCAAATCTGTGCATGATTCAAGTCCTGTAACAATGGTACAATTTGACATCAATCTGCCTAATATCTCTTGCCAAAGAATTTGACTGGGAGTAGATTTTTGACAAAGCATTATTTATAGGCTGGAAGGTCATCACGAAAGGGTTCTAGTAAAAGCACTGGGAAGACAAATTTTGTTGAGACCAGAACATTTTGGCACATCTTCCGTAGTTTTGACCGAATGTGGACCTTCTACCTATTGGCTCTACAGGTACTATGTTGAAACTTTATATCAATGGTTTTTCCCTCAACTAATGTTTGACACTGTGAGTATTAATCCTATAATGATTAAATTGAACAGGCAATGCTGATTTTTGCTTGGAGTGATTATTCAGTGACTCAAATCCTTCAGAAGGACCTCTTATATTCTCTATCAAGCATATTTGTCACAGCGGCATTTCTACAGTTCCTGCAAAGTATGGTTCCCATTTGAAATACTTGCTTCATGGCATTTTTCTGAAGCATGTGGATTTTAATATGACATGTGATAAAATGTTGGCGTAGTTTTTTTCTGTCACTGGATCTTCTTAATGTCACTAAAGGCCGTTGAATTATTTGTTCCTTAATTGCACCTTTGTACTTAACTCATTGTAAAGTGATTGATACATATGGATTTTTGGGCAGAAACATGCACAACTTTTTGCTTTTGCTCGCTGGCATTACTTTAAATTGTGTTAGGTGAACCCCTCTGTTAACAATGGGTGCTGAAACAATTAATGAAAGTGACTTGTTCACAACCTTCTTCGGCTGATATCTTCTACTGACCCCCAAAATCTATGCCTTCTTTATACTATTTTGAAACTTTATGAGCTCTTCTCATATGTATTAAAATACTGTTACTATATGGAGCAGTCAAGTTCTTGAGATGCTGTAGAGTCTGGAGCTCTTGCGGTCTCTAGATGGTTCTGGTGCAATATCAAATTCCTTGTCCAAAGTGTAACTGATCTTTTATTTAATTTATGGCAGGTATTTTAGACTTTATTCTGAACTTCCCTGGTCACCACAGATGCAAGTTCGTTGATGTCATGAGAAATATTCTGAAGATAATAGTTAGTGCTGCGTGGGCTGTTATTCTTCCATTTTTCTACATCAGCACTGCAGCTAAAGTCAATTTACCTCTGAAAAATCTGGAAAAATGGTTCCGTTATGTGAAAGGAGTGCCACCTCTGTATATACTGGCGGTGGCGGTGTACCTGATACCTAATATCCTTAGTGCAGCACTATTCCTGTTTCCAATGCTCCGAAGGTGGATAGAAAACTCAGATTGGCACATTGTCAGACTGCTCCTGTGGTGGTCTCAGGTATTCAATTCAATCTATTTTCTTTATTTCTTTCTCTATGAATTTCTACACTACATTAATGGCATGCACATTTCTTTTCCTGTTTCCTTGTTTCTTTCTCCACACACCTACACTAATATCATAAATAATTGCAGAAACGAATTTATGTTGGTCGTGGGATGCATGAAAGCCAAGTTGCACTTTTTAAGTAAGTTACTCTGTTCTATTTTTTTGTTGGTGTTTTTTCATGTGGAAAAACTCATTCTGTTCTATTAAACTGAAAAGGTATACATTATTTTGGATTTTGCTGCTCTGCTCCAAATTCTCCTTCAGTTACTTTGTCCAGGTAAGTTCCACACTTTGATACTTTGCAAAGATGCTTTGACGAGATGGATCTGAATCTCATTTTGATTTACAGATAAAACCTCTGATAAAGCCAACAAAGGACATAATGAGTGTTCATAATATTCGTTATGAGTGGCATGAATTCTTTCCAAATGGTAATTTTATTGCTTTGTTTGGGGAATCTTCATTGAGGAAACCTTTTATTGATATTAGTTGTTGCCTTTTCAGCATCATATAATATTGGTGCTATCCTATCGCTATGGGCTCCTGTTCTCTTGGTATGTGCTTATCCAACTTACTAGAATAGTGCTTATCCAACTTACATAATAGCTGAGAAGTAGTTTCATTCTTATCCTTTGTTTTGAAATCATGTACTAAATCTTGACTGCTCATTTGAAATGCCTTCAATTCTTGTAGGTCTATTTAATGGATACACAGATATGGTACGCTATCTTCTCTACAATATCTGGTGGTGTGTCTGGAGCACTTGGACGACTTGGAGAAGTAATAATGAATCTAGAACTATTCTCTGTAACTTGTTCTTTTGCTTTAGAACATAATGAACATCAGTATCACAGTATGTTTTAGATAGCTACTAGCTAGATGACCGCATGATTGATGGTGGGTAAGGGGCATGCTTCTGTACAACAATAATAACAATAAAGCTTTTTGTTCCAAATAAGTTAGAATAGACTAATAATGAAACCTCCTCAAGGTTTCAGTTTTGGTTATCATTCCATGAAAGAGTAGCTTTTTTTTTACATTAGCTCATCGAGCCTAACACAATCCTCCTCCTTTTTTCTGACTTAGGATAAGCTATGTAAAAAACTACATAGGGGCATGCTTCTGTATTAAGGAGTTAACTGAATGTATTGGGATCTCAAGTAATTGCATAAACTAAATAGCTCTAACCTTATAAATATAATAACATGCTATAGAAGATAATAGGGTTGCATGCAAATTATTTGTGTATGAGAAAGCCTCTTAATAAGTGGAAAATACCTTTTTCAGCCTGAGAATTCATAATAAATTCCATTAGAAGAATAACTACAAGTAGATAAGTGTGGAAGTGATTAGTTATTATTTCACAAGGCAAATGAAGTATTCATTTCTGTGAAGATCCATTGGGTGTCAGACTTTATTCTTGTTTCTGTTATCCTCATTTTCTCAAGAGCTTTGTTGCCCTATGTTATATGATACCCTTTTTTATATTGATGAAATTAAGCACAGAAGCTTATTATTGATTGCTTGGTGCATGTACAGTCTGATATGGTTAAGCCATATGTGTAACATTTATGTAGCAGTTAAGAAGATATCGTTATACTGATGGAGTTGCGCCATTTCTATGCATCAGATACGAACATTAGGAATGCTGAGATCACGATTTCATTCTTTGCCTGGAGCCTTCAATACATTTTTGGTGCCATCAGATAAAAGACGAAACAGGCGCTTTTCACTCTCAAAGCGCTTTGCTGAGGTTCCAATGACAGTAACAACCATTGTTGTCATGATTTAACTTATAGAGACCCCTGAAAAGTCTTCTTATATTGATGAATTGAACATACAGGTTTCTCCCAACAAGAGAACTGAAGCTGCCAAGTTTGCTCAATTGTGGAATGAAGTAATATGCAGTTTCCGGGAAGAAGATCTTATAAGTGATAAGTGAGGCCCTTAGCTCATGTTTAGGAAGAAAACATTATCATTGCCATGCAGTTAACAAACCTTTTGTTATGCAGGGAGATGGACTTATTGGTAGTTCCTTATTCATCTGACCCCAGCCTTAAACTGATGCAGTGGCCATTGTTCTTGCTTGCTAGCAAGGTTTGACGAAACAAATTGGAATTTCTCCTTTACCTTGTTACATGTTTGTGTTTAACTCTGATTGCAACTTATTTTGAGGGAAATTTTGCAGATACCTATAGCTTTAGACATGGCAGCACAATTCCGACCAAGAGATTCCGATCTTTGGAAACGTATATGTGCAGATGAGTATATGAAATGTGCTGTACTGGAATGTTACGAGTCATTCAAACTTGTTCTTAATTTAGTGGTGGTTGGAGAAAATGAGAAAAGGTATCTTACAATACTTTCACTTTTTCACACTATTCATGTATCTCTACAAAGGCATTAATGCTGTTTCTCATAGTTATTAGTAATCCAATTTAATGACGGAAATAAATACTTCCATATGAAACAAGATGGTGTTTATTATTTTTTATTCAAAAATGTCATTACCAGTATTTATTATGTTGTAATATTTATGATATTCTAGTAAAGTACTTTGGACATGCAATATTAATTCTTACTAATGAAGCTTGAAGCCAAATCAATATAAGCATATCAGCTTTATATTACTACGACCCTATATAATACTGCGTGTGGGAGCCAAGGTTACAAATCCATTACTAAGAATATAGAACCGGTCAGTTGCATATAGTTGCATATGATCACTATTTCAAATTTGAGAAAGTGGTTGTTCCAAATTGAACTAGGGAGAAGGACTGCCAAGCACCACCATTGATGTAATATACATGGGAAGGGAAACTGTGACAGGTTTTAATTTGTAAACGTGTAATGACTGTTAGATAGGTAGCCTTAATGCTTCTGAAGGCATCTGTGCATTCATCTTCCATGCAAGTTGGCTTCTTTAACTATTTTGCTATTTATACATATTTATTTTTAAATGCATGTTCATGCTACTATCTTGATCTTCTCTTGACATCTTTGTTCATTAACTTCAACAGGATTATTAGCATTATAATCAAACAGATTGAAGTTAACATCTCAAAGAATACATTCCTTGCCAATTTTAGAATGAGCGCACTGCCAGTCCTTTGCAAGAAATTTGTGGAGCTTGTATCCACCTTGGTATGCAATGCTACTACTACTCAACTAAAGTACTATTTGAGGATTGCATTGCTTCAATTTGTTAACACAGATAATACTGACATAATCGAAGTGTTGCTAAGATTATGTTGACCACACCTGCAGAAAGAAAGAGATGCCTCAAAATTTGATAACGTAGTATTGTTGCTTCAAGACATGTTGGAAGTGATCACAAGAGATATGATGGTCAATGAGATCAGGTGATTTTTTTTGTACTTGTGATAATTATATACATGACTTTCTTTGTCATGGAAATTGGCAACTAGTTTTTGTTACCTTGTATTGTTTACAGAGAGCTAGCTGAGTTTGGTCATGGGAACAAGGATTCAGTTCCAAGAAGACAACTTTTTGCAGGTACTGGTACAAAGCCTGCAATTGTTTTTCCTCCTCCAATGTCAGCACAGTGGGAAGAACAGGTAATGTCAGCAAATTCTTAATTGGCTTTTATTACCAAGGTACACTAATTTCATTTGCCTGCAGATTAAGCGCTTGCACCTTCTTTTGACTGTGAAAGAATCGGCAATGGATGTGCCTACAAATCTTGAAGCCCGTCGGAGAATAGCATTTTTCACTAATTCTCTATTCATGGACATACCACGTGCACCTAGAGTACGCAAAATGCTCTCGTTCAGGTTAGTCTCATATATAAAGTTGTTAACAATATTGCAGTGTTGCTGTATTTTTCTATAATGCGCTGCAGTATTACAGTCTTCTCAGTTATACATAACACACTGCATAGAAATCCTATGCGGCATTTCTAGAAATGGAAGTATTGAAAAGAATAACGTATTGTAAACTAAATTGACTGAATTCATTGTGAGTCTGACAGCAATTGCCTGCACCGTACTCCTCACAATATTTAATATTTTACATCTACTTGTCAAGTAAAATTTGGTTTGAATCCTGGTCTGTTCCCACCTCTAATCAGTGTGGCTTAAAAATGAAAATCATGAATGTTGACAAATTTATCATGAATATTTGGGCATGAACTGAATTCCTAATGTTTGCTTGATGGTAACAAAAAATTATAAATCCTTCTGTTTGGGAAACAGAAACAGTAAACCAAAGTGGAGAGCTTCCAGGTGGAGCCCTCTACAACAAAACTTTGCTGTACCACCCATGTTGAAACGCATGTCGAAGTCAAACTACGATGTCAAAACCAGAAAAAAAATTCTGACTCCACCACAACAAATATCTGATAAACCTGTTATGTTTAAATGTACTCTGTGGTCATTAGAGTTTCAGCAAAAAAGATTGAGCTCTAGATAATTGTGTAAAACCCTTTATCCTTTGCAGTGTCATGACTCCGTACTACAGTGAGGAAACTGTATATTCGAGAAGTGATCTTGATCTGGAGAATGAAGATGGTGTATCAATTATATTCTACCTACAAAAGATCTTTCCAGGTTCCGTTTCTGTTTGATTTTCCTTTGATGCTTACAATTCTTTATGAATTCGGTTACCAGGTTTCTGTCTTTGATTCTTCATAATTTTTGTTATAGATGAATGGAATAATTTCATGGAAAGAATTAACTGCAAAAGAGAAAGTGAAGTTTGGGGAAATGAAGAAAATGTCCTACAACTCCGTCACTGGGCTTCTCTTAGAGGGCAGACACTCTGTAGAACAGGTAATTTGATCATATGATCTGCCTTATCAAATAAGATGAAATGGTTGATTACCTGTTACACTCTTTTTTTGCTGTGAATAGTTAGAGGCATGATGTACTATAGGAGAGCTTTGAAGCTTCAAGCATTCCTTGACATGGCTTCTGAATCTGGTAAGCTTCTTCAATTTCCAAGTTGAGTGTCCCTTTTTTAGCACCTTTATAAATAGTTACTGATTTTATGCCCTGTCTTGCTTGCAGAGATATTGGAAGGATATAAAGCAGTTGCAGATCCAGCAGAGGAGGATAAGAAAAGCCAAAGATCTTTGTCCTCTCAACTTGAGGCTATAGCAGACATGAAATTTACATATGTTGCAACTTGCCAAATTTATGGCAATCAGAAACAATCTGGTGATCGACGTGCAACAGATATCTTGAACTTGATGGTGAAGTAAGTCATTTGGATGATCTATTCTGAAAAAATAATTGACAACATTTGGCCAATTACAAGATAAACCATGTCTACCTGCAAAAGCAAAATGTCTTCTTTCTTTAACTTTTTGGAGACTGTGCCTTGGTTACGTTTATTTTGCTAGTTAACATTAATTGACAATGACATGCTCCTTGGGGAAAAATTCACACTTTGCTGGTTCCATTCAAAATATTATTTCCTTATGTGCAAAGTAATTTGAATTTGAAACTACAGTTATCCTGGTCTCCGTGTGGCATACATTGATGAAGTTGAAGAGAGGGATGGTGACAAGGTGCAGAAGGTCTTTTATTCGGTGTTAGTAAAAGCTCTTGACAATCATGATCAGGTAGTCTTTTCTGTAAAGTGTAATTCATTTTGCATCATCTCAACCTTGATGATTTTTTGGTCTGATGTAAACCTCAGTAGTGCTTACATACTTCTGTATCCCTTGAAGGAAATATACCGCATAAAATTGCCAGGACCAGCGAAATTAGGTGAAGGAAAACCCGAAAACCAAAATCATGCAATCATTTTTACCCGGGGCGAAGCTTTGCAAACCATTGATATGAACCAGGTGAATTGAATAGTTATGATACTGCTTAAGACACGTTGCATTCTGTGTTGTACTTATCAATGATATTTAGGACAATTATTTGGAGGAAGCTTTGAAAATGCGTAATTTGCTGGAAGAATTCAATGAAAACCATGGTGTGCGTCAGCCAACAATTCTTGGAGTGCGTGAACACATATTCACTGGAAGGTATGTTTACAAGCTTTGCAGTTGTCAGTTAATTTTCTTTGTTGAAAATGCAAACCAGTGCCTAACATCTAACATTGCTGGATTGTAGTGTGTCATCTCTTGCATGGTTTATGTCAAACCAAGAAACAAGCTTTGTGACAATAGGACAGAGGGTCCTTGCTAATCCATTGAAGTAAGTCTGAATCACTTTGATATGCCCTATTTGAATGAAGGACTTTCTATTATTATCGTATGGAACATTGAGTGTGTCATTTATATGTTGCAATTGTTACGAATATTGTGTGTGTTGATATGAGGCCTAAGGGGCTATATATATGGAGGAGTACAAGAGAATATGTCATATAGAGATAAGGCATATATGGAATAGAATACGGACTCTATCTTCTAATATGGACTCTATCTCCTTAACACCCCCCTTCAAATGCAAAGCGTATGCAATAGCATTGCATTTGGAAAGAGTTGATGCTAAAACAAAATTCGAATACTTAGATAGATGTAAACGAAAAACTCAAAATCCTAAAAGACTCGAGAACCGCGACGGGCGGCTGTAGGAGGCGACGGCGGAGCTGACGATGAAGAGCAGAACCGCGACGGGCGGACGACGGTGAAGGGATCCGCGATGAGCGGACGGTGGCGAAGGGATCCACGATGGGCGGATCTGACGAGCGGACGAATTTGACGAGGCGTGCAGGGACCGCGACGGGCGGACGGCGGCCGACCGCGACGGGCGGATGGCGGCCGAGGGAAAGCCGTGACGGGCGGCTGCCCTCTCTGCATTTGAAGGGACGGATATGACAAGGCGGACGAATCGGCGAGTCTTTGGCGGTTGCGGGATAGCGGGCGCGCGGCGGCGGCGACGCTCCCGGATCCGCGACAGGTGGATGGCGGCGAAGGGATCCGCGACGCTGCGACGGGCAGCGGCAGATCTGATGAGGCCGGCAACCCCGAAGGCGGCGCGACCAGATGGCCCGAAGGCGGCGGCGCGCTGCGGCTTCGGCCCCGGATCGGCGCGCAGTGGCCGGATCTGGGCGTCCTCGAAGGCGGTGGCTGATGCAGCTCGCTGGATCGAGGCGACGGTGGCCCGGATCTGGGCGTCCTCGAAGGCGGCGGCTGACATGCGGATGGCGCCGAAGGGCGGACGAGGCGACGACGGCGCTGCTGCAGCCAACGGATCTGACGAGGGTCGACCGCGCGACGGGAGGAAGAGCCGGCGGCCCGCGACTGGAGGAAGAGCCGACGGCGGCGGATCCCCCCCCCCCCCAGCGGATCTGACGAGGCGGCGCTCGGGTGGAGCCGGCGGATGGTGGCGGTCTTCGGCGGCCCAGGTTCCAAGCGGAGGCCCCGGATCAGCGGATTTGACGAGGAAGCTCCCCCAGGCGGCGGCGGCGGAATCCGCGTGAGGACGGCGGCCGAAGGAGCCGCGACGGTGGAGATGTTGAACTCGCGGGCGCTACGGATGAGACGAGGCGGACGAGGCCGGCGGAGCAGACGAGGCGGACGTCAGGACGGGGCGGACGAGGTGGCTCCTCAGGCGAGGAGATCCGAGTGGACGCGACGAAGAGCGGACAGGCAGCAAAATCTGGACGGCTGGGTGGATCCCGACAGACCGGACGACGGCCGACTGCAGGGACGGCGGGTCGGTGGATCTGATAAGGCTCCTGGTGACGGCGGCTGAAGGAGGGACGAAGCCACGAGGAGATCCGAGCGGACGAAGAAGCGGGGCCGAAGGGCCGAAGTGGAACGTGGAGATCTCCACTTCGTGGAGCATCGGACGCCGGGCTGGAAAAAAAAACTCTGGTTTTGATGAGGAAGTGGCCGCCCCAGGAGTAGAGATTGATTCTCCTGGGGGCAGCAGCAGCGGAAAAGCAATAGAGGCTAGATATGTAACCTAGGCTCTGATACCATGTTACGAATATTGTGTATGTTGATATGAGGCCTAAGGGGCCATATATATATAGGAGTACAGGAGAATATGCCATATAGAGATAAGGTATATATGGAATAGAATATGGACTCTATCTCCTTAACAGCAATATGATGTTGGAAGGGCTGAGTATCTGTGGTGATGTCTCCTAGAAAAACAAGTGCTAGATGACGTCGTATGGATTTTTTTCATCCCTTGAAATGCACATGAACATGCATTTGAGATTAGAAGTAAATAAGGTGATAAAGATTAAATCAACCAAAAGTAAATAAGGTGATAGAGATTAAATCAACCAAGTGTTGTTGCCTAAAATTTTCTTGGCATTGAAGCTTTCAATATATTTTTTTTCTCGAACCCGCAGGAGAACTGCGCATCATTATATTAAGAAGAAGAAGAGTAATACAAAAGGAGTCTAGACGACTCGAACAACCCCTAAGGGAGGGGGCACAAATAAAAAGGCATCAATGCCAAATCCTACGGAGCCCTTTGGCTCCCGCCATACACCACACACTGGCCTCCTCTCTAATGTCCCGCATGAGAGTATTATGATTAGGTGAGACTCCCTCAAAAATACAACTGTTTCTATGCTTCCAAATCCACCAAGCTACCAACATAACAAATGATTTGAAACCCTTACGATTAACCTTGGGAACCCCTTGCAACGCTTGACGTCACCATTCTGTAAAAATGTAGTCATCTAAACCTGGAGCTAAGTGCTGCAGACCAATCAGGGATAGCACTGAAAACCACACACTCCTTGTAAACACACAAGTAGTGAGCAAGTGCTACACAGTCTCCTCCTCCTGATCACATAATGGGCAATGCTCTGGGTGATGTAGTCCGCGACGGGCCAAACGATCCGCTGTCCAGCAACAGTTTAAAGAGGCCAACCACACAAAGAATTTGCATCGAGGAGGAGCCCAGGTTTTCCATATTGCCTTCCATGGCTCAAACTCCACAGATCCCTCCAAAAAACGACGGTAGGCTGATTTTGTTGAGAATTCACCAGAGAGAGATGGTGTCTAGATATGCTGATCCTCCACTCCCGGAGTGAGCACAAACCCGGTTAAGAAGTCTCAAAGATGGAGATACTGTAATAAAGCCTCACTTGGCAGGCTGCCTCTAATGTCACGTGTCCAAATCCCATCAGCTAATGCCTCCTGTACTGTTCTGAGATTAACAGCAGAGTGCATCAGGTCTTGTGGTCGAGTGATTTATATCTGACATACTGTGCTTTCTTGGCAGGGTACGTTTTCACTACGGACACCCTGATGTGTTTGATAGGATTTTTCATATTACACGAGGTGGCATTAGCAAGGCTTCCTGTGGTATAAATTTAAGTGAAGACATTTTTGCTGGTATGTGGTTCTCCATTTATTTCTGGCTGTTACCCATTTGTGCCCTTGGACAACATAGACTTGAATATTGTTTTCAGGTTTCAACTCAACACTAAGACGTGGAAATGTCACCCATCATGAGTACATTCAAGTGGGAAAAGGACGTGATGTTGGTCTCAATCAAATTTCTCTCTTTGAGGCCAAAGTGGCGTGTGGTAATGGAGAGCAAGTACTTAGCAGAGATATCTACCGCTTGGGTCATCGTTTTGACTTCTTCCGAATGCTCTCGTGTTACTTCACAACTGTTGGATTTTATATCAGCTCAATGGTAACTTACATTCATCTAGTCAGAAGTGCACACGGGACATTTGCATGCATTATATTTGTTTTGATTTGCCATCATGCATGTTTTCTGAAGTTCCTGTCTTATTGTTGTGCAGATGGTTGTCATAATAGTCTATGTTTTCTTGTATGGAAGACTTTATTTAGCATTAAGTGGACTTGAGTTTGCAATTATGAAGCAAGCACGGATGAGAGGGAACCGTGCTCTTCAGGCAGCTATGGGATCTCAGTCTATTGTGCAGCTAGGTCTTTTGATGGCCTTGCCTATGTTCATGGAGATTGGACTGGAGAGGGGTTTTAGAAGCGCCCTGGGGGATTTCATCATCATGCAGCTTCAGCTTTGTTCAGTGTTTTTCACTTTCTCCCTGGGGACAAAATCACATTATTTTGGCCGCACAATCCTCCATGGTGGTGCGAAATATAGAGCAACTGGCAGAGGCTTCGTTGTCCGCCATGTAAAGTTTGCTGAAAATTATAGAATGTACTCCAGGAGCCACTTCGTGAAAGGACTTGAGCTCATGTTACTTCTAGTAGTTTATCAGATGTATGGTGATGTGGCTACAGATTCAGTTGCCTATATACTGCTGACATCATCAATGTGGTTCCTAGTAATCACGTGGCTGTTTGCTCCATTCCTCTTCAACCCATCAGGATTTGAGTGGCAGAAAATAGTTGACGACTGGGATGATTGGACCAAGTGGATTAGCAGCCGTGGTGGGATTGGTGTGCCTGCTAATAAAGCATGGGAGTCATGGTGGGAAGAGGAGCAGGAGCATTTGCAATCTACAGGTCTATTGGGTCGCTTATGGGAGATCATCTTGTCTCTCCGATTCTTCATCTTCCAGTATGGTATCATGTATCACCTGAATATCTCTGCGGGCAACAAAAGTATATCTGTAAGTTCGTAAGATGAATTCGTTTTATTTGAGCTCTTTTACAACTCTACTTGAGCTAGATTATTTCATAAGATAATAATTACATAATTCCTTTTTGTTGTTTAGAAGCATTGCTTACCAATATGATTTTGTGACTGCCACCTCAAAATTTTGATTTTGTGGATTCAGGTTTACGGTCTGTCTTGGCTGGTTATCGTAGCAGTAGTGTTGATCCTGAAGGTAAATTTCATTTGCTTGCTAGTGATGAAATCAACAAGTATACGCTGGTTGGCATATACATCTAGCTTATGTCCTTGTTATGTTGCTGATCAGTGTCATTTCTTTAGGTGGTATCCATGGGAAGAAAGAAATTTAGTGCAGATTTCCAGCTTATGTTCCGGCTTCTTAAACTGTTCTTGTTCATTGGATCTGTTGGAACTCTTGCCATTCTTTTCACCCTTCTGCACCTTACAGTTGGTGACATATTCGCCAGCTTCCTTGCCTTTGCACCGACAGGATGGGCCATTCTTCAGGTACATCATCAGCTACCAGCATTGCCCTTTTGTTTTGTTTTAGCCCCAAGTTATCGTCACCTAGGCCTAGAAGTAGTATCAATTCAGGAAAAAAGGACTTTATCAAATCAAAATGCGTATGAGTAAAATTGTCGACTCTCTTGGTCCACTTAGAATTTACTTCTGAGAGCACTTATTTTCTGCTGTTAAATGCCGTTAGGTTCTTAAGAGAACAGTCAACATTTTTCACTGACTTTAATCCGTTTGGCATCTTTGCAACAGATATCGCAGGCGAGCAAGCCAGTGGTGAAGGCCCTAGGGCTGTGGGGATCTGTGAAGGCTCTCTCGAGGGGGTACGAGTACCTCATGGGGATCGTCATCTTCGTGCCGGTCACGGTGCTGGCATGGTTCCCGTTCGTCTCGGAGTTCCAGACGAGGTTGCTATTCAACCAGGCATTCAGCCGAGGCCTTCAAATCTCTCGCATCCTGGCTGGCGGGAAGAAGCAAAACTGATTCGAGTCCAGAAGGTGTCCATAAGGTGAAGCACAGGTTAGGGGAAGAGGAACTTAGCTCCAGCATTGTTGTACATGGGTGTTGTTGGAGGCATCGTACGGCTGCTGACATGCTGACGCTTTCAGAGGTTTCGTTACTTTTGTACGCACACAGGGCGATCTTTTTGGGCATTTTCCATGTATATCTCATACTACCGCATTCTTACGTCTGTTACATAGATCATACACGTTGTGCTTGTATGGATGTACGCCCGCAGCCGGTGCAACAGAACATTTCTATTCTTTTAGATGCAAAGATGGGATTTATTTCTGCGATGCTCGTTCGTATGCTGTAGCAATCAGTTCCCATTTTATTTATGCTTTTGGATATCTAAAATCAGATTGCTTATTAAGATATTTTTGTAGAATACCATATTAGTTAAGACAATGTCGTAATATTTGGAATGAAATTCTCTCCCTTTCTTCAGCTAATTATGCATGTCCTTGGTGTCCGATAGTAATAATCAGCTGAAAACCTACGGCTGCGTGGCCATTGCCCGTTGGTGCTTGGGCTATTTGATGTGGTCTTGGGCGAGATTGGGGTGGGATAAGAGCTGGTCCCCCTCGTCACGCAAAGAACTCTCTTCCTGATGCGCAGGAGGCTCTGACCGATCTGAGTTTTGGGGAATATAACTTCTTTATTACCTTCTTAAAATAATCCTTTATATAACAATGGAAACTAGAATATCTTACTAATAGTAGAGATAGACTTCGAATGCTAGAGATATCCGATTCTTATCTTGTCATATCTGCGCTCTCCTAACTCCAGAAGGTATCCTATTCGGATACTTCTAACGTAGCAGCTACCGTCTCCTCTTTTCTTTCAGAATCCCCAAATTGCGCCGCTGCTGTCCCAGTTGCCGGTTGTGCCGCTGCTAATCCAATTGCCACCCCGGTCCCTGTAGGCTGTAGCATATCCAGCAGCTGCTAGACCCCAGTTCGGTTCCTAAACTACTGAAGGGTTTTGTCGCCGGCGCCGTTCATATACTTTTCCAATAAAAATGTCCACAACATTTCCTCCCTCGGCCATAGAGGTGCCACGTGTGACCTGTCACCCGACCATTGAGCGGCCAAGGCCTACCGTCCCGCCGCCGAACGACAAGTGCCCTGCCACCCCACCACCGAACGGTAGGTAATTAAGTCGGCTAATTACCTGGCTTAATTATTTTTTATGTATTATTTGTTCAAAATTTTAAATATAGCAAATGACCTCAAAAATTATAAAATGTTATGTGCAATCTTTTGACATAACGCACTCGATTGTTCAATTTTTTGACAATTTTATCAACTGTGAATATTGCTCAAAAATTCAGACGATTTTGATATTTGTAAAAGTTGTTACATATAGCAAACGAGCATAAAAAGTTATGATATTTTATGTGAAGTCTTTCGACACGGTTGACCTAATTGTATAATTTTTTGGGAATTTTATGTGCTCTAAATTTTCTATATTAATTCATGTTAATTTAATCATAATTAGCGATATGCGATATTCGGGCACCTTTTGCAGTGCGTGACCTCTATCCTTCACACATATGTCAGCTTGTTGCTGCTATTTTTTCTTTTCCATTATGTCATTCGCACAATTGTCACTCTGTCCATGTGGTCCCCCCTCGCGCACTCCCTCGACCGCACTGATGTTATGTCCATGTCACCCCCTCGCCTGCTTTCTCATCTCCACATTTATCAGTGTTACCATGTTGTCCCCCCTCGTCCAATGCGCTGCACGTCGACAAGGAGTCCTTAATTTACGGGGTGAGCACACTGGGTTCTCTTTTCGCTCGATCATAAATACGGATCTCTCGCAGTTGATCGTTGGTCATCTAAGTCACTCATCACAAAAGCTTATTCTCGCGGTCGTCGCTCAAAATTAAGAGTGCATAGTTATTTATTTGGGAAGCCAGTCATAGCTCATTAAGGATGTGGTAGCGCTAATTGCTTTTCCCGAAAGACGCGTAATTTTTTATCGTATGCTTTCGATGTTATTCCTATAGTCCTAGTTAATTAGTGTTATTTAGTTAGTCGTAATTAATGTAGTTTATATTATGAAGTAAGTAGGTCATAATAATTTAGACATAGTTTTTACTAATTTTGTGTTTGTACGGCACCCATATTTTGTTATTGTATGGTAGTGTGTAATTAAGCAGTTGTAATTACTGTAATGACAATTATTTAGGGTTAAGTAATGAGTTAGTACTAAGTAATTAAGTACTAAAGACGATGGTAATGAATCATGCATAATTCTTTTTCAGACAGGTAATCAAATTGTCGATAATTAATAAATTATTCGTATGCAGTTACACGCATGTAATCACTAACTTGCATGCTGCTTGTCATCATTTTTTTTGTAACACTTACTGCGGATCTAGTTGTTGTGGCTTCAGGTAGTCGCAGACATGGAACACTTGACAATGTTCTACATTGATGGTCTTGTACGGGCTAGATCCGATGGGTTAGACCTATCGATATACCAATACAAGGTGCTCTAGGTCGAGAGGCTCGACGTCATGAATATTCACAAGCATCTGGAGGGAGTTCGCCATGAAGGCAATGGTGATATAACTTACGATTGAAGGGAACACCTGCATGAATGGCGTGTGGGAGCTCATGAAGGTGAATGACACCTAGCATGGAGGCATTACATGCAAATTGCCTTCCAACCCAAGGCGGCCATTTACGAGAAGTCGATGGTGTACCTGAGTTTCATGCGTCGGGCGTCGGAAAACGTTGATGAGTCCGGCCCCTCGACACCTGGGGGACCACAGGCGGAGCTTCAAGATGATACCACTAAATGTGTTGTATCTGAGGGAAGACTCATGTCTGATTTTGTGCGAAATGACGGGACATGCATGTGGTGGTCAGCTTGCATTGACTGCCATGAGTATCTACTGAACCAGGCGCTTGGTTTGGAGTCCGACGAGGACACCGACCCAGACTCCGATGGTACCGATGGTGACACACAGCAGACGGCTGATCTACTTGGGGGAATTATGTCATTGGAGGTGCTCTATGTGTCCTCCAGACTCGACGATATTGCGGTGTGTTCCCTCGTACTGCCATTAGAAGAACGGCCCCAGTAGGGGTTTCAAGCTGACACCCTTCTAGTTGGGCAGCACTTCCCTAGCAAGGTGGTTGTGCAAGAAGCTATTACATGGTACGCTTTATCTATCAACCATGTGTATCAAGTGCACTAGTCCAACCCAACTAATTACGCAGTAAAGTGCATGGCAGAAGGCTACCCTGCAAAGGTCAGTCTCAATAAGCCAAGATTTTTTTGCTCGGTCTTGTCGATTAAGGCGATGATCAACCATACTTGCATGCTCAACGAGCCCCTGCGCCATCATCGGAACGTGACTTCCGCATATGTGGCAAGCATCATCAGCCACCTAGTTGCAATGGACGTGTCCGTCTTCCCGAAGATGCTCATGTCGGAAGTCGCCAATGTGGTTGACCATCCTATCAGCGTTCGAATAGTCCACTCAATAAATAGCAACCACAACGATGCGTGTACCATTCAGTTACATGCTTTAGAAGATTTAACATAACCACGAACTATAGGGGAGAGTACCATGCTACAAGCTTCTCTGTGCATACCTACTGGTATAAGGTGCCTCGCGCTACTCACATGAAGTGTTGAGTGGGGGCGCCTCAAACATGACTGGCTGTCGTTATAGTGGCACGCACATTTACAGTTAGGGTTCGCACAGAGCATGTGGGATCCTATGTTGATAACCTTGTCATTGCCCCTCTCACGTTGCATCTGTTGGCGGAGGTCATAGTTCTCCTCCTTGAAACTATCAATCCGTGCCTCCATCTCTAAGATTCGCTCCTACAGTGTATCCATATTCCTCACAACATAATGTTCATGGGAAGGATCGATCCAGTGGACGAAGTCATATTTCGTCATCTACTAGAAAGGAGGGTTAACATAGAAACTCTATTAGCAGTAAAAGAAAATAAACTATTGGCTAATTATACCCAAAGTGTGGGTATCAGAAGAAACGTCACCTGCCATCGAAATGGCCTTCGACGACCTGCACGACCGCATCCTCTCTGTGTCTGCATTTCGGCCATACCGGTTGAGCCCACCTTTTTGGCTTCAAGTGGTAGTTAGGACTGAAGTCCTTTCTCCTTTCTAGGGGAAGATCTTCCTTTGGTGACCCTGCTTCAACTGGCACCTCGACGTCTGCTATACTATGTTACTGTATGATAGAGAAGGTTCTTTTTCCTATAAGAAGCGAAACACAGTTTAGATGAGTGGTGAGCAATTACGAGAGCTCCGTATTTGAAGCCGAGCAAAAAGATAACCAGGTGCGTTGCCATTGAAAAGTATGGACGCGTTGTCGACACACAGCACTACGGGCGATGGGGGATAGCATGGTAAGAGCGACATATATACACACGAGGGAGCGGATGAGGTAGGACGACATGTATAGACTGACATTTGTGTGGGCAAGAGAGCGGGTGAGGGGGCTAGTATGGTTAAGCCAACATATGTCCAAAGGGAGAAGTGGACAAGGGGGCAGTATAGATAGACTGACATTTGTGCAGGCAAGGGGGGCAGCACCAAGGGGGCGACATCCCTCCTTCGCACATTTGTCACCCCCTTGCTGCTGTCTCCCTTGCCTGCACCTTCCTTCGAACATGTGTTGGCTTGTCTATGCTATCCCCCTTCCTAGCTCCCTCACACGCACAAATGTCAGTGTATCCATGCCATCCCCCTTGCCCGCGGTGCTATGTGTCGATAACGAGTCTGTAATTTCCTATGGCAACGCACCGGGTTCTCTTTCCCCTCAGCCTCAAATACGGAGTTCTTGCAATCCCCCCTACATTATTCTCTTTCACGTTCTCAAGTATTTGTCCCTATTCTCTGTACGTTGGTTTGCTTTTTCGGTGTAATTAAATTAAAAAAAGAAAAAAAAGCTTATGTCATCATGAGCAATGTAAAGAAATAAAGGAAAAAAGACAAGACAAAAAACCAAAAACTAGAAAAAAAATGAAATTAATAAGTTAGAAATTAAAAGCTTAAACTGACTAGAGCAGGACCTATATATGAATGCCCTCTCCTACTCCCCCTCAAGTTCCTCTTTGCTCCTCGTTCCCAAAAATTGTCGCCCCCATCCTCTCTCCACTGTCGGAATCGCCGTCCGTGAGCTATTGCACCTCCTATCACTTAGCACCATGTGTCACTTGGTACCCAAAAACTTAGATAGTCTCACTTGTCACATACTGTGCTAGGAAGCATAGCTATGCCGGGCCTAAAGATATGGGTGGGTTTTTTTGAGCTGTGGTTTATGACTTTTGAATTCTTACTGTTCGTGTGAGAGAGTATGAAGAGAGAGAAAGTCATATGTGATTTTAACCGGTATAATTAAAGTTGATACAGTATATACTATAATTGACTAGAAGAACCCATATTAAAAAACACATATTTGAAAGCTAATTTCTGTAACAAAGGATAAAACCCAAAAGTAAAAGTCGAATGAACCTAGCCGTTGCTGCGAGATGCCTTGTTGGCATCGATGACCCTATCCTTGATCTTTTGCAGCTCTTAGGTGATGATTGCAAGCTCAAATTCTATGTGAAAGTCCATAAATTCTAGTTGTAAATTAAAAAAATCAACTTGCAAAGTCCAATTTTTAGTTGAAAGTCCATTGATCCTCGGCTATACACGCTGAGCTATGACCCTTGGACGAGGTGTTGCATGAAATCATCGATCGATCAGCATCACGTTGATCAATCTCAAGCAACGGCAGGGAGAAAGGCAAATTTTAATGCAATGAACAGTCATTACACTGGTGATTGACGTCGATAGGCTGGTTGTGTAACATGTTGCCCATGTGGATATGAAGAGGACCCAGCTAGCTAGAAACCTAGAACTAACGAGAGAAACATGCCCGGACTAGCTAGCTGAAAGCAAAGTTGCCCGCAGACGTCGTTAAATTGAAGCACACATTTAATGCCGGCGGATCCCCTAGCGTACTTCGAGGGGTATTTGAAAGGAAGTTTTTCACAAGAGTTGAGTTTTTTTTTGTTTTATAGTCTATGATTTTTTTGTTTGTGCTATAGTAATTAATTTTTATACAGTATGTTTTTTAAAATAATATTTACAAATCGATTGTAGTAGATACTATGCTCAATTTATCTCTATTAGCTAAAATCATACGTATGTATTTCTCTTCATACTCTCTCGTAAACAAACAGAATTCAAAATTTTAAACTAAAAGATACGAAATACAGCTCAAAAACCCATGAAGAGCAGTGACGCCAAAATATATAATCATAAGGTTTCACTGATGAGCAGATGTGCAGTTTAGGGAGGGGGCCTATTGTCGGTGATAGCTGTTTGCAACATTCAGCAGTACGCATGCGGCGCTGTCGCCACTCTTGTCTGCTCAGGCGCACCGCGCACGGCACGGGCGCGTGCTGCGCAGCGGGCCGCGCTGGCACTCTCTGATCGGCGGGCCGCTGCGCAGTTCCAAAGCGCGGCTCGGTCTCATCTCGACGAAGCCACGGCAGAATGGTCGTATCGTGTCGCTGTACCCGAGCATTAGGCATACCCTAGCCTCTGTTTCTTTTATTTTTATTTTTTTGCGCCCCAAACTTGGGACTTGGTCAGTGACATTGACACCGTACTTTCGCCAGATAGGGCTGACCGATTTTTCACCTAAGAAGCTGTCACAATATATGTTGAAACTGCGTCAACATTCAAAAACAACATCACATCTGTACAGTGAGGGCGAAAACATAGATAGTTTTTTATTATGGCTGAAAAATTATGGTTATGATTATAGTTTTTATTTAATACGAGTGAATAAACTAAATATTAATAAGTTATTTTAAATAATAATAAAAAATATTATATTTATTTATTTAAAAAATTATAAATTATAAACTAAAAGAACCTAGCTATCATCCCCTCTGTGCTTTTCCAACACTAGAACAACAATGTTGCCCCAAATTAAACACGGCTATGACTCAATGAAACGTAGGCCCCCCTCAATCACAACAAATTTAAAACATGAGCACTGAGGTCAAGGCGTTGATTGTATTGTGGTGGCTTTCAAAATTTGAACATTGAGCGGTATCATGCAAATGTTGGTTCCACGCGGCGCCGGTGGACCGAAACGCTTATGCCATTTTGTGCTCAAGGGACGCTCGTTTTAGCGATGGCTTCTGACTTTTGGTTGAAATTTTACTGTAGCTAATTTTTTTTACTGTAGCTGATTTGGCAATTTGTGGATCACCAACCCACGGATCACCAATTTGTGGACAAACCCCTGGTTGGATAACATTTGGTTATCAAGTAGATTATTTTTGGCTGTAACTTATGTGTTTTGTTTTAGTGTAATCGTTTGTGTGAACGAACCGAATGATGATAAACTAATAAATCGTTTCGAAAAGATTGTCCCAATAAACCGTTTTAAAATGACAGCAAAATAAATATCTAATTTATTTATTTAAAAGAAGTCATAAGTCATAAACCGCAAAGAACTCGGCCTTCCTCTTGCTGCCTTCCCAAATCAATCAACCTGAGCAAAGTCTAGCACGACCACCCAATTCCCATGCAATGCTAGGGTTGGTCCGCCGCTGCATACTAAGGCCATGTAGTGATATCAACTGTCTATAAACCTTGCCACATAGCATATGAGATGATGTGGAGGAGAAATAGGGAGTATAGAGAATTGAACAGTCTCTTATGCAGTAGTCGATTGTAACACGATAATAAGACACATTGTCTCATGAGCTATCTTTAAAGCCGTCTATAGATAATATAGAAAATATTATAGACAGCGGTTATTTATATCATTATACATGCCCTACCAGTTGGCATTTGCATGATACCACTCAACGCCATTTGCACTTATTTATTTACACTTTTCAATGCATCAGTTAGTTGAAAGTATTTTTTAGGAGTTATAATAGCAAAATATAAGTGCAATTAATAAAGGTTTCCAAAGCTAACTAGATTCCGCAGTGCGACGTAACAAAGATAATTTTGAGCTCCCCAGCTAATGGCGTTGATCATAGTTTCGTATGGAGCATCGCAAGCTATTACAGTCACCAAGTTGATCGGAGATTTAGGCCCCGCTCAGCTTCGTTGTGGGCTTCTGCGACCGACGTTTGCATCGAAAAGCCAGGAGCCGAAGCTGGGCGACTGCGGAGCAGCTTCAAGCGAAATAACACCCACCCACCCGCTGTGCTTTCCCTATTCTTTTCCCAATCCCGCACCCACCCCTCGTCCGGCGAGTGTGGATCTTCGCCCCCCGCCGCTGACCGTGGCGCCGCAAAGGGCACTCGGGCCCTCCCCCCTATCGGCGGCCCTTCATCCCCGTGCCCGTCCGTGGTGGCCTGACGGTCGGCCAGTCCAAGATCCAGGGCGGTAGACTCTCGTGGCAGATCCTCCAACTCGAGTTGGCCCCACGACGGCAGCTCCGCCATGCCCGACGTCCACTGCGTCCCATCGCGTATGCGCGCCCGGTCCGTCGGGACGACTCACCAGCCCGGGTGCGCCCTTTCTCCGGTGGTGATACCACGCTGCTCGGACCCCCTGCCGGCGACTCGACGGTACGAAGTTTTCCCTTCCCCAAACTATGTTGTACATCTGGCTCCCCCCCCCCCCGACCGCATGTGCGCGCACGCTTAGCTGTAGCTTGCTTTCGTACTTGGCCACCGTGCGTGCAGATGGTCCCGGCCGCCTAGAGCGACGACAACACAGCCGCATTCCTACAGATATGTGCCGACGAGGTGTAGGCACAGAACAGGCCGTTCGCACGGTTAACACCCAGGGCAAGCGCAACCTGCTGCGGAGATTCAATTAGCGAACCAGATTAGTGTATACGGACAAGCAAATGAAGGACAAGTGAGACTCCCTCAAACGCGACTACATGAAATGGAAGGGGTTGAAGCTTCGCGCAACAGGCCTCGACATCGACCCTGAGACCGGCACCATTGACGCGAACGAGTTGTGGTGGGCTGAGAATGGTGGAGTAAGTCGCCACTCCGAAGTGCAGTCCTGTTTCAATTTCTTGCGCCACGATTTGATGTTCCGTCGTGCCATTACAGGGCAAGTCCGCGATGCACAAGTTCAGGCAGATCGTGGCATGACATAAGGATATACTAGAGGTGATCTTCGGCAACAGCGTGAGCATGAGCGAGTGTGCATACGTCCCCGGTGTGGACCCGGTCGACGTGGACAGCGAGGTGTGGCCGGAAAACCAGGAAGGAGACAGTAGCACTATGCAGAGCCCAATGCAGGCCACCGACAGCGGTGCAATCGCGGGGTCGTCTCGGGGCAAGAGGTCGACAGCAGCACCGATGTACCCGAGCGGCAGCCGGCCACACAAATGTGTGGATCGTAACGCAGAGTTGCAGCGGCTTGTGAACCTCTACGAGAAGAGTCTAATGGCACCAACTCGGATGTCCCGTTCAAGTGTCACGTTCCCTGACATGGTTTCCACAAACGGAAGATTTGCTGCGACTCGTGAGGATGGTCAAGGAAGCGGGGGCTATAGAAGAAAGCGACGAGTATTTCTATGCCTCGCGGATTTTCATGAAGCCATAGTACCGCGACAGCTTTCTCTCCATGGAAATGAATGAGGGTCGACTAAGATGGGTTAGGCGAACATGGGATTTGCATATGAGCGGCCTTTGAGTAGTTCCGTTTCGGGATTGTGTTGTTGAGTAGACTGCATTAGCAGTGCGATGAGTTCACCTTTACATTCCGTGCATGTTCGTTTGTTGGGACTACATTAGCAGTGAGATGAGTGTCGATTTGTGGAGTTGCGACTTCACATTTGTTGTGCATGTTCGTTATGTGGGACTTTTAATTCGTTATTTCAGATGTTGTTTCATTGTAAACTTTGCATATATGTTGATTGGTGGCATATATGTACTCTGTTGAATTATGGTGGCATATATGTACTCTATTGAATTATGGTTGACTGGTGGCCTCACAGTTGAATTATGGTTGGCTGTTGAAAAATGTTGGCATATGTGTTTGCAAACTGATTGCATATACTATTGTTTGCCCCCTGATTGCATATACTGTTTCATTGTGACCTGCTGGGAT
The DNA here is from genome assembly GCA_036346265.1 of Melocanna baccifera. Classification (NCBI taxonomy): domain Eukaryota; kingdom Viridiplantae; phylum Streptophyta; class Magnoliopsida; order Poales; family Poaceae; genus Melocanna; species Melocanna baccifera. The sequence goes on along the minus strand of CM070691.1, from coordinate 2,363,272 downwards.
ATGTGCTCGCTGTTGGCTGTTGGGATATGTGCTTGGTTCTTTGCCTTGCTGCCTCTTTGCCGATGTCTTTCTTGGTGGTGGTTCTTGGCCGTGGTTCTTCTTTGCCGCCTTCTTATGTGAAATATGGTTGCCAGCTTGATTGCAATGGGTGGCATATATTCTTTATGGTTGCCATATATTGTTTATGGTTCGAGCAAAGGCTAGGAATGAACCGCTTCGAGCACTTTGTGGGAACCATTTGTAAGAGGTTCAACGATGTGCTACAGAGTGCGTCCGACCTTACTGGTACGATCATTGCACCATTGGACCCTACATATCAGACGATGCATGCAAGGCTGCAGAACCCGAGATTTTATCCGCACTTCAACAACTGCATCGGGGCCATTGATAGTACGCATATCAGAGTCATTGTACCAAACGAGAAGAGGGCGCACTATTTTAATAGGCACGTCTACACAAGCCAGAATGTCCTGGCCATATGTGATTTCGATTACCAGTTCGTATTTGTGTGCGTAGGATGGCTGAGATTAGTGCATGACACATGGATCCTACATGAGACTATTGCGAGATACGGAGACAGCTTCCCACATCCACCGGAAGGTAATATATTACGAACAATTTTCAATACATCATTCTTTGCACGGCCTGCGGTAACCGCTTCGTTGCATTGCAGGCAAGTATTACCTTATCGACTCAGGGTATCCTAACAGGTTAGCATACCTGGCGCCATATCGCAATAGTCGGTACCAACTTTCGGAGTTTAATAATGGTACTGAGCCTATAGGGATGCAGAAACTCTTCAACTACTGACACTCGCAACTACGGAACGCCATCGAGCGCGCATTCAGGATGTGCAAAGGTAAATGGCGCATACTGAACAAGATCCCTGCCTACAAGGGTCACAGGCAGAGTGCAATCATTATACCATATATGGCGCTCCGCAAATCGACTACGAGTTAGCTACGACGGTACCCCCTAACTACACATCACAACGTGGGAGGCATTCTGCATCCCCCATCTGTGTCGCTCGGACTTACGCATGGTTCGAAGGCTGTACTGATGGATATGACACGTGACTAGATAGCAGCATCGTTGATAACATAACCTTTTTTAATTTAATTATATCAAAAAAAATTTTATAGCAGCTATAGTAAAAAAACTTAAATAGTGTTAAAAAAGGGTTAAAAGCTGAAATAAACACCACCAAATTCACGTATATGAATTAATACAAAAAAATCAAAATTTTACTTTCAAAATTTTCATCTATGCCGACAAAAAATTACTCATCAGCACAACGCATGAGTTCCGCATCATAACCAAGTCCTGTCCATACAATCCAATGCAAAGCGCTGCACCAACACCATGAATGCATTAGCATTACCTCCTCTTCTTCCAAAGGTAGACCACGAGAGAGAACCCGCCGCCGTCCTTCAACGCCGCCTCCTCCGCCGTGGCCCACTCGGCCACCATCGCCACGCTCCCGGCCGATGACACCGCAGACGTCGACGCCACGGACACCGATGGCGACGTGTCCGAACCCGACCTGAACGGGCCTCGTCTCCATCCCCTCCTCTCGCTGTCGCTGCTGCAACAACTCCCGCCGACGCCGCCGCCTGCGGCGTGGTGGTTCCTGAAAGAACTCTGCCTTAGTACGTGCATGCCTGTGTCTTCTTCCACGTCCTTGGAGTCCTCTTCGTCCGCGTCGACCGTCTCGAACCGGAGAACAAAGACGGCGGCGGCGTCCGGAGTGAAGAGCCAGCCGTGGAGGTCCCATGAGACCCGGACGCGGCAGCGCGGGAGGTCGAGCCTCTCGCTGCCGCGGAACTTCCACCGGAGGCGGCGGACCTGGAGGGCCTTCTGACCATCGACGGCGACCCACATGGCCGCGTCCTCCACGGCGAGGGACACCTCGTGCTTCTCTCCAGAGACGGCGACAGTGGTAGTGTACGCGTCGCAGCCGGCCGCGGCGACGGCGTTCTCGCGGCGGGAGAGGAGAAGGCCGGCGGACGCCGGCGACGCGAGGTCACCCGCGGCCAGCGCGAGCTCGCCGTCGATCGACACGTATACGAAGTACCGGGAGAGGGGCTCTGGCCGGCGGGCGGCCAGGCGGGCGCGCGACAGGTCCCACGAGAACGCGACGACGTGGCCGGACACACCGAAGCGCTTGGATCCGCGCAGCCGCCACGGGAGCCACAGCCGGAGCACGAGGCGCGCGGGCTCGGAGTCCCCGGTGAGGCGGAGTTCGGCGGCTAGGAGGAGGCCGAGCTTGGCGCGGGACCACGTCAGGGTGATCGCGCCGAGGTGCGTCCAGTAGACGGACGTCGCCGAGGAGGCCGGCGCCGGAGAAGGGTCGCCGCCGCCTCCAGCGGCGGGGAAGCAGGGGAGCGGCATGGGTGGGCGCTGGACGCGGCAGCGGCGGCTGCTTAGATCGATTGGTTTTTGTGGGCGACTCGGGATGGAGTCGGGAGCAGTTGCATCAGTGCGTACGTAGCGGCGACTTGAGAGGGCGCCTGCGAAAGTTGACGGGATCCTTTCCTACCCTTTCCTTTTCTTTTTATTCTGTCGCTGTAGCCTCTAGGATGCTCGACTGCTCCAGTGCCGTCGTGTCTTTCCTTTTGAATTCAGAGATATATTACTAAAAAATAGGGATTTCCTACCTATTATGTAGTTGTTAGTATCTTCTAAAAGATCAATCACATTTTTGGCTATTTGGATCTCACGATGGCTCACGGTTCAACTCGTCTTCCAGAGAATTACTATATGCTATCCAGAGTTCAAGCAGAACCGATTATGGCTCCGCTTCAGACGGTTTCAGTTTCTGATTTTTTTCTACCTTCCAATTATTTAAGTTAGAAGTCACTTGGAACGCATCGACTTTTAATTTTAGCTTTTTTGGTTTTTGCTTTTGTTTTACCCGTTTTCCTTCAGTGCAATTTAAACTAACAGACGCTTCAGTGCAATTTCAACTAACAGCCGAAAGTCGGTTGGAGTGGCCCCTATGAAGTTGCATGATATGAAGTTCTAAGGTTGAGCAAATAACAGCTGAGAAGTGAGGTCACAAGAGAGATCGTCTAAGTCAGGACTGACAAGTCGCAAGCATAAACTGTATAGTCCAAGTAAGGTTTTTATTCGGTTCTCACCGGGATATCACATTCAAATCATCGTGCCTTTCACAACTACGTGCGCCGGTCGAATCATCACAGTTGATATGGCCACGTGATCGCTTCCAACTACAAATAGCCGTCAGATTAATTACTGCATAAACAGTGTTTTGGTCCTATATTATGCACCAATAGCTCTTGTTGTTGAACATGGTTGGACCTCTACTTGTTTGTGTTGTATATTTGTATTTGTCAATTCTGTTGTCCAATGAAATTGTGGAACGTGTCCATCTTCTTGAAGTTTCAAGAAGACACTGACAAGCAAGACCGAAGCTCAAGTCTTCAAGAAAGGACAACACAAATATATAAGGAAAAAGTCCATTATTCATCTTAAACTCTGCCCTGAGTCCAATACAAACTAAAAAAAATGGGTGTTTTTCACCCTAAACTTCTAAATCCAGACAAATAACACCCCCGTCCCAATTCAACCCCGATTTCTACCACACTAACCAAGTCACGCTTCACTGTTGAGCCCTTGGCTATCTATGTCTCATCGCCCCTCCCCGCCAAAAGCCCTAGCTCAATTGCGGTACCGAAATCGGCTGTGACGAGGTAGAGCGCCGTGAAAGAGGCCCTGAGGAGGCAGAGCTCGCGCATTCGGGGTTAGAGTTTGCATGTTTGGGTAGCATGGCAGGCTAAAGGAGGAGGCACTCTGCAATGACGTCTATCAAGGTATGCTTCTTAGATATGTTGGGTTTGGATTCGATTTAAGAATGGTTTTTCTTAGATCCGGAGGGATTGGTTGATTTTTATGAGATAGTATGTGTTTTAAGATAGAAGTAGCCCAGTGGTGCGGTCAGTTTTTTTTCGTTTGCAAATGGGATGAGTAGTGTGAAGAAGTGTTGTTAAGTGCTGATTAGCGCTATGTTGTGGGCAATAAGCTGATCGATATTTTGTTGGAATGCCTGTAAGATATCGTTGCGCGGTAGGGATGAATCTTTTGGACAAGCTTGTTGTCAAATTTCACCTGAATGGAGAGTTTGTCAATGATGAGAAGGTGTAGTATTACTATGGCGGATGTGAGTGTTTTTCATAAATTGATTGAGATATAGTAAGTTTACATGATATTACTGGGCACCTTGGAGACCATTGTGAGGTAGTGCAGGGGATGTTGCTGCATTGGTTGTTCTCTTTTAAAGGGCATCTGAATGGTCTCAGGGCGCTAGTAGATGACAAGGCCTGCCAGGCAATGTCCAACTATGTTTGTGAAGGGGAGGTTGTTGACATATATGTGGAGACAATGCTAGTTGAAGGGGAGTTAGAAGAAGATGATGATACTGGCTAGGAAAACAATGATTTAAGGAAGAGATGGATGCATTGACAGCCGATGAATAATCTGAGGACGACCAGTTCAAGCAGTAGGGATGAAAGAAGGTGCAAATTATTCCATTTTCCCCTATTGATATGCGGAAGGACTTAGCATCATTAAGGAAGACCTATGGTTCTATCTGTACAGAGAAGAGCCAATCACAGATGATGTGTGTTTCAGAAGGAGTTGTGTAGGCTGAGAAATCCCTAGAAGAACAGTCCAATTCTGACAGTGAGTACTTCTCCGAAGATTGTGACACATCTGAGGATGAGGAGGAGTTTGCAGAAATAAGGGACAAATTCAAGGAATACAAGAAGGTGAAGGCAAGCAATGGTATTGCACAAGGTGGCGAGGATGATGTCTTTTGTGGAGCACCATTACAGGAGAGGAGGCATGTTGATGGAGAGAACCTAGAAGAGGGCACTGACACTCCTTATTTTTTAAGCAGTGATGATGAAGATTCTTTTTTTAGAGGAAGGTAGTGAAGGTGACCTTATCAGTATCCTAGGTATGACAACAAGGCTAAAGTGCCTAAGTTTAGAAGTAAGAAATATTTCAAGAGATATGTGATCAAGTATACCCTAGCACAAAGGAAGGTGATAATGTTTCCTAAAAATAAAAAGAAAAGGTTGAGAGCAAAGTGTGATTGGCCCAAGTGTCATGCCATATGATTCTGTCTGCCAATAGTAGAACAGAGAGTTGGCAAGTGGCCAGTCTGGTAGATGAGCACACCTACTCACCCAAAAGAGATAACAGCTTTGTGACAGAAGAAGATTGCTTAGAAGTATGAAAAGTTGATCAAAGACAATCCTACATCGAGCATCCAAAGCCTAAAATCCACAGTGCAAGAGGAAATGTTTGCAGATGTTAGCATTTCAAATGTGAAGAAAGCAAAGCCAATTGTTATGCAAAGGTTGTTAGATGCCACCAAGGGAGAGGATGCAGTACTTTTTGACTATCGGCATGAGTTGTTAAGGAGTAACCCAAGAAGTACAGTTGTCGTGAACCTTGATACAAACATGGTGGAACCTATCTTCAAGAGGTTCTATATTTGCTTTGAAGCATGCAAGATATGATTTCTTGCTGGTTGCAAAAAAATGATAGGATTGGATGGATATTTCTTCAAAGGTGTTGTGAATGGTAAACTACTTTGTGCTCTTAGGAGGGATGCAAACAACCAAATGTATCCTATTGCTTGGGCTGCTGTGGACAAAAGAATCAATGATTCTTGGGATTGGTTGTGTGCACTACTATTCAAGGATATTCAGGTAGGAGATGGCGATGGTTGGGTTGTAATATCAGACCAACAAAAGGTAAGCAAAGTTGTGCACCCTCTGCAGAGTGTAAAACTATTCGAATAGCTGTGTCCTCAGTTATGGACAATGCTCAGTGATTTCACACGATGGGTAGATATTTTCCTAAAAATTTGGCTGAGAGAGCTGTGAAAAGCTAATGGTTAGTTCACTGGTGGTTCATTATGTGGATAGGAGGTTTACGTGTGGTTCATTTGAGTGAATAGTTAGTTCACTTGTGGTTTCTATAATTTCTTTGATTATTTATTCATTATAATTTTCTCTAAAGTTCGTTTTCAATATATTTATTGTATTTATCTTAAATTATTGTTTTCTGTAAAATAACCTTTCAGTTATCCATTGGTAAACCTTGCATATTGTATTATATTCATTTGTTATAAAACGACTTGCTGACTACCAATGTAGTCACGACTTTATGTTTATTGTTGCTCAATTGAAGAAGAGGAGCCATATCAGTAGTATGTACTTGAAGTAGAATACTTTGACGACTTCATGGATTAAGACTTCGCTTCCCAGTCGATTGCCTATGGGCATATCGAGTGGTTTTTATGCTTAATTGCAGTTTTCCGCTGTTAATTCTTTAGCCCTTCAAGCTAGTAAGTTGTAAACTTGGCTATAAGGTTTAACTCTGATAATTATTAATATTTAAGTCTTTTCTTTTATTAATCGTGCATATGGTCGATATTTCATTTATGTTTACACTATATGCACTAGTATGATTCTAGTCTAGTGTAGTATATACAGAGAGTTCGGATTTACATATTCGGACAAAGTTGAGCTGGTATTTGACGCAGCATCAGTTGATGCCATATTCAGGCAACCGAGAACACACACAACACAATCCTGTTACAGTCCGACAACACAGTTGCCGCATATAGATAATGCAAATTAAAGGTTTTGTAACAGCACAGTCGTATGAAGGGTTAAGGCAGCTAATCAGGTGACGGTGATGAATTGATGATTCCCATTGGTGTGAGGCCCTGTTTGGTAGAGCTCCAGATTCTTATTTTTCAGCTTCTGCTCCAAATTCTGTAAGAATCCACTTCTCTGATAATCTGAAGCTACCTCTGAAAAGCGTTTGGCTAGTGGGTTGGCTCCAAATTCATAAAAGAGGAGATTTGAGGGAAATAGACCATGTTACCCCTAGTTGTAACCGTAGTTGAAACATTCGCTACAAATTGCAATGTGCATTACATCAGTATTCAAAAGGTGAAAACCAAGGCATTTTTACCGCGGAATAATAAACAACACCAACCATCCAGTCCCAGACAAAATATAACAAACACATCAAGAGTGATCTTCTGAAGTTTGACAAATCAAAGGAATTTCAAAGCTGGTTACACTGTGCGACAATAATCTGAATCCCAAAAGTCCCCTTTCTCTTGGCATTAACCATCCAAAGTTCCGCACACAAAGTGGAAAACATTTGACTGACACTGTGATATATGCTGCATCCCAGAGAATGTTACTCTGTTAGTGACTTAAAGGAAGTGGAGCTGAAGTTCTAGGTGCCAACAAAACCTCACCATAACTACCTACATGGATGCATATATTATTTACATCTCTTTCTTTGCCTACACTTACAGTACAGACTGAGAAGTGAGAACAACGGCAGCAAAAGCTGTTATCAATAAAAGCTATTGCTGGGACCATCACCAAGCATTTCCTACCTATCGATGAAACGTTCGAGAAGCTCCTTGTCTTCGCCAAACCAATCATAGCGATTCTTTGCAATGTAGTCATAGACTGCATCCTGTAGTGAGGCAGGGATGATCAGCAAGGAGCTCAACACTGAGTAGGGAAGAGGCAGGTATGATGCAACCATCAGCGCAGTTGCAACCAAAATACAAAAGTATTAAGTACCATAGCATTTAAAAAAAGTATTATGACTGATAAAAATAGTTGAGATGAAATATGGCGCAATTCAGAGAGTGTAGACCGGACAGAATTGCGGCCTTTTACTGTAGTGATTATCCTTTAGTTTAGTGGCACTATATCATAGTTCACCCTATTTATAATCTGCAAGCCAAGCCATGCAGATTGAACTCTTCACATACATTGGATTTCTTGATATCTCAAGGGATGACAAAGCTACACAATAGAAAGAATTGTGCCTTTTAAACACCAATCACATTTTACAGCACAATTTGAGTGCAATAACTTGGTTGAGGTACACAACATACACAACAAAAATCAACATACACAACAAAATTCATCGGTACTCAACATTCACTGACAATTACCTTGATGGCGGCAGTGGTACTGGGGAACGGAGGGGCAGCAGCGGCGGTGTTGTGGACCGGAGAGAGGCGGCAGCGGCGGCACTGTGGACTGGACGGAGGTGGCGTCGGGCGAGATCTGGAGGGCGGCGGCGGGGCGAGAGAAGGAGGGCAGCTGCGGGGCAAGAGAAGGAGGGAGGCGGCGCCGGGCGAGATCTGGAGGGAGGCGGCGGGGCGAGAGAAGGAGGGCGGCGGCGGGGCGAGCTCTGGACCGAGAAAAGGGAGGGAGGCGGCGGGGCGAGAGAAGGAGGGAGGCGGCGAGGCGCGAGAGGGGAAGGGAGGAGGCGGGAGGGAGGCGGCAAGGCACGAGAGGGGAAGGAAGGAGGCGGGCGGCGCGAGAGAAGGGGGGAGGTGGGGCACGAGAGGGGAAGGGCAGAGGGGAAGGAGGTGGGCGCAAGAGGGGAAGGAGAGAGGCGGCGAGAGGGGAAGAGGAGAGGGGAAGGTGGCGGCGCGAGAGGGGAAGGGGGAGGCGGCGACGCGAGAGGGGATGGGGGAGGCGGCAACGCGATCGGGGGGAGGGCAAGGGGGCGAGAGGAAGGGAGTCGTGAGTGTTGCTCGGGTGGGGGATCGCGAGGGCGTTCGGGTGGGGGTAGTTCAATGGCAAAAAGCGGGTAATTTGTGTTAACTTCAATGGGTAAGTTGGTTTACCCTGCGGATGGCGGAGGAGCCCCTGGGTGGGCGACGAGATCTCCGGCGGTTAACCCTTGCTCCCAGGTCTTCCTCCTGGCGTTCCTTGAGAGCAAGTGTGCCATCGCGGCGACCCGACTCGGATGCATGCAGGGCTTTCGACATCACGAGTCGATCCTTTAAGTTCTCATTTCTTCCCTAATTTTGGTCTCTTGCGGATGATCTACGAGGATGCCGATCGGGTTCTTGGCTCCATGGCCAATGACAATCAAGCGATCGATTGCAGCGTCTACGGATCGGAGCAGAAATGGAGGTCTCCGATAGGCGAGCTATTGCGACGATCGACAAGCGGCATGCGGGTATTGGTTCCAGCGGATGTCTATGCAAGTCCGGCCAATGCAGTTGATCGGCATATGGCAAGCCGGGCAGATTGCAAGGTACATGAACAGCATTCGGTAAACCGGGCAGTTTATACAAAACTTGCTGATAACTCCCGATCAAGAGGGACAGGAAGGGATCTCCCACGACTTGGATGTTTCATTCGGCCATGGAAGGGACCTCTCCCTCGGCCACGGCCGACGATCAGGACCTTGGCGGCTTTCATGCCACCTGCTCGTTGTCCCAAGCTAACTGACTGCCGTGATCAACGGGACGTTCGAATTTCGAACTCTGTCGTTGAACCGGCTAGGCCAGAATTGATTGCTCGAGCACGAAATTTGGGCTTTCCCGTTTGGACCTGTCACGTAGACCGGCTGGTCCCCCCAAACAGCCACCTCGGCCCAGATTGGTCTCTAATACCCTACCTCACGGGACACAATCCCCTACGACATCACACGCCGCCACCCAACCCACGTATGCGCAGATGGCTGCTCGTCCGCCGCCGCCACCGCCACGCCGTGCGTCGCCTACTCCGCAACGCCGTCCGTCTCCATCAACACAGCGCCGCTCGTCACCACAACGCCGCTCACCCCCACCGCCGCACCGTCGCTCGCCGGTGTTCAATCACAGGCAATCTTGCCCTCAACGACCAGTGCGGCCGTGAAGCGAGACGCCGGGCGGGTGGCCAGGTCATCTTGGCGAGGGCTTGTGCGGGCGTGGTCTTGTGGGAGTCGTGGCGGGCGGGCGGCGTAGCCGTGGCGGCACCAACATCGTCATCAACCACGGGATGTCCACCATGGCGAAACACACATTTTCGGAGGATGTAGCGGCAACTCGGTAGCGACACGGCGTCGAGCTGCGACTCACGGACATCGATGGGTGACCAGGGCGGGACAAAGGCAAAAAAACCCAGGCCCCCTTTCTGCTGGAGATGTAAAACCACTGGGCATGTTGTGGAAGGATGCAATGCAGATTTAGATTGCTTTATGCGCAACAAGATGAATGCTCACCTCGCGATCAAATGTCCCTTACTCAAGATGTCTAAACCAAGCGCCCGACCTTCTTGGCTATGGCACAAATGATATGTGTTTTCTGCGGATGCACGAGTTTGAATACAAGTTGGAGGTACGACCTTGCGCCTCTGACTCTGTTACGGTGACGGATGGCGTTCTTTGGTGAGGTAGTGCAGACCGAACTTGCCAAAATCTCAAGGGCGGATTGGAGTTGGGAGGCCTTACCACATGGACAAGATTCGTTCCTGGTCGCTTTTCCTTCGGTGGAGGAACTTAAGCGGATGATGGATATTGAATTTCGCTTACGGAACCATGGTGTCACATTGATAATTTGAGAATGGCAACATCTGCGGATGTCAAACCGGTGTATCATCCGGATGAGGTGTGGGTCCATATCACGAGTACCACATGCTTGGCGTCATTATCTCGCTTTTTGGGCATTGGGATCGATGGTTGGTGCTACTTGAGGTGGATATCTTGACATACGGAAAAAAGGTATCATTCGTGTCTTGGTTGGCATGTTAAGCAGAGATCTATTGCCATATACCACGCACTGGTGTTTGGTTGGAGGGTACAATATCACTTTCCATTTGGAGAGCTCTGACTTTGTACCTGCAACGCCACCATCTGATGATAATGACCCTATGGATCATGATGGTGCGGGGGCTGGCAAAGATAGTCCTACTAGTCCTGATGATTTTGGAAATGCGGCCAAAAAGCCAAAAAGCATTGGTTCGCCCGGCAAAACAGGATCTACTCAAAATGTGTCGGCGACAGCTCCTATGCAGTCATTACTTTGTGTGACACCCCTCGGCAAGAATAGGCCTGCTCCAACACCGCGGCCACTTGTTTTTGATGGCATACCGAGTAATTTGCACATTGCAGTCACACCCGATTCTAAATCATGCTGTGCGAAGGAAGTTTTGACAGTGTTACCTGATGAACAAGGCTCAGCACTACCCACTTCTTCAATGACTTCGGGTGGTTTACCTGAAGATCAAGAAGCAACACTGTCAGACTACTCATTGACTGTGGGAGATTCTCCAGTGGAACAAGGCGTCTCACTGCCAGCTTCCGCACTGACCGTGGTTGACCCTTTGGAGGTTCGGCCTTGGCGGTACTTCCGCAGTTTGTCGGCGGGGCGTCCCAACACGCGGCCCGGTGGTACTTCGCGCAGTTGTGCGGCGAGATGTCCCAATTTGGCCTGGTGGCTCTGGTGGCTCTGGTGGCTCTGCTGCCTGCGACACGCGAAAGGTTTACAGGCGCCGCCAAGCTGCTGCCTCAGGTGCAACAAAGGAAGCACAGCTATCTGCTCAATTAACTGCCCGGATATCTGAGCACCCGCGGCTAGTGCCGATCGGGGCATCTACTCCTTCTCCGGCAGCTGCAGGTAGTACCGATCTGGTGCTCCCTTTACTTTCAGGTATTTCTCCCAACAAACCTTTGGGCGGGTCTGTATACCTTGAGGGTAAAAGAAGAAGTTTACGAGCTAATACCTTTTTATCTGTCCAAGGAATTGCGCGGCGAATGAGGATATTCTCTGACGAGAGCAATGAATCGTCGGCTTCCGTAATTTGGGCGGGCCTTTGGAGACCAAGGCGGTGGTAGAACATAGTTCATCACCATTTTCGTCTTATACTCCACTCAACATGATGCACGTGCGTCCAATATCTGTTCGACATTTCAATTCTGCTATACCTAGTGATCAATGTGCCTCGAAATTACATAATTTGGGGTTCGTCTTTGAGTAGTTGTGATAAAGCCGTTAATATTTCCATTGATGCTCTCAAAGGGTTGAAATTGATCGTCAAACTATGTTACCTAGTTCGAAAGGAAAGTATATGAATACTAGAATAGTGATCCTTTGCGACTAGCGTCTGAGAGGAGAATGACACGGATAGTACCCTTCTCAATCAATTACTAAAGGATTTCTCGGATCTTGGATACGACGATGAGGATCTCGACACACGAATATGTGATCTGAAGATTATCGATCGTAAATTCAAATCCAGTACTAAAAGAAATAGAGCTCGCAAGAAGAGAGCTCCACTCAAAAAACAATGTTCCTCATGAAAGGTTTCTTTTGGAATAGCAGAGGTCTTTCAGACTTGGCTAAATTCCGATATATAGCGGACGCAATCCAATATCATAAGGTAGACTTTGTTGCTATCATGGAGACGGGGAAACAGGAGAGGAATCTGGCTAGACTATCTAGAGGGTTAGATTTCACTTGGCACTGTCTTCCCCCCCGGGGGCGCTCGGGCGGAATTCTCTTAGGAATAAATTCAACCATATTTGAATTATCGTTGATTGTCGAAGGGGAATTTTACATTAAATTCCATCTCTGCAATAAGTCAGATAACTTCAAATGGATTATCATGGCGGTCTATGGTCGACTCAAGATGACTTCAAAACACGTTTTTAATTTGAAATTTGGTTAGGGCTTGTCGAATAATCCTTTACCAACTCTCATAGGGGTGATTTTAATATTATGCGACAGAGCAAAGATAAGAACAAGGATAATTTTAATCTCCGGGCCTTTCTTGTTCAATCTTTGTAATTGATAGCTTTGATTTGAGGAAATTGAACTAGCGGGCGACAATTTACAGGCAAATTCACGTTCGATCCTACCTATGAGAAAGCGGATCGAGTATTAATGACGACGGAATGGGAGTTCAAATATCCGTTGGTGACATACAAGCTTTGGATAGAGGACTATCGGATCATACTCCATTATTAGTGGATGCTGGACTACCGGCTAACATGAGCATAACTCGACAATTCAAAATGGAACTTAGCTGGTTTTCCCGAGACGATTTCCATGACAGAGTTGTAGATGTCTGGAACAAGCCGGTATCGGGAAGGAATGCGGTCCAACGATGGAATAAAAAGTTGAGTGCTTTACGCAAGCACCTCCGAGGCTGGGCGTCACAGACCAACGGGGCATACAAGCAACACAAAATAAATCTCCAGTCTATCATTACCAAGCTCGACGTTGCCGCTGAAACTAGAGTACTCACGGGGGTTGAGCAAGATCAACTTGCCCAGGCAAGGATCCAACTGACTAAGCTCCTTCGAGAGGAGGAACTCAATTATTATCAGCGTGCTAAAGCTACCGATATTTTACTAGGAGATAATAATACACGTTACTTCCAAATGATTGCCAATGGCAAATTTAGGAAAAAAAGGATATTTTCCCTTGACCATGATAATGGGAAGATTGAAGGACAGGCTAATCTGAAGACTTACATTACTCAATATTATAGAGATCTGTTTGGTGCACCTGAGGAAAATTCCTTTACACTGGATGAGTCTAGAACGGATGATATTCCCCAGGTCACACAGGCGGAAAATGATTTCCTAACGGCTCCTTTTACTGAAAAGGAGATTCGGGACGCCATTTTTAATATGGAACATAACAAAGCACATGGACCGGATGGTTTTCCTGTCGAGTTCTACGAAAATGCAGGATGTCATTAAGGGTGATTTGTTACAAATGTTTTATGCTCTCTATATTGGTAGCATCCCATTGTTTAGCCTGAATTTTGGAGTCATCACGCTAATTCGAAAGTCCAAGATGCCAATCAAATCCAACAATACAGACCTATTTGCCTTTTAAATGTCGGTTTCAAAATCTTCACCAAAGTCGCTACCAGATTAAATTCGATTCGAGACAATATAATTAGCCCAACTCAAGCGGCTTTCATGCGAGGCGTAACATCCTCGAGGTGTTGTCATCTTGCATGAGACTATTCATGAGTTGCATCGTAAAAACAAAGTGGAGTCATTTTCAAGATCGACTTTGAAAAGGCTTATGATGATACGATGGCCCTTTTAATCTGGACATTGAGGATGAAGGGTTTTCACCTAAATGGATTTCTTGGGTCTGATCCTTCATTTGGGTGGTTACATTGCGATCAACGTAAATAACGATGTGGGGTCTTATTTTCAAACAAAAAAGGGTCTTCGTCAGGGTGACCCGTTATCCCCACTACTTTTTAATATTGTGGCTGATATGCTTTCAATATTGATTCAAAGAGCAAAAGTAGATGGTCAGATTAGTGGAGTGGTCCCGCATCTGGTAGCGGACGGTTTATCTATTCTACAGTATGCTGACGATACAATCCTCTTTATGGACCACGACCTGGAGAAGGCTCGTAATATGAAGTTATTACTTTGCGCTTTCGAGCAACTATCGGGTCTAAAAATCAATTTCCATAAGAGTGAATTATTCTGCTTCGGTGAGGCCCAGGATGCGGCTAATCAATACACCGAATTATTTAGTTGCAAACAAGGGGTTTTTCCATAAAAGTATTTAGGGATTCCTATCATATATAGGAAACTATCGAATGCTGATTGGAAACGAGTTGAGGAACGATTCGAAAAACGTCTCGATGGTTGGAAGGGTAAACACCTTTCGACGGGTGGAAGATTAACGCTTTAACTCAGTACTCAGCAGTTTGCCATTGTACATGATGTCTTTCTTTGCGATTCCTAAAGGGGTACTTCGGAAACTAGATTATCTTCGCTCTCGATTCTTTTGGCAGAGTGATGACCAGAAACGGAAGTATCGCCTCGCTAAATGGAGTATACTATGCCAACCTAGAGACCAAGGGGGTCTAGGCATTCTCGATTGAGTATTGAATCTCGCCCTTCTCGGCAAATGGCTTTTAAATTATTGACAAGCGATGGCTTATGGCAGCAGATCCTACGGAATAAATATCTTCATTCCAAACCGCTTTGGAAGCTCGGTGGAGAGTTGGGGACTCACATTTTGGGCTAGCCTTATGAAGGTGAAGGAGAGTTTCTCGCTTGGTTCGTTTATAGTTAAGGATGGATCTCAAATTCGGTTCTGGGAGGACAAGTGGCTAGGTCAGGTACCCCTGCGAGAACAGTACTCTAGACTATATAATATAGCTCGATACAAAAAGGTTACTGTTGCAGATGTCCTGAGTACATCGCCCCCCAATATCTCCTGGCGGAGAGAGCTCCTTGGACATACGTTAGTAGCTTGGAATGATTTACTTTCACACATTGCTAACATTGTTTTGAGCCAGGAACCAGATGGATTTCGCTGGAACCTTCATCGCACCGGAAAGTTCTCGGTGAAATCACATTATCGAGCAATGATTCATGTTAATGTCCCTAACTTGAATAAGCAGATCTGGAAGATAAAGGCTCCCCTGAAAATCAAAATTTTCCTTTGGTACTTACGTAGAGGGTCGTGCTGACAAAAGATAATCTCGCCAAGCATAGCGGCAAGGTGACAAGGCGTGTTGCTTTTGTTCTAAGGATGAAACAATCACCATTTGTTCTTTGATTGCCGTTTTGCTCGTGCTGTTTGGTCTATCTTACAAGCAGCTTGAGGACTTTCTCAACCTCGTAGTGCGTCTCACTTGTTTGGTTCTTGGCTAGGGGGTGTTGGGAAAGAAGTGAAGCCTTTATTCCTACTAGGAGCGGCTGCTACTTGTTGGTCTCTTTGGCTTTGTAGGAATGATTTGATATTTGACAAAAAACATAATGCTTCCCCCTTTCAGGTTATCTTCTCAATAATCCATTGGCTTCGTACATGGATTATCCTTGAGCGCCTTTACGCAGGACTTGGTTCTGATGGCGTCTCAACTTTTGGAGCGGGTGGCCAAGGAATTTTTTGCCCACTCTCATGGGTGGCGGTCTAGTCTGCGGATTGCGTGTCTTTAGAAAGGGCGTGTGTTTTTGTTTCTTTTTGGCTGTGTGCATCCTGGTTATGCAGAGGCCGGGAATTGGTCTCAGGGTTTTGTATCTTCTTGATGTTAAACCTTGAAATTTAATAAAGTTTCCCTTATCGAAAAAAGTTGGTTTTAGGAGCCACAGCTCTTTACGAGAATCCACCAAAAGGCTGCTTCTCCTGACTAGTTTATTTTGGACTCTGCTCCTCGCGAGAAGTAGAATCTGGTCATTTTGGGAAGCGGGGTGTTTGGCACAGCTCTATAAGAATCCACTGAGAAACTGGGAGCAGAAACTGTACCAAACAGGTCCTAAATATCCAAAAAATTTCTGCGAGTAGCGGTCAAAATAGGACGTTGGAGATTTGACTTCACCTGCTTGACTGCTTGCTTGGCCAGAATGTACGCTTAACTCTTCACTTCACGCGTCGAAAACGCAGTGCCAAGCTAGTAGATAATAGTCAATTACCTACTCCGAGTAAGCATGGTAGGAGTAAAAAATTGTTCCTAGGGCGGTACAGGATTAATCAAAACGCTCGTCCACGAAGCAGTTTTGGATTTTTGCTGTTTCGTTTTTTGATCGGTCTAGTAGTTT
Source organism: Melocanna baccifera (assembly GCA_036346265.1). Classification (NCBI taxonomy): domain Eukaryota; kingdom Viridiplantae; phylum Streptophyta; class Magnoliopsida; order Poales; family Poaceae; genus Melocanna; species Melocanna baccifera. Next base: position 2,346,892 of record CM070691.1, on the reverse strand, counting down.
CAAAGCTACGAGACTACTGTATCGGTGACAATAATTAAATAATCTACCAAAAAGGCACTTTAATACATAATTAAATTCCTTTGATCAGTGTTATAACAGTTTATGTTATAACACCTCCCGAGTATTATCTAGTTGGAGAATCACTATTCATACTGATCGAAAGCTCTATGACCTAATATATGGGCCTCCCTTATGACGATGCCATGTGCAGTTAAAAAGCATAACACATGCGCTCCCACTCACTCAACCACTCTACATTCAGTCCTGTATCTCTGACAACAATCACCATACGATTGTTTTCTGAGACACTCCCTCACTGATTAATTGATCTACAATTATTAATCAGACTCCTCTTACCACCAACAACTGCTTACACGTGCGGATGGAAGGAATCGATAAGGCACTTATTTATGCAAACAATTGATGTCTTTTTGACGTTGTTTAAACCTTACCCAGGAGAGACAACGGAGAGAGAGAGAAAGAAACTAAGGGAAACAACAGCAACAAAATCATTCTGTATTAGTGCAAGTAGTATTTTCCCTGTAATCGCTCATTAAGGGCAAGCTATAATCTTATTATATCAATAAAGAATATCCGATTTCTCATGTTCAACCTCCTGTGAAGTTTGGATTTTCCTATTGTTCAAAAGATCGACGATTTGATGATCGACAATTGGTTTATGTTCTTCATTTGGATTTTGCTTTTGTTTGGTTGAATTTGCTACTCAAGGTTGGAATCCTATTTTGGAGATGGACTGTAGCGTGCAAGGTGTATGTACACGTTTTTTTATAAAAAAATAAATCGGGTGTATGTATGTACACGTTCTGGCCAATTTGGTTAGCCCTCTATTTGACCGTCGCTCTCAACAGCACGATCCAGACGTTCTAAACAAGTTTGTTTTCTCGGGCCCATATCTACTTTCTTGGGCCAAGAAAATGAGCCTTACTGTTGAGCAAATAGTTAAATACTGTTGGGGTATAAAATAGTTATAAAAGGTCCGGCCCAAATGTGTTTCAGGCGAGTTGGTGATACTGTAAGACCATGCTCGCTGTTTGACGGTCGACATCATTCCTTCAATGTAAAGAAAATGGCGTAGTTATTTTTAAGACTTAGCAACCGTGAGGTCATGAACACTAGATAAGTCTTAGAAAATCCACAGATAAACCACACTACATGTAGCGGGGCTGAACCATGGCCTTTAGCCACACAGCACTTAATACCATTACCGATTAGGCGTCGTCTGGAATCAATAGAGGATTCCCGTTGAGTTTTGAAAGGATTCGGATCTGTTGAAGTACAAGTCATGCAGCTTAACATAGTATCAGAGTTAAGAGATTCTAAATCCAAGATCTAATTGACGTAATTAAAATAAAAATAATTATAGCCTAATTCTATTTCATGTCTCAGACCTCAGAGAGTTTACATATGAAAAAAGTATTGAAGTATAAGTAAATTACATATCTTTCTTTATCAGCTTAAACTTTTAGATGAATCGATTGGTGCATGCAGCTCAACAGTATCGGTCATGTAAAATTACTCTGGAATTCCCGTACAATTTTAACGGTGAAGACTGAAGAAAAGGCCGCCGTTGATACGAACTCGTTCGCTTCTTCCAATGCCCTCACACAACAGACCCATCCATGATTGCCAGCCCTCGACCCGGAAAAGCAGCGGATTTTCTTGACGAACACGGCCAAACGCACAGTGATGTCTCTTGCATCGCAAGTCTCAAGGACCAGGCCGGCAAAGCAAGGGGGGAGGGAGAGGAGATCGCCGAAGCCGGCCGGAGCAGCATAATTGGGCAGCGGCATGTGCCTCCACATGCCATGATGAACTGAATCCCCCCCTAGATGCCACACCGACCAGCAGACAGCTCCACCAATCCCTCCTCCCTTGCCTAGCCAGTACTCACTGTCATGTCATCAATGACGCACCACGCGGCGGCGACAATTACCCCCCGGTATCCGCTCCTCGGATCGCCACGGCCCTGCCATGGCGCAGCAGATCCGGATCGCGAGATGCGTGGATGCGGCGTTGCAACGCGACGCAGGGTTCACCGTGGATCTGTCAGTCGGGCTTGGTGTCACAGGCCATAGCTGCACTTCTCTTGTGTCCTTTGGAGGCCAAGATTCGTGTTACGTATCCCAGATGCTAGCTGATTCGCTGTGCGGTCAGACTACTGGGAGTGTTACCGTGCGTGCAAGCGGATCTTAATTTTGGGAAGTAACTGGTGGGCAGGTTCGGTACGCAGGTAGAAATTCAGGGAGGCGGGCCCAACGTACAAGGATTCGGGGCTGTGATCAAAACACGGTCTAGCTCAATCTAAGAAGTCGATTTCCATGGTAGCATTACTGCTTACGATTGTTGGCTTTTGGGCACGCTCAGAATGACGATGGCTTATGATTTTTTTTTACTGTAGCTGAGATGATTTATTTAGCATAATTAAATTTAAAAAAATTACAAATAGGAAAAACATGTTAGACCATCACGGATAATGCAAAGAAATATAGGGAAAAAAGAAAAGACAACAAAGCCTTAAAAACCGAAAAAACATAAAAAGACGTAATTAAGGAATACTAAAATAAAAATAGAAATCAGAAGCCACTGCCAAAACGAGTAGGGGCCTTTAGCCATGGTGAACCCAACATCATTTTCTCCCTACAAGATACTTGCATCAATTTTGTTTGTAGGTAGTGAGTTACTGTGCAAATGTTATATGCTAGTGTAAGTGTCACTACAATGAGCAGCATTTTTGTTTTCAAGTTCACATAAAAATAGCAAATTTGCCTTATATCTTGACATTGTTCTTGTCAGTTCAATATGTAGTTAAATCCAAATTTGCTCTCCTTGTTCAGTTTAACAACTTGTCACCATGGTTCCTGATTAAGGGTCAGTTTGCAGTTGCTGTGTTAAGCTGTGGAATCCAGTTAGTTAAGGAAATCTTTACTAATTTCCAGTAAGATTTTGTTATTACAACTCTAAAAAAAATCTTTCAACTAACTAGAACATACAAAAGTAGAAAGAGAAATGAGTGCTTTTGCAAAGCCAATGCAATGTCGAACAGAGGTTAACATGAATATGCAGATCGAGGACACTAATTTCAACATTAATAGTAGTACAAAAATGGAGGTCCAAGTATGCTCTAACGACGCTACTATATACACAAGCTGCTCGAGAACTCGTGTGACCAAACTAACCTCGAGTTCTTCCTGACATAGCTTACTAACTAAAAAGAAACAGAGGGGGAGAGAGAGGAAACAGAACAAATTAAGAAGACGCAGGAGAGAGTTCATATATAACTAGCAGGAGATCTCCATGGAGAAGTTGGAATCTAGCAGCTCCTCAATCATCTGCTCCACGTACTGCTCCTCGAGAAACCCCCCGCTCCACTCCGCCGCCACCGCCGCCGCAGCCGATGGCGCACTGTCAGTGCCGGCATTGCCGGTGGGCAACGGCGTGCGCGGCACTACGGACGCCGAGGCGGCCGTTGACGCATCCTTGCTCCGCTGCGCGGCCTGCACGGACGCGAGGTTGAACCGGTGGAGCTTGGCGACGAGCGCCGCCGAGAGGAACGTCGACGAGGCGGGTGGCCCGGTGCTGGCGTCGGCGTCGTGGGGGAAGTTGGTGCGCACGCGCGGGCCGCACATGATGCGCGCCGCCTCGTCGTATGCGCGCGCGGCGTCCTCGGCCGTCTCGAAGGTGCCCAGCCAGATCCTCGTCTTCCTGCAATGACACATGAGCGATCCAAGAACCGCCTTGATCAGACCACGCCAAGAATCGCCGGAAGGAAAACAAACAATCGGAAGGCATTCGAGCAATCGTACAGGAGGGGGTGGCGGATCTCGGAGACCCAGGAGCCCCAGTGGCGCTGCCGCACGCCACGGTACCGCTGCTGCGGCCGTGCCATTGGCGACGACAGCGACGCTCTTGCTTGCTTGGCGAGACCGCCTTGTGCTGTGCTGTGTGCGTGCGTGAGGGGTTGAGGAGGCGACGGCGATCAGTGTGGTGTGCCGGCTGTGGAGGCGCTATAAATAGAGGGGAAAGGAGGGGGAGTTACAATTCGCGGCTTTGTTGGATAAGTGGGGCCCACTAGTGCTTGCAGTGTTTTGTGTGTATGGTCCTTGGGGCCCACTCATGTTATCCTTTTAAGATTCTGAAAGATTTAGGTCTGTTTGTTTCAGCTGTAGATTCTGAGAAGCAGCTGGTGAATATCTAGCTAGTTAGAATCTGGAGAAGCTAAATAACCCCAGCTTCTGGCTACTAGTTTATTTTCTGGATTCTGTAACTTCTGGCTACTTAGAATCTAGATGAAAATCTGGACTGTTTGAGAGAGCTGTAGATTCTAGGAGTAGCTGCAACTAACAGAAGTTGAAACAAACAGACCCTTATGCATATAGGATCATATCTTCATAGTACATTGGCATGCAGCTAAGCGCATCGACACGCAGCTTCTTGATGAGAGGAATTGCATCGGAGTACATCACGAGGTACGTGACGCAAACCTTGGGTGAAGAGCATGTTGAACGTGAGGGCATTTTAGAGATTTCTCAATTTATTTTGGATTTAATCAAAAGGGAGAGAGAAGGACTTGGTCCCACTTGACATCGAGAGAGGGAGAGGATTGGCTCATTCCGTGCGGCATAACAATTTGAGTATTATGCTAATCGTTTATTTATTTTCAGCAGCCCTATTAAGTATGATTTCACATTTAAATGACATAAGAGAGATTTATGATGTTGCAATTATTGTTTTAATGCTCTTGCCATATAATCTATGGTAGGAACATACTTTTTTTGGTCATTTATAATTTTAGAGTTTAATTAAATATTTGCTGAAACCGCGTTTCCTACAACAGAACATCTGCAGCAGCGGATGCTCTCGCTGCGGCCGTGGTATCGGCGGTCGAGTTGACCGTCGAATGACCGCGGCAAGATCGTCTGTAGCCCCTCCCGGTTGATGCCTCGCCGGCGACCCCGGCGATCTTTCTTCCGGACTGTGAAGCCAGTCGGGTTGAAGCTGAACATCCTTGTGCTCTCGCTTGGTCGTCAAGCTTGCTATCCCTTCTCTGGCTAGCAGCTAAGGATGTTGAAGGAAAGAAAAATAATAAGGGGATCATGCAAGCGTCTATCCTCGGTAAGCTATGGATTTTTTATTGGTAGAGATCCTAGAATGGTTGAAACATAAGAGATGATTTGACTCGTGAATAAAAATTCAGTTATTTTATAGTGGAACACCTAAAAATGGCCTACCAACTAAGCAGTAACTATTGTGTTTATCATTTCGAGAATATACCACATTTTGGACATTACAGGGTCTCCAACATGACCTTTACATTTCACATGAATATGTTAGTGAAAATTATAAAATTATTAAGCCACGCAAAAAAATTCATGACGAATTTAATGGTATCATTTGCAAGTGACCGAATCTAAATATCAATTGATATATTAGTAGTCAAAGACAAAAAAAAAATTTGTCCGCATGCTTTCTAAAACATCATATATTTATAAACATAGGGAGTAACATTTTTTTGTAAGCTAGAGGATATCATGAAGTCAAGAACTTGTGTCAACAATATTCCCGTAGAATATTTGACAGAGCCATCTGACCAAACCCTGACATTATATTATTCACTGAAATTTATCTACCTAATCCAATGGCCAGAGAAGGAAATTAAGAGGTGATCTAGAGATATTCTAGGCCTAACTAGCTTTATCTACGTACCACCCATGATAGATCAGTCATATGGTAGGTAATCAGAGAAATTAAATATATGCTCTCCAAAGAGAGACAGAGAGACAGATGAAACTAGCATGTTTAGTTCAAAACTTCGGATTCCCCACAAGAGCACAAACTAGCCCACAGTTGCCCTCATGGTACATACTGTGCAACTGGACTCCAATTTTTCTCCATGGAACTGAGCTCTATTAGTCTATTTTCGTTGATATCACAGCTAGGATAATACAGTTGAATCCAATTGCCAAAATCTTCATTGGTTGATGCAGGCATCATCCTAGACCACAACCAACCAACCAGTTGCAATGGCTGGCTAGATGTTGACGGAACCTTACGAAAAAATTTTACTTTTTAGTCTAAAATTTAAAAATTTCTTACAAATAGACCCCTAAAGAAAAGATTTACAAAAATGAACCCGTTGCTCGGCGCCAAATAACATAGCGCCGAGGATACACAGCACGGCGCCATGTGCTTTAGCGCCGTGATATGATACGTAGGATCCACGGTAGCATAGCACGGCGCCAAAGCACATGACGTCGTTTTATGCAACAACGGTGCTAAAGGTCCTGGCGCCGTGCTCTGGGACTTAAGGCCGAGCGCGGCCGCTCGGCCCCCTCACCCCTTCATTCTCTTCTCTTCTCTGGTTTTCCCCAAACTGCACGCCGCCCCTCCTCTTCCCCTCCAAATCCATTGATTTTGCTCGGTTTTTCTCGCGATTTGTCTTCAAAATCAATCAAGCAAGGTAAACTCCCCCTCCTTTGATTTTTGCAAATAAATAGTGTGTATTTGAGGTACATTTAGAAATATGTTTAGAAATAGGGTTTGATTTTAGAAATAGGTTTAGAAATATGGTTTGATTTTAGAAATATGGTTTGATTTTAGAAATAGGGTTTGATTTTAGAAATAGGTTTTGAAATAAGGTTTGATTTTAGAAATAGATTTAGAAATAGGGTTTGATTTTAGAAATAGGTTTTGAAATAGGATTTGATTTTAGAAATAGATTTAGAAATATGTTATAGCATTTTGTTGATGCGGCCGATTAGACTGAGTTATGTTTGCTTGTTGATTATAGATGGATAAGATTGTGACTTTGCACTATGGTGGGACTGTGAAGAGAAGTGACAATAGATGTGTTGATTTGGAGGGTATGGAATTGACCACGTTGCTTTTTAGGTCACGTTCGTCATATGGTGAAGCCATTTGTCGCTTGAAAGAGAGGCTGGGATGGACAGATGAGCATAGTGATATCGTTATGGAAGGATTGATTGATGTTGGGTCGTCAAAGGGCCCGCGTATAAAGAGATTAGTTTCGATTGGCAGCGACGATGAATGGGATAACTATGTAGCTGTCATTTTGAACTCAGATGTCAGAGCACCTGACTTATTCATGTGGATGGTGGTGAGAGATACATCACCTCGTAGGGCTGCATTCGATCGCAATGACTCACCGTTGGTTGGGTCACCGGGTCATGAAGAGATCAAGATGCAAGTTGAACCCTCAGCTCAAGTATGTGAGGTTTCATTGACTCAGGTAGAAGCTGACTCTGAGGATATCGATGACCGATCTGTTGGTGGATTCGACGAGGAGACAATGTTTGGAGAACCCATAGTTTGTGTAGCATCTAACAGGATGGATGTACAGCTTGCGGGAGACGAGGCTACTTATGAGGATGCGAGGGCTGTGGACTCAGATGATGACAGACCAGTTCCAGGTTTGACGTCTAACGAAATTGAGCTATTGAGAAGAATATTTCCTGGCCGTGATCCGCTAGTGTCTGATTACAATGACCTAAGCAACGCACATAGAGCTGTCGTGGATGGAGGGCAAACGCAGAGGGACGTATCTAGGCCAGGGGCTAGTATCATAATCCAGAAGGGTCATGTGTTTGATAATATGTCGGCATTGAAGATGTGGTTGAAAGAGTACTCGATCATGCACAACCGTCCATACCGGGTTAAGAACTCATACGCCAAATATCGGTATACCATCATATGTGAGATCACAGGGTGTGCATGGAAAGTCTGTGTAAGAAAAGTGAATGGTACGGAGAAGTTTAAGATTACAACTATAAATGGACCGCACAGCTGTGGTTCTTTTGAGCCCGGTCAGAAATATCGTCAGTTGACTTTGTGGTTCATTGCAACCCGCCTATACCCCATGATAAAGCATATGCCGACGATGCGCGTGGCAGCAGTGATAGAGGCCGTTAAGCTAAAGTGTCACTACACAATCAAGTATGGGAAAGCATAGAGGGCGCAACAACGTGCTTTGAAGTTGATTTATGGTGATTGGGAGGAGGCGTACGAGCGTTTGCCGGCCGTGTTGAACGCAATGAAAGCGGTGAATGCAGGAATGCAGTATGAATACGTGCTTAAGCTCGATGTATGGGTCAACGGGAGGCAGATTTTCTTTCAAGCATTCTGGTGCTTTGGTCAGTGTGTGGAGGCTTTCAAACATTGTAGACCTGAGGGAGTTCTTGCAGGTACAAACATAATTCGTTAAGTTAGAGCCATTCAGTATGATACTATTCTGACATATCATCACTTGTAGAGACTTAAACGTCGCATCAGTAAGGCGGCTAGTCGTTTAGGTTGCCGCGCACGCTCGTCGACGGACATGATCGTACCGGCTGCCTCCCAGCGCTCGGGTGCCTCAGCCGCTGCAGCCTCGTCATCGCACCGTTGCAGGAGCCAGTCGACGAGGAGCTCGTCACCCACTACGACTTTCGCTCAAGGCGACGACGACGACGAGGTGGAGCAGGAGAAGCACGAGGACGAGGAGGGGCACGAGGACGAGGAGGCACCTACCCACGATGAGATTGGACTGTCGCAGATGCCTGATGCACCATCTACTCAGGCTTCGCAGTGGCCTCGTCATTCGGCCCGTCCCCCAAGCACGTATACTCCAGGGACTGATGCTTTGGCCAAGGGCAAGGGAAGGGCAAAGAGGCAGCGAGACTGACTCTAATTTGTGCGCTGAGAGTTACTAAGAGCTATGTCATATTTTCAGACTTATTGAGAGTTATGTGATGTTGTTCTACGTTATTGGGGCTTATTGAGAGTTATGTGATGTTGTTTTACGTTATTGAGAATTACGTGATGTTGTTATTGAGGTATTCAGCTGTTTTATATGTGTATATGTGAATATATGTGTATGTGTATGTGTTTCGGAGAAGACATCAGTTAACTGTTTTTTTGCAGGCTCAGGCATCACGGCGCCAAAGGCTCTAACGTTGGATATACATAGTACGGCGCCGGGACCTTTGGCGTCATATTATATATCTACGGCGCCAGGGCCTTTGGCGCCGTGCTGCCTGAGCAAAAAATCAGCTAAGTGCTGCCTTTTTCGAAACACATGCACATACACATATATTCACATATATACATACAAAATAGCTGAAAAGCTCAATAACATCACATACGACGACATATTTTCGTTCAAACTCGTCATTGTCGTTATGATAATAGTGCCAGCGCCAGACCATGAACACAACAACAAACACATGACAGTGTGGCCTACCAGGTAGGGGGACGCCTCGGACGTGGCTGACCGTCGTTGTAGTGGCACGAACATATGCAACTAGGGTTCGCGCAGCAATATGCCGGATCATACGAGCTTCCTATGTTCACAACCTTCTCGTTGCCCCTCTCGCGTTGCATCTGTTGGCGGAAGTCGTTGTTCTCATCTTTAAGAGTCTCGATTCGCTCCTTCAATTCAAATATTCGCTCCCATAATGTACTCACGTACTTGATAATATACAGTTGATGAGGAGGGTCAATCCAGCGGGAGAAGTTGTATTTCACCATCTGCGGAAAAGGACAGTTAACATGAAGGGTCCATAAGCAGTAATGAAAAATATACTATTAGCAATTTGTACCCCGGAGTGTGGGTATCGGAAGAAACGTCGCCCGCCATCGAATGGACAGTCCAAGACTTGCACGACCGCGTCCTCGTTGTGCCAGCATTTTGGCCACACGGGTTGAGCATGCCGGCTTGGTATCATGCAGTAGTCTGGACCGAAGATCTCCCTCCTTTCTAAGGGAAGATCTTCCTTCGATGACCCAGATTCGACGAGCCCCTTGGCTTCCGACATGGTATGTTTCTGCACGACGGAGAAGGTGGCAAACGGGTGAAACCCATAACAACCTAAAATACAAAATGAATAAGAACTACTATTCTTCAATAGCTCTAAGCCTAGGTAAGCCATCTCTATCATAGTTACCCAAATCAAACCCTAAACACGAATCTGCACGTACAACTACTCTTATATTACGCATACTCAACGCTAATCCAACCTAAAACCGAGCCAAATCAAATTAATTTCATCTAGAGTTTCAAATTTTGCCCCATAAAATGTACCTCAAATACACCATATCTATTGGAAAAAAATCAAGTAAGGGGAGGGAGCTCACCTTGGTTCGTCGGTTTGAAAGCAAAATCGCGAAAAAAGCCGTAGATTGGAGTGGATTTGGAGGGGGAAGAGAGGGGCGGCGGCGGGCGCATGTCTGTGTTTGCTCGGGTTGAAGAGACGAGTGAGGGATGGGTGCTGGGCTGCCGTGCTCGGGCATAAGTCACAGAGCACGGCGCCAAGACCTTTAGCGCCGTTGTTGCATAGCACAACGCCATGTGCTTTGGCGCCGTGCTATGCCACCGTAGATCCTACGTGTCATAGCACGGCGCCAAAGCACATGGCACCGTGCTGTGTATTCTCGGCGTCATGTGATTTGGCGCCGAGCAACGGATCTATTTTTACAAATCTTTTCTTTAGACATCTATTTGTAAGAAAATTTTAAATTTTGGACTAAAAAAGTAAAAATTTTAGTAACCTTACTGGGCTGCTACATTGTAGCCGGTTGGCACCATCGATGGATGGAGGCAGAGTGCCACATTGGAAGAGCAGAGCCTGCACTGCACCTTGGGAAGAGCATGCAGATGGAAGGCAGGCTAAAAGCCCCAAGAGACAAAACCATGCGATATGCAAGTGCCGCTGCTGCCGAGGCATCACGCGTATCATGTTTGCTTGTGTGCACCTGCAAAATCATGCTATTCTGCGTGCCTGTGTGACGTGTCATTGACTACTTGTACATGCACCGTATCCAGCACACGATCTTTGCTCGTCCCTTCTCAGCTTGGACGCTAGCGTAGAAACGTTTGGCCATTTGGCTGCATTGCGCGCCACAAGTGGTTACCTTACCTCGACATGCATGCGATTGCATTTGCGTCCTTGCAGTTCAGTGCATCAGTGCAAGCCTGCATGGATGGATGATGCTGCTTTGGACAAGGGGAACAGTGAGCCCTGCTTTACTGTTCCTACGTATGTATGTATAATGTATGTATGTATGTACGTACGTATATGCTGGTGTTCTGAATTTCTGATGGTCAGTCAGGGTTTTCAGGAAGGCTCAGGTCAGGGGAGTGGTGTCATGTTCTGGAGGGCACGGGCACTGGGCAGGCAGGGGTTGCTGTGTGCTTCTTTTGGAGGCTCATGGCGAACTGTTGGACCATGTGGGTTCCAATAGTGGTGTTCTTAGGCAGGCAGGCACGATGAGCAGCTGGCCTAATAATCACTTGGCAATGTGGTAGGATGGAACCTCCCCTCCATGCTGACTAATTCTTGTGATTGTTTTGTTTGTTGATACACACTCCCTTGCAAGTTACATGCTTGTTTTGATACTGGTAAATTACAGTGCCAACTGGTATCTATCGTACTACGCAGTGCGTCAATCTAGCTAAATATATTATGCATGAATCTCACAAGAATTGGGTAGCATGTAGGGACCTTAACTTGATTAGCTCACAACATGGTAGCACATGCTATTCAAGTAAACAAAATGTGCACCTAGCGTGACAGATTGCTGCACAGTACATATCTATCTATATCGTCGTACACAAGAAACTTTCTTTCTTAAAGAAATCGTGTGTGTGTGGTTTACAAAAGGGGCACATTGGTTTCTAACAGCTGCAAATAACTTTTCTATAGTACCTAACTTTCAAACGAAGAGTCTTTTCAAAACGGAGTTAACTAGTCGATTGCAATATACACTGTAGTGATTTCATTTATATGTACTAAAATCGCACGTTGTTTCTTTCCCTCTGTATAACTCTCTTTAAGTTATTACTATTTATAAACTAAAGAAAAAAAACTATAATCAAAAGTTAATATGAACTGACCTAAATGCTAGTGCTCTGCCCAACCAATTCTGCGCAGGCATAGCTTCAAAGCGTTCCTGACTATTCAACTGAGAGTCCGTCACGATCGAAAGGACAAAGCTATCCACTGACGCGCGCGCACACGCGTCCAAACACAAAACTCTCATCATATCATGTGCGACGACGCCGATGGATCTATCGAGTCGACGCTACACAACCGATCGAATCTATCCATTATCCACCTATCCGTCACAGTGAGACGCAGAGAGATTTCGGTGGTTCTTGCAATCTTGGGTACGTGGCCGCACGGCGGCGCTCAGGCCCCTACAGCCGCGCACTGCAGCCGGCCGGCCATGGGGGAGGAGGCGATCAGGATTGGGTTCAGAGTTCAGAAGCAAAGATCCGCGTACAAATCTTGGCCTGATCCACATGATCTGTGGCCCTGTGGCTACACAAACAACACTGTTAAGCAGCAGGCAGCATACATGTTAGATGATGCTACATTAATTGCCACTATGTTTTTAGTACTGATCTGATCACCTGATGGAGCATTGAAAACATGGAAGCCAATGGAGGAAGGAAGGAGGTTATCACAGATCAGTGATCTAACTTGCTTGTGAATTGTGATGGATGGGTATGTGGGGATCATGCCATGTTCCTCTGGGGGATTACCCAGCCATGTGAGGGCTGGTGAGCATCCGCAAGCTAGTTATCTGCATGACTTTGTGTTGTTCTTTCTTTCTTTCTTTCTTTCTTTCTTCTCCTTTCCTTTTTCCTTTTTAAAAGGCTAGCGGCCTAGCATTAGTATTAGTATTCGCTAGTTTTTTGTTTAATAGTTGTTCATCTTACTCTCGTGTTTGCACGCTGGTCTATGAAGTTCGAGAGAGAGAGAGAGAAAAAAGATGAACAATGAAGGGTGTTGCCACCAAACACATGCACAGCATTGGCTGAGTTGCTGACAAGTCTCAAACTAGCTGAGTATCACTTTTGCTATATATCTTCTTCGAAAAATCATATATATGCCAACCGGTGACTAGTCCAACCAGTGAGGCACCTATGTCTTATGTCTGAAGGCCACTGTTCAGGTTTCTCAATGAACCTCAAGGATAACCCGGTTCTTTTGCTGGGTCCCAATCCTTGTCCTCTGATTCCCTTTTCTGAAATCAGAAGGTCAAATTGATGCAGCTGTTTGTCATCATCTATGAATTATGATCCGCGTTTCATGGTGATTTTGTTTGGCCCCACGAAATAAGAAAACACGATCTTACGATCGGGACATGGTGATCTGATGTTATTTTGACAGTACGATGATCAGTTGCGTCCAAGGGTTATTGAACCGCTAGTCCAAACCAGATGGCAAATTAAACCTCACAAATTGTCGGCATATATCATCATGTAGTGCAAATCTTGGTTAAGTAGTACAGTATTCTTTTTCAAGTGGACAAAATGAAAGGTATTACATGTTTTATTTCATGGTTAATTTAACGATCTTTTTTTTAAGACCAGGATCATAAAATTCGTAATCTCAAAGATTGAGATTATAAAATATGGACTATTTATACGGTGCTGCGTAATTAACACCGTACGGATCAAAACTAGAATGATCTGAAATACTGATCACTGATCGGGATTTTGATAACCATGCTTTGTTTCGAGTGGATTAACTCTTGCCAGGTAGTGTATTTTTTTAAGACAGAGTTAACGTATTGAGATTATAATTAAGACCGTACGCTAGGATCAAAATTAGAATGATCTAAAATACTGATCACTAATCGGGATTTTGATAACCATGCTTGTTTCGAGTGGATTAACTCTTGTGAGTTAAATGCATTTTTAAGACAGATTTAACGTATGAAAACACATGAAACATGTACTGCTCCATGGTTCTGAAATGACCGGTCGATCCTTCTTTTTTAACGAAAGAGCCGATCCATATTTCAAATGGATCGATTGGACTCGTGCAAACAAGAGCGTTTCCACGTGTCGATTAATCTCTGTCGGCGCACGAACAGCGCTAGAATTATACTAGTTCGACCCTAACAATTTCCTGTGATTGGCAAGACAGCATCTAAACACCCCATCTGACCACGATTGTGATGTGCATTCTAATCAGCAAAAAAAGAGTAAGATATGCCATGCTGATTCCATTGTTGTCTGCTACCCAGGAAACGTGCATGTTGGTAGGTCACGCTTGGCACAAGTCAGGGCTTCAGCTTCGGGTTCATGAAGTTTACAGTCTTTGGTTATTCTGCCAGTAAATGTAAGCTAGTTTTGTACTGAAACTCCAAGTAGACTGAGGCTGAGGCCAAGCGAGAAAGAGATTACATGGCTTATAAGTTGAAGCCCAAAGAAGCTAATTTAGAACAGAGGACCCCATTCCCTTGAAGTCTTGAACGTATATATAACCGAAATTAACATTTCATACTCTCTCAGTTTCTAAATAAATGTCATTTTAGAGTGTTACATTCAATCTTGTAATGATTTGATTGCTAACTTATGAAAAAACATGTAGATTTGTGATATGAAAATGATATTACTAGCATCATTGTTATAAATATCATTACATTCTTTAAGTTTTTACTAACATATAATTAGAAAAAGTAAAAGCAAACAGAAAACTATGTATAGTGAAGACTGTATCTACGAATGAAACTACACGCGTGTGCGTGTATAGAGTAAAATACATTGTGGGTCTTTAAACTTTGTTCAGTTGGATTACGTAGGTCCTCAAACTTTGAAATGCAGATCCATGCCACTAAACTTGTTAAGTGGTTCGCCAGAGGTCCACAAGGTGATTAGTTGTGGTTGACTACTGATGTGTCATGTTGACCATTGTTAGCATAGTGCGGGGGTCATATGCTGCTCACATGACCAGTCGAGTGGGCGATAAAATTGTCATTTAACCACTTGTAACTGTGATCCTTTGCATTCCGTCACCTCATGTTCCTCCACACCGGCATCCCCGTCACCGTTGTCACCAGATTCAGCCACCCTCGACCCCTCCGCCACCTTCTTCCTCCTCCACAACGACGGTCGTCTTCCTCCACGCTAGCACCCCCATCGCCGTTGTCGCCAGATCTGGCCATCCTTGACCCCTCCAACATCTTCCTCCTTTGGCAACTGATCAGATATGAGCTGTGCGGTTGAGGTGCAACCGCTGGATCCCTCACCTCCAACTGTCGGATATGGAGTTTGTCGTTATTACTAACCAGATCCGATCATCTTTCTCGCATGTGATTGTCGGCAAGTGAGGGTATCCACCGAATCCGGTCATCGTCGCCAGCGCTTTGGGTCTAGCATGGAGGTCGGCAGGGACAACGATGTGAGCGATGCGATGGTGGAGGGGGAGGAAAGGTAGGCAAGCAGTGGCTCGAAATCATAGCGGAGATGGAGAAGCTAGGGGTGGGAGGTGGAAGTGGTGGTAGGCAATGGTAAAGTTAGGATAAAAACAGAGGGTGAGGTCAAAAGACTCATTGACTCTTCGTCGCTATGGTGGGTTGCTTGTCGCCGCACGCTTGCACCCTTACCTGACTCCTCGGTGTCCCCACGAGGCTGCAACGCTCTTGCCGTGCCCTCGCAGTCACCGGCTCCTCACGATGTATATCAAGCGCCCCGGCTCACTACTTCCCCCGAGCCACCACCACAACGCCTTCGCTTCGGTGGGCCGCTTGTTAGTATCTATCTGAAAATGTTACCTTTAGACTCTTTAGGGTAAGATGAGTTGCCTCTTGTTTGTGAATTTGATCTAGTAGTATCTATCTGAAATTTGTCTGACACCCTTTTGGCATTCTGTAGGATTATCATCACTTTTGGTTAAGTAAAAATTGATTAGATATGTTTAGATCATTGCTGGCTGCCAGCTGGACTAATGGCGCATCTAGTTGTCAGTGCGGTTCGATGTTTTCTTTGTAGATATCTAGAATAAAACCTGAGCCCATGACCATTTTTTGCTGCAATATATCTGTACTGTTTAAGTCAGCACTAGCCAAGTTGTTTGATCTGTTTGTAGCCATTGCAACAGTTGTGACCGTGGCAAAGATTCTGAAAAACAACGGGCTCGCTATTGAGAAGAGTAAGGAACTTTTTCTTTCCTTGTATTGTGGATTATGTGTCATCATCTTGTCTCCATCAGCATTGTTGTCATGGTCATACCACAAGATTCATTGTTCTGCTCTCTGAACCTCCCCTTGAGCTGTGTAGAGATTAGGACATCTACCACTACCATGGAAATAAACGACGATTTGAGAGGCCGCCCACTCCAAAAGGCTAAGTTGAGAGAAGATTAAATCCTTGTGTTTATTGCCGGTGTGGCTTATTTCTTGTTTTGGCAACATGTTCGTTCCTTTTTGCTGAGAATGAAACTAAATTTGAACTCGATTCCCACAAACTGAAATAGTGGTAGGAAAGAGTGACAAATTCGATGAGTTGATGGCCACTGCTGCGGAAGAGAGGGAAGCTGGAGATGGCGAGGAGCAGGCTTGAAAAAGAGCAGTTGCGACCAATAGACGAGATTGAAGCTGTAGCCTTGCAGGAAGTCACTAGACACCAGCTTGCAGCAATCAATTACACAGCAAGAAGAAGAGCCGAGCTGAGCCGAGGAGAGGAGGATGGCAACCACCGGGCACTACTGCTGCTACTACTCGCCATCCATCCTGCCGCTCCAACGATAGCATGGCCTACCGCTGCAGCTGCAAACCGCAAGAAGAGGACGAAGCCACCGGAGCCACATCACCCCTATATTAAACAAACAATCCCCACTAGCTACAATTATTGTTATTTCTCTCTTCTCTCGTGCAGCCACATCACCCCTATTGTTCACAATCTTTCGATGAAAATTGAGTGTTATATATGCACCTCATTTGCATTGTCTGCTAATTTTTTTAAGGCTCTACCATGTTTCATCTTGATTTGTTCAAGCACTATAACCAATGAATTGATTTCTATAAATTTTCGCTGCCGGGGGATCCTCTGGCTGTACACAGATCAATGAAACATAAAAATGCAAAATATAAATGGTATGATATGAAGTTGAGAACTAGAGTGAGTCCATGAAAGCCCAATCATGTTTGATTCAAGCCCAATCATAGTAGGCCTTAGGTACTCCCAACAACCAGCCGAGCCCAGTGGGCCCATCTGGCACTGCCCTGTTCCATATAAACCCTCACGGCCCCCATTTTTGCGGTTTCTCCGATCCAAGGGTTTCCTCGCGCCGCCGCCGCCGCAGCTTCCTTCGTCTACGCCGCCACCATGGTACGCATCTCCGTTCATCTCTCCTGCAGCTCCGGTTGGCTTCGATTTTTATGGTTAGGCTCCTCGAAATTCTTGGGGTAGTGGCGTTCCGCTGATTCGGTGCTTGTTCCGTTGCCTTGCGTCTCGTGCAGCCGTCGCACAAGACCTTCCGGATCAAGAAGAAGCTGGCCAAGAAGATGCGGCAGAACCGCCCCATCCCCTACTGGATCCGCATGCGCACCGATAACACCATCAGGTACGTGCCGTGATCTTGGTTAGTTCGTGAGCGTCTCTGGAGGGAGGCGTTTCGTGTTTCGGTCCTGAATTGGTTCTTGTTTGTGCGCTGCTGTCTCAGGTACAACGCGAAGCGCAGACACTGGCGCCGTACCAAGCTTGGGTTCTGAGCGGGGGAAGGAGAAGGTACCGGATGCTGCTACTTGGAGAAAAATCTAGGGTTTCTGAGTTGCGTGATGGTTCGATGTTACCGCAGGCTAGCAAGTGATTCCAGGATGCTCTGTTTTTTATGATTTTGCTTCTGCTAAAGAGATTTTACTGGTGCTTGTAGCGTACTGGGAATATCATCATATTTTGCTGATTAAAGAACCACTTTTATGTTATGCTTAAGTTCTGTATTTTACATAAGTTCAGTGGCTTGATCAGTTGATCTCCCTTTATTAGCCCGATTTAATCCTTTGCGTATTATCTGAATCCATTTCTGCTATAGTGTTTTGATAGTAAATAGTTCTTAGGATCTAGGAATCTAGGATGGTTTACTGGTTGTTCGGTAGGGAATTGGCCTGCTGTAGTTTTATATAGACCTTTGGTTTAGTAATGACCTGTTGTAGATATGTGTAATTCCTGGATGCATATTTAGTATTCCACGTAATTTGGAGTTCTTTCAGGGTTCTGTCCTAGCTAGTGGTTAACCAGGCAGCTATGAGCTCCCTACAACAATCCTATAGGGACATTAGGAACATTAGTTCTTCACTGTTTGTGGGTTATCCAAGGAACTATCTTACTGGTGTGAGGATTTGTATGTGCCACTGTAGTGCTTCTAGTTATAGAGCCTGCCAATGCTTCTACTTCGTTCAGCTACAAGATATGGGGTCTTGGTCAGAGTAATGGTCCTTTTGCATTGATCTGTTCATGGACAGGTCTCATGGTTATAAGTTTCCATCTATGCCCTCTTGGAGCAAAATGGTTTGATATTGTGATGTTGTGTGTTATTTAGATTATATTTATAAATTTTGCAGGTGTTGCTAGATCAGGAATGCACAGGATATTAGTGATTTGTAGGCTTGTTTGTGAGTTGTGACTGGGAGTGGGACACGTCTGGAGGTATTGGCATGGTTATTAAGTCGTCGACTAGTCGACAAGTCGGTGGAGAAGAAACGACTTGCACCGGCAAGTCGGGCACCTGGTCGACTAGTCGTCGACTAGTCGACTAGGCGACGCCAAGTCGGGCGCCTTGGAGAGGCAGTGAAGCAGTGAGGTAGTGAAGATATCTACCGAGTGCAGGCAGTGAAGCTGAGCAAGAGCGGACAGTGAGCCAGTGAAGAGAGCGAAGAGAGAGGTCGGAGCTTTGACCGTAGACCCGAGCGTCGCCTTCTTTTTGCTGGTGGCGGCGGAGGTGAGCGAGCGCTGGAGCGACGGGAGGTGTTGGCGAAGGACGTGGAGGAGACCGACGCGGGGGACGTCGATGCCTCGGAGATGTAGGTGAGGGGCCTACTGCCGGTGGTGCGGGATGCCACGACGAGGACCTCGTAGGTGACCTCACGGAGGTCGACGATGGAGAGCGGCACGTCGAGGTCGTGGAACAGCGACGGGATGGCGGAGGTGGCTGAGGACGCGACCGAGGGGAAGTCGTTGGAGGAGGAGGAGGAGTCGTGGCGGGACTTGCGGAACAGGCGAGCCATCGCAGCAGCGGGGAGCTTCCCCCCTCTCTCTAGTGGGGGAGGAGAGAGGGATGGAGATGAGGAGGTGCGCGTGCCCTGCCGCTTTTTCGTAGGGATGACAAGGAGAGAAAAAGGATGAGGGAGACAGATGGGAATTGCAGGGTAAATTGCAAGAGGTACCCTGCTTAATACCAAGAGGCTGGTCAGTTTGGTGGAAATTTGATGGCTTATGACTGAAATTGTACTGTAACTAAATGAAATTATATTGTAGTTAATGGTGGCTTATTTGTCATAATTAATTTTAAAAAAATAAAAATAAAAAATAGGTTAGCCTATTACGTATAATGCAAATGAATACGGAAAAAATAAAGGTTTCAAATCATGCTTAAACAAGTCAAATGAAGGGAGTTTGGACTCAAAATCAAAACATTTAAGTCATTGATCCTCTCTTTAATTCAAGTTATATATATACTTTCCGATCATTTGCAAATTTGTAATATATATATATATATATATATATATATATATATATATATATATATATATATATATATATATATATATATATATATATGCCTATATGCCTATATGGTATACTAATATAGTATACATATCACTGTCATCTAGACTGTCATATAAACAGTATCTATCGACTAGTCAACGATAAGTCGGTCATTAGGAGGGTAGTGTCGACTTAATAACCTTGGGTATTGGTACTTCCGTACTTGAGGTTTTGGATGAGCATGCTGTTGTAATAGAAAACATATAAGCAATTAGTGGATTGAGATTGGATATCCAGAAAACTGTTATGGACTGATTATGTGCGTTTCGATTGAGAGTTAGATTTATTGACTGGCACCCATTCTGCTGTAATTCCGGTTAAGCTATTGAAGTTATACTCCGCCTTGGCTTGAATAGGATGTTCCATGTAATCCAATTGTTGTCTACTTCTTTTTTTTTAAAAAAAAAGGAGTTTTTGTTGACCTTTGATTATATGCGCTTAAGATTATGCTAGAGGCTTCTTGAATTGTTAACGTACAGTTCTTTCTGTTTGCATGATCTGAACGGCATGAAATGCTACCTAGTTTATTGTTCTCGAACCAGTGGTAGTTCTTGGAACTTGGCAGCATATAAAGTAGCGGTAGTTCTTGGAACTTAGCAGCATGTAAAGTGCTGTCACATATGTTATTGGTGTATGTATCATGTATGTTACTGCTCCATGGTGAATAGCTTGTTCTCCCCCCACAATTTTCTGTCAATTTGATAAATAAGCTGCGGAGAGAGTGCTCAAGTACGGGGCTTTTTGCACGATGGATGAATGAATCCTGATCTGTGGCGGTATTTACAATCGAGCTCTTCTGTCGCATTGTTCTCCGACTAAAATGCATCCTTTGGATTTTTCCTTGGTGAATCGAATTGTACGTTAGGCTCCGCTATCGTGTTGCCTGACACCGGTGTTAAGCGTCGATGTGGTTCGCTTCTGTGTGCCTGGAGGAGTCCATCCTGCGTTGCTGCTTACCAATGAACCTACGGAAATTTGCCATCGCAAACCAACGTTCTACTCGGCAATCCGGCAAAGCGAAGGATGCACGATCGCCGGTGGGTGGCGGTGCAACACGGAGCGCTGCTCTTCCCTTCCCGGCAGCGAGCGACACCGGTTCCTTGCCCCCCACAGGAGACGTCGTGGGACAAGCTAGCTAAACCGGGGGCGCTCCACGAAGGTCGGGCCGCTCTGCCTCCCAGCGCCAAAAGCTCTCGGCCGCGCGCGCGACACCGCACGTCCGCATGCGCCCCGCCCCGCCCGGTCCCAGCCGCGCGCCGCTCCTATAAGACGGCCGCGCGGGTTGTGGCATTGCCGTGCCGTCTTCGTCCACCCGCCGGGAGAGGCAGGCAGAGCAGCGCATGCCCCGGCCTCCCTCCGTGCCCCGCGAAGGCCTCTCCCCGCGGGTGAGTGCCACCTCTAGCTAGCTCGCTCGCCGCACCTACCCCTCTAATAGAAACCAAGGAAATCACCATGGCGTCCATCTCCCTCGAAGAAATCCGCAACGAGACCGTCGACCTGGTACCTACCTACCTGCGCACTGTTCTGTTCGTTCGTTGATCATCACTGTGATTCACTGTGCGTCGTGCGACGTATCGCCATGCACGCACGCACGTAAGAGCTCTGTACGTGCTGACCGGTGATGGCTTCTGCAGTCGACGATCCCCGTGGAGGAGGTGTTCCAGACGCTGAAATGCGACCGGAAGGGGCTCTCCGGCGCGGAGGGCGAGAACCGGCTCAGGCTGTTCGGCCCCAACAAGCTGGAGGAGAAGAAGGAGAGCAAGCTGCTCAAGTTCCTAGGCTTCATGTGGAACCCACTTTCCTGGGTCATGGAGATCGCGGCCATCATGGCCATTGCGCTCGCCAACGGCGGCGGCAGGGCACCTGACTGGCAGGACTTCGTCGGTATCGTCTCGCTCCTCATCATCAACTCCACCATCAGCTACATCGAGGAGGCCAACGCCGGGAACGCCGCGGCAGCGCTCATGGCCGGCTTGGCGCCCAAGACCAAGCTGCTGAGGGACGGCAGGTGGGAGGAGCAGGAGGCGTCCATCCTAGTACCTGGTGATATCATCAGCATCAAGCTCGGCGACATCATCCCCGCCGACGCGCGGCTGCTCGAGGGTGACCCGCTCAAGATCGACCAGTCGGCGCTGACCGGCGAGTCGCTGCCGGTGAACAAGCACCCAGGGCAGGAGGTGTTCTCCGGTTCCACGGTGAAGCAGGGCGAGATCGAGGCCGTCGTGATCGCCACTGGCGTGCACACCTTCTTCGGCAAGGCGGCCCACCTCGTGGACAGCACCAACAACGTCGGCCACTTCCAGCAGGTGCTCACGGCCATCGGCAACTTCTGCATCATCTCCATTGCCGCCGGCATGTTGGTCGAGATCGTCATTATGTACCTGATCCAGCACCGCGCGTATCGTGACGGGATTGATAACCTCCTCGTGCTGCTCATTGGCGGCATCCCGATCGCCATGCCCACCGTGCTCTCGGTCACCATGGCCATCGGCTCCCACCGCCTGTCGCAGCAGGGCGCCATCACCAAGCGCATGACCGCCATCGAGGAGATGGCCAGCATGGATGTGCTCTGCAGCGACAAGACCGGCACCCTCACCCTCAACAAGCTCACCGTCGACAAGTCCCTCATCGAGGTGTGCTCCAAGGGCGTCGACAAGGAGATGGTGCTCCTCTACGCTGCTAGGGCATCTCGTGTCGAGAACCAGGACGCCATCGACACCTGCATCGTCAACATGCTCGCCGACCCCAAGGAGGCCCGGGCTGGCATCCAAGAAGTCCACTTCCTTCCCTTCAACCCGGTCGACAAGCGCACGGCCATCACCTACATCGACTCCAGTGGCGACTGGCACAGGGTCAGCAAGGGTGCCCCTGAGCAGATCATTGAGCTCTGCAACATGGGTGCAGAGGCCGAGAAGAAGATCCATTCCCTGATCGACCAGTACGCCGATCGTGGCCTCCGATCACTTGGCGTGTCATACCAGCAAGTCCCAGAGAAGAACAAGGAGAGCGCTGGTGACCCATGGCAGTTCATCGGTCTGTTGCCGCTGTTCGACCCGCCGAGGCACGATAGCGCGGAGACCATCCGCCGCGCGCTCCACCTGGGCGTGAATGTGAAGATGATCACCGGCGACCAGCTTGCCATCGCCAAGGAGACCGGACGCCGGCTCGGCATGGGCATTAACATGTACCCCTCGACCACCCTCCTCGGCGACAAGAATAGCCCGGTGAATGGCCTCCCCATCGACGAGCTCATCGAGAAGGCTGACGGGTTCGCCGGGGTGTTCCCAGAGCACAAGTACGAGATCGTGAAGCGGCTCCAGGATAGGAAACACATCTGCGGCATGACCGGCGATGGCGTGAACGACGCCCCCGCGCTGAAGAAGGCGGACATCGGCATCGCCGTGGACGACGCGACAGACGCGGCTAGGAGCGCGTCGGACATTGTTTTGACAGAGCCCGGGCTGAGCGTGATCGTGAGCGCGGTGCTGACAAGCCGCGCCATCTTCCAACGCATGAAGAACTACACCATCTATGCTGTGTCCATCACCATCCGCATCGTGTTGGGGTTCCTGCTCATTGCCCTCATCTGGAGGTTCGACTTCGCGCCCTTCATGGTGCTCATCATCGCCATCCTCAACGACGGCACCATCATGACCATCTCCAAGGATCGTGTGAAACCATCGCCCACCCCCGACTCGTGGAAGCTCAAGGAGATCTTCACCACCGGCATGGTGCTCGGCACCTACATGGCCCTCGTCACTGTCCTCTTCTTCTACCTCGCCCACGACACCGACTTCTTCACGGAGGTCTTCGGCGTGAGGTCGATCCGCGACAATGACAAGGAGCTCATGTCAGCGCTGTACCTCCAGGTCAGCATCATCAGCCAGGCGCTCATCTTCGTGACGCGATCCCGGAGCTGGTCCTTTGTGGAGCGTCCCGGCTTCCTCCTGGTCACGGCCTTCTTCGCCGCCCAGCTGGTGGCGACGGCGATCGCGGTGTACGCGGAGTGGGAGTTCTGCCGCATCCAGAGTATCGGGTGGGAGTGGGGCGGCGCCATCTGGGCATTCAGCATCGTCACCTACGTGCCGCTCGACGTGCTCAAGTTCATCATCCGCTACTCGCTCAGCGGCAAGGGCTGGGACAATATCCAGAACAAGGCAAGCACACCATGCGCGATCTTGATTGCTTCGACCGCCATTGTTGCCGTGATCTTGATTCATTTTTCGTTGTCGTTCCAGTGAAACATTTGTGGGTGTTTGTCTCGCGCAGACGGCGTTCACGAACAAGAAGGACTACGGCAAGGGCGAGCGCGAGGCACAGTGGGCGGTGGACCAGAGGACGCTCCACGGCCTCAACCAGCCCAGCACCTCCTCCGATCTCACCAGCAAGGAGGAGCTCTCCGAGATCGCCGAGCTGGCCGCCAAGCGCGCCGAGGTCGCAAGGTAGGTTATGCACCATGCCGGCTGCCGTGCCGGCAACCCCTCCTCCGGCGCCTCTCAACTGCTGTCTCATATTGCCAGAATGCCAGCGAATGAATTGATCAATCGGCATTGTTGTGTTGCATGCAGACTTAGGGAGCTGCACACACTCAAGGGGCACGTCGAGTCGGTGGTGAAGCTGAAGGGGCTTGACATCGAGACGATTCAGCAGAGCTACACCGTGTAATAGACGGCCGACGGTGGCCGGAGAGGGAGCCCGGTGTCTTTGTTTCCTTGGGTGTACGTCTTTGTTTTGTGTGGCTTTGTGCGGGAAGAGCTTGTAAAACTCTGCTGGTATATCGGTTTGGTATATACTAGTATTTTGTAAACTGTATATGTGCTCTTGTGTTCTAACTTTTATACAAGTGTGCGGGAATGGTGTGGTGTTCCTTATAAATTACTGAGTGCTTAAAGTAACTCCTGACTTCTAATTAAGAAAAAGCTCGATAACGGCTGAAAATATACCCTAGCGACTTTTAGCTTTATCTGAGTAAATAAATTTTAAAAAGTTATATAATCACAGATAATATAAAGAAATAATAAGAAAAAAAATCAAAAAAAGCTCAAAAAAAGAAGAAGACAAGATTAAAAGGCTATCATATTTTAGAAGCTAAAAGCAGAATTCGTTTGGAGCGGACCTAAGGGTCACTTATTTCGGTTGAAAAGGCCAATTTATGTCTTATTTTTCACTTAAGTTGGTTTATTTTGTAATGTAGCTGATAGTAGCTTATTTAGGGCCTGTTTGGTAGAGCTCCAGATTCTCATTTTTCAGCTTCTGCTTCAGATTCTGTAAGAATTCACTTCTCTGAGAATCTGGAGTTACCTCTAAAAAGCGTTTGGCTAGTGGGTTAGCTCCAGATTCATAAAAGAGGAGATTTGAGGGAAATAGACCATGTTACCCCTAGTTATTGCCTACCATCTCAGGTCCATTTCTCTCCAAGTATTGATAACTGTTATAATAATTTTTTTTCATTTTTTACATGTTAACATGTTATTTTCTATAGAATATGATCCATTATTACCATTAGCTTTTGTACGGAGATTCAGATTTTTCTCTTCTTATGCACCTTATATAAGTATTTTATGTTTTATGTTAGCTACTTGTCGATCAACACTATACAACATTTGCATATTACTGGAACCTCATGGCTGAACAATGCTAAACTTAATCAGATTTCTTATCAGATTAGGAGTAAAAATTGCAATGACATCTTTGCATGCCAATGAGCCAATTGACAAGGAATTTACTCAACATCTCAATCCAAAAGAAATACTCACATTCAGAAATTAATACATGGTGCAATATTACAATCCATTGTACAACTCAACAATTCATACAATCTGTTTTCCCAATGAAATTGATACAATCTGATTTTTCAGTCCATGGTGCAATACAACAACCCATGGAGTAATTCCAGAATTTTTCAATCCATCATCAACAACAACAATCCAGTCGGTGTTCTGCAATTCCTTCAGTGAAGACAATTGTGAATATTGGAAGAAGGTCGGTGTTCTGCATTTCCTTCAGTGAAAAACAATGGGAAGAAGCGACAATTCGATTAATATACTCCAAAACAATTTTAGCATACATCGAAGAGGATTAGTGCACAGCTAATACTCCTCCTACAAAGTATACTGCATAGATTCAAGCAAATTATGAGGACGGGCAAAATAGAAAATAGGTATCATGGGAAAATACAATATTTGGTGTCTACCATTGACAGGCAAGCAGCAACTGTGCACAAAATAGGGGAAAAACCAGCATGAGCAGTATTTTAGTGAAAAAAGAGAAAGCTCTAGACAACACTTATAGGCTACACTTCCTTCTGCTGGAATGAGCATCTTTAAATGTTTCAGTGTGTTTAATTCCCAATACATATAAATCAGTTACTAAATATGAAGATGTTGGTTTTTTTTGGGTATCTGGTTTCCAATTGGCTATAAGAAAGGATGAACCTGATATCAAATTGGTCACATAGAAATGAAATGAACCAGCTGAGTGTGGAACACGCAAAGTAATCAAAAAGTTAGAATGCATTACTGCTATTTCACTTCATAGATTGGAAGAGATCACCACCTTAAATTTTTCAACATTTCTTATCTCTTTAGTAGAAAACTATTATACCGTCACTTCTTCTCAGGGAGCACCAACCTGCATTTCCTTCAGCGAAAAACAACGGGAAGAAGCGACAATTCGATTACTACACTCCAAAACAATTTTAGCATAGATCAAAGAGGATTAGTGCACAAGTAATGATGATCTCGATATAATAAACAGTATAAGATTGTAAAAAATCAACGATGCGAAGAAAAAGAATCTGGATGCAGGTAGCGTACTGTAGTTGAAGATGGAAGGGAAGCAGCTTCCTCCACGGTGACCAAATACAGAGGGAGGAGCGGCCGCCGCCGGTATGGGTGAAGGAGCGCGCAATCACCGAATCAGTCGAAGACGTGTAGATCGACGGCCCTGCCGTACAAGCACAACGGCGCTGAGGTGGGGCCGGGGGAGGCCGGGGTGGCGCCGGGGCTAGGGAGGCGTCGGGGGCCGGCGGCGCGGGAGGGGAGGCGTCGGGGCGGCGGGGGCGAGGAGGCGTCGGGGCGGCGGTGCGGGAGGCGTCGGGGCCGACGCGGGCCGGGGAGGTGTCGAGGCCGGCGGCGCGGAGGAGGGGAGGCAGCGCGCGGGAGGGAGGGGGAGGCGACGGCGCGAGGGAGGCGGCGGCGCGGGAGGAGGAGAGGGGAACCGCGCGAGGGGAGGGAGGCGGCGGCGCGGGAGGGGAGGGGGAGGGGGAACCGGCGGCGCGGGAGGGGGAGGGGGAGGCGGCGGCGCGGGAGGGGACGGGAAGGGGGAGCGCTCAGGTGGGGACGAAGGGACGAGCGCTCGGGTGGGGGAGGGACGAGCGCTCGGGTGGGATTTCTTTTTTTATATATACCAGTGGTATTTTACGGGTAAATATAGCTCTCTAGTTCATTTTGGAGAGTGCTTCTCGCGAGAAACAGAATCTCCTCATTTTGAGAATTGGGATATTTGGTACAGCTCCCTAAAAATCTATTGAGAAGCTAGGAGCAGGAGCTGTACCAAACAGGCCCTTAGTATAATTAGATTTAAAATTTTTAAAAATAAAAAAACACATGTTAGCTGTTCATCTATCCATATAAAACTCGTAACCTCATGTCCGTGAGGTTTCCAGAAGAGATTATTCAAATACAGAAACGGAAAAATAATTTAAAAGGACTCTGAAATGGTACCTAAATATCGTACCCGGACCTTCGGTGCAGCTTAGTAGGCCTAAACATGTTTTCTGTGACAAGAACAGACTAAGTGCTTAACCAAGATTCAGCTCCAAGGCTTTTGAAATGCTCATCGCCTCATTGGAACACCGAAGTCAGGTATCTCTAGTGATTTTTTTCCCTCGTGCTGAAGCTTCAAGGCTCTTAATATCTCATATAAAGCATGACATGTTTGAACCACATAAGGGTATTCACTGCGAAGCCTTGATCACCTTCCAGCTAGTGAACTCAGAAGGTATTATGTTTTCATCACAGGAAATCACAGCTTTGGCGGTCAGCTTTCCAACTAAACCATGGTACAGAAGACCCCTGGCACCAAGCCCACCAACTAGCCAAAAAACACAGTTGCTCCTCTCGCCTATTACCTCATTTACACAACCCAAAAGTGGCAATGATCCATTAGTTGTCAATGGAGGCATGGCTCTTATCCCAGCCCTTGCTCGTACAAAATTCCAATTACTTATTCCTGGATAAACAGCGGAAGCTTTTGGGAGCAGCTCTTCCATTGCAGTAAGAGCTTCTTCATCAGATACAGTTGAAGCATAGTTCTCAGACTTCCATTGCCAAGTTGAGCCAATAGAAACGGCACGGGGACCTTGGAATGCCAGCCATGCATCAGATAAGATTGAAGGGCTTTGACTACCATAATTTTCTCTGCAGCAAGGAAATGTATAAATCAAATAGTTCCATCTGAGGCAGTAATGACTTCTAGTTCAACGCACAGAACCTCCTTACACTGTATCGGATGGCAACTGGAATTCAGCAATAACTCCTCTGCATGTCCTAAGAGGCAGCTTATTTGTGAGTTCTGGAAGTGAGCTAGCGTTAGCCCCAAGGCAGATGATCACTGAATCATAATCTCCTGCAAATGTACGACAGTGTCTTTAGGGGAAAATGTCTTACTGTAACAAAATTGCTTCAGCGAGCCGTACGAGAGCCACATTTCAACATTTTTCTTAACTGGATCTGCTGAATTGATAAGTTGTAAATTGACAAGAGTACATTAGCTCCATGTAGTCATCGGCTGTACTTATTTAAGTTTAATGTGAATGGAAAGCCAAAAGCACAATATTAGAAAGTCCAAGTTTGTGTAAAGTAATATCCCTCGCTTTCTTGGGAAACTGACAAGTTGTGCGAGAAATTTACCTGCTAATTGCTGTAGATTATCGATATGTTCCTTGTACAGCTTGAACTCTTTCTGTTCACCGGGTACGGATACTTCGTCAGCCAGATTTTGGCATGCAAAGAACAATGCCTGCAGAAACCCAAGAATGAAGTGTGTCAACTTATCCAGGATAGAAGATGGCAAACAATTGACAATGAGACACAGAGTGAAGTGCACCACCTGTAAATATTTCTTAGGGTTGATGTTCAGTGCTAGTGGCATATAAACTGCAAGGTTAAACGGAACACATAACCCAGGGATCAGATGTTGAGCAGCATCCGAATCAAGAACTTGAAGGCTGCAACTCTGGAGGCAACTCTGAGCATTCTAACTTGAATAGGTCGAATCAATCAAAATCATACACCAGAAACACAAAAGAAGCACCTGAGCATATCTTCACAATGTTAATTCAGCAGTACCTCCAGCAATATGTCAGCAGCCTTCTCGGTTGTAGGTGGTCGCAGAATTCCCCTGCTCAGTTAAAGCTCTCATTATGTGAGACAATGTAGGCCAAACCGCAAAAGTAAAGAAGTAAAACTATACCAGCTACAAAGAACAAAGTATTGCCTTCTCCAGATAAGGGTATCATCTTGATTAGCTCTATCTGATCCAGTGGTTCCATTAGCTTGCTCCGCGCTTCGCAGGAGATCCATACACTCTTTCCAGAATTCAGCACCCCTCCAGAGAAGCTTCACTGCAATTAGCAAAAAAAATTCATGGGCATAACAAACTTAAGCTGGATGCAAAATGGTTAGCTGAGTGGCATAAGTAGAGCACAAGTACGTGAAATCATAATTTGCAATTCTTGTAATGATGGAGGAGACCTTTGGGCGAGTATGGATGGAGAAGCCCTCCCGAGACGCCCGAGGCGCCTCCTCCGATCCCGTTCTTGTCGTAGATGTCCACGGACACGCGAGAATCCTTCGGGCTATGCTGCAATCAGACAGCGTCGATTCAGGCGATGCTTCTTGTGACAAGAAACGAGGCCAAGAACTCGTCCGAGGCATAAAGAGAGAAGAAGAAGAAGAAGAAGAAGAAGAAGAGGACGGGGGGAGTGGAAAGGAGAGGACCTTGAGAAGGTGCCACGCGACGGAGAGCCCCGCGAAGCCGGCGCCGAGGATGGCGTAGCGGAGAGGGCGGCGTCCGTTGCCTCCCGCTAGCGAGGTCAAGGATGCTGCCGCGGCGGCAGTGAACGCTCTCCTGGAGCAGGAGCTAGGGTTCGGGAGGAGGCGGGGAGGAAGGGAAGACGGGAGCGGTAGGTTGTGAGGCGGCGGCATGGCGTCTCTGTCTCGTCTCCGGCCTTGAAGAGAACAAAGCGGCGGCTTAGCCGGCTACTGCTGCTGCAGAGATGAGCGGTGGGAGGTGCGGGACGGCGCGGGTGGCGTGCGTGCGTGCTCCCTGCTCCGCCTGCCGTGCCGCCACGGAGAGGATTTCGTTGGGTGGGGGTGGGTCGGGCCGAGCGAACGCTCCGCCCGAAAGAGTCGACTTGGCTCGGCCCGTAGTACGTTCAGGTTCGGGAGTGATTGCATGGTAGTGCGGATTGGGCTAGGCCCAACAAGACGCGGTGTCGCCGTATCGACCTGAAATTGGGCCGCTCCTGGCCTGCCTAGCACTCTCGCTACATCAGTTTTTCGAAGGAAGGTCTGTCTAGCTAGCTAGCTAGCAAACATGAACATGAGCAGGAGATTAGGGTACTTCTCCAACGGTTGGGCATCGACAAGGCGGCAACGTTCCAGCTTGACAGAAAACGCCCAAGCAGCCATTAAATTACTGAAGGGAGACTTCAGATCTACGGTAGCGTGCAGGGAACACAGATACGGAAGAGTTCAACACCATCTCTCGCTAGTGAAGTGAGGTAGCAGCTACAATGGTCAAAGGGCAACTTCACCATAGCAAACCACCCGAATGGGCCCTATAGCCTAATGTAGCTCAGCCGGACAAACGAACTCCGGTACCTTGCCGCGTCTCCGTTACCTCATCATGTTTCTCCACTTATCCTTCAAGTCCACCTACAAGATACAACCGGTTAGGCGGTTACTACTTCATGGAAGATCAGTAAACGAAGGAGCTTCAGTGTAAAATCCAGATACCCACCGGTGTTCTACCAATAAATACATCGGGATTGTTAATTAAGATATCCTTCCAATTACCGCTACCAAACCTTCGCATGAAACAAAATAGATAGAAACGGTAAGCGTCATACAAGAAAATGGCAGAAACTGCCTAGAGGAAATTTAAACGGCAAATCATGCAGAACGAGAAGTTATCGAATAACAAATTCCAGCAGAAAGACAAAAAAACATACTGTTCCACACCCTTTCTTAGTGTTTCTTCTTCTATCAAGCTCCACTTCCTTGCCTTTCTACGCTTAGCTTTATCGGCCGGTTGCAAAGGAGAAACTGCCATTCTCCTTGGGCTAGGCAAGTGTGGTCTATGTAATGGTGATATTGAGCCCTCAGGATCAGGCGAGTCCTCCCACTGCAAACAAGCGTTTTTAAAGTGACATGACCAAAATCTAATGTTTTTGGGTTATGGTACGAAGCTAATCCTACATGCTAACAAAAAGCCTTCTAATACCCAAAGCACTTAAGTCGCACTTTATTCTAATTAGAATAGTCTGATGTGCATGGAGAAGAATTGGAAACATCATATTCTAGTAAAGATTATTCATTATTCGTTATTCCAATTTCAGTAGAGACCCAACTGAATGCAGCGTATATCACTAGCACAACAAGTTCCAGCACCTATATGTTTGTTATAATTTCATTTGATCTTTTTTTCGTTATGGTTAATAACATATTTTCCAATATATTATCCAGATTTCCCAGAAAGCACCAGAAGAGAAGGCAGGAGTGGACAAGTAACGACATGGAAAACAACTTATATTCTGAACTTCCCAAAGGAACAAATGGAAAAATACATATATTTTTAACTTATCAAAGGAATATGTGTGTGTGCGCGCGAGCATGTGCGTGTGCGTGTGCGTGTGCGTGCGTGTGTGCGTTGTTTAATGACATTGACATGATAAGGGCACTGTGATACTCAAGATGAGCTGCAATTGTCACAAATTCAATCTAATTGGTCAAAGTGGATAAAATACGGACCATCTTCAAAATGCAAAGAATGAAGAATACACAAAGAAAACTCACATGATAAGTCCGTGCTGTTGGGTTCCAATCCATAAGGCTGGGTGTTGTGCCTTTCCTCGAAGCCTCAACTTTGTCATTAAGAGCACTTGGACCAGCAATACCACAAGTCGCTGCCTGACTACTAACTTCTTCAGCATTTAGATCAACTGCCTTATCCATCCTTGTAGCCAACACCTCATCTGCAGCTGCCTTTGCAGCTGGAAGTGGATCCTCCAGTACATGTTGAAGGTCAGCACAGCTTGATTTGAGGGCATCCATCACCTTATGAACTTCAGGCGTCGAAATTGGATTCACATGAGAGGTAGGTTCTTCAAGTTTGCTCAAAATTTCACATGTTCTTTCCTCCCCAGCTGTAAATTCCATTGTGCACAATCAATTATAGTAGGCAGGTAATAACCTTATACACAAGAGGATCTCAATGCAGTATGGAAAAAGTCTTGCAGCAACCATTCCAAGTATATGAGTGATGCAGATAAAAGAACAGGCCCAAAAGACAGGAAACCAAAACTACTGTACCAAGTATGCCATAAACACACAAGATCAACTGGAAACATAATTGCAGCTCAAGCAAAATGCACCCAAACTGATGATGTTTGGTATACAAACCACAACATATTGCAGTAGCAAACTCAAAAGTACTCGCAAGATTAAGAAAATATAGGATATAGCTTGATCTACCATGTACAAGAACGTAGCAGAAAGAGGATGTGCAAACCAAATCTACAAAGTTTTCAGGGACCATATTAATCTCCTGGCAGTTTCAAAGATAACATTTTGGCCAGATAGGTTTCCAAACCTGGACACGCTACAGAGCAACCAAAGGTCCAAAATAAAAGGTTGCCACTCATTGAGCTGTGTTGCTGCAAGAAAATAAAACGACCATACTACGAAATTGTGGCCTACCATGCTGAAAGAAAATATCAGGAAGAGCACAATGTTTACACACGAACTTTAGTAGTATCTAAGTTACTCCTACAAGATAGGGATTCTCTTTCCATTGATCCCTCTGGCATCAGAAAGCTAAAACAAAGCTCCTTGGTTCATCCAAATTAAAGGCTACAACATAGGGGCTGTTTGGTTGATGGCCAAAAATGAGCCGAGCGAAAACCTGGGCAAAGCCAAATATTGGCAAAAAGGACGTTGTTTGGATCATGGCCAAGCCAAATTTTGGCTTTACCAAAATTTTGGCGAGCGATTTCCTTGCCTTCGGATTGCACGCGTGAATTGGATTCCATTGGTGTTACCAAATTTTCATGGGCGTCATCAAATGTATGTAGCAAACAAAAAAGCAGCCAATTTTCATTAGCGTTACCAATGTTTGGTTTGGTTTGCAAGGGTAGCAAACCAAACAGCCCCATAATTTTTTCCACTTAATCACATGACTGCATCTTAAACCCCATCCAATTTTACACATGAAACAACAATGCTGCACCTAAAACATCTGGATTGCCACAAAAGAATCCTCACCTAGCACGCGGTACTTGGCGCGGGTAGCCTCGTCGGCGGCGTGCCAAGTCTCGACGGCGCCGTCCCCGACAATACGCTCGGCCGCCACCTCCAGCCGCGACGGACCGATGGCTGCCCACTCAGCGGCTAGGAGCTCCCTCACCCGCTCCTCCGCAGCGGCCCGGTCGCCCCACAGCCCCTTCAGCACGGCCTGCGAGAACGCGTTCCCGACGGCGGCCTCGAACTGGCCCGCCACGGCGGCGGCCTCGTCGGATGAGAGCGAGGGATCCCCGCCCTCGACCGCGCGGCGCACGCGGCCATTGGGGCGCGCGAAGAGGGCCCGCGCGGCGGCGTCGAAGTCGGACGCGGAGGCGGCGAGGTAGGCGGCGACGGCGAGGTGGGCGGAGGCGACGGGGGAGGCGGGGGAGGGGAGGGAAGAGAGGAGCTGGAGGGAGTCGAGGGCGGCAGCAGAGACGGGGTCAGAGGCGAGGCGGCGGAGGAGGAAGGAGCGGAGGAGGCGCGCGGAGGGGCGGGAGGGGAAGGGGAGCGCCGCTAGCAGCGCGTTGGCCGCGGCGGCGGGGACGGAGGGGTCGCCCACGACGTGGTCCAGGATCAGGGACGCGTCCGCCGGTGTCAGCCGCGGCATTTTTTGCGCCGTTTTGGGGGTGCTTGCGCGGATTTGTGGGCGGGGGGTGGGGGTGAATGCTAAGCGGCGTGGCGAAGTGGGAGCGACGGCTTGGTTGGCTTGCTATACGAGATGGGTTCGGTACGGGAGGAATTTGCATATGTGAGGATGCTTCTAAAATATTGGCATCTGACATCACGAATCTCAGTACACTCCCTCTCTCCAGCACTTCGAGTGGCTTCACCAGGCAGAGCCCTCCATCATAGCCGCCACCGGCACCGCCGTCTCCCCCGAGGAGGCGTCCTCCGCCACCGTCCTCATCGGCTCCTCCTCTGTCGACCACGATGTCCCGTATTAGCATCCGGTTTAGCTTTGCATTCATTTGGATGGCTTTTACTACTCAGGTCATATGTGCCATGCAAATTGCATCTTGTTGCATTCGGGAAACCTGGACAGTATTAGCATCAAATACATGTTTCCGTTTCTACTTTGCTTGTTTGGAGGTCAAATAAAATGCCTGCCCTTTTCCATGAGCGAGTTGTGTTACTTAATTGTTTTCCTCTGTGGTGGTGATAGACGCGGATGCGGCAGAGGCCATGGGCAGCTCGTCGACGTTGGGCAACCGCATGGGGGTGCACGATGTAGTACAGGAACTAGATGTGGCCTGTGGAGGAGGAGCCGACGGGGGGCGGCTCCTCAGAGGAGACGCCGGATCCAGCGCCTCCCTCCCAATGGGGGTCAAGTCTAGCTTATTCCTTGAACTGTTTTCTCGACTCTGCATGCAAAATTCGCTCCACTACCAACATTTTTACGCAGACGAGACATGTTGCCGCATTAATCGGTCGATTGTTGTGTTGGCAGGTCAAATACCAGAGCAAGCGCATGAACGAATGTGCTCCAGTATATTACCTTCGAAAGTTTTCTGGATCCCTAACTTTTACTACTTTGCACTACCCAAGATGATTATTGCCGTTGACACACGATTAATTTCACAACATGCTCGATCTCATCTCTGCTTAGGGCACAATTCACTACCACCCCAAACAAGACAAGGGAGTAGTAGTAAACCATCTATCACTAGATCTGAAATGTCACTCTCTTGAGGGCATTTACAGTATATGTCTCTTAAAGTTATCTCTAAGGATTTCAATTCACCTAGGAACAACATCTAACTTAAGACGTTTTATATAAGGACCATGTCTCACTTTACCAGAGTCGCTGTAGAGCAACTCATGGTTTATCTGGACTGTTCCACTCGTCCGATGATACGACACTAGCTCGCTTTGGAGCTTGGACACGTTCTATGCTACTCAAAAGGGGACCAGACTGAGGGCCTGTTTGCTGATGACTGCGGCTGATAGCTTTTAACTACAGCTGATGACTTTTTAGCTGTTTACAACAGAGATTACAGAAAGAGAGATACTCACTTGCAATTTTTGATGGTACAGATATTAATTTTTTAACATGTACTACAATTAACTTGTAGACCCCATCTTAAAAAAATACTCCGTTTAAAAGTTAGTTACTGTAGCAAAAGCCAAAAACGGCTTTTAAAAGCCGCAAAGAACCGGACCTGAACGCACGATCCGATCGGCGTTTTAAGATTGCATGAAACAACGGCAGGTATTCTGCACAGTTATCACACCCACAGAGGAAACAAGTTGAACCAGGAAGACAAGGCCGCAATAGACGACGAGCCCGTATAACAGATTCACCAACCAACCGTTGCCACGAGTCCATAACACCTCATGTACATGCTCACAGTACAAACTAGGAAAGCACCACAGGAAGTATCAAGGCATCAAGCATCCACCATCCACCCACTCTGTAAGCATTAGCGTTTTCTTCTTCATCTTTAACCTGACAAAGCCTGCCATGAAACCTCCCGGGTTGTAGGGGAGACGGGTCGCTGGACACAAGGACGAGAGAGCTACGGGCGTCTATTTCTGCGGTTGCACCTTGGTAGGGGAAGCTGCCATGGCCCGTAGCCTCTTGACAATCTCCGTGAAGCTCGGCCTTTCTGATGGTTCAGACGACCAGCACTGCTCCATCAATGACCTCCATCGAGGATCGCATGCCTCGGGCACTAGAGGTCGCAGCGTGTTGTTCACGATCCCACCTGATTGTAGTTGGCAAAAGGTTCAGGTACAAGAATGGCATTGGATCAACAGTGAGGTTAGTGCGTGCAGTGTGAATCACAAAAGAAGTTGCAAGCATACCTATAATGGCGCCATAATGCAATTCAGCATAAGGCTCTTCACCAGTAAGCAGCTCCCACATCACAATTCCAAATGAGAAAACATCGACCTACAGTCAAAGCACATGAAGGTGACTCAGGAATGGGGTGTGTACGTGTATCCAGAGGCGGATCAGGGAAAGGGGTCGTGCGCATCGGGATGAAGGATGGAAAAGAGCAAACCTTTTCAGAAACAAGGCTACTGCTGCCATTTAACAGCTCCGGGGCCATCCAAGGAAGTGTTCCTCGCACTCCACCAGAGATTAATGTCTGGCATTTAACCTTTGATAAGCCCAAATCACCAACCTACAAAAGTAACGCACTCACTACAAAATCGAAGGTTCTCATGTCTGCTGTAAAGCAGGTGCTAGAATAAAGATATTATGAAATCAGAGATGCCCAATATTTCGTTCTGCTCCTGGAAATGTGTAACCGACAGTCCTGAGTTCTCTAAAAAATTAAATCCTAGGGCTTGGTACACTCCAAGAGATCTTTGATGTGAACCTTCAAGGAGTACAACTATGTTTTGAGACAGGTTGGACTAACAAATCAGTTTGGACATCCAAGTCACCCGAGGATTCTCAGGCCTCAAGCAAAACATTGTTCCTCGAAAATGCAACCACATGCCCTTCGGTTAGGGAAGGACAAACCCTGGTCTCTTTATTGAAAAACATATCATTGTGTTTCCTTATAGAAGTACCGCCATACATATGTATGGGTGCAGTGTGGCACTTCAATTAATACAGGTGAAAACAGGTTCAGGCTTTGCCTAGACACTTACTGCCCTGATGACAAAAAAGAAGTCAATATGCATTTCACAAATACACAATTATCACAAAGGTATCATTAACCATACTATATACCAGCTCAACTTCCATTGAGGAACCGCCCAACACACAAAGCTGAAGTTTCACTTTTCAAGGTTTTGTGCATGTATAAACATTATAGTTGTGACACCATAATCACTTGCATAACACAGTTAATTGTCCACATTTGCAAAATATGCGGATAACGGGGGTATGAAGACACTCACCTTGCATATAGGGCGTTGAGGATCTCTTAGGTTGACGAGCAGATTATCACTCTTCAAGTCAAAGTGTACAATATTCTTCCCATGCAAATATTCCATACCAAATGCAACATCCATTGCAATTAGTAGACGCCTACGTCGATCAAATATCCTGCTGACAGAAGAAACTGACATTAAAAGTGTCACTATATGAAAAGCATCACGTTTTTGCAGTGAACAGATAATATACTTTTCATGTCTTTGCAATGCTTGTCGAAGCGAACCATTAGCCATGTACTCAGTTACCGTTGCAACAGATCCATCCGGTCCATCCAGAACAACACCATAAAAAGCTACAACATTTGGATGGTGCAAGGATGCAAGCTTGCAAGCTTCACTCCAGAAATCAGTCCTCTACAGACACAAGAAAAAGTTAGGACACAACGAATTGAAGGTAGAAAGGGGGGAAAGAGGCAGTGAGTTAAATGTAGACCATGCGCTGTTCCTCAGATGCCTTCCCAGCAAAGCAACGATCACTGATCCTCTTTATAGCAACATCGGAACCTCTCCATTTTCCATGGTAAACAGTACCGAAGGTTCCAGAACCCAGTTCACGCAATTCTTCAAGATCACTGTTCTTTATTACCTGCAATTAACAAAGAAGAAAACAAGGATGATGTCTTTGAAACTGCAAGTGGAAAGTGTACATAAAAACCAACAAATAAATTGTTAACAACCTGAAGGTTATCGATGTCATCTACAACTTGAGCTCCTTGACTTGTTTTGTCCAATTGATTGTTTGGCGTATCCTGAACCCAAAAAAGATACAAAAATTACAACGATTAAAGCACAAAGAGTTATATCTGGGAAGAAAGAAACGCTGTCCACCTCAGTTTTTGGATCAACCACAGCTCCATGTGAATCTATGTGATCCCCAGAGAATACAGCTGGTTTTTCAGAAAAAGGTGACTGAAGAACAGATGCTGCCACACCTTCAGCAACAGCTTGTAATTGTCGTTTAATACTTTCTTCTCCAAATCCTTTCAGAAGACATAAGGGGAAAATGGACAGAAATAATATTTAGTCCATTTTGGTTTTGAAATGATCTAATAATCCATCTACTACTACAGACCAAATTATATACAATGAGACAGAGTATACCAACCTTTGCTCATTTGAGCTGGTTCTGGGTAGATATCCTTAAAACTACTGTCTTGAATGCGTGAAAGATTGCCTTCTTCTAAGAATGTGGCAGCATTTGAACTGTTGGTGGCAGGAACATGGCCCTCCACATATGGATCTCCAGAAACAACAGGTTCCTTAGCCAACTTGTTCGGTCTTGGGGGCACTAAAGAAGCATTTCCCACTGCTTTCCAAGGATCCTGATTTGAGAAAAGAGACTTTGTGTAAGCTTGTTCCCGTGTGGCTTCCACACGATCAATACCAGCAGTAGCCTGCAATGGAATTTGACTACTGACATTAGGGGGAGCAGAAACGGAGTGATTCAGCATTTCCCCAGGATGCAGTGGAGGAGGCCCAGCAGGAACCTGAACACCAGAGTAAGCAGGTCTCACAAGAAACCTTTCATTGGAAAGAGGTGGTTCGATGGGTACACCAAGGTTGTTCGAAACAGGCACATTGAGTAACATATTTGGCTGCTGGCTTATGTCGGGATGAACATTTTGCGCACCAACATCAAAAGAGGAAGGTGGTTGTTCAGTATGTCTCACAAGATTGTCCTCTGGGATCAAAGCAGGAGAAGAAAAGGCATTCGTAATGCCCATGTGATACCCTCCAGCTTGAGTTTTGTAGATGGAACCGCTATCCATATTCACAGGTGACTTCTCAATTTTCCCATCACCAATAGCCCCATGAGGAATAGCTGACTTACCTTGCACACTAGATTCTGGAGGGGCAATAGGACCTAAATGAACTCCTTGCGTCTGGGCATCGACAGCTCTGACATAATCATGAGGCAGATCATGGGCATATTCTCTAAGTGGGTCTGCTACCAGATGATTTGAATTCTTAAATGCACTAGCACTGATCCCTTGTGGACTGCTACCAACTCCATTCACTGACACTTGTGATGGCTGCATACTATAAGAGTGTTGCTGCTGCTGCTGGTACTTGAAAGGATCATCAGCACGGGACTGTGGAGGATGCCCCACAAATACTCCATTTGAAGCAAGTGGACTAGAAACTGGTAAAGTAGCCATGGTGGGTCGAACCAACACACCTGCATCTGGAGATGGCGTTGCCTGGACTACAGGTTTTCTGGCAGAAAGTTTTGGCTCAAGTTGTGCCATCCCTGATGTGCTCTCCATTCTTGGTTCTGCTATGCAATTAGCAGGAGTTCCTGCACTTGCACCTGGATTATGTTGTTGGCCTGCATTCTCTTGATGGACGCTGTAAAATATTGGAGCAGCATCAGGATTGTTTGCTGCACGAGGATTGCCCTGCTCCTGGATCATGTTATCCAAATGTGCGTGTGGCAGTGCTTTCTGGCACATCATGCAATCATTGTACCTCACTGATGGCACGGTAGCCGAGCTTATCACCACTGGAATTGTCCCCGAGCTGGTCACCACTGGTGTGCTTATTGTGCTTGTCACTACCGGCTGGACACCGTATCTCTGTGCATCACTTGTCTGCAAATGCATAGGAGGCAATGGAGGAAGCTGTGACAGTGGCTGCAGCACCCTGTAATTCTGATCAGCTGGAGCTTGCACTGGCCTTGTGAAATGAATGTTCTCCAAAACAGGTTCTGTACCTAAAGAAACAGGCTTCAAGGTACCGACTTGAGCAGCAGAGGTCGACATGGAGTTCGTCACCGGAATGCTGGGCACATACTGGCTCATTTGCACAGGCACCAAATTGACAGACTGGGGTACGCCATGCAGACTAAATTGCTGCGCATTGATGTATTGGACTTGATGTGGCTCCATATAGGATTGCTGCATCTGCGGCATGTAAGAAGTAGCTTGAGGCTGCTGCTGTTGCGGCACATAAGAGGCAACTTGTGGCTGTTGATGCTGCGCATAAGCAGCAGCTTGAGGCGGCTGATGCGATGGAGCATAAGAAGCAACTTGATGCGGCTGCGGTGGCGGTGGCTCTGTCCTAACCAAAATGGGATTTTGCGCCGGGATGCCCATCGCCGGAGCTGACGCTGTGACAGCACTGAATCCCAACGACTCCGGAAAAGCACTATGGTAGTGGCTCCCAGCTGAATACAAATATTCAGGTGGAACAGAAGGAGGCGGTACAGCCTGCGGCGACATACCTTCTATGACGCCGCCGTACTCCGAGGCCTCGGAGTTGTGCGCCGAGGACCCAGCGCTGGCGACTCTCTCCTTCCGGCGCATGACCGCGACGGCCTCCGCGGAGACGCAGTTGATAGCGTCGATGTAGCGCTGCCCCGACTCGTCCGCGGCAGCGGCGATTTGCGAGCTGGAGCCGGACACCGCCGCCTCGCTCCCGGAGGCCGGGAACAGGAAAACGCGGAGCTTGGCGGAGCCGTCGGGCGCCGCGGCGGCCAGCTTCTCGTACTCCTCTATCATGTTCTCGTAGTCCTCCGGGCACGACACGGAGATGAGCGAGTCGAGGTCCTCCCCGGGAAGCTGGTACTTCACGAGCACCCCGCCGCCGCCCTCGTCCACCGCCTCGACCTTCCGCGTGAGCTCCCCGAACGACGCGGTCCGCGGCACGGAGATGAGCCGCATCTGCCCGCCCACGTACCGCAGCGCCCCATCCCCCGACCTAGGCGCGATCCGGCCGCCGAAGCTGCATAGCAGCTTCACCTTCCCTCCCCCCGCCTCCTCCTCCCCCGCCCGCGCGCTCGGGCTGCTCGGGTCCCCCACTCCCCCCACCACTCCGCCGCTCCGGTTCGCCATCGCCTGGGGCTCGCCCGACCTCCGCGCGCGCTCGTGAGAACGGGTTAGGGAAACAGGATCAGCCGAGGACGACGGGAGCGCAAGCGGGCGTTGGACTTTCGCGGTGGGGGTTCCCTCCCCCCCAGTCTCCACTCCACCGCCCCAGCGGCGGTGGTGGCGGCACGAAATTTCGGAATTGGCGGTGGGGAACGGGCGGTGGTGGGGGATAAGTTCCAAGTTCCTCCTCCGATTCGCGTCTAATCCGCGCGGTTTTGTTCCGTGCGTCGGGTTTAACGGAGACGGCGCGGCGCGGCCTTATATTGGAGAGCGGCAGTGACGACGGAAATGGGTTAATTAGGCGGGGGAGTAGGCATAGGAGCGCGTCACCACGATGGATGGATCATTTTTTTTAGATAAAATCCTGGGAGATTAAGATCTGGAAATATCTGGTTAGGCTAGTGTTGCTGTCTGCCGTCTGCGTATCCAGCGCCTGTGAAATATACGTCCTGTTCCAAGAGCTTCTGTCTTTTGGATTTTAAAAATCAACTTTTATACATAGTAGTTTTTTAAGATGGTTTCGATAAGTTATTTAAGGAGTGTTTAGTTTATGGTATCAAATTAGATAGAATGATCATATCCAGAACGGTGTGGTTCATTCAATTTCGCCGAACGACACGATACAGCTCTAGACGGAAGAGCAAAGAGCGAGGGAGCAGAGAGGAAAGAGCAGCAGGAGGCGACTGGGGGAGGAGGGCGACGACGCGAAGGGGGTCACCGGGGTGGATGACGACGCGTGTGGGGAGGCAAAGGGCATGGCCGGTGGTGGGTTTGCCGGGGGAGGCACGGTCAGGGGTGGCAGGAGGCGGTTGGGGGAGGAGGAAGACGACGCGAGAGGGTCGCCGGAGTGGACAACGGCACGGGTAGAGAGGTGAAGGGCATGGCTGACGGGTCGGAGGTGGGCTACGGGCGCAGGGTTGGCCAGGGGAGGCACGGCCAGGGTGGCAGGAGGCAGTCGGGGGAGGAGGGTGACGACGCGGAGGGGGTCACCGAGAGAGGCACGGAGCCGCGGTCAGGGTGGCAGGAGGTGAGGACGCGAAGGGCGTGGCTAGCGGTAGTACTAGTAGTAAGGTGAAGGGCATGGCCAGGGAAGTACTAGTAGTAGTAGAGTCGAGCAACTTGTAAGGTGTAGGGCAAGGGAAAGTGGGGGGACATGATCAGTTTCCACATGGGACAGCCAAACAGGGCACTTACATGACATGGCCAGTAGCGAAAGAACAAAAGGCGGATATTTTTTATACTGTCATATTTCGCATAGGATATTCTCTTAGTGTCGGTGTCCACCATCTCTTAAGAAGTGATGTTTAATACGGTAGGAAGAATAATCGAAGAAATGAGATCATGCCTTAGGCTCAGGATGATGTAGGCAATCACATGCGTCAAAGGCTAAGAATTAGCTAAAGAGCGGCAACAACATCAATAAAGGTCCTAAAATCGTGCAGAAATACGCTGACCTCGAACGGATGAACAACCTGGACATTGATGAATAGATACTATGTACGCATGTTGTTATAGTTAGTATGTACATATATTATTATCATACTATTTTTCTTACTCGGGAAATCTTACTCTGGTGCATAAGGTTTTTAATGAAGCGGTAACATTATATTTTTAAAATATCAAAAAAATTTACTTTTCTCTGAAATATTTACGTCATTGTGTATCCATATCTTTATGCAACTAATTTAATTTTAACTAGTTTTTAACGAAGCAGGTACGAGAGAAAGAAAGATGGCGGTCGCTGCCACCATTGTCGTCGCCGCCTTCATCGTGTATAGTTACTTTGAGCTAAGTTTGGGCTAGCACAACATGAATGCTGACACAGAGGGCTTTGGGCCGTGCCTAAGTCTGTCTAGAGGCGAGGTGGGCCCGCATAGCACGGCACAACGGGGTGATTGGGCCAAGTTGGCAAGGCATAACATGCCTTGAAGCACGATGGGTCTAGGCCATACCAACACGGCACAGCCCAATGCTCACCTCTACTGCGAACCAAACGTCCTTCATATGAGTCACTACAGAAGCTACTTTGAACAGAGTGATTTCTTAATGTGAGTGTATTTTACTCACTTAATCTCTTATAATTAGTTAAAAGCTAAAAATCACATCACTTAAGGGGTGCTCGTTTCGGCTTTTTTTCGGTTTCGGATTCTAGTTTTTGTTTTTTTTCACTATTCAGTATTTCGTCTTTTTCTGAATTTTTTTAGATATTTTAGGTTTTTTTGTATTTTTTCCCGTGTTCCTTTGTATTGTTCCTAATGGGTTAACATATTTTTTCTATTTTTACATTTTAAAAAAATTAATTATGCCTAAAAAACCAAATCAGTTACAGTGAAATTTTAACCAAAAATCAGAAACCATCGTTAAAACGAGCGCCCCCTTAAACATGATCATACTGTATAGGTATTTTTTCTGGGTGGCTGAACGGCGGGGTCCAGGTGAGTGAGTGGCTTATCTTTGCTTTCATGGCCATGCGGCTGGTGTGTGATCGTGTTGACTTCTCATAATTGTGGGATTACTGCACTGGTAGAGCACTCCACTGACGACCGACTGATCTGCGAAGCCATGTATTGGGCCGACATGCTGTGGGGAAGCAGGGTGGAATAAAACCATGGACAAGGATAGGATTTTACTGTGAAAGGATCAGCAACTCCTCCGTGGCGTGCGTTGGGACGGGAGAATATTACTGACAACATTGGCAACACATCATTGTGTATCATTATGTTGCCGTAGAGTTTGAGTGAATAATGGAAAATTTTTTCCTTCCACACGAAATTTCTATGGAGTTTCTGTTCGAGACAAACCAATGTCTTATTGGTTACTATTTTTAACTTTTATTTGTAAAAGTAAAAAATCAATATGAATATCTGATATTTTAAAATGGCTCCTTCAATCTCTTGCTTCAATTTCGTTTTAGAGATAAGACAAAAGATTACACGAGCATTACATATTCCACCCCTCTCACTACTGTCTCACAAACGTATCTCTCTTATTTTTCTCACCGCTCACGACGTCTTTCTAAAAATCATATATTTCAGTCACCACTATTTATTTTTAATCAAAAATCATCCAACATAAAAAACTATCAAACGAGCTAATACAAATGCACAGATTAATCACTTAATGGGACTCTCCTTTTTTCTCGCTGCCAAACGTTTTTGTCTAACTTATGCATGAACCCAACTTTTAGCACCGTGAATCATATTTTCCTAGAGGAAGTCGTAGAACATTATTGATGGTCATGTTATGTTACGCATAACTTCATGCCATTTTGTACGGCATAAGATTATGCACATAGGTTCATCTGCAACTATTTCAATTTGCATACAAGCATGACTAAAAAAAGATCCAAAAATACATGCATGAGGGCAATGCTGGCATAAGATTTGTGCTCAATGATAACCCTATGTGCACGTATACTAACACGACCTGTATCGGTCGTGTTTCTTATCTTAGTTTATAATTTTTAATTATATTTTATAGTTTTTTAGTTATTTATGATAGAGAGTATGAAGTAATAGAAACTGTTACGATAGAAAACCAAAAATAATTTTTAAAAACTATTTTTGAAGTACATATGTGCACATGCACACGCCTACTTGAATTTTCCAAATCTTTTTCCTAATCTCCCTGAATGCTCCAATCTAAAAAAGAGAGGCACAGACGCATATCAATACAGGACACATCATAATCAGCATATATAACTAAGCGCACAGGTGTCAACATGTCTGGAGCCATCGCAAGCAGCTCATCGCCAGAAAAAAAAAGAGACAAAACTAAACTGCAGGAGCAATCTTAAAAAAAACAACAACTAGGGTCTCTTAGGCCCCGCTCGTTTCAACTTTTTTCAGCTTCAGTTTCTAGTTTCATCTTTTTTTTTCACTATTCAGTAATTTATATTTTTTTGAATTTTTTTAGATTTTTTGAGCTTTTTTGTATTTTTTTTTCCGTGTTCCTTTGCATTGTCCGTAATAGGTTAACATATTTTTTCTATTTTTTAAAT
The DNA here is from genome assembly GCA_036346265.1 of Melocanna baccifera. Taxonomy (NCBI): domain Eukaryota; kingdom Viridiplantae; phylum Streptophyta; class Magnoliopsida; order Poales; family Poaceae; genus Melocanna; species Melocanna baccifera. The sequence goes on along the minus strand of CM070691.1, from coordinate 2,301,994 downwards.
TTAATTATACCCAAAAAACTAACTTAGTTACAGTAAAAAATCAGCTATAGTAAAATTTCAATCAAAAACTAAAAACCATCGCTAAAACATCACCCCTTAAACAAATCTAAACGCCCACATTAGCCGACTGCACATGGCCACCTGCCCACGGTCAATCCTGTAGCTGGGTGCGTGCCTGACACCGCCTCGGAGCTCGCAGCGACGCGTGGGCGTGCGACAGCGGGGCGGAGGAGTCGGCGCGCGCGCGGGCGTCGCGACAGGGCACCAGTCGCCCGCCGATATCTCAATCCATTTCTCATCCAGCCGTGGAGAGCGACCGCGAGAAATAGGATTTTTGTAAACGAAGTGCTTCGGCCCGAAGGCAAGCCCGGAGGCGCCGGCGCGTGGCGAGCTGGCTGCGGACGTGTACCCATTAGAATAGAAAGGGATAGATGACGTGTCCACGTTTTTGGCGCGGATACGTGTGGCGTGCTAGACCAACGGCCCAAATACCGTACGGCCTCGGACCTGGTTGGATGGGTGGTGGGCGCCGCGTCGGCTACTCGGCTTACGGAGGCCCAGCCGTACTCCTCTTCAGCCAGTGGTGTGTTGGTTTTCTTCGCATAACTAAATTTGATATTTTTCTATCATTTTTTAAAATAATTTATTGAAATAGTTTTTTTAAATAGTTTATCGATATTCGGTTCGTTCGTATAAATGCTCACGTTAAGTCTAAAATCTATCAGATATAGTCGTAAGACATCAGTTATATCCAAAAAGAACATATCCGAAAGTGCACCTTCTCAAGGTGCTTGGAGTTTGCTATTACTGTTTGGTGGTCAAGGAAAACACCTTTTTTAAAAAAAATTTAGGTCAGATGTTCTACCATTCAGAAAGAACACCAGTGTCAAGTAGCTGAGACTAGAATGCAGGTGGATATGAGTGAAAAAAAGCTTGTTAGTGAGACTCGTTGGCTCGGTTTAAAGTTACTTTAATTGTACTTGTTAATTGGTCAAACATTGAATGAATTGATTTTAAATAAAAAATTAAATTTTGCTTTGGCTTGATTTGGCTCAGCTCGTTAGCTCGATTCTAAAAATACTTCTAACCTATTAACAAAATGATATTAAATTAGATTATATTAATTTTAAAAAAGCTCAATAAAATGAGTAGTTGTCTTGATATCCACCCTACTGGCGGAGGGGCACGCAATCAGTGCACCAAGCCAACTGACCAAAAGGAAAGCACGTTACTTGTTATATTGTACAAGTGTTTTTTTGTTTTTGTTCAAGGTTCTCCCATTGTTAGAGCTTCGTGTACCGAGTTCACAGTGATACTGGCTGCATGAGCTTCATGTACTGAGTTCACGGTGATAGTGACTGCATGAATTCTTCGTCCTCTTGGACTATTGGATGTTGTCTAGAAAAGGTTAGCATAGAGTATTTGTAAGGATTGTTAGATCGGATCCTGATCGTATGTCTAGGTTTAACTGGGTTTACTTCTCGGACCACAGGTCTAAATGGACTAAACATAACTAAACATACGGAGCAACATACTTATAAGTAATATTGGGTCTTCTCCTCCCAAAAGACTAGTCCAATGGGTGAGGGCTCCCTCACACTTATAAGTTGTGCTTTCTCCTCTCCTACAACTAATGTGGAATTATTCCTAACAATCTCCCCCTCATACATTGGTTGGGTACTTCTACAACCATGATGTTCAAGGAGATGTTAGGCGCCCGGGCTCTGATACCAATTGTTAGATCAGACCCTGACCGCATGCCTAGATCCAACCGGGTTTACTTCCCGGGCCACAGGTCTAAATGGACTGAACACAACTAAGTCCACGGAGTAACATACTTATAAGTGGTATTGGGCCTTCTCCCCCTAAAAGACTAGTCCAATGGATAGAGACTCCCTCACACTTATAAGTTATGCTTTCTCCTCTCCTACAACTAATGTGAAATTATTTCTAACAGGGATGGAGTTTTCCGAGTTTTTTTATTCCTAATCGTCCAATAAGTTGAACCCATCTTTGTTCACAGTTTGAAGACGGGGCAGACTTCCCTCTTAACGCATGAGTGACCAACTAGGCTAGTTTACTCGCATCACTCCAGGCACAGCTCAGTAAGGTAGTAGCAATAGGTGCCCCACGTGAAATTGAGACGTTTGGCCGTGGCTAGTAGGGGCAGACCATCCCATGCAGTGAGGTATGACAGCAGCCTGAGCTCTTTATCCAGGACACCTCTCCCCCTAGCACCTCCGAGACCCCAACACATCGACGAGCAGCGATGAGGCTGCTGAAGACGAGCAAGATAGTCGACAGGCAACATCGCCGTTTTTTTCGTTCGTGCTCTTGTTGCCCACTCCTTTGTTGAGTTGGGATTGGCTCGACCGGCCCAATAGAAGGCCAGTAGGCAGGACCACAGGAGGCAACCCACCAAAATTGAGCCAACTAGCGAATGAGCGAGCAATTTCCCTTATCTTGGCTCACGGTCATGGTTTCTCCCCACATCCCAACCCTAGAGCAAGCAATGGCTGACGATTGCGGTTGACAAGACAATGGGAGTGGCTAGCCAGCAAGGCTAGGCGCCGACACCGTGGTGGGCAAGGACACGGGGGGTGTGGTGCCTAGGGCGTGACTAAGGCACAAGTGCGCACGCAGCCAAGGGCATGGACATGTAGTAGGCTAGTGGCCAGGGTGCGGTCGTGGCGTGGGTGGGAGCTGGCTAGGGTGTGAGTGGAGTCACGCAAAGAAGTTAAGCACAAGCAAGCGGTTAAGCAAAGGGCAAAGGTGGAGTCGCACAGAGCAGGTGATGCTAGAAAAGCCAATACTTTTAATGATTTGGGTATGATTCTTCTCTCCTTTTGCTTTGCGTATTTATGTGGATTGGAATCAGTAACATGTTCCAATTTGGTAATCATGTGCTTTTGATCATGATATATTGCTAATACTTGATGGTAAAGTAGTAAAACCGTACAACTTATGTCATATATCGATATTAGATACTTATATCTCTTTTTGGGTATTGCGGATAACATTTTTAGGGATGTTAGTACTATTGTGTTGAATGACTTTGACTGCCATAACACATACTGTGTACTACTTACTTAGTACCTGCACAAGAGATTAGGGGGGCAAAGGGGGTGGGTCGGCCTGTTGGCCCATTGGCCTGCCCCTTAAATTTTGGCTCCATAGGGTAATGGTTGAACCACAAAATCAAGAGATACAATTGGGGCTGTACCCATTGACCCTAGGGTCAACCCACCTTGCCCGCCTCCCCCTCTAACCTCTGCCTCCCACCTCCTGGCGTTGCTCCTCCACCACCTCCCCCTCGACCTCTGCTGGTCTTCCTCTTCACCATTGTGGCGGCCATCTCCATCCCTTGCCGCCTCCTCGCCTTCCTTTGCTGCCACCGCAAGAACTGCCTTCCATCTGCCACTCCCTCTAGCTTCCATTGTCATCGGATAGGAGCTCTCACTACTAGATCCGACAATGTAGAGGCCGACGAGGGCTAGATCCAGTGGTGATGGCCTCTCGCTTCCCCTCCTCCGCTGCCGCGATGGCCTTCCGTTCCCCTACTACATCTCAACGACGACACCAAGGGGTGGAGTGGAGGGAGACGATGCTTTCGCTGGTTCATCAATGGTCTCGAATTTAAACCATGTTGCTGTTCAACCAGTCTCTTAGCGGATCTAGGCATATCTTCACTCGTCATCGGATCTAGGCGGATCTCATCACCGGTTCTTGCGGATCTTGCACTCATCATCGAATTTGGGCAGAGGAGGTGCACCTCGCCGCCAGATGTCTCCTCCTCGCCGGATCCATTTTCTTCCTCACCACCTAGCATCGATCCAGCAGTGGAGACAGTGGAGGAGTGTTGGAGGCGAAGGGAGGGCAAGAAGAGAGAGAGAGGGAGGAAAGAGATGCCGGAGGATCGTTCTCTGCTTAGTGCTGATCAATCGATGCAAAATCTTCAAATGGGTCTACCCTAGGTTCGAACCATTTGATGGAGGTTCGGGCCAACCCATGATCCTAATATTGTCTTGAGGGCCATAGGGCCAAGTAATGGGCCGGTTTGAATTGGTCTCTTTGCATCCCTATAAGAGATTACAAGTTACTTATTGGTTAATTCAACGCTGACGATTTTGTCCTAGCTAAAATTTAGTCCTGGCTCCTACCACTGATGATAGGTGTAGTGTATGGATTTGTTTATATCTGTAATAGATCTCGGTGACAACGACCAAGTTCTAAAGAAAGAAGAGGGAGAAGCGGAGAGCTGGTGCACCATCTGGAGAAGTGGAAACCGATGAGGTTTGGTGAATTCTGGTCCCGGGGGACACGGCCGGACGCGCCAAAGCGGCCGACATCACCACCGCCGAATCACTCGGGCCCTGGGCCCCGGCCCCTCTCCAGAATCAAGATTACGTATAGCCTGATTAACCAGAGTCTGCAGTAGACAAGAAACCCTGTCACTTCTCGAAGCTTAGCTTTTGGACTTGGACGTCGGCCAGAAAAAACAGAGAACAAACGGCGTTTTTTTCCTTTTCAGATAAGAGGCGACCCTGACACCGGCGCGGTCGGTGGCGGGGCCCGGCGGAGGCAACCTGAGGTAAAGCAAGCTCCGCGGTCGCGGTCGCGGACGGTGGAGGATGGACGGCAGGACGGGAGGTGGCCGCGGTCGCGGTGTGTTTCGTGCGTGCGGCTGCGACAACGGCAGGAGCGCGCGTGGCGAAACGGCTCGACGAGCTCGCGGCGTCCCGGCTTCTTTGAGTTACCCCGTTTTGGGCCCAACGGAAGCGGGATGGCTTGGGTGCAATTGACCACGTAAGCTAGCGCCTTTCTTGGGCCAAAGTTCGCATGTCATGTTTCACGGGCTACGTTTCTGGAGGACGGGCTTTACCAACAGGTTCCTGACCCTAGATTCGTTGATCAATTCACAGCCCACCGCAGCCTCATAGCTCGCATCTGTGATCATTAGGTGGGCCTTACGCTCGTAGTTCGGATCTAACCGGGCCTTGTTACGAGGTGGTGCTTTCGTCACACTGTTCCTGTGATCTCCCAGAAACAGCTAGAAGAAATCTTTTGTGTGGTCACGATCATGGTGGATCACATGTGTCACGACTCGCGACAGTCTCTGACCCGAGACCATGATCTTGTGGAGACAGCCATGTTTTAATGCACCTGCCCTCGGACTCTCACCTGCATTACCGGTTGCCAACCTCTACAAAGCTTCAGTGCGATGGGTCGTTGGGCGAAATGACACTGAAAGCAACTGAGCAATTCTTGTGCCTTTAGAATTTCTGGTGAACACTTCTTGTGCCTTTTGGAATTCCGGGTGGTTCTTTAGATCACCTTGTCAACGGCAGCTCTGAATTTCTGACAGAGTTGGCTTGTCAGCTGTCAAAATGAATAGAGATTTGGGAATTCGACAGATCTCGGTGCAATTCCGATCCTTGGTCAGTGCTGCACTTGGGTGAAATGGGTGTTTCAATATTCCAGTAACAGGCGTAGTAAAATTATCTCTACAGGAAAAGCTAAGGTAACCTATCGTTCCCCCCTTTGATGCAACGGATCAGATACTTGTACAACCTTGGATGTCACTTGGTGTGAGTTCGAAATAAAGCAGTGACAAAACATCACAAAGTGTCCATCTAAACAAAACAAATGTTCAATGCCAGCGCCAGCAACCATCAGCATTCAAGACAATTTATACTTGATCTGCTCGTGCCAGCATCTGAAGATGTTCTCAAGGACTTCTTCAAGTCCAGTTTCCCCGCATGGTAACTTTACGTACTTTGGAATTTCAGATCTCGCCAACCAATCAGCTCAAGCAGATAGATGGATTTTTGGAGCAGGATCAGTGGTCGCATCAAACTGACCAGATCTGCATCTGAACCCCAATAATTCCCCTCTCCGGTGGATTTTCTTGCCATCCCGTGGGCGCACCCGGATCCCATAATTCTATCCCGTAGCATCTGATGTGGCAGTTGGGCGCGCATTCAGGCCAGGACAGTTGAAGCTACTGCTAGCAGCTACTCGCACTCCCATGTCGATCCGAATGAGAGAGAGAGAGACAGAGGCAAAGACGAGATGGACGAGCACTTGCCCCCTGCTGCTTCCCCAAATGGCCGGCGCCCACACAGCTCTCCCTGCCGCGGCTAGATACTGTGCACGCAAACGCACTCGCAGTTAGGTGCGGCCTCGCGCGCCCGCCGGTCCACGTAGAGATATGTATATGGACTGTCTATTGCACGAACGATTGATTTTTTCTTTATTTTCAGTTATTTTTTTATCGATTAGATAAGTATTTTTTAATAGCCTTTTTTTTAAAAAATTAATATTATATAATTTTAGATAACTGAGAGATAAAAAAATTTCAATCGACTATGCAGTAGTAAAACCATAGTATATATATACTAGTTGTCGTTGCTGCGATGAACTTGTGATGGCTGAGCTGCCTGCGAGGGGCTTGTGCGTGTATGGTATGGTCACCATGGCAGGGATGCTCCCCGGAGTGGAGTGCGCGCGGCGGCGCCGGCTCCGGCAGGGCGGGGCCGGGGCAGAGGCGGCCGGCGGCACGAGGCGGTCCTCGTTCTGCCTGTACACGACCGGGCACGGTGCTCGCCCCGTTGGCGCTGGTAATTCAAGCAAGGTATACAATTAATCGACTGGCTTGTTTGTTTGGCGTGATCTTGTTCATGGGATACGATAAGTGATTGGTTGAGTTCTTGGGAATTTGCAGCAAAGGAGTAGCGTCATGGAGCTCATTCACGGGTGGACGCTGGACAGCAATGCCCGCGAGGCCAAGGAGCGGCTGGACCAGAAGCTCAGGAGCAAGAGAGAAACTGTCATCAAGAGGTATGTTGATGTTGACACAAATTAAGAATCGTACGTTTTTGCCAGCATGATCGATGTGCAAAACAAGAGCTTAATCAAGCAGTCCATTTTTGCAGGCATCACAGCACGGGGAGCATGAAGTTGACTAGAGCCAACGGAAGCGCCGGCGGCGGCGGCGGAGGTTCGACAGTGGCGTTGGGCGTGCAGCAGGAGGTGTACTCGAAGAAGGGCGTGGTGAGGCGGCTGATGAGGTGGAGCCGTCTGAGGTGGGAGGCGGCGGAGCAGGCGGAGTGCGCGGTGTGCCTGGAGGAGTTCGACGCCGGCGACGTCCTGGCGCACCTCCCGTGCGGCCACCGCTTCCACTGGGGCTGCGCGCTGCCCTGGCTCGAGGGCTTCTCCCGCTCATGCCCATTCTGCCGCGCCGCCGTCGACACCGGCGCCGCGGCTGCCTCCTAGCTAGCAAATAGCAATTCCCTTGGCCCGTCGACGTACGCCGACGTCGCGGGATGCGGTGGCCGGCCGTCCGGTGGGTACGTAGCAGCTAGCTAGCTAGCTAGGAACATGATACATGCCATTACCATGCTAGACAGTGGTGTACTGGTGTGGCTGGATCGATCTGTAACGAAGATGGCATGTGTAGCCAGTGGTGGATCTAGGAAAAAAAACTAGGTAGGATGAAGTCTAGTGACGGATCTAAGAAAAAAACTAAGTAGACCAAAGTCGGAAGCGTGAAATAAACAGTAGTACCCAAAAGCAAAACAATCCATGGTTAAACTATATTGCAATCACACTAATAAAAGTATGTGATACGAAATAGAAACAACAACTACAATTCACATGTTAACATATGTAGATAACGGAAGGACAATGAAAAATACCTCACTAATGAAGCTTAATCCACAAATATAGATGAGTTGTAAAATAAACAACCTATCAATTGTGAAAGATAAATACATCAGTAATGTCACAATTTGATAATAGAATATAAAAGATGCAATAAAAAAGAAAACAAAAAATATACCAGTAAATAACTAGGTACGTCTAGGAGAACGAGGCATTTTCATTCTTCGAGTTTTCATGTCTTGAAATCGTTTCTTAATTTTTTTCACGATCAAGTCCTTTGAATATCTCTCGCTCGATATAGCACACCATCAAGTCATTAAGCCAATCATCGGATATCTTATTACACAAATCAGTCTTGATAATATTCATAGCCGAGAAGGATCTTTCAACCGATGCTGTCGCCACCGGTAGTAGCAATGCTAACTCGATGAGGCAGTAGATCAATGGAAATGCAATATACCTTTCAGTTTCAACCAATTTCACGGCCAGACTTCCAAGATCATGACAAGTAAGAAAATCATCAATTCTTCGCACATGAAGAATGAATGTTTCAAGTTGAACCTTGATAGCCGCACGATCAGAAATAGAGAAATCTTCGTCATAGATATCCGCAAGTCAAGCAATATTATCCACATTGAACTTTGAAAAAGAGTCTCTTGGATCAAGACAAGAAAAACATACAAGTAACTCCGAAGATACCTCATTGAAGCGATGATCCATCTCAGTGGTAATAGCATCAATGGCAGCAAAGAAAGTATCAACACGATAATGATGGTCTTGAGTGACTGTGATCCCATCCCTCCTTGATCGGCCCCATCTTGGAGTCGACTCATCCATATTTGACACTGGAATCTTATTTTCATCACAAAATTTTTTTAACTTCTGTAAATAGTGGCTCCCAGCCATGATTCCTCAGGTTGATCAACCGTGTTTTGACATTAACAAGCAATGGCATGGCCAGAACAATATTTTGATCTTTTCTTTGCAATACAAGAGATAACTCATTTGTAATACGAAGCACTTTCAACATCATCTTTAATATGAACACAAAATTAAAAGTCTCCATTATATGCAACAAACCTGCTGCCTTAGATGGACTACGCCCATCTTCGTGCACAATGCCTAGAACATCTGTTACTGCATCCCACATGGTCTCAATACGGATTAAAGTTGCATAATGAGAACCCCATCTAGTGTCTCCAGGTCTTGCCAAGCTAGTTTCTTGATGCTTACCTCTTCCTGAAAAAATCTCACCACTCTCCAACTTACTTAAAATATTTTGACGATACTTGTCTAGCAATACATCCTTTCTCTTGCAAGATGCACTAGTAGCGGTCACAATCGTAGTCACATACTCAAAGAAATCATTAATAGATGAACAAGAACTTGTGACAGCAACCACTACCAACTGTAACTGATGAGCAAAGCAATGAACATAAAAAGCATATGGGTTCTCATCACGAATCAATTTTTGAAGGCCGTTGAATTCACCCCTCATATTTGAAGCTCCGTTGTACCCCTGCCCTCGGAGTCTAGCAATAGGTAAACCATGTGCACCAAGCATCCCAATCAAAGCTCTCTTCAATGCATCTGATATTACCTCTGTGACATGTTGCAGACCCAAAAATCTTTCTATGACCTTGCCTTTGTTGTTCACAAACCTGACAATTACAACCATTTGTTCTTTGATTGATATATCATGAGATTCATCAATAAGAACTGAGAAAAGACCATTCCCAATCTCTTCCTTTATCACTTTGGTGACCTCCTGCGCACAACATTTTGCAAGTTGTTTTTGAATCTTTGGACAAGTCATCTGGGCATTCGCAGGACATAGCTCATCAAATGCAAGCTTGACTTCCTCCTTTCTTTCTTTGTACCAATCAATCATCTCTAGAAAATTATCCTTGTTTAAGGAAGAAGAAGATTCATCGTGTCCACGAAATGACTGACCTTGCCTTAAAAGAAAACTTGCACAATCTAAAGATGCAGTCACACGAATTTCATATTTTATTTCTGCTTCCTTGCTATAAGACATAATCTTATATGACACACTCGACCTTTGATTCTTAAATTAAATGCATGCTTTCCTTGCATTATTGTGAATACTACTAACCCCACCAACATGATCGACATATGATTTGTATTGATTCTTCCAATTGTTATACCCTATTTTGGTGAAGACATCATGCCCAAATTGTTCATGTAAAGGTTTGTGCTTGAAAAGGAAACAATAAAAGCAATAGGCCGCATCTTTCGCTACACTATATTCCAACCAATCGTGCTTTTTAAACCATGATTCACGAAAGGCTCTAAGATCCTTTCCATATGTTTTACGAGGGTAATTATGGTCAATTGGTTGAGTAGGGCCCTTCAACAAATAAGCTCTCCTCACTTGATCTTTAATGTCGGAATGAAAATCATCAAGCAGTATACGAAGTCCCGGATCAGCAATGATGTGATCCGGGTTGAATTCCTTAATACCTTCATCCATTTGTTGCAGTTGTTCAGCTGCAGCATCTTGTTCTTGTGCTTGGACTTGGTTCGATTGGAGTTCAAGTTGAGATTGTGCATGTGCGGCCGCCGTTCCGCTTTCCTTGGTACTTCTGCTTGATTTGCTAAAATAGCTTTTCAAATCCTTTCTATTCATTTTGAATTTGAACAAGCCTCAAGTCACTTGTTGTACCTAGAATAAATTTTGAACATATTCTACATAAAATTGTACCTAGAATTTGAAGTGCAATATATAAATTATAAAATTGTAAAATACCTCAAAATCTCAAAATACCTCGCTAATCTCAAATAAATCTCCTCCTCAAAAAAATCTCCTCCTCAAATAACTCATTCGGCCAGTCGCCTGCCTCCTCAAGTATCTCAGGCTCTCGGCCCGCTCCACGCCTCCACCAGTCCTCTGGCTCCTTGCCTCCTTCAGTCCTTCCGCCGGCCCCCCGTTCGGTCCTTCTGCCACCGCACCGCGCTCCCCGGCCTCCCCGGGTTTTTTGTTAGAATTTTTGGATTTGATAAAAACCCTCCAAATTTAAATAAAATTTGGTTAAATTCAAAATTTTGAAAATATTGGGTACGGTTATCACACACATATGCTGCATGTACGAGGCTACACATGCTATGGTAGGAGCGGACAACGCAGCACGAGGTCTGATAACTAGGACGAGTGTTAGGTAGCGTTTAGAATGGCGATGGCTTATGATTTTTTTTATTGTAGCTAGCTGATTTTTTTACTGTAGCTGAGTTGGCTTATTTGGTATAATTAAATTTGAAAATTTTAAAAATAAAAAAACATGTTAGTCTATTACGAACAATACAAAGAAATACAAAAAAAAAGAAAACACAAAAAAAAACAGAAAAAATAAATAAAATAAACAGTAAATAAAACGTCCATAAACCATCACCGAACGTGACGTCAGGAGAAACTGAGCGCAGCCTTCGAGCCCGCTTACCGACGCAAATTTAGGTTAGATCACGAACGACCTTAGCTATGCGTGAGTATCATGTAGCAAAGTCCACCATAACAAGACAACGCCATTAGCTAGTACGTACTACTTTACAATCGAAGCTTATACAATCATGAACTTGTCTATGATGCTAACAATCGTTGGATCGACGCTACTTTTCAACTAATCTATATAAGTAGCATGCAGCAGAACAGGAATATCAGAGCTGCATGCACTGCTCCGGGCCATTATGCATCGGCAAGTCAGTAGCACTTCGAGGTCGACGCGAGCTGTAGTATAGTAGTTTAAGAAACCCTCGAGTCAAACGATGAATCCAACATCATAAGCTAGTCTCAATTTTAAAAATTTGCACGAGCTACAATTAATGTAGTACAATGCACTTAAACAGCTAGCAAGTACTTCAGCTCACTCTTCTTTCATTATCTATCATTATTTTGCGTGGAAAAGCAAGAGATGAAAGTTGGTTCATTTGGGTTTAAAATTGGTTTATGGTTATATTATTTATAGTGACTAACTTTTAAACGATGTATTTTTTAAGAAGAGATTAATAAAAAAATTGTAGTAAAAAGTGTACTGAGTTCAGCTGTACCGGTCAAAATCACATACGACTCTGCGTACTGTCTCTCATAAATAGTCAGAATTCAAATATTTAAACCATAAACCATCAGTATAAAAGAACCTATCCAAACTTTTTCCAAGACAGAAGGGAAGCAAGCAACGGATTGAGTAACTAGCGCGTAGTACAATCTGCCCAATTCCATATTGGCTTCGAGGTTCGACCCTCCTCGCATCGATCGATCGGCATGTATGCATACATACAGCGCAAGTTGACGAGGATTGACACACTTCTGAGTTGTGACACTTCCAAGCTCCAAATCTATTACTACCTGTTCAGTTCAGTCGTCGTCATGTATCGCAGTGTTCGCTTGGTTGCTCGTGGCCGGCCTCCTCCTGGGTTCTTGCACGAGCCCAGCATGCTCCTCACGTCTTCCAGGTACGTAAATTTGCGTCGTTTACGCGCGTTTGGCAGCTGCTCAGTGATGCTAAACTGCGGTTTTGAAAGGAGAGCTATCGTACGAAAGCAGCTGCAGTTGGTGATGTGAAGGTAAGGGCAGCCGGCGTTGCGACGGCCGGCGGAGCCTACCACGGCGCCGAGAAGGTTGGGCTGAGGACGACGTCAGCGCCGCCACCGAACAAGACGAAGGCCGCGGCGGTGCCGACGCCCCCGCCATGGTGGTAGTAACAAACTCGATCCCTCCTTCTGATGTGTCTCGCGGACGGACATGCTCTGCTCTGCAGCATTGTTCCATACACGCGTTTGGTTCCTTGTACTACGGCACACACACAGTAGCTGTTCACCAATGCGTTGCCTCGACAGTCATGTATCGTTAATTCCGTTCTGTAAAAATATTACTCCAAGAAAAATCTTGTAGTTGCCATATGTTTCTTTCATTTCATCAAGGGAGCATCGCATCGCTGTAGCGGACCTAGGATCAAAATTTAGGGGAGAGCTAATAGGACTTACTCACTGGTTTGCTAAATGCCGAGTTGTCAGCCAACGGTAGCTTATTGCATTGCTGGTGAGAGATAGAAAAACGCTATTGCGGCTATAACGGGTTATCTTGAAAACTATGATATACATCATATTTTGCCGAAGGAAGGCAGCGGTGCTAACTCCACGGTGTGGAGGAGAAGATGCCTCACGCGGTCCAGATAGAACTGGGCGGTGACCACCTGGAACGAGACGCCGACCAACAATGTAAACTAATTTTTGGTAAACATACCTTAAAATAGGAAATTATTTATTGAATAATACAATTAAATATCCATTTTTGCTAAAAAAAAATCACCTAACAGATTATTGTTAGAATTGCCATATAACTAGTATTTAAATCTGTATTTGCTTTATTCTGCACAATCCTAAGCTAGTATGAAATAATTGCACATATGCCCATGGCCTATTACATAATCCATGCCAACTAGTATTGGCTTGCAACCTCCGAAACGCCTCAACCATCGTGTTCTCTTTATTTTCAGAGGTCAATTATTGTCCATTGATATTTGAGTATTGAGGTTGGCTGAGGGGATGATCGGAATAGCGATGATTTTTGGCTGAAAAAACACTGTAGCTGGCTGAAAAAACACTGTAGCTGAGTTAGTGGATAGTGTAGTGAATAGTGAAAAAAAGCTGAAGCTTTTAGAAGCCGAAACGATCACCCCCTGAGTCCCTGAAATTAGTGGCCAGTACTCGAAACTCGTGCTTGACCCTTGTAGACTTGTAGACACGAGACAGAGAGGCTCCATGCTAAGAGCCAAGATGTTGTTGTGGTTTATAATTACCGCTACAAATACAATTTTCTTCATCATGCAAAGTCTTTTTAAGCTTGATAAGGTTATTTATATAGCTAATGTGGAGCTGTGGGGGTGGGGGAGGTACCCACAGCCGGTCGGCATTAGGGGGGCTGGCGCCCCACTTGACCCATTGCTGGGTCCGCCCCTTTCGCATCGGCCGGAAACCATAGCCTACTCATAATTTGCATTGATCTTATGACCATAGTACAACTCTCCGATCCGCTGTGCGCGCTCCAATGTTTTGAGAAATCTAGGGGTCCGATAGGAATCGACTAAATAAGACATAAAAACAATGAAAAATAATTAAGAACTTGACACAAAAATTTAACGTGAAAAATTCTTATGAAAAACTATAGACGTATGATCGATGAAATCACTATATGAAGGAGAAGTTACATAATATTCTTGGCGTATTACATGTACATTGGCATTGCATGAGTCTCTCTCTACCGAGATACTTATAAAGGATATAAATCGTCTTAGGAAATAAGAGTTCTAGATGATGAAGGAACATAGTCCTAATCGGCAATAGGAATAGAGTTCTACTTTGAAATGAAGTAGAGTCCTAGTTAGAGACAATGAAGAGATGTAGTCGGAAACTGACTCCATCGTTGCAAGCAATTTAGGGCACCACTTATCGGTGAAGAACAAAAAGGTAGAAAATTTAATATAGAAAGAAAACAGAAGAAACTAAAGAAATCTAAAGTTACTTTTGGAAAAATCAACGGGTCTCTCACCCACTTAACATCGACGATAACACTGGAGAAGAAGAGGGGAGAAGAATTGGCAGAGGGGTGACAGAGTTGCAACCGGCGGCTAAGGCTCATACCGATAGGTTAGGTCTGGTCTATTTCACTGACACGCAAGCACTAGAACTTTCGCGTATCCCCGATTTCGATGGGCTAGACATCCGAACCGGACCTAAAGCTCCTGTTAATCTGAGTCGATCAAGCCACTAGGCCTCGAGATTCAACACAACGATACCAGCACATTTGCTAATTGGCATGCATGCTCCCTAAAAAAAAACAGTATTTGGCATGCATGACATTGCTTGTGTTATGCTGATGGGACAATGGGACCTCATCAGCCAAATTTCGTTAAGTACCAGTTACACGTCATCATCGTCCCAAGTAACTTGTCATCGTCGTGTGCTCGTGCTCGTGCGGATATATCTTGGTGGCTGGCGCTACGTACACATGCGCTGCCTCCGCCTGCCTGCGGTTGCGGATGCTGTGGCAGGCGCAGCAGACAGCGAGATTTAGGTTGGATCACGAACGGCCTTAATAATGCGTGATCATCATGAAGCGAAGTCCACCATGAAACGAACGGCATCGATCGGTGTGCTATAGAATCATGCACCTGCCCATGACGCTAACAACCGTTGGATGGATCGATGATACGTTTCAACTAACTGATCTACGCACGCGGCAGAGCGACAGTGCTGCCTGCGCTGTCCGCGCCAGCAAGTGCTTCGAGGTCGAGGCGAGATAACTAAAGAAACCTCCAAGTCAACCGGTGAAACCCCCCGCTAAAAGGAGCTTCTACTTCTAACTTCTAATTTTTTAATTTTTTTCTTTAGTTATTTGAGCTTCTACTTCTAACTTCTAATTTTTTAATTTTTTAGTCATTTGTATTATTTATGATGATATAATTTTTTATTTTTAAATTTAATTACTTTTTTATTTTTTTAAATTTAATTACGTAGAAAAGATTAATATCAGTTATGATGTATTTTTAGCTGTTGTAAAGAAAAAAAAACAGAAGGCTAGATTTATAAGCCCTGCATAGCACCACAGAAATGTATCCATATCATATGCTAGCCTCAATTTGATTTTAAAAAACTCTGCACGAGCCACAATTAATGTTGCTAGTCCGATGCACTTAACAGCTAGCAGATGGCCTGCTCAGTTCCAGATTGGCTTCCACCCTCACATCGAGCTGCATGTATATAGTACACATCACAAGTCGAAGAGGATCGACACACTTCCAACACTCTTACCCAGTACTCTTCAGAGAGAGAGAGAGAGAGAGAGCGGCAGCAGCGAGTCGTGATGTATCGCAGAGTCGTCGCCTGGTTGCTCGTAGCCACCCTCCTGTTGGGCTCTTGCGCCGTCCCAATCCGCTCCTCGCGTCCTCTAGGTACGCGTACGCCGTATGCAAACGAGCGACATGTGCATCGTTTACCTCTGCAAAATTTTCAGCTTTAATTTGGACGACTAATGGATGAAGCTAGCGCATGCAGCTGGTGATGTGAATGTACGGGCCGAGAGAGCCTGCCACGGCGAGGAGAAGGTTGCTGTGACGAGGCGGTCTTTGGGGCTAAGGACGACGGTGCCGCCGTCGCCGCTGCCGAACAAGATGAAGGCCACGGCGGTGACCGCGCCCCCGCCGCCGAGGGTGTGACCAGCTCGATTGCTCCTCCAGTTATTTGCTCCTTTGGACATGCGCATGCCCATACTCTACTAGCCCTATCTAGCCCGCAGCATTGTTCCATGTACGCAAATTAACAAGTTCTTTCGCCTAGGGCATACGGTTGGTACTGTTCCACTCTGTACGTATATACACCTGTGTTTGCTTCGACGTTCGTGCATGTACCGTTTAATCTGCTATGTAAAAAACGTTACTCCAAGGAAAGACTTGTAGCTGTCAAATGTACCGTGGACTGTATAGTGCTTTGAGTCTCCGGTCAGAGTGTTTGATGATTTTCGTACTACTAGACCCCGGAAGTGTATGCAGTGTAGTACGCAGCACAGGTGCAAAAAGTTTTCTTATGTTGGCTATGCGTGTGGAATCACCTGGGAATTGGGCCGTTTCGGCACGACCTGCCACCGGCGATGGCCAAGCATGGCCCGACAACATGCTAGGCCGTCTCGGTGTTGGGCTGGCCCGGGCACCGCACTTCAACGTGGGAGGAGGTTAGGTGGGTTTCTCAGTGCTGTTATATGGAGTGGTGGAGTGCTAATGTCGAGCATGCAACTTGAAGTTTCGTAGAAGCATCCGTACGTAGGGGCAGATCCACCACTCTGGCAAGCTTGGGCGGTGCCGGAGAAGGACCTAGGCACATCAACTTGTTGACTTGCTTGGGCGGTGCCGGAGAAGAACCTAAGCAGCAAGTATATATTAGGCAACGCCGGCGGTGGTATGCCGACATTACGGCAAGCTACCGTAGGCTGGCAACTCGACATTCGATAAACCGATGAGCAAATTCTATTAGACTCTCTTCATAAATTTTAATTCTAGGTCCGTCACTGCTTCCTAGATATCGAATGTCTAAGAACTCGCACACCTCCGTCAGCAACATCGCTGGCTCGGTCCTCACCGCCGTCATGCTGGGGTTCGGGTGGGGGTGGTCGTTCTTGGTACCTGCATTTGTCATTGCCGCGCCCAGAGTCGTGGTGCTAGTGTTCTTGATCGCTCACCCTAGTGATGCCGGGTTGGAGCTGGACGCAATGGAGGTTGAGATGAACGGGGATGGTGGGGAGGAGGTGGAGGCGTGGAGCTTCTTGGGGAGGAGAAGGTGGAGGTTGAAGGGGAGGAGGACGAGTTGGAGGTGGAGATGGGGTCTCAGTTACCGAGGGCCCTTGGGTTCTTGGAGGCATGGAGATCGCCCAGTGTCAAATCGTATGCATTCTGCCTCTTCTTTTCCAAGCTTGTTGCTCATACCTTCCTCTACTGGTTGCCGTTCTATATCCAGCACAATGGTACGCGCGTAAAACATTTAACACTATGTTACCTCGTGTTGGCACAATGGTACGCGCGTAAACATTTAACACTGTTACCTCATGTTACATTAACCACAGTATAATAATATATCAGCTTGTTACTTGATGATAGTTTTCATAAACTGAGTGAAATTTGATAGTAACTCAGGTTTGTTTTAACTGCTACTCGTATTTTAGGTACTTATCTTGAGCTCTTACTGAATTGTTAAAGAATATATACATAGAATTTTGTTTATGGCAGTAGTGGCCTGACAGCTGGTTGCTTTCTTGGTATGGTTGAAATCAATTGAATTGTTGGAGAATATCAGCACAATCAGAAAATATAGTTGTAGGCAAGGTTTTGTACAATGTGATGCTTGGAATTGATGCACCTTCTTTAGAAGATAGCCTCAGCATTTCTCCCTATACATAATAAGCTGCAGTGTTAGTTTGCTCACAAGTTTCTGATAAGATGCTAAAACTTTGCATGTTGAAGACCCGTTTTTATTGTTGATTGAAATGAATACTACCAATTTGCATGCACCATTTACCTACCTAGTTTTCCAGATAGAGATAGGGTAGAACCGTAGAAGTTGCCACAGCTAAGCAATCTACCTTAAAAGTGTAAACTACCTACCCTTCCATGGAGAGGTGAAGAAGATACGAGTGAGTTCTTCTGTTGGGAGGATTTAGCTACGTCTTGGAAGCATTATTTCTGTAAATTTTCATTTCCCGAGCATTTTTTTTAATTTTAGATGAAACATTAGGGAGTACTTAATTTATTCTATAGTCTATAACAACCTATGTTTAATGTTGCATCCATAGCAGGCCAGTTCTTGTCACACAAGGTTTCAGGAAGTTTGCCAGTTGTATTTGATATTGGAGGAGTTTTAGGAGGTATTTCGGCCAGTTCTCTCTCAGACGTAATTGGTGCCTGTGCTGTGACATCAGCTCTGTTCCTTTTGCTTTCAATACATGCCCTAATTGTTTACCGGACATTTGGAAGCATATCCACGCACCACAACATTGGGCTCATGCTCCTGGCTGGCTACTTTGTAAATGGCCCATACTCCCTCATCACCACAGCTGTTGCGACTGATCTTGGTACCCAAGACGCGATCAAAGGGAACTCACGGGCACTGGCTACAGTTTCTGCGATAATCGACGGTTCAGGCTCTGCTGGGGCAGTTTTGGGGCCCTTGCTTACAGGGTATATTTCAACTAGAGGATGGAACAGCATCTTTTTCATGCTGATTGTTTCCATACCACTTGCCCTCATGTTTTTGATATGCATAGCAAAAGAGGAGATGGTTAGCAAGAGCAGTACAATACGGGTCTGTTCATTTTGGTTTCTGCTTCAGAAGTCAATACGAATATCCTAATTTCTATAAACCGCTTCTATTAGTCACTACTTTTCGCTTTCATATATTATAACGTATTTTGTATTTTATTATATTATAATTTCGTAAGTCGCATGACGATCCAAATGTTGTAGTACCTTTCGTTGCACCGTCTTTTTTACATAATATATTACTATTCATCGACCTGCAGGAAACTATTCCTCTGCCTCAAGAACATGGAGATGACGCCTATTTTTCAGAGAAGCAGGAGGAATTCGCCTATTTTTCGGCTTGTCAGGCAGGCTATTTTTCATTGACGCCTCCGTGCACGACACGAGGCACCACCTAAAGCAGGTTCTCTTCAGGGGGAACGACTAGAAGCATTACTGGACCATTTCGAGAAGGATTGCACAAACTCTCTCTTCTACCCAGGTCGTGGCCCATTGTTCCAGCGCTGTTTTTCGTGGCGGTGGGCAGGGGTGGATGTCGAGTAAATCTCCATCTTATTAACTTTTTTTAAAAAAAGTTGATATAGTTTGATTTAATATTATTTTACGTATAATTTAAAAATATTTTTAGAAACGAGTCAAGTTAAGCTAGAGCAAAATTCAAACTCATTTGAAATCAACTTATTTAAATGTTTAATCAATTAATAAGGATAATTAAACCAATTTTGAACCGAGCTAACGAGCCTTACTAATAAGTCTTTTTGCCACCCCTAGCTGTGGGGCGACCTGATCAGGTCTGGCAACAGACATGCACTGCCAGAATTTTGGCAAGGTTTCATTTCCGGTGACACCATAGTCCATTGTATTTTTTAGGAAGAGTACACTTGGTTACCGTAATCATGTTCAAGGCTCAGCAACTAAGAGGTCACGACTCAAATCAAATATCGGAAAACCCACAGATAAATCCCAGATAATGTACTGTTAGTGGGAGTCAACTTTCCCTTAGCCACGAAAGATGGGTGCCATATCGGTTTATTTTCTTGCCAAATCTTAGCAAATGCACGCGCAAACAAAATTCCACGGCCACGCTTCGATTAAGACTGGTAACTTCTTGCCTGGCGCACACGGCGAGATGTGCCGCCAACCGAGCGGGTCCCCCGGCGACCGTCGCCCACGGCAACGTCCACTCCGGTTCCATCACAATAACCCAAGAGACTTTTTGGCCGAACTCACTGCTCAGGAATTAATAGCACCGTTCTAAATAGCTTCGAGTTCTAGCTAAAATTTATTTGAAACGTGTTAGATTCTTGACATGATTTTTTTTGTTTTTTTTTCTCTGTACTGTCCGTGGAGGTATGAATGTGGCTTTTAATTTTTCTTTATTTTTCGTTAATTGAATGCCTGGAAGAAAGCACAGTAATCCACGAGACTTGTTCCGGAGCTCACGACTCAGGAGTCATGTGCTGCAGGGCGTCTTGCTTGGTTCTTGAGCAGTCTAATCATGGAGTCTCCATGCCCTGGTCTCTGTGTCGCTGTTACATACACATGCCATCGCGAGAAAATCCACACGGATAGAAGAATGCATCGTCTTTCTTTCGAGCCCCACGTGATCATGATCAGCATCCGGGTATAGAACAACGTCGCCGTAGGCCGTCGCTGTAAGCGTAAGCGAGAAGCGGAGAGGCGATCGATGATCACGACGCCCCTAGGCAGTCGCCGGTGGTTCTTGGCGTCGGCGTGCTTCTTGATCTGCGTCGGCCTGTCATGGCGACGCTGCGGCGGCTGCTTCAGCGAGGACAGGGAGGCGCTCCTGAGGATCATGGCGGAGTTCTCCATGCAGGGCGCGGTTGGCTGGGGCGAGACGCCGGACTGCTGCAGCTGGGAGCGGGTGGCCTGCGGCGCGAGCACGGGCCGCGTCGAGCGCCTCGACCTTAGCGGCTCTGGGCCGCCGCCGCTGCTCAACGCCACCTTGTTCCTTCCCTTCCGGCACCTGCGGAGCCTGTCCTTGAGCGAGACCTCCCTGAGTGGCTGCGTGCGTGACGCAGGTAAATCGACCAGTCACACGTAGCGGAGACAAAAACATAGCAAGAACATGATGTATTTGCCGAGTGAAACTGTGTGAGAGAGAGAGATCCATCTTTCGAGCAATTAAATTTGTAATTTCGTACTACCATGCACTGTGATTTCGTATACTGAAATTTCCTCTTTTTTTTCTCCCTCGGCTCTCATGGTGTCACTAATTGCTCTCTTTTTGCAGGTTTTCAAGTCTGGTCGAATTTACACCAACTAGAGGTTCTTGACCTATCACAAAATGGGTTTAATGAGAGTGGTATCTCAGCCCTGGTTCAAGTTTCGTCGCTGCGGTCTCTCTTCCTAAGCGGGAACAGCATAAAGGGTGCCCTGATAATCCAACGTGAGCTTCTGAGCTCTGCTCAGATTTCAGAACTCTTGTTCATGCGTGTGAGCGCGGGCGTGCATGCGTCTGCGCACCTTATTCGATCTACAAATCATTTTACACGGTTTCCTTTGCGTCATGACGTTACCTTTGAACAGAATTGAGCGAACTGAAGCTTGATGTTCTCGATCTAAGCTGGAACTTGATTCATGCAAACTTTTGCGATGGCTATCTATCAGGAGGTATGCTTCTTTATTTCTTTTTTAAAAAGTGTAGCAATGTTCACATTACGATTTTTTCCCCAACAATGTTCATATATGCAAAAAAAAAAAATGAACAAGTGGAGGATCAAAGTGAAATAGTTCTCTGTCTCTTTTGCAGCTATTTGCAACATGAGAAATCTTGAAGAGTTAAATCTCAGTGGAAATGAGTTCTTTGGAGAAATTCCACCATGCATCCGAAGTCTAACTTTTCTCAAAGTTCTGGATCTGTCGCATAATCTATTAACTATGAAGTTCCCTTCTTCAATCTTTGCAAATCTGACATCACTCGAAAAGCTTTCGCTCTCTCATAACCAACTCAAGGGTGTGCTCCTCCTAAGTTCCTTCTCAAATCATCACCAACTAAAAAACTTGGGACTTTCGAGCAACATCAATGACTTTCAAGTGCTAACTGAGAATCCAGCGGCGAATATATCGTCACAGCTTCATGTCCTTGAGCTATCAAACTGCAACCTAAATA
Source organism: Melocanna baccifera (assembly GCA_036346265.1). Lineage (NCBI taxonomy): Eukaryota > Viridiplantae > Streptophyta > Magnoliopsida > Poales > Poaceae > Melocanna > Melocanna baccifera. The sequence continues at coordinate 2,280,382 of CM070691.1, read as the reverse complement.
ACAATTCTGGAGTTATGCCGAGTTTCCTATCGCATCAAAGCGGACTCTATTTCATTGATATGTCTAGCAACAGTCTAAGTGGTTACTTCCCAACATGGTTGATAGAGAATAATGCAAACCTAGCCTACTTAGAATTGAAAAGTAACTCCTTTGCCGGATCATTTGTTCTTCCTTCGAAAGCAAACAAGAAATTGTCGTGGTTAGATGTATCTCACAACAGGCTCAGCCAAGAAATACCTATGGATGTCAACATAACACTCCCAAATTTGTACTACCTGAACTTATCAAGCAATCTTTTTCGAGGCGTCTTCCCTTCAGCTTTGAGTCACATGGATAATCTTTTGTCTTTGGACTTGTCAAACAACAAATTCAGGGATGACATTGCAACTGTTTTTGTCGGAACCCTGTCCAACATATCTGCTTTGTTCCTTTCGAACAATAGGTTTTATGGTTTGCTGCCTCAAACACTAGACATACATTTGGCTAGCTACCTAGTGCTACATGACAATAACATCACTGGGGAGATTCCGACAAGCATTTGCAACAATACCAATTTATACTGGATCGATGCCATGAACAACAATTTTACTGGCTCCCTGCCAGAATGCCTGGGGGGAATGGTAGGTCTTCGCACCCTGAATTTAAGAGGGAATTCTTTTGTTGGGTCCATTCCCCTCGGCTTGTCGAACCAGACATACCTGGCATTTCTTGATCTATCAAAAAACGACCTTTCTGGGTTAGTGCCGTCTCTGCCCAATGTGCAGTTTCTTCATCTAAGTGAAAATGGCCTCACGGGGCCATTTCCTCAACCTCTGTCCTTTGGTGCCAATGCAACAACAGTGGATCTAAGATATAACCAATTCAGTGGTACAATCCCAAGCCGTATAGCTCAGCATTTTCCAGAGCTAAGAGTGCTGCTGCTGCAAGGGAATATGTTTGAAGGGATGATTCCAAATCAATTATGTCATTTGAAGCATTTGCGCCTTCTGGATCTGTCCCATAACAAGCTGTCCGGGCAGCTGCCTTCTTGCTTGAGCAATATGGGATCAGATGGCACTTTGTACCACTTCCAATTTGGTGAACCATACATCACTTACAATGTATTCGGCTACGATGTACCACATGAGATCCTTCAACTTGACTTGGGCTCATATCTAACTATTGCTTTGTTAACTCAAGACCAAGAGGAATTCACGACCAAAAGTAGGCAGGACTATTACAAGGGGAGCATCCTCAGCTACATGTCTGGCCTTGATTTCTCTTCCAACCAGCTGGTAGGATCCATTCCAGAACAACTAGGTAGCATGAAATGGTTACTAGCACTGAACTTTTCCAATAATTATCTAAACGGATCCATACCAAAATCTTTGTCAAATCTGAGCGACCTTGAGAGCTTGGATCTATCACACAACTACCTGACAGGCCAAATACCAGTAGAGCTACAAGCATTGCAATCCCTGGAGGTCTTCTCGGTTGCATACAACAACTTGTCGGGTCCTACACTGGGCACAAAGGGTCAGTTCATCACATTTGGTCAGAGCAGCTACGAGGGCAACCCAAATGTCTGTGGCCCGCCACTGTTGAAGAGTTGCTCCTCAGCACCGTCTGGTGGTATACGTGAAGAAGATGAAGATGACAGTGTTGGTCTTCTGATATTGCTTGGCTCTTCGGCATTGTTCTATGTGGCTGGGTTTTGGGCCTGCATGGCTGTGCTTTATCTCAGGAGGAGTTGGCGTTACGCTTTGTTTTCAGCTGTGGACAAGTTCAGCGATTTTGTGGTGGTCAAGTTGGCTGTATTCGTGAGGAGGATTGGAAACATTGCTTGGCCATTCTGAAGGATTACATAAGCTACATTGCAGTGCAGCCACTTCCTTATGGGATTTGTAGCAGGATATATTCATTTGTGTTGTGATACGGGAAAATTTTATTCTATACACAGTGGTAGCTACACCTAGTTTCAGTTATGACATTTGTATTGTTCCAAATATACTTAAAAATATAATGTATACATGGCGTATTGGGACATGTGTTGTTGTCTTGTTTATATTGTACCGTTTAGTCTGCGAAAGAACTGGACAGTTCAATTTTATCTGTGTGTTATCCTACTTCGGAAAATGTAAACGGAAAATGTAAACAATACTCACTTTTTTTTTGGTAGATTCTTGTTGGATGACAATATGTTCTTGTTGCTCCATGCCAAAACAATTTTTACTGTTGAACTATGGTAGTAGCACAGGAATATACTAAACAACAATAATTCATTCTAATGCCTAGCTTGCAGCTATTCTCTGGTCAGTTAAACCTATTGTGAACAATGTTGATGGCTGAGAATACCTAATGACGGAGTCATAGGAGGAGCCCGTGGCCCGGCCTCCCGCGACCACCCGAGCAGCTCGCCGTCGAAGCCCACCACGAACAGCGTCTTCCCTTCAAGCTGCAGCGCCGGAGCGGTCAGGCCCCAGGATCCTTTTGTTAGCGTATATACGGCGTATATACCGTGAACAGGCACACGTGCCGTTATCTCCTGTACAAGCGGCCTCCCACAATTCCAGAAGTCAGGATTGGATACGGCAACAACCTAGGATTATTCCCATGCTTAGCTATCCCTTGTTTAAGTATGCATGCATGCGTATCGCGTGTTTTACTCTACTGTCTAGTCTGTTGCCTTCTTCTCCCTCTCTCATGTAATCTATGGGCCTATTTGTTTAGATTTTGGTTTTTTAGCTTACTAGTAAGGTGCCCGTGCGTTGCAACGGAAAACTAAATAAAAGTGATGCATACTATCAAATATGATCTCAAACTGAATAATAAATATCAATTTTATCTTACGTCATCATGTTTCAAACAAAACATACATGTTCATACTCATAAATAAATCAAGCATCATATTAATGAACCATGATAAAACAAACACCACATACAATAATATGTACATAAATGATAATAAACAATATTTTCCATAGTAAATGATACTAAATTTCACACATTTAGGAAGCAATTCAGTTGATGCGGGCAGCGGCGGTGTGGGCGGCGCGCTTCTTGGCTAGCATCAACAGTTTATTATCTTATTGGATCAAAGTATAAGAACATGATATAAGTTAGAAACTTTACCAGAATATTCCTTCATAAATATTGGCCACGATGAAAGATGATTGTGCAAATACCATCAGAAGGATCATGTGAGTCCATGCATATTGACTGAACTGGTACTTGTATGCCTTTTTCTTTAGCGTGAGAATAAACCATACAAAACCTGGATGACAGGATTGATCAACACATTGATACATTGGCAACAAGCAAGCAATTTTCAAATTTTATCACTAACGCGTTTGCCCCATTTTCAATATCAACATTGACACCTGTGAATAAGTACATGCATCCAAATTTAAATTAAAGACTTATGCTATTGCAACTTAAATGCTTAACTCAACAAAGCCTAAAAAAGGTATGACATAGAAAAAGCTATTGCATTTTGTGTACTCCACAGTGAACAACTCCTCAATACACTAAGAAAGTGAAACAACCACCTTTACCCCACTCCTAAAACTAAATAAAAAGTATAACTCAATGGCAAAAATTAAGGTTTATGAAGTATCAAGTATGAGCCCTCATAATGTTGAACATTATCATACAGTAAAAAAATGTTGAACCTTATCTATGTAGTTGTCATTGATATCATTTGGGCCAGATGAAAAAGCTTTTGATTACACTATATATAAAGAAAGTAGCAAATAAACATTTGGTACTTGATGAGCCCGCTCACAAGCGAGGGGGAGGCGGGGTGAGAGCGGGGCGGCGGGAGAGCGAGGGGAGACGGGGAGGCGAGGGCGGCGGGAGGAGCGATGGAGAAAGGCCCACGCTTACCTCCTCCTCCTCGGCGGCAGCCGTCGCCTCGAGCGCCTGCTTCCGCTGCTACTTCTTTGCCTTGCACCACTTCTTCTTCTGCTTCCTCCTGGCGTCCGCCTCGCCGGAGGGGTGGGGGGAGGAGGAGGAGAAGGCGGTGTGGCGGGGGCGCGAGAGAGCGAGGGGGAGGCGGGGGCGCGAGAGAGCGAAGGGGAGGCGGGGGGAGAGCGAGGCGGCGGGGGGAGAGCGACGGCGAGGACGCGAGGGGGGAGGCGGAGGGAGTGCGAGGGGGAGGCGGAGGGAGTGCGAGGGGGAGGCGGAGGGAGTGCGAGGGGGAGGCGGGGGCGCGAGGGGGGAGCGAGGCGGATTTTAGGGTTTAGGGAGGCGGCGTGCGGGGTGGGAGGGGAGGGGTGACAGACGGATCGGATTTAATCTCATAATCAGATCGAATGGTTGAGAAGAGAGGGGTGACGACGGGTCAACCACCAACTCCTTCTTTTATAATAGTAAAGATAGCTTAAAGCCAGCTTTTTGGCTTAAGCAGCTTAAAAGCAGTTAGCTTTTAAGCCAAGTTAGGCTATTTGGTATCCTGGCTTTTTGATGAATTGAATGCTGTGGCTTATTACCAGAAAGTCTGAAATACCCTTATTACCATTCCGACTACTATGTAGATCCATGTACATGTTTTAATTTGTAGATCAACAAAAATAAGTTGGGTAATTGGGGAAAATGTTTGGTACGTCCGCTTGTTTGTCTACTGATCATCTATGATGCACGAAGCATGCATCGCAATCCAATTTGTTGTGTTCGTATACAATTCGCAGTTTCTTTCATTTACGCATGAATTCAATCGATCGGTTTATGATAGAAACGAAAAAAAAGTGTTGCATATAAATCCTGACGTACAGGCGCCTATAAATATGAGTTGCATATAAAGATACATGTTGCAATATAAATGAGTTGCATATAAATATGAGTTATCATACTGTCTATGATCTTGCAAACATCAAGGAATTAGCAAGACTTTCACGAAAGGCGCACATGTTTGTATCATCCACTGCCGATGCACTGCCGCTGTTGCCTCCAGATGGTCCAGCGTGTGTAGTGTTTGGTTCATAGTCTTCATCATTATCACATCTCTCAAAAAGTTCATCGCGTAAAGCACTATCTCGGATGAAGTTGTGAAGTGCCATACATGCAATAATAATTTGCGTTTGCTTGTCCATGTTGTAACTTGGCATAGCCAATAAGATTCGCCATTTCATTTTGAGCACACCAAATGAACGTTCAATCACATTTCGAAGGGAGGAGTGAGCATGATTAAACACCTCGTATTTACCACTTGGTTGTTGACCCCGTCGAAATTATGGTAGATGGTACTTTTGTCCTTTATAAGGAGCTAGATAGCCCTTTCGATTGGGATATCCCGCATCAACAAGATAATATTTTCCTACACATGACAAACATGAAAGTGTTGATGATCCAATTCGAGAACGCCATAATAGCAATTAATTATAGGTTCATATAAGCAAAGTACCGTCAGGAGGATGTGGAAACCGATTTGAATATTTGTCCAAAGTATTATTGAATATCCTTGTGTCATCATTGAACCCGCCATCCGCGACAACAAAAGTAAACCTCATGTCGAAGTCACACACTGCCATCACATTTTGAGATGTATATCCATGGCGACCGGTGTGGGCAATTTGCTCATCCGCTGGCACAACAACAGGTACATGCGTGCCATCAATTGCACCTATGCAATTATTGAAATGAGGAGAGAAGCGACTATCTTGAAGTTTAGGATGAGCTGTATTAAACTCTGGATCTCTTGGTTTAATGGTATCTTTAGATAAACGGTACAAACAGTCCAAGACTTCATAAAATTTTCTGTAGATTGTTTCACTTGACCTCTTGAAGCGGTTCATGACTTGGCTAACTGATTGAGGGCCACCAACTGTCCATAAGAACATAGCCAAAGATTCTACAGAACTCATTTGTGTAGTTGATTTCAAGCCATAGTTTGCAACTAAGGAATCATGCAAGCTATTAAAAATATCTCTACCCATTCTAAACATGCTGTAACAATCTCTGTCATCACTCAGTTGCTCTATAATCTTTCCATCATCGGTCTTCATAGTTACAAACACTTCTCTGTTTTCTTTTTTAGTAAATAGCCTTGTTGCAATGAAGTGTTCATCACTTCCTTCAACCATGCCAGCTTGAACAGCTATATCCATGACTTCTGCTATGGACGGACCACTCGAAGCATGGCCGTTAGCCATAATATCCACCATACGCTTGAAATCCCTCGCAATGGGATTTTTCCTATTCTTCTTTGGACTAAGATTGATACTACCAGCCCTACGCTTCATAGGGCCCTTTTGTTTCTTATCAGCTTCCTCATTGGTTTCAACATCGGCATTTGCAGCTTCATCGCCTTCCTCCAAAGCATCAACATCAACAATAGTTTGTACATCACGTGAAGTCTCACCCGGGATGGCTGAAGTGGTACCCGTCACATGAGCATTTGCAAACATAACTTCCAACTCATTTAGATTCTCAGGGGGTCCATCACGAAAACTTTTATGTTTTGGATTCTGCAAAATAAATAAGAATGATTAAAACAACATCGATTTGCAGTGATTATAATATGAAACATGAAGATATTTCCGTAATGCCTACCTTTATGTGGTCATCCCACCAAGCATCAGACGCATCAATGGTTCCTTTTGCATGATCCCAACCTAGCCCAGTTGCTTTCAGTTTAAGTTCGTTCCACAAGTCAGATACTTTCTTCATTGTTTCCCAATGGTTCTTGAATTGCTTTTTGTCGTGCTTTTTCCTGTCTTACGAAAGAACTTGAGCTGCAAGTTCTTGTATCCAGTGGTGCTCAAACAATGCATGGGTCTATTACCAGCCTCAACTTCCTCTTTACAAACCTGGCAAAACGCCCTATTCGAGAATGCATCCCAATTTACCTTGGATAGAGGAAGTAGATCCATCTACACACTTTTCATCCACAAAGCAAGTAAATTAATCTGCAGTATTACATACCATTATACTACAATGTTTTAAGCTGCAATATTCACATCTTAAAGAATGGATGTGATCAATATACCTGCTTTTCATTCAAATATGAACTATCTACTCAAATGAATCACAACTTGAAAATACCAGTAACACATCTGCAAGTAAATTATACCATCTACATACCAAACTTGATTAACCTATCAATTGCATCGGAAGTGAGCCAAAAATTGAAGACGTGTGCTTACAATTGAGGATAACAGAGGAGGCCGGCGGTGTTGCAGGAGGCTGGTGGTGTTGGGGACGAGGAGGAGGCCGGCGGGGTCACGGGAGGAGCCCTGCGGGATCGTCGGAGGTCGGCGGTGTTGGGGACGGGGAGGAGCCCTGCGGGGTTGCCGGCGGGGCACGAGAGGCCGGCGGGGTCATCGGAGGCCGGTGGTGTTGGGGACAGGGAGGAGCCCTGCGAGGTTGCTGGCGGGGCACGAGAGGCCGGCGGGGTCGCGGGGTTGCCGGCGGGGAACGAGAGGCCGACGGGGTCGCGGGGTTGCCGGCGGGGCACGAGAGGCCGGCGGGGTCGCGGGGTTGCTGGCGGGGCACAAGAGGCCGGCGGGGTCGCGGCACTGCCGGCGGGGCACGAGAGGCGGACGCGATTTGGTTCGGGAGGGGAGGAGGGAAACCGATTGGTGAGCAGGCAACCCTAACTGCGGGGATATATGCCAATGGCATTTCGTGCGTAATTTTTCCGAAGTTGAATGGCAAAGCATTATTTTTATTCCGCAAAAGCCAAAAAAGCTCCCTAAAACTGGCTTATAGCTTTTAGTTATAACAGGTTTTTGACTTTTTTAAAAGCCCAATTGAAAAGCCTCCTATTTGTTTAGGCTTCAGCTTTTTTGCTTTTAAGCCAAGGAAAAAGCCTAAACAAACAGGGCCTATATATATGTATCGATCCTGCCTAATATGATTCATTGTGTGAGTATCCTATTCTTGCACGCTCTCATGGTATCACGAGACGGTTCGCTTCTGCGGCCTTTCCGCTTCCACAAATCCTAAGCCGACTCTGGTGCGACCTCTCACATGACTTCGGACGCCGGTAATCTATCCATATCCCACCCACCCTTTCATTTTACACCCTCTAATATTATCGTTAGCAACGGCTCCTTCCTTCCCGTCACATCCACCGGTGCCACTTTTTTTCCCACTGGCAGCGGCTCCTTTCACCTACGTGATGTTCTTGTTTCCCCTGGTCTTATTAAGAACTTAATTTTCGTCCGCCAATTTACTACTGACAATCTTTGCTCAATCGAGTTTGACCCGTTTGGCGTTTCTGTAAAGGATCTTCTCTCCAAGAACGTGATCTCCAGGTGCAATAGCTCTGAGCCGCTCTACTCCTTGTGTCCGGAGGTGTGCCTTCCCCATGCCCTCACCGCTGGCTCCTCCTCTGTCGTTTGGCACCGTCGTCTTGGTCACCTTGGTCATGAGGCTTTCTCCAAACTTGCGAATACCAGTGACATTCCTTGTAATAAAGCTGAGCTAGGTTCCTTATGTCATGCGTGCTAGTTAGGCCGCCATACACGCCTACCTTTTGCTAGCTCATCATCACGTGCATCTAAACCCTTTGATTTAATACATTGTGATCTTTGGACATCTCCTGTTCTTAGTGTCTCAGGTTACAAGTATTATCTTGTTATATTAGATGACTGCACATATTTTTTATGGACGTTTCCCCTACGTCTTAAATCTGATACCTTCACCACATTGTCACATTTCTTTTCCTATGTCACTACACAGTTTGGCACCTCCATTAAAAGTGTCCAATGCGACAATGGTCGCGAGTTTGATAACTCTAGCTCCCACACACTTTTTCTCACCCCACGGGGTCAACCTTCGCATGTCTTGTCCCTACACCTCACCCAAAAATGGTAGAGTCGAGCGCATTATTCACACGACAAATAATATTATTCGCTCTTTGCTTATCCAAGCCTCTCTCCCACCTTCCTCTTGGGTCGAAGCCTTGCACACCGCTACTCACCTATTAAACCGCCATCCCACCAAAACTCTGGCCTTCTCCACCCCCTTCTTTGCTCTCCATGGCTCCCCCTCCTATTCCCATCTCCGTGTCTTCGGTTGCACGTGCTACCCTAACCTCTCTGCCACCATCCCTCACAAACTCTCTCCTCGCTCGACCCTCTATGTGTTCCTTGGCTATTCTGCCGACCACAAGGGCTATCGATGCCTTGACCTATCCTCCAATAGAATCATCATTTCTCGTCATGTCACGTTTGACGGGTCTTCTTTTCCCTTTGCCGAGTCAAGCTTCACACCTTCTTTCTCTGACTTCGATTTCCTCTTGAAGCTTGACACGGTCCCTTTAGCACTTGTTGGCTCTAACCCTCTTGCAGGTTCTCTTCCAAGTGCCGACTCTGCTGCCCCTGTTGTTCACACACCTCAGGATGCTACCAGCGGAGCCGGCGCTGCGCAGGCACACTCTCGTGCCACGAACGTGGATGCCACTGCACCCCTGGCCGCCCATTGGGCTGCCCCTGCTGACTTTCAGTCACAGGTTGTTGCCAGCCTGGCCTCCTCTCCCCTTATGCAGGATGGCCCGTCTCCTGCCGTTGGACCTACGGCGCGCCTGTCTACTACCGTTGGACCTGCGGGGGCGACTTCCCCGCCCACGCGCCATGGGTCCCCTGGACCGACGACCTCTGGTCCAGCTTCCTGTCTGGGCCTTCGCATGGAGTCGTCGAGCCTCAGGATTCTTCATCGCAGCACTATGGGCCGACCGCTGTTGGGCAGCCTCCTGTGTGCGTCCCCACACCCCAGCCTACTACGGTTGCCGCACCAGCAGCCATGCCTGCCTGCGCTGTTCTTGTACCACCCGTTGAAAATGACCACATCATGATCACACGCGGCAAGGCTGGTTTCCGTAAGCCATTGACACGCCCGAATCTTCATGTTGATGTTTTGTCTCCACTGCCGAAATCTTACTGAGGTGCGTTGGCTGATCCTAACTAGCGTGATGCAATGATCGAAGAATTCTCAGCTTTGCAGGCCAACAACACCTGGGATCTTGTCCCCCGTCCGTCTGTGGCAAACATTGTAACAGGCAAATGGGTATTTCGTTACAAGCTCTCTCCCTCTGATGATCTTGAGCGCTACAAGGCGCGTTGGGTTCTTCGTGGCTTCACCCAACGGCCTGCTATTGACTTTGATGAAACTTGCAGCCTAGTAGTCAAGCCTGCTACAATTCGGACTGTTCTTACTGTTGCTCTCTCCCAGGATTGGCCTATCCATCAGTTGGACGTAAAGAATGCTTTCTTACTCACTGAGACAGTTTATTGTGCTCAACCCTTTGGCTTTGTGGATCCAACTAAACCTGACCATGTCTGTCGGCTAAAGAAATCTTTATATGGCCTCAAGCAGGCCCTTCCTGCATGGTTCAGTCGGTTTGCATCCTTCATTCTCTCCATTGGATTCACTGGCGCTAAGTCCGATTTTTCACTATTTATTTTTCGTCGCGGCAGTAATACAGCTCATTTGCTCTTATATGTCGATGATATTGTTCTCACTGCTTCCTCTGAGGTTCTACTTCGTCAGATTATCAGTGCTCTCCAGCATGAGTTCGCCATGAAGGATTTGGGACCTCTCCATCACTTTCTTGGCTTGTCTATCCGTCGCCATGATGGGGGTTTATTTCTCAATCAGAGACAATACATTTTGGATATTCTTGATAGAGCAAATATGCGTGACTGCAAGCCTTGCTCAACGCCAGTTGATACAAATGCTAAACTTGCTTCTGATGCTGGTCCTCCTGTGGCTTATCCTACACACTATCGTGGGCTAGCTGGTGCTTTACAGTATCTCACTTTTACTAGACCTGACATTACTTATGCTGTGCAGCAAGTCTGTCTTCATATGCATGATCCTCGGGAGCCCCATTATGCTTTGGTTAAACACATTCTTCGATACCTGCAGGGAACACTTGAGTTTGGCTTGCAACTTCACCGAACCTCTATCTCAGCACTTGTGGCTTATTCCAATGCAGACTGGGCTGGTTGTACGGACACTCGCTGCTCCACTTCAGGCTATGGCGTCTTCCTTGGGGACAACCTCCTCTCCTGGTCCTCCAAACGGCAGCATACCGTTTCTCGCTTTAGTGCCGAGGCTGAGTATCGGGCCATCGCTAATGCTGTGGCTGAGACCTCTTGGCTGCAACAGCTACTCACCGAGCTTCACTGCCCGCTCTAGCGCACCACGGTCGTCTACTGCAACAATATCAGTGCAGTCTACCTCTCCACCAACTTAGTGCAGCATCAGTGCACTAAACACATTGAGATCGATTTGCACTTTGTTCGGGACCGGGTAGCTACCGGGGCCGTACGTGTTCTACATGTGCCTACCTCCTCTTAGTACACAGATATCTTCACCAAGGGTCTGCCATCTTCCCTGTTCACGGAATTCAGGTCCAGTCTGAACGTCCGCTCCGCTCCCGTTCTGACTGCGGGGGCGTGTTAGCGTATATACGACGTATATACCGTGAACAGGCACATGTGCCGTTATCTCCTGTACAAGCGGCCTCCCACAATTCCAGGAGTCAGGATTGGATATGGTAACAACCTAGGATTATTCCCATGCTTAGCTATCCCTTGTTTAAGTATGCATGCATGCGTATCGTGTGTTTACTCTAGTCTGTTGCCTTCTTCTCCCTCTCTCATGTAATCTATATATATGTACCGATCCTGACTAATATGATTCATTGTGTGAGTATCCTATTCTTGCATGCTCTCACCTTTGAGCAGATTTTTCTTGTATTTTTCATTCTTTTTTCCTTTCTTTCGTTAGATGAACCGTGCTTAACTAGTGAGCACATCACTTGATGAGGCAGCCTGCTATAGAAAGATCCAAGATGTAATTCATTTATTTTTCCTCCTTTTCCCCTGTTGAAGAGGGGAAGAAACACCATTGATGTACTAACTTCTTGGCTTCATTTCAATCAAGAAACTGCGACTTGCTGACAGCATTTCAATCAAGAAACTGCAAGTCCCTGACAACATTTCAATTAAGAAATTGCAACTGCATGAATTGGTAGGCTTCCATGTTCCATCTGTCTATAGGTTTTACAAAGTTTCAGTTGAGGTATCATTATTGTCTTGTCAGTACTCAGTAGTCAGTATACTTCACTAATTTGGCCTGCTCGATGTTGCTGCAGAGTGTGTAGTGTAGCTGTGTACCTACTCCAGCGTACTACGCGCAGCTTCAGGTAGACAGTCTCACGTATGGCTGAGCATTGCCGGATATGCTGCAGTTTTCCTCGCCAAGAACACTACTTTCTGTCTGGATCAGATGGCATAATAAAAGACAGAACCAATATATTCCTAAGCTTGTGATGATTAACAATTTGATCTTTTGAGTGGTTGCTGGCCTGATGTTTAATTAGGCAAGGGGTCGATGAATTATAGAAAACAGACGAGTTCATATCCTGTGACTTTGTACCGTGATGGTAACGTGTCATTCTAAATCTCAGCCACTAGATAAAAGAAGGGGAAGAAGTTCCCCTAAGGCCTTATTTGGATGGGTGGTTGTTGGCTTGTTGCTACATCGGCATCCACGTCACTGGTGAGGAAGAAAGGCATGGGATTCTGTTTTTTTTTTAAATGCTGACTTTGCCGATGAGGATGTTAAGCCATAATTGAAATGCGTGATGTGTATGTCATGTGGAACCGTAGGTCCCAAATGTTCTACTTATTGTTTTTTTAATTTTTTCGTTGTTGATTAGTATGCCTCGGCAAAAACTTATCATCGTAGATGCCACGTCAGATAAAACCGGGGTGATTTAGGACAAAGGGTTCATTCGTACCGGTTTTGATACTTTGAGGGTATGAAGTGAACAAAGATGAAATCTATACCTCAGGTAAGAGTTTAGAAGTGTTAGCATGACCCTTTGGTTACCTAACGCTTTGCCTCTTCGTACTTTGTACTCAACCTCTTGAGTTACATTAATTTTGTGTTATATTCATAGTAGTCTTATATTGACGTTAGTCATGTGTTTTCATTAGCCATATTAGGCAATAGTAGATGATCCAAATCCAAAACAACGAGTGTTGTTTCGACTTTGGATAACATTTTTTTAGCGGCGCAAGCTGTTACCACTTGATTACTTACGAAGATTCTGAGAAGGAATTAGTGAATTTTGCTATTGCTGCTTTACAGAGTGGGCAATTTGACGAAGAGCATCATCTCCTCTCTAAATTATGCAATGTGGAGCATGCGGAGATTATGTTAATTTGGTTTAGTGTTGGTTTCGCGTGGGGGCACAAGGGGATAGCTTAGTTGCAACTCTTTTTTGATCAAATGTCCATGTCATGATGAACCGCTAGCCAGTGAAGATTCTTTCTTTTTTTTTTTGTTGTCAATTTCAAATCCATTATTGCATGTAAAACGTTATCCGATTGGATGAGGTCGTGAGACTAGTTCATACTTCATGTTCTTTGTTGACTTATTTGTTGGTGATGTCTTGAAGGCAATCATGAAGACCTGTCGATGTCAAGAAGAACGAGCAAAAGGGAACAGAGGGAGTGTATTCTGGGGGTGATCGGAATAGCGATGGCTTTTGGCTTTTGGTTGAAAAAATACTGTAGCTGGCTGAAAAAACACTGTAGCTGAGTTAGTGGATAGTGTAGTGAATAGTGAAAAAAAGCTGAAGTTAGAAGCTAAAGCCAAAAAAAACCGAAACGATCACTGTCCCGTTAACTTCCAAGGAAAAATCACCACAATGATATGCAAGCATGAGAGCATCATCACCAGTATTTTGTCATACCAATCACTTACATAGGAGCATCAACAACAGCATTTTGCCAAACCAATCACTTGCATCATATTCATACCCCCAACAATAAATAAATAAATAAAATGGCCCGTAACAGTATCCAGAAACAGTACTTGCAGTCAAACCAAAAGCATGCAAATTATGTCGCCGGATCAAGGAAGGGACAGGCACTACTCCGCCTTGGTGACGGTGACGGCGCCGAACCACCGCGAGCAGGTGTACACGGAGCAGAAGGCCTGCAGCGTGGTGAGCAGCAGCATGATGATGGCGGCGAGGAAAGTGAGCAGCTGCCACGAGCTGAAGACGTACTTGCGCATGAACCGCTTCACCTTGACGCGCCACCGGCCGTTGTAGTAGCGGTTCACGTCCTCGATGGCCCTGTCCATGGCCGCCACCCTGGTCAGCCGCACCGACCGGCTCATGCCATTCCACAGCTTCGCCACCTCGCCGTCACTCTTCATCCGGTTCAGCACCACCCCGCGCTGCCGCAGCAGCGCCACGTCCTCGTCGGTGTCGATGATGCCGTTCATCAGCTCCGTGTACCGGGCGAGCACGAGCGGGCCGGAGGCGGCAGAGGCCTCGTAGGCCACCAGGTTCCGGAGCATCACCTCCGTGTTGCAGTCGAGGGTCACCACCGGGAGGTGGAAGGTCACCGTCTTGGCATCGAAGGCGACGGTGGACAGGTCGCCGTTGGTCGAGGCGAACTTGACGCCGGCGTTGGCTAGCTCGGACACCGAGGGCACCATGATCTCCTCGATCAGCGGCGGCCGGCTCATGTGGCCCGCCGTGGACGTCCGGTCGCGGGCGTAGGAGCTCCCGTCGCCGGACACGAAGAGGGACTCCACGGGGTGCTTCATCGCCGAGAACCCCGGCACGACGGTGAGCATCTTCCACGGGGCCTTGACAGCGAACGCGATCGGTTTCGTCACGTAGTGCAGCGGGGTGCTCTTGAGCCCCGACACGATGCCCCACACGGCGGAGAACAGCTGCTTCACGTACTCGCAGCCGGCGGACGGCTTCTGCTCGCCCTCGCCGCCACCGTCCGCCGGCTGCTCCTCGATGTCGTAGCTCTCGTCGTGGCCGTTGCCGTTGGCGTCGGCCTCCTCCGCCGCGGAGTCCTCGGCCGGCTTCGGCACGAGCAGGTAGTAGAGCAGCTCGAGCAGGTGCGTGTGCTTGGCGACGTCGATCGCCGGGAAGTTGTCCATCATCTTGAAGGGGCAGAGCTCCTTCATGAGCCCCGTGACCATCCTCGCGAGCAGCTCGCCGGCCTCGTCAACCGACGCGCACTGCGGCTCGAGGATCTTGCGGAGGAGGAAGAGCGGGATCTGGTTCTCGAGCATGAGCATGTCGCGAAGGATGAGGTTGTGCGCCGACTTCCTCCCGGCGAAGTCGACGAGGTGCGCCATCCTCGACGACACCCTCCTTAGCGCCCTGCCGCCGTCCTCGCCCCCGGCCTCGGCAGCGGCGTAAATCTGCAGGAACTCGAGCAGGAACGCGCCGTCCACGATCATCATCCACGCCAGCGTCTCGCCGCTGAAGTCGAGGTACCGGTGGTAGTACGCGCGGACCTTGCGCTCGAGGTGCGCGAACTGGTCGACGAGGTGGTCGAGCTTGAGGCCGGCGCAGAGGTGCTTCTGCGCGCGGCGGGCGGCGGCGAGCTTGTAGCGCTCCATCTCGTACAGCTCCGGGCGCCAGTGGTGGTAGGGGCCGAGCGCGATGAACTGGGGGACGTAGGCCTCCGGCTTGTGCACCTGCAGCTGCTTGGGCACGTTGAACACGGACACCGGGATGCCGTTGTCGTCGTCGTCGGCGTCCTCCTGGAGGGAGTGTCGGATCTGGACCACCCACCGGAGCTCGTCGAACACCAGCGGCGTGCCGTGCCGGTTGCCGCTGGCCTGGTGATCGGCGGCGGCCATTGCTTGCTAATTCTAGCTCGCTCCTACGTACGTGTGCAGTGCGCCGCCTCTCACGACCACACTACTACACCACGTAAGAGCAGCTGGTTGTTGCTTGTTAATCTGATCGATGGTAGTAATATATATACTACCGATCAATATAAGATGAGTCAATTCAGTTTAAAAAATAACGAATAGAGTAAAGTTGGTGGCAATAGTAGTGTAAGAGATGCCGATAAAAACGTGGAAAGAAGAACAGTCTGGTCGATGTCCCAATTTCTGGAGTTTTTTGGTTGAAAAGTTGAGACTTGTTCTCTTGCTTGATGTCCATTCATAGCCATGTCTCGTCCTTCGTTTTTTCACATGTTTTCCTCCTGCGCAGGGGGCACAGCCAGAGCTGCAGAGGCTTTCAGTGTCCCCGTTCTGCTTCGTACCTACTTACAGAGTTACAGTCCAACACCAAAAGTAACAGAAATTGGTAGCTGGCACTTGGAGCCACAGTTAGTGTAACACCTTAGGGTTCAAACTCGTTTAGACCTAACCCTATTATAGATATGCCACGCACACATAACAACCTGTTTGCGCTTTCGTCCTCGCTTCGCGTAAAACGGTTAACCGGAGGTTATTACTAATGGTGCCTATTGGTTTATATATTGGTGCTTCGTATGGTAAACTAGCAATATGAGATAAATCTACATTCTTATGTGCACATACATGGACCATAATAGACCGAGGTATTACAGTTAGCCTCTGAACACTATGAACAGTGGGCATATAACAACTCTCAAGCTTCCCAACCTCTGACGAAACTCTTACACAAGATGACAAGAACCATCCAGTCTTCTTCCAGCAATTTTGGGTCTCTACCGGCCAAGGACAGTGATACGCACATCGATCTGGTTCGATCTTGGACAGCTCCATTGCAGGTTGACCATGATGCTGAAGAATCTCTGCCACTTGAGTGTTTGCCAATCGATCGAATGCCTGGCTATAACACGGGAAGCATGAAGCATGCGTGCTGGCGGTTGAGCTAGCGCGGGACCTTATTAGCCAGTGAGGTATTTGTTTACCTGCATGTGGGCGCGAAATTAGCTGCCTTTTCTGTTTAACGTATTGAAGATGGCCATTCGCAAAGATCATGGTGTCACAGTGTGTCCAGTGTGTACAGCTAGTAGTAGATCCGGGAAGTGGATCGCGCGCGGTCCAGTATTATTGGTGTGTGGTATTGAGATTCCTGCACCAGCCCGGTTTAACTGAAGCTTGAAATGCTGAGAGAAAAAAGTGTGGACAATGTACTCACACATCACCAATCCAGACATTTCCAACTCTGCAATAAAAATTGAGTCACACCATGATGCTAACGTGAATATATGCAACAACTGCTAATGTGAGTGTGAGCGTTATCTTGAACCGAGGTGTCACAGTGGGAACAGGATGGTAACCTAGGTATCATAGTGGGAATAGGATGGTAGAACACTCTCCCCTCGAAGTTGGAACGGGAGTGAGGCGGATGTCCAAGCTGGAACAAAACTCCTTGACGATGGCCGTGGGAAGGACCCTTAGTGAAGACGTCAGCGTATTACGAGGTGGTCGGTACGTGAAAAATGTGGACTTCACCAAAAGTAATGTGTCCCTGTACAAAGTGTAGGTTTATCTCAACATGTTTCATCTTTTGATATTCAATGGAGTTAGTCAAGAGATATATTGCACTGATATCTAGCCCAATCGACGTTAGTGTAGGCGGTGAGAGTAGTAGGAGGGAGAATGGCAGCTGTAGAGGGAGAAGGATGGTGCAATGAAAGGAGGCAGCTAGTGGAGGACTAGGAGGCAAAGGGAGAATAGAACCGGGCTCTGATGGTGGCAGTCGATGGTAGAGAGGAGGGGGAGGAGATGGTGGCGGCCAGAGGACAATAGGGGTGGTGGTCGTGGATGCAGTGGCGTAGAGGAGGTAGGGTGAAGGGGAGGCAAGTAAGAAGAAAGCAATGGCCGACCACTGAAACGGGTAGAGATCACCGCAATACACCAATGGGGCATGGACCGAGAAGTCCGTCAGAGTCGCCCATAGCAGAATAAGAGGAAGAAGGGTGGTGGGCGGGAGAAAAATGTGCTAAAAAAGGGAGGCTCGACAGGTGATGCAAGCTCAGAGAGAGAGAATCAAGGGACAAGCTAGAGCAGGAAGGAGGCAAGGCCCAGCAGGAGGGAGTCGAGGCGGCAGGCGCTGTGGCCTTGAGGCGGTGGCGCAGGCACAGCGGCCGTGAGGTGGCGGCGCAGGCGAGGCGCAATGTCTGGGAGACGGGCGGGGGGCGCTGGATTTGGCTGCGAGGAGGCTGGATCTGGTGGGTAGGCAGCGGTGTGATGCGGGTGGACACCGGCACGACGGCCAGGCGACAGTACGAACGCGGATCCGGTGGCATGGATGCGGGAGCTAGCGATGGTCAGCCTGGCGGCGGTACCGGAGACGACGACGGCTGGGTGGAGCGGTGCGGGAGTCAGCGGTGCGGTGGTGTGTCCACGCCAGGGTGGTGATGAGATGGCCACCCTCGGGAGTGGAGACGCGCGCTCCTTCTGGGGGTAGCGCAGCGGAAGACAAGCGACGATGGTAGGATTTGGAAGCTAGAAAACATAATGATCTGATACCATGAAGGCTCATAGAAATGAAACACTTAACCAATAGTGGAGGGAGAGTATATTTTGGGGGTGCAGTTGCACCCCCAAATTTTTTTTCCAAAAAATCCGGTATATACCCCTAATATACAGAATATACACTACATATACTCATATACACTATACATACTCCTAGAAGTCCATTACTCGATTAGACCCAACAGGCAACAGACATAGGAAATTCGGCATGGCCTATATTTATTCTTAAATGTAGCTCTGTTATCAAATGAGTCAAATATGACATACGAAGGACGAGACTATCAATGACACAATAATATACTACCATAGCTCAGTTCTCGGTTCTCAAATCTTAAGACTGAAATGAGATCTCAACTAGGGTTACTGAGTTAGTGGAGCTTAGAAGTTAATCTTTGTTTTATTTAGTTATCTTATATTTTGTTCAATGCTGCTTATAGCTAGGAAGACATTGGAGTGAAGGTGATTCATCAGGTGCTAACTCTTTTTTAAAAGACATGGGTTGTCTTTAATTTTTACTGTACAAATCATGTATAGGTGCCTGATTACCAGAATACCAATGTATCTGTGGTATATTGGTACCTGATTGCTGTTCTTGATAGAAAATAGAGCAAACATTTTGTCATTTGAGGTTCCTGAAGGCTAACCACAGGGGAATCTAGCAATACTGTAGTTATTTCTTGTTTTAGTTCAGTACTTCAGTGTTACGTGGGTAGCTTCACTTTCTGATGTAAGTCTTGCTAGGACTAGTAGTAGTTTTTGTATTGCTTTGAGTTCATGCTTCGTTAGGCTGAAAAAGCTTTATTATGTTTATAATTACTCATTTTTGCTTATAATTACCAATGTGTTATAAGTTTACACCTCTATCACTAAAATTCTGGCTCCACTACTGCCTTTAACCTACTCCTATGTAAGAAATTTCCATCCCTGTCGATTGCCAGCTCCTACCAATTCCCATCCTTGTCTATTGACTGTCACTCCTATAATATATCGAACGAGTTATCTTCGCTTCCCCACGAGTCATGTTCTTAATTTTCATCAAGTCATTGAATGTGTAGAAGATTGGATGATATAAGTTAAGATCGTGAAAAATGTTAGTTTAAGCTATGTATTGTGTACAGAGGATAGGCCGTCAAGTGTGGAAGAATATGTTATTCGAAGTAAGGTATAATTTCCCAATTTCTCCGGGTCCGCGAAGCACCCCGTTATCGTGGCCGCTGCCGCGGTCTTGTCCGTCGTTGCGCCGTTCCTCTTCGCCCCGCTGTTCGTGGCATCGGCTTGCTCTCGTGCTTCAGGAAACCCAGCTTCCTGCTCCGCCTCGCCACGGACGACGCGCTCCTCTTCCACTGCGCCCCTGCCCTGCCGCCGCGGTGGCACAGCGGCCGCTGCGGGCGCGGCGCGACGGCGACGGCCGCCCTGTCCCGGCGTGCCACCGAACAGAGGTACCCGGCCAGCGACTGCGCGGACCGGTGCACGGCCGCGGAGAGCAACCTGGTTGCGCGCAACGGCAGGATGGTGATGGCGGCCGCCCTGGAGGACTCCTTCCGGGCGAGCTTGAGGATTTCGAGGCGGTGCTTGGAGACGGCGACGCCCATGCTGGCGAGGAAGTCGTGGTCGAGGTGGTGGCGCGCCGAGCTAGTTGCGCTCGAAGAGGAGCGCGTCCTCGTAGGCCAGGTCCGGCAGCGAGTGATGCTCTACGCGCGTACGCTGGTTGGGGTGGTGTGGGCGAGGAGCTAGCGCGCGCGACGGCACGAGGAGAGGTCCAACGACAATCAAAACATGTGATAGAAGTGTTCTCACTGTACGTCCACCGGCCGGCCCGCGCCACAGCCTCACACACTCCCGACACTCGCGCCATCGTCTTGTGGGTGGAGGAGCACCTTTTCCTCGGCCCGCCGCGCCGTGCGTAAACGCCCCCCGCCGCACCGTTTTGGGCCTTGTGCCGTGCGGCGCGACACCGGCACGTCCGCGGCGACAAATTTGGGCCTTCAGCCAGCCCGCCCATACGAGGCGGCATTCTTCTCCTCCAAGAACAACGAGGGCGAGATCGGAAGAGAACGAGAGAGAAATCCAAGGGAGGATCAGGAGATGCAGGCGAGCGGCTGCGTGATGAAGAGGGCAGTCGGCGAGAGCCACGAAGCGCTCCGCTTCGGGCTCGACGCCGGCGTCAAGGGCAGCCTCACGTCGGTACGTTGTGGCAAGTACGGCTGATCCAGCTATAGTGCGCCACCTCGTCCCTATCGGTGATGGTCCTCGCATATCATACGAAGCAAGTGTTGACGGAGTTATCGTGGCTGCTGGTAAACAGTACCCAGCCAAACAGCCACAACAAGTACGCCTCGAAGTGCCGCGACACCTGATACTCATTGACGTCTAGATCCTTCCGCTCGACCTATGCAGAAACAAAAAATTAATAAGCCCATCATATGGTAAGGATAGTGCATCATTAAACAGAACAAATGGATAGTACATATACCCAAAACTGTGAAAGCCACTGCATGGACAGGCCATGCTTCTGTCGCACTGGAAAGACGTGGTACGCTGGCGCTGCCTCAGTCGGAAGAACCGCGCCAAACCTGTCTAGTAAGTCGTCACGCCAGTTAGCAGGCGCATCGTGAGGGGAGACAACCTCTCCCACGATAGGCAGGTTGAGCAACATCGCGACGTCCTGCAGAATGGGTGCCATCTCCTCAAATGGGAGGAGGAAGGTGCGCGTCTCGGATCGCCATCGGTCTAGCAGAGCTGTCAGCAGCAACCGGTTGAACGGGAACCATCGTGATCGCTCTGGGCTGGCGTGGACCTTCCTGGCCTCCTCGACTGGAGCGCCATCCTCGTCAGTGGCCTCCACCATCCGCGCAAGAGGTAGAAGGCCGGCATCACTCAGCCTGCAAAGCACGAAGAAGTAAATAGCACAAATATCGTAAAAAGATGTGCCATAATTTGTACACAAACCTGTCTCTCTAGTGTGGGTCTAATATCCAAGCCTGTCAGGGTGTCCGCGTATGGACCACCCCTAACTGGGTCTCCTTGTCCCCATCCTCAGGAGGCGGGACACGATGGCTCATGCGGTGCTGCATGTCAATGTGCCAGTCCAGCAGGCCGATAGGCCAGTCTGAACCACCAAGGTCGCGAGTCATATCTGCAAACCAATTTGAAGTTAGCAATTATAACACAATTATTGATTTAATTATTAATAGCGTAGCTCCGAGAATTCTTCAAATCATTCCTAGCCGATTTCACATATGCTATTATGACTATTTAATTTATCTACCTATCTAAATAATGTTTGATCTCAGAGTTACTGAACTAAATTCTTCCCTCGTTGAACATATTCTTTTTTCGTAATTAGTAGACGCGTGATGATTTACTTACAGATATAAATAAATAAATCTTAAATAATAATTAAAGTAATTATACTAGGGTGTCCCTGTGGGATGTCTGAATTTTATTTTCGGTATTTGCGGATTTTTACGACTCAAATGCTATTTAAATCGACGCTTACAATTTTAATTGCTATGCATAATCTTAATCGTCGCATACTATTTTACATCTGCGCATGCTATTCTAATCATCATGAATAATTTTAAATATTTCGATGGCTATTAATTATTCTAAAAATTAATAATACTTATTACAGGAGGTTTCTACAATTTATAAGCGATTAACAAAATTAAATGAACCTTCAAATGCACATCAGAGCGATCTCAACGATAATACAATTATTAACAAATAAATATGTGTTACTTTCTAAACTACAAATTTAATGATTTCAGTTGCTATCCTAACATGTTTGAAAAATAAATATCCAAAAAATATAGAAAACTCACTATCGTTGATACGCGGATCACTCCTCTTCCTTTCTCTTCCTTCGTCCTCTCCTCCCTCCTCTTCTCTTTCTCCTTTCCTTTCTTCTTCTCTCTTTCTCTTCTCCCCTTTTTCTCTTTTCTCTCGACCGAATGGGGCAAATGAGCACCGCTTAGGCGTGGCCGAGGGGTTATATCCTCTAGTCGCCTAACGGTTGGGCGACTAGGGGCTTATCGCCTAACCGTTGGGTGACTAGGGATAATGTCGCCCAATTGTTGGGCAACAATGACTAGTCGCCCAATCGTTGTGCGACAAGGACATGTGTCGCCAACGGTTGGGCGACATATGGTCAAAACTACAAAAAAAAGGTATATTATTGTAATTTGGATTTAAAAATTGATTATTTAAAAAAATTCTAATGCTCAGTATGTACTGATGATGGAATTCTGTTTTATTAGGTTCCACAGCCCCCTGCCGCTTTGCCATCATCCATGCTAGGATACGAGGCGTTGACAGGTTCCTTGGATGATATTGGATTTGAGGATTACTTGAATGGTAAATCTTGCTGTCCATGCAGTATCTCCTTAAAATCATTTGGATCAATCCTCATGATTGTCTTTCATTGACACTGCACTACCTTTCATATTTATGTGCGTGCATGTTCTGCCTGACATGCTTGGACTATCATCCTGTCTTGTCAAAGTTAGTGATTACCATTATGTGCTTGTTTCTGATGCTCCAACTAGTAGTGGCTTCTTTTGCTTTTAATGAAATTCGCTGAAGTGAAATCAATGAATCTCTGAAGTGAAATTAATGAATCTGATTATCTCCTTCGGAAAATCATGAGTACTGAATATATCAATATGTTTTTCCTGCACTCCATTTTCTGTTCATTTGTATGTTATCGTGATTTACTTTAAAGCAGTAGGGATTAGGGAATTTGAATTATGTGATGTACTTGAGAGAGAATCAATTTTTTGAACAGTGAGAAGTATAATTATATTGTACTATGCTTTTATCTACTTTCAATAAGATGGAACTGGGGCATCGAGCAATGTCCTATTTGATCTAAAAAAAAGAATAATTAGAAGGTTTTTCTGTATGTGTTGTTATCCTTAGACTGGAGTAGTGATGATTGATTAATGGTTAATTGTGGATGGAAATCCTGTTCTGCTACCTGGTTTAGTTAACTAAACTAGTCTTGGTATCTTTGGTTAAGGGGGGAATTTATTCTTCGCAAGTCATCTTTCTGACCAGCCACATGTCTGTCTATCTTCTATACACACCAGTTGGCCATTGTCAATGTACTCTTTATGTTAATAGGAACTCCATGAATACTTTTGCTAATTTTCTTTCACATTTTGACTTTCTTTCCATGCCTCGAGATTCTGAGAATTTGCGTCCACCTGACATGCACAACGGGATGGAGGTTCACCTTGGCCTGTCGAAAGGACTTGTTTGCCCTATTTTCAATTAGTATTTCTTAGTATGTATTAAGTATTAACCTCTTGCCCAGTTTTCTGTAAGCACAGATAGTACTATGGATATTGGGTACTTGTGGAAGATTGCATTTTTTTTAACCGATGTATCAATTTAATATTGTCCTATTATAAGTATCACTATTTTGTTTTCTGGTGGCTCCACCTATGTGCTCAGGAAATTACCCGCTTTATGAAAAGTGCCACGTTGGAATAAAATAAATGTGAAGATTAGAACATATTATATATATGCGTATGTTCCCTTGCTTCGGCTGTTTAAATATGAAAACTATTTATGGGTGAATTGTACATCCGGTAACTACCATTTAACAACGTCGTAATAGTACTACTCGTCAGAACGTGCTGTCCAAACATACTCATTTGGACTGTAGATTCAGAAACAGAATACTACCTGTTTGTAGCCGTAAATACTCAATTATGTTTAATTTGCATTACTCAATCAAATCAGTATGAACAAAAGGCACTGGAGAACAGCTACGCCAGGAGGAAGGAAATGCTGTTGATATATGCCATGTACAATGCATTTCGGAAATGTATATATTTTGTACAGCCTTCGTTTAAATTTTGCACATACCTTGTCTTTTAATCATATTTGTGGTGTGTTTACCTAATATATCTTTGCTGGGGAAGTCTCCTGTATGAAAACCAAAAGTCAAATGCAAAAACCAAAAAACAAAAGGCATATTATTTCCTTTTCATTGCTCAGCAGATGAGACATTCTGGATTTGACCGTAGCTACAAATCCATATGCCCATCAATTTGCCAAACACAACAATGCTGTGGAACAGATCAACCGAGAGCAAGCCATCGGAGTTTTCCTCTTGGAAGCTGCGTACCAGTAACACAAAAACTCACCATCAAATGTTACCAAAATGCGAGACAAATTTGGACGCCAACCAGATCGAAGTACTGGCCTTACTTACCTGCATCGCATGGAAACAAGCCATGCGCATTGTCCCAAAAACTGCGTGTTTCTTGGGAGATTACCATTGCCTCGATCTGCTGTTGCTTATACCTTAGCCGGCAAAGGCCTCTCTCTAGTTGGAAGAACACAATGATAAAGAGAGAAATGATAGTCTATTAGCCGGCAGCTGAGACATCTTATAGAAGGGTAAAAGGACATGCATTCATTCTTCAAATATTAGAAGTAGCATCATACATTGTTTCAAGAAACTTTGAAGTTTCAAGGATTATGAACCGCTACAGTCCTTAAACCGAACAGAAAAATATCAATATTTGATATCTTGGTGCCCCAACTTAACTAAATGCTAATTTGATGCTAGTTCAAGCACATGACCATTTCTCATTCGGCAGGCCCTGTTCTTTTGGGCTGTGACTGATGATCTTTATCTGCATTTTTTGATCTGACATGGATAACGCACGCAGTTTTGAGCTCAAGAAGCTGTTTGGAGAATCCGTTTAAAAAAACGTCACGTTTATTTTGATTTTTGAAGAATCCAAAAGACAAATGGTAAAACCAAAAGCTCAAAAGAACGGTCTTGTACTCCGAAAGGGTCTGATAATTTCTTCTTTCCAGTACACAAATTCAATAATTAAAAATGCAGTTTCAGTGGCAAAAAATACTTTATCAATCCACATCGGACCTGCTCTCTCTTATAAGTTATTCTAATTAAAATTCGTTACTTCAAGTGGTACCCGGATGGAAAACCGCTGTAGTAGTTGCACGATGTTGTTGGCCTGTTACCCTGGTTTCACTCGCCTTCACCAACTGATTAGCGAAACAATTCTTATATTACTCAAAAGATCAATGAGGAGTAATTAGAATCCCTAGACTTTGCCCTTCGGTGGACCTGGTGTTCATACCAATTAGATTTGGTCTATCAAACTTGCATAATAAGATTTGTGCATTTGTTTTTCAAGCTCAGAATTGTTGCTGATCTCATCATTATTAATTTAACACAAAAATTTGTTCTCCGGTGGAGATCAATAACAACGCCCCCAACACCGACATATAAGTCTTTGGCCCTATTTGTTTGGTCTGCCGCTTATTAGTCTAATAAATAGTTATCGCCGAAAGAATTTAAAGTAAAAAAAACTAGCTAAAAAGTCAAAAAGAACGGCCTTTAACCACTAAACTACTACATGATTCTTACGTGGAGCTTTTCTTGAAGTCATGTATCGATAGAAGTGCAAAAATCTTGTTTGTTCAAACCAGGGGATTTTACCTTGGTATCCAAGAAGTATTCAATTCAAGGTATGAACCCCATGTCCTTTCTTCGCTAGATAGCCAACCAAGCTCTTGCCACCCATTATGAGTCATTAGAAGTAGCTTATCGGAATAGTTTTTTTAAAGTAGTTTATCAATTTATTAACATTCAATTTATTCGTATAAATGCTCGTATTAAAGCAAAAAAATCATTAACCACAGTTAAAAAAAACCATGGCTTTATATAGGCAGTTGGGAATAGCAAGAGAGGAGGACCAGCGAGTGGTGTACTACTGCCTTCCCCAGCTCTGATCCAACTTTGAACGACAGTTGTGGCAAAATGGCCAAATGTACTGATGGTCAATCATTGTCTCTGCCCAAGCCAATCAAAACGCACTGGCCACGGCCTGCCTGCCTGCCCGGGAGATTGCTGCCGAAATATCCGAGTGCCGGCTTGTGTTGTTAAAGGGGACTGTTTCGTTTGAATCATGGGACAGACATTAGCCCTGTTTGAAACGCACATATATTTTTGCAGGAATTTAATACATTCCTGCCAACATTTCTATCAGAATCTTCCGTTCTAAACAAGGTTTAAATAAAATGTAATCGGATCTTAGCTCGATGTGCTCAACATACCTCAAGACGCCCCCTGAACTACACACGCTAAGTGCTCTCTTGTACGCAGAACCGAGCTTCAACAAATATTCTCAAAGGCCCCGTTTTCTTCTTCTTCTTTTGATTTCTTTAAAAATCGAAATAAATGTGATGGTTTTTAAAACAGATTCTCCAAACAGTTTTTCGAGTGTAAAATCGTATGTATTATTTACATGGATTTCTCTATTGTCCACCGCCGTCTCAAAAACATAGATACAAATCGTCTACCATAACTAAGGGGGTGATCATTTTAGCGATGGTTTCTGGCTTTTGGCTGAAATTTCACTGTACCTGGTTTTTTTACTGTAGCTGATTTGGCTTTTTAGGTATAATTAAATTTAAAAAAGTGTAAAAATAGAAAAAAATTGTTAGCCCATCACGGACAATGCAAAGGAACATGGAAAAAAAGAAAAATGTGAAAAAGCCTGAAAAATCTAAAAAAAATTCAAAAAAAGACGAATTACTGAATAGTGAAAAAAAAAGTTGAACCTGAAAAAAAACTGAAATGAGCGGGACCTAAAAAGAACAGGACGAAAGCTCCACACTCTAATTTTAGGGTACAGTGATCTGGTCTATGGCCAAATGATAAGTGGTGTCGTTGTGCTCCCGCCCACCCGAGTTCCAACCCTAGGATCGACTCAAGGTGCCTACTGTCTTTCTTCAATGAATGCTACAGCTTCCGAACTTTTTTTTAAATAGAGTTTTGTGTAAGCCTTAGGTCATGCTTAGAACGTGGTAATTTTACAAGATTTTTACATAAATTTCATAAGAAACGCTTTAATTCACACAAAAATCGAGAAAGAATCCGGCGTTCCAAGCAGGACATTAGATGTATAAATGCAGACTTGTTCCCGTGCAACCCCGTTATGTTGTCATTTTCACGCTTTTATTTCCAAGAAGAATACTAACAAACTCCTCCTTTTGTCGATTTCGCTCTAGAAATCAGCAATGCCAAGGATAAAAAGATGCATCATGCATGCAATGCAACAACTGGACATCACGGTGGATTCTTAGAACTTTTTGGTGGTGCTTCATCTAGCTTTGGTGGTTCTTTTTGTAGTTTTTTTGAGAAAAAAAAAATAAAATTAAGAAAAATTTTAAAAACCGTTATATCATCACGGACAATACAAAAGAGATAAGGAGAAAACGAAAATACAAAAAAGGTAAAATAAGTCAAAATTAGAAGTTGATGCATTCTAAGCAGTGAAATTTGTATCGGTGACAAAATTTTATCGAATGGTAGCGATAACGCCAATAACCGGTTTTATCAAAAAAAATTCGGCCAAAATTTTTTTGAAATTTAAATTAGAATTTTGTGAAAAAAATTAAATTTTTGAGAAAAAAACTATAGATACTTGTCTAGATAAACTAGATGTTTATATATATACATAAAATAGACATGAAAATGAAGTTGAAATCTGATGTATTTCGTATTTAAATGAATTGTATTTGAAATGTGGGCTCACAAGCAAAATCCTCTGAAATATTTAGCTTACCGGCTCTCACCGATACAGCCGGTTATCGCCGATAACAGCCAAAATTTTGGTGAAATTATTTTTACTGGTTCTAAGTGGCTTCTAACATAAATTAGCCAAAAAAAAACTCATAAACTCAAACCGTTTAAAGCGGAACCAAAATTACAGCTCCGTTTGTCCTCACCACTACACCACCCACTGCTACTTTCCAGCGCTGCTACGGCAAAAATTAACCTCACCAAGTCAGGACCTGACCCTGCTGCAACGAAACCGCACTAACTGCTAACTAAAAAAGACCAATTCACCAGCCTAACCGCCGAGCTTACCGCGTCATCCATGGAGCAGCAAGCAGCGCAAAGATGGTGGTGAAGTGTCCTGCACTCCACACTCAGCGTCAGATTCCGAGCTAGCTCTCCCCACCAGGACCATCAAGGGATCGAGCGCGGCGCGCCCCCACCACCCGCCTTGTCCTCCTCCTCTCCCTCCATGCCTTGTCCTGGCCTCTTGCCATTTGGTATTTAGCCATGGCGTAGGTGGCCGGCACAGCGCGCCATTGCCCCCGCCTGCTCCTTGCCCCAGGCCGCTAGGCTACACTGCTGCTACAGTAGAGGCATTGCCTTTGCCCTGTTGTTTCTTGCTCTTCTCTGCTCGTCATGGCCACGGCCGGGTTGCAGCTGCGGCGGCTTCTTGGGAGCCTCTGGTTCCTGGCGTCCTTGTGCCTGGGCCCGGCGGTCGGCGGCGTTGGCGGCGCAGGGAAGGCGGCGGTCGCCGCCGTGGAGGGGCGGTACGCCATTGCGGCGACGGACGAGGACTTCGTGTGCGCGACGCTGGACTGGTGGCCGCCGGACAAGTGCGACTACGGCACCTGCAGCTGGGGCTGCGCCTCCCTGCTCAACCTGGTGACCAGCTTCTCCACACCCGCCCCCCCCCCCCCCACCCACCCACAATTCTTGCTCAGTCTCGCAAACTTTCTTCAGTAACCCAAGAACACGGCGAGTTGACGCTTTTTTGCTTTCGCGCAGGATCTTTCCAACAAAATCTTGCTCAATGCCGTGAGAGGTAGGCAACGAGCTGCCGTTCCATAGATGTTTCAAGTGCCATGGCACGCGTGTGTAGCAGTTGCTCATCTTTGCCAATGCGGTGAATTTTTTTCCAGCGTTCTCGCCGCTGAAGCTCCGGCTGGGCGGCTCGCTGCAGGACAAGGTGGTGTACGGCACCGGCGACGCCCGGCGGCCGTGCACGCCGTTCGTCAAGAACACGTCGGAGATGCACGGCTTCACGCAGGGCTGCCTGCCTCTGCGTAGGTGGGACGAGCTCAACGCCTTCTTCCAAAAAACCGGGTAAATTTTAGTCTCAGAAGCAGAAAAAATTTTCATTTCAATTATTTGGGTTGTGAGAATCAGATGATGCTACCCAACTGCAGTGCGAGAATTGTGTTCGGGCTGAATGCTCTGAACGGCCGGGTTCCTTTGCCGGATAGGTCCTTGGGTGGACCATGGGATTACACCAACGCAGCATCACTGATTCGTTACACTGCGAGCAAGGGATATAAAATCCATGGATGGGAGCTTGGTATGCTAGTAACTGTTCGATATGCTTTGTTTGGGCACTAATTGGTCGGAAAGATAAGAGATGCTGATGCACAACATCAGTTGAGTTAATGTTCAGATTACCAAGCGCACCAAGTAGAGGAACAGGCTGAACATTCTTGGCCTTGTCTTTCACTTTTTGAAAATGCTGTATTGCTTATGAAGCAAGAACTTCTCTCCATGCAATTCAATCAGATGATGAATTTGGGAACTTAATTGTGTGCTCTCCTTGCAGGAAATGAACTTAGTGGCAGTGGAGTTGGGGCTCGAATTGGGCCTGACCAATATGCTGCAGATGTGATCACCCTGAAATCAGTAGTCGACAACATATACCGAGGCAATCCATCAAAGCCACTGGTGCTTGCTCCTGGAGGCTTCTTCAATGCATCGTGGTTTACTGAGCTTATTGTCAAAACCAGGCCAAATCTTCTGAATGTGATCACCCACCACATCTACAATTTAGGGCCAGGTATGCTCACTACCACCTGCCAATAAATTGATGCATGAATCAGAAAGTGAACAAGTGTGTCCAACATTGATCGTCGCAGGAGTGGACACGCATCTGATTGAAAAGATCCTCAATCCATCTTACCTCGATGGAATAGCAAGCACATTCAGCGATCTTCAGGGGATACTGAAATCCGCAGGGACATCGACTGTTGCATGGGTTGGCGAGGCTGGAGGGGCTTATAACAGTGGCCACCACCTTGTCACTGATTCATTCGTGTTCAGTTTCTGGTAAGCTAAGAACTTATGAAAGTGTTAAATTCTGTAGCTGTTATCAATGAAGATTTTCTTAGTGGGTTGTGATTTTCAGGTTCTTGGATCAGCTTGGCATGTCAGCAAAGTACGACACAAAGAGTTACTGCAGGCAAAGTTTGATTGGTGGGAACTATGGCCTGCTGAACACAACAACATTCGAACCAAATCCTGACTATTACAGGTAAAACACTTGATGCTCTTGAATGATTAACAAGTAGGTAAAAGCACTTTAAATGAATACTTCCCTGGTAAGAGTGCAAACAAGATTTTGATGCCTTTGTCCTTTATGTGCAGAATTATCCCAACAATTAGAACCTAATAGCTACTCAATGGCTAAGCTAAGAATTGGTTCCACTGCATACAATCTTGCATAATCAAAGTGTGGAATATGCCATTTTCATGATGTTTCTTTCTTTCCACTTTTTTTCTTTTTTGCCACAGCGCTCTACTATGGCATCGCCTCATGGGAACTAAAGTTCTAGCCACAACATTCGGTGGCACCAACATGATTCGCGCTTATGCACACTGCGCAAGAGATTCTGTAAGCAATTCAGATAGCCAACACCTTTTCATTAGCGTAATGACATAAATCTCATCTACTAATCACATTTATGCCTAACCTTTCCCTTAAATGTTCAGCCAGGAATAACTCTACTGCTGATCAACCTCAGTGGCAACACCAGAAGCCAAGTGTCTGTGGTAAGTGAAGGTGCCCATGCACACAGTGTAAAGAAGCATGGCAGAAAGACCAGGCACATCCCTGGTTTTGTTGAGGCAGCTGCTGCCATGAGAGAGGAGTACCATCTCACTCCCAAAGATGGCAACTTGCAGAGCCAAGTCATGATGCTAAATGGCAGGGCCTTGGTTACTGATGCAAATGGAAACATCCCAAGACTGGAGCCTGTCAAAGTGGATGCAGCAGAGCCCATAGGTGTGGCTCCCTACTCCATTGTGTTTGCTCACATCCCCCATTTCTCTGCCCCTGCCTGTAGTTAGATTGGATCATGATTGGTTTTGGTGTGATTTTTGTTGTGATTGTTATGGGAAAGTAGAAGTATGGGTAGCTAAGCTTGTCCATCCCAAGATGAAGTAAGCTGCAAGGCTGAAAAGTAGTGATTTTGTGTTCTCTCTTCTTTTTTTTTGGAGACCGTGATTTCGTGTTCTTTAGTTGTAAAAGGTTGGAAAAGAAAATTGATATGATGGCAAAAGTGGAAAGGGGAAATGCCCTTTCCCATTATCCTTCACTCCCTTGTTTGGATGGAAAAGTAGCGAGAAGGTAGACAGATAAATCAAAGGTAAGTAACGAGGAAATTTGTGATAATCGAGAATAATAGGTTGATCTGCTGCAAGTATTAACTACAGTACTTTAAGCTCTATAGTTAGTTACCTACAGAGAACGAAGATCCAGAGTTTGCTAGTGATCTTATGTAGATCAATTTGGATTCTTGTGCAATAGAGGGACGCATTTTTGTATTGCTTGCATTACACTACACGCGACAGATTACGCAATGTTAGATGGAAGACGACCATCCAATTGCAAAGCAGATTTGATGCAGAGGAATAATAGACTTACCAGGTGACATGCAACAACATCATATCATTGTTCAAGAGTTCAACATTATCGTCGTCATCAAGGGACGAGGAAAATTTGCCACACAAATAGCAAAGAGGTCGGACATCTGGTCTCTTCTACATGGAGCTACAAGCCACAAGAGTAAGACTAACGAAACACCTCCAAGAGGCCAAAGAAGAGACAGGCAGCAATCCTGAAACGACATGAGACCAAAAGAACAGCACAACATACGAACTGGCAGGGAGTTATTCGTGATGTCCATATAGATCATAGTCCTGCTGCTGCTGCCCTTGGAATGTTCTTTAGAGGTACTTGAACAGCAGGCCACCGTGCGTGGCGAAGAAAGGAGCGAACACGAGGGACTCGACTGCCATGAGCTTGATGAGGATGTTGAGGGACGGGCCCGATGTGTCCTTGAGGGGGTCGCCAATGGTGTCGCCGATCACAGCAGCCTTGTGGCAGTCTGACCCCTTAGGGCCCAGGGATCTTGCGTGCTCGCTAGCACCGGCCTAAACAAGCAAGGAAGAAGTTGATGACAAAGGAAGACTCACGATGGATACTGACTCGTCAATCACCATCAGATCAGGGCTTCAGAGCATTTACCTCAATGTACTTCTTCGCATTATCCCATGCACCACCAGTGTTGGAAGCAGAGATGGCAATCTGTCAAAAACGAAATACATAAATCCCTTGAACTAACAGATTCACAAAAGTAAACAACGGAAGAAAAGAAAAGTGACGGATACCTGTACTCCAGAAACAAGAGCACCAGCCAGAACACCAGAGAGAGTCTCCACACCGAAGAGGGTTCCAACAATGAGGGGGGTGAGCATGACCAAAGTACCAGGAGGAATCATCTCCTTGATGGAAGCATCAGTAGAGATCTTGACACAGGTGGCATAGTCAGGCTTGGCAGTTCCCTCCATCAGCCCAGGAATGGTGTTGAACTGCCTGCGAACCTCCTCAACCATCTTGAGAGCAGCACTTCCAACACTCTTCATTGTCATGGCAGAGAACCAGTATGGAAGCATGGCTCCAACTATCAAACCAATGAAGACCTTTGGAGACAGGACATCGACGACCTTCACTCCAGCTCTGCTGACAAAGGCGCCAAAAAGCGCCAGGGACACCAGAGCAGCTGATCCAATGGCGAAACCCTACAAAGGAATATGGATGGTTGAGTTACCGAACCAATACAAAGACTTTCTCTACGAAACCACAAACTCCGAATGCACAATTGCTTACGAATCTAATAGCTCATGTATTATCAAATGCTTAACTTACCTGCAATGCCAAAGATCAGCAACAGTAAAGTATAGTGAAGTAAACAATTTTTAACCAATAAATGTACATTGCACAATTTTACCTTTCCAATAGCAGCAGTTGTGTTGCCAGCAGCATCAAGAGCATCAGTTCTCTCACGGATTCTGTGGCTCATACCGGCCATCTCAGCAATTCCACCAGCATTGTCACTAATGGGACCATAAGCATCAATAGCAAGGCCAGTAGCTATTGTGCTAAGCATGCCGAGAGCAGCAACTGCTATGCCGTACATTGCAGCAATAGAGAAACTGACATAGATGCTGACAGCAATAGCGAAAATTGGGATAATAACTGACTTGTATCCTAGAGCAAGACCGAATATGACATTAGTGGCAGCACCAGTTCTGCAGGAATCTGCAACATCTTGCACAGGGCTGCCACAAAGAAACATATGAGGGTTAAAACTCTAACATAGAAATGACGAAAGAGAAGCATAATTAGAAACTAATAGGTTTCTTACCTGTACGCATTGCTAGTGTAGTATTCTGTCACAAAACCAATGATCAGACCAGCCCACAGACCAATTGCAACACAGAAGAACAAGCCCCTGAGAAGTCATGACAATTTATTAAGAACAGAGTACATTTCACAAACGAATAACAAAGAATGACAAATAACTTACCAGTTGGTCACTTCCTTCTGAACACCAAAATTGAAGATTGTAAACTTAGCTGGAAGGGCCAACCAGCTGATTATCGCAATACCAACAGTCATTAAAGCAGTGGAGATGATGAGCTGCTTCTTTAGAGCAGGTTCAATTTCTTTCACAGCCTTTATCTCAAAGAAATCGGTTGCAAAGAGTGTAGTGATCAAGCAGACGATGATGCCGACAGAGCTCACAAGCAGTGGGTAGCACATCCCAGTGAAATCATGGTTAATTCCAAAAGATGAGATAGATGCAACAACGAGAGCAGCACAGGAAGATTCTGCGTATGACCCGAAGAGATCTGATCCCATACCAGCAATATCACCAACATTGTCACCAACATTATCAGCAATCACCTGCAAACAAGACTAGCAAGTTCAGCAAAGGAAGTGCCATGACCCATAATAGTCACCATATAATAGCTAGAACTGTCTGCTAATTCCCTAAAAAATATTAGCCCAAAACAGAGAAGAAAACTCACAGCTGGGTTCCTAGGATCATCTTCAGGAATGTTCCTTTCAACTTTGCCAACAAGATCAGCACCAACATCAGCAGCCTTTGTGTAAATACCTCCTCCAACTCTTCCGAAGAGAGCCATGGAAGACCCACCAAGACCATAACCAGTGATGGACTCAAAAAGACCCTCCCAGTCATCACCGTAATACAACTTAAATACGTTAATGGCAATGTAAAGAACCACGAGACCACTTGATGCTAGCAAAAAGCCCATAACTGCACCGGAGCGGAAAGCGGTGATAAATGCCTTCCCAACACCCTTCCTGGCTTCCAGGGTAGTTCTGGCATTGGCATATGTGGCGATCTTCATTCCAAGGAAACCAGACACCAAAGAGGTGATCGCTCCAAGCAAGAAAGATGCAGTGCTAAAGAGCGCATTGAAAAGAGCTGGCTTGCAGTACTTGCCCTTGCTATAGGTGCAGGGCTGGCTCTTTGTGCTGAATCCCTCAACCGAACCAAGGAAGAGGAAGATCACAACAGCGAAGATTGACATGAAAATACTAACATATTGGTACTCAGTGAAAAGAAATGATGTTGCTCCTGCTCATAGAAGAAAGTCAATTGTTACATACAAATCGTACGATCAATCTCAAAAGGACCTAGTAGATGAAGTGTTTTATTACATTACACAATGCACATATTAGATTGCAATGGCCATATACACTATGATAATAAAATAACTTATTTTGTCAAACCACGCACATGAGACTGAACACTATTACCTTCGGTCCAATTTTATCTTCTGGCATCAGTAATGAAATACATAGGTAAACCTACAGGGTAAAGACTTGGCACATTCAACAACCAAACGTTAACCACCCACTGCCGCTGTACATCTAGGAAAAAGTAACAAACCCATGCCAAAATCCTAGCAGATTTTTCCAGAAATAGCTCTTCCTGTGTCCCCATCCCAATCAAAGAAAAAGGGGTCAGGTCAAGATTGGTGACAGATGTAATCAGACCCACCACAAATGGGACACGTATCAGATGAGCAGTAGGCCATCCATACTGATCAAGATGGCAAGCTCACAAGTCTAGAGATAAACAACACGTCGGTGACAGATGGCCGATATCCTTATCCAAGAACCAGGCGTTTCAGGTCAGATCAACCTAGCACCAGGACACTGGAGTCCAGTTATATTAATTAAGGTAAGCTCAAGTCAGCCTAATCACGACGTGTTCAACCTGCTACGTTTGACAGATCCATCACGCACCTTCCACTACCAAGTTATGACCTACAGAAAGATACAGCATGCTCCAACAGAACATGTCCACTGAAAGCTACGTCTTTACTACAGCACCGACACAGGGCAAGAGCACCGCTTGAGGCCTTTATCGAAGCCTCGATTTAGCACCAACCACAAGCATCTAAAATCAATTTTCAGATTTACGAGCCCCACCCCACTCGGAGTCGCATAAACCAAAATCTAGTAACAAACAACACTAGCACGGGAGCCCCCACTTGAAAAAAAAAATACAGATTTAGGACAAGGCAGGAGTGACTAAAATATCGCAAAAGTACATGGTCTGGAGAAAAGCAATTCTATTTGGCAGCCCCCACAAAAGAACCAAAAGCTCCAACGCGAGGATTTGGCTTCCATTGCATAAAAACTCCAATTTTTAACACCGCTTCAGATCAGCTTTTCCACGAGTTTCTTGATTCATAACGCCATTTAGTGCAAAAAATACTTGAGGAGCTCACTGAGCTAAAATTTGGAAGTTTCCCATCAGATCAGCAGTAGAATGAACCAAGCGATAGAACAGACAACCAAAATCCGAACCGTTTACTCTGAAAGATCGGACATCTCGATAAAATTCTACTATCCAAAATACGAAAAAAAGGGCAACATTATCCCGGTCAAAAACGTGCGGAAGCGGCGTCTTTCTCCGCTAAAACGGCCATGGAACGCGCGGATGTAAAGGAACCAAGCGACGCCCCCAGATCTGCGAGAGACCCCCGCTCACCTTCGGAGATGGCGTTCTGGATCTCGGCGCACTTGACGACGACGTTGTGGTCGTTGAGGCCCTCCTCCTCCTCGATGAGGTAGTCCCCGTACCCGCCGTTCTTGCTGCCGCCGGACGCGGCCGCGGCCGGCGAGAGTTTCACCCGCGAGACGAGCACCCACTGCACGACGGCGAAGGCGATACCGACGACGGCGGCGACGGGGATTAGCAACTCGGTGGCGAGCACCGAGAGGATCGCCATGGCGCGCGCTCAGCAGCGGCCAAAAACCCTAACCCTACGTGGGAACGGAGGCGAGCGGGAGGCGGCGGCCGATGGGGTAGGGGTGCCCGGGGTGACGCGTCTCGCTCTGCACGCTCTCCTGTGTGCTCGCGAGGCGTGTGCTTATATAGCGGCGGAGGTGTGCGCGATGCGAGTGTGCGGTAGCGAGGAGAGGGAAACGGGAGTGGAGCGCGATTGAGAGGGATGGGAAGGGGCTAAGTGTAAGATTTTCATGCCTGTAGTGGTCACTTCGTTGTAATTTTGCGGGGAAGGTGGGCTGGATTTTTTGCGCCTTTTCTGGTGGCAGGTGGGCCCGATAAATATATTTCCATTTTCTTTTCTTAGATTGGCGGGAGAGATCAGCTGAGGGTAGTTTGCACTTAAAGCTTACTGAACGATCAGGGCCTAGTGTCTGTTTTTTTTCTTTCGACTTATTTAAATTAAAAATTATTTGAAATATATTAACTTTTAATTTTGGTTTATTTAGTTTTTTATTTCGTTTTTACCTTTTCTTTTGCATTGTTCGTGATAATATAATGGTTTTTTGTTGTTTTTCTTTTTTTAAAATTTCTTTTAATTGAATAACTCAGAAAAATCTAATAGCCGCTACAGTATAATTTCAGCAAAAAAACTAACAGCTAAAGCCATAAGTTAAAAGCTTAAGCTCTTTGGTGCAGATCCTTTCCCAATTTGTGTGAAACATAGCCTATTAGCGCATGGTACAAAAAATATATGTAGAAGTTAAAAATATGTTTATATAGATATATACACACCACATTCATTGAACTATTCACACAAATATCATTGTAGCCATTTTTTTAAATTTAACTTTTGAACATTCGTTTTTGCAAATCTAGTATCCTCTATAAACCTACCGAGCTTAGCATACACCTATCAAGCTAAGAGAGCTGAGCATGCGACTTATCGAGCTACAGTAGCTCGGTAGGTCACCTACCAAGCCCCTATGCGCGGTGGTGTCGAGTGGCCCCACATAATAGCGCTTTTAATTAGCAATAAATACATTTAATTATTACAAATCACATTTTATTAGTGCTTTGATTAGTGCTAATTAAAAGTTAATCATATTATATTTAATGCTTTAATTAGTGCTAATTGCATTTAGTTAGTGCTAATCATAATTAATTAGTGCTAACCATATCATTAATTATGGGTGCACAATATTTTATTGCACTTACAGAGTGGTGTCTAATCTTGTGAACCTCTCACATCATGGCATGCACAATAAATTTTTTAATTAAATTTGAAAGTATTTTATAGTGACTGAACAAATGAGCACTACTATGAGAAAATCATAGTTTATATCTACACTTCCAATATTTCTTTTAAGAATTCACTTCTAATATTGGCTATTTACTATAGTTGTTTTTGAAAAGTATATGTAGACATTAATATTTTATTCGTATAAAATTAAAAATCTATCACGAGATAGATTTCAGGATTTACTCCTTTCGCTACTGTCTCACTGCAGAGATAAGGCATGAGGTCATAAGTGCATTACGTATCACACTCCTATCGCTTCTATCACGTGCACACATCTCTTCTCACTTTTTCTACCGCTTGTCACCTCTTTCTAAAATCCACTTTTTTCAATAATTACTGTTTATTTTTAGTCAAAAACTATAGCTAAAAATCATCAGCAAAAACTAATACGAACACCCCGATAATAAGGTAAGAACTAGAGCTAGACTAATCTAGGTTGTAACTTGTTGGAACAAATTAGCAAATAGAGGAGGTTTCTTCTAGCGCTAGTCACGAATTTAATGGATCAAAGTGCATGCACCTGGTTAATAAGGTATGCTACCTTATCCTAGTACAAAAATTTGTTTAACCGTTGTACTGGTTGGTACTTGTTGCAAAGCTACTATCTGAATATTCAAAGGCAAGCACATGTATATGTTAAACTGCCAACATTTTTAAAATGTATTATTATTGTCAGTACCGATCTTCTCCATATGGTGTTATTGTAAGGCAACAGTAGGTTTGACACTTGGAATCCTTAGAACGATAAAATAAAATATAATAATTGGGGGTTTTTGTAATGGCCAATGTAATATGGTTTGTATGACTGAATCTTGTGAATAATAATATGTAATTAAGTACAACAATCATACACATAATTAGCGATTAATTAAGCGTATGATCTAATTAAATACAATTAGTACTAATGAAAGCACTAATGCTTTGATTAGCACTAATTGAATACGCTTATTTCTAATTAGTTGCGATTAGTACTAACTAAAACACTAATTAAAGCCTCCATAGGGCTGACACCTGCTATCACGCATGGGGGCTCGGCAAGTGTCTACTGACCTATTGTAGCTAGCAGATACCTACCGAGCTCGGTAGGTTTATAGAGGGAGTTAGATTTACAAAAAAGAATGTTTCGAGATTAAATTTGAAAAAGAATAGTTATAGTGCCAAAAAAATGGTCACTCACCCTTTTTCTTTCACTTGATATGTTGGAAAATTTTAGATTGAGTTTGCACTAATGTGTAATTTGTGTTGGACATTGTCTATGTCATATTGCAATCTTCGAATCCATTTCAAGTCTGGCAAACTTGGCTTGGCCTAAGCCTTCGTCTTAGATAATTGTAGGTACAAAAAATAAGTTCTTCGCTTCAATTAGTTCTGGTTCGATGCAAATAATTAGCCAAGTTATTGGTCTCTTTTTTTCAGCGTTAGTTTTTAGTTTTTCTATAGGAAAATACTTTTCTACATTAACTAATTTTCAAATAGAGTATCTTTTTAAAGTAGTATTCATAAGTTGACTATAGTAGATAATATAGTGATTGTATATATATTGATCAAAATCGTATATAAATTTCTCTTACTTCGTACTCTTTCTTAAGCATCTCTATCAATTATTACTATTTATCAGTTATTGTTAAAAGATATCGATCATAGCTCAAAAGAACAGGCTAATCGTTGTGCTGAATAATGGAGTCACGACACGTCAGTACGTCAGCGCTTATGGTTGTGCTCAAAACGGGTTAAAACCAGTTTCTGCTTCTGACTTCTGTTTTTTTTTTCACTATTCAGTAATTTCGTCTTTTTATGTTTTTTTAGATTTTGGAGCTTTTTTGCCTTTCCTTTTTCCCCGTATTCCTTTGTATTGTCCGTGATGGGCTAATATGTTTCTTTTCTATTTTTACATTTTTAATTTAATTATACCAAATAAGCTAACTCAGCTACAGTAAAAAAAATAAGCCAGCTACAGTAAAAACAGCCATAAGCCAATGCTAAACTGAGCGCTACCTACATATATGGATTCTCATTCCATTACATGGAAGCATCCAGTACCCAGCCGTTTATCGCAGTCCTTCTTTACGTAAGATAACTTTATTTTGTCTGTTTTTTCAGCTATGACTTAGTAGTTTAATAAATAATTATTAAAAGAAGTAAAAGCTAAAAATCTAGTGGATTTAAGGGAGTGTTCAGAATGGCGGTGGCTTATGGTTTTTACTGTAGCTGACTTATTTTTTTACTGTAGCTGAGTTGATTTTATTTGGCATAATTAAATTTAAAAAATTAAAAATAAGACAAAACAAACAATGCAAAGGAATACGAGAAAAAAATAAAAAAAATAAAAAAAACCAAAAAAAGACAAAAGTTGAAACAGTAAAAAAAACTGACATTCAACGCAGAAGCCAGTCGCGTAGCGCTTCGGAGCGTGCCCTAAGTTGGGGGTGTTCGGTCCAACTAACAAGGGCCACAAGAACAACATGCCTTTAGGTGTTTTTTGAATGAGGAGATTGAGCTCAAATTTAAACTAAGTTCTGACCAAATCCTTCTCATCCAGATAGGCCTATATCTCCACTATGGGGCCGGGTGAGATTCGAATATGGCGTAACTTATTTTTAAATGATGTCTTTTTAAGATAGGGTCTACAGGTCGATTGTACTATATATTGTATCGACTTCAACTGTATCAGTCAAAATCGTATGTGACTGTCTTCTTTGTAATCTTTCTTATGAACAGTCAGAATTCAAAAATCATAAATCAAAAACCATAAGTTATAACCCAAAAGAACTCATCTAAGGCCAAGTTCTTTTCGGCTTATGACTTCTCTCATAACAAACAAATGAGATAGCTTCTCCACAGCTGTTTTGAAGTGGTTTATCGGGACAGTCTTTTTGAAGCGATTTATCGACATTTAGCTTTTTCACATAATCATTTATGCTATGACCAATAATCATAAGTCGTAACTAAAAAAAATCCATCCTTAGTTTGAGATGACCTTTCTCTTGTAGCTGGGCTGTTCGGAGCACTAATGCTTGACAGGGACCTTCTATCCTACCAGCTCGCTGCTGGTGCTTTATAATTCAGTGGTTGCACAAAACCACAATCATGCATGTCCTTTTTGCGTTCCAAATTTGCAGGTTATCCGAGAAGTTGGTTGTTTAGCCCTCATCCTCCCATCTCGAGAATTGCAGGCTCTAGCATATTGTTCAGAAAAATCCTTTAATTAACCTAATTTTATGTCTTTTATGGGCACGAGATCTCTAAACTTTTCTAAAGTGTGTGACATCAATTAATCAGGCTTTACTGCTATGCCATTTTATGATTTCTCAAGAACCACACTACTCTGTTAACAATGGAGTAAAAGATAGACAACCACGTGTAGGATGTGAGGATACACGTCTTCCAAATGTGCTTCATCCGTGGTCAGTGATGCAATGGAGCACCAACATACAGAAAAAAAAAACACATTTAGAATCTTTTAGGGGGTGATCTTTTAGAGATGACTTTTGGCTTTTAGCTGAAATTTCACTGTAGCTGACTTTTTTTTACTGTAGCTGATTTAGCTTTTTGGGTATAATTAAATTTAAAAAAATGTAAAAATAGAAAAAATATATTAACCTATTACGGACAATGCAAAGGAACACGGGAAGAAAAGAAAAATGCAAAAAAGCTTAAAAAATTTAGAAAAAGATAAATTACT
Organism: Melocanna baccifera; assembly: GCA_036346265.1. NCBI lineage: Eukaryota > Viridiplantae > Streptophyta > Magnoliopsida > Poales > Poaceae > Melocanna > Melocanna baccifera. The sequence continues at coordinate 2,238,953 of CM070691.1, read as the reverse complement.
GAATAGTGGAAAAAAAGCTGAAACTGAAAAAAAGTTGAAACGATCACCCCTTAGATTAGTCGCTGAAAGCACTTTCATAATCTCACACCTCTCTTATAAATGCTAGGAACATGTAACTAGAGAATCAACGATGGAAGCATCAAATAAAAATTGCACATTGGAAACAGTATATGTCCGAAATAATACCCGGTTGGTACCCATATGCTTCAACAGCCTCGTCGTGCACGACCGAACCATTTGAGTCAATACTTGTGCACGATCCCTATATATCACGCGGCACATAAACATACCATTCTCGTGCCCAAGGTCTCATCACACCCGGCTGTCACAGCATGTGGAGAATCTCAACGGCGAGCCGTGAAATCGGACGGATGGCAGCAAGATGGTACTTAGATGAAGACCGATCGACCGACAATTAGTAGCTTGGGATACCGGCGTCGCACCAGCCAATAGTAATAGTATAGAAAATGATTATCTGTAACATATATTCATATGATCTATAGATATCTATAGACAAGATTAAAGATAATGATAATATATAATATGCCCACATGATACTTGGTGCACTCAGGCCTCTCGCAGCCATCCAATGTCAAGTGGACGCTCAGGATTGAGGTGGCCGGGATGGGCATTGGATCTTCATCTAATGGATCCCGCATACTTCTCTAAAAAAATAAGTGATCTACGCTTTAAAATTCGACTGATTTGAAACTGAAAAATATATGAATATTGTATAGACTCTCAAGAAGAGACTCCCTTGAAAGAATTTATGCGCACTGAAAAACTTAGCACAAAGCCACACACACATCAAAGCAGAAACTGAACACAACTCTGAATAGCATCAGGTACATTGAAATTGGCTGAACTTTAAAATTGAAATCTGAAACATATTTACATAGAGAAGAACATTAAGCTGTTGCTACAACTACATTAAACTCTAACTAGTAGCTTCTGCATTAGGTACACCCCAATGAGCTACTTGTGCAAGTACTTGAAACTACTTGTCCTAGTAGCTAAAAACTATTGCTACTGGTAGCCAAAACTGCTGCACCAGGAAGACAAGTTGGTAAATAAATTAGTAACAACAATGTCAAACTGAAAATTTTCAAACTCGAATTCAGCAAGTCGTTTGAAGACATGTACACAAGCATTCAACAAATACCTGAACCCATGTCCTGGAGGATGAGGCTGCGCTAGCCACCATACTCTCCTTGCGTGATGGGATGGAGGAGGAAGGCGAGATGGGAACAAGAGGTGAGGGGGGTTCTTCTCCCGCCGCCGCCGCACAGGGATGGAGACGATGGCCTTGTCGTATGGAGATGAAGCCACTGTTGTCGCACGGATAAGGAGACTTTACCGCCGCATGGTGTAGCGGTTGCTTGGTGGTGGTCGTCGCCCGTGGTGGCTCAGTGGCTATCGCCGGTAACCACGTGCACAGATTGGGGATGGGTTTGGGGTAGGGAGACATGCTGGAGGAAGGGGTCGAGATGGGGCGGAGGGCGACGAGGGGTTTTTCGTAAAAACTATAGCGAGCACTAGGCGGTTTTTTTGCAAAAAAATAACAGAGAGAGAGAGAGGGCAGTTTGGTAACGTTGTCTGTTGAATCACGCTAGGTAGATGTGGGAGTTGGGCCGTACCGGTATGGCTCAAATTTATCGTGCTTCGAGTCGATTTGTACCGTGTCGGTTCAACCTAGTCATCCCACCGTACTGTGTTGTGCCGGCCCACCTTACCTCCGGCCAAGCCCAAGTACGACCCAAAGCCCACCGTGCCGACGTTCGTGGTGTGGCCGTCGTACGGTTCTTGGATTGTGACATGGGCGTGTCTGGTTTTGGTTTTCTTGCAGCGAGTGGGTATCGGAGGAAGCGCACGAGGAAGGCCATGGCGCCACCACCAACCAAGGAGGAGTACATCAACCTGTTCACGCTCCAGCTGCAGCAGTCGTCGTCGTTTGTCAACATGGCGCAGCTGCACAACAGGTTCGCGTCGTCCCCATCCTCCTTCTCAACCGACTGCTCGAGTACGCGCCTCCTTTCCTCCCCTCTACTCTCTATGTGATTGCGGGTGTAATCTGTAATTGCGGGGGTGGGGGCACGGGAGGGGGAGCCGGGGGCCCGAGGAGGCCAAGGCCGTGCCCCCCGTGCCGGCCGTGCTGGCCGGCCCAAGCACGGCATGGTATGCCGTGCCGCCCAACAGGTCGGCTTTTCAGGCCTAGCCTGGCCCGCCGTTCGTGCCGTGCCGGGTCGGTCGGGCCTCGGGCTGGCTCAGAATAGCCCGGCTCAACTCCCACCTCTAACGATGGGAGGGGCGAGGTTTCTTGAGTGCATAGGTGCATGAAAGGGGTTGTGTGCATAGCATACGCTGTCAAAGATAATTCATACAATGAGCTGTGTATATAGTCAGTAATGATTATATATAATTAATAAGTTGTCTATATAATAGTATACACTGTAAAATATTATTTATAGAATTGTTTGTTAAATAATAAATAGCTTATTTCTTTCCTCTCTGTGTGATTGGAGTTGGTGCGGCGAAAAGGCTCAAAACAATGGCAACCTTGCGGTTCCATCCGGGCATGTGCCGTGTGTGAATGCGTGCGCGCGGCCACGGATTCCGCAATTATGTGCGCGCTGGTGTCGTCCGGCGGTGTTGGATTGATCGACAGCACCACAGCGTTTGGCTGGTTTGGTTCGGGCTTGGTTTAGTACTGCTACAGTAGCTTACTGGAATCATGGGTAGGAGCATCTTTACATTGGAATCGAAGCTTTGCGGCAAAAATTTTTTGAAGTCGATGGGCCTCAAAGGCCATTTAATAAAAAATAAGTTAGAAGTGTAAACTCAGATAAGCGGAACTTTAGTACACTTCTATGATAAGAAGTGGAGTATTATTGACGTGTTAGTATGCTTTACGACCTAACTTAGTAGGAATATTTGACTTTTTTAAAATTATTTTTCTTGTTCTTATCTTGTTTGGAGGATAAAACAAGTTCTTTTGATACAAAAAATGCGATGGTTCAAATCAAGTTGGTGGAGCGCTAGCTGAAGGCAGCAGCATACATGTCGCGCGCACACAAATGCAGCATTCGTCCACCTGCCGCTGTCCATGTCCATCCATGGCGAGTGATGTGTTCTTGTTTGGGACGTTACCAATGAAGATGAGAGAAAAAGTTCGTCTGTTCAATTCGTCCGTCTTGTGAGCAACTGGACAGCTATATATCTGCAGACGACGAGAAGCCATATACTACTTGCTCATATCCAGCATTATTTCGTTGGCTTTATGTCTCGCGATTCTTGAATGACTGTTGGTAAAATTACTGCAGAAACTGTTGTGCGTACACTCGACGTATGATTTCTGAACAGCTCTATAAATACCGTAGACGTCCCAATCACATGGATCCTACGAGTGGTGACGTATGATCAATGACCAAAGAGCATTTAAAAAGTATAGATTGATTAAAGAAGTTGGCATCTTGTTTTTTTAAAAAAAAGAAAAACAGATTAAAGAAGTTGGCATTCGTTTCCCACAATGTAACCAAGTGAGCATAGAAAATGTCCTAATCTATTGCTTCCCTTCTCGCCGTTCCGGTGGAGGTCTCATCTGATCTCCCAAGAATAATCCCTCAGATACCACTCCTGCGCAGCTAGATCCACCGTAGTAGGAGTAAGTGAAAACCAAATATGATAATAGAGAAGAATAAATGATATCAATTTAGAATTTTTTTCAAGTATTCAATATTCTATTCTCAAACACATACAGAGATGTAGAACACAGAATTCTCAGCAAAAAATCAAACCAACTTGCTCAATTCAACAAAACTTAGAATCGAACTCTTCTTAGCGGTCTGACCGGCCTCCAAAAGGCGGTCACACTTGCCCAAGCGGTCTGATTGCTAGTGTAAGGGCGGTCTGATCGCTGCTACAGTAAAATCAGGGCTATGAATAGTGTTTTCAGCCCGATTTCAAATCCAAAAATTGGTAGAACTTTTGATTCGTAAATCCAAATAACATGAAATTTTACAGAGACCTTCTCTATGTTATTAAGAATCTATTCCAACAAACGATCATTAAAATCAAGACCAAAGTTGAAACCTTTTTTAGTTTGTTGAAAGGTTGCACCGAAACCGAGCTAAAACCCCAAACAGTGAATACAACTTACTCGTGGGTAGATGATAACCAAAATGCTCTAGATATATTTCCACATATTACAACAAACTAGAACACCAAAGAACTCGATCCAAAAACTTTTGAAACAAGAAATCACTTGAAGAAGCTAAAATCAAGTAAAAATGGATTTCTTCATGAACTTGTTATAAAAATGTCTAGATGATAAAAGATTGATTTTCAGAGGTTATCTTCATCTTAATCACATCCTTGGCATAGTAAGATCAAGAAAAGAAAAGATGAGAAATCAAAATGAACTGAAACAAATGTAAATAAATCAAAACACAAAATAGACATAGAGATCATCAAAACTTGATGTATTGCTATTTGAAGAGATAGGTTTTACAACCACTCTACCTTAGAGGATAGGGAGTACACCATGCACTCTAAATCCTAATCCTAAAATATGAAGGTACAAGAGAGATGTGTTAGATGGTTAATCATATGTCTCCATCCCAATCCCCTTTTATAGGTGGACAATCAGCCACCTCTTACCCTTAATGGATAATATTCAAATCTCCTAAATTATAATGGTTCATCATAAACTAGGATATTCTCATATGATTATTCAATCTCCCTCTTGATAAACTTATTGACATTTTCTTAAAAATACAGTTTAGAGATGAATTTAGAAGAACAGGAGGAAATGTGCAAAAGAACTCCAAATGGTCAAAAGAAGAGCACAAAGAGCTGAAAATGACCATTTGAGCCAGAAGTGAAATGAAGCTACTGAAAATAACAAATATTTCACAAAAAGCTTCAAATTCACCAAATGAGTTGATAATCTCTCTAGGTCTATATAAAAAACAATTGTTTAATTTGACCTTAGTCATAGTAAAAAGAGATCAAAGGCTTCAACTAAGTAAAATTTTGTACAAAAATTCTAAATCACACTATAGATATGCATTTTTACCAATCTGAGACACATGACCTGGAGCCAGGAAATCTGAGACAGCGAAACGGTAGAAATCGTAACTTGTAATTATTGCAATGCTAAATTAACTTCTCGTACAGCTATATGAACAGGATATTTGAACCGAAACTACAAAGCATACTTACACAAGATAGTGCCACAGGGCCGAGGGGAAGGAGTACAAACACAATTAAACTTCGAGACCGATGACTCTGTAAGTAATTAGACGTACAACCCGTTTTCTACCTGTGAGAAAATTGCTAGATATATTATTTTAAAAGATCAATTGATTAAGATAAATGAAAGTCGCGCGTTCCAAAAAAAAATGATTCACCGATGCGCATGCATTATTCTGATTCAACGCTGCGCATGCATTATTCTGTACTGACAGGGCCTGGGTTGAAAATTGAAATCGCAAACGAGGCTTCAAATTGTTCAATGGTGGACCAGAGCGATGTCTGCAGGTCATGGCAATTGAAGCACGAGGATTTATTTGTGATATTTATGCAGATACGAAGAACCTAGACTCAATAGTTCAATATTTCTTTATTTCAATTTTTGCATTGGTCCCAGGCTCCAAGTCATGCACTGACTAGAAGCAAGATTCAATAAGGGCATAAATAGCATGGTATAAATCAGGCTATGCAGATTGTAAGTGTGGAGGTTCGGTTTCAAGAAATAAGTGCAGCGATGGAGTCGTTAGCAAGGAATTCCACGGAAAAATAAGCTAGCTTTTATGATCGGGTCAACTTGTTTACCTACACTCTGTTACATATGCTGATAGGACAAGACGATCGATGTTTAGTATCATTCTTTTCCCATTCACAAAGGCTGCTCTGTGTATGCAAAAATGGCAAATATACAGCACCATCATCTCTTCGTTAGGACATCACTGTCAGAACCAGTCCTTCCGCTTAACTCATGCATTGGAACAGACTTTCTCTGGAAAGGACAGTAGAAATATAGCATTAGCAAAACAAAAAAAAAATATCATCAAAGTTGCCAAGAGCAGATAAATTGTTTTAAAGATGAGCTTCTACCTTGTCTAGAACTGCTGCAGCACAAACGGTCGTCATCGACGTAAGTTGCATTCAATCCCATCATCCATGAACCTACTGATATGTCATCATGGGCATAGCTCTGCAGCGACGCACTGCGTGTTGAAGAGAAAAGGTGTATTCGAATCAAAACTTGGGTTATGAGAAAAAGAAACCTGGTTTGCAGAAACAGAAGGCCAGAATGAGGGCTTGTTCTTTTCAGCTTCTCAAAATAGATTTTGACTTTTGCAACAGTACCTAACTTTCAAACAGAGGCCCTGTTCTTTGCGGCTTCTAAAAGCCGCTTTTGGCTTTTGCTGCAGTAACTAACTTTTAAACGGAGTATTTTTTTAAGATGGGGTCTACAAATTAATTGTAGTACACGTTAAAAACCTAATATCTGTACCATCAAAAATCGCAAGCGAGTATCTCTCTTTTCGCAATCTCTGTCGCAAACAGCCAAAAAGCCATCAGCCGCAGCCAAAAAGAACAGGCCCAGAGTATTTTTTTAAGACGGAGTCTACAAGTTAATTATAGTACATGTTAAAAGCTCAACATCTATACCATCCAAAATCGCAAGCGAATATATCTCTCTCTGTAATATCTGCCGCAAACAATTAAAATTCAAAAATTTTCAACCAAAAACCATAGCAAAAAAAAAAAAAAACAGGCCCTGAAACATTTTGGCCCTACAAAGTTTTGGCAGCACATATTTTTAACTATGAAATATCTGTTGCTTTACTTTTGGCAAGGGAATTTCTAGACAGCATTCTTATGTCTTCAAGATCAACCGATGGACGCACATGAAAGTTTATGTGTCAGGCAGTAATAGTATTTCAATGAATGGTTAGTCGGTTACTTCTCAAATTACAATAAATGCATTCAACCCTATAGGACATTCAGTGATGATTATGTGGCTAAAATGCTAAAGATACCATGAGTGACAGATTTGACACGTGGTCATGCACAGATGAACACGGAGTGTTTCCAGGGGATGTCACACATTGCCATTGCTATGAGGAACTTGGTTGTTGTCACTCAAAGCTGGTTTAGCTTAGCATGGCAGATGAAACAGATAGATACAAACCAATTACCTGTTTATGTTGATGTAGCGGGCCAAATTGTTTGAGAGGATAAACAAAGAACCAGAAGCATGGCGAAAATACCTGAGAATTAAAAATACAGTCAATGGAAATCAAAAGCAATAAACTAGAGAATAAAACATAGTGAAAAAAGGCACAATTTTTTCCTCATACATAAGAGTATCATTCACTCAGAAAAGGGACATAAAGGCTAAGAATATCCCTTAACCAAACAAAAAAACCAAAGAATATCACTGAATGTCAGTAATTACAGATAACAAGTGCAGGGTGCAGCGCAAAATGTGCTGTAACTCATATTTCTTATAAGTCTATTCGGTTCAAACATGAACCAGAATGGACCTCACAAGATTGGCAAGGCTCATAGTCCACAGAACACAGTGCTAACTGTTATGGGTGGAGCAGCTCTGTTATTAGTACGAAACAGAGTTATAGTTAAATTGTCTGCCAAGCAACACAGGGTCATGAGAATGAGTAGGATACGAGTACCACTGAAATATCATTCTTAGGTTCACATAAAAGATTGAAAGAGAAACTAAAAGAAATTTCTAGATGAGTGTTGCCTCATGTTCCTGGTTCCAGATTAATAAAAAAACATTGTGGTAATGCAACATAATCTGTCGCATATGAGCTCTTTTAGCACTACTCCATCCAAGATTATCAGGATTGCGACACGGATCATGGAATCGTATGATCCTACGATCCCATGGGGCCGACATGATATGGATCTGTGTATGGATCAGAGTTTCATAAAATCGTGGTCATGAAGGTAGGATTGTATGGAATCGGGTAGGATCATGATTCTGACAACAAACTACATTAGCATATAAAATTTGATATTACATTGCTAATTTAAGTTGAACTAGTTTAATTTGCTTTGTTTTTGTTGTTTACATGTTGTTCTAAGGTAAAAAAAATTATTATCTTTAACATATTGGATTTTTAGATTATTAGTTTATTAAAAATGATTAAATAAGTTTTGAAAATCAATCTTAATTCAATACAACAACATGAATAAGTGTACACAAATTACAAAATTAAATTAAAAAAGTTTAAAAATTCTTCTAAGACATGCATATTTAGAAATACAATTCAATTTTTATATAAAATATATACACTTTTAAAAACCTGATAGAATCGTGATTCTAAGATCCAATCTCGTCAGACGAAAAATGATCCTACCTAGGATCGTTATCTTGACAACCTTGACTTCATCTAGCCATGATATCAGGAGGTTGCCTGGCTTTTGGTCTGTATGCTAGCAATAGAGAGTCACGCAGATCCTCAGGAACAAAATGAGGTCAGATGTTATCTTATCAACATCTACACCATGACACCATCTTTAGTCACTTACTCCAGGCACAGGGTTATTACCAATAGCCGAACATGATGCTAATAAAGTAATAAGACACCACTAGGCTGATTGCCAAATGGCAAGAACTCGAGAAAACAGAGCTAACTAGTCCAAGGAAAAAAGAATACAGAGTAAGAATATGTCAGTTTACTCACGATTTTGAATCTCCAAATTTCCACCATTCAGGTTCATACCATTGTTGGCCCCTGAAATTAAAGATGACATAATAATTGCTTTAATCATTGATTAACAAAGGAGCAAAGCAATCCAAGATTCAAAATGCAATGTTGTCCCTCAATATAACAATGAAGCAATGCAACTAAGAGTGTACAACGCACATGTTCTCAAGTTCATGCAATGGTAGCACCTTAGGTATTAGCTGTTCCTCAAAATCATAAGATAATTAATGAAACTGAGCAACTCAAAAGCTTGTCACTATAACATGGTTCCTGCATTGGAGAAAATGCTTCAGGTGCTCAATGCACTCCACTACATGTTCAAAACTTAGGAAGGATGTCAGCATGGAAGCATCACTGCTAAATTAACCCCAAAAAATAGAAGCTACTTCCACTTATGAATGGATGGTCTAGTTGGAGTTTAAGAGAAGTCAAACATGTTGTCTAAAACTCTAAATAAATAAACACCCAATGATGATGGGAAGGAAAGCACATACTCTTCACTTACAACAACTCCTGATTTCATGCAACCCATGTACAGTCCATGGTTACCTTGACGGCCTTCAAGCATCTCAATTAACCCAGCTAATGGACAATTGCAAGGAGACAAAAAAATTAAGCTGAAATCAACAATAAGTATATATATCAATTTCTAAATAAAAAAGTTACCTAAGTCAAGATTAATGTTATCGTCAACTTTGACATAGAACTCTGCATCCCAAGCTTCAATTGCCGCACTGAAGAAAAACTTGACTTTGCTAGGTAACTCCTCCGCAGCTTCCTCGTGACTTTCCTGCATGGTCATTTGTTGATTATTTAAATTCAAGCATTCTGATATCCACAAATAAAAGCTATTTGTTTACAAGGTTTGATAAATGATCATCACAAAAAAAATTTGAGATCTTCTCAAGCTATATGAATTTATATGACACATTCAAAACTGCATTCAGATGAAACAGGAAAATATGAGAATTAACATAGGTCTTTCGTGTTATTACAGGTTCATTAATGATCGAAATGTATAAGATTTCAAGCATGCAACATAGCCTTCCATGCAAGCAAGCAATGGCAAAAGTCTTGTGCAGGTACTACAGACTGTGAAGGACAATTGAAAATAGTTATAACATTAGGTATTAGCAGAACATTACAAGAATCAAGAAATCTTTTGTCCGACGATTTTCGTCATCAATATTACGGTCCAAGCTATCACCTCGATTTGCACTGCAGGGTCCAAACAGTATATTTCAGCAGGAAAACATGCACAAAAGAAAGAAAACTAAATACAAAAAGAGCATAAGAATAACATAGCCAAATTCTAAACTAAGATCTTAGAGATGCTACAGCTCAGAGGTCTGGATCCAGAAGAAAACCTCCGACCAATAACAAAACGAACTATCACACCCTTTTCCTCAAGCTTCTTCAAGGCATCACCTGCAATTTACAGTGAAGTAGAAGAATAGAGTTATCCTATTGGTCGAAGGGAATCTTAGTTTACATTCAACAATTTTAGTTAGAGAAACTAAGTTCGAACCCTAGTTTGTATTCGGAAATTTTAGTAAGAGAAACAAAATTTAAGTTGTATTCCTTGTTTATGTTTGCAGTTTCGATCATTCACCAATTACTTTAACTTGCAGTCTCAAATTAGTGCAGTCATCAATCAAAACCAATCTATTTTTTTGTCAGTGAGAGCTGGAAACCAAACCTCTCGGCATCCACGATCCACGGAAGATGTTCCTCTTGAGCCGAGACCCAAAACCAGTATAAACTCCAATGACGGCAAGGAGCTTCTTCTTGTCGGAATCCCTAGTACCAGTCCCATTCCCCCACAGATACCCCTCGCTCTTCGCCTTCGTACGGTCCATCTCTGCTTCAGCTATCTTCCTCCCGATCTCACTGCCACCAAACGACCCATTTCAAATCAAGAAACCAGAACCGACAAAGCGAAACCAAAAATCCTCAGCAGAGAACCAAGAAATTACGTGCATCCAAGATTCCTCAGCTTGTCCTCCACAGATAGCACCTTCGGGAGCTGCAATTCGGCGCCGCTGTCAGGACAAATCAAGAAAAACGAGAGATAGACGGAGAGAGAAAGGAAGGAGAGATCCGCACATTGCCGGTGTTCTTCTCGAGGAGGCTGGACAGGACCATCCGGGTCTGCGCGTCCTGCCATAACCTGCGCCCAAATCGAGAAAAGTTCAGAGAACTGGACGGGCCAAGAAACGAGGGGCAGTTGGGATCTGAGCGGGTGGGTGCGTACCGGCCGGCGATGTAGAGCCACGCGAGGCAGGAGAGGAAGGCCATGACGAGCGGCGCCCTGCCCGAGGAGGCGGAGGAGGACGACGACGGGGGCTTGAAGCGGCGGTTCTCCCGCCGCATGGCGCTCGCCAGCGTCTCCATGGCGATCTCCGAGCCTGGGCTCGCCCGCCTACCTGCCGTTAATGTAAAAAAGCTTTGCCGCACACTGCAGGGCGTGTGTTTTGTCCATTAAGCAAAACATTAAGTAGAAGGTGGGCTAAGTCGTGGGCCGTAGAAGGACAACATCGGAAGATTGGCCATTGAAAGGGAGCCGATCATGGTCCACAGATTGGCCAGGACCCATTAAAAGAAACTGTCCTATTTATTTATTTTAAAAATTATAAATCATAAATTAAAATATTAAAATAAGTTATTCTATTTATTTATTTGAGAAAAATTATAAATCATAGATTAAATTAAAAAAGAACATGTCAGCCCAGCGTTTCCCGCTCAAGTGTTCTTGTTAAATCCCATTTTTCCTTGACGTTTGCAATGCCCTCACAGAAGGCAGGCATGCTAGCTTTCGGATCATGAATGGAATATCGTGGACCCAGAATATGAAGCGGAGGACCCATGTGAAGGATGAGTTGAGCAGGTAGCGGTCCGAAATCATTTTGGTGAACCAGAGTACAATGGCAACTTGCAAAGAATTAAGATGAATTCCTCCCTATAACTTTCACGCACATTTTCATCATTAAAAGGAATGGCTAATACATTGATAGGTGCAAAATAGACCAATTTTCTTGAACTACAGGCAAAATTAGACAATAATTCTAAGTAAAAAAAACAAAGAGGTCACCTGATTTCTTGTAGATCCATATAATCCAATTATCCCAGATAATCAAAATAGGCCTTGAGCACTATGATGAAACAGAGGTAACGTGGAAAGAAAATCTTCTATATACCATGTTGTAAATTAACATGTAAGGTAATAAATATGCTACTGAAGAAATACCATGACTTTTCCTTGCGTATCTCTGGCTATAAGAACATAGTTATTGCAATAAGTAAAGTTTCTTTATTCAAAAAGTACCACGGCAAAACAACATTATTGATTGTGTTAGTGAAAAAGAAGACTTTGTCAATCAAGATAATTTTGATCTACAATCTGAAAGATGGGCAAAAATAAAGAATGGATATATTGGTGTTCACTGTCTCTGATTAATGGCAACATTTTGTATACAATCTAAAGGCCACCTACAACCCTAATTGTCAAAATCCTAGCTAATGGCCCTGTTTCTTTCGGGGTCTTTTTAGCCTTTTTTTTTTAGTTTCTCTCGATAATTACTATTTATTAAACTAATAAATTATAGCTAAAAATTATAAAGTGAAAAAAAAAACAGATCAACGTCATGCCATGGTATGAGCTCCAGCATTTCAGCTACCATCCTAGCAACCTAGACACCAAATGTGAAGTGTAGCCAATGTTTTGATCTGCACCCAGACGATGCTATCGTTACATGGCTTGTTGCTTGGCGTGCGTGACTGTAAACCTCTGACGAAGTGAAGTTTGCAGACTTGCAGTAAAGATTTATCAAAGTGACCATCATGGCTGACGCACAAAGCTGTCCGAGCTAAAAAGAATCAGCGAGTTCATCTCGAGGAAGACGAAGTGCGACCGAATCTAATATCTATCCGCTCTGTGCTCACTTTACACATTCATGTAGCTATCAAAGACGATTTCATAACTGAAGAATGTGTTGGTGTTTTGGTAAAAGTTTCAGGCTTCTGAAGTCTGAACAATCTATCCGCTTGGTGATGTTCCGCTTCGATGAAGCAGGGCGTCAATTGCGGTGGCGACAACTTCACGTTTTAGAGGTATGCTTCTGCTTAAATTTCTACGTCATCTTCTGAAGATGACTTGTGAATCAATGGTGTTCACCCAGAGAATTTCAGGTTTTGAACACGGTCGTAATCAGGCTGTTCTTCTAGATTGTTGACTTGAGCTGGCTGATTGGATAGGTTGTAGTACGTCCTGGAAAAACACACAGGAATGTGGAAAGAACACATGGTGTTTGCGTCGTTTTGACTGGCGAATCAGCAATCTGACTCTTCAAAGAGGAAATGCTGCACCCACAGAACACTGCATGGTGACCAGCAGATTTTCAGCTGTCGTCAAAGTGCAATTCAGAGCTACTAATAGAGAAAGGAAGAGTTGTTTTCACTTGTCTGAAAACTTTCATCCACACGGACAAAGATAATGACTTGTTAGGAATAGTCTGCAATCTACTGCAGACTATTTTTTTCGAAGACCGTCTACTACAGACTGCAGTTATACTTTCGACATTGTTCATGATAACACATGCAGATCACTTTTATCGCATTCATAGGTGTTACCAGCATTCATAGCCGATGCTGATCTAGGATAGCTGCTTTTCCCAGGCATTCATAGGTGTCCCTTTTCTCGATTTTTTCCCCCTTTCTCTGCAACTTCCTCCCTCACATTCTACTCAACAAACCTCCCCCATGATCCCATCTCGGTCGTTTTCTTCTTGCCCTGGTAGCCTCCCGTTTGTTTATTCAGCTAATCATCTCGCCAACTCACATGCAAATTATAGGCACAAGGGACAACTGGAGCTAGGTGAAGGTGCGGTCTTCGCATTCTAGACCCTGGAATTGGCGTTGCAAACATTCGTCACCTTTGCTTGGGGGCAAGGACAAAATGAAAACGCAGAAACTATAGATCTGTTCTTTTCATTTTCAGCTTCTCAAAATATTTTTTGGCTTTTGCTACAATATCTAACTTTCAAAAAGAGTATTTTTTTAAGATGAAGTCTACAAGTTAATTATAATACACGTTAAAAGCCCAACATCTGTACCATTCAAAATCGCAAGCGAATATATCTCTCTCCGTAATCTCTATAGCAAACAACTAAAATTCAAAAATTTCATCCAAAAGCTATAAGCTGCAGCCAAAAACTGCACTCAATGTATGCAGTTAAATATTATTAATTTTAATCAAAGATATTATTTCAAATGTATGGTTTAAATATATAACAATAATAATATGAGTGAAAATTTAATAAAAACATTATCATAATAGTGCTTTTTATAACTTTTTTAAATATATAATAAAATAATTTAGACTTTAACCAATCAAAAACGTTATTTTTTTGTGACAGGGAGGAAATACGAGTTATTATTCCATGCATCAACGTGGTTTTCAATACATGCTTCCTCCAAGTATACCAAGCAAGTTTTATAAAAGTTTTTTTTTTAAAAAAAAGTAGTGCTCTTTCATGACTGATTTACTAGTATCATTTCTATTCTATAGAAAGATATCTTTAGTTGCACGGGAATGATAAAGTACCGATCATCATTCTCTTTTGAAAAACCTTAATAATCAAAATTAAATTCCACAAATATTTCTCTCCACCGACGAGAGAAGGATAATAAAATAAGAGGACGGTGCAAAGAAAAGGAGGACGAAATTAATCAGACAATTAAACAACGCAAGGGGAGGCGGGTGGGCAAGCAGCAAGCTAATGCGCGCTAATAATTAACCTGGCGCGGACAATTAATCAGCTAAGCTTGCACGCTAATCTGTCTGCGGCTGTGGCTGTGCTGTGCAGCAGCAGCGGCTCGCTTGGTTTCGCGTCCCTGTCCGGCCACCGGGTGGTGGTGCGGTTCCGGGTTGGCCGAGCTGCGAAAGCGACCGTCCCTCCGCCGCCTCCTACTCTTCTCCTCTCTTCTCCCCTCATCGCCAAGAACTCAGTCCACATCCTCCTCCTCCTCCTATCGCCTCCGTGCAGGAAAGGCTCTCCCTTTCCGCGTGCAGCCCCCTCCTTCTGGTTCTGTTCTTCCGGAGATTCTTCTTGCTGTGCGGAGGTGGGTGCTGCGTTCTTCTTCTTCTCTGAAGCTCAATCCGAGCTCGTTTCGTTTGTTGCTGCCTAGTTTTGTATGGGTCAAGAGCAGGTGTACCGTTGTAGATATGAGTATTTTTTTTCTGTCTTGCTTGGGATGGTGTGTTGTGGCAAGAACGCTGCTTTGGTGGTTCTGGCGGCTGAAGGTTTCCTTTTTTCTGGGGTGTCGTGAAGGCGAATAGAGCAATAATCTATTGTTTGCTTGCTGTGAGTTCAGTTTGAATTCTGTTCTTGCTGTTTTTGTCCTCCTAAGGATTGCTGGTCACTGGTCGTTTCTTGATTCGTGGTTGCTCAATTGGATCCTACCTCGCGGGGATTCGGTTGAGTGTTCTGGGTGCGCCTTGGGATCACAATAGGACCGTGTGTAAGAGCAAGAGCAGGTGTATTCCTGCCTGCGTCAGTCCCAGGAACTCTTGTTTGCTGTTGCTCTTGGAATTGCCGATGGAGTCCTTGGTAGACGTTGAATTATCCATTGCTTGGATTTAAGGTCTGAATTTTGTTTCCTTCTCTTTCACCGATACTTTTAAACTTTCGGTGCTTTCCCGGAGAATCCGGACGTGATTCTTGCCTTGTCCTATTGGTTGTTTAGACCAAAACTGGCGAAGGCTTGGTAGCAAGTCCTTTGATCTCTGTCAATTTGATCTTGTGCATGTTTCAGTGTCTGCAGTTGCGTGTGCAATGCAGGGAATCTGTCTTAATTGGATCCATGGGAGATCCCTTCTTTGCAAATGTTTCGGTGTTCTCGGTGTTTTCGCAGTACTGCCTTTTGCTGCCCCTTCCACTCGGCTGGGTTCTTTTGGTCTTCGTGCTTAAAGCTTTTCTTTTAGGCCCCATGCATTTATCATCCAACCGTTACCTTCCAGTTAGTTATTTCTGCTACTGTAAGTTTCAACTGTAGATTTAATTGGACCGCTTAAGATTCAGGAGATGTTCTGCCTGTTTCAGTCTGCAACGCATAGCATTACGCATACCAACTAGGATAACAACTGTGAACTGAGGAGAATGGCGGGTGGTGGCACTCAGCAGAGCCTCAGGAAATACCTTGGAGCCCTCAAGGATACGACAACTGTGAACTTGGCAAAAGTGAACAGTGATTATAAGGTCAAAACATTTCTGTGACTCCTGTGAATGATATTTCGATGTTTTTATGATCAGACCTTTACTGTTATTTGCTTCACTCGCCACGGACTTACCAATATCCTCTAAAACAGGAATTGGACATTGCAATTGTGAAAGCCACAAACCATGTTGAGCGTCCATCAAAGGAAAAGTACATAAGAGGTGGTGGCATATCATGTCTCCTAGCTGAAATACTAGTGCAAAACCTAGAGCAGCATCCATTGACTCGTCTCTTAATTTTTCGAAATTGTTGGCACTACTGCAAATCGAATAGGGTATATGATAGAACAAACTATTTTTAAACACTATGAACTGTCCTGTTTGAAATCCATTCATTTTCTATTACATGCTTTTGTTGGTAGAAACCTGGCATTGTATTGACTGCACAGTAATTTTCTTTCAAATTGTTAATACTTGTCTCATCATCTTTTGTTACCACCATAATTCACATGTTTATTGGTTTGCAGAAATTTTTCATTCCATCTCTGCTGCAAGGCCACGGGCAGATGTAGCTTACTGCATTCATGCCCTTGCCAGACGTCTTTCAAAGACGCGCAACTGGGCGGTATGGATCACCCCCCCCCCCCCATTTATTATAGCATTAAAGTCAAATACAATGTTGTCGTATTTGTTTTTCTAATGCACTTCTGGCAGAATGTAGTGTTTCTCCTTTTTTTGTCTCAGAAACCTTTTTACACCAAGTATCTTGGTGTAACCTTTTTAAAGTATGTGGTTCTTAGTTGTTCATGAAACTATGCTAAAATGCATAGACCTAACTTTGTATGTCAACCTAGTTGCTTTGTCAATGACATTCTCTGACAGCATAAAGTCATTATAAAAGCATGTATATTTTCTATGCGATTTGCTGAACTATAAACATCTTAATGGAAGTTTCCTTTGTTACCGTTTCCATTTTGTTTGTAACTCTTATGGGTCTACGAGTCTAGTCCTTTTACTGTACATTACTACATATCTTTGACCTTACGAAAAGCGGAAAAGGAGGTGCACAACTTTCTGATTTGAACTATATATTGTACTTACATGATGCAAAATGACTTTCTATCTCTACACACTTTCCCAAATTTAATTTGAAATTTAGGGGAGGATCAGAATTTGTTCCTGTTGAAACACCACATCTCCTCCCTTGTGAACATTTCTGAACGGCATGATATATTCTGGGGTCTATATATGCGTTTAAATTTGAAGAATCAAATTGTCAAAACTTTATATGATTAGAAGATTAATAGTTTGCCACAACACAACTTAAGCTTTCATTTCAATGGTGAAGGATTTCCTTCTTTTATTTATAATGCTTTTCATGCGTGGTGCATGATAACAGAAGTTATGAAGAACTTATGAACATTCTTTGCTTGATTATTTATTCCTCAGGTTGCACTCAAGACATTAATTGTCATACATCGTGCCCTTCGAGAAGTTGATCCCACTTTTCGTGAAGAGCTTATTAATTATGGCAGATCTAGGTCCCATATGCTAAACCTGGCCTACTTTAAGGATGATTCTAGTGCAGGAGGTACTAGTTGCTAGTTTGATCCTGGTACTATCACTTGTATTAGAACTTCTAATTTAGAATTTATCATGACTATTTGATCTCTACTTGTTCATTCAGCTTGGGATTTTTCTGCATGGATACGCACTTATGCTTTATATTTAGAAGAGAGACTTGAATGCTTCCGAGTGCTGAAGTACGATGTGGAGACAGATCCTCCAGTATGTAATCAAATGCTCTTGAATTTTCATTTGAAATTTTGTTTAAGTCCACATAACCATGTTGAACATGTTGCGTGTGTTTGGATTATTACTAGACCAAAATGCCACTGCATAATATAGTGTTAAATGACACCATATACATGTTTTTTTATTTGAGTGCCCCAGCTCTGTCCTGATCTGGTTTCACTTTAGGCCATATGGATGCATATGCCCTGAAGCCAAAACTCATTTATTTACACCACGTGAAACATATGCTACCACAGAAAGTGATTTTGTTACAGATGTTACAGCAATTTAATTTCACATTAGAGAGTGTAAGAAATGCAACCATGTTTCTTTGAGAAACTTTATTTGTAGGACTGAAAAACAACAGGGGGGTGCATGGTGCCAACTTAAAATTTTTCTTCAAATATTTAAGATTCTATCTCTAAACACTTAGAGAGGTGTAAAACATAAAATTCTCAATTGAAAACCCAAACCAACTAGCTGAAGACAACAAAACTTGAAAGCCAACACTTGTCGGCGGTCTAATCGGCTTACAAATGACGGTCTGACCGTTCCTTAAATGGCGGTTTGACCGAATGAACAATAAAATCAGGCAAATGAACAGTGATTTCAACGCTATTTCAACTCCCAAAAATCGATGGAACTTTTGATCCGTAGATCCAAATGATATGAAATTTTGCAGAAAAACTCTCTAGGTTATTAAGAACATATTCCAACAAACGATCATGAAAATCATGATCAAAGTTGGAATATTTTTTAGTTTGAAGGAAAGGTGCACCAAAACCAAGCAAAAACAAAAAACAGTAATACAACTTGCTCGTGGGTAGATGATGGTCAAGACGGCTCTAGATGTATTTCCACATGTCACAACAAGTTAGAACACCGAAAAACGTGATCCAAAAACCTTTAAAACAAAAAATCACTTGGTGAAACCGGAAACAACCAAAATTAGGCTTCTTGATGAATTTGCTATCAAAGTACCTAGATGATAGGAGATTGATTTTAGGAGGTTATCTTTATCTCAATCACGTCTTTGATACAGTAAAAATCAAGAAGAGGGCAGAGGAGAGATGAAAACCAACCAAATTAAGAGCAAATCAATCAAAATATGAAGGATCCATAGAGATGATCAAAAATTGATGTATTGTTTACTTAAGGATCTAAGTTTTATAGTCACTCCACCTTGCAGGATAGATAGCACACAACGCACTCAACTCTTAAAATTCTAACCCTAGACATGAGAGCACAAGAGAGATGAATTGGATTGATAACACGTCTCCATCTTAATCCCTTTATATAGGTGGGCTAACCAGCCACATCTAACCTTTAGTGGATAATATCCACTTAGTACAATGGGAGAAATCCGTTAATCCCCACACACGGGTTTTACTGTCATATGTTCACTTATGCACGTTTTTCAAAACGTATAAGTCTGAATCCGCTAAGTCTTTACCTTTGATCCATCTTGATCAAACCAACTTTTTCTTAACTTAAACTGCTCTCCAAGCGCCACTTATGTGTGGCGGTTTTGATCCAAGGCAAATTTTGGTTTTTTGTCCAAATTACCAAAATACTCTTTTTTGATTGGGTCTTCATTTTCTATTGTAAGCAATCGCTATGCTTATCATGTGTAGGTTCACCATTTACTTGCCATACGTCAGAAAGTCTCTACTGCTCCGGTTCCAGTGGATCATGCCTCACTTGAACCGACCAAACCATATGGTGCAAAACTGCCGTTTGAACTCGTCTTCAATATTTCCCGTTTTTCTCGTGTCATACTTGAGTTTACCATCTTACCCGGCATTCTTGATCGTTCTAGACCTCGGCTCCTCTTTAAGCGTAGCTCGATCCTCACTGTCGACTATGGTGACTCTAAGCGTCCCTGCATATCTAAAGACGAAGAAATCATTTTTGAGTATAAGTTTTTCACAATTTAACCTACGTTAACCAAAACATGCATTATGTAGTCTTAATGTAATGACCCAAGTCACCCAAATTCCATCCATGACTCAAATCCTTCAATCCTCAATTTCCACCAAAACCGGTGTTACCGCTCTTCTCAAGCTGGTACTACCGCTTCTCCTGAAAATTTCAGAAAATAGCCCAAACAAAAAGCAATTCTTTGCAAAATCAAATAACTACTCTAGAAACATTACAATGGTTCATCATAACATTAAATAGGACATTCTCACATAGTCCTTCATAATTGAACTTGTGCCGCTGTAAGGAAACCATGTGATTTTATACTGTTGTACTTCATGGTTTCCATGGTAAACTTTTATCAATTTTTCATATTTCCTTTCTTTTCTCCTGGAACATGTCCTGCATCCAGCTAACTTAGTGGTTTTGTTTTTTTAATGGTATTGAAGTTGGTTAGCTTGATATTTTAAGTGCCAACAATAGTCTTTTCTAAGTTTATGGACAATTCTGATCTCTGCAGAGGACTCGGGGTCTCGATACTGTTGATTTGCTTGATCATCTACCACCATTGCAGCAACTTCTTTTCCGGCTTCTTGCTTGCCAGGTAATTAGCCTTTTTCCCACCACTATGCCTTCAATTTCGCCAGTTTCTGTCTTTATGTGACGTCATTGACATGCTAAATGTGAATTACTGAAATTTTGTAGCCACAAGGGGCATCATCTTACAATATTATAATCCAGCACGCACTTTCAATGGTAAGTAGCATGCTCACTTCCTTTCTTTCTTCTTTTGAGATCGCATGCTACTTTCATTTTTAAGCAGTATATAAGTGGTTTTGGCATTCGTTGACTTTGTTTTATGCATTACTGGAAGGTTGCTTTAGAGAGTGTTAAGATCTACACCGCCATTAGTGATGGGACAATCAATCTTGTTGACAAGGTGAAGTTTATTTTGCTTACCACTTAGGACAAATTTGTAAACCTTCTAATCACTAGCTATTTCTGTTTATGCTTATCCAACTTACACCTTATTCCCTATTGCAGTTCTTTGATATGCAAAGAAATGATGCTATCAGGGCACTTGATATATACAAAAGAGCAACTAACCAGGCAAATTGCTATCCCTTTTCTGTTGCTGGGAAATGTAGGCTGACTGATACTGTTGGGTTTTCATCTTTCCTTTTTTAATTTCTGTTGCCCAGACTGGAAGACTATCAGAATTATATGAAGTGTGTAAAACTATACACATTGGGCGTGGTGAGAAGTTCTTAAAAATTGAACAGGTTCGATAAATATTTGATTTGCAAGTCTTTGGTATTTGTTTTCTGAGTTAGCAACCTACTGACAACATTCTTTTGGTAACTTCTGCAGCCTCCAGCATCGTTCTTACAAACTATGGAGGAATATGTGAGAGATGCTCCCGCAACAAAAGAAAAGGTTTGGAAACTGTTAAAACCTGAACACAGTTGTGGATAGTGATGTTTAGATATCAAATAATATATCTTCATTTGCATTGTTTGTGTACTGCTGTTATCAGGGATTGCTAGTTAGTTCTGTATACTTTATGCAGTAAGCTTTCAAGTAACCTTCTCTGGGTTTATGCAAATATATATTGGAAGGTGAAGCTAAATTCATGCACTGCATGCTGAATGACTAGCATCTGAATAAATGTCTAGCACGATCACGTCTATGTGAAATAGTTGAAACTTCTATAGTTCTATGCAATGCAAATTTCTAGTAATTATTCAGCATGGAGTCTTTCAGGAGGCCCTGCAAGCATCTTGTTCATTTAGTTTACCGTGATTGTTCATCTTATGCGTTCCTTATTGAGTTTGCTCTGAGAACATTTTATCTGCTTTTAGGCCGTACTGGCGATAGAATACAAAAAAGAGACAGAGGAGGAAGAAAAGCCAACCTCGCCTCCTCCCGCTCCAGAACCCGAACCAGAACAAGAACCGGAGCCAGAACCAGAACCAGTGAAAGAGGAAGCACCTGTAGCTGAACCAATGGATCTGCTGGTAACATTCTGTGTTTACTCGCTTATTCACAGGCAGTCACTAGTCATGTATTATCCTGCTGATACTTCCTTTTCCTGTTAGGGTCTGAATGAAACGAACCCCGCTGTAGCTGAGATAGATGAGAAGAATGCTTTAGCGCTGGCAATTGTTCCAGTAGGTAAATTTCTTGCGATCGACCACCCTTTCACCACTTGAAGTTGGTCAAGTGAAAGGCACGCCCTTTACTCTTGCTCATTGTGGCAGACGATGCACCTGAAGCTGCTCCATCTCTTACCGAAAATGGAGTCACAGGCTGGGAACTGGCCCTTGTCACTGCACCCAGCTCAAACGAAACTGCTATCACTTCAAGGAAAAAAATGGTACGGCACCCAAACACTTGCCTTGAATTCTTGATATGCAGCATTTGTCAGATGGATGCAGCGACACTACCATCACTCTGTCCTGCTAATCATTCTTTTCTTAATTCCCCTTAAATCGTACTGAAACTCGAGTCTCCCTCGCAGGCTGGTGGACTGGACTTGCTCACCCTTGACAGCTTATATGACGACGCGAACCGACGAGCGAGCCAGCCCACAAGCTACAACCCCTGGGAGGTCACCCCAGCCGCCGCCGCCGCTCCGATGATGCAACCACCAATGCACGATCCGTTCTACGCCTCGAACGGGTTCGCGGCGCCCCACACCGTGCAGATGGCCGCCATGGCCCAGCAGCAGCAGGCCTTCATGCTCCAGCAGCAGATGATGATGGCCGGCCCTCAGTTCCACCAAATCCAGGCCCCGGCGAACCCGTTCGCGCCCGCCGGTGCCCACCCCTACGGCGCCGGCATGCCCCTGCACGCCGGCCCGGGCAACGCGTACACAGGGCTGATCTAGGCATGCGGCAAGTCCAGTGGTCTGTAATCCTTCCATGTTCATTTTTGTTGGTCCTCCTTTTCTTGCTGCCATTGCGATGGTTTGTAGCGCAGGTAGAAGAAAGGGAGCCCAGCTATAGCGTCGATCGTAAGAACGAGAGTACAGGTGATCTGTGCAGTGGTGTCTGTCATTCGGTCGGGGTGGGTGCTCGTGTGTTGTGTATGGCGTTTTTTCATGTGCAGGTCAGAGCCATTCGTGGAGCGAGAGGGGGATGCGTCGGGATTGGGTTATTCATGGTCGTTGGATACGATAAATAATTACGCGACAATTCTTTGCGTTCTTTTGGAACAGCAATGGCTTTTGATTTCTAGCTAAAATTTTTTTACTGTAGCTGATTTATTTTTTACTATAAATGAGTTGGCTTATTGGATATAATTAAATTTTAAAAAAATAAAAATAGGAAAAAAACATGTTAGCCCATCATAGACAATGCAAAGAAATACAGAAAAAAAGAAAACACAAAAAAACCAAAAAAATCTAAAATAAATCAGAAAAAGACGAAATTGAATAGTAAAAAAACAGAAGTTAGAAGCTGAAACTAAAAAAAGCTAAAATGAATAACCGTTTGATCAACCAGCAATGCAGGGATATGAATCTGCACCGTCTGATCATGCTTCTTGTTGGTGATAGAGAAGAGCTCTCTCTATCTAGCTAGTCTCAGCAGTTTGCAGTTTATACAGTGTTGACGTTTCACCTTTCCTGATGAAGACATCACCCTTCGTGATAAAGACATAACCTAGGCATGTATGTCTCTCTGTCCGTCTATATATACATGTTGATTCCTAATCTTTATGAATATTGCATAATCCGCTAGTCTTCGCTAGAACACCTAGAGGGGGAACGTGTAACTTACTTTCGCCGATGAACGCCATGAGCGAAGACCCGTGCCTGCGTGATGCAGGCGTGAGGAAGAGTCGGTGCAGAGGCTTGTCGCCGGCGAGGTCCTGCGGTGGCGGTCGACGGCCTTCCCGTTGCTCAACAGCACACAATAGATCGGTTTTCGATTTGGGTGTGTACGGGGTTTCTTGTCTCACGAGTACGTACATTCGTTATCGTGAGATACCGGAACCCCTCCTTTTATATTGCGCTGCGCAACGGGGGACCGTAACCAAAATATGGAAAGCTCCCGATCGTATACCAAATCTCTCTTTCGTTTTGGCCGATTGGCACGAGATCACATACCTAACATTCTCCCCTTGATCGTAAGGCTAAACATCATGAGCCCTCTCTCAATAAAAATTCACACCAAAGTAGTGCATCACAACAATCAATTAAGTATCATTTGGACATCGCATTTATAGTGCTCCATTCTATCTCGATCGGATAACATAATACTTCATGAGAGTTGGTTACTTTATTTGGTCCTCTTATTCCGAGATCACGGGCTCTCCAATAAACCCATGCCGCAACATGATCACGAAAATTATTGGGTGGTAAGCCTTTTGTGAGCGGATCCGCGAGCATAAATTTAGTTCCAATATGCTCAACCTTAATTGTTTGATCCTGGACTCTATTTTTCACAACATGATACTTTATGTCAATGTGCTTGGCGTACGCACTTGACTTGTTGTTACTTGAATAGAAAATCATGTTCATTATCGCGATTATAAAGTGAGTGGTCTAGAAATGCTGTCTACCACTCTTAATCCCGGATAAAGTTCTTTAGCCACACAACTGCCTGTAGCCTCATAACATGCCACAAATTCAGCTGCATTGTCGATTTATGCGATAAGTGTTTGCTTTACACTTTTCCATGATATTGCTGCTCCTGCGAGGGTGAAAATATAACCTAATGTGGACTTCTTAGTGTCTTTACACCCCGCAAAATCAGCATCAGAATAACCGATAATCTCAAGGTTATCGCATTTTCTATATGTGAGCATGTGACCTTTAGTGCCTTGCATATAGCGTAGGACTTTCTTAACGGCTTTCGGTGGTCCGGTCTGGATTTGATTGATATCCGCCAAGCATCCCAGAACAAAAGCTAAATCGGGCGTGTACATACTTGAGCATACATAATACTTCCGACAGCAGAAGCGTAAGGTATAGTCTTCATCTGATCAGATTCATAGTCATTCTTTGGGCATTGAAATTTCCCAAACTTATCGCCTTTAACAATAGGAGCAGGCGAGGCAGAGCATTTATGCATATTGTATCTCTTTAGTACTCTGTCAATGTATGCCTTTTGTGATAAACCTAATGTTCCTTTGGACATATCTCGGTGAATTTCAATACCAAGAACATAAGATGCTTCACCGAGATCCTTCATGTCAAAATTGGACGAGAGAAATCTTTTAGTTTCCCGCAACATGTCCACACTGCTGCTGGCCAATAATATATCGTCCACATAAAGAATTAAGAAGGTGTAATTACTCCCCCTGAACTTAACATATGTACAATTGTCAACATCATTCTCCTTAAATCCAAAATTCCTTATGACTTCATCGAACTTAAGGTACCATTGCCTAGAAGCTTGCTTCAGGCCATATATGGATTTCTTTAACTTGCATCCCAAATGTTCCTCGCCTTCCACAACAAAACCTTCCGGTTGTGTCATGTAAACATCCTCATACAAGTCTCCATTTAGGAATGCAGTCTTAACATCCATTTGGTGCAACTCTAAGGGCCTGTTTGTTTTAGCTTCTGGCAGCTGCAGCTACTCCCAGAATCTGCAGCTCTCCCAAACAGTCCAGATTTTCATCCAGATTCTAAGTAGCCAGAAGCTACAGAATCCAAAAAATGAACTAGTAGCCAAAAGCTGGGGTTATCCAGCTTCTCCAGATTCTGACTAGCTAGATACTCACCAGCTGCTTCTCAGAATCTACAGCTGAAACAAACAGGCCCTAAATCAAAATGTGCTGTGAGCGCCATTATGATTCTAAAAGAATCTTTAGTCGAGACAGGAGAAAATGTTTCATTATAGTCAATGCCTTCTCTTTGTGTAAACCCTTTTGCTACAAGTCTTGCTTTGAACCTTTCGATATTTCCTTTGGAGTCACGTTTGGTTTTGTAGACCCACTTGCAGTCTACTGTTTTGGCTCCGTTAGGAATTTCTACTAAGTCCCATACATCATTATCGCTCATAGACTTAATTTCATCTTTCATGGCATCTAGCCACTTAGACGAAACCTTACTCTTCATAGCTTCTTTATAAGAGTTAGGATCATTCATCTTCCCAAGATCATCTTCATTTAAGTAAACTTCATAATCACCTAGGATAGCAGATCTCCTCACTCGTTCTGATCTCCTGACAGGCACAATAGTAGGCTCATTATGCTGTTCATTAATTGTCACAGAGGGCTGTGAAAGCTCATCATTAGGTACAGCACTAGCATTTTCAGAGCCCTCAACAGGAGGAGTGGCCACAGGATTAACTGGAGATGCAACAGGAGTTGCAACAACAGGGTTAACTGTGGGCACAACCACTTGGGGTACAACTGCTTGGGGTACAACCATTTGGGGCATAAGAAAATCAGTTTGTCGGATTAGCGGTGAAGGGACATAAATCCGCTTCTCCTCAAGATCAATTTTCCTAGGCTCCAAGTCCCCACTGATCCCATCATTTTCCAAGAACACTGCGTGTCTTGTTTCTACAAATTTTGTGGTACCATCTCGACAAGAGAATCGGTACCCTTTAGACTGTCTGCAGTAGCCAATAAAATGGCAACTCACAGCCTTGGGGTCTAATTTCCCAATCTGTGGGTTAAATAATTTAGCTTCACTGCACAACCCCACACATGTAGGTAGTTCAAACTTGGTTTTCTCCATCCATAATTCATAGGGTGTTTTAGGCATCGATTTACGGGAACCCGATTGAGTATGTGTGCAGCGGTCTTTAATGCTTCCATCCATAACTTTACGGCAAGGTGGAGTAGCTCAACATACTTGAACCATGTCTATAAGTGTGCGGTTTCTTCTTTCCGCTTCTCCATTTTGTTGGGATCACGGGCATTGAGTCTCGGGCGACTATACCATTTTCTTGTAGGAACTCGCAAAAGACCAGA
Source organism: Melocanna baccifera (assembly GCA_036346265.1). Lineage (NCBI taxonomy): Eukaryota > Viridiplantae > Streptophyta > Magnoliopsida > Poales > Poaceae > Melocanna > Melocanna baccifera. Next base: position 2,212,348 of record CM070691.1, on the reverse strand, counting down.
ACTCATCCATAAGTTGCGTGTCGTCCATAATACTCTCCCGCGATCCGAACGCACTACTTTAATCTTTAGATTGTGCTGATTTTCAACTTCACCTTAAATATCTTAAATTTATCTAGTGCTTCCGATCTCTCTTTAATGGGATAGATGTAGCCATAACGTGAGTAATCATCGATGAATGTAATGAAAGAATTATAACCATCCACCGATGTCACAGGAAAGGACCACATATGTCGGTATGGATTAATTCCAAAATCCACGTGCTTCGAGTAGCACCTTTCTTTATTTGCTTTACATACTTGCCTTTGATACAATCAAGACAATGATCATCCGAATCATTAAAATCTAAAGGGTGGAGAATTTCATCTTTAATGAGACGTTCAATTCTCCCCTCGAAATGTGGCCCAAACAGCGATTGCCACAATTTCGACGAAGTCTCATCAATTCGCTTGCGCTTTTTATTCACATCACATACATTCATGGATATAGGAGAATCTTGCAGGGATAATATATAAAGCTTGTCGTGTCAGATGGCACGACCAACATTATTATTATTGAAGTAAACAAGACACTGTCCGTGTCCAAAATTACATGAATATCCATCATTATCTAATAATGAGACAGAAATTAAGTTTCTTCTCATCGAGGGAACATAAAGAACATCATTAAGGTTTATTACAAAACCTTTATTCAAAACTAAAGAAACTGATCCAATGGCTTTAATTTCAGCTTCCATTCCATTAGCTACTCTTAGGCTTCTTTCCCCTCTGAGATTTCTCAACATATGGAATCCCTGCAAGGAATTCGTAATGTGCACAGTGGCACCAGAATCAATCCACCAAGAATTTACAGGAAAATCAGCATAAAATGCTTCATCAACGAAAGTAATTTCATAAGTACCTTTCTTGGCGAGCCATTTTAGCCATCCAGGACAGTTATCTTTGAAATGGTCCTTGGACTGACAAAAATGACACTCATCATTTTTCTTTTGTCCATTTGAGCTCCCAGGACCTGAAGCGTGTTTAGGCGCTTGAGGACGCTGTGGATGCTGTGGCCTTTTATTATATGGGGAGTATGTTTGCTCTTCCTTGCCCTTTCCTTTATAACCTCCTCTATTTCTAGAGGAGCCAGCTCTGTTTGAGAAGTTGATGTGATTCACAACATCATCACCCCCTTCAGCCTTGAGCCTCTCTTCCTCTTAAGAAACATTGGCGATTAACTCGCTCATTGTCCACTTGTCTTTAATGGTGTTGTAGTTCACCTTGAAAGCTTCAAATTGCTTAGGAAGAGACATCATAATATAATGGACAACAAAACCGTCAGAAATTGCCATGTCCATTGTCTTAAGTCTGGCAGCAATATTGATTATGGTCATGATGTGCTCACGGACATTTCCAGTACCATTGTACTTTGTGTTCATGAGCCTGTGCATCAGTGTGGTAGCATAAACCTTAGAGGATCCTTTAAAATGATCCTCGATGGAGGACAAGTAATCCTTCACCCTTTCCATTTCAGGGATTGCTCCCCTAATAGCCTCGCTGATGGAGTTTTTCATGACAGCAAGTGAAACGCGGTTAGACCGCTCCCACTTTTCAACATTAAGTTTGTATTCCTTCATTTTATTATCAAAATTGTCATCTCCTTCATTAGGAGCGACAGGCTCATCGAACCTAAACGCATAGTCTAGGTCCAAGAGCTGAAAAGTCGTCATAAGGGTGAACTTCCATTTCTGGAAGTTGCTGCCATTAAGTGGCTCAATTGCATTAACCTGAGCCGAAATAGAACCAGCTGAAAAAATTTAAAAATTTTACATTAGGAAAATACATAATTGATTTGCATGAAAATTAATCTTACGTTGGTATGATTAACAACATGCTCATAATAATTTTTCGTATCACCGTTGGGCAGATGACGAAAAATATAACATAATTTAGGGCATGCTATTACAATTGACGTTGGTCAAAGAGTAATAGCATGGCCAAAAACAACATATCAAAAGAAACATAATCGATAACATGCTATTACAATTAACGTTGGTCAAAAGTAATAGCACGTAAAAATTAATTATATCCCTCTAATTGAATTTCTCGTTGGTTCCATTCAATTAGGAGAGGACATCATGCAGCGGAAACTATAGCATAAAATTTCAGCAGCTAAAAGACATTCAGTAATATTGTGCATGAGAGACAATGACATTATACAATTATCAGTTAAACATTATGTAAAACGTAAATACATGAAATATGTATATACTGAAATAAAACTTAACAACTTGAAATATACACCATAATTCAATTTCGTGTGTATTCATAAAAGTATATATACCTAAATATATGCATAAAAGATATGCTGAAAACATAAGATTATGCGTTAGGGGGTCAAAAGGAAAAATAACACATAATTTCGTGAGATTTGAAGGGCCCTTTTGAAAATACATCTCATCTATACCCAGTCAAAACCATAGACCATCCTCCAAAAAAAAAAAATAAGGCACGTCTCCTGATCTCCTGAAAACAAGCTCCTCCACACATTCCAATAACCCCCAAAAAACGGATCTGAGTGGGGGGGCCTGAGGCGCAGGAGCTGTGTGGGTTGGCGCGCAGGGAGCCGGCGGCCGGCCAGCAGGCGGGGAGGCGGCTAGCCAGCAGGCCCTCGGGCGCGGCGCGCTCTGGGTAGCGCAGGTGGGCGGCGCAAGCATGCATGCGTGCGGCGCCGCCAAGCGGCGGCGGCGGCCAGGTGCTCGCATGGCGGTGCGGGCAGGCAGCAGCAGCCTGCGGCCAGGCGGCCAGCGGTCAGGACGCAGCCATGCCGCTGCGCGCGCGCGGCCGAACAGGCGGGCAGCGCGGCCTAAAGGCGCGAGGCGCAGCAGCAATGGCCGCAGCAGCGCGCGCGCGGTGGAAGCGACAACGGCGCCCCCTAAAACCGCGCGCCCGTAAGCCCTCGCTGTTTTTTTTTTTTTTGATTTGAGTCTTGATTTGCTTGTAAATATTCGATTCCCCTCCTTCTATCATGCTACCCGAGACAATCAGGGGCTAGGATTCTAGGAAACGACTAGCAGCGCTGGTCGCCGATGAACGCCATGAGCGAAGACCCGTGCCTGCGCGATGCAGGCGTGAGGAAGAGTCGGTGCAGAGGGCTGTCGCCGGCGAGGTCCTGCGGTGGTGGCGACGGCTTTCCCGTTGCTCAACAGCGCACAATAGATCGGTTTTCGTTTTGGGTGTGTACGGGGTTTCTTGGTCTCACGAGTACGCACATTCGTTATCGTGAGATACCGGAACCCCTCCTTTTATATTGCGCTGCGCAACGGGGGACCGTAACCAAAATATGGAAAGCTCCCCCGATCAGGGCGCTGAAATCTCTCTTTCTCGTTTTGGCCGATTGGCCTGAGATCACATACCTAACAATACAGTCACTAGGAGCATATTGAAATACACCCATTCGAGCTATAACGATATTTTCTTTTTAACGTGTTTTTTTATATTTTTCTTTGTATTATCTGTAGAGGTATAACGATATTTTTATTTATTTCTAAAAATTAATTATTTAAGAAAAAACTCGTAACCGTTAAAATGTTATTTCAACCGAAAGCAAAAAAATCAACAGCCTCAGCTTGTCTGGAACAGGGTCAAGCAGCGTCACGCGCGGACGCGCCCCAGCCGAAACCGAAAGCAGCCCGGCGCCGGCAGTGCCCGCGTCCCCGCGGCTCTGACACCCGGGCCGGGCGCACGCAAACAGGAACCCGAGACCCGCACGGGAAAGCGAGCGAGCGCGGACTCGCGGAACACACGGGACGGAAGCGGGAAGCCGTAAGCGGCTCTCTTCTCCCGCAGGAAGTCCCAATCATTGCCTCCCCCACAACCCCACCCCACCCGAGCGAGCAGAGCAAACCACCCCGCAAGCAAAAGCAAAAGCGAACCGCGCGTGGCCGCAGCCGCCACCACCGCGCGTCGCGTCGAGCCGGACGGGGCCCTAGCGGAGCGGCGGGCGGATGGCGCGCGGGCTGCGCGGCGTCCGCGACGACCTGTCGGAGCTGGGCCGCCACCTGCTCGACGTCGCCTGCTTCTTCCACCCGCTCCTCGGCCCCGCGCACACTGACTCCCCGCCCGCGACCCCCACCCGCAGCCGCCGCCGCGCCCCCTCCCCGCGCCCGGCCACGCCACCCTCCCCCTCCCTCCTTGCCGGCATCCTCGCCGACCTCGCCGAGATCGGCATCTCCCTCCGCGGCGGCTTCTCCCACCGGGCCCTCCCCGATCACCCGCAGCACCTGCACCTCCCCGCCTCCGCCGCAGAGTCTCTGCAGACTTTGTCCCCGCCCGCTTCCCCGCCGCCCGCTGCTGCTGACGTCGCCGATGATGTCGTGGGAGCGGCGCGCGCCCTTGCGGCGCGCCCAGAGGCGTGGATTAACTTCCCCGTCCTTGCGCTCGATGAGAGTAATGCTTTCCTCTGAATTCTGATGTGATCGTTGCTAATTGTGCAAACATCTATAGCTCCGTCTCCACGAATTGCGCGTCTCATGTGGTGTCTTGGAGTGGTTTTGTGGTATTGGTGCTTTTTTAAGCAATTGCGGTATTGCTGTTGCTTAAGTCGAGTTAAGCGTAAAGGTTGCTGATTTGGGAGTAGTTGGATTTAGCTGTGATTTTACTAAAATTGAAAGTGAAGGGAACTAACTATAGAATTCAACTAGCATTACTGCACTAGGGAGGTCGAAGTTTAGTGCTGTGTGTGATGGGATAATGGTGCGTCAGTGTAAAAATTGTTAATCTGTGAGTTCCTTGATATGAATAGGGGTGAATGCAACGGATGAGAGAAATAATAAACGATTGAGGTGTTATGCAATGTTCTGGCTTCAGATTTCAAGTTTACCCACATTTTTGTTGTTTATGTCAGTTTGGTCATGTAGTAGTTTCCCAGTGGAAGTCGTGAAGTGAAAAATGCAATGAGAGGCATGGATTGAAGCCAAGTGGGCATCTTAAGTTTATTTACAGCTGCAGAGTGTGGTAGCACTTTTTGTTGCTTAGGTTGTGCTAAAGGACTTTAAAGTTTCTTGGAATAAGCTGGAACAAACTGAACAAACTCTTATGATGTACTATGCTTAGGTGTAGGGAGTTTTTTTAAATGCTATTGATTACAGGTTCCTCAAAGCTCTCATGGTTTTGTTCAGTTCCATGTGCTATCCATGATTGCTTAGAATAATCAGAATGTTTGCATGCTTTTTGTGTCAAAATTTGATGATTATAGGTGAATAGAAGGAAAACATTTATATTACTGTTGTAGCATTAAGGCTAAACAGTGGGTATGCTCGTATCCTTTGTCATGAGAGGACCAAGCAGACCAAGCAATGGAGGAGCCGAAAATGAGAGAGGAGAGGGAATAGTTCATTGTAGATGAATGAGATCCCCCTTACAAGTGCCCATAAGGCCATATATATAGAGGAGATGGGGAGGGAATTCCCCACCTTGCCCCTTAGATACGTATGCATGTACATTTTCCCATAAGGCAATTCCCATAAGGCATGGTACATTTTCCCTGGTACAATTTTATAATTGATATATACATATGCATGTATTCCCTAGCACAGTTATCACGGTGATAAGGCGAGGTGAGGCGCCTGACTACTTTCACACCTTTTAGACGAGGATGACGTGCGGTGAAGCGATGCCATACTTACATCCTAACCTTTTATGGTAGCAAATTTGTTAAACATAGAGTGCGACTATTTTAACTATGTAACAAAGTAAATAAACATGAATAATAACACAGCAACAAAACATGAATGTTGAATGGCACACCTTGACGACATTGTCCTTTGTTTGCTGACTTTGCTCTTCCCCCAAGTAGCATGCAGCTCCCATAAGTCCCATCCAACAGCATTGCTGTCATGGAGCAAAACTTACAGTGGTAGTATACTGTCAACATATGATGGCATTATTTTGGTTCACTATTTTGTACATACAAAATATGAAAACAAGACAGCAGTAACAATGAAATTAAATATGATTACAAGACAAATGAAACCATAGTGGCATAGTCCATAAGTCCACAAGAAATGAGCAATAACACCAATAGTTGAACATCATTGTTTTGAAAGAGAACTAAGTAAGTAATACTGGAGTAGCTTAGAAGTCCCACACTCTACACAACTAATAAGACCAAAACACCAACGATCCAACACTCGTATCTTAATAATCATCCATCTTGAATGCATCCAAACTGTTGCCATCCATATTCCCTCCATCGCTCGCTTGAGTACTAGCATCAGGTGGAGCTTCGCCATAATCATTAACCTCCTCGTCATCAAGAACAAAATCTTCATACCCATCTACATTGTCCGAATCTGAGTGTGGCTCACCTTCTTCAATCACCCTTCATGTAGAACTAGAAGTTGGACGCCGAGAATAGCTTATGACATCACCCCTCTTTAATGTTCTAGGAAGATTGTGACCTTGAAGCGTGCGTGATGCACCAACAGTTTCATCATGTTCCCATGTAAGGTCATCACACCCAGTCACCCACGGTGACCTTGAACCAGTTCGGCTAGTGGATCAACCCATTCATTGTCCCAATCAAATTCCTCTATGACCAAAGGTTGCCTTCCTCACACCACTTTTCAAACCTACTGTTCATCTTTTGGTTATATTGAACATAGACCAAATCATTCAATCTTTGGTGCTTTAACTGGTTCCTTTTCTTGGTATGGATCTATAAATAGTTTTTAGCAATCAAAGCAAACAAAGTAAATAAATTGCTGCTTATAGCACATATATAGCTACAAATTGAGAGTTGAAAAAGAATGGTTTGGCATATTCACTTACAAACTCAAAGGTACTTTAATTGCGCTGACAACCGAAGGATGAACAACAAAGACTAATAATACGCTTCGTAAATCTTTGTAGCTCTATAGCTCGGCCACCATATGCATGCCACCAGTCAACTAAAATGGCAATAAGAGACTCAAGTTAATTAATATTGAATGCACAAAGAGCTGAAGAAGTTTGTGTAGCACTATAGAAAGTACGAGGAGTCCTTTAGCAATCAACCAATCAACATCTATTCTTTTTAATTAGGCAATAAACAAATAGAGGAAGAAAAACAGAGACATAGGAAAAAATAGGGGTACATCCTGGTGCTTGCAGGATTGGCAAGCGTAGAAGAGGGTGTGCATCTCCTTGTCCTCCCACGGGTACAACATGTTGTTGCTGCTGTAGGAGAGAAGAGGCAAAATAAACCATTGGTTAAACCAGTATCCTCTCGGATCATCGGAGAGCAAATCTTGGAGAAGAATGCTAAGAATTCGTCTGCTTTTACCATTCGCCACTGAACTTGAGAGCGCTCATGGCGATGAGGAATCAATGACACCAACACTCATGGGTATATCATATATGTCAGAGAAGAGGAGGGGAAGAAGAGAGAGAGAGAGGGAGTAGAAGAATAGATCAAGACTTGCTGGAGGAGTGGAGAGAGAAAGGCAGGAGGCAAACCTGGAAGAACAAGGGGATGGCGACGTCGAGGACGTTGGGCTGCTGCTGTGGACGCTGGGCGGATTGAGGGGAGACGACGCCACGCTAGGCTGAGGAGGAGGTGTGGAGGCCGGGATGGAGAAGCTTCAGACACGGCGTTAGAGCTAGACGGCCAGAATCGACGAGGCAACACCGCGCCAGGCTAAGGAGGAGGCATGGAGGCCTGGAGGAGAAGCTACGACTGCGGTGCTGGAGTCGGACGACCGGAATCGACAAGGTGACGCCGCGCCAGGCTGAGGAGATGTGGAGGCTTGGAGGGAGAAGTTATGACCGCGGTGCCGAAGCCGAACTGCTAGAATCGATGTAATCGATCGAGGTAACAGAACTCCCCTCTCCATCCCCTCTCTTTCTCTCTCTTCTTGGTGCCTCTGTATCTGCTGCTCTCTCCCTCTCTGTTCACGCCCTTTATTTTACTCCCCCTCTCTTCAATCTCCTTCGCTCCCTCTCTCTTTCTTCATTCTCTCGTGCACTACACACGTAAGGCGCTCGCCTTGCTCCTACGGCACCGCTTCGTAGCATGGCAACGATTAGGCGATGCCATCCCTGCCAAGGCGGACGCCACACTCATTTAAGGCGAGGCGACGGCCATGGCGTAGCCACTGACTGCCCTGACGCCAAAGCGGTGCTTAGGCGACGCCTTAATAACCATGTTCCCGAGGGCTCATTATGCATTCCGGACGGCCTTAGGGGTTAGGGCACCCCTACAACAGTACACCCTCGTCTGCAAGATCCAAGGTCTCGAGAGGCGAGCAAACGCCCTAGGTTTTGCCCCAGCCCATCGGGAGTTGGGATGCCCAAAGTCTTCAGGTGATGATGGCGCGGAAGTGATCTCATCCTATTGAAGGTAGGCTAGAGTGGTGATGAAGCCGATGGGACGAAGTTGCTGACGCTAAGCCGCCATGCCATAGCATGGCCTGTGAGATAAGCGGTGCGCTGGAGCGAGGCCTGTGGTGGCGAACTGGCCTATGCGAGGTCACCCTACTAAGGCATTGTATTGGAGGCAGACAGCGTGCCAGAGCAGAGCCTATGGAGGTGAAGTTGTCGACGTTGAGCCACGCTGCCGAGGCATGGCCTTCGAGGCAAGCAGCATGTCGGAATGGAGCCTGTGGGGGCTATTGTCGACATTGGGCCATGCTACCAAGGCATGGCGTTCGAGGCAGGCGGCGTGCTGGAGCGAAGCCTGTGGAGCTGAAGTTGTTGACATTGAACCATGTTGCCATGGTATGGCCTTTGGGGCAGGTGGCGTGCCAGGGCTCCGCCCATGGTGGCCCTTGGAGGCGAAGTGTGCCAAAGCGAGGCCCATGGTGGCGAATTGGCCAATGTAAGGCCACCCTGTTGAGGCATTGTATTCGAGGCAGGTGATGTGCTGGAGCAGAGCATGTGGAGGCGAAGTCGTCAACGTTGGGCTATCCTACCGAGCTGGGCTGCCGCATGATGAAGTCCTCTTGCTGTGCATAGTCTTCGAGGCAGGCGGCTTGTGGTGAAGCGAAGCAGTGGTGGTGAAGTCATCGACATCGGGTTCCTCTACGAGGCATCATACTATCCCCTCTTCAGCCACATGCTGGTGTTTGAGAGGACATCCCTAGGGCTCACTATGCATTCCCAACGGCCTTAGGGATTGGGGCACCCCTATGACATTTACCTCAGCTAAATTGAAGAAAGTCAAGTATGTTACTCATTTTAGAACACACAGGGTCATTAATACAAAAGGAGTGAGAAGAATAGAACAAGGGAGTGCGGGTCGTAAGGGGTTAACTTCTCATTATTATAGCTAGCCTTCATATAAATCAGATGCATTATTATACAATTGAAGAATGGTCTAATTTTTATAGCTATAACAGGGAATTTTCAAATACAGACAGCAAGTAGGATTTAGTGAATTGTTAGAATTACAGTCTGGTTATCAAGTCGTCGACTAATCGACAAGTCGGTGAGCCAGGACCGACTTGCGCCGGCGACTCGACTTGCGGCGGCAAGTCGGGCGCTTGGTCGACTAAACTAGTCGACCAGGCGACGGCAAGGCGGTCGACTTGGGGAGGCAGCAGAGCAGAGCAGAGAAGTGAAGCACTGAGGAGTGAGGTATATATACCGACCGAGCGGCAACGGGCGACTTCGGCGAGCGAGTGATCCGTCGGCGCCGCGATCGCACGAATCCGGCTGCGATCGCCGCCGGTTGCGCGATCGGCTCAGTTACCTCCTCCACGCTCCTTCTCGGCCTCCTCCTCCTCCATCCTCCCCGGCCCCCTCCGCCTCGGCCCCCTCCTCCGCGGTCGGAAGCGGCTTGAGGAGGAGGCTGAGACGACGGATCGGGGTGGACCAGCCGGCGTGGATCGGAGCGGGCGTGAGGAAGCGGCGAGGCGCGCGAGACTGCTGGAGGCGACGGCGGTGTGGATCGGAGGCGGCGTGAGGGGAGGAGGCCGGAGGCGCGCGGGACAAGTGGAGGCGGCGGCGTGGATGCGGGAGTGGCTGGCGGCTTGCGTGAATGCAAGAGTGTGGTGGCGGCGTGAGCTGGGAGGAGTGAGGGCAAGCGTGAGGGAGTGGGTGGGTGGAGTGATGAAATGAGTAGACTAGTCATATAATAACAGTGATATGGTATACTAATATAGTATATATATATTACTGTTATATAAACAGTACCTATCGATTAGTCACCGACTAGTCGACTAGTCGGTCATTGGGAGGGTAGTGTCGACTTGATAACCTTTACAAATAATAAACATATCTTGTTAGTGGTGTGCTCACTGCTGGTTCAGGTTCTGGTCATTTTTGCTTTTTCTCCTCAGGATAACTTCCGTTTGACTAACCATATCATAATTTTTGAAATCTTGAAAATGTAGGTTTACTATTTACTGTGAGTTGTTTTACTTAGCTTCCCTTTGGAAGGATCATTTGTGGCTATTGTTTTGCTGCGCTATGACCATAACGTTGTGTTTTATACTGTTTGCAGATTCTACAATCTCTGATATCCAAAGAGATCATATGGAAGCCATTGAAAAACTCGTCCCTGATTTAGCATCTCTACGAGCTAGGCTATGCCCTTCTTACATGGATGAAGATGTTTTCTGGAAGATATACTTTACGCTGCTTGATTCGAACCTAAATGAGCATAATTCAGAGGTATGTTAGGACATACGTTTTCTATGCATTGATCTCTACTAACATACTTTCCATGGCAGAACAGATCTCCTATGCTAGTTTTAATTTCATCATTTTCTGGTTTTTAACTGAGGAGATGTTATTGCAGCATGGCCTGCAGGCAAATAGAACTTGAAGCATGTTTAGACTAGTTCTCATTTCCTTTTTTAGTTAATATATAGTTATATATTAGGTATATTCTTCTATTGTTGTTATTATGGAAAACCCCTACTTCTAAAGAAGTCTAAAATACTAGACATACCCTTTTATTGTTATTATGGAAAACTCCTACTTCTAACGAAGCCTAAATTACTAGACATACTCTTACACAAGTCATTTTGTTCTTTTTGAGCTAGGGATATTAACACCTCATTCTATATACTTGGAAGTCACCTTTTTGACATCACAGTCAAAAATATATAGCAGATCTTTGTATTGCACTCTGGATTTTGGAGCATATAAGGTTGAGCTGCTACAATTGCTTGGCATATCTCATGTGCTTGTTGGTAATCTATATAGTTAAGTTTCTAGTTTGGGGCTTTGGGCAGCAAAAGGCATCAAAAAGCATTTAAGCATAGCGGAGAGGAGTATATTTGATTTGATTGTATTTACCTGTTCGTGTGATTTATGGTGCGCTAGATGCATCTTTCTATACATTTGTAAACTAACATAAACAAGATTGGTTATGTCTAAATGACAGGGGATGCACCATTGCACCACAATTGGGGTTAGAAAGAAAACAAGCCCAGCTTGTTTCAGCTAGTAAATACTAGGATTTATTCTGGGAATCAAACCAAAAATAGGTCAGTGAATATTGACAATAAGAGCTGCTCCATAAACTACATATATGGTTTAGAAACCATACCAGTGCTAGCAGGATGATGTGTAATGAGAAAATGTCATTGCTAAGTAGATTGGAAATGTGGATCAGATAGTAGCCATTTTAATATAAATTCCAATCTTTGCTATATTGAGATACAGATTGCCATTTTGACCATCCCCTGGAGGTATTCTACCCATTTTTGCCCTAAGGTTAGACTGAAGTGCTGGATATGGTACCTATGATTTTTTGGGTTTAAGCACATTTTTAAAAGGAACATTAATAATACAGAGCTGCCTGTTATGGAATGCTAATTGTATTGCTTATTGGTCTTACCAAATTGTACTTGCAGGAAGATAGCCAGAATGTACCAGGTTCTCTGCATCACGTCAATGAGATAGAGTCTGATTCTGCGCCTCATGTCTGTGAGATAGAAAGTGAGAAAAGCATTCACGAGGGTTATGAATCTTCAGCTGGTCGTGCTTTGACCGAAACAAGATCTGAGCAAAGCATTGACCAGTGGGTGTTTGCAAAGTCGAAATCTGAGCAAAGCATGGATCAGTGGTCCGAGATACCTTCCGATGTAGAATCTTTTAGAGAAGGTAAAAGATACCTTAGCAGCGAGGAGCTGAGCGATGTTGATAGTGCCAATGTTGTTGTCATGGACAAATACATGGATTCACTTCTGTCGGATCGGAGGAATCTCCCGTATGCTAGTTCCTCTGTCCGGCGGGACTCGGTAAGAAGGAAACCTGCCTCTTCGACTGACTATGGCCACCGGCCTCCACAACCTACCCAGCCTGCATCGCTGTCGAAGAAGGAATCATGGGATGTCATTGAGGATTCAGAGTTTGCGATACTTGACAGTTAGTAACAGAGATCTTTGCGATCTCTGGGCTGTTTATCCTTTTATTTTTCTGTCCCTACCCTTCACCTGCTTTGTAAATGACGACCTTCAGGTGGCGCCAGTGATCGCGGGATAATATCTTTACCAATAATACTATTACATTGTGTGCATAACCCTTATGTATCTTGAGTATATCCCCACATCTCACATGCTGTAACATATGAAGATTTTGATGGATATATCAAGCATGAGGCTAGGGTACTGGTCTCCCTGCTGTGGAAAATTTGTGTTGCATATCATACGTTGCATGTGTGGCAGTGTGGGCACTGTGGTGGACTGGCCGGTTTCTGAGAATTCTTCAGTGTAGAGAAGATTAAAACTGGGGCGCATTGTCCTTGGTAGTTTGCTTGCGGTTGAGACCACAACACTGGCAAATCCAGTCAGGGGTTTATATCTGCCATACATAGTCTGATCCAAAATTTCACAATAAAAAGATCCATCTAATCAAACGCAGATGACAGCGACGAGCACACCAAGTGACCAAAAACGTCTAGAAATAGCTTATCAGCGCATCCCAAAGAACGTGCAAATTAACGTGGCCATTGGACGGCATCGTGTCCTCCAGCGCGTGCTCATCACAATGAAGAGTTACAAAAGGAAAACATCTCATATCTAGGAAAGAACTAACAATGCTACCTTAACAGAAAATATCTAAGAAAGGATGCTATCTCCTCCTAAACTGCGATATCTTCCGCTGAGTCTATTTCCAATACACAGCCTGTTGCTGAATTTGCTAAGTCCGTACTATCCGTTTCCGAGCCGAACCTTGTTGTCGCTCCAGTCCCTGTTGTCGATCCGGCAATATCGCTATCGCCCGCTACTACGCGTCCAGAACGGTTTTGCCGGTGGTACGTCTTCCCGATAAATGCGTCCGCAACACTGTGCCCTTTCTGTGAATGTATGGACTTTCACCATCTGAAATGTTATTTTTTCCGAACTATTCATATCCGTATTGACGAAACAATATACATATTTTATTACATACGACTAATTAGTTAAACAAGTTTTTTAATTCAATGTGAATTTATATTTCTTTATGTGAAGTAAATAAATTAGAATAATTAAGTATGAATTTACGAGGATAAAATGTCATTAATATTTTCGTACTACACAAGTTATGATGATAATCGAATCTAACCAAATTGAGTGGATATTCGATTCAAATTCATATTTATTATAATATTTAATTTTTATTTATATTAAAAAATATTTAAATTTATATTTATTTATAAAATATAAATACAAATATAATAAAAACAATATTCAATTCGTATTCCATCTATTTCCGACAACCTCTTTGCCAGATCATGCCCCACCCTTTTCTTTCCCCTTTCCGCAGCCGTCTACTTTGGCGGAGGAGGGGATGGCGATCCTGTACGCGCTGGTGGCGCGGGGCACGGTGGTGCTGGCGGAGCACAGCGCGGCGGCGACCAACGCCGGCACCGTCGCTCGGCAGGTCCTCGAGCGCCTCCCCGACGGCGGCGCCGACAGCCATGTCTCCTACACCCAGGACCGCTACGTCTTCCACGCCAAGCGCATCGACGGCATCACCGCGCTCTGCATGGCCGACGACGCCGCCGGACGTAAGAAACGCCACCTCCCCTATGCCCTTGTTCCTCCTCCTCCTCCTCTCTCTCGCACTGCTCGTTTCTTGAATCGATCCCGGGGGGGGGGGGGGGATCTTTGAACTTTTTGGGGTTCGGGCTCCATCGGTGGGCGGAATCTTGGAGATCCGGAGGAGTTAATTGGGGTTGTCAGTATGTGCGTCTCCGATGTCTGTTGCTGCTTGCAGGATGGTCTCAGGGGATTGGTAGATCGGGACAAACCGGGGTGATGCAGTCGGATTGAGTTAGAGCTAGCCAATTGTCATCTGACAATAGATTGGAGTGGACGAGTTGAGCTTTTGGACTGCCTGCCCGCGTTTTGCAGCTGTTGATTTTGGGATCGAACGCTTTTGATGCTGCAAAGGTGCTAGTATAGTAGTATTTAAGCCAGTAAACCAGAGCTAGGCTATATAGTCTAGCTCCCGCCGAGAGCAATTTGCGGAAACCAAGAGCAAATTTGTTCTATTGTTTGTGCCTGAAAGTTTTCTAATCCTGTTGCGCCTTAAGCATTAGAGTGTGCTTCCTGTTTGTGCAAACCAAATATTTAACATTTAAGTATCAACTAAAGGTCAACCCAGAATTTTGTCTCAGCGTGGCTTGTGCCCCTCTTGTGATCTGAATTGCTTGACAACGACTTATTAGCTTCGTTTTATTGCAGGGAGAATCCCCTTTACATTCCTTGAGGATATTCATGGAAGATTTGTGAAGACATATGGTCGTGCTGCACTGACAGCTCTTGCTTATGCGATGAATGATGAATTCTCAAGGGTCCTGAGTCAACAAATGGACTACTATTCAAATGACCCTAACGCAGACAGAATAAATCGCATGAGAGGTGAAATCAATCAGGTATTTCACCCTTTTTTTCTTCAGCTGTTCTTGTGTGAACATGACTTGCATCCAAAAATTGATTTGGCCAATTTGCATGTATTTTCTGGAGTACAACCCTGCGAAACATTTGATCATAAAATTAAAAATTAACACATGCTGTGTTTTCTGATCTTGTAAACTAAAAATGGAATGATCATGGATTCATGCATGGAGTATTTGAACTGGCATCTTTTTTAAATTGCTCATTGTTTCCAGATACTGTTGTTTTAGGTAAAGCCATGAAAGCAGTCACATGTCTTGAAGATCTTGCATTACTTATATAACAGAAGCATATTGCCAAGAAAAGTTCTATTATTCAAAATGATATTTACTGTTAATTATTCTCTTGCAGGTCCGTAGTGTTATGATCGATAATATTGATAAAGTCCTTGAAAGGGGCGATCGTTTGGAACTGCTGGTTGACAAGACTGCAAATATGCAAGGAAATACAGTTCGATTTAAACGACAAGCTCGCCGTTTTAGAAACACTGTTTGGTGGAGGAATGTTAAACTCACGTATGTAATCTTCCTACTAAAAATTGTTTGCTATCACATTTCAGCTTGTATCTTGATGTTGCCTTTTCTATTTGCTTCCATCCGTGCTATTGTTTTGGTTCATGAACTTCGTTACACCGAATTTTTACATGCACCATGACCTTGCTTAATTCTGCTCCTTGATAGATATTCATCTCAATCTATAATTATTGACAGCTGTAATTTTGCATAAAAAATAATGCACTAAGCAGTAAGCACTTTCCAACATGGTTTCATGCAGTAGATAAGTTTTTTTGGTATGTGAATGACGAGACTATTCTGATCTCTGAACTTTGGTCTTGGTTTCGGGGAGCTGTTGTTGATTGTATGTTCTGAATCAACTCTATGTTATAGTGGGGGGATGCATGTAAACTTGTACTCTATGAATTTCAAGCATAGGGTTAATCTGCTTCTCATTTTTATTATGTTAAGGAGCGTTCTGACTTGCCTTACACTTTTGAATACTGAATATATATGAACACACCTTAACCATCAGAGTACAAAATTGTCTCTATTTTGACAAACTCTTAGTATGATGTTTTTTGCTTACTTGACCGCTGTTCGAGCCTTTCATCTGCAATAAACATAGATTTTCTTTTTCGCAGGGCCGCACTGATATTCCTACTCCTGGTAATCATATACGTTGTGCTCGTCTTCGTGTGCCATGGCTTCACCTTACCAACTTGTATTCGGTAAGGTAAGATCTGCGCATCCAGGGGAGCAACTATTGCAATGCCATTGCATTTTTTTTTTTGGTTTTTGTAGAGAAGTAAACTTGCTATTGATTGTGTAATTTTGCTGTGTCGATCGCGAAGACTACGGAAGATGTGTGCTCTTTGCCCCATAAACCCGCCAAGACTCAATTTGAAAGGTGTACTCTTTGTCCCATAAACCGGCCTTTTGGAAGTTGTACGACCATACGTACCTAACAACACTACCACTACCAGTGCTCAGTGCTCTTCACCGTCACTGCAGCTGCGCCTGCATGCTGTGAAAAATAACAAAACACTGTCGGCGGATGACGTCAAACAGAAATAAAAATATGTTCTTGTGAAAAATAACATAATTGGACGGAGGGAGTAGATAGTAGTATTATCCTTGTGCATGTACATGAGTTCTGTTACTACATGTACTTTACATTTGAGGTATGTTCCGTGCAACTGCTATATAGCAGGGGTGTAATCGAAGCGGATACGGATGAATATCATTTATTTCGTGTTTTTTTTCTTGGAGTTAGATACAGATAGTGTCAGATACACATTTACGCATTTCGTATTCGCTCCATGTGCGTTCGGTCGGTCTGTCGAATAGAAATTATTCGTTCCGTTTGCACCCCTGCTCTACAGTCAAATGTTAACTTGAAGCTGGCATGATCATGTACGGTGCGTGGAGTTGGTTGTCTTGATACGTGTTGTTTCTGGAGCAGCATCGCTCGGCGGTTCTCGTCATCCAGGCGAAACGAGCGTCGGATGCTGACCGGCCCGCTTGCCGCCCTCCTAAGCACACGCCCGTGCCGCCTTCCTCCCACGCGGCGCACGGCCTGGCGCTGCCGTCGTGCGCGCGCCTCCCAACTTCTTTAACCACCCACGTTGCCGCGGCGGGGCGTAGGGTACAGATAAATGACGGCGTCGCAGCCACGCCCCGCGCGTCCCTCGAAAGCCAGATCCCATCCCACGCGGTCGCTCCATCGCTGCTCCCGCGCCGTCGCGCGTCTGCCGGTGCCATTTCCCCACCTCCGCTCCGCGCCCGCGCCGTGCGGCGGGCGTCTCCTCTGCCGCCGCCGCACCGGTGACCCAGCGTCGACAGCCGTGCGCAGGAGCCAGGGGGACACGGACTCGGGGAGCCCAGTAGACCGAAGTCGTCGACCTGCAAAGGCAGACATGACGACGCGACGCGCACACCAATCAAGGAGAACAGTTGAGAAATCCAATCCAAACGATGGTGTCCAGGTGGAACGTCATGGGAATCGTAAAAGGTCATTTAGCAGATGGACTGACATGGACTGTGGAAGGGAGTCGACAGCAAAGCAGAAACATGGCCCAGATCACGGACCGGACCATGATCCTTCTCATCAAGATGGTCTTAATTCTGTGCACAAGAAGCAACCAATCAGTTGCAGAATGACAAGGTGAGTGAAACAAGCCATTTCCTCCTCTCACGCAGACAGATTTGACAATGCAAAGATAAGGGTTTTCTTTTACCATCTCATATATGAAAACAGGTCTGGAAGAGTAGCAAAAAAATTACAAAACCCAGCCAGGGTTACAATAGTTCAGGTAATTTTCCGTAGTTTACTGAAATGCTTAGTGAACAACTTTCCAACGGCCAAAAAAAAGGCAGTTCACTGCCACTGCATAAGTGAGTTTGGCGCTCTGGTGGATAAACTCCTCTCAAGTTACGCTGCTGCAAATTGTGAATGCAGGATTGGTCACTGCGGCTTCATCTCTTCTCCAGGATCATGTTGAACTATGGTCATCTCTGCAGAGACTTCTAATCCGTCGACATTCTGCTCCAAAAATTTTTCACTGCTCAATCCAGAAGGCAGAAGTACTAAAGTTCTCAGCACATTCACTTGAAGAATCGTTGAAGAAACTTTTCCTGGACTCCGAATTCGTTCCAAGAAGATCAGTAACCAGATGGCCAGAGGTTCTATCAGTTGACATCCCACTCTTGCTTCGGCAACCTACAGCACAGACTGCTAAGGAATCCGTAGAATTGGAGTTTTCATGGGCTACTTCAGGTATGCTTCGGAAATTTTGGTATTTCACCTCCTGATGCGACACTACTTAGCTGAGTTCCTGATCATCAGGAGGCGCACAACATTGACAACCATTTGATGATAAAGTGTAGGTAGTATTTCCATGATCTTCAGAACCTGTCACTGAGTACATAATTTCATCCTCCTTCTGATCAAAGGAGTTCTTGTGTTCACTATCTCCATCACCTGTACTTGTGTCCGCAGTGCTAGAATATTCCAAAACATATGAAGTATCACCACAGCAACTGTGGTAATGTTCATCCTGAGGAAGCATACCGGTTTCCTGATGATCAGCAGCCAAAATTTCTGAAGCCACCTCACTCTGAATTTCAACATTCGAAAAAAGTCTTCCTGTCTCCAAAACTGCGCTTGGGTAACAACCCCATAGTTTCATAATCTTCAAGAATCAATGATGCATCACCAGTAACTTCTTCACAGCAGCCTTGAATGCTTTTCTGTTGTTCACATTGCAGGAGCACTTTGGTTCCAAGATATGGTCTAGCCATCTGAGTACAAGTGTCCTTAGATGATAAAGTGATGCTCGTCTTTACAGTTTCCATCAGATATTGCTAGTATATCCATAGCTGTTGTGCCTTTGGGGACCAATGCGGTGTCACTTCGATACTCCTCTGGAGGGAAGGATGCACTTGCTAGTAGCCTCTTCTTCCCTGCTGATTCCTCAACATCCTCATTGCCAAAATCCTGATCTCCTCCTTCAACGTTTGGATCCTTAGCACGCCGCTTAAAATCCAAGAAAGGGGTTCTGATTGGTTCTTTAACATGGTCTTCACTGCTCTCATGTACTCCAGCAAACACTGGGGGTGTATTTTAGTTCTCTGTCGCATGACTCGATCAGTTTTCTACTACCTTCAGGAATAAATAGCATTTTGCACGCATCGTATCTGCAAGGTTCTTTAGTAGATACATCCCATTTGTTCCTATCTTCACATATAAATGGCCCTAGGCGTGTCTGAATTTTGCTCGGTTTTCCACCGGAGGACTTGGTGGATCTTCTGTTGTCACCCCAAACAAATGAATAGTCCAATACTGTAACTCTGCTCAACCTATTAGCTATTCCATCATTATCATATGGGTATGGCTTGTTGCGCTGTGTTCTCCACTGTTTTTCCTCTGAGAAAGGAGATTGAAAGACTAAGCATTCTTTGACGGGAATGATTTGGTCTTGGACTTCTTACTTTGACTAAAAGTATTAGGTCTCCCCATTAACCGAGAAAACACACTTGTTCGCCCTTCTTCACTGTCAGAGCGGAGCTTGGAATTTTCCACGGGCGGATAGCATCATATTCCTATCACAAGCTTGCTGGAGAGTAGTGTGCTCTTCAGTCACTGCTAACTTTAGATTCTGAAGAGTGGATCTCATCTTCAAGCAAATCAGATAGATCAACACTCTCTAAAGTATCTTCCTCCAGAGGAAGTGGCATATAGTCATCAGTAGATTTGTCATCCATTGCTTCTTTTCTGCCAGGTGATGGCGGACCTACCCTTCCGGCCAGGTTGGATGGCCGCCTGAGCTCCATCGCCGGCCAGACCCCCCTTTCTCTAGAGCCAACACCGGCAAGGCCACCATGGTTGGCGTCTGGCGACCTAACGAGCTTTGATCCACTAGCCAGGAGTCGAGATGTTCGACCCACTAGCCCAATGGAAGCAGCGAGCCAACGACTAGTTACTTAGTTAGTAATAGGTGAAGCAGCCAGTAAAACTCTCGACCTGAGTCCTAACTAAGGTTGTCAATATCGTGATATGTATCATAGGATCATACAATTCTACGATCGCTGGACGACACGTATCATGTATGGATCGCTTTCACGAAGGATTGCACCAAGATCACCATCCATAGCGTATATTCGCTACTCGCTAGAATCGCTACACAGAACGCATTGCTACGCAATCCCACGGTCGGGTGAAAAGCTAGCCGTTCGATTCGATCGGACGGTGCGCCCGCGAGTGCGCCCGCGCCCAGCTGAAGTGAACCAAGGAAAACCCTCGGGGAGAGAGAGAGAGAGAGAGAGACGGTGGCTTCGGTCCTTATTCATCAGTGAGTTGGTCTCCAGTTCTCCCCTCCATCTCCATTCTCCAACCTCCAAATTCTCCACTATCCACTCTCCTCTCCAGAGTGCAGATCTCTAGATTTGTGGCATCGCCGGAACCACGGCCGGCAGCACCCGACCTCCTGGAGCCACAGCCGGCGGCGCACCGCCCGTGTAGTGCTGTTCCCCAAGGGTCGCCGCCCTCCCAGTCTCCAAGAGCCAGAGCAGCCAGCCGCCCCACCGCAGGTCTGCAACTGCAACACGGCTTCCTTTGTTTTCTAGGTTTGTGACCATTCATTCATTGTATGGTTCTCTGGTTAGGCTGGCAGATATCTAGATGAGTAGATTCTAGACAATTAGAGAGTCTTGCTGATTGAATATGCAAGCAAGGTTTCTGAATATTTCATAATGCAATGGCTTCTTGGACAAAAGCAAAACCAAGTAATAATTATGCTTTGCTGTATCAAAGTTTTGTGATGATTGAAATTTCATGATAGTCAATTTAATTGCAGAATGTTGGCAATGTCAAACTGTTAGCTAGCAGATTGGGTTTCCGTAATTACATAAGAGTAGGAGTAGCGTTGATATGTTGTTGTTTTCTTCTCAGGATGTAATTTGTAATGGGGTTGGGTTTTCAATATACCTTTGTTCATGGCAAAAATTTGTTTGATGATGCATCCTCCAGGTTCTTAAAATCTGTGGTGGGGCAGATTTTCACTCATCTCTGGTACTACAACTGGGTTAGTAACATTAGGCATAGAGCATACTAAGACTGACGATTGATGAACTAATGATAGTGTAACTTTTGTTCAATATGGTAACTGTGCATCAGTCAGATCACTCATGATTCATGAACTGCTACTAAGTATGGAATGGAACCATTGTATTTGTATAATTGTATTTGTTGGCTGCTGCCTGTGCAATGGAAGTATGGTCTATGGAACTATGAAGTCTGAACCTAGTATGAAGTATGAATTCTGAACCTGCGCTACTGGATTTTGGATTGTGATATTTTGCATAACTGAGGAATTTATTGTATTTAAAATAAAATTTTCATATAATCGTGATCCTACAATCTGATCTCGCAAGAAAGCGATCCCAGGTAGGATCGCGATCGTGACAACCTTGCTCCTAATCCTAGTGTTAATTACGAATATAATGCTGGTTTCAAAGTTTCAGATCTCCTGGGTGGAGATATATACAAAAAAATTCACTTGGATCATGAATTATTAGTCTCACTTGGATCATGAATTTGTACTCGTATAAACAGTTAAACTTAACACCACAATTTCATCTCGTAAAATTGAGCAACTAAGCTCGGGAAGCAATAGATTGCTTTCCAGTGTGTCTGGTTACTCGTCCACCCTGCACCTTACATTGCATCCGATAACTTTTTTTGGCATCCGATTACTCATACAGACAGTCACCTACTCCATGTAAAAGAAAGTTCTCGACTAACATTTCCATTTGCAGAAGCAGCTGAAGAGTCAAGAATACTATATGACATATTTTTTTGGGTAACATTTACATGTATAGAGGATTACAGGAGGGGAACAAGGAAGGTCTTTTTAGCACTAGATACACAGAGAACACTTGCTGGCTGAAGTAATTCATCAATCATCGATACCCTCCAATTCATCGCATATGATGCCTGAAAGAGCAGATTCAAGCTTCAGTGCAAATCGTTCAGATTTACAATGCACCATCCAAGATCAAGGAAGATGGGTTCACCTCAGTGTTTCTTTTGTCCCTCGACGGACTTTGCAGCGGATGGTTGGGAGGCCAAGGCGCTGGTGAGCTTCATAGCGGTGGCATCCAGAAAAACCTGAAGATCATGAAGGAGCGTATTCAGCATAAGGAAAGCGGGTATATGTTTTTGAAGTGGTGAGAGCGTAAGTGACCACTTGGGGTCTGGACTACCTACCATAGTAGACTCCATCGACCTCCAGCACATCAATCTGTAATGTCCAAGAAATTGAACCCAGTAAGCAGCATTGCAAAATGATACCACAATATTAAGAAAACAAAGTGTACATTCCTTTCCCATGATTATGTATCCTACAGCACATTGTTAAGGGTATTAATGTCATTTTCTATTGTCCTAGGGTTTCATGCATTCTCTATATATTACCGCTTTAGGCTGTGTAATACATCCAACATCGATCCATTCTTCCTTTAGTCTAACATGGTATCAGAGCCCTAGAGCTCGATTATCTGCTGCCACTGCCGTCGACCGACTTGCGCCTATTGCTGCTGCCCACGAGAGAATCAATCCCCACTCCTGGGGGCGGCCGTCGTCCCGCGCCGCACCAGGCTCCCTTCCGGCTACTGCCAAACCTGGATCCAGTCGTCTCTGCAACCTCCAACCCCGGATCTGGCTGTCCCTAAGGCGGATCCGCCACCGCTCTTGGATCATGCCAGATCCGCCTTGACCCCCTGCCCGTGAGGCGAGCCTGCGCCCCAACCAGGAAGTAGCAGAGGAGGAAGGCCGCCACGTCCATGCGCGCCCTCCGTAGTCGGGCCCTTCCTCACTGCGCTCGGCCCTGCCTCCTCCTGGCTGACTCATCGCCTCCTCCTGGCCAGCAAGGATGCACCCTGACTGCCGCATGCCGGCTCCACCTTCGACTGGCTCCACCCTCCGAGCTGTGCCCACACCCGGCTGTCTCCTCTTGACGCTTTGCTTGCTGCGTAATAGAGAGGGAGAGAGGAGATGCGGGAAAGGAAGATTTGGGGGTCGGCTCGGCTCAGTAGGACTCCTTAGATGGCTGTTTTCAACGTTGGGTAGTAGAGTTTGGAGAAGTTGTTCGATTGTTGAAGGATATGTGCTATTATTGCCAGATTAGTTGCTAGTCTTTTTCTTTTGAGTCTTCCATTGCGTTCATCCAAGTCTGTAGCTTCTTTCTTTCAATTCGTCAAAACCGTGCGAGTCCGCTAAATCTTTGTCAGTCAGCCGATTGATTTGCTAGCCATAGTCCATCCTCTTGAATGGAATGTGGTCTTCTCCTTCCTTGTGCATAGTTGCAGCCACTGCTCCTCTCTTTGAGATGCCGTAGATCGTAAAAGTCTTCATAATGTCACCGCTTCTCTTTAAGCCGCCGCCCCTAGTATGTAAGGCCACCGCCCTTCTCTTTCGCGCCGCCACCATCTCGGGCTTCGATCTATGCCGTTATGCTTCTATCTCTATCTTCAGTTTGATTTAACAGCTCTTTCTACTTATGTCTAGGGCTGGACAAAAAGCTCGAGGCTCGCGAGCTACTCGAGCTCGTAGTCGGCTCGGCTCGGCTCGAGCTCGAATTTTTTCCCAACAAGCCAAGCTCAGAGTTCAGCTCGGTTCATTAACGAGCCGGCTCTCGGTCTCTCGGTCTCGCAAGAAATATCTCTGCTCCGCACCGCTGTTCGATCTCTCGCTCTCTCCGCTCGATCTCTCTGTCTCTCCGCACCGCTCGCTCCCTCCCTCCCAGTCCCCCGTCGCCGCCTCCTTTCTCGCACTCCCGCCGCCTCCTCCTCCCGCTCCCGCCATCGCCTCCTCCCGCTCCCCGCGCCGCCTCCTCCTTCCCGCCCGCCGCCTCCTCCCGCTCTCGCGCCTCCTCCCTCCGTCCCCGCGCCTCCTCTCCTCGCTCTCCGCGCGCCTCCTCCCGCCTCCCTGCGCGCTCGCTTCTCTCTCCTCTCGCCGCTGCGCCCGCGCGGCGGCGGCTGCCCACGCCCACGACCATCGACGAGCGGCGCCGGTGGCCACCGCGCCCTCGTCTTTGAAGCGGCAACGGCACGACGGCGACGCGTTCGAAGCGTCGGCGCGTCGGTGCGGTATGCCGCGGCGGCGGCGCAGCAGCAGCGAGGGCGGCTAACTGCAGAGGAGCTCCAAAGACGCGCCGCGCTCGCTCGCCGACCCCGAGCTCCAGCCTCAGCGATCTTTGGATTGTTCTTCGCTTTCCATTTGTCTAATTTGTTGTATCTGCAATTTAATTCGATGCTGCTCCCTCGAGAATTCCTCTGATCGGGTTTGTGAAACTCCAGTTGAGCTCACGAGCCGGCTCGAGCCATCTCGAGCCCGAAAACGAGCCGAGCCGAGCCGGACTTTTAGCTCGTTTCCCGAATGAGCCGAGCCGAGCCGTAGCTCTGGGCGAGCTTGGGCCGGCTCGGCTCGGCTCGTTTCCAGCCCTACTTATGTCACCTTCCATATTCTCTTTATCGTGTTGCCATGGTCGACTTTGCTCCCACTTACCTCTACTTTTCCAGTCCCTGCACTTTATGCTTTCTAGGCTGTTGCACAATTTCAGATGGGAGGAGACCTTTTGGTATTCGACATAATTTTACCAGAGCCGCACGCTATGACGACATCTTCAAGATTCGGACTTTGGATTTTTCCTTTTTGTTAATGTCAACTCTTTCAAATACCATACTATTGCATATGCCTTGCATTTGAGGTGGTGTTAAGAGTATTAATGTCATTTTTTATTGTCCTAGCCTCTTAGGGTTTCTATGTATTATCTATATATTGCCTCTTTGGGCTGTGCAATACATCCAACGTTGATCCATTCTTCCTTTAGTCTAACACACCTAACCATGATCAAGAAGACATTTTGAGTTTTCAATCTCTCATATCATGATGTGATGAATTAAATCCAACTGTTTTCTTTTGCTCCTTATAGGAAAATAAGTGCAGCACTGGCAGAGCTACTAAGGGGCCATGGAGGGTTGTGGCCACCCCTTAAATTGCAAAATTTATTAAGTACTTATTAGTTCTTACAGAATCAAGTGATTGGCTAGAAATTTGGCCCTCTCTTCTCATGATAAATATCTTTTCTTCCTAATGGCTTAAAGATGGTCCTCTCTACTTTTTTGCTGACCCTCCGCCACTTAAGTGCATTATTACTTTGACTCACTGAAGCTTGAATCGTGAAAAACATAATTCCCAAAAATCAGACAAGCAGAAAAGTTGACACTGATATAGTGATATACCAAAAGGACAAGTGGAGAACGGTGCTATATGCACATAAACTGGCCACATTGCTCAGATAAAAAAAAAAGAAGGAAAGGAAGTAAGTTATTTTGCATGACTAGTCTAATATTATACATTGACTTCACACATTAGTCAAGTGTAGCAAACAGCATCTTATTCAACAGAATCCAACATTAAACTGTAGGTTTATTTCGCAGTTCTTTGGGTGTTCATAAAGCCATCAATATTGCTATCAGCCTGTCAGAAAAGTTGATTTTGGGACATGGCACACTCCCATTGAACCAAGGATAAAAATACTGGTGGTTACCGGCTTACCGGTTCGGAATGGTAAAAAAACATTGGTCTGAAAAGTTTTAAACTTTAAATTTTAAATTCGATTTGAATTGACGAATAGTAATTTTGGGCTGTAACCGACCAGGAACCAGTCAAACTGGGCGGTAACCGGCCAAATTCAAATTTTGAGAACAAATTTGATAATCGAAACCATCCAGTAGAAAACCGGTAACCGGTACCAGCCACTGCCAGGATCCAGTATTTTTTTTTTCTGTAACTGGTTTTTGAATCCTTGCATTGAACAAATACCAGTTCAGAGCACAACAGAGCTCACAATGCCATCAATATTGCTGCATGATAACACTCTTGCAAGTCAACTGAGATTAGCAAAGCTCATTCTAGATGGAATAGTGAAACTCGTGTTGGAGAACAAATGGATAATAATTCTCCAATGTTGTATACAAAATATGCATCTTTCTCCAATGTTGTATACAAAATATGCATCTAAAAAATCTAAGGTGAATATTAGTGTGTCTAACTAGAACAGTTTCCAAATATGGTTCATCAGTAAAGAGTAGCATCTTGGATGAAGTGGCACCAATTTTGGCGTACTTAAGAGGACTGGCACCAATTTTGGCACGAACTCAATCCATGGAGGAAATATCATGTGAAGTTCAAGCAACCATTAGTCAAACCTGATCAGAAACTGTTTGGAATTCATTGGATCCAGTAGATGTGGATTTGGCAAGTATTAGCTCAGATATAATTTGATTCACCTCTGCTGAATTCCAAATAAGTTAAATCCAGTTCCGACAGAACCTATCATACTAGATCATGAACTAAACAAATAATTTTACTTGTGGTAAAAGAAAGGCAAAGATATATGTATAGGTACCCACAGGTACTTGGAGACCGATGACACGGATGCTGTCCATGAGCTCTTGCACCTTGGCAGGATCATTGGCACGCGTTCGCATTAGCGGCCTCCGGATCTTGTCCAGCGGGATCTCCATAACCACAGGGCCTTTCTTCTCCGAGTCACTCAACGGGGCCTGCGCAGCTGCGCCTGCATCATGAACAAAAATTGATGCAATTTCACATTCAGTGTAAGTTCAAGTGGAGCCATTGAACTTTGACATCTGAACTAGACATCCGCAAATTACACGTTGATAAATATAGCACAAAGAGGTTCTCATGTCATGTATTCAGAAACATGATCGATCTTAAGAACCCCAAAAAGACACCGTTTACATGAGATTTCCCTCCAAATGGATCTCTTCTTTTGCCACCTCAAGAGAATGCAGTTTGAATTGAATTATACCGGATTCAATTGAACCGCTTCTGCTTTTAAATGGACCAAGAAATCGGCGATTTTCTTGGAACGGGAAATTAGGGCACAGTAAGACCAGCAGGACTAGATTCCCACTCTTTAAATCTCATCTTACAACGTATTTTAACTCGGGAGATACCTAACTTGGATTGAATTCAAGTCCACCAATGGCCAAACATTTCGAGGAAAACCAACAACGAAGGAATGCAAGAAAGGGGAACAGGTACCTACCATTGGAGGAGGAAGCCGAGAAGGCAAGGCTGCACCTCCCGCTCGCGCTCCTTCCCCGCGGAACGGAGGCGTTGGGGAAGCCAGGGCGGTGGAGGAGGAAGCCGGAAGCCATGGTAGTAATGGTCGGAGCCATTGGCACCTGCGCTTGTGCTGCTACCATTTCTTGCCTCTGCTTCTTCCCCGAGAGGCCGTAACGTGCTGGGGTGTCGCATCGATCTGCGCCATAGGAGTTAACTGGGCCTTCTTTGTCCGGCCCATTAGGCCGCATCTGGGGCTGCTGATCTATCATGGTTTATGGCTATTAGGCCTAGTAGCTGTGCATTTACTGGGCCGGGTCGTGTAAATACTAAACCAGAATAGGCCGGAATTTCCTTTTTCTTTTCTTTTTTTGTAAATTACCATCTGCGTCTTTTGTTTTTTTCCCTTTCAAAAACATTTTCATGTTAGTTTTGGTAATTGGTTACATTTAATAAATCTGAAAATTAGTGCATTTATTTGCGTACCTTGTATCTCCGCAATTTGTATGTCTAGATATGCATATCAAATAATGGCCGATATCTTTGATATACATTACAATTAAAGATTCGCTCTGTCGCAAACACTTGCAGTTCCCCTCCGCAAGTTAGCTTTTTTCGGTTTCAGCTTCTAATTTCAGCTTTTTTTTTCACTATTCACTACATTATCCACTAACTCAACTACAATAAAAAAACCAGCTACAGTGAAATTTCAACTAAAAACCAAAAGTCATCGCTAAAACGATGACCCCCTTAATCAGCCAAGACAAATGGAGTCCTGTAAATACCTCACCCTGCTCCTCATTCTCCCATCCCAACCCTACCATTAACTCTCTGTGTGGGTACTCAAAACCCTCATGGTCACTCATCACTAGTCTCAATGGCAACCGTAACAGCAACGACAGAGATCGTGATGCGGATGAGACGAACACGCAGCACAACGGCATCGTACGTTGAACTCATCATGCAGATTTTAACCGGGAGGGGCCGGCCGGCAGGGCCGGCCGGCAGGGCCGGTTTGGCCAAAAAATCAGAATTTTCTGGTGAAATTTGGAACAAAAAATTCAAATAAAATTTGAATTTCAAATACAAACCAACCGATTATCGTCGAAAATCGGTTGAAAATATCGGCCGAAAATTTTGAAAACAATTTTGGCAAAATTTTTTCTAAATTTGATAAAATTCATACAAAAAAATTTTTGAGAACCGATTTAAGAGTTAACCGGAGGTCACTCACCGGTAAAATGGTTTTCGGCCGATAAAATGTTCCCTATGATACAAAGCCAGGAGAAGAGCGGTGGCGCCAGCGACATGCACGGCGTTGTCCCTCATAAGTGACAACTTCGGGAGTTCGGAGGGGGGCGGTGGAAGCCATGCTGGATGGCGAGAACTTGTTGTTTGACGGAGATGGAGGTAGGGACGGAGACACAGGCGGCACCAGTGGTTGAGGAGAATGAGGCGGAGGCAGGGACGGAGACGCAGGAGGTGCCGGTGGTGCGGTGCCGCAGAAGGGAATGCCATGGACAACGGAGGAACACAGGTTCTTTATTTGCATGCTATCCTTCTCGTTGATTAGGTTTTTTATTTGTTTGTTTTGGAGATGCGTGATGCGTCTTTCCTGTATATTGATTAAGCATGCAGTCAGTATATTGATCAAGAAATTGGTATTTTCCGCTTTCGTGGATATACTGGTCCTTCACCGTATGATCAGGAGGTCAACTTTCTTTTTCCCATTTTATGTGCCTTCTCGATCTTGGAACTTTTTTTCTTCTCGGCCTTAAACAATAGGAGGGTGTAGTCACTGTAGTGATCCATTCAAATAATATTAATAATTCTAGTAATATTTATATATTAGACTTCTTTATGCGAGAGTTTGCGATAGCCCTGATTGGTAAGATGATTAACCGGTAGTATCCGTCTTTTTTTCTGGCGAGGAACCGATTGCTCATCGTAGGACAGCACGTTTATTTGGTCATGGTTGTATATACGATGATCATGGTTGTTATGAAATTAATGCTTATTCATGTGCATTTCACTTCACAAGTCTCGCAAGTGAAGCTCGTGATTATGTTGACCTGTAGCATGTATAATTTGAACATGTATGGTGCCTTCAACGAGTCCATGGCGATCATGACAAGTAGCATGCACAACTATAATAGAAGCCGCAGAATTATCCCATTACCCATGTAAACCCAGGTCTCTAAAATTCCTGCACACAAGATGGCATTCGTAAACCGAAGGATACTTGAACCAAAGGATAGCTTTCTCAGCAATATCACATTTCATGGGGCAAATTGCTTCCAGAAATTCTAGATTTCTACATTGCATCCACACGAAAAAAATCTTGGAATTGGCTGCCCCGCTTAGTGGCTTCTTTCACCCGTACACGCATACACTCATGGTGACAAAGCGTATCATTTAATTCATATCTCGCCCAACATCCATGGTAAATAAGCATACATTTTTTCGTCAAATAAGATGCTGATGTAAAGATCTGACAGTGGTAAAACTTACATATCAAATCAAACGTAAAACCACATCTTAGATTATCTAAACAGTACTGACACAAGCAACTACAGGGTCCTGAGAATTTCTAGCATAATTTATTAAGCGTAGTAGTTTAAGCTCGACTTTTTCTTGGCCTGCACTTGGATAATCCCTTCATTGAAATCCTCATGCATCACCTGCGCAAGAAACGATCAAGGTCAGAAACCACAAACAATGATCAACAAAACGGTGATCAGATGTTCTTCACATAAAGCTCAACTAAGCAAAGTAGAGCACCATAATTTCCTGTGATGAACTGCCAGAAAGAAACTCTAACATGCTGTAGAAATATTTCCTATTTAAAACTACTGAATAATTGAAGTCTGGATTCTAGTTTGGGTTACATGCAAGGTCAATCATCACAGAAATTTGCCTTGTAAAAACTATTTTCTGTGAGCAGAAATCATAAACCATGATATACTTTGCAAGGACAAAGCAACACAAGGCCGGAAGCAGAATGCTACTTGAGTGATACCGCAAGAACACGAAACTCAACTGATACCGCAAGAACACGAACGATAGGTAGACTTGAGGCAGTTAGATTTTGAGTAGGCAGTGTTGAACTTAAGAACACTGATATCTAGCCAATTTTGCAAATATTCCCATTTTAGCTTTACTCAGTCCACCTGTCACCTCTTAACAATACTAACGGTTTGGTCCAAACCACCAGTTCAAAAGGTTCTAGAACGAAGGGGTTTTTGAAAATCATCAAAACAACATGGCCAGTATCTAAAAAAATTGAGATTGGAAACCAAACACTCCTTGATCTTTCCTCACTGAAGACTGGTCAGGTTGCACCCTGATAAGTGATAACTAGTATATCACTCATTTATTTTACTTTTGCCAGTATTACCGTCTTCCAGCTATGGATTGTTGTCTTATTATCAGAGTTGTGGACTTGTGGTGCTTCCATAACCATAAAAAGCACATATGATGGAATTACGAGAATGAACAGGAAGTCACACCTCTGTAGCATCTCGCCGTAGCGCAAGCATACCAGCTTCTACACAAACAGCCTTCAGCTGTGCTCCATTAAAATCATCTGTTGAGCGAGCCAACTCTTCAAAATTCACATCTGGATTTACATTCATTTTTCTCGAGTGAATCTACAGAACACCATACACAACACATTAGTTAAACAATGATTTGCTGAGTAAAGCAAACAGATGAACAAACTTAGGTGAACTAGACATAACAAGTTCTGGAAACCTACTTGCAAGATCCTAGCTCTTGCTTCTTCAGAAGGATGAGGAAACTCAATCTTTCGGTCCAAACGACCAGACCTCATCAGCGCAGGATCAAGGATGTCAGCACGGTTTGTTGCAGCTATGACCTGCAAGTTAACCAATAATACACCATTAAGTGGATGAGATTATTAAAAAGAAAATACTGATAAACTAACTTCTAAAATAGATTCAAAGTATTGCTAGCAAAAAGGTACTGATAAATGCAATTTCAGAAGCTCAATAAAATTATGGCAACACAACTAATGCTCAAGTAAATATAGTGCAACTGTGCAACCATTTAAAGGTGTAATTGTCAATGGTGGTATGTGGTGTTCGTGAAAGCAACATAAGCATGAATTTGGCTTCTCCATTTGCAAGGCAACACCATTCATTCTTGAATTAGATCAACAAATTGAAAAGCTCAACCAAACCATCAAGGCAGGAGAAATCAGGTGATGCACAGCAGCATGCAACCAAGAAACAAATATTAACACATCCTAACCTTTATTCTCTCGTCGCTGCTAAATCCATCCAGTTGATTCAGCAATTCCAACATAGTCCGCTGAACTTCTCGATCACCACTAACTTCACTGTCATAAAATGAAGCCAACTTGTTGTCACCATACAGCAGAAATGTATGTTTCTATTTTCCAATAAGGATGTTTTGTTTATACTAAATTAAAAGGATTCTAGCTTTTGCACTCTTATGCAGAAAATTAACATATCTTCATCACAGTAAAACCATCAACCTAAAATAATGCAAGAATAAAAACCAAGTACGGTGTACAATCATGAATCATCATACAAGACGTACCTGTCAAACCTCTTGGTCCCAATTGCATCAATCTCATCAATAAAAATGATGCAAGGAGATTTCTCTTTTGCGAGCTGAAAAGCATCTCGCACAAGCTTTGCTCCATCACCAATGAACATCTGAACAGGCCCACAACCACAAGAATATCAATATGCCTCTACTACAAACTATATCCAAGTAAACTACAGAATAAATAAAATAGACTTATGCGTGACAAGGCAACATTTCATATGTGATTCTTGAATGATGACGGATCAAATGGCTATACAACCAAATTGATATTTTAGCCATACCACTAAACAATGCTAAACCATGTATCTTTTGTTTCAATACATAGAATGAATACATTAAAGAAAACAATGAGGCAATAGATGATAGTCAAACCCCTGAATCAAAACATCAAAAGCATCAGAGAACTGACAAAACTTCAACACCAAAACTAACAAATTAAAACTATTCAATGACAGAAAGATGAAAACCACTTCAGGACAATAACAATATTATATTATTATATAAAAAAAAGATGCTTACTAAGAGATTCGGGAACATATACTCTACCTTAGCACGTAAACAACACACATTTGTAGCTATGTCCAGAAGGCATTGAGACACTTAAGAACTAGTTTTTGAGAATCTTTAACATTAGAAAAGTTTTGCACCAGGAACCAGACAGATACATTACAAGAAACATGTTCTGCTGAAAAATCTGATGCTTCGCAAGAAAGATGTTCTTCCATTTCGAATAATTGGTTTCCCTAGATCTTTTATGCAGTAAATAAACTTGAGAGTGACTACGGTAGATGAGTATGTGTTTTATACACTTTATGTAACCTTTTCCCACCATCCACTAGTCACCCAACTAGAGGAGTGCTGGGTAATGGAAAGAACGTTGTGGGAGTAAAATGGGTAAAAACTGTTTGTAAAAAAGTTGTATGTACCATAGCCATCCCCAACAAACTCTCTTTTAGATCAACACAGTAAATAAAGAGCATGCCAGCAATGGGATTGCACATTTTGTAAAGTGACAACTCAAAACAAGAAAATAATCATTCAAGCACACATAGAAATGCAACCATATGGAAGACACAGTGAAGACTGAAGACATGTATTGTTATTGTAGAGATAACTCCAGGAATGAACAAACTGAAACAAGAAGTTGTCGGTATTAACATGGCCATACAAAAAGAAACCACACAATGGAGCTTCTCAAGTGAAATAATTACTTGGACAAGTTGGGGACCAGCCAATTTCAGGAACGTTGCATTGGTTTGAGCAGCACATGCACGAGCCATCAATGTCTTCCCAGTTCCTGGTGGTCCATATAAAAGAACTCCTTTTGGGGGACGAATACCCAACTTTTGGAACCGATCTTTGTGCGTCATGGGCAACACAATTGCCTCCACAAGCTCCTGAATCTATATCAATAACATACGATGCAAAGGATAAGAGATAATAGAAAAGCAAATGAGCACAGAATCATTACATTCTTATTGTACGAAGTGATGCAAATTAATAACATTCCCTGAAGAACAACAATTTGGTTGTAAACTTGCCATTTGCCAGATAATAAACTCAAAAACTTCCAACATTTATTCAGCAAAATACCTGCTTTTCAAGACCTCCAATATCATTGTAATCTTCAGTGGGTTTTTCATCCACCTCCATTGCCTTTACTCGTGAATCATACTCTGAAGGCAGTGTATCTAGTATAAGGTAGCTATCTTTGTTGACTCCAACCAAATCACCAGGCTTGAGAATGTCAGGGTCAACTAGCCCAACCACAGGAAGGAATATAGTCTGCAATCAAGATATCAACAAACAAATTTTTTTGCACAATAAGTTTGATTTGTTATTTTTCTTGAACTACAAATCAAGCTTAAGATTTAAAAATGCAGTTCATAAATCTGTTTGTTGCTTTTAAGTATGAATCTAAAACATGATTCATGCAGATTTGTGGAAGTTAGCAGTTGAGTCAGTAAGAGATTCACAATCCCACACATGCAAAGCAGACACTATTACACTAAAGCAAAGAAATTGATTGAGAGCACATTCTTCTTGCTGTATAAGCATAAAATTTTTGCATAGAACTGTTTATTTTTGTAAAACTTCAACCAATTAAACTTGCTTCAACAAATTGTGCTTTGCAATTACATTCCTTTGACACCATCTTTGCACCCAAACTATTCCATTCCAACATAAAGCTGACTTCAACTGCCAACATGGCAATACCTAATATGTCAGATGGTTTTCATTATGTAATCAAACTTAACTATTTGGCGAACAAAAGAAGCAGTTGATTCATATGATGTAAAAGCTAGGAATCAAATGAACAGACAAATAAGTTTCTTACTTGTCTCGTGGAGGTCTTCAGAACAACACATTTTCCTTTTCTTTGCGAGTCTAAATCAATATTAGCACCATCCTCCTCAGCTTCATCCTCAGGGTTCATTTCCAAAATCTAAAAGAGTTGAGAAAAGTAGAAACCACATGAGTAGACCATACGCAAATTATTCCGAAATAAAAGGCTACATGAATATCCTGATCAAATGCTAACACACAGGGAAACGGCAATTTCTGGAAATAACATTTAGCTGTCACATTGTCTAAGCAAGAGGGAGTTCAGTAAAGTATATTTGAATACATCAGCTACAAGAAATCTAGAATGCACCATAACATATGCTAAGTCAAATAGGAGTGCATTATTTTTTAATATTTGAGATACTTGAATGCGACGTAGGTCATACTCTACAAAAACAACCAGAGGTTAACTAGCTTATGCAAGTTTATGTTAATCTGCTCAAGACAAACTCAGTTTGAACCTTCGAAGTCTTCAAAGTTAAAGAGGCGCTGAAGTAAAGTTCCAGCATTATTGAATGTGAGTAGTCCTAACCAGATCAGTTGTTACTGATCAAAGTCATAATAACTAAAGTATTACTACTACAAAGACTAACTACCTCCTAGCTAATGCAAGGAATCAACCAGAAATAATAGAAGCATAGTTATAAGAGAAAAAAGGAACAAGTTATTTCTGACAAAGAATTGCGGCCTTTCTGCGCACAAGGAGCTAAGATAAATTAAAAAATAATATTGAGTAGAATCAGAATAAAAGATATCAGAAGCAGTTCTACTAGTATGCTGAAGCTCATACCAAACCATGCCATAATAAAACACTAGTAACGCACATGAAAATCTTTCACATTTTTACTTATTCACCTCCCATGATCTCGGATTAACATAAGAGACGGCTAAACACACCAAAAGATGCGATATAACAATCTAGGGATGAAAATAAAAGGAGAAGAAACCGCGGACGCTACAGGTGGATATATGTCTACCTCAACGATGTTGCCGACGAGATAGGGAAGCTGCTTGTTGAGCTTAATCTTCTCCTGGTTCTCCTTAATCTTATCCTTGAACGACTCCAGCTCCAGGTTCGTCCGCTGCAGCTCGTCCTGCGCGTCGCCAAACAAAAAACCCACCAATCAGACTCACCACACCCAACCAAAAACCCTAACACCAACCAAAAAATCGAAATCCCGCGAGATCCCTCGCTCCGTGGAGGTAGACATCGAGGGGGATCTAGGGTTAAGAGGGCGAGGCGGCTTGCCTTGAGGACGCGGATCTCGTTGTCCAGGAGGCGGGAGGCCCGGACGATGTCATCCGTGGACATGGACGCGAGTTGGTCGTCCTCCGCGTCGTCCACGGCCATCGCCGCCGCCGCCGGGGGGCCGGAAGACGACATCGGCGTAGAGTTTTCGGTTGCTTCGCTAGCGTCGGGATAGGGGATAGGGAACTAGTCTCGAGATAAAGGAAGCGATCGACTGCGAGTTCTGTCTTGCGTTCCGCTTGGCTTTCTCGGGGTCGCAATACTGTATAGAGCGCGCGGTGTACCGGCTGCAATGATCTCTAAGCTTCTGGTTAGATTTGGCTTTAGATTAAAATTATATTACAGTAGCTATTAAAATTTTTTGGACACATGTAACATGTTTGATCTTTAAAATTCCAAAAATAGCCTCTAGAACTCAAAAATTCCAAATATAGCCCCCTGTCCGACCGCGCGACTACCCGGTGTTGACACGTGTGCGGTGGTGCGCCCGGGGAGCGCACCACCTACTGTTCACAGAGTGGTGGTGCGTCCGGGGAGCGCACCACCCACTGTTCATAGAGTGGTGGTGCGCCCGGGGAGCGCACCACCACTATTCATCCGTATTATTTTTACATTAAATTATAGTTTTATTTGAAATCTTTTGTAATTAGATAATTTAAAAAAAATTTGTCCCTAATTTATTTGTATAGTGTGGACGAATATAATTTTCGTCCTAAATTGTTTATTTGTACAGTGTGTATGAATTTAATTTTTATTTGTATAGTGTGCATGAATTTAATTTTTGTCAAAATATTTATTTGTGCACACTATACAAATAAATAATTCTGAACAAAAATTAAATTCGTGCACACTGCATACAAATAAATAATTTAGAACGAAAATCAAATTCATGCACACTGCATAAATTATTATTTAGGATGAAAATTATATTCGTCCACACTGTACAAATAAATTATTTACAAACAAAAATTAAATTCATGCACACTGTACAAATAAATTATTTATAATGAAAATTATATTCGTCCACATTGTACAAATAAATTAGGGACAATTTTTTTTAAATTATCTAATTACAAAAGATTTCAAATAAAAACTATAATTTAATGTAAAAAATAATACGGGGATGAACAGTGGGTGGTGCGCTCCCCGGGCGCACCACCACTCTGTGAACAGTGGGTGGTGCGCTCCCCGGGCGCACCACCACTCTGTGAACAGTGGGTGGTGCGCTCCCCGGGCGCACCACCGCATAACATGGGGCTATATTTGGAATTTTTGGATTCTAGAGGCTATTTTTGGAATTTTAAAAATCATACATGTTATATGTGTCTAAATTTCGGCTTTCTCGGGGTCGCAATACTGTATAGAGCGCGCGGTGTACCGGCTGCAATGATCTCTAAGCTTCTGGTTAGATTTGGCTTTAGATTAAAATTATATTACAGTAGCTATTAAAATTTTTTAAATTTTTTAATAAAAAATAAAAAATATTATATCATCGTAGATAATACAAAAAATAAAAGATAAAAAATCAAAATTAGAAGTCAATACATTCCAAGTGATATCTTACTTAAATAAGTAGAGAGCCAAAAAAAAAGCAACAAGCTAAATCCGTTTAAAACAGAGCACCGAGTTCAACTCCGTATACGGTATGCACATATACGAAGTAGGAGTTGATTTGTTCAACAAACATGTAATACACCTAATTTATTAAAACAATCACCATCCGATCCTCTTTTGTAGTAATAACTTGTATATATATATCTTTTTGGCAAAATAGTAATAATAAATCGGAAGCGCTCAGTTCGGATTAAATAAGCTAGTTTATGGTTTATTTTACATTATAGTTAGTTTATTTTTCATTATAACTGATGGTGACTTATTTGACGTAAATAAATTTAAAATTTTAAAAATAGAAAAAATATGTTAGTCTATTATGAATAATGCAAACGAATATGAAAAAAAAAGAATCAGCAAAAAACCTAAAAAACTAGAAAAAACGAAATTTAATAATAATGAGTTAGAAACCAGAAACTAAAGCCTAAACGAATATTGCAAAATAAAACCAGGAGGTTTTGCTAAGCTCACTACACAATATCCTGAAACTCCACCACAACTGGTCCAGACATACTGGTTTTGCTCCCTTCTAAATTTGCTACTTTGGCGTGCGTTTTCCCCATACGTCGGAGGCTTCGTGGTCGAGGGCTCCTGAAGCTGTGTGGTT
The DNA here is from genome assembly GCA_036346265.1 of Melocanna baccifera. Taxonomy (NCBI): domain Eukaryota; kingdom Viridiplantae; phylum Streptophyta; class Magnoliopsida; order Poales; family Poaceae; genus Melocanna; species Melocanna baccifera. The sequence continues at coordinate 2,174,938 of CM070691.1, read as the reverse complement.
TGTGGAAGGCTACCTGGATGCAGTAATCGTTGGACTCCGACCTAGCAGAGGTTACTACACGGATCAAACGGGGCGTGCTCAAAGCTTCATGGTGATGGACTCATGGTATCACGGAGTGCGGAGAGCGTCTTGACTGTTAAGTTCCTTGCTGATCAGGTTGATGTGCTCCTGGATGATGGTATGCTTACATCTGGTTGGTTTGGCATCGTGGTGGATGTCCATTGTGATCAAGCTTTTGAAGACAAACTGGACATGCCAAATACTGTATAGAAGTATCAATTGTGAATGAAAAAAAAAGTCCATTTGATCCATGAATCCAAAGTCTGGAGATCAACCCTATGTCATAAAATCGGATATCCAACGACCCTCAATTATTGTTACCAGGCAAATTGCCCCTTGAAGCCATTCCACCTCTTTTTTCAATCGATATAGTACTGATTTTTGACATGTAAACCAGTTTTAAGATGACATAGCAACCAATCAACGAAATCAGAAGCTGACACACTGAAAAGATGACGGGGCCTTTATGGGCCTGTTCTTTCTGGCTGCGGCTGATGGTTTTTTGGCTGTTTACGACAGAGATTGCGGAAAGAGAAATACTCGCTTGCGATTTTTGATGATACAGATATTAGTTTTTTAACGTATACTACAATTAACTTGTAGACCCTATCTTAAAAAAATACTCCGTTTAAAAGTTAGTTACTGTAGCAAAAACCAAAAGTAACTTTTAGAAACCGCAAAGAACATACCCTATATCATACTCTAGATATTCTTCCGCCTCTCCTCTAGCTCCTCTAACCTGTATGTCATACTCCATTTGCTCCATGGCGTAGCCACTTGTATCCGCCTTTAGTTTCCTCCTTCCTCGTACGGTACGTGATTGGACCTCCCGATCTATCTTCTTCTCGGTTTCGCTTGCTATTGGCCGGCTAGTTGCATCCCAACGGTGAAAATTAATCTCACACACTGTACTTCTTTCTAGCTAGCACTCTGATCTAAGATTTCAATTGTGACACATCTACTTTTATTTATAGTATAATTGTTTTAATGCATACTGTTAAATATATATTGCTTACCGTTTTGCTGAGATATAACTAAAGTAGATGCTGCAGAAACCTAGTAGTGATGCCGATAAGTTTAGAGAGATAATAAGTTGTAGTATTCTAAACTCAAGAGGTTAGATTAAGATGTTAGTAGCTTGCCTCTTTGCTCCTTGATGTCCATCTGCTCCTGTCAAATCAGCATTAGTAGCACGGACAACCGAGGAATAGGCCGAGCAGCGCTACCAGGATCGACTGTCCGTGGCGTGATTTTGGTGATTTCTATTGGAATTGTTTGGTGCATGCAAAATTGTACCAGCAGATCCGCAGATGAGGACTCTAAAATAGAGTTATAGGCTTTCAACATAATAAGTTATTTTGGGTTACGCTTGATCAAGAATACTTTGAAAAAAAATAATATCAGTTGTGGGAATAATTGAATTTGATATTTTAATCACTATTTGGATATGTTGTAATTTAGATCGCTTACGAGATTGTTATCAAGTTTTTGGCAATATTCAATTCTCAGGAATTTGATGACACCTTGATAGCAACTAGCATTATGCTCTCTGGAGTTTTGCTATTTGAAAGTAAATATTTTACTCCAATTTTAATTCGAGGTGAAGGATTTAAGTGTAAGAGGGAGTTTATTTTTGTTTGGATACTACAACGTTATTCAGTTATCATAGCTTGATATGAGGAGTCTACTGTAGTTTATACTTTATTGACAACACGAAAGTTTCTTCCATCTAAACAATTTTACAGGAGCTGTTTCAATTATATCATAGAATTTAATTACCATTGAAGCCGACGGTTTGATACACATGATGTCATATATGCAAGTTACTCTTTCAATAAGCATTGTATACCAAGTTTTGTATTTTAAGTGGAGCATATCAAATTCTATAATATAAGTTATTTGCTATCTATCCAGCACTAGAGGTGACGTTTTAGCATATGTCATTCGACGATTGAGCATTTGTCTCAAGACGTCAGTTGTATAGACTTAGACTTTTGCTGGGGTTATAAATGGTTGAAGACTCATATTTCTTCGTCTGCTTTGTTGAAAGATGTGTGTTTAGATCTGTTAATAGTTTGTTCAATTTTGCTTCATGAGAAGCATCTAGATAAGATTGTTTCAATTTTTCTTGTTGGAGGTTTTCATCCTGATTTAATTGGAGGGGTTTATTGCATTTTTTAATTAATAGATTTAAGTGATTAGAATATGAGAATCTAGATTCCCTTGCTCCATGTGCGTGAGTTGCTGCTCGTTGCCTCTAATATCGCTCAGCTGATCCTCTTGCATCTTGTGCGTGAGTTGCTACTCGCCTGCCTCTAATATTGCTCGTGGTGTACTGGTAGAGTTTGTTTGTTGCCCCCCCCCCCCCCCTGTTGTTTTGCTAGTTACTGGTACTGACGCTATGGAGTTCGTTTGTTGTTTGCTTACCGACACTTCAATTATTATGCTGAAATAATTCATGCATGATGCATGTACAGTACATTCTCGATCAAAGCCTTTGGATAAAAAAAGGTCATATCTATCTAATAATGTAGTACTTTTAAGTTTATAGCATCGGATGACGTAGCATATTATTATAGTAATTCATAGATATGTTGATCTTTCGATAGGATGGCTATAATCCACTTGCTTTGAGAGCTAGATATTATTGTATAACAAATAAAGCTATATTTTCTACATTCCAACAGCAGACATTAGAGTTGTATAGCTAATACACATGCATTTTTAAATCTAGCAACACAATTTCATGGGAAATTCAGCTAGCACGGTATCCTCTTTCTCTTAAGCATTTCCAGTATTAATTCTAGTTTCCTACACACTTTAGTTTCGACATTGCGGTGAGAAGGCACCAGTATCTGTCTTAAGAGTTACACCGCCTCGATGAGTCGTATTTTTGCCAAGCTCCTTCGGCTTAGTTGAGTACTTCATAATCTTCAGCCTCTTCCTCCCCAGACCCACAGAGACCTCGAGAGATTCACCACTCCTTTCGGTGTGCTCAGTTGAACTTGATGTGATAATTCTTGTTAGCAGATGGATCGTTGATCTATTGCATAGCCTAAAAAGATAATATATAGTATAAAATTTAAGAGACACAAGACTAAACCCCAACATAGTAAAAGACACTAGTGTCTTTATATTCTTAACACCCAAATAGAGAAAATCCAAAATCGAAGTCTCAAAAATGTCGTAGCGTGCAGCTCTTGAAAATTATGTTGAGGCCAGAAGATGTCCATCCGGGATCGTGCGGTAGTCTATAAAACAGATCGAAGTCCGAGACGATAGTGACGCGGAAGGAAAGTGTAGCGGTCTTAAAAACTCAAGGTGACAGCTCAAAGAGGAGTGGTGGCTTTAAAACTTGTACAATCTGCAATAGCTCAAAGAGAAGAGCGACGGCTGTAGTCATGTGAAAAAGAAGAGACCACACTTGATCAAAGAGGATGGACCGTTGCTAGCAAAGCAATCGGTTAACTAAAAAAATTGTGACTTGTACGACTTTGACAAACTGAAAAAGATCTGGATTTAGATGGACACAATGAAAGACTCAAAAGAAAAGACTGATAGGCAGCAAATATTAGCAGAAAGACCGTAGACATAGACTACACTAACTCTATACTACGAACAAATAGTATTAGTACTATTCACAACACCTACTAAGTGTTCAGTAGTGAAAGCATATGGATAGACGAGATCAATAGTTCAGCACAACCCCTAAACAAAAGATCTCGTACATTATCACCAACATAAAGCCAACCACCCAATCAGCTCACTTGCCCCCACGGCCCCACACAAAGACTCCACTCCCATCTCTCTCCCTCTTTCCTGGCGATCACAGGGTGGGAGAATAAACAGGAGGAGCCCAAGGTGGAGACACGGGAAGACGGTGACCCGAAAGAGGACGAGCTGGCCATGGGCCACTCATCCAGGCTGCGGCGAGTAATGGCGAGCGGCTACAGCGGCGGAGGCGGCGGTCCATTGGAAAAGTTGTTGTCTCAACCTATCTAAACCACTGACTGACCAATGCTAAAAAAGCTGGAAAGATCACTGTCTCACTCACTGCTAGATCTGCGGAACTTAGGATTCAGGAACACTTGCAGTCCATTGGAAAAGCTGGAGGCTAATACTGTAATACAGGTCAATTTTTATCGAGCGAGCAGTGCTTTTCAGGGTTATCCGAAGTTCTGAACCTTTTGCCCTCGGTAGAACAATGTCATCATGGGTACGAGAGACAACTGAATGCCTGCATCCGGTAAGATTCACCGCTGAAAATGAAGACGGCATATAAGCAAGATGCCTTCCCTAGTTAACCTAGCATATCCCTTAAAAAGGCTGAACTAGGATACATAGAGACGCATATCTTGCTACAAAGGTGCCCATTTGGTCACTGCCAGTTGCAACATATGCCGACAGCAACAATGCAGACTGTAAATTACAACAGCAATAGCATCATCAGAACACTACTGATTGACCCTATCTGTGTTGGCTCAGATATCATATCACTACATGGCCTTAGCGAGCCACTATGTCGTAGCACTGTATTCCTCCGTGCGCAATCCACTTCCTGGGTACCATATGGCGAGCCAACACGCAGGCCCACCACGAGCTTAGCTGCCTCACCGTGTATGCATGTATGTATTCAGCGATCGCCATCAGAGATTCAGAGATCGATCGATAATGGCAACCTTTAAGCTTGTCCTGACGCACGCCTCACACCGATGCAGGCATGGACGCTGCAACAGACAAAGCAGAATTGGGAAGATGTCATTATCATGCAGAGCCAACTGCCAATCTGATACAACTGGAAGAGAGAAAATTCCGTCTATCTCGGTAGCATCGTCGAGATTTTTTCCCTTAAAATTTCCTGGGTTAACATGTACATTGCACATTGTCTTACAGCGACTGTGCGTGTCTGGCTGCGAGTTTTAAGGTGTTTGTTTCGTTTGTAGCTTCTGAATTCTCATCAGGACAAGCTTTTCTGAAGATCTTTTGGTTCCGGCCGTAGCTGGAGCTATCACCGAGCGACCACTTGCGCTTAGTTTCTACTGATACTTCAAGTGACATATGATACTTTTAGGCTTCAGTACACTCTGCGACGCCATGGATCCATGATACATTATTCGCATAAGAAAAGCTTTTAAGCAGACTTTTCTACACTGATCCAGCGAATTGCATACGCATTATCCCAGCACTGCGTTCAGAGGGTCGTCTCCGTGTTCTCGGCTAATGTTTTTTCTCCTACAGAGCCCCTGCATTCCAGTTAAATCTGTTTAGTGTGTGTGCATTCTGATTGTTCTCATCTTTTTCTTGGCTGGTTGAAGCCATAGGGCCCCTGCTTTCCAGCTCGTGTACACACCACTACATCAAGTCATCAAGATCAGAACCCCCCTATCGTCACGCATGCATGCGTCTTTCTCTGGAAAGCCTCATATTAAATTGTATTAGAACCCGCTCATTTAGGCAAAAATAATAGCATATGGCTGAATTTTTATTATAACTGATTTATTTTGTACTGTAGTTGATGGTAGTTTATTTAACATAATTAAATTTTAAAATAGAAAAAACAAGTTAGCTCATTATGGATAATGTAAACGAGAACAGGCAAAAAAAGCTTAAAAAAACCAAAAAACTGAAAAAAGATAAAATTTAAAAATAATATAAATAAGTCAGAAGTCCGAAGCTAAAGTTGAAATAAGTGAAACCATGGTATCTTTTAGACCTCTCGTTCCCTGCATTATTGACAGGAGATATATGGCGTGCTAGAAGCCGCCACCAAGCTGATGAGGCGGGATTTTCTTCAACGATGTAGATAAAAAGAAAAATACTACAACGGTGTATGATTATTTGGTGCCAATGTGGCACGAGCAAGGGGCTAAAATAACCAGGGAAACGACGCAGGGCCTGAGAACTCGTGCAATGCAACAAATATGCTATGATCTTGTTTTTTTAGACTATAGTTGATGTTTTTTTTGTATTTTTTGAGATAGCAACGAATAGTAGAGATATTAATGTAAATTACACATATAATTTTAGGTTCGAGAAATCGTTTAGAAAATTAACTTCAAAAAATCTTTTTATTTCAACTTTCGAATAAACTAAAACCCAAAATCTTAAAAAAAAAAACAGAGTCTACCTATGGTCGTTTCAAATGGACTGGGATGTTTCTTGAGAGGGCAAGCTAGGAGGAAACTTCCGGGCTCCGTAATAACGCCCTGAAAACTGGAAATCAGCGAGGGTTTATCCACGGCACGGCGTTGCGTGCCCGTCCCCGCTGTCGGTAGCGACGGGCTGACTGCTGACTCGTCGTCGTGCTGGGCCGATTGGCGCGGCAGCTCACGTCCACGTACGCGAGGCAATCGGCGGCACGGAACATCCGAACATGTGCTGCCTCGTAATAGATCTGTCAGCACAAATCAGTTCCAGCTCCTTAACTTCTAATTTATTATTTCTAATTTTATCTTTTTTTAATTTTTAACTTTTTTGTATGTACTGTTTTTCCGTGTTTGTTTCTCTTGTCCATAATGGACTAACTGGTTTTTTACTTTTATTTTTTAAAAAATTTAATTACATTAAATAAATCATCATCAGTTACAATAAAAAATAAATTAATTATAATATAAAATAAACTGTAAGCTAGTTACTGCACATACACCAGAGAGGCACGAGAACCTGGTGATCACCAGATGAATTGGACCACACCCACCCCGACTAACATATTTCAATCGCTTAACATTTTTTACGCTACTAGTATGGGTATAAGATGATAGAACTACAGTAACTGTCGTCCGGTTATCCCCACGGAGAAATACCGTGAAGCGGCAATTTCCAATACACTTGTAAATAGGGTTGTGTTTTTTTAGCCTTTTGGCTTTTCAAAAAGTTAAGATAAATGTGACGGTTTCTTAAACCGGATTCTCAAACGTTTTTCAGAGCCTAAAGCCATGTGTGTTGTCCACATCAGCGTCTCCACTATTCACTGTCTCAAAAAATACAGACAAAGGCCATCAGTCACAACCAAAAGGCATTAGTCGCAGCCTAAAAGAACATGGCCTAAATATTGTGCAACAGGTAGAGTATTAATTCATTCCTTCTCATGCCGATCTCAGTTGGTGTTTGGTTTAAAGAATCTTTACTGATTAAAAGAATGAGTTGGTCGTAGTGGTTCATCTGCCATCCCACTACTCTCCCTAAACATGATGGTGACGATTCATCTGTCATCCCACTACCGTCTAGACATATGTAGGTCGTTTCATCCCTCATCCCACGCACACGGAAAACAAAATCGTGCCACCCTTTCCTCATGTGCACCGACGTGTGGGTCCAACCTACGTGGGAAAACTGCCAACTCATTGTGCCACGTAGGCAATACCACTATGCAAAACAGGGTCAAGGTGTTATTTGAACATATTGCAAAGTTTCGGACAGGGGTCAAATGTCTAGTTTAATAGTTCAAGATGTTGAACGGACTTTCAAGCAAAACTTGAGGTATTATATAGACCTGTTCCTAAAAAGATTATCTCCATCACAGTAAGTTTCAAGATCTTGGCATCATGGCAAGGGAAATTTTCTACTCCTCAAGAACACAATGCCAAGAAAAGGATTATCTCCTACACAGATGCAGCTAACTTGTTCATACCTGATACGGGCACAGAATCCTCCAGTCCAATCTTGCTTGTAGCACATGAGCCTCCCATGGAGGTCATTCTTGATGCCTTGGAGGAGCATGAGCTCTCCTCCACTTATTGGACCAAAGGAGCTTCACTTTCTCATAAAAAAAGTATCTGAGAGGTGGACGGCAAAGGGAGGCTGAGGCGGATGGCGAGGAGGGGAGGCTGCGATGGAGGTGGACGACAAGGATGAGGGTAGGCGGACGTGGACGTGGACGTCGAGGGGAGGCTGCGCATGTGTTGTGTGCTTGTGAGCAGTGGCGGTCGGCTGCTTGGTGTGTGTCGGTTGCGGTGCTGTGTAGCACCACAGTGTGCGCATTAGTTAGGGTTAGCGAGTGCCTGGGTTAGCTGACATTGGGCCTAGGGGCGCCTAGGCTGGCTGAGCCTCACGAGCCATCGAGCGGCTCGCGAGCCGGCTAACTCTCGGCTTGTTAGGTGGCCGAGTTGAAACATAGGCTCGGCTCGGTTTATTTTATATCACAAGATGAGCTGAGCCCTAACGAGTCGAGCCGGCTCACGAGCTTCTAGCTTTTACCCACCCCTACCAGTCGCTCACTCTCCTCCTTGGATTAGATCTAAATCTCTCAGATGCCCGATGCAATAGCTTCAGGATCCTTGTTTTTTACTCTGAGATTTTTTTATCTTCTTTTGCTGTGATATTTTTCACACAGGGAGAGAGAGGATGGGGTGACTGTGGTGGTCAGTGACGAGATGCTCAAACCTCTGTTCTTCTCGTCATCAATTCCTTGTTTATGTCTCCTATTGGAAATATCCCTTTTTGGTATTGCTTGTATCATTTTGTTGTTCTTGGAGTAGTTTTGCTCTAGTGGATTAATTAAGGATCATACTAGCATTCGATATTGTAGTGAATTAACAATGGTAGAAAGAGGTGCTTCAAATAGTTCTTTGCGTAATGCATTGACAAATCGAAAGGAGTTACTTTTAGATGCTTATTGCTTTTAGTTTAGATCACCAAAAAATATATCTACTTTCATTTATGTTAGTGTAATAATATATCTACTTTCAAATAGTTCATTTAGATGCTTATGCATAGTGGATGGAGGGCATGACGTGTGCCACGAGAGAGCTCGACTGAGCGTAGCGGAGGAGCCAAAAGCATAGTGTAGACCAAGTACATTGAAGGAGGTGCTATGTGAGTCGATGTAGTGGTCGGACGTCACGACGGAGACGATGTGGTGTAAAGCGAGCTCATGCCGTTCCTTCCCACCTCTCTATAAACCTCTAACAAAAAAAACAAATTCCCAAAGAAGTTAACTAACTACTGACAAATTTTATTCTTATCCCAACAATATTCTACTCCCTCATATTTCTTTGCATAGCTCTCTTCATTCTTTTCATCCTCAGATTTTTTTCTGTCACCACAACCAAATAAGATTTTAACAGATTCTACCATTGACAATCCATCCTCTTCATCGCTGTCAAGTGAGGCCGCATCTCCTAATCCTGATGGGGCCCAATTTGGCTATCAATAGCCTGACGCGAGTACGGTGATGTAGACTAAGCATGGTAGCAAGGCCCTGGGTGCGATATAGATCGAGCACGAGGCTGCAACAAACATAGTTAGACGTAGCATGGTATGTTATTGGAGACGCAACACGGGTCATGATGGACTCGGCCAAGCGCCACAGCATAAGCCGAGCACGGTAATAATAATTTGACATGCTTCGTAATATGATTTTTTTATAGTAGTGTATGGGTATTGAACTAGTGTACTACTATATTTGGTTCAAGGAATAAGATTAGACCATGGCCGTTCAATCGAATGATCAGTTCCGTGAAGGCATCAGCATCCGCTTTTGCCGCAGAAACCATGCGATGACCACTGACTCATCTAGTCATCCTAGACGAGGCCACTTTTAACATTTTGCCCGCGCAAATGGAAGTTGGTTCAGGCTGGCCTCATACAGGCAGGACGCAATGGTCTAATGACCATCTTAACCTCATAGCGAATCGTCTCGAAGAGGGGCCAAAGAACGTGTTAAATTCAGAATTTACCAGCTCGAGTTGGTAGTTGACAGCCTGAGACGATTCTAAACGGAACCGTACCGGATTGATACTAGCGACCCACCCACGAAGCTTTGGCCTGTTTGCCCTTTAGCCCCCCCCCCTCCCCCCTTTTTTCAATTTTTGCCCTCTCCCAGCTATATTACACTTCTAACTTCTGAACGACATATACATGTATTACTGTATGACATAGAGTATGACCTATAACGCTACAAAGTCGTGGCAGCAGGACATTCTGGGTGAGAGCATTGCCACTGCCTTTAGGGTATCTCCAATGGTTCTAGCTAAGTACTATCTATAAAGATTCCACATCATCTATAGAGTACACACTAAAAGTTAGCATTCCAAAGGACTATCTATAAAGATAGTTATTTGATGTTTACATACACACACAGTTATTTATAGAGATTGTCTCGTTTTGCGTTATAGACTAGAGACGAAATAGTAACTAGCTGTTTGTGTTTTGCATACTCTCTTTCCTCCACGTAGGATATATGCTGATGTGTACATGCAAATAGCCAGCTGACTCAGCACTATTGGAGATGCCCTTATCCTCCCACCTGTGTACTAGTTAATGGGTGTGATGCCATAGTAGGATCTACTGCGCTCAGACACTGCGGTAAGACCTGTTGTGGTCGGCTAGCATGGCAAAAGACAAGTGTCATTTACCATAAAAAAGTAGGCTATTTTGAAATTATACACAAGAGGCCTAGAATCGAAAAAAAAAATTGCTACGGGTCAAAACAGTGAGGGCTTCCCCACCCCACCCACCCATCCAATCCAATCTCCAATCCCATTCATAAGACAACAGATTTAACAGCCAGCCGCCAATGTCCGTGACGGCGCGGAGGCTGATGAGCTCCAGCAGCAGCAGCTGCAGGGCCGCCGCGTCCTCTTCCTCCACCTTCCCCTCTCCCATCCCGCGTACATATACCCGCCCTTGCCGCCCATTGCTCCTCGCATCCGTATCACACCCTTCATCTCCTCTCTGCCTCCTCCCTTCACCTCCCATTCCTGCTCGGTGTGTATCCATCCATCCATCCTCTTATCCTCTCGTTCTTGTTCTCGTCGTCGTTGCTTCACCCTGGTTAACTTCTTGTTCTGTGTGGTGAACTGTAGGTACGAGAGCAGGTGTTCGTTTAGGACTCTTGCGGCGACCAAGGGGTCGTCGTCGTCGCCGTTGAGCAGCCTCTTGTCATCCCGCCAGAGGGCGAGGGAGGGAGAGGGTGAGATGACGATCACATCGTCCGTCAAGGTCGCCGGCGGCGCGCTGTCGGTCCACGGGCGGACGGTGCTGTCCGGCGTGCCGGACACGGTGGTGGCGTCGTCCGCGGCGGCGGGGGGCCCGATCGACGGGGTCTTCCTCGGCGCCGACTTCGCCGAGCCGGCCTCCCGCCACGTCGTCTCCCTCGGCACCCTGAGGTAAAGCTCGATTCGATCTTGAGATTTGAGAACGCGAGAAAGATCCGGTTTTGTTCGTCCATTGATGATTGATTCGTTGTCTTGGCATTGATTTGATTTGGCTTGTTTGATTGGTGGATTTGGTGGGGTGGGCAGGGACGTGCGGTTCATGGCGTGCTTCCGGTTCAAGCTGTGGTGGATGGCGCAGAGGATGGGGGAGAAGGGCGGCGACATCCCGCACGAGACGCAGTTCCTGCTGGTGGAGTCCAAGGCCGTGGATGGCGGCGAGGACGCGTACGTCGTCTTCCTCCCACTCGTGGAGGGCGCGTTCCGGGCCAGCCTCCAGGGCGGCGCGCGCGACGAGCTCGAGATCTGCGTCGAGAGCGGCGACGCCGACACGCGTGCGCGGTCGTTCGAGCGCGTGCTCTTTGTGGGCGCCGCGGAGGCTGACCCATTCGCCGCCATCGCCGGCGCCGTCGCAGCAGCCAAGTCCTGCCTCAAGACATTCCGGCTCCGCGCCGAGAAGAAGCTCCCCGGTATCGTCGACTACTTCGGGTGGTGCACTTGGGACGCCTTCTACCAGGACGTCACCCAGGAGGGCGTCGAGGCCGGGCTCCTCAGCCTCAGCTCCGGCGGCGCGCCGCCCAAGTTCGTCATCATCGACGACGGCTGGCAGTCCGTCGGAACCGATCAATCGAACCCCGACGAGGCCGACGAAGCGAAGGACAAGCCGCCGCGCCTGCCCCGGCTCACCGGCATCAAGGAGAACAGCAAATTCCAGAACGACGAGGACCCGGCCGCCGGCATCAAGACGGTGGTGCGCGCTGCGAAGGAGAAGTACGGGCTCAAGTACGTGTACGTCTGGCACGCCATCACCGGCTACTGGGGTGGCGTCCGGCCGGGCGTCGCCGGGATGGAAGGCTACCACTCCAACATGCAGTTCCCCAAGATCTCGCCGGGCGTCGCCGAGAACGAGCCCGGCATGGAGACCGATGTGCTCACCATGCAGGGGCTCGGCCTCGTGCACCCGCGCGCTGTGTACCGCTTCTACGACGAGCTCCACGCGTACCTCGCCGCCGCCGGGGTCGACGGCGTCAAGGTGGACGTGCAGTGCATCCTCGAGACGCTCGGCGCTGGCCACGGCGGCCGCGTGCAGCTCACCAGGCAGTACCACCAGGCACTCGACGCCTCTATCGCCAAGAACTTCCCGGAGAACGGCATCATCGCCTGCATGAGCCACAACACCGACGCCCTCTACTGGTACACAATTCGATTCATCCGTCTCCGCCCTCTACTGGAATGATATTGAATTCGACTGTGATATGCGTCAAATTTGCAGTTCTAAGCAGACGGCAGTGGTGAGAGCATCGGATGATTTCTTCCCGAGGGACCCCGTGTCTCACACGATCCACATCGCCGCGGTGGCGTACAACAGCGTGTTCCTTGGGGAGTTCATGCTCCCGGATTGGGACATGTTCCACTCTCTCCACCCGGCAGGCGGCTACCACGGCTCGGCCCGGGCGATCAGCGGCGGCCCAGTCTATGTCAGGTTGTTCAATTCACTCCACCTTTGGTTCAGACTTCAGACTCCTGCGCAATTGTGGTGCCTGTGTTTGCTGAAACCAATAGCTGAATTGTATTCTTGGTGATGACCTTGCAGTGATGCCCCAGGGAAGCACAACTTTGAGCTGCTGAAGAAGATGGTCTTGCCCGACGGCTCCGTGCTTCGCGCACGGTTGCCTGGCCGGCCTACCAAGGATTGCCTGTTCACCGATCCGGCACGCGATGGTGTCAGGTAAGCTCGACCCCCTTTGCTTAATCCTTGATTTGTTCATAGTGCAAATGCTGTTTGGAGCATGTTTCTGATAATGCTATGCTGTGGCTTGGCTTCTGTAGCTTGCTCAAGATTTGGAACATGAACATGTTCACTGGCGTCCTCGGCGTGTACAATTGCCAGGGCGCGGCCTGGAGCTCTGTGGAGAAGAAGAACATCTTCCACCAGACCAGCACCGAGGCCCTGACTTGCGGCGTCAAGGGCAGCGACGTCCATCTTATCTCCGACGCAGCGACAGACCCCGAATGGAATGGTGATTGTGCGGTGTACCGTCATGCTGGTGATGACCTTGTAGTCCTCCCACTTGGTGCGGCATTGCCCATCTCCCTAAAGGTCTTGGAATATGATATCCTCACCGTGTCGCCAATCAAGGTCAGCACATTGCCTCAACCATTTCTGTTATGTCCAATCTGATCTATACTTAAGTACAAAAGAAAATTGGCATCTTTGTGACTAATTGATGGGTCAAGTCATTTCAGGATTTGGCACCCGGATTCAGGTTTGCGCCGATCGGCCTCATCGATATGTTCAACAGCGGGGCGGCGGTAGAAGGCCTCACCTACCATCTTCTCGACGGTGCAAAGTCGCTCAACAAAGGCTCAAGTTCCACCTTGACAGATTTACACAACATAAGCTCCGAGGCTGTCGGATTGGCCTGCATGGAAGTTAGAGGATGTGGAAGATTCGGCGTCTACTCTTCAGTCAGGCCAAGGAAATGCATGCTGGGTTCAGCTCAAGTGGAGTTCTCCTACGAATCCTCCTCTGGTCTGGTGATCCTTCGGCTGGAGACCATGCCCAAGGAAAGGGTTCACAAGATTGTTTTTGAGCTGTAGGTAGCATCAGTACATCAGAAATTCAGAATGTCAAACTATGATTCCATTATGATTTATATCCACTCTGATGAGTGTTAGTAGCACGTTGGTGGTATGGAGTGGAGAGGGGTAGGTTTTGATAGTGGACATCATCTGATTCTTGATTCCATTGAAGGAAGGAATATACGGCGACGTTGTTGAATTAATCAATCTACTACTGGTAGTAGTCTGAAGTAACAAGTGGCCTTCAGAATTATGTTTTTGCCTATACCTGATTGTCTGAGGAAGTAATCGTTCGTTTCTGAACCCTTCAGTATTGGGCACATGTGTGGCTCTGTACCAATACTGATTTTTTGTTGGTGAGCTGCTCATTGGCTGCATGCAGTATGCCTACTTGTTTAGAAAACTGTAGACTGAGAAAGCACATGTGTAGGGGATAAATGACAGAAGTAGAACGATGCTTTCTTCAGGCTTCTTAGATCCACCAGCTAGGTAGATGGTTGATTTTTTCACTAGAAACTGAACCACAGGGTTATACAGAGAAAAGCCAAGTAATCTTCACAGGAGAGCTGCAAAAGACGGCGAGTTCATCACAGCATTGAACCCGAAAGATTCAAAACACTAAAAAGTAAAAACCCTCTTCCTTTCAGACATCTACCAACAAGGTTTGCACAAACTATTCGCTTTTCAGAGCTGCTTTGGAAGGATACAGTCATCCAGTACAGATCTGGAGCATGCCCCCATTGTACTGCATAGTGGTTGTTGCCTTGATTATGCCATGTTGGTTTGGCCTATCTTATGATCTTATATATGCATTGTCACCATTGCTTAATTTATCTGATGGGCCAGGCGTACGAGCACAAAATTCAGAGATGGCAGGATTGAGGCTGCGAGACTGACTGGGGCATGCAGTGTCATGTTAGGCTGCATTGCAGAAAGCTACTACTTTTCATGTGGACCTCAGCCTAATCCCGAGATGTACTCCAACGTCAATTATTCCATGAAATCCTATAGGCTATAAACACATCATGGACGCTGCAAGATCTCTGCTCTTGTTAATCCGAAACCTAAGAAGCCATGGACAAGTGCCAATCCAAGAACAGGGAGACCAGTTATATATACCCGCCGTCGGCGCGCTCGATCGATCGACCGCAAGAACAGCTCGTCCAGTCGTCCTCCTAGCACGGCCGCCGCCGCCGCCGCCAGTTGCTTGACCACTGCCATCGTACGGCCATCCAATGCACCCCTCTCCCTGGCCTTCTCCTGGATCGGAGGCCGCAGCAGTGCAGACGGGATGATTTGAGAAGGGGGTGGTGGCACCGGACCGGAGGTGATTGCTTGGGAATGCAATGAACAGTAACTGAAGAGTCGATTTTGCAAAAAAAAAAATAATAATAAAGGCTGCAAACCTTAAATCTGTGCCGTTGAAATTTGATCGAACAGTAGAAAGATGATATGCAAGCACATCCTACTGACCAACACTCTTTAGTGATATATACAGTATGTGCATGCACCGGCATCCCTGAAGATGCTGTCCCATTGCAAAGTTGTAGACTTGATTTTTATTCCATGGAGTTTCTATACATCGTCAGTCATCACACAAAATTTCTCTTTTTAGGATTTCAATCGACTTTTCACCGCCAGATGTGCCGTGCTTTTGCTCGTGGCCTCGTGTTCTGGAAACAGTCAGCTGCGACGTCGCTCCGACCTGGATCGATCGCAGTTCGATGCCCAAGACACCGTGGCCAAGGATCATGTAGCCCGTTTTCCATCCATTGTCCCCCTTCTTTGGCCTTCTGACGTTGACAACTTGACATGTTAAATTCTGGCAAGACGGTGCTTGGAATGTTAAATTCAGAAGATTATTGTTGTGGCAATTGTTTCAGGACAGCTTGCAATCTGCAGATCAGCTGAGAAAAGAGGGGTTGGGATAAGAACGATAACTGTCCTGTGTGGGATTACTGAAACTGCTGACCATATCTCCCTCTCTTATCATAGGCAATTTCATTTGGTGCTGCTGCTGTATGCACGCGTGATATCTTTGGTTGGGAAAGGGTCCTTCAAGACCTTGATGACTTCCTTCAAAACTGTCTTAAAAAGTGCTGTGGGGATAGTTGATCATCTTGTTCTGCTTCGCTGCTTTGGCTTGGGTGATCTGGCAAACTAGAAGTAAAATGGCCATTGAGGAAAATTTCCCTACTGACCTGGAAAGTTTGGGTGCACAAAATTGTCATGTATTTGCAGATGTGGTCAATGTATCTTGCTAAGGGAGGGGGAGAGCAGCGACTTCTCTCAGCAGAGGACTGAAACCGATCAAGATGGAGCGGCGACAACGTTAATTAGCCTAGTAGTTTGGTTCAAAATCTGTAGTTTCTTGCTCTAGTAGTTTGGTTCAAAACCTGTAGTTTCTTGCTGCTGTATGCTTTTGAGTGTTGTTCTGATCGTGAGCTGGTTCCCCCAGCTACTTTTGATTTCCGTAAGAACTCTTATTTGCTTTCAATAATAGCAGGGAGAACCTTTTTGTCAAAAAAAAAAAAAAATTTGACATGCTGTGCCATCATCTGCCATGCTTGCCTTGTTATCAGTGCACATCCCCACACAGCCACCACGCATGGCGCCACCCAGTCGTCGTTACAAGAGCGCGGCGGCCATTCCTGTCCGGTCCGTTCGCGTGAAGCACTGAGCCGGCCGGCTGTGCCCGTGCGGCGTGCGCGCATGCGTAGGAGCCCGGCGTAAGCAAGCAATTCAAGCCCGGCGGAGCCGGCGATCCTACGTCCTCGGCCGGCTCCACCTTCACACGCCGGCCCCTGCACTGCACTGTCTGTATTGCAGACAGCACACGTGGGGCGTGATCGAAAGGCGTCCACGGAAACCCTCGTGCCTCGCTCGTGCGAATGCGATGCAAACGCAATGGGTGGTCCAAGGATCGATCAGAGCTCTCATGCTGCGCTGCAGTGCCTGCAAAAAAAGAAAGAAAGAGAGGTTGCAGTGGAGTATGCCTGTACGCACGCACGTACGTGCCTCTGCTCCTCTCCTTTCAACTTCGTAATGAACCTTTGTCGTTCTGCAAGTGGTTTCTGCACAATCTGATCTGAAACTAGATGCGTCTGAATATCTGATGCATGCCTGGGTAGAAACGAACAGTAGAGGACCATGCATAGCCAGGTACAATCTGAAAGGCTGACGCTGGCGATTGGCCACCTCCTTCCATGCCCTGTCTGTCAAGCTCTGCTTTTGCTCATCCATGCCTGCCCACACAACAGGCACTGGCAGAAGGCAGCTTTCCTCCTTCCCTCGCACACAGAATTGCATCAGTCAGAGGCAGGCCAAGGGCCCCTACCTGCCGGGACACACAGGCTAGGACGACGGCACATGTGCATGCTTGCGCACTACAGCAGAGACGACGACACTGGGGGCTGAGTGGCTGACACCTGGGCCACCGCTTGCAGTGCGGCAGCTCGTGCTTGATCTGACAGGTAGGTTGGTTCGTCCGTCGGAGGTTAGTTCTTTACACACTTTTACCTTCCAGTTTCTTCGGATCTCGTGGCATGCAGTTCCAGGGTTTCTTTCACTTCCACAGTAAGTTTCACTGCGAGGCAGCTGTGGCGATGGCAGTTTCAAGCCTGACGAAGCAGCAAGTTCAGTAAAAGCTTCCTGTGCAGAAACATGGGGTAGGGACAGGAGGAGCGTTAGGGTTTCACAGGAAAACTACGCTTGTGAGGGGGAGGAATAATCAGCTGAACTGACCGCACAAATCTTCCCACAAAAACCAGCTGGTGACTAGATCATGAATGGTCGGTGGTCTTTATGCGATGATGTGATGCGACGTTGTTCCCACTGGTGGTGGCCTGCTGGCGATCAAGCACTGGTAGTAAAGATCTCACTGTACCTTTGTGCTCGTCATTATTGTACATACGAGCCTACAAGGGGAATCAGGCTGATCAGTTGTGAATTCAGGCAGGATATAGGTGATGAGATGCATGGTTTGTTCTGGATACGGTTAGTATGACGTATTACAGTTAACATATATATGCCAAATGTATATTTCCTTTTTCTGAACTCACTTTGTAGCTGCCGATGGATTCTAATAAAAGAGATGGGAGGCTTTGCCCACTGTTTTACAAACATATATATTTCGCATATACATCTCGAGCAACAGTAAATGTTGCAATGCTAGTTGCGTTTCAGAAAACCGAACAAATCATAAAGTTAGGGGGTTCAGACAATCGAATGCACAACACTTAGTTAGAAACCACATGTACTAGCTAGCTTCATGCATGGTGTCTTGAGTTTTCTTTCGCGAGAGTATGGTCTTGTTGTTTTGTGCTTTTGCCTTCTCGGAAATCGAAACAAGCAACGCGGCTTCTTCACTGAATTTTTCAAACAGCTTTCTGAGACTAAAACCGTATGCACCGTCTCGATAGTCAATCGCAGCCTAAAATAACAGGACCATAAGCATGGATACAAATAATGACGTTAATCCTTACAACGCATTAACGTCAGTATATTACTATGTACTTCACTATAATACGCTTCAGTGTGCTATCATCTTCAGCAGTAAACCATTACTATCACTTTTACTTCCACCAATAGCATGAACATACGTGCCAACTTGGTGCTGCAGTATTGCTACCTGCTTCTCTACATGCATGGGTCCTAATGCCACATGAAAGCATTCATACCATGTTCAGACTTTTCAGTTTTTGAAGCCATGTTCAGACTAAATTAGCAATCACTGCAAGAGACCAAATGCTAATCTGTATATGCACAGGAGACAGGGGCCCTCATGTAAACACAGTGCTGTCTGTGTACATCAAACTGACACTGTACATTCCCCCTCCAGATATTACTGCAATAATTGAACCAAATGATATGCAGCTGACATATGCTCCTAAATCCTAAATTAATGGCCATTCTGAATTGCCATTTGCCAGTTTCTGCACCATCTTTCTGTGGATGGCTACAGCACTTCAGGGTGATAAGATGCATCCATACTGAACAAGATCACAGACACATGCATCTCCCACGACATCATATCTTATGGCTCATCAGAATGCAGACTGTTCAGGGGTACGAGGCCATGTCAGTGTTGCCCAAGACCACACACAAAGCACAGAACACAGGGGCAGTGAAAAGAAAATTCAATGGCAAGGGCATGCAGTGCACGACTATTTAAGAAAACCTCCTTGACCTCACCAGTGGTTGGGGTGAGGTGAGAGCACCAACAGGAGGCCATGGCCATGGCAATGGCATCTCCTGGAATACAAGTCCCATCAGTGGCCTTGCTTGCCCACTAGGCATAAAGGTAGAGCAGTATAATTGGACTCTCTCCTCTCACTTGCAGGAAGAATGTGGGAGCAAGTACTGGTATGATTTGAGGTTTCATGCTCTTTGGCAGCATCTTTTTCTTTCACCACCAAAAGATCTACTCATTGCACACCCCCTCAGGGACATCTTTCAAGTTTCACCAGGCCAACATGCAAGGCCGTCAGTTTTGTTTTCGGAAAGCTGCTTTTCTTTCTTTTCTTACTTGCGAAAAAAATGTACTAGTGTGAATAAATAACAATAGAAAACAGGGGAAATCAGTAAAGTGCTATTGCAAATACTGTGGTTTGAAAATATGTGAAGGCGACAGGAAATTTTAAGAAAGATAGCTAATCTAGTTTAAGTTATGCATCATCCAAAGTATCTGTATATATTACCATGAGAAAGAAAGGAATTAACAAGAATGCACTTGTAGATAGTATAGTAACGTGGTACATGGAACCTTAAAGAATTCTAGAGCATTCTCCAAGAGGAATTGATGATACCAATGTATTGGAGAAATAACAATTAAAAAGGTGACATGAGAAATGGAAGAAACTAGCTAGAAACCGTAGTTACTTGACATATTAAACGATGGGCACAAACAAGACATAGTAGTAAGAACTTGAAGTATATGAAGCTAAATCTTGTGGCATACTGGAGAGATAACCATTAATATACCTTCCCATGATGCAAAATTTTCTCTAGGCACCATCCATCTACAACCTGAAGTTGATGAATGCTCCAAGAGGAATTGATGATATCAATTTATTGGAAAAATAACAATAAAAAGGCGACATGGAGAAACGGAAGAAACTAGCTAGATAACGCCGTTACTTGGCAAATTAAACGATGGGCACAAACAAGACATAGTAGTAAGAACTTAAAGTATACGAAGCTAAATCTTGTGGCATAATGGAGAGAGAGGCAGAGAGCCATGAATATACCTTCCCATGATGCAGAATTCTCTCTAGGCACCATCCATCTACAACCTGAAGTTGATGAATGCTCCACCAAAGCTGCCCAATTGGTCTCTCTCTGCAATTTCCCACAGCTTTATTGAACTGAACTCTTGCAAGTAGAAGCCAGAAGATTACTACGATATCTATTACAGACGCAGTTCAAGAAAGCTGTGGAAGACTGCAAAGAGGGCCATCTCTTCGTAGATATGTATGTGAACAACCACGATCATGCAATTAACCAACCGTTCATAGAAAGGGAAAGAAGATACGATTCTTCACTTCTTTGTAGTTAATATATTGGAACCTGAAGACTGAATCACTGAATGAAAATGCAAAAAGCTAGCTAGCAAGTGTTTCTTCTAGGCTTCAGAAGAGCATGTAAGGGGGTGGAGGAAGAAGAAGATGGCTGGGGGCTATATATATACCAGCAGGATGAGGAGGAGAGGAGGAAGGGTGCAGCATGGGGTTGCTGAGAGGTTAAGGATCCAATCCCAAGAAGAATATAGAGCCTGAACAGTGAACACTACTCCGAGCCCCTCTCTCTCTCTCTCTGAAGAGGGGGACTTTTGGGCACATCAATCCAAGGGAGGCTGTGAATCAGGGGAGACAAGGGCCACATACTTTATTTGACACTTGGAGCAAATGTGCCACTGGCTGCTTAGAAAAATTGGCCAGTGCTTTTTTGTCTTGGTTTTGAGGTAGGTGCACAAAAAAAATGCTGCTTTTGTCTTGGTTTTGAGGTGGGTGGACAACAAAAATGCTTGAGACGATGCTGAAAGCAGTGGAAAGGTGGAGCTTTTCTGCCTTTCTGGTAGTAAGCACAACTTAACCACAGGCAGGTGATCAGTAAATAAGTGGGGTACAGTTCACCAGTAATAATGTGCTAACTTTTGTGCAACGATTCTAAAGCAAGATTTGCGTGGGGTCTTTGGCGATCCTACCCGATTTGATCGCTTAAACTATGCAGGCAACTAATTTGATCGACTACAACTTTTTTTCTAAAAAAATAAATAAATAAAAGTCCTCTGTTACCGTGGTGTAACAAGGAAGATTTTCATATTGATTTCTTCTTTTTAGTTAGAGAAATCAAAAATCAACATAAATATCTAGCTTTTCGAAACGATTTTTTTCACCTCTCTTACTCCGAAGATAAAACAACAGGTCACGGGTATATCACACATCTAACTCCTCTCGCTCTTGTCTCGCGCATTATCTCTCCCTTATTATTTCCACTGTTCGTGTACTTTTAAAAAAAATCACTTCTTTCAACTAGTACTATTTATTTCCAATAAAAAACAATCGGTTACAGCTAATTCAAACACCTCCGAAATTAGAAGGCTAAATAAACCGGGCGGTGCGTCTTGGGCAACGGTCACCTCTTGAGATTGACGCAAATTTTGGTGGTAGTGAAAGTGAGATTGCACCATGATCTCTAAACTTAGACGAAGATCGATCTACTGCCGGTCCACGCATGCGTCTCTGATGCGCTCGAGAAGCATAATTTCCTTTCCTCTGGTGTATATTCTCTTTGACCAGCGGCGACGGAATGGAACGGAACGGAACGGAACAGCAAGCTGCAGTAGCATCCAAGCAGACCAGCACGAACATGTGTGAAGCCATGCAGGGGTAAGTACAGATGTTTGGGGGTGGTAGCGACCGGTGACCGTGAAAGCCACGACGATCGAACTCGGTATATATATCTCTCTCTCTCTGCAAGTTCGATGTCTCTTCCGGAGTTTCTGACATGCTCTCTCTCTCTCTCTCTCTCTCTCGTCTCCTCCCTTTCGAGGCCGGGCTGTGCGGGCACGCGGTGGCAGAACGGTGTCAGAGCCGAGGCCTCGATCGGACGGCGGCGCGCGGATCGGAGGGCCGTGATTCTCTCCCACGCCCGGATCAGACGGCGGCCTGCGCGCTGCCCGGGGGACGTGCGTGTCCTCTGAGTTTTCGTTCCGAGGCCGGCCGAGCTTCTTGGTCAGCCAGCCGGTCAGCGTGACGGTGTTCCGAAGCAAAGTTCTGTCAGAAACGTCCGACCTTTCTCTGCGGAACGGCATGGAGGCTGACTGGATAACACTTCGGTGTTCGTTCAATTGCTTTGGTGTTTGTTTGATCGCTTGAGTTTAAGACTAGCATTTTAGGATAAGAGGATGTTCGTATTGATTTCTGTTGCTGATGGTTTTTAATTAAATAATAATAATAATTAAAAGAAATAGTTTTTTAAAAGGAGATAAATTATGAAAAAAAATATATATGTAAGATGAAAACAAGAAGAATAGGATATATAATACGATCGTGACCGATTAACTTATCCTTAAAGCTATACGCGTAAGATGAAAGCAAAAAAAAGATATAATACGATTGTGACCCATTAACTTATCCTTGGAGCTAGATAAAAGTAATAGATGCAGAGAAACCGCTTTAAGCTCAAAGTTTATATTGACTTCTAGCACAAGCCAGTGAGAATAACGCTGATTTATATTAACAGGATAAACAGTACAAAAGCCCAAGAATTGCATAAAAAACATCAAAAGAAAGAAAATTAGATAAAAGGGGTGTTCAGAATGGTGTTGGCTTATGTCTTTTTCTGTAACTGACTTATTTTTTTACTGTAAATGAGTTGACTTATTTAACATAATTAAATAAAAAAAATTAAAATAGAAAAAACAGATTAGTCCATCACAGACAATATAAGGGAATAAAAAACAAAAAATCTAAAATAAAAAATAATCAGAAAAGACAAAAAAAATTGAACAGTAGAAGAATGTGCACTCAAGTGGGCCGCCAGAGATGAAGTTGAAGGCCGGCGTTAACTTGAAGAAGGCGCAGGGGATGTTGAGGACGACCGACAACAACCTGATGAAACTTTTACCGGGCAGGAGGCGTCGCTTGCGAATAGACCGCCGAGCAACTTCCCTCGGCACGCTCTAGTGAAGAGAGCACCGAAGATGCTATGTGCCTCCTCTACTAGTCTTGCCAGCAATGGAGGCAAGTTTTGGGGTTGTTGGTGATAGAAGATAATGGGGAACCCAAGCATCGACACTAGTATTTTGAGCGCAAAGGACAGGTATGACTAGATCTAGGAAGAGAAATGGAGTTTTCTGTTGCAGATTGTATAGTTGAACCTCTAAATCAAGGTAGTGGAGGGGGAGAAGACCACGACAACCGGACAGAGGCAGCGCGGCGGCAAGTACGGTGATAAACACGAAAGGCACAACGAGAAATTTGTTGAGGAGGGATGGAGGAAGGCACCACCTACCTCATCACCGAAGTAGATATAAACCATCGGCAGGGAGGAGGAAGTCTCCACGGCGACGGGCTAGCCTTCTTCACTTGGAAGCCGGCTCTGAAGAGGAAGACCACCAAGATGCAAAGAAGCAATTCGGTGGACAAGGCCATGGCTCACGGGAGCTCCGGTCCAGATCTGTAGAAAAGGAAAAAAAAAAGAGGAGAAAAGCTACTAGCTAACTAGGTAGTAGGGGTGGGACCCCTCCCACATCGATGCCGACGAGAGCGCCGTCGGGGAGGACTAGGGTAGGGGGGCCAAGTAGAGGAGGAAAGCGAGAACTCTGGAGGAAGACGACTTGGCAGAGAACGAGAGGAGGATGTCCTCGTAAGCCTCTGAGTCTTTATTTTATTTTTTAAAATAAATATATTAGAAAAACTAATAGCCACTGTAATGTTATTTTAATCAAAAACTAAAAACACTTTAAAACAGTGTTGAAGGGCCGATGGCCTCTTGCTCGAAGGAACTAGTAGATCGAGATACCACTACAAGCTGTTTAAATCGGCTTCAACTCCTGTCTAAAAGAAGATGAAAATCGTTTTAAATACCTTTATTTCTAAAAATAGCTTCTTAAGCCGCTTTCAAAAGCGGCCTTTTAAGCTGCTTTCAAAAGCCATCGACTAGCCTTTATCGTCTTCTCCACATCCACATCTTTCAAAAGAAAATTTTTTTAAAAAAATTATTCCAAAAGGCACTTCTTTTAGCTCCGTTTTGAAACGCGTTGGTTTCTTAACACGGCTTTTTCCTTTTTTTTTCCTTCTCACTTTCGCCTTTTCTTTTATATTATCCATAGAGATATAATAATATTTTTTTTCTATTTTTTAGTTAAATACATCAAAAAAACTAATAGCGGTTACTATGCTATTTCAGTCAAAAACTATAGTGCTTTAGAATATGACCTAAAAGAGTGTCATCTTGAGTCGGTGGTTCTCATTGGGTCGGTCATAACGAACTGACCGACCTCAGTGATTATGGGGGTGCTTGTTTTGGCTTTTTTGGTGGTTTTTAGTCTTTTTTTTTGCTATAGCTGGTTTATTTTGTATTATAGTAAATGATAATTTTTTGTCTAATCAAAATTTTGAAAATAAAAAATAGAAAAAAAACGATTATCCTATCATGGATAATACAAAGAAACAAAGGAGAAAAAAGCAAAAAAATCTAAAAAATTACAAAAAAAATTAAAAAAAATAATAAATTAGATGCTAGAAATTGAAATCGAAATGAACGGGCCTGCATTGTAGAGATCAACCGCTGAGCGCAACTAGGCCGTGGAGTACCAGCTTGGTCTTGGATGCGTGGCATTGCGGCAGCGTGGACCGTTCGCGAGGCCGCGCGTGCGTGTCCCGCCGACGAGGCAAAGGTCGAACATATAAATGCTGATCCATCGATCGTCAAAGCGATGTGATTTGGCAGCAAACGCGGGCTATCAGCTGTCAGGAGGTGGGTGGACCGACCGTGGACGGCCCAAGGCAGGCTGGCAGAGCCCCTCAGCCTTAATTCATGATTTTATCTGCATAAATTAGATAGGATAATTTTTAATCATTTTTTCAAATAACTTACATGATAGTTTTTTAAAATAACTTAATAATTCATTAATATTTAGTTCGTTTACACAGACACCGACTAATTACAGTCAGATCCTAAGACCGGACGGGGAACAGCGGAACAGGGCGTGCAGAGAGAGGGGGTAGCTCCCGCGCGACGAATCTCGGACGCTCCCAGCGCGGCAGTGCCCCCACCGCGACCACCGCCTGCTCGCCATCGAGGAGCAGGGGCAGCTTGTGCGCTGCCTGCCTGTCGCTGCATGGCCTCGAACCAAGGGGCTACGGCCACCACGAAATCTTTTGTGATCACTGTGTTCATTCGTGTGTACAACGTGTGTGTATACGCTAACGGTTATGCAAATTATGCCCTAAACATTGGCTAGAAGTTTCGGACGCGTTTGGTCTGTGTCCGCCTTTACCTGTAACTAAGCTCGGACGAAGTGGCCAACAAAATGGCCGGAAATTGTCCGAATGAACCAAAACACCTGCATAAAGAAAAGTGTGGCACGACTAATGTCAGACCCTATTCCAAAGTGATGTGAATTTTGGCTAAAATGGTCCTATAATAGCTATTAGTTTTTTTTCCTAAAATATTCAATTAAAGAAAAATAAAAAGCTATCATATCTCTAAGGATAATACAAAAAGGAAAAAGGAAAAAACAAAACACATTAAGAAACTAACACGTTCCAAACGGTTTTTATCTTTAAAGCTATCGCCGTTTGCATTGGCGAAACCAGGAATTACAAAGATCCAGAGCGAACCGATAGTGTAAAAAATACTGAGGTATAATATGATTCAATAGTCAACATAACTAATGATATCAAATGAATTGAAATTGTCAAGATCTACAAACATAGATCTACTGATACAACCAAACAAGCATAGAATACAATATTAAGAGCTCATATAAAGTACTAACAAGGACTCCTGATACGCGTGCACATCGATGCCTGGCACAAGATATCCAAAACACCAACACTCCAATAGTTACCTACAACATGTTAACATAACAGAATTTATAAGAACTCCAATAGCTACCTCACCAGCTCACTGCTCACGGCCGGTGTCGACGGACGGGCAGAGGGCAGATGCCTCGCGACAGTGACCCAGTAGCCCAGCTGCCCAATCCCGCACCTTGCAGCACACGCAGCAGCCCCCACGCGCCAGGTCGGGCCGTGCCGCAGCCCGACGGGAGCAACTGAGGAAGAAGAACCGAAGAGGTCCAAGAGGAATGGGGAATGGTCCATGCTGCGGTGCTGCACGATGGGGAATTCGGAATTCTAGAATTAGGGTTGTGTTGGAGCCTAGGGCAGTGGAGCTAGATGCTAGTGTGGGCATTTGGCTAAGTGGCTTGGGCCTTGAGGCCTCGCCTTGGGCCGCCTGTCTCAGCATGCACTAACAGCATGCAGTCCAGTTTTCAATCAACCAAATCTTGCGAGTATCATTCCATCAAGCTAAAAAGAACACCTATCTAGAAGAATGCATCAATCTTTCACTAGCCAATCACAATTCAATCTCATTTCACACTGGTAAACCGCCAGGGGCAGTTTCTACTTTCTAGAACTAGAATCCATTGCTCCCATCAATGGAATTGATAGCCTATTTCACCATTACTGCAACCGATGGCATACTGCAGCCATTGCAGAACATCATGCACAGGCACTGGACATGATTGATCAAGTGATGACCATTACTACTCTAAACAAAAGGGCGCTTGTTAATGAAGAACGGAATGCTAAGTTTGCAATGACTAGTACATATATAACCAAACAATGCCAGATAGCCATGAAAACGATGAAACAAAGAGAACCAAAACAGGCACGAATTTGCATATTTTTCCACATCAAAGACAACCAAAAGCATGCAAGAACGCAACCATAACGAAGCAGGCATACTTGAACACTTGAGTTCGATCCCATCCATCACACGAACAGCGAGCTCATAATAACACTACAAAAGGTTCTTCCTTTCCTTGCATAATAATACTTAACGAAACTACTACTAAGAAGATCATAGGCATATCAGGAACGAAGCGGAACCAGGGCGGAGCGACGGCGGCGCGCCTACTTCTCGGAGGAGTTGGGCCCACGCTTCTTGCCGAAGCCGACTACGGCGGTCACGAAGCGGCGGTTGTACTGCATCCTCTTGTGCGCGCGGCCGCGGGGCTTCTTCTTCTTGTCCTGCTTCGCCACCTTCGGCGTCTGCCCACGCACCTTCCCGGCGCGAGCCAGCGATCCGTGCACCTTACCTGCGCGCCATCCATCCACAAGCAACAGGAAAATCCCGTCAATACAGGAGAAATCAACGACGGGGGGAGGGAGAGTAGGAGTGTCGGGACGAAGAAGGGATCACCCATGTCGGCGGCGGCTTCGAGGGCGACGGCACGGAGGGGAGTTGCGGCGGCGGTTGTGGGGGAGATGAGGAACCCTAGGCAAGGGTCGGAGCTTTTATGAAGTGGCTTCGATAAGTGGGCCGGATAAGTTTAGGCCGTAACTACTAGTAGTATGGTCCTTGATTACTGGGCTAATGAAGCAACTAGGCCTCAAAGTTTGGGCTGCCTTTACTAGTTGTTTGGGCCTAATGCTACGGGCACGCGTAAATGTCTCCACCGTCGTTTCGGCCTCGCGGGAGGTTGATCCAATGGTCACCCGAAAACCGGCGGTTTCCGGCTACCACCGTTAATAGATGCTAACAAAGGCCGCGTTTGGCGTACGAAAATTTTTTCTAACTCCGGTAAGAATTGGACTATTTCCTATAAATTTTCTTTAAAATTTATATATTTCAAGCAAACCTAATTAGATTTCACGGTTTGGCATAATAGATAATGATATAGCCCAGTCTTTTACATATGATAACAATAGTCTGTTTCTCCTTCACTTGAAAAAGATCCATCAATTTGCATATTTCTTTATTCTTCTTCCTCCTTTTATCAAGATATTGGTTGCCACCGTTCATTTGCAGCCTTCAAGAGCTTCTGCTCTGAAACAACCCAGAAATTTTCAAAATCCAAATCTTGAAGATTTTGGTTCTTGATCTTTGGTTTTTCCCCTAATCCTCTTCTAATCCCCCCTAATTCCCCTCTCGTTGGTTCCCGTCTCCCCCTTGCGCTGGCGCCAGGCCGAAGCCGCCTCCTCGCTCGGTCCCCTCACGCGTCGCCTCGCCCCGGAGACCCGCCACGCCGCGCTCTGCGTGCCCGTCTCTCGGCTCGCGTCGCCACAAGAGCCGCGATGGCCGCGCCTCGTGCCTCGGGTCGCGCCCAACCGCCTCGCTCCCTCCGCCCGGCGCGCGCCCCTCCGCCGCGACGCCTTCGGACCGCTCGTGCGCTACCACCGCGCCGCGCCGTTTCTCTCCCGCCAACCCTCGCCAGGCCAGTAGCACCACCGGCATGGCCACCCTCCCAGATGCAGTCCTCTCGCCGCACTCCTCGCCGAGCACCATCAATCCTCGCCCTCCCGCGCAAGCTTCCCTCGCCTCCCCATTGCTTTATAACCCCATCGGGGCCTCAGGCAACGCCGCACCACTCCCACCTTCCTCCTCCCGGAGCCGATTAAACCCCCTAGCTCCGCCGCCACCCCTTCCCGAGCCGGTAAGCCTCCCCCCGATCTCCCCACTCCCTCAGTCAAAACCAAATTCCACTGAGCTACTGCATCCCCACCCCTTTGCAAACCCAACCCCCAAATCAATTTGAGGGAAGCTTACCTCGACTGGCCGGGCACCGCAAGCACCATCGTCACCGCTACAAAACCGCCGCCCCCTCCACTCCCCTCCTCCTTGCCGGCGCCTGCCACCTCTCCCGTGTTCCTCTTCCTCCCCTGCCCCTCCTGCGCCGGTCGTAGCCTCGCCGACCCGCCACCATGGCCGATTTGGAGGAAGGGGGCCGAGCCCTAATCCCCTCCTCCTTCTCTCCTCTTTTCCGCCGCCCCACTCGGCTGAGGGAGAAGAAGTCCTCGCGAGGGGAGGACGCGGCTCCATCCCCACCGTGCATGCGGGATCGATCGATCGGTCGATCGTACCGGTCGGTGGCCTGGGCCGCGCCACTCGAGCGCCCCGCGCTGTGGGCCGCGCAAGCCGGCCCGCGTCTCACCCGCGCGCACGCACGCGTGCTCCCTTCCCCGCGCAAGTCTTTGGGCAGCGTCGACCGCCCGCTAGCGCCTCCAGCAGCGTTTTGGGCGAGCCCATTTACATTCCTCACCGCACAAAGTGCCAATTTTTCCAATTTCCAAAATCCAGAAAATTCAAATAAATTCTAGAAAATTCCAGAAAATCCCAAAAATCACCAAATTATACCATTTTGCTCAGTTTAATATCCTTAACCTATTTTTGGCCTCCATTCCTCCAGATTATTCCCAGAAAAATTCTAAAAATTCCTTTTATGTATTTAAGCTTTTCTTTTTCTTAAATAAAATGTTTCTTTTTATTTCTTTTAATTTATTTCTGTTTTCTCGTATTTGTGCGCTAGTGTCGGGGATTCCAGAAGTTCAAGTGCAAGCGCAGGATTCCGGAGCTACTTCGTTCGAGCTTGCAGAAATCATCCAAATTAACGGCAAGTCGCAATCCTTTGAACATATTGTACCCCATATTTATATGATTATATGATTATGCTACTTTCATTATTGTTAATTGTAAAGTGCTAGTTTACGTACAATCAAAGGTTTGGAATGACATGTTAATTTTAGATATGTCCTACTACCGCTAAATGCCATGATTAATTTGCAGCCCTGCCTTTGTGAACCCTAGGCTTAAATTAAATGTATTAGTATCACACACAGGTTACTATCATTGTCATGCAATTTAATTACACTAATAAGGATGTGGCATGGCGTAGATTATTGAAACCCGTGCTAGGGTAGGGTGGTATGGGACACCGTGCCTAGAATGGACGTACTAGTGTATGGTGTAGGGTAAAGACGTTGTGGGACACCGCGAGGGTCCCCGCCATCGCTTTACTTGTAGTTGGTGGTTGCGGACCACGTGAAAATATAAGGACTAGACCCTTATGCCAAGCAAATGACATAGTAACCGCCGACCACGGTGTTGACGTGTCAACCCTGGTTTAGTACCTGCTCAACTCAAGCGGTGTCTTTGCTGCGAGAGTCGGGTTGCGGATCCGCCTAGGGTTGAGCAGCGAACATACCTGGTTCCTTAACTCAGTCATGAGGGTTAAGGTTGCGTGTGGGTAAAGTTGGGCAGCTCTGCAGAGTCAACTAAATGGTATTCGAATACACCGTGCTCCCGGTTAACGGAGCTGTGTCACTTGGGTGATTCCAGTTGCTAAGCTTAAGTAGTGTTTACAAGCGTTTTAACTGGACTAGTGGATTAATTAACTCTTCGTGAAAACCCTAATCTTAAGAAGTAATTGTCATTTCATGTGCTTTAAAACTGTTTATGAAATAAAACGCATCCACATAAGATAATACAACCAAAGATATTCCCTTCCGCTGATAATTCGTGCATGTAGTTAAGTTAGATGTTCCTTGTGATTTGCTGAGCTGGTTAGCTCACGGCTTGCCGAACAAATTCAGAAGATCAAGACGCGGATGTAAGTTCCCCCGTAGAGGAAGCCCCGGAGGAGCCCTTCTTCGACGAAGACCCCTGGCTTTAGGTCCTTGCCGCGCTCGAGTCTTCCTTGGGAGTTGGTCTTTTGTTATGTAATATATTTTGGGCTTGCACGCCTCGCTGAATCAAACCGGTTGACAACCCTATCTTGTAATAAATGCTGGATTTTTGTTGTAAGCGTGCGATGGTTCACTCTTGCGCGACATTCCGTACTGAACTATACGTGGTTCGTACAGAAGGTCGTGTCCGTACGCGCCCCTGGTGACGGGGGCGTTACAAGAAGTGGTATCAGAGCAGGCACCTTGACCGTAGGTTAAGACCTAAGGCAAACTAGGAAGCAATTTAATCGCAAAACCTAAATTAAACTTTAAAAAGGAGTTTTGAAAAATATAAGTATTATTGCTGTCTTGTCCTCTCTTATTGCTACCTTACCTATCTTAGTTTTACTTCTGCTTAAATTTTGTTTATGCAAAATGTTTACTGCTTTACTTGTCTAAATTCAAAAATTTTCGTCTCTCGTGGATGGTTCGCCGTGTTTTCGCTCACGAGCGCTGGAGGATGGCCCTCTAAGCTTTGGGAGATTCAGCAATACCTCGGAGGAGGAGGATATCACCGACCGATCTTCCACGCTGTTGGTTGCTTCTTCGAAGGGAAGCGATACGAGTGGAAGGCATGGGTGACCCTGACACCCCTGCCTATCCGCCCCGATATCGAAAGGAAGTTCGTCACCAGGAGGATCGATCGAGATGACGCAGTCCAGGATGCAGCCAAAAAGGCTGTAATCTACCTCCGCGACTACTACGACCTGGAGCTGGCCGAGTCACCCTTCGACCTGATCCCGAGATCGCTTCATGGGGCGAATCCATCGCCGTCCTCGCCTCCGAGAGGTTGACGACCCCGCTTGCAGGGAATCGCCGGCATTGTGGCTCAGCAGGAGTATCAGTATGAGCGTGCCGTGAAGGAGTCCAGGACCCTTCAGTTGCAGCTGATGGAGGCTCAGCAGGAGGTGCAG
The DNA here is from genome assembly GCA_036346265.1 of Melocanna baccifera. Taxonomy (NCBI): domain Eukaryota; kingdom Viridiplantae; phylum Streptophyta; class Magnoliopsida; order Poales; family Poaceae; genus Melocanna; species Melocanna baccifera. The sequence continues at coordinate 2,143,486 of CM070691.1, read as the reverse complement.
CAGCTTCGCGCCGCCCTTGTTCGCTTCGAGGCAGTCGAAGCGGGCGAAGCTTCGGTCTGTGGAGAGTCCCCCAGCGTCTCCTCCTCGTGCGCCTCTGTGCAGTCCAGGCCGAGGCGTAGGATGACTGCGGGAGAGTACCGCGCCCGGTTTCGCCCTGCAGCTCCTCTCGCCTTGCTAGCCCCGGATGCCATGGAGGAATAGTTGTCTGGCAGGAATCCGCTAGCTTAGACTGACCCAGTGTAATAGTAGTACTTTTGGTATTGTAATGCAAGTTGTAACATAAACCCTAAGTGGTCTGTGTACCACTTGTTTATTGTAGAAATATGTTAATTATCCTTTATGTTGTTTGCTTAATTATCAGTACTCCCTCTACCTTCAAATTTTCGCCTGTCCCCTTCGCTCTTGCTCTTATCTTATTTCGTCCTATACTTGCCTTGAAAAATTCAATATCTTACTTATCTACTCTTGTTCACCCAAAACCGCTGCAAGGCTAACTTCAAGTTTCCAATTGGCAGACTTCCAAGATGCAATCAGGCAAGTGAGCGACAGACCGTGAGCGGTGGTGCACTGCCACAGATCGACAACACTTGCGGTGTACTCGCCATGATGGAACACAACAGATACCAAGTCGAATGAATATGGCGCAGATGTTGGATCGGCATACTCACCGCTCGAACAAATTGCGGCCAGATCCCGGTGTTTCTCGGTGGAGGCGCCCAATCGGGATGGTACCCCAATTACCACCCGATGGACAGACTTTCAAAAAACCCGCCCTCCAACCTACTCTACGTCAGCAGACCCTCTAGCAGCAGAGGATTGGCTGCTAGATGTAGAGCGCAAGCTTCAGACAGTACAATGCGAAGATAAAGAGAAGGTTTTGTATGCGTCCCACCAGTTGCAGGGTCCTGCAGCAACATGGTGGATAAACTTCCAACGCCTACTGACCCGATGCAGAAATTACTTGGGAAGAATTCACGAAGGCCTTTCGCAAGGCCCACATACCCAATGGAGTCATGGAAGCCAAGCGCCGAGAATTTCTAGCGCTTAAGCAAGGTGGAAGTACGATCATGGAGTACCTACAACAATTCAATCATCTTTCTAGATTTGCTCCAGAAGACGTCGACAAGGAAGAGAAGAAAATGGAAAAGTTTCGGGCAGGATTACAACAGTCGCTGAAATTTCACATTTTAGCTTTGAAGTTCAAAGATCTCCCCGAAATGGTGGACAGTCTTATCAACTCGGAAGAAGCCAGAGGGGAGATGGAGGATTACAAGAAGCGCAAGGCAATGCGCAAATCACAATCGTCCTCACCTGGTGCTCAACGGGGACGCACCTCAGGGTCATCCTCATCCCGACCCCAAACTCAGCGCCAGTATGTGATCCTACCAAAAACGCAGTCCAACCAGTCGCAGCACTATGCAGCACCCTTGCCCCTAGCCATAAAGTGCCCCACTTGTGGTGGCAACCACCTCGCCAGCAACTGTCCGCGAAAGACAAATGCTTGTTTTCATTGTGGAGAAGTTGGTCACTACAGAGATCAATGTCCCCGAGGAATCGCCATCCGATGCGGCAAAGCTACGAGTCCAAGGTCAGCGGCGGAAGCAAAATCACGCACCAGCTCGGCTCTTCAAAGGAGGTTTTCGCAAATAAAGCGGTGGGACCCCACCACCAAAGCAGCACAAGAAATTACACCTCGACAGCAAAGGTCGAGGCCGCACAAAAACTACTTTCTTAGCGAGGGTGAACCATGTGAAGCGGAGGATGCAGCAGGAGCGAGTGACATCATAGCGGGTATGTTCCCAATCAATTCCATACCCGCACTAATTTTATTTGACCACGTGCAACGCATTCATTTATTTCAAGAGCTTTGCTTCAAGAAATAAGTTACCTACATTTCCTTGCCAAAACCCTATGTGATTGAAACCCCGGGGTTAGGATGGAGTCCCACAGTGGGTGTGGTGGACTTAGTATCAAAATTCAAGGGGTAGAGTTTAAAGCAGATTTACTGCAACTAGATATGAAAGGACTAGATGCCATTCTGGGCATGAACTGGCTAGCCAGGAATAAAGGAAAAGTGGATTGTGAAGTCAAGACAGTCACATTGATTAGCCCTGAAGGTCAGGAAGTGGTGGTAAAAACGGACCGAGAGCTAATAAAGAATACAAAGAAACGCGTACTCAACGCACTAACAGTGACACCAGACCAAGTGCCAGTAGTGCAAGAGTACCCGGATGTGTTCCCAGAAGAACTGCCAGGAAGACCCCCTGACAGGCAAGTAGAACTTGCTATAGAGTTGATTCCAGGCACCAAGCCAATTGCAAAACACCAATATAGGATGTCAGCCAGTGAGTTAAAGGAACTTAAGAGACAGTTAGATGAACTACAAGAAAAAGAGTTTATTCGACCAAGTGTTTCACCTTGATCGGCACCAGCTCTGTTTGTGAAAAAGAAGAGTGGAGAACTGAGGATGTGTGTGTGGATTACAGAGGATTAAATGCTGTCACCATCAAGAACAAATATCCATTCCCGAGAATTGATGATTTGTTTGATCAGCTCAAGGGAGCCAAGGTGTTCTCCAAAATCGATCTGCGCTCAGGATATCATCAGCTCAAGATCCGTGAGCAAGATCGAGAGAAGACAGCCTTCATCACCAGATATGGATTGTATGAATTTACAGTCGTACCCTTTGGTCTAACTAATGCGCCAGCATATTTCATGAATCTTATGAATCTGGTGCTTATGGACCATTTGGACCGATTTGTAATAATCTTCATAGATGATATCTTAATTTATTCCAAAAATGAGGAAGACCATAAGCAACACCTGCACAGGGTATTGACAAGATTGAGAGAGCATCAGCTGTATGCTAAGTTTGATAAATGCAGTTTCTGGTTAAGAGAAGTTGCTTTCTTGGGTCATATTATATCAGCAGATGGAGTTAAGGTGGATCCAGAAAAGATCACCGCAGTCATGGAATGGAAGCAGCCCAAGACAGTGACAGAAATAAGGAGTTTTCTTGGATTAGCGGGTTATTACCGCCGATTCATAGAAGGATTCTCAAGCATATCTCGTCCACTCACTCAGCTACTAAAGAAGGATAAGCCTTTCATATGGACAGGTGCTTGTGAAGAAAGCTTTCAGCGGTTGAAGACCAAGTTAACAACGACACCAGTCTTGATCCTACCCAACCTAGAGAAGGAGTTCCAAATTTATTGTGATGCTTCTAAACAGGGTTTGGGATGTGTGCTCATGCAAGACAGTAAGGTTGTGGCCTATGCCTCAAGACAGCTAAAACCACATGAGGAGAATTATCCAACACATGATTTGGAATTGGCAGCGGTAGTGCATGCACTCAAAATTTGGAGACACTACCTACTAGGAAACCATTGTGAGATATTTTCTGACCACAAAAGTTTGAAATATCTATTCACCCAGCCGGAGTTAAATATGAGGCAACGAAGATGGCTGGAGTTAATTAAAGACTATGATATAGAACTCCAGTACCATCCAGGCAAGGCAAATGTAGTTGCCGATGCCCTTAGTCGGAAGGCCCGACACAGCAAAACCAGTTTGACAGAGCATCCGCCAGAATTACAGAAGGACATACTACGATTAAATCTGATAATCACAGAACGAGGCAGTATGGCAGCACTAGAAATCCAACCCCTACTAACGGATCAGATCAAAGCAGCACAGGATGAAGATGAGGAAATCCAGCAGCTTAAAAAGAAAATACAAGAAGAGAGTTTAACAGATTATGCAATAGACGAACATGGGATTGTTACTTTTCGTGGTCGCTATTGCATACCCAACAAGAAGGAATTGAGAGATTTGATATTATCGGAAGCTCATTCATCCCAATTCTCAATTCATCCAGGAGGTACAAAGATGTACCAGGACTTGAAGAAGAAGTATTGGTGGAATCAAATGAAGAAAGAAGTGGCAGAGTATGTAGCCAAGTGTGATGTTTGTCAGCAAATCAAGATAGACCATCAGAAACCCGCAGGACTATTGCAACCCTTGCCTATTCCCAAATGGAAATGGGATAGCATTGGTATGGACTTCATCACTGGACTACCCAGGACTCGTGAAGGATATGACGCTATCTGGGTTATCGTTGATAGACTAACCAAGGTAGCTCATTTTCTTCCGATTAAGCAAACCTATGGGAAAGACAAACTTGCTGAATTATATTTGACAAGGATCGTAAAACTTCATGGAGTTCCTAAGAAGATTGTATCAGACAGAGGAGCACAGTTTACATCCAAGTTTTGGGAGAAGTTACATGAGGCTATGGGTACCGATCTGAATTTTAGTTCAGCCTACCACCCACAGACCGATGGACAAACTGAAAGAACAAACCAGATTCTGGAGGATATGTTAAGAGCTTGTGCTATTGTATATGGAGCAGCATGGAACACTTGCCTACCATTTGCTCAGTTTTCATATAACAATAGCTATCAAGCCAGTATTAAGATGGCCCCATTCGAAGCACTGTATGGCAGAAAATGCAGGACACCCTTAAATTGGTCGAGGCGAGAACGATGCCTTATTGGCCCTCAAATTGCTCAAGATGTTTGAAGCACATGTCCAGATCATCCGAGATAGACTCAAGATTGCCCAAGACCGATGAAAGAGCTATGCACCACCGTAGAAAGGATCTGAGCTTTGAGGTTGGAGACTTTGTGTATATTAAGGTCACCCCCTTTAAGATAGTCAAGAGGTTTCAAGTAAAAGGGAAGTTAGCTCCGAGATATGTGGGACCATTCCAAATAATCGGGAGAATTGGAGAGGTAGCTTATCAAGTGCAGCTCCCGCCCAACTTATCTAGAATACATAATGTATTCCACATATCGTAACCAAAATGTCTCGACAACCTACAGATGAAGTTCCATTGTCAGATATTGAACTGCAAGACGATTGGACCTATCCTGAAGAACCCTTACAGATACTCGAGACATCAGAAAGACAGCTCAGAAACAAAAATGTCAGGTTCTGCAGAGTCCAGTGGAAGAATCACACAGCAGAAGAGTCCACTTGGAAAAGAGAGTCAGACTTGCAGCGAGATTTCCCCAACCTGCTCCCTGGACCAAGTTAATCTCGGGGTCGAGATTCTTTTAAGGGGGGTAGGTTGAAACAACCCAGAAATTTTCAAAATCCAAATCTTGAAGATTTTGGTTCTTGATCTTTGGTTTTTCCCCTAATCCTCTTCTAATCCCCTAATTCCCCTCTCGTTGGTTCCCGTCTCCCCCTTGCGCTGGCGCCAGGCCGAAGCCGCCTCCTCGCTCGGTCCCCTCACGCGTCGCCTCGCCCCGGAGACCCGCTCACGCCGTGCCCCCTTGCGCTGCCCCGTCTCTCGGCTCGCGTCAGCAGCCTGCCAGTGGCCCCGCCCGTGCCTCAGCGTCCGCGCCCAACCGCCTCGCTCCTCCCGCCCGGCCGCGCGCCCCTCCGCCGCGACGCCGCCGGACCGCTCGTGCGTCACCAGCCGCGCCCGAGCTGTCTCCCTCCCCGCCAACCCTCGCCAGGGCCGTAGCACCACCCGGCATGGCCACCCCCTCCCCGGTACAGTCCTCTCGCCGCACTCCTCGCCGAGCACCATCAATCCTCGCCCTCCCGCGCAAGCTTCCCTCGCCTCCCCATTGCTTTATAACCCCATCGGGGCCTCAGGCAACGCCGCACCACTCCCACCTTCCTCCTCCCGGAGCCGATTAAACCCCCTAGCTCCGCCGCCACCCCTTCCCGAGCCGGTAAGCCTCCCCCCGATCTCCCCACTCCCTCAGTCAAAACCAAATTCCATTGAGCTACTGCATCCCCACCCCTTTGCAAACCCAACCCCCAAATCAATTTGAGGGAAGCTTACCTCGACTGGCCGGGCACCGCAAGCACCATCGTCACCGCTACAAAACCGCCGCCCCCTCCACTCCCCTCCTCCTTGCCGGCGCCTGCCACCTCTCCCGTGTTCCTCTTCCTCCCCTGCCCCTCCTGCGCTGGTCGTAGCCTCGCCGACCCGCCGCCATGGACGATTTGGAGGAAGGGGGCCGAGCCCTAATCCCCTCCTCCTTCTCTCCTCTTTTCCGCCGCCCCACTCGGCCGAGGGAGAAGAAGTCCTCGCGAGGGGAGGACGCGGCTCCATCCCCACCGTGCATGCGGGATCGATCGATCGGTCGATCGTACCGGTCGGTGGCCTGGCCGCGCGCCGCTCGCGCCCAGCGCAGTGGGCGCATAGCCGCCCGCGTCTCACCAGCGCGCGCGCGCGCGCTGCTCCCTTCCCGCGCAAGTCTTTGGGCAGCGCCGACCGCCCGCTAGCGCTTCCCGCGCGGTTTTGGGCGAGCCCATTTATTATTCTCATCGCACAAAGCCAATTTTTCCAATTTCCAAAATCCAGAAAATTCAAATAAATTCTAGAAAATTCCAGAAAATCCCAAAAATCACCAAATTATACCATTTTGCTCAGTTTAATATCCTTAACCTATTTTTGGCCTCCATTCCTCCAGATTATTCCCAGAAAAATTCTAAAAATTCCTTTTGTGTATTTAAGCTTTTCTTTTTCTTAAATAAAATGTTTCTTTTTATTTCTTTTAATTTATTTCTGTTTTCTCGTATTTGTGCGCTAGTGTCGGGATTCGAGTTCAAGTGCAAGCGCAGATTCCGAGCTACTTCGCTCGAGCTTAGAAATCATCCAAATTAACGGCAAGTCGCAATCCTTTGAACATATTGTACCCCATATTTATTTGATTATATGATTATGCTACTTTCATTATTGTTAATTGTAAACTGCTAGTTTACGTACAATCAAAGGTTTGGAATGACATGTTAATTTTAGATATGTCCTACTACCGCTAAATGCCATGATTAATTTGCAGCCCTGCCTTTGTGAACCCTAGGCTTAAATTAAATGTATTAGTATCACACACAGGTTACTATCATTGTCATGCAATTTAATTACACTAATAAGGATGTGGCCGCGGGCCGGTAGATTATTGAAACCCAGGCTAGGGTAGGGTGGTATGGGACACCGTGCCCTAGAATGGACGTACTAGTATACAGTGTAGGGTAAAGACGTTGTGGGACATCGCGAGGCGGTCCCCGCTTACTGCTTTACTTGTAGTTGGTGGTTGCGGACCACGTGAAAATATAAGGACTAGACCCTTATGCCAAGCAAATGACATAGTAACCGCTCGACCACAGGTGTTGACGTGTCAACCCTGGTTTAGTACCTGCTCAACTCAAGCAGTGTGCTGCTCCGAGAGAGTCAGGTTGCGGACCTGGCCTAGGGTTGAGCAGCGAACATACCTGGTTCCTTAACTCAGTCATGAGGGTTAAGGTTGCGTGTGGGTAAAGTTGGGCAGCTCTGCAGAGTCAACTAAATGGTATTCGAATACACCGTGCTCCCGGTTAACGGAGCTGTGTCACTTGGGTGATTCCAGTTGCTAAGCTTAAGTAGTGTTTACAAGCGTTTTAACTGGACTAGTGGATTAATTAACTCTTCGTGAAAACCCTAATCTTAAGAAGTAATTGTCATTTCATGTGCTTTAAAACTGTTTATGAAATAAAACTGCATCCACATAAGATAATACAACCAGTATATTCCCTTCCGTTGATAATTCGTGCATGTAGTTAAGTTAGATGTTCCTTGTGATTTGCTGAGCTGGTTAGCTCACGGCTTGCCGAACAAATTCAGAAGATCAAGACGCGGATGTAAGTTCCCCCGTAGAGGAAGCCCCGGAGGAGCCCTTCTTCGACGAAGACCCCTGGCTTTAGGTCCTTGCCGCGCTCGAGTCTTCCTTGGGAGTTGGTCTTTTGTTATGTAATATATTTTGGGCTTGCACGCCCCGCTGCAACTGAAACTGGGTTGACAACCCCTATCTTGTAATAAATGCTGGATTTTTGTTGTAAGCGTGCGATGGTTCACTCTTGCGCGACATTCCGTACTGAACTATACGTGGTTCGTACGGAAGGTCGTGTCCGTACGCGCCCCTGGTGACGGGGGCGTTACATGCTCCTCTTCCGTCATCTACATTCCCTGCGAAAAAGGCCATTTCTTTTTTTTTCTTGATGTGGCAAGATGGGATCGAACCATAGTCCACCTATCTCGGAATCCGCATCTCGTTTTAATTGATGTATCCTATTTGATGCGTCCATTTCCCATCATTTGTTTCGCGATTTGTACCTGCTACAATCTTATAACCCTTTTTTGTGCTCAGCAACATTCGGTTTAGATTAGAGCCTACGAGATATGACACGATGTGTACGGTATTAAGAATAATGAATATAAATTTTGTAGAGAAAATCAAAATAACGATATTGAATCAGCTACGATGAGAGAGAAAATATTTTGCGAAGTTAATCGTAATTTTTTTAAATACAATCTTAAAAGAGTACAAAAGATTATCGCTCACTTACAACACTATCAAATCTTTTAAAACCCTAATATTCTTTCCCTATACAAGAGTCTACAGCTAAAGAATATCCAAGCCTCTAATCCTTTCGTACATCGTGCCTTTTGCCTTAATGAATAGGCTTGATTGTTTGGTTACTTTTTTTTCCATAGTCACCCTCATAGTTTATATTGTCTCTCCTAGCCTTTCTTTAGTTTAAAGTAGGAATCCTAATTCAAATAGGAGCATGAGTTCTAATCATAGTAAAATTCATCAAAACTTTTTTATAGCACACCTAAGTGGCAATGGACACATCAAGATTAAAGGGAATTGCCTATCGCTTATGCTGCAACTGCAATGGATGCGGTGATTAGGGTGAGGAGGACCTTGAGGGTGGAGTCGCAATGGAGGGCAGCGATGCACTCGTGGAGGGCCTTGAGCATAGTGTGGGGGAGGAGGTGATGGGTGCCCCTACCAGGCTTGCGCTTGTCGAGGATGACCTTGGTGGTCTCGCATCGGAGGATGTCAAAGAGCGTCTTCCGTCAGGGGATCTTGTGGTTCACCTCCTCCTTTCGCTGCCTCCTCTGCGTAAGCCTTTGCCTTCTCCTCCCGCCACAGCCTCTCCCTCGCGTCGGCTGTGGCTGATGCGCCCCTCCTGTGCGGCTCGTGGGATGCAGTGACTGGTGGTAGGAGTGTGCGGTAGTGGCGACGGAGCGTGGCCATGTTGACAGAGGAGGAGAAGGGCGTAGGGAAGGGGGAGGCCACTGGCGCGACAACCATTGCGTGGCGCGGAATTGGAGAGAGTTCGCCGCGGTTACAGTGCAGAGTGGTGAGGTCAATTGCCTCCTAGATGAGGCTGTGAGTACGGTGGCAATGAGCCTAGCGTAGTGTAGCATACAGTGACTTCAGTAACAGTTGAGATCTCTCCTTAGGGTAGACTTCTTTGTGTCTAGACAAACTAATACTCTCTTCATCCAAGTTTGTAAGATGTATTTTTAATAGTTTATCCATAAATATAGGGTGTATTTCATATTTCAATGTAAAATAGTATGATGTTCTCTTTATACTCCTAATAAATATCTAGCTTTATTTGCTATTTTTCTATATGCATGCATTGAATATAGTGCTTAGAGATAATAGTTAGAGGTAATCTAGCCATTTCACTATCTTTTTGGTCTATGTGACAAAAAAAATACATCTTATAAACCTCGATGGAGGGAGTACTTATACAATGGATTGTCTCTAAGTACCTTTACTGTCTATTGCATACTAGACGATTTTTTTTGTCTTCTTTGTTCTCTCTCATGCACATTATCAGAAATTTTAGTTGCAAGAATTATAGATAACTGATATTCACTATTGTATATGCCCTTAGTACCAGCAACGAGGGATGCATTAAGGGATTCCCATTGGTTTGATACTAAACCTCAATACTAAATTAAGGAGATAGTGGTTAGGTGGGATTTTACAAATAACCACCCCAATGGTTTCATACTAAAGTTTGATAGCGTAGGTCCCCACAATGATTTAGTTGATGCACGGATCTATCACAAATTAATGCTACAGTGTCTCACAAATTTAGTAACAAGCTCTCTAATGAGAACCTAGTTAATGCTAAAAATCTTGGTTTCATGAAAAGGCTTAGCTCTCCGATGAGAACCTAGTTAATGCTAAAATTTTGGTTTCCTAAAAATGCTTGATACTTACATGAGTACTTAAGTTTTTTTCTCTTTCTTCCACCTCACTAAAAACTGATATAAGATTCGTTTAAAGTTGTTTTTAGGATCTATTTTTGATTTTTGTTACAGTACCTAACTTTTAAACGAAGTATTTTTTTAAAACAGAGTCTATAATTTAATTGTAGCACACGTAAAAAATCCAATGTCTGTACCATCTAAAATCGCAAGTGAGTATATCTCTTTCTGTAATCTTTATCGAAAAAAGCTAAAATTTAAAAATTTTAATTAAAAATCATAAACCACAGCAAAAAAGAACATGCCAATAGCATAGGCTAAGTATCAAGATAACGCGTATTCAATGATCTAGATTGTTCGATCGGGCGATCAGTGTGACAGTTACTCACGGTGTATTCATTAGAATGTTAACACTGCTAACTTTCCCAGAACCAAATCGACAAAAAAAAAACCCCTATGCTCAGATGATCAAATGCTTCACATCAGAGTTTCCATTTTCTCAGTGGAAATCAGCATCGCGAAACCTGGATGAGCGCTCGATGCCGACCAGAAAGTTGGCTGCGAGATATATTTGCATACTGGAGGCTGGAACCAGCCATTCAAAACATAAATTACGCTGGCTATATGTTCAGATATTATTGGTCGGCGATATCACGCTTTACCGGCTAGCTAAAACTATTCACAAGACAGACTCACCATGGACCGGTGCACATGAACAGGCAGACACATTCCCTGAACCGCACACCAGAATCGTCACCGAAGCCAGTGACCTACAGGCTAAAAGCCAACACACCCAACTGAACACCAAGCTTCTTTCTTCACATGTACGACTCCAGGTGCTCGAACGCATGGATCATCCTGTAGTGCAGCAGGCTGGCGTAGACGCGGTCGCAAACTCCCACAAACAATGACTCGTCGTCCGGGCTGAGCGAGATGCCGGAGATCTCGCCGAAGAAGTCAACCTCCTGCCGTTTCTTGTAGTCTGCGGCGGCGTTGTAGACGTGCACGAAGTCGGCGGGCTCAGAGAAGAGCATGAACCGGCCGTCGGAGGAGTAGCGGATGCACCGGATCGCGCCGATGTTGCCCCTCAGGACCGAGAGGGAGGTCGACAGGTTTCGGATGTCCCAGACGCGGCATGTCTTGTCCTGGTTCCCGGTTGCAAAGGTGCGGCCGTCCGGGTGCCATGCCGAAGCAAATGAGTAGTCCAGATGGCCAACCAGGGTAGAGGTTACCTGCAATGAACAAAGATTCAATGCCGATGTCGCAGTCCAGATAACAAACATGATTGTGATGTCTCCAAAGTCCGAACTAGGTCTTGCCACCACACAGTATGTTTGATGATGTGTAATTTAATAAAAACCAAGTGCTGGCAAAGCCTTTATTGATTCGGCCCTAAAAATCGTAAATGCTTCAACCAGTGTTAATTCTTTTCTAGCTAGAAAAATACTTGTTAGTGCCGAAAGGGATGTGAGGGAGGCCGGCATGGGAACAGCAAAAGTTGATGTGCGTAAGAGAGTTATCTTTTCTTTCTTAAATTAGTTGGGTCCTTTCTTTATTTAGTTGTTTTTCCTTATTCAAGAGTTGTACACGGCGCAACCAATATGAGTATGCGGCCAAGTTGAGTTCGAGTCCAATTGTGTCGAGTCTACGTTGGTTTCGGCCAGAATTTTTGGTACGTATGTTTTGTGGGGTATAAAAGCTAAGGGCCAGCTCCCCATAGAGGAGTTTTTTTTTACGTTGAGTTATCGATAAAAAGAAAATGCCGAGTTCAGCGCCCATGGAGTGTTTCCTGTCCTTGTGAATTTCATCTTGGCATCGGGGTTTTGATCTAGTTGATCAAAGTGACGAGCTGATCTCTTGATCCTTCTCTGTTCCTTGCGTCGTGGTGTGCTTGGGAGAGAGAAGCAGACCAGGGTCTCGGCTGTGTTTATCTCAGAAACCACCGAACCATCTATCGTTTGCTTCTGTCTTTTTAATTGAAGGGAAGCTGTTGTTTGTGCTGAACCGATCTACTGCCCTTTGATTACTTGGACATCGGTTTGGGAGATTGGGGCTGGTGCGATTAGGCTTTGGGATAAGGCCGAAGCTAGGGCTGTGTTGTTGCTGCACATACATCTCTCTGTGTGGAAGAATTGGTATTGTTATGCAAGGTTCTAAAACTCGGTAACCGATACTCGCTCGATCACTTTATCTTGTAGTGATTATATGGTAATCGGTCTTGTACTCGGCCTTGTAACCGATTTTTCTATTTTAATAACAGATTTATATATGTAATTGTATGTTCATGTAAAATTAAAGCCATATTTGATGCTATTGTTTTGATGTATATACTATTTGTGTCCATATCTTATAGTGTTTGGTTGATTTCATAGTTAGGATATTAAATGGTAACACTAAATTCATGCATCTTTCTGAAAATACTTCTACTTAACAGAAAAACAGAGAGAAAAGAACTCAACTTAGCAGTAGGGGAAGAACTCAACTCAACCATAGAATGGGCTTGAGGTGAGAGGCCGTTGCCGGCGGGAGGGGCTGTTGTAGGGGAGGACGCCGCCTAAGGGAGGAGTCGCAGCAGGGGATGACGAGGGAGGAGCTACTGTAGGGGAGGACGCCACCTGAGGGAGGAGCCGCAGCAGGGGAGGATGCCACCGGAGGGAGGAGCCACAGCAGGAGAGGCCGTCGTTGGAGGGAGGAGCCGCAATAGGGGAGGCTAGTGCCGGAGGAAGGAGCCGCAATAGGGGAGGCCAATGCCGAAGGGAGGAGCCGCAGCAAGGGAGGTCGGCACCGGAGGGAGGAGCCGCAGCAAGGGAGCCCGCCATTGGAGGGAGGAGATGTAGCAACAGCAACCGTCGTCGCTGCCTTCCCGCGCCTAGGGTTCCTTCCTGTCCTGTCGCTACGATGCCGCCCTCGGGTGTGTGTGGTACTACCAGTGCTATAAGCTGCGAGCTTCCTCTACTAGGCTGTCGCTGTGGGTTTAATTAAATTTGATCGTGGGCTTTATGCGTTCATTACACTAGACATGCCACTCGAACGAGTACACGGCCTATTAGCCAATTACTCCGATTACTCGTCCGGTTATACCGGTTAACCCGGTTATGTACTCGTTTTTGACTGCTCGTACTTGGTGAGGGGACCTAGTCTGAGTACTCGGACGAGTACTCAGCCGAGTACATCTAGTTTTAGAACCATACTGTTGTGCATAGAACTGCTTATTTTTGTGTTCACGGAAAGATTGCTACTGCTGAGCAAAGATCAAGAGAAGCTTGTTTTGTTTGTACTGTGAAAGATCGGGCCAACCACATGCGTCCACTAGAGATTACTAGTTGGGCCATATCAGTTATAACAAGAAAGGTAAAATGAAGGACCTATTCCGTTATGCATGGAGAGGCAAGGTTTGACGCTTTCCGAGCCTTCTCCACAGCAGGATTAGATGAGGGGAGAGAAAAATGCACTATCTTTTCCATATAGTCATAAATATAATTAAGGTGTTAAATCTCACTTTATTTTTATGCAATGAAAGAATTGCAATAATATAATAACAATAGCTCAGATCCCTAAAGAAACAATAGCTGAGAACAAGCATATACTAGACAAATACCTTTCCATTTCGTGAATCAACAAGAAGAGCATCCCGATCATCTCCAACTACTACCAAAAGTTTTCTATCTGGGCTCACGGATGTGTGCTATCATTGTGGGAGAGAGAGAGAAGGGAAACAGTCAAATAAGTTGAAAGAACCAGAAATCTTTTGTGTGGATTTTGATGAGATAGAACTTACATTCACTGGCCAGTTATAACGGAAGTGATTCAAGAGCTGAAATCTTTCCATGTCAAATTCACGAATACCGCAATCATTATTGGATACCGTAACACGCAAACTTCCACTGCATAGGTATTTTGTAGGCCTTTAGATTTCTGTAACAGAAGGTACATCTTCAGAGACGTAAAGTTAGTTTTTTACCTTGTAGATCTGCGTATATCTATGGCATTTGTGATAGCATTGTCGCTTAAAGTAGTCCTTGTACAGAACTTAACATCGCGGTCTCCCAAAACCTGTACCAAGACAAGAGAAATGCTGAGCATGTGACATGTAAGCCTGCTATTCATGATTTACCCTTTATTTTAAATCAGGGATTTTGTTAGAGCAAAAAAAAGAAAAAGAAAAAGAAAGCCTGCTGTTCATATATTACATCTCAGATGAAGAATAAAAAGAGACTAAGGATGCTTTCACTTTTATCTTCCATGGACCATTGTATGTATGAAATACTGAGCGTGAATAGGAGAAAACTGAAAGAAAAAACATGCAGCAGGTAAAGCTAGTTTGAGTGAAAGTTAAAGTAACAATGGCTAACACTTACGTTGCAAACAAATTATCCTTGAAATAAAATAAATGCAGCAGGTAAAGCTAGTTTGAGTGAAAGTTAAAGTAACAATGGCTAACACTTACCTTGCAAACTAGTTCTCCTTGAAAGCCGCCAGCAACCAATAAACCCTCATTCACTGCAAGTGTGCTAACTTGAACCCCAGTGAACCCTTCTAGTAAACTGCCAGGTTGTTTCTGGTAATCAACAAATTAACTCATATTACTTGCATAGTCAGTCTTACATCAACAGAAAGAATGTTGAACTTGGGAGTAAAAGTATTACTGTGAAAATATAAATATTTGACCAGAAGGTTGCGAGCAGGAAATTAAAAAGAAGGAAAACCTGCGCTGGAGCAACATGCCCTGAGAAATCGAGAACCTCTGACAAACTGTGAGACAACGATGACCAGTGGCCTACTGTGGAATTTGACATGAAATAGACATCATGCTTCGAAGTTGCCCATAATAAATTCCTAAGCTACAGAAGAAACAGGTAGTCAGTATGGAGCAGCCTTGGGAATCATACGACAAGATACACTCAACTGGCCATTATAGTGGAGAATGAAGCTGATAGTAATGCAGTGAAGACAAATATTTTAAGTTTACATCACTGATTACTTATATCCGTACATAGTTCAAATGACGCTTTATATAAACCACTGTGAACTTTATTTTCCATTTTCAGAATTATACCTGCCATCATTGCATTCTGTTTCATGTGAAAATTCTATATAACCACTACAACATTTCATTTGCAATATTTCAATACCATTCTAAAATAAAACCATCTTAGTGATATCCTTGAAACATCAATCCCACTAAAAAATGGAAGTAAGTTTTCCTTTTCAAAATTCTTACTGATATTTATACAAATAACAGAAAATACACACAAACAAATAAATGAAGTGAAACACCTCCGCGAAGAAGGCACAACAAATGCAAAGAAGGAAAGTGTAGAAAGGTAGAGAGATTGGGGCAAACACCGCACAGCTAAAGGGCTGGGTGGCTTGTATATATATTGGTCTGGAGTAGGCATACAAAGAAAACATATACATGGAAGGCGTATACATGGTAAACGCATATATAAAAATCATATACATGGAAGGCGCATACATGATAAGCGCATATATGGAATATCTAATTATTCTAATACCCGCCTGTAGTCGTAGCAGCAGTCCGGACGCAAAGACTGGATCGAAAATCCTGAAACAGCTGAGTCGGGAGATCTTTCGTCATGATGTCCGCGAACTGATGGGAGGATGGTACGTGCAAAACACAAACCTCACCAAGTGAGACCTTTTCGCGAACGAAGTGAATGTCAATCTCGATGTGCTTCGTATGCCGATGTTGGACTGGATTAGTTGACATGTAGATGGCGCTGACATTGTCGCAGTAGACAACGGTTGCTGAAGCAACTGGGGCGTGAAGTTCTTGGAGAAGTTGCCGTAACCAGCAACACTCAGCTACAGCATGGGCAATAGCACAGTACTCGGCTTCTGCACTTGAGCACGATACGGTCGTCTGACGCTTGAAGGACCAAGAGACAAGATTATCCCCAAGATAAATGCAGTAGCCGGAGGTGGAGCGTCGCGAGTCGGGGCAGCCGGCCCAGTCGGCGTTGGAGTAGGCGGTGATGGATGTCGCTGGGGAGAGGCCGATGTGAAGACCGGCGTCGAGAGTACCCTTGATGTACCGCATGATGCGTTTGATCAACGCGAGATGGGGTTCCCGCAGATCATGCATGAAAAGGCATACTTGCTGGACAGGGTACGCCAAGTCTGGGCGTGTGAGTGTCAGGTACTGCAGAGCCCCCGCAAGGCTGTGATACTCGGACAGATCGGCCACAGGAGCTCCGTCGTGGCCGGATAGCTTGGCATGAGTGTCCACTGGTGTGGCCGTAGGGTGACAATCAGCCATGCCAGCACGTCGCAGGAGATCAATAGCATACTGTCGCTGAGACAGGAAGAGGCCGTTGGAGGAGCGTGCGATGGAGATGCCGAGGAAGAAGTGCAGGTCATCGAGGTCCGTCATGGCAAACTCTGAGTGAAGCAAGCCTGTGAGATGCTGGAGAAGACCTTGTACTTGAAGATCCACTTCCCGAAGACGACGTTAGCACCAGGCGGGCGCGGGACGAGGCGCCAGGTGTCGTTGTCCATGAGGGCCTTGTACTCCTCGGCCATCGCGGTGCGCCAGTTGGGATCGGCGAGGGCGCTACGATAGTTCGCCGGAATAGGCAAAGCGGGAGAGTGGTCTGCCGCTAGGGAGAAAAACTCCACAGAGGGATCGGCGGCAGACCGAGCCCGTGTCACCATCGGATGGTCCGAGGGAGGCGCTGACGTAGTCGGGGTAGCTGGAGCCGGCGCGGATAGCGGTCTTTGGTGCAATTGGTCGGAGGAGCCGCGCGTGGCGTTCGGAGTAAACCGGATGCACGCGCGGTGCAGTGGGCGAGCGACGGATGACGTAGTGGACAACGGAGATGATCGCTCGACACCATGCAGTGGTGGAGCAGTCGTCTGGGGTACCTGCAGGGGTGCCATTGCAGCAGTGCGAGGCACCGGCATGGCAGGGTCGACGTCAAGGAAATCGAAGTCAGAGCAAGAGGGAGGGGGTGAAGATCGGTCACTACTGGCAAACGGGAATATGCCCTCATCAAAGACAACATGGCGAGAGATGATGACACGTTTGGTGACGAGATCGAGACAACGGTACCGCTTATGGTGAGAAGGGTAACCGAGAAAGACATAAGCCGTAGAACGTGGAGTAAGTTTATGAGCAGAAGTGGCAGAAATGTTTGGAAAACAAAGACAACCGAAAACCCGGAGATGACTGTACTGTGGTGGGGAGCGGTGAAGGAGGGTATAGGGAATATCACCACCGACAGAGGAGGATGGGCAACGGTTGATGAGATAGGTGGTAGTTGCTAGCGCCTCGGCCCAGTACTTGGGAGGCATAGTGGCGTGAAGCAGGAGCGTGCGGACCGCGTTGTTGAGGGTGTGAATGATGCGCTCGGTTTTGCCATTCTGCGGGGAGGTGTATGGGTAAGAGAGGCGTAGCGTAATGCCGTGGGAAGCAAGGAAGAATGTGTTGGTGTGGTTCACAAATTCGGTACCGTTGTCAGTCTGTATGGATTTTAGAGGAAGGCCGAATTGTGTGCTAGCATAGGCGGTGAAATCTCCTAAAAGCTGAAAAACTTCTGATTTCTTTCTAATAGGAAAAGTCCAACAATAATGAGAGAAATCATCAAGTAACACTAGATAGTAAAAAAAACCAGATATGCTAGGAACTGGAGATATCCACACATCACAATGAACTCGCTCAAATGGCGCAGAGGAGCGCGAAGAAGAGGTAACAAAGGGAAGACGCATATGTTTGCCAAGTTGACAGGACTGGCAAAGAGAGCGCTCTACTTTATTACATGGGGTGAACGAGTTTTTATGGAGGGTGTCGAGGCTGGCGATGCCGGGATGACCAAGACGCTGATGCCATAACTGGGAGGAGATGGCGATGTGGGTGCTGGGTGGAGCTGAGGTGGTGACTGGAGGTATGGTGTAGAGGTCGCCTGCACTATCGCAGCGAAACATCACATGCTGTGTTCGGGGATTCTTAATAGAAAAACCAAAGACGTCAAACTCAATAGAGCAGTGGTTATCACGAGTAAATTGTCTAACAGAAAGAAGATTGTGGATTAGGTTAGGGATAACTAGAGTGTTGGGAAGGAGAAAACGGGTGGTTGGTGTGTGAAGAAAAGTGTGACCACGAGAGACGATAGGGAGACGGGAACCGTTGCCAACAGTGACGACCGAATGAGGTGGAGGGTGGGAAGAGAGGAGTGTACCGTTGTCTGTCATCATGTGGGAAGTGGCGCCGCTGTCCATGACCAAGCCACCATGTCCTTGGACAGCCAGTTGGTTCAGCGCAGTAATGAGGCCTTGCTGATCCCGTGTCTCACGCGTGGGGAAGGCGGGGGCACGTGAAGGCGGTATGAGCTCGAGTGGCGCCGAGGAGGTCGGGAGCGGGCGAGGGGCGCCACTGACCGCCGGTAGGGGCAGTCCACGGGTTGAAGCGAGAACCGGGACCGACGGTGGAGATGGTGGTCGCGCCACCACGAAACGCAGATCGGCGCCACGCCGGACCGCCACGCTCGCCACGGCGGTTGCGGCCACCGCGACGTCCATCACGAGTTGGAGCGGTCTGAGTAGTAGTCGATGACGTGTAGCCGGAGGAGCCGCCGGAGGCGAACAGAGCTGTGGTGGTGGCGATCTTGGCCTCGTAGCTAAGGCGAGTCTCCTTGAGAGCGAGCATGGACCGCGCCCTGGCGAAGGAAGGGAACGATACGGAGTTGGCGATGTCGTCGGCAGTGGTGGAGAAGCGCGGGTTGAGGCCACGCAGTAGGTTGAGGACGAGCTGCGTGTCGTTGACGGAGTGGCCGATGTTGCGTAGCTCGTCGGCGAGGACCTTCATCTGCTGGCTGTAGTCGGCAATGGACAGATCGCCTTGGACAAGCGAGTGGAACTGGTTGTTGAGGAAGATCGCGCGAGACTCCTTGTTGTCGCGGAACAGCGTCTCGATCGCGACCCAAAGATCTCGTGCGGTCTCCTGATCCGTCATCGCGGAGTCAAGGATGTCGTCGGAGATGGAGCCATATAACCAGCTGAGAACGGCGGAGTCAGCGAGGACCCAGTTAGCCTCATCGCGATGTGCCGTGTCGGTGCTGTCGATATAGGAGAGGAGGCCGAACTTCGTGCACATGGTCCGAAAGAATTTGGACCATCGGGGGTAGTTCGGTGTCTTCAGATCGAGAGTGGTCGGCACATGGGACTTGATGACGACCGTGCAGTAGGGGTTGAGGACGATCGGAGAGGCGACAGGCGCAATCTTGCCGGCGGTGGCGACGACAACCGCTGGATCGGCGGTGGGGTTGCCATGGTCGGGGCAGCTGGGGATCTCAACGACACCTCTCTCTTTCTCAGTTTTTTTACTTTGCTACTTAAAATATATCAGAGCACTCACGAGAGAGAGAGAGGGGAGGCGCCCCAAGATAAAGAGGAGAGGCGGCCCGAGGAGAGCACCTGCGCCGCCGGCGGCGATTGCGGCGAATCCGAGTGGCGGCCGTGGCGGATCCGAGGCGACCGGCGGCGGGGATCCGGAGCGGTCGTTCGACGGAGGCCGGATCTGGCGTCTGGAACCGGAGGAGGCAGCGGCGTCCAGAGGGTGGCTGCCGATGGAGGCGATGGCGACCCGGGGGGAGGTCGGCGTCCGGTGGAGGCGATGGCGGCCGGAGGAGGACGCGGCGGCGGGTCGACGGCGTGGGGCCCGGATCCGGACGGAATCTCGAGGGCGGCGCACCTAGGAAGGAAGGTGGGGCGGCGGCGCGCCCAGGAGGCGGCGGCCTCCGGGGAAGAAGGCAGCGGCAGATTCTGGAGAGGGAAGCGGCGGCGGCGTCCGTGAGGAGGAGGCGGCGGCCGAGTGGTGGTGCAGAACGCGGAAGAGCAGAAAAATTCAGGTAGGCTCTGATACCATGTAGAAAGGTAGAGAGATTGGGGCAAACATCGCACAGCTAAAGAGCTGGAGTGGCTTGTATATATATTGACCTGGAGTAGGCATACAAGGAAAGTATATACATGGAAGGCGCATACATGGTAAGCGCATATATGGAAATCATATACATGGAAGGCGCATACATAGTAAAAGCATATATGAAATATCTAATTATTCTAGTAAAAAGTAACTTATGCATGGTAACTTTTGGTCATGAAAAAAATTTATATTTGGTACTACATATTCTGCATGGGAAGATAGAACGCAACTCACCTGAAAATGGAGAATTGATGGTTTCACGAATCTAGTGTTGTACTGAAATTCATAATACTTGCTGCTCTTCTCCACTTGCTTGCACAACTAGAAAAAAATAAAAATATATTTTTAGGAAATTTGATCATCTAGAACAAAAACCAAACATCGACAAATACAACTTCATGATAATTAAGACCTTATCCATGAGTTCTCCAGATTGAGGGAAGTTTTCATAGTTTTTGTATTGTTCCAACCTAGCTTTTCTGTAATCCTGCCTGGTTATTTGTAACCTCTCCCATGGTATACCTTGTATATCCTTTCCTGCCCTTGCTTCAGCTGCTGATGTGTCAGTTATCCTAGTGAGCTGTAGAAAATAGCCAATTATCAATAGACTTTTTAACTCAAAACTAAAATAAGAACCACTTAATGAACAAATAGGTGTGAACAATCTTATGACTTAAAGCAAATTCAACATGCCTTCTATTTGGGTTTCAAAATTGGAAAAAGAGCAGAGAAACAACACAAATAATTAAAAAATATATATTTTCCCTTGATAAGCACATGTAAGCGCGTACACACTAAACAGTGCTCATGTATATGTCAAAACATGGCTCCAACTGAGTATGCAATTAATTCAACAGGTAAATTGGCCCAATTCAAATCAACAAAGACAAGACATCGGTCCTATTTCCAAGTAGAAAACCATATTTTATGCTCTTTGGTCTTAGCCAATCCAAAGGTACATGGTAGAATTTTAAGATGTACTAAAAGTATAAAGTGGTATATGTCGACCAAGACTGACGTGGAAAGAAACAGTTAAAAGAGACTTGAGAGATTGGAATATATTTAAAGAGTTGGCTTTAGACATGAGCACATAGAAATTAGTGACCCACGTACCGTAACTATGATATAAGAAGAAGATTTAGGGACAATATTTTAGGCTCTCGATTCAACTGGCATGGTGTAGGGCTTAGGGTTTAAGCATTGTAGATTTTATTACAATGCTCTCGTTTCTTCGATTTTAAGAAGATTTCTTTCTTAGTCTACCCGACTTATTTAGGACAAAAAACTTTGTTGTTGTTAATCTTAACCAATCTAAACATCACTGAAACAATACATCTGCAACGCCGGGCCAAGATGGGCGTAGAAAATTATGCACTGAATGCCTTGTATGAAAACGACCTAACAGAGAATGGTACGCCAAGTCATTATTGGCGGAAGATAAGCACAGGTAGACAGCAATCTAGGGCTGCATGATTGGGCAAAACTAATCTGCTCCACAAGTCTCCTCTTATCACAAATAATTTAGCAGCCAAAGATATTTTGTGGCTTTTGGTTTTTGCCATTACTTTTTTGTCTTTTGCTTTTATATTATCGGAATTGTAACCTTATTCGAAAAATACCGGTCTATGAGGCCAAAGCCTCGTGACGAACCCTTCTGCCCTTTCCAGTTCACAAAATTGCAGTGCATTATTTGTTGCTGCGGCATGAGAGAAAACGATCGGGCTGAAATTCCAAAATAGTGCCCGTTCAAAAAAAAATTCCAAAATAGTAAGGAGAGAGAAAGAGATGGGTGACACGAGAAAGGAGGCGAAGAAAACGGTAAGGGCAGTTCTGTCACTTCGAGAAAAGTTGAGTCGAGTGGTGGCAGTTTCCATTGAAGTTTATGATTCGGATAGCCTTAAATCCAAAAGGCAAAAAACAAAAGTCACAAACCGAATTTTCTCAAGACTACCGTCGCTTCAACTAGCTCATGATGGCTGTGTTTTTTATTTTAGTTAAAATTACACTATAATAACTTTTATTTTTATTTTTTCAAGAAGACAATAAAAAATAAAAATAATAAAAATAAAACGAAATTAGAAGCTAAAGTGCTTTAAATACTTCCTGATTTAAGTAAACCGAAAGTAAAAAAAATAAAAGCAGAAGCCGTTTTGAGAAAAATTCAATCATTCAAACTAGCCACGATCAACTTTTGCTCGCGATCAGAGATTCGGAGTGAAAAATCAGCCTGTGTGCATAAAGCAATTTTAAAGAGCTCGCTCCGACACTCTATCGCCACAACCTACCCACTAATCCCTAGACAATCTCATGCTCGAATTCGCGGTTAATTTAAAAAAGGACGCTTAATTAATCAATCAAGAACCGAAACTTAACCATCACGCGTCATCTCAGATTTGCGAGTTCGAAAACAACCAAAGCAGCTACCACCAAGGGACGTCGTACCGACCAGCGCGTACTCGTCGTCACCCTCGCCGCCCCTCCGGTCGGCGCCGCGGGCTTGGAACTCGCTGCCCACCTCCACGTCCATCTCGCCGTCCGACGCCCCGCCGTCATGATCCACCACCACGTGTCCCGCCGCACCGTCCCGCACGCTCGCCGCCATCACCGAGCACGCCGCCCCTGCACGCACCAACCAACCACTCAGACCACACAGACACACGCACCCGAAGGGCCAAACCACCACACGCACCTCGAGAGAAGCAAGCGCGGCCCCCCGAGCGGAGCAGCACCAGGAGTAGGATAAGGATCGAGGAGGCGTGGATCGGGGAGGGTTGGAGTGGAGTGGAGAGCGAGAGGGGAGCGGGGGAGGATGGATGGGAAAAGGAGCTGTGTCGGCGGCGGCTGCGGATCGGAAGGAGAGCAAACGTGTGGAGGGCAACACGGCGCGTCGTTTTGGCTGAACCGCTGCTGCTGCTGCTGGCTTTGCTGTGCCGTGCGGCGAAATGAGGTTTCTAGACGCCAAGCTCGATCCGGAAACGGGGACGACTGACAGCGACAGGACCAGGGGAGGGGAACAGGATACAAAAGGATGAAAGGATGGCGCCGATGATATTTTTGCAACGGGTACAACGACATTGTTGTTGTGGCTTGTGAGCCCATCCATTTTGCTTGAGCAGCCGTATTTTTATGGGATCATAGATTTATTTTTATCCTTTGTTTTTTAGATATATGTTAAAGAATTATATTTATGTGTGATGGTATATACGCATATGTGTTTTCGTTGTAATGGAAAAGAAAAAAATTGGTCCGGTTCCAAAAGTCACAAACAATACGCAAGAAAACTATGAGCTTTGTTAACCAACGGGGTTCACTCGACACGCGTCTCCCAACCCATGCTTGCGTTCCAGTAATCCTGTCCATCCTAAACGGCTGCGCTGGCAGCGAAATACCAAAACCGCAGGAAAAACCGAGCCGCAGTGTCGGCAGGCGGCCTGACTGCGTGTGGGCCCGCGACCAGAGTGGCTCGACCACTTCCACATCCACTCCGCCTCGCGCGCCATGCCCCCGTTCCTTCCCGCCCCACACGGCATTCGCGCGCCGCCACCTCCTCCTCACTCCTCCGCCCGGCCGCTGCCGGCCATGCTGACCGGGCGGGAGAGCCTGGTGCGCCTCATCGGCCGGCGCCGCCGTTCCCCTCTCCCGGCCTCCCTCGCCCTCCTCCTCTGACTCCCTCCCTCTCCCCCTCCACTGCCCATCAGGTCAAAGTCGAAACCCCAAACCCCACCGCCGATTCCACCGATCTCATCTCTCCGACCCTTAACTTCTCTCCGTTTTTCTCCAGGCCGACGACGAGGGCGCGGGCGAGGCGGCGAGGGAGGCGGTCGGTGATTCGTCGTCGGGAGGGAGCGACGGCGTCGGCGCGGAGTGGGTGGCCTGCCCCGTATGCGGCGAGCCCATCCGCGACACGGACTACTGCGTCAACGCCGACCTCGGTCCGTACAAACTGGAAACCACACTTGACTTGAATCCGTGGACTGTTGAATGTTCCCTCAGTGGCGGAGTCACGATTTTGATGGTAGGGGTGCGAGCTTAGGACACATCCATTCTAAGGCAAGTTCAAATGACATAGTACATAAATAAATCATTCAAGTATTGTGGTATGCGCACTTATGCGTGGCCGCCAACCTCGTCACCTACCTTGCATGCCTTGGACTGCAGCTGCGCCAGTTTCGACGCCAATGCCCCCACGGGTCTGCCTCCGTTTCACAGTTAAACCGGAGCAATGTGTAAAAAAAATTCAAAATAATATATCTACGGATTGGGAGGCATGAGATCGAGACTTGGCTCGATGACTTCTTTGGTTTACTTTATCCTCTCTGGTGCCTGGTGGTCGCCGACAGTGGTGGGGGCTCTGGTCTTCAGGAAGTGTAGCGACAGCAATAAGCTGCGTGTGAGCAGAGTCATGTGCCTGAGCTCGAGCTCGGCTGCTGCGTTAGGGCAGAAGCCTAAAGGATTTGGCCAATTGGGGAATCTTCGATGGGGGTGGCCAATCGATTGAGGAAGTGAGGATGGCGTGGGCAATTGGGCTAATAGGCTTGACTTATTTTTTCTCAACAACGCCAGAGGCGTTTCATTCTATTAAGTAGAGCGAATACAATATACAAGAGTGCTCCAAGGGCGACCGGGGGGAACGTGGTTACATCCGAAAGTCCGGAGGTGATAGGAGAGGCAAGGGACTGGGCAAGATACAACCTAATTTAAACGCCCCTACAGCTGACCAAATGAAGCATTCCTGCTTCACCGAGGTGACCAGGCCTGGCAGGTGGAGCACCCGACCCCTGAACAAGATTTCGTTACGCTCTTTCCAGATCATCCGAGGGAGCAACATAAACAAGGAGTCGAGACCTTTTCTGACCCCCTTCGGCACTGAAGTACGGGCTGTTAACCAGCGATTGCACAATGCCATGGGGCTGCTGAAAAAGCCGGGCGGTAAGCAGCGAAGCCACTGCATAGAGACCCAAACCAGCTTGGCATAAACACTTTCCAACAGGAGATCTGGATCCTGGTCGCAGAACAGGCATACCTCCGGTGCCGGGATATTGTGTTTACGCAAACGGGAGAAGGTCCAACAACGGCGGTGCAATATGAGCCAAATGAAGAACTTGACTTTGGGTGGAGCCTAACTCTTCCACAGATGTTTCGCACAAGGGAAACTGACTGCGCCGTGGAAAAGGGCTAGATACACTGATTTTGCTGAATATTCTCCATTCATCGTCCATCGCCAGGAGATTACATCGGGCTGTTGCCGCTGCAGCTGGATGCCCTGCAACTTGTCGCTTAACCGAAGGATGTCAAGGATGGTAGAAGCTTGACTTATTGCTTGTTAGGCCTAATGGGTTGCTAGAAGTATATTAGTATGTGTAGTGTATTCTTTGTGTATTAAGGGAGGGTATGCATCAGATTTTTGCGCAAAAATTTTGGAGGTGCAACTGCACCCCCAGTCCCCCATGCATTAATGTGGCTCCGCCACTGTGTTCCCTCATGTTTCCTAGGCTGGGCTCTGGAGATCAGCTGGCTCCGGCTGTGTTTGTTCCAAAACGCTGGTACCATCTAGGTTGACTAAAATGTTGCTGTGACTTGCAACACCCTAAGATGTAGTCTAGACAATGTCTGTAGGTGTTTGCTCCAGTTAGCTACTGCCAAGTTACAAGTTCGCATTAGTAGGTGATTGGTTGCTTGCGCAGTTGTGACATACCACTCTCATGTGCTGCATCGTCACTCACAATCAGTCATTGACTATCGTTGTTGTCTTGGTTGATTCTGGTTAATTTCCTTATAACTTTCCTTTTTAATGTAAAATTCATTTTTTTAACAAATTTGGGTCAATGTATCTTGTGCTATTGAAATCACATGTCACTGAATGCTAACATGTGATAGAAGTTACTAACTGAACTCTAACTCGTGCTTTTGATCAAAAGAAGAAATGATTTGAATTTCACATTGTATATATATATATATATATATATATATATATATATATATATATATATATATATACCCCAAACAACCATTGCTTCACATCTCATACTCTTTTTCTTAAGACACACAGTCTGCTCAATTGTTGAGGGGAGAATATTTTCTCTTAGTTTCTTTTAGATTGTAAAGGTTCATTAGCTTCTTTCCATGGGATGAGCATGTTCCTGTTTTCATTTTTGATATATATACCCCAAACAACCATTGCTTCACATCTCATACTCTTTTTCTTAAGACACACAGTCTGCTCAATTGTTGAGGGGAGAATATTTTCTCTTAGTTTCTTTTAGATTGTAAAGGTTCATTAGCTTCTTTCCATGGGATGAGCATGTTCCTGTTTTCATTTTTGATAATTTTTGGGAAACCAGATTTTATGTTCACCGTATTTTACAGGTATGCAGATGCAATAAGGGTTCTAAAGAGACTGCTTAGTAAAGTTGCTTCTAGTAGACGGCGAGGATATTGGACACCAAAGCTATCTGTTGATTTGGAGCATATGGCTCGTCCAAATGAGAGCCTGTTAATAGCTGAAGGAGGAGTACTTGATCCATGGGTCCGTGCTGGTTCAAAGATCGCACTGCAAAGGAGAGTGCTGCGTTTAAGCAAACCTCCACGGTGCTGGAAAGTTCCCAGTTATGCTGATTCTGTTAAGAGAAATATAACAGAGGTACATAAATTGCTCTGATGTTCCTCATTGAGGACAAACTTCATACTTTCTTTCTGGTTTATTGGATCAAGGTTGTAACATGGACTGAGCTAAATAATCTATGCTTGGGATGCATCTTCTATTGTCTGGTGAACATTGAAGGAAGGCCATTAAATTGTGAAACAGGAGCGAAGTATGTATTTTATGGCTATGATGGCGAATTTTGTGGGGTAGAGCAGTTGGCTTTACAATATTATACCGATGAAGGAGGCGGTTGGCAAGGTACCCATTCAGAAAGTGGCATTTGGATGACCATCTTTGGCCTTCTAATGTAGGATGTAATATTTTCAGACGTATGGGATGTTTTCCAGTCTAAATTTCAGGTACATGACCTACGGAACATGCTTTATTTGTTACAGCTGCAGGTGCATAACCATATGCGTTGTGCTTACGCAACTCTGGCAATCATTATGCTTTTCGTAATTCTATTACTTGCATGTTTGAGTCAATGGTGAATGCTGCTTTTTCTATAAGGTCACCACAAACTTTCTTGTAGTAGATTCCAGATGTGAAATCCCTGTTAATATCTTTTGATAGGTTGAACCTCATCATGATCTTTTACTTGGCTTACCTACAACGCTTTTGCATAGCTTGGTTTGCTTGTTCTCTTGCAGATAGCCCCTCTTGATTTGGAAACAGATGACTTCTACAAGTTAAGGAAGGACCTTATAGAATCCCAGTTGAAAAGGATACAAGATGGAATGGCTGTAGAGATGCTTATCAGCTCCTGGGAGCTACATCAAGGGACATCCTGCGGGGGTGTTAATTGGGACCGGCATTCGTTGACCAATCTCCGAGCTGCCTTGCATGCGTTGGTGGGCATCGCTTGGCATTACTTCTCCGGCATCTAGCCCTTGATTACAGGAGCTGGTCTAGTGGAATGCCCAATTTGCTGCTATGGTGTTTCCTCGATGAACAAGGTTGCGGTGAAGCTAATCTCGTGGAGGTCAAAGGACCAAGGGATCAGCTATTCAGCTGTCCGAGCAACAACGTGCTTGGATTCTTGTTCTCATGAATTTTGGATTTGATGTGGAAGTTTGCAAAGTGAGCCCAGTTTCTAAGCGGAGATAGCTCCCTGAGCCAAAGTTATACCTGGTGTAACAAGTTTATTTTATTGATCATTTATGCACAAAGTATTCACTTGATTAAAAGACCAAAAACTATGAGATGTTAGAAAGCAACATTGTTCTAAGTTGAAACCTGCACTGATGTTGTCTAGAAGTAAAAGACATTCTTACAGCTTGTTTATACAGTGTCATTCTAACAAAATTCTAGTTGGATCTCGGAAAGCCTGGGACTGAGAAACTAATGATTTGTCAATTTGTGTCCCCAGTTTTGATAGTTTGCTTCAGATCCAGAAAGTAAGCCGGTTGCTGAAGTTATCCTTCTCTGACCGGCCAGCAGGTGGCACTCGGTTGCATATCAGCAACTGGCCGGTTAAATTTGTCCAGAAACTGGAAATATAAGTACACTCATAAGCCAGAAGACCGCTAGAGTGGAAGGATCTGATACAATCGTAGTTTTGGTTATGTTGGGGTTCATATGAACTGACAATTTCCAGTTTAGACTATTATCTGAAAATCACATGCTGATAAGCATGATTCTCCCCAGGAAGTGGGTTTAACCGCACGATCCTCGCCAGGAATTGTGTTACTAAAAACTCCGATGGAGTAATGTCACATGGACAAATTGATATTATATTTGTGAAGAGGCGAGGCTTGAAAAACAACAAATTATGTCATTACAGAGGAAAAATCTCAAGTTTCACCATCATGATGTACTTGAGAGACTGACAACTACATAGCAGTCACTGCTATGAGCAGAGGTACATCAATACGCAAGTTCCCAGCTTGCAAAGAACAGATGGTTTTCCAATCACCGGGCCGCTTGATGCCGATTGAAACTTCAATCCCCTCTACTTGAAGTCCAGAAGCAGGACGTAGCTAGTAGCCAACCATGTTATAGCTTAACAAATATTATGTGCTGGTCCGAGGTTGTCATAAGTTCACCAGGCATCCTCCAGGCCAGGTGCTGCGTCTGATCTGACCTTTAGATGAATATGCTGCTAAACGCCTCCTCTAATGCTCTTCTCTTACCCAATTCAACAGTCCATCCACCTGCTCGAGCTCCTCTCTCCGCACGCAGTCTCATGGTCTCCTCGTCATCTCCTTGAAGAGGATCTGATGAACCACCAATTGGTTGCGGGGCCATACCTGTCGGACGAGGCTGAGCCAGCCCACCAGGAACAGCAGCAGGTGCATATTGGCCTTGAACTCCCACCCCACTGCTAATGCCCTGGGAGCTTCCAGCAGCCTGTTACAAGTTGCAAACAGACAAAATGCATTGCATCAACTTCAAGTAGTACAGAACAAAGAAACAGAGGGAAGAAATGAGAAGCTTTCAGTAAGTTCTTTATGCCTCACAAGTGTGTAGTCAAACCATATAAAAAATAATTGACATAATTAGCGACTAGAAACTAAAGCCGCAAAGTGAACATGATAATAGGCTAATATCCTATCTTCCTAAACCTTGGACATTGCTGCCATGATATGCGGTCAGATAACTAAGCAGCCAATAATTAAAGCTGCAATACCTCTAAGCAAACTTAAAATGTTGATGAAATGCATATTCACCATCCACTGAGATGTTGCTGGCAAAATATTCAAGTTGCTAAAGGTTGGCCTTTCCATCGCCAAACCATAATTGCTACTGTGGTCATGTTTCAGCTAGATTAAGATTGCATTCACAGTTTCCTATCAAAAACATCTGATAGGATGTCAAGGCGAAAAATCTAAAAGTTGGAACTTCAGAATTTAGCATTTCATCCACACCATTTTATGAAGAAATTTACTAAAGTTTTGTAAAGTTAAAAACTTTTAAGTAGTGCATAGTAGTAATGAATATTCTCCTCATCCAACCACCCAAAGTAGATGGAATTGCACATGTAAGACACATCCAACTATCAAACCTTCAATGGTACCTTTGAAGGAGTCAGGAATATATACAAACATCTGTGAAGTATATCATCTAGTTTGCTAATCATCGACTAACCGTATCATTGGCATCAGCCTTTGCGGGGTTCATTCTGCTCGCTTTAAGTGCCGCGGCAAGATCTTCAGCCTACATAAGAAACATATTGTTAATATGAAGAAACAACATGTTTACTATTTTGTTTTAACTCCCTCAGATCCCGCAGCAAAGAACAACATACCCTTTTAGCTCGGGACAAGTATATCTGTTCAGCATTTTCCTGTTGGTAACTGGTAATTTTAGCTTCAATCGCCTCGACATCGATTCCTTCAATCAGGTTGAAAGCTTCAAAAAGACGAATTTGAAACAAAACAAGATCAAAATCTTCGCCTTGCTGCCATTCAAGATTGACAAACCTACAAGCAGGAAGAAAACTTACTCATATCCTCAACTTCTTCTAGATAATCGTTGTAATCTTTCAGTGACGGGAAGTGCTCCTGCGTCTTGTTGAATCTGAACTCGTATCCACTCAAAAAATCAGACTTAACAGCTTGAATGCGAAAGTTAAAACACAAAAGAACATGAGGAGTTCAGGGTGGGGTGCGCACATGCTGGCCATCCTGCGGCGGATGGTCATCTCCTTCGCCCACGCGTTCCCGCCACCGCCGGATGCCACCACCATCTCGCCGCCGCCGCCGCCTGGACCGCAGGCTTAGCTGCCGTGGAGTAGCGCCGTGTCAGGTTTGATTTTTTTGCTGGAAGGAGAGAAGGTGACTAGGGTTCGGACGGGAAGAGAAAGGGGAAGAAGCATAGGCCCGAAACTACAAGCTCGTAAAAGTCAGGGGCTTTTCGAAAAAGTACACGTTCGAGTGAATCTGAACTGCTCATTTCCGATCGAATGGATAAGGTTTGCACGTTACTCCTGTTTGGATCCTCTTGTCCCTTGCATCTCCACGTCACAAACCCCATGGCGCTTCCTATTCGCCTCCTCGGTCGCATCGGCGGCCGCCGCCGCTCGCCACCCTCGCCCACCTCTCCTCCTCGGCTCAAAACCCTAGTCACCATTCCTCCACTCCCACTCGTCCGCTCCCTTTGCCCCCTCGCGTGCTCCCTTTTGCCGTCCCCGCGATAAGCTTCTCCTGGTACTCCCGCTCCCCCTCGCTCTCCCCCACCGGCCCCTCCGCCGCGGAGGCTCCCGACGAGGACGCGTACGCCGAGAGGGAAAGCGTCTACTTGGATGATGTGAGTAGTGCTGATTACGGGGAAGGGCTGGCCAGCGCGGCAGGTGGTGCGGGGGATGCCGTGGGAGTGGCCGCCAGTGGCGATGGAGGCGGCGTGTCGGGTTTTGCTATGGGCACGGTGGTCGACCTCGACGGATTCCATAGTCTCACCGGACTTCCATGGTAGGCTTCCCGCGGTTGGAAGCTTCCCATTTTTCCTTTACTGTTGTTATTGCTGCTGCTGTCGCCGCCGCCATTAGATCAAACTTTAATAGGTTTGAGTTGATTTGGCATTTCCCATGCACTTACATGGCTCCTGTGTGGTATGCTGTGCTGTATGTTGAGTCCAACTTACCTTTCCAGTATCAGTATAGGCCTGTTCTTTTTAGCTGCGGCTGATGGCTTTTGGCTGCGGCTGATGGTTTTTTGGCTGTTTGCGACAGAGATTGTGGAAAAAGAAATACTCGTTTGCGATTTTTGATGGTACAGATATTAGGTTTTTAACGTCTACTATAATTAACTCATACACCCCATCTTAAAAAAAATACTTCGTTTAAAAGTTAGTTACTGTAGCAAAAGCCAGAAGCGATTTTTAGAAGCCGCAAAGAACAGGCCTGCCAGAAGTCTGATCATGAACCAAACCTCACCTTTTTGCCGTGAAATTTCGTTTTGCGGGGGATTGGGAATCTTCTTCAGAGCTCTGTTTCCATGTCAGGGACCTCCAAATTATCACAGCCATATGCCACTGTATTTCGCGAGGTTTTGATCACAACATGTTCTATCGAAGCAATTAGATTATTCCTGTGCTTTTGAATCATTGTTCTTTGTTTGGTGTTTGCAGTGTTGTGCCTTATTAAGCATCTTGACTTGACAGAATACACTGGATCCTTTATTTTTAAGAACAACATGTCTGTATGAATATAGCCACCGATTTTCACTGCAGGTGGATAACAATTTCCTTTTCAACTGTGGCCATGAGACTATTGATACTTCCTGCCCCTATATTGCAAATTAAGAAGACTGCTAAAATTGGTGAACTATTTCGAAAATGTAAGTTCTGCAATTGTTCTGCAAACTTCTTACTGTGCTCCGCATCGCCTACGGCACGGCGTTGGCTGGCCGTGCGGAAAAGACTACCACTAGATAGCAACAAAATCTTCCTCTTCGGCGAAGGCACCAAAGGTGCAGCCAAAGACAGCGAAGCTTGGAGAGAAGTCATCGTTGATGAAAACAATAGTGGGACCAACGCCGATGCCTCATGGATGACAACGTAGTCGGTCCTTATGGCCTTGATCTTATCAGCAACATAAGCCATAGTGAATGGCTTTGATACTAAATGTTGTCATTAGTGATTGGATACGGGTCCGAAGACCAGGGATAGGGCACTCGCCCTCTTCTAACCGCTAGCAATGCTCTTCCCTAATGAGGTAGAAAGGCTCTGAGGATTATTTGAAGAACATTTGTTTATTCATTGCTTAATGATAAGCATATAATGTTGTACCTTTTTGTAAGGAGGGCTAGATTTGACACATAAGAAATATGTCTTTGTATTAAGGAAACTAATTCTAATAATAGGAAACTTATTCCTAAGCCATCCCTGACACCACCAGATGATGAGAGTATAAGGACCCTCTACGTTGGTGGCCTTGATAGCCGAATCA
This sequence comes from Melocanna baccifera, assembly GCA_036346265.1. Lineage (NCBI taxonomy): Eukaryota > Viridiplantae > Streptophyta > Magnoliopsida > Poales > Poaceae > Melocanna > Melocanna baccifera. Next base: position 2,110,944 of record CM070691.1, on the reverse strand, counting down.
CTGAGCAGGGTTTGAGGGATCAGTTTTATGCACATGGTGAGATTGAATCCATCAGGATGGTACTCCAACGTGCTTGTCCATTTGTAACATACACAACAAGAGAAGGTGCTGAGAAAGCTGCAGAGGAGCTTGCTAACAAGCTAGTTATCAAGGGTGTGCGCCTGAAGCTCATGTGGGGCAAGCCTCACGCACCAAAGCCAGAGGAGGATGAGGCTGCAAAGCAAGGACATGTTGCCCATGGAGGAATGCTCACTAGGGCTGTTATATATTAGCAGCAGAGCAGCGACCAGCCTCAACCTCCTGGGATGGAGGGCCAGCAGCAAGCGGCGCCAGCATCATATTACTTCAACATCCCAGCACCACCACCAGCAGAACGGACAATGTACCCTTCAATGGACCCCCAGGGGATGGGTGCTCTGGTCAAGTCACGGGAGGGCGATGGCAAACCAGGGCCACTACAGGAAGGTTAGGGTCAGCCATCAAGCAGCTCAGGACAGAGCTATCCTGTGCCGCCGCCATACTACCATGGTCAGTACCCACCATATGGCGGTTACATGCCTCCATCTCGCATGCCGTATCCACCGCAGTATCCACCGTATCAGCCGATGCTAGCGCCACCAGCACAGTCACAAGCAAGTTCATCCCAACAACCAGCACAGATGCAGGGCAGCAGCAGGCTCAAGTTCCTCCTCCTCAGCCAACCCAGAACTGTAAGTCCTAGGGAGATATATGTGCCGAATATTCCAACTGTTGTGTTCGTGGATCACATTCTGCAGGAGATTGTAACACTAATGTTGGTCGCCAGCTTTTGTATTCCCTAGTTTGTGATTAGCGGTAAACCTTTGCCGTATTGCTTATGATCTGAATCTAAAACTGAGAGCTACACTGGAGTTATGCAGCCATTAGATTTTGTTTTGTCAAGTGGAGATTGCTGCTTAGTTACTCCCAAGTCCTATCACTGAGATGCAAAGAACCCTCAAGATATCTATTAATACTTAAGGCTGAATTACAAACGCAGGTGTGGTAATTTTAGCGGAGAGTGATTACTGATTGATTTTGGAGATGGACGCGTATAGTTGACCTTTGTGAAGGGAAGCAGCACTGCACTTCTTGTAAACATACGTCATAAAACACGTACGCTGGAAGGACCCAGTAGTCCAGTACAGTTAATTGCTTTGTACGACCTGTTCTTTTGACGCATGCTTACCAACTCAGGTCAAATTCTCTACAAAAAACATTGGCCTACTTGTCTCTGATAACTATTTTTACTATTGAGAACGCAGTTAACTTTCAACTAGTGCTCAGGCACGAACCAACACCTCGTGAATCCTCGGCCATTTGGCCCTTATCGGCACGAGAATGCCTCATTTGGTCCTCTTCCGCACGTATTTTCAGATCTAACCCCCTCGTGCGGCTGGGGAGCACACGAGAGGAGAGGTGGCGTGGATGGAGAGTAAGATACGTGATGTATCTATGACTCTTTGTATTACCTTCGGAGTGAGATAGGTGTAAGAGTAGGGAAGCCGTTTCGAGAAACCAAAAGTTTATATTAACTTCTAACTTTTTTAAACGAAAGCTAAAAGTAGAAATCAATATGTAGACAAAATCAGCATCAGTCCGCGACGCAAAATTACTTCAGTCACATTGTCTTTGTCTGGTAATTTAACATTCACCTCGCTGTAATTGAGACAGTGGTTAAAGCCATCGTTGCATGGATTTAAGTTATAATCAACAATCCTACGTTATGAAAATTGCGTATCCCGTTTCACAGAGAATCAGAGTTACGTGTTGAGGTGTGAAGGGAAAAGGAAGAGGCCAAGAAGACGACGTGGTCATCGAAGACGAGGACAATAACAAGGCAATCGCCAAGGAAGCGTCCGAAAATACTACCATATTGGATGGCCGGCCGAATGCATATATGTTCACGCACGCTATTGCTCGTAGTCGTCGTCGTCTTTGTAACGTGCCAAACCGTCACCATGAACTCGAGCAACAGGTCGTACTTCATCGGGCCGACGACCATCTGGCCACCAATGATGCTCGTGCTGTCCTTCATCCTTGCGATCACGCCGCGGTCCGTGGCCGCCGGCGCGCCGCAGCCCGGTTGCCGTAAAAGGTGCGGCGACGTCGAGGTCGTGTACCCCTTTGGCATCGGAGCCGGGTGTGCGGTGGAAGGCTTCGATCTCCACTGCAACAAGACGGCGGACGGCCGCGGGGAGGTGGCGTATCTGTACGACCTGCCGGTGCTCAACATATCGCTGCTCCAGGGCCAGCTTCGCGTGAGGAACTACATCTCCTCCCTGTGCTACAACCGCACAACCAGGGAGCTGGACAGGAACAGCTGGAGCCTGGATCTGACCGAAACTCCGTTCGAGTTCTCGGACAAGGACAACAGGTTCACGGTCATCGGCCTCAACGCGCTCGCGTACATGATTAGCTACCCGGTGAGTCCTCTCATCTCTCATCCGCTATATAATCATCAACTAATTATTAAGGAACTTTGATTGATGCACATAGGTTTTATATGTCAAATTGATGCTATTTATTCGTGCAGTATTTGATCGGATGCCAGTCGGAGAGCTCACCCTACAACGATCTCACCGCGGAAGACAACTCGTGCGCAGGCGCCGGCTGCTGCCAGGCAGCGATCGCCGGCAACATGTCCTTGTACAGAGTCTACTTCAACGAACAATACAACACCACAAACATGACGAACCCTGAACGCTACTGCGCGTACGCCGTGATGATAGAGGCGGCCGCCTTCAAGTTCCGCACGGCGTACCTGAACACGACGGCCTTCTTCGACGAGCACGGTGGGAGAGCCCCTATCATCCTCGACTGGGCGATCGGCAGCGAGACCTGCGATGCAGCCAGGAGGAATGCGTCCTCGTATGCGTGCGGCATCAACACCAGGTGCATCGACTCGAGAAATGGCGCCCACGGGTACCTCTGCAACTGCAGCGAGGGCTACCAAGGCAACCCTTACCTCCCCCATGGATGCCAAGGTTGGTGCAATGGTGCTGCTGTTATGTTTTCTTTACTCTTTTTCATGATTGCTCCTAAAAACTGGTATATGTAGCCAATACAACCGACTGAACCGAACAGTGTGGTATGATTTGGCGTAGCTCATATTCACTTAACCTCTTCTTTTTGCCTTCGACGATAAACCTAGATAGTTTATTTTGGCTGAATACATGGTTTAGAAAAAACAAAACTCAAGGCTCACGAGGTTTAACAGTTCTGGGTTAGCATATTTTAGGTTTAATTCTGGGTTAGAGAGTGTTAAAATTCTTTGGCGGGGTCAAATAAGCTCTCCCTACCCAAAAGTGTTTAGCGGGTCAAAAATATAAGGATCGGAGGGTTATTAAATTTTGTTGGGTGAGTCATCCATGTTGCCGTACTTTGAAAATGCATATCTAGGTTACTGATATGGTATAAGTAGGTTATTAGTCTATCCTAGTTGTCCATGTTAACATCTTTCGTACATGTTGAAACTTGTGGGATCCATTGAAAAGTTTACATCTGAAGCTAAAACCCAACATGAGGAAATGCGCAAAATTGGCTGTTGAAATCTTCAAGTGATATGGGGTGGATTTATAGGCATTCTGCTACTGTATGTGCTTTCAGATATCGATGAATGTGTCATCAATAACCCACGGCCATGCCCCGGGCAGTGCATCAATACACCAGGCAATTTCTCTTGTCCAGATGGAAAGTCTCCAGGTCCCTCTCTCTCCAGCACAGTGATACTAGTTGTTGGTAAGTAACAGAATAGCTCTTCTTTCCAAAAATTCACATGAATTATGTCATACTCATACAGAGAACTGTACGAGTAGAGCATCAAACATATGAAATCTTACAAATTTTGACATAAATATACTTACACAGGGCCAAGCGTCGGAATTGTCGTGCTGGTCGTAGCGGTCACCTGCACATACTTGATCCGTGAAAAGAGAAAGCTAGCCAACATCAAGCAGAAGTATTTCCGACAACACGGAGGTATGCTGCTGCTGGAGCAGATAAACTCAGAGCAAAACACTGCCTTCGCAATCTTCACAGAAGCAGAGCTCATGGAGGCAACAAACAAGTTCGACGACAGCAACATCCTTGGCCGTGGCGGCCATGGCACCGTGTACAAAGGAACACTCAAAGGCGGCCGTCTGATTGCGATCAAACGGTGTTTGTCGATGACTGACGAGCAACAGAAGAAGGAGTTTGGCAAGGAGATGCTGATCCTTTCCCAGATCAACCACAAGAACATCGTCAAGCTCCTAGGCTGCTGCCTCGACGTGGAGGTCCCGATGCTAGTCTACGAATTCATCCCCAATGGCACACTCTTTCACTTCATCCATGGCAACAACGCCTGCCAAAACATTCCCTTCCTGACTCGACTACGGATCGCCCATGAATCCGCTCAGGCATTAGATTACCTGCACTCATGGGCGTCGCCTCCTATCCGTCATGGTGATGTCAAATCCTCCAATATACTTCTTGATGAGAGCTACGCCGCAAAGGTTTCTGACTTTGGAGCATCGATACTAGCGCCAACTGACGAGGCCCAGTTCGTCACCTTGGTGCAAGGGACCTGTGGGTACCTAGATCCGGAGTACATGCTGACGTGCCAACTGACGGATAAGAGCGACGTGTATAGCTTTGGTGTTGTTCTCCTGGAGCTGCTCACCGGCAAGAAGGCCTTGAATCTTGAAGGGCCAGAGAGCGAGAGGAGCCTTTCACTGCGCTTCTTGTGTGCTTCGAAGGAGGGCAGGCTCATGGACGTGATAGATGATCACATCAGGAGTGATGAGAATGCTGGGCTGCTTGAGGAGGTGGCGGAGCTTGCGAGGCAGTGCCTGGAGATGACCGGTGAGAGGCGGCCGGCGATGAGAGATGTCGCCGAGAAGCTTGACAGGCTGAGGAAGGTCATGCAGCACCCGTGGATGCAGCATGACCCGGAAGAGATGGAGAGCTTGCTCGGGGAGTCGTCCACGGCCAACTTGGAGATGGTTAGCACTGGAAATTTCAGCATGGAGAAGAGAGCTGTGCAAGGCCTTCTGGAATCTGGGCGTTAGACCCACTTGACCCCATCATGTCATAGCGATCATCTCTCTCTTTTTTTTTCTTTTTTTCTTTTGAGCAGACCATAGTGATCATCTACCATAGTGATCATCGTATGCGTATGTATGTGCTTCCATTGCCTTGGGAGAAGTGTTTGCTTGGTTAGTGGTTACCACTAATAGCGGTTTGCTGTAACTACGTACATTGGTCATCTCTTTTGCTCTTCTGTTACTATGGACTGTGGTTTATAGTTTATAGTTTAAAATTTTGAATTCTAGTTGTTTGCAAGAAACAATATGCAGAGAAAGATAGTCATATGCAATTTTGGCCGGTACAACTGAATCCAGTGTACTTTTTATTATAATTTTTCTGTTAACCTCGCCTTAAAAAATATACTATTTAAAAGCTAGTTGTTGTGACACGCACAAGCCAAAGCTGACTTTGAGTCCTGCCGAACCCACCCTTTATTCTTTTAGGTTGTGACTGATAGCCTTTATTTGTTTTTTCGATATGGCAGCGAACGATACATCGGATTATTCATTTCAAGAAATTGCCTTATTTGTTTCGATTTTCAGAGAAATCAAAAGGCCAAAAAGAACAAATCCATGGCTGGCTGAAGCTTCTTCTCCAGCTAACCCTTTTTTTCCAGCGTTAGCCTCTCCAGGAATCTAGCTTTTTTTAGTTCCTTGAAAAAAAATCTAGCTTTAGGGTTTATGGTGGAAAAGCTCAAAACACTAGCCGCTCAAGAAGTTAACTTGTAAGTTGTAAGCAAGGGCGGAAAGGAATAACAGGCAGGAACCTGGCCCCCTAATGGTCCAAAACTAATCATGTTAGTAGAATTTTATTTGCAGTTGTCGAATAGAATTACATTATCTAACTTATTTGACCCCTCCTATTGCCAAATTTATAGTTTCATCACTTCTTACAAGGGATCCTAGCTAAGTTTTTAGAATCGCGATCCTATGATCCACCGATCCTGCTTTACAATTCCTATCGTGGTGGCGCACGGGGATTGAGGAGCAGCGCGAACCGAGGAGCGACGGAGCAATGGTCAGGGCGGAGCAAGATGGCAAAGCGGCGACGGGGCTCACCGACGGACGACGGTCGTTGGCGACGCTCAGCGAAGATGACGACGGTGGCTGCTGGCCAAAGACGACGATGGCGATTGCGAAGGAGGCGGCGCACGGGTGATCTCGACTGCGAGGTGCAAAGGATGAGGGCGGTGTTGCGGCTTTATACCCAGACGCCGAGGATGGTTAGGTCGCGTACGGCACAGAGGCCGGGTCGGAGAGGGCAAGCGGCGGCGGGAGTCCACGAAGGTCACGGCGGAGGAGTCCAACTCGGGGACGATGAACAGTAACTGAATCACCGAATGAATGATGTATGGCTCAGGGAGGAATCGGACTGCCGGGATTAGACAGCACAGATGAACGGTGCTCGGGCAGGTTTGGATCAGGCGAACGCGCGTGGTCGATCGGACGGTCTAAAAATGATTGAGCGGTCCGGATGGGTACTAACGTTTAGATGGTCCGAACGGCAACTTTAATCGGATGGCTAGAGACATGCGGTATGCGACGGATGGCCGACACATGGCAGCGATGGATCGGATCGGTCCGATCAATACGAGAGGATTTAGGGGATTTTCTAATTTTTGAAATTAGAAAAAAATGAGCTTTAGAAAATAGCAAATAAATACAAAAAATTCTTTGAGACACAAGAAATCCAAATAAAATATTTTTAGCAAATTTTAATGTTTATTTTATTCATATTAAATTTTTTTAATTAATAAAAATTCATCTTAAGCTTGTATTAATTCTAGAAAAAAAATAAATGGTGAATTTTTATTTTAAAAATGTTTCAAATAATACTAAAAATTAGGATGTTACAGCTGTGTAGGTTCTTGCTTGGGGAGTCTCGATCTTGTCCTCCTTGGCCTGCGACTTGGATGGCTTGCCTCGTGCTCCTGCTCAGTTGGCTTTGCTTCGGTTCTTGTGACGGCGAACGATGCTTGGCTGTGTGGTTTGAAATTTTGAATGGAGGAGGGAAGAAATGAGTTGGGTTTGGCGTCGTGCTCAGCACTTCCTCTTGTTTCTCATTTCTTCTACTCGGCTCACTGCGTGTGCCCTTTTTCTTATGGTCGTACTCTCTAGATGGGTTGCGCTGTCCCCTTTTTACTGTAATCGTGTGGATGGCCGGTTGATCTTTTGGTGATTGAGACAGTTGGCTGGTTGCTATGGTCTTGGTAACCAAATGGGTTTTTGCCTCTGTGGCCTTGCTGAATTCGGCCTTAACACCTCTCTTCTAGGTTGGTTTTATCTCCTTTTCTTTTCCACAGGTATTACACGGACGACGCTTACAGTTTTAGGCTTGGAAAGCCGTTTAGAAAAACCGCTATATTTGTTTCGATTTTCGAAGTAGTTGAAACCAAAAACAAAAAAAAGAACGGAGCAATTACAACCATCTTATCATTTGTTGGACAACCTCCGTTTCTGCCTACACAGCGGCGTAGGTAAGGCAGGCAGCGTGAGACTGCACAACTAATAATCTACTCTTTTGTATTATGTCTTGTGATTTTTGTTATGATTTATTAGTCTAATGAATAATAATTAATAAAAAAAACTAAAAGATAGAAACCGCTGAAAAGAAGAAAACGAAAGATCAAAAGTGAAGTGGATGCAGCGAGTGAGGCAGGCGGGCAGCGGCAGCGATGCATCTGGCGCAACGGCCCATCGGCGTCATCATGACGGCGACGACGGCGATCCATTGCGCTTGTAGTGCCAGTGCTGGTGATGGCCGTGGTGACGGCCCACTCCGCTCCGTTCCCACTCACCCGCGCTATCGCTTGCTTCTTCTACTTGTGTGCTCCCACCACGCACCAGGTGTCACCTTTCTCTCTACTGCCCGCCCTTTCGCTTTTGCTCAACCGCGCCGCGCGGACTTATCTATTGGAAAGAAAAAAGCAGAGCGAAGAACCTGTCGTGCGGTAGGATAGGAGGGTAGCCGCAAGCAGTTTTTGACCTCGCCACCTGGACGGACAGGGAGAAGATGCCTCCTCCCCGGCAACGGGCGGAGCGCGGGTGCGGGTGCGGGTGCTGGGCCGCCGTCGCGCGCGGCCTTAGGGGGTCCTGCTTCCGCCCGGCGACGGGCGCCGAGGCCGGGGGCGGCGCGGCCAAGGGCAGCCACGTCCACGACGCAGGTGGTTTCTTGTTCTTTTCTCCCGTCTTTTTTTGTTTTGCGTGGTTGGTGGGTTTGGGATCTTTTGTTTGGTTCTGGGAAAGGTTTTGCTTGTTTGTTCGATAGTGAGCGGAGAGTTGGTTGACGATTATACGATTACTACTGTGATGATGTGATCTGCTATTGGTATGCTGTTCATCGAGGGGAAAAGACTTCTTTTCTGTTTACCAGGGATTAATTCTTGGATCGTGTTCATTGGGGATTGTTCTTTTCTGACTGACATGGCATCTATATGATCTTGAGCAGAGTTATGTAAGCGGTGTATGTTCTTCAATAAGAGGGATGTTATGTTTTGTGTTTGGGTAAAGAAAAGTTGTGTTTTATGTGAAATCCCCTTCCGATCAATGGTTTTTACTGCCAGTTGTGTTTTGCAGTTCATTATGATACATTTCAACTGTCAAATGAGATTTTCTGATCCTTGTGCTACTGAAGAAGCACATGTGGTAAATACGACAGAAGCATGAATGAAGTCTTTGATCCTTTTGTTCAGGAGAAAAATACATCTAATTGTGTTGCTTTCTGCTGTTATGCTGATCATATTGGCTGACATTGACACTGCGGATGATTAACCTGGATAATATAAGAAATATACTCGTGATACTGCAAGTCAACTAGATGGGTTTTGTCCTATATTAAAAGCTGAGGGTGACCATTTTGGATTATCTGCCTAGTATATAATACTGGGGTCAATGTCTACCGACTTGGTTGACCATTTTGGATATGTAGGGGAGCCCAAGAGCTAATAAGTCTTGGCCTTGGCAGATATGTTCTATCTTAGCTTATTCATTCAAGTTTAATTTGACCACAGTATTCTCAAAATGCATTTTAGAGGGTATCTGCTTAGTAGTTTCTGTTGGTAAATTTAAAATTTGTGGGTGAAATGCTAAAACTTTTTTTCTGTAGCAGCGGAGACGAGAGACCTAAATGCTAGCAATCAAGATCTTGCTGATCATTTTCACACAAACCTTGATGATGAAGATGATATTAATGCATCAACTGACAAGAAAACACCACCCAAGCTACTTCAATTTACTTTCCAAGAGTTGAAATCTGCCACTGTTAACTTTAGGCCGGACAGTATTCTTGGAGAGGGTGGGTTTGGGTATGTCTTCAAGGGGTGGATCGAGCCGAACAGCACAGCTGCCGCAAAACCTGGCACTGGTCTTACTGTAGCTGTTAAAAGTTTGAAGCCGGATGCTCTTCAAGGTCATAGAGAATGGGTGGTAAGTATTGTGCATGCCTCATAAATATATTTTTTTAGTGGAGTTATAACTTCCTAAGAAATCATATTTTCAGGCAGAAGTTGACTTTCTGGGACAATTGCATCACAAACACCTTGTTAAGCTGATTGGATATTGTATTGAGGATGATCAAAGGCTGCTTGTATATGAATTCATGGTACGAGGAAGTCTCGAAAATCATCTTTTCAGAAGTAAGCAATCTCGAAAATCATCTTTTCAGAAGTAAGCAATCAACTACAAGCGTCAATATTTTAATGTTAGTGTTTTTAGATTTAGTGATACTTTATTAGTCCTGAAGATTGGAAGGATTCATTTGAAATGAGACCGAAATCATACTTTTAATTCATGCAAGCTACACACACACGGTAGTGCTATTCAGCGCCTGTGTGCACGCTACGCGCAGGCCCTGCTGCCTAGTTTCCTAGTGCAAGCTGTGTTGATTCGGCAATAATTATTATACGTGAAGTTTCCATCAGACAAACATGAAGTTACTTGCGACTGATATAAAAAACATGAATTTCATAGTGTTGAAACATATTCAACATGAATCTTATTTTATTAAGCTCGTAATTTCGAACACAATAGTGCAAATGGATCGCAGATTGGACTTTCCATAAAAGAATTATTGTATTTTTTAGCTTGTAAACAAAATAAAAAAAGTCTCCACGTCAACTGTACTGCTGCATGCATGTGATAATTTAGTAGATTCGGTCGTGAAGAAAGTTATTGTCTATTGTGAGTGAAGTTACTGCCTGTTGTGTGGAAAATTACTACCTGGTGTGTTATGTGAACGTTCGGCAATAACTTTACTTGCTACCGATAGTAATTTCGTTCACAATAGATGGTAACTTGATATGCATATGATAGTAACTTCACCATAGGATGATAACTTCGTATGGGGATGATAACTTCATTCCATACGGATGATAATTTCACGCATAATCGAAAGTAACTTTCCGAAATAAGGTGGATTGGTGGGGCTTCACCATGAGGATGGTAACTTCATTGCATATGAATGATAACTTCATGCGTAACCAACAATAACTGCATGCATTACAGATGATAAGTTGGTGTACATTCAATAGTGACTTTACCATAATTAACAAACGCTAGTAACTGAGCATGGAGTGGGATGGTGGAGCAGTTGGCTGGTTGGTCAATTAGGAGCGCGCGCTAGTTAGTGTGTATTTGTGTGTGTGTGTGTATTTTCATGTGCCAACGTATTAACATAATGTTTCATTTCAAAAGAAAATGAGTAATGCCATCTGGACATTTAGATATTCTCGTATCTTGATGAACCTTTCTTGCTGAAGTTAAACACATTGAATTTCTGTTTTAAAAATCAATAACTTTTCCCAAAATGGGAAAAAAATAGTCTGAAGGTGACACTTTGCATGTTTATCTGTTTTATCTCAAGGTGATATGCATACAGAGCTATCTCTGAATTATTTTTCTGCAGTTCAAAGTTCACAATAGTTATAGCAATACAGTTTTAGAATCCCTGTTGTTGAGCCCTAAGAATTGACCCCTCTACTTATTCTAGGTGCTGTCCATTCAATTTCTAACTGTTATTGAAAACTAGGACCTTTGATACAAATCATTACATCAACGATGATGTCTATGGGGTTTCTCCTATCGTACCTATCTATTGGGCCATCCGTGCCTAACCAATTTTACTATTTATACTTTCTTGTGAAGTTTCTTGATGGGTAAGATCTTAGATTATTTTCCCCCTCTTATGCTCCTGTCGTCTTACTTTGTTTAATCTTGAAGGGGCTCTTCCCCTACCTTGGTCCTGCAGAATGAAGATTGCTCTTGGTGCTGCTAAAGGTCTAGCCTTCCTCCATGGAGGTCCCAAACCAGTTATTTACAGGGATTTTAAGACATCAAATATTCTTCTTGATTCAGTAATCTCTCTTGTCAACTTGTTTCATCTCATACTTATATGTGGCATGTTACTTTAATAACAGTCGAAGTTCTGCTTCCACAGGATTATAATGCAAAACTTTCAGATTTTGGGTTAGCAAAAGCTGGTCCTCAAGGTGATAAAACTCATGTCTCTACTCGGGTAGTCGGCACCTATGGTTATGCTGCACCTGAGTATGTAATGACAGGTATCCAGCAGAAACTTTTGGTTTCAGTAGCTACTTGGATCAAAATTTCTTCAACATGCAGTTACTAGTTGGTACTTTACAACGTTTCTCTGAGCTTCTAGGCTGTGATAATGTCAACTTGGTTTCTGATTATATGACATTGGCTTGATTTATCTTTTTAGAGCTCAAGAATACATAATGATGTTGTGACTAAATTGGATATTAAGATGGCTTAGGATTTTCTTTGAAGGCATAAAATCTCATTCAACCTAAAGTTCATTTTCATATGTTCTGCTTCTGAGTTTTCCCCTACTGTAGTTCATCCCAAATTTCTTCGTCTTTTTGGGATTCTGTGTTATGTTTTATTATTAATACACTGCAGTACCTAGACATGAATAAAGAAACTTCTTGCTATCACAATAGCATTGAAGGAAAACAACTGATAATTATACTAAAGCGGCAATGTTTAGAGAACTCTCATGTGTGCCTATTGTGTTTCTTTTATACGATATTATATCATTTTGTTTGGTATATAGTGATATATGAAAGCCGGTGATTTAGAGCACTCTTCTTCATGCATGCACGTTTTAGCTGTAGTATTAGTGTTGGTACTGATGCTTGCTTTTTTAGAATGATTTGATTGTCCTGAATTTGTGTGACTAACAATAAAAATGCGGGTAGAAGGAACTTGTTTGGTCTTACATGTTCCTTTTTACCTTTCTAAATAAACATTACTACTGTATGCATCCCATAAGTTTACTTTCTACAGGATCTTTTTTCTCAAGTACGCGCAAAAGATTTGCCTGTCTTTTCATTAACTACAGGATCTATGCTTCCTTCCTAAAAACTAAAAAGAGAAAATTGTAACGAATCTCAATTTATGATTCTTTCTTTTAGCTATAGACATGTCAAGTTCCATAGCTTATGTCAAGTACACTGTTCAGGGCATTTAACATCTAAGAGTGATGTCTATAGCTTCGGAGTTGTGTTACTCGAGATGTTAACTGGTAGAAGATCAATGGACAAGAAGCGGCCTACCAGGGAGCAGAACCTAGTTGCATGGGCAAGGCCATATCTAAGTGATGGGCGGAGGCTCTATCAGCTCATAGATCCTCGCTTGGGGCTAAACTATTCTATTAGAGGGGTGCAGAAGGTTGCTCAGATCTGCTACCACTGCCTTAGTCGTGATACTAAGTCCCGTCCGATGATGGATGAAGTTGTCAAGGATCTGACACCATTGCAGGACCTAAATGACATGGCCTCCGCATGGTACAGGCCTCGATCATCTCAGCGCGGTGAGTAGCATATGAACAAATGACTCATTATCAGAAGCAAGCACGAAGTGCCTTTTTTTTGTCGTAGTGGATTGGAAGCATCAAGATACTGATTTTTATTTTTTTTTAAAAGTAGTCAAGAACAGGGTTCACAATTTCGGCAAAACTACGCCAAAATTTCGCTCATTTCGTTGCTTTCGTTACCCTCTGAAGCATGTATGATCAGGTCAAATTTTGGCTGAGTTTGTCCCCATTTGAATTGTTCAAATTTTGTTCAGATTTTGGTTAAATTTCATCAAAATTCAAATGGTGTTTGAACATTTCATTCGAAATTTTGAACGAAAGAATGAAATTTCGTTCAATTCGTTCATCTCGCTACTCCCTAAGATTTTTTTGCAAAACGAGATTGTGAACCCTGGTCAAGAACTCAACAGGACTAATTGAAAAGAGGAAGTTTTTTGCTCTAGTTAGTAGTTAGGCCATGTACAATGGTGCGACGTCGGCTGTCTGTAAGTTTTGCCACATAGGACATGAGATGATATGGAAGAAAGGGAATACAGAGAATTGGACCGTCTCTTATACAACAGTCGACTGTAATACGAGAAACAAGACACATTATGTTATGGAGAAGTTATCTATAGAGACATGTAAAAAGATAATATATTGTAAGAGCTGTCTTTAATGCCATCTATAGATGATATAGAAGATATTATGGATAGCAGTTGTCTGTATTTTTGTACATACCCTTAATAATGCTAACTGCATTTTTTTCATGACAGGAAAGGTACGTCCGTAATGGACGGTTCCATTGCTACAGAAGCGGCATTTCTACGATTCTTCGCATTGCCGGATGCTTGTTTTGTTTTAATTGTATAGCAAAACTAGGTTTGACGTCCATCACCAATACCTGGAGATGTGACACCACCCCCCGGATGTCTCGCTTAGATCAATCACTTTGTTTGGCTGATTGCAGAAGCGAGACAACGACATATCTGATTTCGATATGTAATAATAAGTTAATTGCTGATGGGGGTAGATGAGATCAACGTCTGAGAATGCTTGGTGGTGTAAACCCTGCCTAGTCTTGATGGAGCTGATGGGAACAAATGGTTGCCCTTGTGCTGTTGCGTTGGATGCTTGGAACCGTCCATTACCTCTGCCTGATTTTACAATTGTGAATAGCTTTCTTCTGTATCCGTAGGTGTCTTCTTCAACAATGTACATCTTAATGGATTCTTTCCCTTTGCCTCCCAAATTTCACCTCATTTGCATTAACACGACACGAAACCAAGGCAAACCCGAACGGGACCTGCATGCATGTTTGCACAAATGAAGCGGCTTGTCTGGTTAATTTCAGATAGTGACTATCGTACTTACCTGAACAGGCCGAACTCCTCTTCCATTTTACATTAGTGTTGTGTCTGCGCGTTGTAACGGAAAATAAAGTTTATAAGAAATATCATGAATATGATATTTAATCGAGCCTCCAATCTCCAGGGTACATTGGGGGTATCTGTTTCTTGATGTGTATAAGCGTATGACATTTGCAACAAGACAGTGGTTAATAATTCAGTTCATTTAGCCCAAAACCCTAAAACTAAACCAACAATTTAAGGTTTTACTTTTTTTATTGGACATGCCGAATGATAGAGAAATTATAAAAGCTACAAGAAACATTGATTTCTTCATTACTTATGTGAATGTTTGAGGGATCAATGCATTAAAATCATTTGAAGGACAGTGGTTCACTTTCAAGGATAATAACTTAATAAGTACAAAGCTACCATCATATTAGACATGCTCGACATGCTAACAACCAACTTAGGTCAATTTCAGATATTTTGGATGAGGATGATGAGTTCTTCATACTGAGGTGCTAGTAATCCAAGAAAGAAATGTCAACCTTGCTTTCGTCTTCCTGAATATTTCCATTAGTTTTCTCAAAATCTACTTCTTGAGAGTCATCCGGTGTTTTCTTTTCATCAGCGGCATGTTTTTCTGCTTCCTCTTTCATTCTCTTTTATTCCTTCTCTTTTCTTAAGCGCTCCTCTTCCTTTGCCTTCTCTATTAATCTCTTTTGCTCTGCATAGTATAGAAAGTCTTACTTTAACATAAAAGGTATCCGTTGAAAAGTAGCATCTTCAGCAACATTTTCTTGACATATCACTCTTTGGCAAATGACCAGTAGTTTTACGAAAAGCGCACCATTGAGCATGTCAACAAGCCCTTGGATTATTTGAGCATCTTCAGCTATTGTTTTTGCAGCTGCTTGTTGTGAAGCGATCGAAATTGCTCAGTTCTATCAACCAACTGCTGCTGTTCTGGAGTCTCATTTATTCCCTCTCCCCACAACGTACTTCAACGGCCAGAAGTAGAAGCGCTGAAGGCACTACTGAGATAGCTGAGATTTCTGAAGAATCCAATGGTGCTGCTTGTCAATTGGCCATGCGTGCTATGCAGATTGGGTTTCCCGACATATTCTTCAAAATTTCGGATTGGCTTGTCCATAATTAGCCGCTTGTCAAGATCAGCAGTATTTTTCTGGTTTCGATTATGAACAACTGGCTACTCAGTAGAAAGTCAAACCATGGTAGATGATGTGAATGTCTACTACATGCTTTCATCTTTTGAGTCTTTTGAGCGTAGATACAGGCAACCATGGCCTTTCGTTCATGTTCGAGTGTAGATACAGGCAACCACGGCCTACTTTTCATATGAACTGCATACCTGCTTGCTTGGTATCCCACTTGCTTTGCACTTAATGAATTGTGTAGCTAGCTCTGGCAATGGCGATGTAAACTTCGTCTTAAGATATATCTATGGAAAGGAAGGATTTTCAGGGAGTTCCTATTCGTCAGTTCACATCTGAAGTGTCTGAAATTATGAAACTGCCGGTTGCTAACCAACAAAGTGTATTCCTAGCTACAATATGAAGTGTGCGATATCTCTGACCAACCAAGGAAACAAATTTCAAAGCACCGCAACCAGTGCTTTGGCAAAATAGCCCTTCGGAAAGAATCTTCCGGTACAACAAAGGATTTAATCCTCATAATCTACAGTGTCTTCATCGTCTAGTTCAGAACTATCAACCCCACCCATGAGTGATAGGAAGACAAGAACTGCAACAAGTTGCGTCGCAAGGAAATACTTCGCTCTTCGCCTAAATGTCTTTTCCTCCTCTGTCCGTTCCTTCTTAGCTTTGGGTTTTGGCTTATAACCTAGAAAAGATCAGGTCGATAAGAACTCACAATGGCATAGAATTGTTTAAATCAATCAAGAATATAAGTGAAATATACAACTGCGAAGACACAGCAACAGAAAAAAAAAGAGAGAACCAGGTAAAGTTCAAGTAAAACTCATTACTATTTCTTTGGTTGATTTTATCTCTATATTTATTGTCAGTCATAGAAATATAGGAATTTTCTTTTTCCATGACAATAGCCGCCGTTTTTCTCCCTGAACTACGTGCAGATTGTAGAAGTCATTATGATGCCGCCGCTTCTCTCTAAGCCACTGCCTTTGAGCTTTTAAGGCTACCGTGCTTCTTTTGCACTATGCTTCTTGTGCACTGTATTGCCGCCATCTTAGGCTTCGACCTGCGCCGTTATATTTCTATCTATTCCTCTTTGACTCGACATATTTTCCAAGAGTCGCACGTTACGACGACATTATCAAGACTCGGACTTTGGATTTTTCCTATTTTGGTGTCAACTCTTTCAAATACAATACTATTACATACGCCTTGTCTTTGAGAAGGGTGCTAAAGGTATTAGTGGTATTTCTTATTGTACTAAAGTTTAGTCTTGTATCATCTTTGTACCTTATATATATTATCTATATGGCCTCTTGAATACATGCACAATATTTATAACACATATCACCACCTTATTTATCTCCCTTACGAATGAAAATGCATAGAAGTCCTGCTAACTACCAGAACAACTATGTCCCCTTGGACATGAATTTTCTTTGGCCAAATCTTCCAAAACAAGTGTATCTAAAAAAATTCATTTTACAGGACATGCCACAATAGCATTATCGTTTGTGGAGGCCTTGCCATATGTAAGCAAAACTATAAAGTACTCATTTTCCATTCCTATCCTAAATGAGTAAATGTAAACGCTTGTTGACAGCATTCCCTTTGGAACAGCCACGTAATACAGTGAAATCAACAACTGGTTTGAGCTGAAATAACAGCAGCTTGGATGTTACGAATCTTATGATGGAATTATATAAGGGATAAATGTTCTTCAATGTTACTTTACAATTAATTGCAGTTTCCTATTGTTGCTACAAGAAAGGGGCCAAGTCATCAGCTGATGCACAAATGTTATGGCTAAATGCCAATAGAGTTGACTACATCTACATTTGGCCTTAAGTATATAGGACGCTTCTGTCATATGATGGCTGCGATGACATAACACATGCACAATAAGAATTTTCAGACAAGTGTGTCTTACACTCCTAAATCCTAATCAAGCCTCACAAATTTTTTGAATGAAACACACCGTAATATCCACATCGAATTCGACAGATTGACAAACAATGAAGAAAGTTTAAAAGCATAGGCAGCTCCAGGCTTATCGTAGTTATGAGCAGGGTTCAGAAAACCGGCAGTTACCGGCCAGTAACCACCGGTAACCATATTTCCCGATTGGTACCGGGAAATGAAAAACCAGCCGAGTTTTTCAGAAGTACATTTAAATTTGTGAGTCTTTTGTGAGTACGTAATGCACCTCCTAGGTTGATTTAAACCTTTTTTTGTGCTAGATTACTTATTGTATGAGCTAAATGTACTTCGAAACATCCCAAATTCATTTTTTGGTGTTTTTCCCAGGCTTTTTAGCGGTTTTTGGGCAGTAACCAGAATGGTTACCGGTTTTGAACACATCCCAAATTCAAATTTTAGATTTAAGCTTTAACCGGTTTTTGGCTATGTTTTTCCAGTTACCGGCAGTCTAGCGGTATTTCCCCCAATTCCGGGTTTTGAAACCTTGGTTATGAGTACCAATCTTACGAAAAACTAAGATTGCTAAAACTGGTAGGTCTGGGTCTTACCTGACCCAAAACAAATACAACTATGCTGCTAGTCTGCCACATGAGTTAGATAAAAAAATGGGTTCATAGGATCTCTTTAGCTTTTTTTTAAAAAAAAATGTTTTCAAAAGTTCATCTAATGAAATATACTATATAACTAGCAAACTCTGAATTTTGATCAAAATCTTTGAATACAAAACACAGAAAATGATATCATATACATGAATAGAAAAAAATGTAACTACGAACACATGTTCCCAAAATGAAGCACAGAAGCAACCAACAAACATGAGAACTAGTAGCACTACCTGAGTTATGATCTGAACTATACTAAGGAAATCTAACAACTTACTTCGACCAGAAGATGCTCTTTTCCTGGGTGTGGAGGACGACAACAAATCAGCTGATGATCCTAATCCTGCTGATGATGAACCGACTTCCAGCAATTGGACTTTGAGATGCTCGGCAAAGTTTACCAAGTTGCCATGCTTCTGCAAATAGCTTCGCAACACAGATGTATCCTAAGAAGCAGAAGTAAGATCAGAACATGTTCCAAAGTTTGTCAAAACAAAACTGAGGTCATGTTTTGGGGATGTGCTTGACAGCTTAAGCTTATACCAGGAAGTTTTCTCCACAGCATATAAAGAACCCTATTGTTCTGAAGCATTTGGGATGTGCAAATGCTTGTCAAATATCAATGTGCATCTGTGTTTTTGATCCATTTGTTTGTGCAATTAGACGCTCATATATCGATGCCAGCATTTTGGGTAGGCAAAGCTGAGTATTGAGAAAAACTCACTGGTAATGCATTAAGGACAAAAAGAGCATGTCCAAGGAAAAGAGCATCAACATCTGTAGGGCTGCACAAATCGAAATAAAGAACAATTAGTGGTCTGTAAATGTTCTATCATAGCAAGAGACACTAAGAATATAAACTTTTTTTTTGAACTTAAGAATATAAACTTAATACAAAGAAATATGTTGCATATAAGCCAAAACACAAGAAAATGATAGTATACCAATTGTCAAAAAGAAAGACTTGATCCCCTAATCTCATAGATAAAGCATCATAAGCAGCACTTGCCTTCTGGTATATCTGTACAAACAAGAAATTATAAGTGCATCATAAGCTACTAGCGTGTGACCAAAAAAAGCCTGCAAATTAGGGAAGTAGCAACCTCCTCTTCTTTTTCTGCAGCATTAAGCTTTGTTATACCCAGTAGTTGCTTCGCATTTCTAGTTTTCTTCCAATGGAGTATCTTTCCAATGGGCCAGGGGAGATCAGAAAAGTAGATATCATGTGCAATGCTTCCATCTGCAACCACCCAGAGTTCATATTGCAAAGCATCTGCAAGCCAGGACAAAACCATGGCCTTTGTAGATAGTACATCAGAGTAAGAAACGCTAGGGTGCTTTGAGTTCAAGTCAACAATTTTCTCCTCCTTGAGATATTCGATTACACCTCCTTTTTCATTGTTGAATGCGACACAATCGCCAAATTCAACATATGGTATGTGATCTGTGGAACAAAAATTAAGCTGTAAGAGCAGCAGAGCAGGAAATATTTCACAAATAGTAAAAAGAAAAAAATATCTCTAGTCTTCTCTACAAAAAGAGAATAGTGATACATTGTTCACTCTTTTTATCCGTCCTCCTATCCCCTTAATTTATGAACTGACTGGTGGGGCTTCTTCCCTTCTTTAGTTTCTTTTCTATAGTAGACCTCCCCAGTTCACCGCAGCCAAACCTGTCCTAGCTGCCTCCCTCCCTCCTTTGAATCCCCCACCAATAAAGAAAGAAAAGATCCCAGCCTCCCCCTCTACTGACTTGTGTGCCTCCTACCCACATCTCACCCAGTGTATGATTGCAGAGGGACTGTCCCTGATGAGCTCGGAACCCGCCATCGCTGCTCAGCCACGTAGGTGCCAACATTGCTGGAAAAGACAGGGGAAGAGAGGGACAAGCTCTGAGGCGAGTTCAATGCAGCTAATGCCAGCCATCCATGGCTCTATGCTGCTGCTTCGCTCCCAATCTGCCATCCTCCAATCACCATCCACCACTGCCACCCATGAGGTGCCCCCCTTTGCTATCACCTCCAACCTTATTGGTAAGGTGATCTGCATATAAACTTTCTAGCATGTGTTCATGACAAATAATTGTTTGCCATCCTTCTGGTTAGAGATATGATGTCTTTTCTTTTTGTTAAAAAAAACTATGACAAACACATTCTGTAGGAGGTATTGAATTTAAGCAGCACAAGTAATTGCCACCTCCGAGCGAAATCATGGTCGCATATCCTAACATGATTGCATAACAACTGTAAACAGCTGTGGTTGTACTTGAGATTGCTTCAACTAACCATTTATGGAGGTCACATATCCATTTGTATGGAGGCTCATCTAATTTAATTCTTTGTTAGGTTGAGCACTACTCTGATGACAGCATGTTTCTTTTGGCAAAATGGCATGCATTGGTCTTTTCATTCAGTAGTTCTCTAACTCCCAAGGACAAGTGATTAAGATGCTTACAAAGGTGATATTTAGCAACGAATTCGATAATGAAGAGAATTGGTTCTGTTATCCCTTGAAATGGTTTTGTATGTCTGCAACAATGTGCAAGCCTTTGACAAGTAAATAAATAACATGGCAACATGGTTTGCAATTAGGGGCCCATCACCATGTAGGAATGCTGTGCCAACCCAAGCATACCATTACCATAAAGAAGCATCAATAACTCAAGCAGTGCAAACGGAGCAGTTCACCCACTTCTATACCCTTATTGCAGTATCAATGAGGACAAATGGCACGCATTGAACCATAAAAGGCTTACTAGAACTTTTCAGAGTACTCTCCCTCACGATCCATCTGAAACAAAAAATTTTGCCCTCTCACTGTTTGAAGTAGGACTACAAAAGACAGTTTGGATTTTGGAGGCAGGCATGCTTAATATTTACTTATTACATAAAATAACTTACACAAAAAACACAAGTAGTTCATCTGACATTCGATACAGCTCAGTATTCACTGCAAGGCGCAAGCTGCTTCAGTCATTTACACAAGCTTGCCTGAAATTTCAGCTTCACGCTATAAAAGACTACAATTCCAACTTCCAAGCCAGTTTGAGAAGCAGATCTATCTAGAGGACATTCAGAACTATTTAGGTCATTCAGTTATCTGCTGCTACATTATTGTAAGAATAAGCTCATTTATAGGCTCACATAGTAGTTCATAAAAAACAGACCTATCTATGCATCTGACTTTTGCGCTCTTTTAGGTACAGAATTTCTATCATATCACACTGGAGTACTAGCCCTTCCATGAAAATAAACGTTCCGTGTATCGACGAGAGGACATGCAGAGCTAAACTTGCATCTCATGGACCAGTCTGATCTCTGCACACTTCAGGAACTACGCGGGATGCTACAACTCCAAAGATTCGCAACATTTACATGACACCAACCGAGTAATCATCTCAGGCAAGCCGCACATAGAACCCAGCACATCGATGACCAGCCCCCGCGAGTCCGCGACTCTACACCAGCTCACGCCGAACGGATAAACTAGGAGGAGCAGAGAGATCTTAGCATAACGGCAACCGGACGCGCCAAGCGTTTCAGGGCCCCAAAATTGAGCATACTGTTTACACAATATGATAAGAGAGGGCGGAGGCAAGGGCTCACCGGCGTCGGGGAAGGACGAGTCGACGTGGATGTCGAAGGGGACCTGGGACATGCGGAGGTAGAGGAGGACGGGGAGGCAGGTCGGGCAGGAGGTGGGGAGCCCGAAGCCGGCCTTCCTCGCCACCAGCACCTTCCGCGCCGCCTCCTCCCACTCCGCCGCCGCCGCCGATGCCATCGCCGGGAGGGTTGGTTGGGGTTTCGGGAAAGGACGGGGGGGTTTGGGCAAAAGAGAGAAGGGTTTATGGGTCGGTTGTCGTCTTCGCCTCTCCTCTCTTATTCCCGACGTGCCGACGTATACATCGGCTCGTGGGCTCGGCCCAGCCCAACTGACATCTCAGTCCGAAACGATCCACGCCGCGTGCCGGCGGCGGTGGACAGGTGGGGCTGTTGTTCGACGGGCAATATCAGCTGTTTGTGCTTACTCCCTTGTTCATTCGGGTCATTTGTTGATAGCTTTTGCCTTTTAACTTATAAATAGTAATAGCTTATAATAATCATGTGAAGAGAGAAAATTACGTACGATTTTGATTGATATAAATGAAATCACTATAGTATATACTATAATCAATTAGTAGACCTTATCTTTAAAAGATATTTTATTTAAAAATTAAACACTATAGAAAAATAGTTTTTAGAGGTTTATATGAACAGGGGCGCTCTTACAACGTTTTCGAGTTAGCAGACGACGCCGGAAATCGCCACTGCTACACAGAACGAAACAGTTAAGAAATCCTTAATCCGCGGAAAGAGAGTCCACATGGACAGATGTTTAGCAATGCGTAATTCGTTTTAAAGTTCCCGCATCGACAACACACGATATTGGCTCATGATTCTCTTCCACAGTGGCATAGTATTATATCATCCAGGATCGCATCTGTCGGGTCGGTAGGCAACCTTCGTATTGGCAAACTTTGTGATAACCCAAAGGGACCAAACATGTATGTGATGGCACGCATCGACGACACATACCATTGTCGCAAACTCACAATTAGCACGCCACTCGTGACAAAAAAAAATGCCATGGAAGAACACCGGTCAAACAAAAATGTTTGGGCATCCTAAGGAGGTGATCGTTTTAGCGATGATTTCTGATTTTTAGTTGAAATTTCACTGTACCTAGTTGAAATTTTACTGTAACTGAGTTAGTAAATAGTGTAGTAAATATTGAAAAAAAAGCTGAAACTAGAAGCTGAAGCCGAAACGATCAGGGCCTAAATCATCTCATGATCACACCACCCGACCAAAATATATCTTTCCAAACCCCAGAATTTTCAGGCCTTTGTGAGATGAGAAAACCCGCTGCATGTTAGCGACAGCCAAAAATGCATAAACTGGACCTGGCACTCCAGAACACAAAGCAAGTTCGACTGTTTGAGGAACTGTCTAAAAACCCAGCAGTCCAAAGACGAGAGTAGTTTATTAATGAATCTGTTCATGAAGCATTCCCCAATGAACACAGCAAGGTTCCAAAGAGGAAACCATAATGTAGAAGTAGCAGGAAAGATGGGACTTTAGTACAAACTTATTAGCAAGCGTATTATTTTTAGCTTCGGTTCATGGCCACAGTTTTTAACTATTCGTAGGAGAATACGGAGACATAAATAACTCGCGTGCGGTTTTAACCGATATAAATAAAGTCACTACAGTATGTACTACAATTAACTTGTAGACCCTATCTTGAAAAAACACTCCGCTTGAAAGCTAGTTACTGTAGAAAAACTAAAAAGCAATTTTTAGAAGCTGAAAAGAAGAGGCCCAACATTCAATCACTCATATAATCAATTTGATTTTACTTCTGGACTGTTACAACGCTTAGGATAATATGATTTATCAACAAACCAAGTACATAACTAGTGCATTACATACTAGCGGAATACCTCATCATGCCAAATTTTATAACCTCCAAAATATAATTGTAGCACGTGTCGAATCATGAGCAGGGATGGGATCTACAATGGCAATAGCAGAATAGTATGCATTCACAGTATTTCGAAGAATAACCTGAGTATATCACCTCAAAGCCTGTTTATATTGTTCAAAAACCTGATTATAAAAGTACTACTGCAACCAGCTAAGAAGCCCCATCCTACCAATGATGCGAGGGCCAATCACCAGTATATCTCCAACCAACTGAAATAATGTTTCAGTTACCACACCTCACAAAATATTATCTCCAGGCTCCAGCCGACTCAAATGATGTTCATAGGTGACACCCTTTATCTGAACTGATTCGATCTCTCAACTTCACAAATCATATTTTAACAAAATGTTGGTTTGATTGGGGGCTTGAAATACAGGACTCCTGGTTTGATTGGGGACTTGAAATACAGGACTCCTCAGGCAATATCAAAAAGAGAATCCTAGACATTACCAAACCTACAACCTCAAGAGAGGAATACTAGTTTTAAATTAAATGGGAAAGTCATAGGGCTCACAACATTGAGTTACTTTGAGTAGTCACAAATACAATTCATCATCTTTTTTCTAGATGAATACAAGCACTATAACATTAGACAAAGGAGACAACCAGCACAAATTTTCTAAACTGAACTAGATCTGTAGTTGTTTGTTGGCATAGAATCCATAGAATGCTTGAGTAAATTTAAAGAGCTGAACACCAGATCAAAATTCAAAATCCAGTTTGAGTCCAACAGAAATAACCATACTCAGATAAAAAAGGTTAGAACTAATAGAAATGTACCATAGTTAAGACTGCATGCAGCTTGTTATCCTCCCAAGTTATTAAACAGAACACAGCATATTAGTCCAGTGCATTAAGAGAAACCAAGAAAATTCCAATCAAGGTACAAGATAAACCTGCAAGACGTTCCAAAATTTGGGCCTACATATACTCAAAGTGACTAAATCATCCAAAAAATGCCCTCAAGTTCATACTTCACACAAAGATTCTTGTATTATTGTTGGAGGAAGCTCTGCCAGAAAAATAGAGAGAGAAGGCAGCATAAGGTAAGGTCCTAATAGGCCAATACAGTGCCTCTCATATTTCCATCATCTTTTGTTCGTAATTGATCACTGTTGTGTACGGTTATCTTGAAATACCCATAAGCAACAAGAAAACTTGTACCAACCAAGATTCAAACCTACAATCTTAAACCATGTTCCATACAAAATTATCGACCTTTCCATCAGCAAACTACTTGGTGAACTGAAAATTGAATATATCCAAGATGCTGAACTTTATAAAAATAACCCTTCTAGGTAATCCCAAACACCAAAATCACCTTACAGTTTGAATTCATTCTAAGCAGTAAGCACACTTGATGAAAACATGGTAAAATGCATAGATCTCAACTTAGTTTTCCCTATGCCCTTGTTTCACATATTCCCTAATCACAACAATCAATCAAGCATAGCACACAAGAATCTTAATCTCCAACAAAATTACCTGATCAAGCATGTTCAACGTAAAATTAAAACACATAATTTGTCAAATAGTTTAGTTTAGACAACAGACGCATAACTGATTAAGCCATCTAAGGGCAGTAGGCATCAGACGCAGCAAACCAGCACATTATGACTCCGCCGCCGGCTGTGTGAGCCCGGACTTGGCAAGGAGCTTCCCCAGGGCCTCAGGGGAGCACACCTGGTACTGCACCTGCCCAGTGCCAGGCTGCAGGAACACCTCAGCGAGCTCCAGCTTCTCGGCAGTCAGGCTGGTCGAGTCCATGGTCTTGCTCAGGACCTTGAGAGCGAGGGCGACGGCCTCCTCGCGGGTCATGCCGTCGCGGTAGTCCTGCTTGAGCATGGATTGAGCGGCCTGGCTGCTGGCCCCAACGGCGGCGGCCTTCCACCCACCATAGTTCCCCGAGGGGTCGCTCATGTAGAGCTGGAATCCGTGGTTCTTGTCCCACCCGGCGAAGAGGAAGGAGACGCCGAAGGGGCGGAGGCCGCCGAACTGGGTGTAGCCCTGCTTGGTGTCGCAGAGGGACTGGACGAGCTGCTCGACGGGGATGGGCTCCTGGTAGGCGAGGGCGTAGCGCTGGGCATGGAGGCGGGCGGTGTTGAGGAGGATGTTGGCGTCGGACATGATCCCGGCGACGGCGCAGGCGAGGTGGGAGTCGATCTTGTACATCTTCTCGGCGGAGCGGGAGGTGTGGAGGAGCTTGGAGGTGACCTTCTTCTCGCCGACGAGGACCACGCCGTCGGCCGCCAGGACGCCGAGGGCAGAGCCGGCGTTACCGATCGCCTCCATCGCGTACTCCACCTGATACAGCCGGCCCTCCGGCGAGAAGATCGTGGTGCGGCTGTCGTAGCGGCGAGACATCGCGGCGCCGGCGAGAGATTGGGGTGTTCTTCTGTTAGATTGGGGATTCGGGGGAAAGTGGGGAGGTGACTCGGTGAGGTTCACAAGCGATCTACTTGTGTGTCCTACTTAAAAAAAAAGAGTTGATAAGCTATTATCAATATATTTTCTTATAAATTATTATTTAAATTTTTAACTATTAAATCAGAGATCTAATGATCGCAAAATTTTTCTCTAAAAAAATGCCCCTCTCTAAAAAAAAGAGTTGTTAGATCTCTGATTTGACGGTCAAAAATCTAAATGATTATTTAGAAGAAAACATCTAAGTAATGACTAATCACTCTCTAAAAAAATATTGATGGTAGTACCATTCTAAAAAGTATCTGTTAAAATTAAAAATAATTATCTATATAATGTCATCCACCTACCTCTCTCTCACGAAGCACACCTATCACCCTCACCCCCTTCTCATTTCATGTAGCCCTCCCTCACTTCCCTCCGTACCCTTAGTCCGCCGTCATAGACCTCACATGATCTCTCCCCTCTCTCATTGTCACAAGTAGTGCTCGGTGCTCTAGGGCTCCCTGCGCGTCGCCTCTTCCCCACACTCCACCTCCCCGTCCACTGCCTCAACTCCTACCCCTACCACCTTCTCCCTCTCCCCTGTCCCTTTCTCCTTCGTGCCTCCACGACAAGTGTGCATTGCACCGCTCCTCTGTGTCACCGTGAACTAGCAAGGTCATCAAATTCGATGAGGTGGATGCCAGATCTGGTTGTTGGAGGCAAGAACCATGCTGGCCCTCGCCGCTGCTTTTGTACCGCCGCGCCCGCAGAGTGCGCAACGGCCCGCATGATTGACATATCCTTGCATATCGTACTATGTCAGCGCGGAGAGAAATGGTGAAGGGGAAGGAAGAGAGACAGGAGAGGAGGAGAGTTTAAGGTCGTACAACGACCGTGAGGAGTGCTCGAATATCCCAATAGGGGTGGAGACGGAGAGCGACGCCGATTACCAACCGCTAATCCTTGCCAGATCCTAGTCGTAGGACCCATTCTTGGCTGCTTCTCCCAACCCCTGGTCCTGCCACTCCTCTGCACACGCCCTGCCTCACCCCTACTGTCGCCAACACCACTCCTCGCCCACCCCACCCCGTACCTACTGCCATTGGCTTGTCGCTCCTCACATCTACGCTCCTTCGCGACCACCAACCCGGACCCCTCTACTGTCACTGGCCTGGTACTCCTCGCCTCTACGACCCTCCACAACCAACAACCCCACCCCTACCATCACCTCTCGCATCACACCCCTCTACAACCACCATCTCCGCCCTACCTCTGGTCCTTGCATCTGCACCCCTCCGTGACCACCAACCCCGTCCCTACCGTCAGCCCTCGCATATGCGCCGCCGTTGCTGCCACCGCCCTATCCACTTCGTTCATCCGACAATGCCCGCAGCAACCATGACATTCATCATCCTCCACGATGTCATGCACTTGCCAACCGTCGAGAACACGGTGCTGTTGTCGTTAGCTCGCTTGCCAACCACCCAGATTGACTACACAACATGTTCCTTGCAAACCGTCTAATTTGAATGCACGACCTTTGTAGTCAAGGAACGAGTGTGCGCGCTCGGCAGTTGCCTCCTTCAGCATCACAAATTAGAGGTATAGCTCTTCGTGCACGTACTACTCCTTTTTCTTCCGCTTCTCCTTCTACTTATCTAGAGCTACCCTTCCCCGTCTCCTCCTGTTTCTACTTCCTTTCTCTATTGCACGAACAACCCTATTTAGGTTAGTTTAATTATGCCAACCCAGGATTGTCCTCGATTACTTCTTTCTGGTATTAACCAGTGCATTGTCGTTGCAAAAATTTAGGCATTTCATTGTAGCGTTGCCGATGGATCACACAATTAAGTGACTGGACTAGTGATGTTGGCTGTGCGCCAAAGGGCGTCATTTTAAAAGGTAATTAATCATTTTGAAATTACTGAGGAATATTATTATTTCCTGTGAAATAATACAATGCATGATAGATTAGGTTTTGATCTCTAGATACAAGAAGAAAGTTTCAGTTTGTAGCTTAGTGATTGTAGTATGAACATAATCATGCAGTCTATCTAGACGATAGAATAGCAACACAGTGTGTGTCGAATGTATCATTTTTTTCCATTTGCATAGTAAAGAAAATAAGTGCATATACGCATAGTAAAGAAAATAAGTGCATATACTAATTCTCCTTCTCCCTTGTTGTTCTTTGCAGCTACTCTCACTGTGTACTCTTCTATTTTGTCACTTCTGGGGCTGCTCACCATTTTTGCCATCTGAGGGTAAGCATCCATCTAATTCCACTCATCCCTCGATAATATAAGGAACAACTCTTCTTCCACTTCTCTCACTCCTCCATAAAAAGGACAAGGTAAATACTTCCATGGACATGGTTCTGAAATTAACTGGTTCTAAAATTAACTTGCTTTTGTTGCTCTTAGCTTGATTCTTTCAAAGCGAAGAAAGAGAAAAAAGAGTTAGCAAAGAGGAGAGGTGATCGTAGCAAGCTCCAAAGACCAACCAAAAGAGGTGCACTAATCATTTTCCTCCTATTTTTCTTTCAGTTTTTTGTATCAGAAGATACTTCTTTTATTCATACATATTGTTGAAATATAAGTGAATTGTCTATCTTACCTTATCAGCTTAAGTTTTTAGATGAACTGGCTAGTGCATGCAATTCAATATAGTAGCTAAGAGGTCTTGAGTTCGAGACCCAGTTAGCGCAATTAAAAAAAATTGCTGCCCACTTCTATTCCACGTTTTAGGCCTGAGAGAGCCTACACGTGAGGGAGAGTGTTGAAGTATAAGTGAATTACCCGTCTTTCCTCATCAGTTTAAACTTTTAGGTGAACTGGCTGGTGCATGCAACTCAATACATATCAATGTTTGTCTCTGAATTTATT
The DNA here is from genome assembly GCA_036346265.1 of Melocanna baccifera. NCBI lineage: Eukaryota > Viridiplantae > Streptophyta > Magnoliopsida > Poales > Poaceae > Melocanna > Melocanna baccifera. The sequence goes on along the minus strand of CM070691.1, from coordinate 2,082,119 downwards.
TAACAAATCATCTTCCTCCAATTTTACTTTCAATTTGTTGTGTCTAAAGCAGCTTCTTTTTGTCAAGTTCTCACATCCTCTTTATTCCAATGTCACCATAAAGGACCAAATAAATATGTCAAATCCTATAAAATAGTCAATAGTAAGGTTGGAATTTAAAGAAATAAAAAATAAACAATGTATGGATTGGTAGGCTCTGTCGTAGAAAATATTGGCATATCATATTACTAAAATGAGATGTTTGCATGTTTCAAATCCTATTAACTACTGATCATGGTTGGGTCGATCAATTTACTTGCTAGGTGGCTTCCTATTTTCCTATATTTCTTTATTTCACAATTATCTATCTATTAAGTTATGATTTCATCATCTTGATATGCATTACATGCACATTCAGATTGCGCTAACTTATGCTAGAACCTAAATGTAATGCATTGGAAATTAATTATTAAGATTTGGATCAAATAATTAATTATATAACTTTTTAACTATGAATTTGTTTAACTATCATAGATTATATATGAATTTTTAACTCTGAATTTGTTTAACATCTAAGTTTGTTTTCAAACTCTGCATACTGTTTGCATCATGAAGGGACTCTCTTTGAGGAGAAGTACGCCAGCAGCAATACGAGTCCTTTTGTCTACTGGCCATATTTTTTAGGAAATCATGAATCGATGAATTATGTATGTACTATTGCTCATTAGTGAATATAATATTGTGCCCAATTGCTTTTCATGTTTATTCCATGTTCTGCTGCAATGCAGCTATATCTTGTTTCAATACTAAGGAACCAAACTCTATGGATCTCAGAAAAGCGTCAAATAATTAGCTATATAGCCGTGTACTGAAAGAACCAGATATAAATAGATGGATTTATGCTGTCTTTTTCTTGATATCAAACTAATGTAAATTGGTACGCTCTAGGGAGATTGTTTTTCATGCATGCTGTTGACATATGGCAACTGGCAAGTAGTGTTGTACGATGTGAACATAAGGAACTTTATCATGCATGTTGTTGATCATTATGATGCACTTACTCGAATATTTGGACATTACCTAACGTAAGCAAGTCACTAAATCTTTTGACATCTCTTATATGTAATATACAACAAATTTATGATGTTTAACTTTTTTTTATCCATTTTGTAGAGTATGCTTATTTTGTCTTTACTTGATAATCTAGAGATGAGGATTAGTCTTACAGAAGGCTGTTGCATCAGTTTCATTTCTAAAATTCTGTTAATGTTTTGTTTAATGCATTATGTTGAATTTATCAGTTTGTTTGTTGTTATTTTACAAGATGGTCTGACAATTATTTATGTATTGAAGTATACTATGTAAAAATATTGTTTGTTACTATTTCTATACAGAATTATCGCATGTAATGCTTGATCTGTCATACTTCTCTAATGTGATGCTTGTAGATATGTGTGTGTGTCATCATCTTTTAATTGGTTGATTTGCTTTATGTGTTAAAGGGAAATGTTGTTATTTGTGTAAAGTTTGTGATTCTATTACAACGCACGGGCACCCTATTAGTGATGCAAGAAGAGAAAAAAACCTCATGCAGCCACGAGTTGGGTTTTATTTTAGTTTAGGGATGGAAACGAATTCTTTTCCTTTTTTTATAATAACGATGGAAAATAATTCTATCCAAATTGGACAGGGTGGAGAGGAAAATTATTAAAATTCCTTTTATGTTGGGTGTGAATTTATCTCAAATGTGGGTGTGAATTTATCTCAAATTCTAAAAACTCCGAGCTAAATATATAAGGGAAAAGAATCGTATTCCTGACAGGGCCTCTTTACTCTCTGAAAACTAAATTTCACAGATCTTAAAGCAATTAGTAGATAGTTGCAAATTAGGCACATCAAAAAGTATGTTTAGAAAATGTGACTTTTGTTTCTAGGGGAGCATTAAAGCACTTGTATTCTTAGTAGGTGAATGCAAAATAGGAGAACGAAAATGCTATTTTGCAGACCATGGAAACTTATCCTGTGGACGTCAACATCCATTGTCCATGTCGCCTCAAAAATAATCTCAACCGTCAGATGAAGACACGTGTGCGCTGAGTTGAAATTTTGTGGTCGAAAGTACGAAAAATCCACTTTCCAAAATATCGCAATTGAAAGCCCAAAGTCCAGATGGAAGTTTTCAAATTCTGGATGAAAGTCTGAAAATTTTCAGTTGGTACCACATGCAGAACATCAAGCATTAAAGATGTAATAGCCATCCAATAAGACTGTGACGATGGGGGGAAATGAGTTTTATTAATGAACACATAAACCGGCGTGCAACGTTTGTAGGAAATCTTGAGATAACTTCATTGGTAACAAAATTACAATCGATGGTTGAGAAACAAAACTGCGGACCTAAAGATCCTGACCACAAACAGAACTGTACATCAATGCTGTTGTTTTTCTCTTCACGTTATGCAGCACCTTTTCCTATACAGGTGTCCCAACCAGAATTTTCACCACATTTAGTACTGTTTGGTACTATAATTACAAAAATAATTGTATACGAGCGTATTGGCAAAAATGGCATTTTTGCCGTCCGGTGGACAGGTAATAACGCGTGGGGTGGACGCGTGGCGCCTGCCGTTCACCCATCGGATAGCAGGCCGCCTAACGCCCTGTGGCCAGACGGCAAGCGCATGTCACCTGGTGGTGAGACGGCAGGTGATTAGGCCGGCTAATTAGCAGTTCTAATCACCTACTATTTTTAAATTTTATTTAAAATTTGTGTGAATTTTGTAATATAGCAAATGAGCTCAAAAAATTACAAAAATTTATGTGTAGCCTCCGAACACAACATAGGTGACTGTATAATTTTTTTATAATTTTATCTACTGTGAATGTTGTTCAAAAATTTATATGATTTTGATATTCGTAAGGGCTATTATATATAGCAAACAAGCTCCAAAAATTACGAAATTTTATGTAAAGCTCCTGACACACTTGTAGTAATTGTATATATTTTTTAGAATTTTTATGTATTCCAAATTTGCTACATTAATTTATATTAATTTGATCGTGAATTTAGCAATGCTTATGCATCTATCTTTTTTTCCCGCTGCGTCCTTTAGACAATTGTCACTCTATGCTTGTTGTCCCCCCCCCCCTCACATGCTCTCTCATTTGCACTAATATCACTATATTGGTGCCGTCCCCCCTCGCCGGCTCTCTTGTTTGCACATTTATCAAAGTTACGACGTTGTCCCCCCTTCCTCATCTATACATTTGTCAGCATCACCATGTTGTCCCCCCAATCGCAAGCTATCGAGTCTGTCTGACATCGTAGTACTAGCCACCGATCATCCACAAGCTGTATTGATGAGGAGGTAACTTGCGTACAAACCTACGTTTTGTTTTCCTGTTAAGCTTTACGTTCTACTAACATCATCGCGTTCTCCCGCCGCAGGTCTGTCATCGAGATGCATCACTTTTGACCTTCGGACCACCAACACAAACTACCGCTCCACGTCATTCATCTTCGCTGCACATCTGAGAGGTATGAGATTCGCATTCTATATTCAGAATATTTATTGTGACTAACATTGTTTCATCTTGCAGCCTCCAATTCAACGTGGAGGTGACGTCGAGTCTACTGATGACGATACGGGTCTCTCGGATGCTTCGAGGGAGTGACACGCAACACTAGGGTTTGCAGCGTACGCAGGGCAGAGCTCAGCATTCACTCTATACCTAGGGTTTAGAGACTTCGGTAGGCAAAGCTCCTTTAGCTTCGCTGCACGTCATACGGTCAAGGCAAGGGCTCCTTCGCACCAAGAGGATTTCTAGAGTCCTTTGTTCACGATGTTATTATTGGTGGCTCGTAGTTTGGCATGACTTAGCTGGAAGACATCAACGATTACCTGATCCAGTCTGCTATACCTCGGCCTACTGGACCACCGTCGCCCACATAGCAAACGAAGCGGTCTCCATATATCCTCCAAACCGAGACACAACCTCTGAACCGGTTGACATACCCCACGGGACATGCTCGTGCTCAACGGAAGACAAAGGCACGCACGGGGAGGCAAACGCGGTGATATAGCAATGGCTCAGATGAGTGAACCATATCATATCATGTACAATGCGTTTTCTACTATTATATGTATTTGTAATGTATGATATTCTCAAAAAAAAAAAGTAGAGTCCTGTAAAACATGCAATCGCGTATCGCTAATTTCAAGATTAAATTAACATAAATTAACATGGTAAAATCGAAGCACATAAAATTTTCAAAAAAATTATACAATTACTACAAATGTATCGGGAGCTTTACATAAAATTTCATAATTTTTAGAGCTCATTTGCTATATGTAATAACTCCTACGAATATCAAAATCATACGAATTTTTGAGCAACATTTATAGTATATAAAATTACGAAAAAATTACACGGTCAACTACCTTTTGTCCAGAGGCTGCACATAAATTTTTGTAATATTTCGAGCTCATTTCTATATTAAAAAAATTCACACAAATTTTACACAAAATTAAAAAAATGGCAGGTGATTAGACCGGCTAACCAGCTGGTCTAATCACCTGCTGTCTCACCACCGGGCGGCAGGCCCCCTGCCATCCGCCCACGGGACGTTAAGGCCATGCGTCCGCCCCACCGCGTTGCCGCTCGTCCACCGGACGGCGGAAAGGTTATTTTTGCTAATACACTTCCTATACGTCTATTTTTGTAAATACAATGCCAAACAGTGCTAGATGTGGTGAAAATTCTCCCAACCAAGCTCAATGAACATACAATACAGTATACAGAGGATCATTCACATGCTAAGAAAGCAGGCGAACAACCGGCTATACACATTTGATTTGGACACCTCATGTCTTTGGATGCTTCACAAGTGAAACCCATTTCCACCAGAGGTAAACGACGGATGAAGAAACCACTGCAGCAGCTACACAAAGGCCTGCAATGCCTGCAACCACTCCTCTTCGCTTTTCATCCTGTCGTGCTGAATGTGGAGCCGGTGGGGGGCTGTTGTTCGAGTCTTGGGGGCGGAAAACTGCGAAAATTGAGCATTTCCTTATCAGCCAATGCTTTTCCCGTAAACAGAGAAATATATCAACAAAGGGCAGTGTTTGTACTGCAATTACCTCTTATTGCTGACACCAGAGGCCCATAAGCTCCTTCATACGGAATACAACATGTGCCTCGTCCATTCCAATACAGATGTATTTTGAGTATCGAGTTGTCCACGGTCACTTCATGAGTTATGTTAGTGGCTTTTCTGGAACCCCCCGCTTCCTTAATAATGTCAAAACCTGTCCTGATATTCTGATCCTGCAGTTAATCAGAGAATTCCCTTTGGCTCACATGGACTGGATGTGTTAAAATATTTGTTTGCTCTATGGTTTTTCACTTTTAGAGAGAGAAATCAAACCTGAATATCAATGTTGAATAAACGCCTTCCAGGTACTGAACTTTCTATAACTATCTCTGCGAAGAAGAGTTGAGCTGTATATATCCCATTAGCCAAACCAACCACATAGTACCACAAAGAACCTGTTGATGTTCTTGCTGTTTCGTAGAGCTCAGGCATGTGTGTTCCCTGAATAGCTTGACTTGTATTTACAATACCAGGAGAGGTATTAAAAGGATCAGAACCCACATGACTAACTACGCATTGACTGTCAGTATTAACATGAAAACCTGCTGCTCCAAGATCAGTGTAGTCGTCGTAGAACTTAATTGGCAATGGATCTGAAATAACATTTTGCTTGCCACCACAGTTTACAGCAAAGGAAGTAATAGGATCTGCATTATGATCAGACGATGAGGAAGAGACAAAGTTCATGCACAACATGTTAGGTCCTGAATAAACTGACAAGATCTAAGTACAACTTTAGAAGTATTAACAAGTCTTTAATAACCCTACAGAACAAAACAATATGTACACCAAAATAGTAATTGTATCATTGTTAATATATGATCAATTAAATACTAGCCATCTCGTAGCAAAGACAGGCGTTTTCAAATATCAAACAGTAAATACTTCTCAAAACTTACCAGTGGAATATTTTCCATTGCATTCTTTCATGTGGAGACAGTTGAGTAGAGTAAGGTTTTCACTGCATGATAATACAACAGAGTGAGAAATATGAACCACGCTATTTCAAAATAACCCAAAGATTTTACTGCAAACTAGAAGGGCAAGCTCATGATTTGTATTGTTTATAGAAGTACCAAAAGGCCACCATCAATACTAACACTTCTTTTTTCCACGTTGTCCTTGCTGAAAATTTCATAAACTTTCCTATTGTTCTATCCCAGGTTGTTCTCTAAAATGCAACGATAGGCCAAATTTTGTAACAATTTTCTAATGCATATATAGGCCTGGTGAGTTGCAATGAAGGAAAACTTGCAAGCACTTTGATCTCCTCTTTCATGGTGTTTCAATTCTCCAACATATTTGATTACTTTTCTAAAGTGTATCAAGAGAAAAGAGCAGTTACAGGAGCGGAATGGTTGAGTTATTAATTGTTCTTGGTGCTGAAAGAAAGGGCATGCTGAACAGCATAGATTAGATATAAAAAAGTAAATGCTTTTTGATCAGCAGTGTTAGAGAAGCTCTAATCATTAACAAATATGTCCACCTCAGTATTGAAAGAAAAAAAAGGCAGCAAGGGAAGTCTCATCGTGAAGATTGCCCAATAATAATATTTTAAAACAAAAAAATAAAACTGCATATGTTACTTTGCAAAACAATAACAATAAACTTGTTTGATCAACAATATCAAAGCATGCCCACTAAATTGATTATTTAAAATGATGATTACCTGTTAGCTGTACTGGCTGCATCAATTGAAGTTCCAATATAATTTCTATGCAGAACAACATGTTTGCAAAAGAATAAAGTAAGGTTGTCAGAATTAATTTAAGTATTAACATTAATACTTAATATAACGAGTAAAAGTAAGAATTACATACATTGACCACTTCTGATCAGGACGATTTTTAGGAAGGCTTCCATTAACAAAATGATTATAGGAAACATCCCTGGAGTGTTTATACAAAATTCAGAAGAGTTAGACATGTTTAAGATCAGGCTGCATTGCGGAAAAAGATCAATCCCATAGAGAGAAAATATATAAGTACATCTTAAAAAGGCAGAGAATTCTAGGCACATCCTGAAGAATTAGAATCATAGAATATGCCACAACAGAGAGGGAAAAAATAGTAGAACTGCAATGCCCCGGCCAAGATTTTGGAACATATTGTGGTTAAGTAAACTCTTGGGTCTTTCATGTAATGTTAGTCTTATACCATGTTAAGTTGCTAACACAAATCTAATTCCTATTGATCTGAATAAATATCTTCCCAATCTCCTTGTTGGATTCCACCACAGCCAGTTCTTTCTATTTTCTAGAGGCCACTTCAGATCCAATGATTCCAACTTCCTATGTTTGATATATGCCTGTACCTCAACTGTTTTATCAAAATTGTTTTAGCTGGATTCAATTCCAAGTTTGATCTGATCTAAGTACAGAATTCAGGACACGCACCCCTATGCTATCTATAGCCTACAGGCTACAGGTGATATATGCCATACTACAACATGAGGACAGTCAATATGAGTTGATGCGACACACCATTGTTATGTCTGCAGCCCAGAAAAAGTTGCTATTCATATGAATATAATGAATGTCCTATGTTGTGCAAAAGTGGATGTACATGGTAATGATACAGAAGATGTTTATATAAAAAAATTATCTGAGTTTCTGTTGTGATACGGGTCCGAGGACCGAAGGTAGGACACTCGCCCTTGATCGGCCAGCCATGCCGCCACCAAGACTCAAAAGGCCTGTTGAAGAACAGAGGAAGACTAGAGAACTTTTTTTTTCTCGAACACGCAGGAGAACTGCACATCATTATATTAAGAAGAAGAAAAACGAGTCTAGACAACTCGAACAACCCCTAGAGGGGGAACAACAACCAAAAGGTCATCAATGCCAAATCCTACGGAGCCCTTTGGCTCCCGCCATACACCACAAACTAGCCTCATCTCTAATATCCCGTAAGATAGCATTATGATTAGGTGAAGCTTCCTAAAAAATACAACTATTTCTATGCTTTCAAATCCACCATACCACCAACACGACCAAAGAGTTGAAACCCTTGTGAATAGCCTAGGGAACCCTCTGCAAAGCTTGACGCCACCATTCTGTAAAAATATAGTCATCCCAACCCTGAGCTAAATGATGCAGCCCAGTCAGAGATAACACTAAAAACTACACACTTCTTGCAAACACACCAGTGAGCAAGTTCTGCACATTCTCCTCCTCCTGGTAACACAGTGGGCAATGTTCTGGGTGATCTAGTCTGCGACAGGCCAAACGATCAGCTGTCCAGCAACGATTTAGTGAGACCAACCAAACAAAGAATTTGTATCGAGGTGGAGCCCAGGTTTTCCATATTGCCTTCCATGGCTCAAACTGCACAGACCCTTCTAGAAAACGGCGGTAGGCAGATTTTGTTGAGTATTCATCAGATGGAGATAGTGTCCATATATGCTGATCCTCCATTTCAGGAGTGAGAACAACCCCGGTTAAGAGGTCCCAAAGATGGAGATATTCTAATAATGCCTCACTTGGCAACCCGCCTCTAATGTCACGAATCCAAGTGCCATCTGCTAGCACCTCCTGCACTGTTCTTCGATTAGCAATTCTTGTTGGCACATGTAGACAAAGAGCAGGTGCAAGGGCAAGTAAGGATTTTCCATGCAGCCAATTGTCACTCCAAAAAAAGTGTTCTACTGCCGTCCCCCACAATAAATGAGATTGAGATAGAGAACATAGCCAATGAATTTGGATGCACTTGGATATCAAGGCCAGCCCAAGACCGGTCAGGTTGAGTCTTTATAAGCCACACCCACCTCATTCACAATGCCCATCCAAGCACCTCTAAATCAAGAATTCCCAAACCTCCTAGATCAATTGGCCTCTTGACCCGATCCCAAGCAACAAGACAATGGCCTCCATTTACATCTTTGCGACCTTTCCAAAGAAAATCACTCCTTATCTTGTCAATTGCTTTAATAACCCACTTAGGAAAGTCTAATGCTATGAGCTGATAGATAGGAATAGCCGTAAGAACTGCACGAACGAGAGTGACCCTCCCAGCCGGATGCATCATGGCTGCCTTCCAACCAGGTAACTTATCAGCAATCTTGTCAATTATTGCAAAAAAAAGTCAGCCTTAGAAAGTTTTTTGGTAGACAAAGGAAGTCCAAGATACTTGCAAGGGAACTCTTGCACCTTGCATAGAAAAGAGGTTTGCACAACTTCAATATCCTGATCATGGCATTGGATCAGGCTCACAGAGCATTTAGAGATGTTAGTGACCAACCCTGATGCCTCACCAAAGACCCGCAGAATCTCCTTGATCAATGCCAAATCATCCAAACAAGGTCTTAAGAAGAGGATTACATCGTCAGCATATAGAGAGACTCGCTGACTAGAACCCCACGAGAGTAAGGGCTGCAATAATCCATTGTCACTTGCTTTATTGATCAGAGCATTAAGCACATCCATAACTATAATGAAAAGCATTGGAGATAGATGGTCTCCTTGTCGCAGTCCCTGTTGATGATGAATCAGATCTCCTGGCACCCCATTACTAAAACTTGAGTTGTGGAAGAACTCAACAGCTTAGATAATAGATTGCACCAAACTGGATCAAAACCTAAATATCTCAAAACCTGCAGCAAGAAAGCCAAACACACCGAATCGAAAGCCTTTGATATGTCTAATTTGAGGAGAATTCTAGATTCTTTTTGTCTGTGCAGCAGCTTGACTGTTTGCTGCACCAAAATAAAATTGTCATGGATGCATCTTCCTTTAACAAATGCACTTTGGTTGAGGGACACCAAATCCTTGAGTTTAGGAGCCAACCTGTTGGCTAATAATTTAGTGACAAGTTTAGCAAAACTGTTCACTAGGCTTATAAGACAGTAATCCTAGATTTCCATAGCATCAGGTGTGTTGGGCATATCAAAGGCTTTATTTCATTGCTTGATCCAAACAATTACATCGCATATACTTTTATAGGACCAGTCTAACTTGACCCCTCAGGCAACTACTACATAATACAAACTTAACTTTTCCAATCTTTTCTTCTGGCCGAATCTCCTGCTGCTGATCTGATCTAATTGATGACCACGTATATAGTAATGTATATCCTAAAGAGATACTTGTCCAACTACTAATGCATCATTGCATCCTTCCAACTAACATATCTCTTAATCAAACTCCTACTTGCCTTCCTGACGTGCTGCCCACAAGACCAATGCTGCACCGACACAGCACCTGCAAGGTACTGTTCATGTGTTCATATGCTACAGTACCACACGACCGCACTGCTCAGGTGCTACAGTACCATGCGCATCACTGTTAATGCGCTGCGCATCTGCTAAACTTGGTCCATGACAGTTTCATGTAAAAGCCATTAGAAAGGTATGTTGTCTTAAGGGGCCTTGTAGAAACTAAAATAGCACCCTCAAGCTTAGTTTAACAGGTTTGGTAAGTGATGGCCCAAGTGGCATCTTGGATTCGAGTGCAAACAATACTCTTCATCAACGTAATGCTGTAATGGCCAGGTGATCGATCTTGGTTTTTGTCAATATTATTCGAACTGATAACATACACTTCAATGGTGTACCTGAAGCTAATTGAAAAGCCACTGTTAATGTGCTAAAATTGATCAGCACTATATCTGAGAAAAACTGACCAATAGAGTCAAAACTAATTAGACTTTTGTCAGAACTTAGATCCTCCAAATAGCTTGCTAATGCACTGAATCAAGTTATTTATCGCTCTCTTTCTTTCATTAGTCTGAAAAACAGATATATAACATATATGATCCTTGACTGTGAGTTTAGAATATTGCAAACAGTACAGGTTACATCAACCAGTGCAAAAGCAAAAGAAATGAACGATACAGACTTACAAAGCAAGTGATGACTGAACGATTTCAGACACAGGTCCACTGAGGTTGTTTTCACCTACATATCTAAGAATGAAAATTCATTAGCAAAGTGAAACAAAAAAGTGATAAAATCACATAAAAATATCATGGAATTTGAAGTTAAATGTACAAGAACAAAAAGATTACAAATGAAGTGTTAACAGATTAACTGCATTGTATAGCTTAGCTAGACATTCTTATGAGTTCACCATCATGCAAGGAAAAATTGGCCTTTTGTACACCATTTACCGTTGAAAGTGGCACAGAACATTAGTGCTATGTCTTTCCGGTGGCAAATACAACAATAGGCAAACTCGAATGGCAGATCAAACATACTGCAAGTCCCCAGGGCCATATACATTTTTTCCCCTAAAACTTAAAACTGTGTCTAAGGCCTTTAGTTCAGTGTCTCTAATTTCAAACTGTGTGCATAAATAAGAGCTTGTCAACTGACTCTATGGCCTTAGGAGACAAAACATACTTTGTATGCACATTTTCTAAAGTATAAATGGTTAATTGCAATTTTCGAAAGTGCAGATGGGAGTCTACCATAATTCTCATTGGTAAAAATTTAGAGATACAGAATGGTTAGTGTTGAAGTATAAGTGAATTGCCCATCTTTCCTCATCAACTTAAGCTTTTGGGTGAACTGGTTGGTGCATGCAACTCAATATGGTATCAGAGCCAAGAGGTCTTGAGTTCGAGACCCGGTTGACGCAATTAAAAAAAATAATTGCAGTCCACTTCTATTCCACGTCTTAGACCTAAGAGAGCCTACACGTGAGGGGGAGTGTTGAAGTATAAGTGAATTGCCCATCTTTCCTCATCAGCTTAAGCTTTTGGGTGAACTGGTTGGTGCATGCAACTCAATAGTTAGGGACCTTAGGGTTCATAGTTTCACACTTCACAACCAGTTAGCAACAGTACTTGTCCAGAGCCAACCAGTTTAAAACTTAAACAAGAGGAGAAATCACCTTTTGCAAGAACTCGACCAAGTCAAGGACCTGCTGATTTCAGTTCTTTTTCTTTGCCTTTTGTAAACATTGCTAAGAAAAATGTTAGGTGAGATGTTTAAAGTTTCAGCTCATCCAAGTCTAGTGTAAACAAATGATAATACACCCAAATTCATTTAAATCACCCTATGCCAATATTGATTAATTATCACCAGTAGACATAACCCTTAACAGTAATTAGAATCTTTCAATAATTAAATCAATTCACTTGAAGATCTCTTCTTATCACTTGACCTGTAAGTTACATGACAATTTTTCCTCAAGTGAATCAGATATCAAAATATTTATGCCAAGCCAAACAAGGAGACAGGTAAAACCTGGCACAAATCCAAGCCAGTAATGCCTAGAAATGGAGGAGATTGAAATGGCAAAGGTGCAAGACATATCTTGGGTAGATACAGATATAACAATATGATAGTTTAAAGGTGACACATATGGCCTACAGATGAAATTGCAATACCAAACCTCAATCTACAGAAAAAGAATGAAAACTATATGCCTTGGAGGAAATTAAAGCTATTGGATTAAATGCATTGTTCCCCTACGCAGCTTGGTCAACATGCACAAGGTTGTCTAAACTTGAAATCAGTACCAATTTTGTTACACCCCTAATACAATTTGTTATTGAAGATGCCATGTCACTCAAGGATTGTAACTCCCAACTTACAGGTAGCTTGAGTTGCTATACGAACTCAATAGTTGTTGTATTGGGCCTGATAAGTTGTTCGATCTCAAATCTCTGCAAAGATTATAATGCATCATGCACTATCAAATTAATGATAACAATGAAATACCAACAGAATAAAAATTTTTATTTTAACATTTATGTATTGCACTTTTTCAACAATAAGGAAACTATGTATTTCTTGGCATAGCTTCCATTGACAAAATATTATAGCAAAGCTAACAACACAATAAGATAGTCGTGACTCGTGACTGTATGGTACATTGAACATTTTAGCACTGGTCAAATCCCAGGTCTTCCTTTCTTTGAGAAAAAAAACATTTATTCAAAAGTATTTACAATTTTAAATTGAAGAAACATTCAATAGTGTCCACTTTAAATTTTCCAGGTAACCTAACCACTACCATTAGAAGGCTAGAAGCTATGAAAGAGAGAGCTATATTGTAATGAACCTTAGTTCATCGGGGTAAATACCGTATAGAAGATGGCCGGGACGGCACGGCTGAAGGAAAGAGGCTTTAGGAGAAAGGGGAGATCATAGACTAGGGAGAAGAACTTGAGAGAGACTAGAATAACTTTCTTATGATTGCTTAATAAAAATAAGTACACTCCTATCCTTGTATAAATTGGATAGCTTGATCCCTAAAGAACTTACTTCTAATATTATGGAAATAGATTATCCTAACAAATATAATCTTATCTATAAGGCAACTAATCTAATCAAATCAGAAAAACTAATTAAACCAAATCGGTGCTACGTGTAAACAGTAACCGCGCACATGACATCTTCTCCCTCCCTTCGCGACAGATCTTCCTCGAGCTGTAGTGGTGGCCATGGTTGCAAGCCATGGTAGCCCCACTTCAGTGAGTAACTGTGATGCCTCACGTGAGAGATGCACAGTATGTTGATGAAGACTTGAGGTAGAACAGCGCTAAGTGAAGGAGGGCACCGGTTAGGGGAAAGAACAGATCTAGAGTAGTGATATGAACCGGGTTTGATCTCAGGTGATAGCAAGGGTGTGGCTGGTGGTGAGGAAGAAGATACTAACGCCTAGGAGGCGCCGTGGTAGCCGCCTGGCAGACGGACGGTAAAAACAGGATAGGGAAGGAAGAAGAGGCAGGAGATAAGGTAATTCTTGCTTGCTTCTTTAATTATTCTAGCTGGCGTCTAATAATCTGAGAACCTTGCCTAACAAACTCAATCCAAATCATAACTAATGCGGAAAGCAATCGGAAATAAAGGAAACTAACAAATTATGCAAATAGAAACTAATATAGCGATAAGGACACATCTGTGCATGTACTATTCAGCGTCCGGCACGCCTGGCGTGCTGGCCTCTAGTTGCGCCGCGGCTAGCCCAACATCCCAACCTTCCAACTGGATAGCTCCCTGTGGTGCACGGCGCTGGTAGACCCACCCAAAGCGTTTAGTAAGCGAGTCCACAACATTTCTCCCCACCTAGAGAAACAGCTTGTCCTCGAGCTGTACGGAAGGATGAGCCACTTGGAAATCGGTTAGACTCTCCAAGGTCGCCTCAGATGGTTGGAGACACCTCCACCAGACCAGGACTTCCCATGAGCCGTGACGTAGGCGAGCGCAAAGGACCTGGTCAAGCTAAAGAACCACCTTTCCATGTAACATTGGTAGTAGGGCTGGTGGAGCCGAGGGAGCCAGGCCATGGTAACGCTACAAAAGCACCATGTGAAAGACGTCATGCAGACAAGCCCCATCCGGAAGACGGAGCTGGTACGCCACCTTGCCCACGCGACGGACAATCTGATAAGGCCCAAAGTAGCAAGGCGCTAGCTTCATCTGCGAGCGCACCGCCAGGGATGAAGCCGAATAGTGTTGAAGCCGCAGCCACACCCATTCGCTTAGGGCAAAGGTCACATCCCGGTGATGGCCATCCTGGTGTTGCTTCATGGTCTGTTGAGCGTGCAGCAGACGCTGGATGTCCTTCAAGAACCCATCGCGGTCTTGCAGAGCAGTGTCAACGGCCTCCACTTTGGCCTGGCCCGGTTTATACGACCGCAAGGAGGGGGGCTGTCGGCTATAAACCACCTTGAATGGAGTGGCCCGAAGGGATGTTTAGAAGGAAGTGTTGTGGCAGTATCGGCCCACGACAGGTGTTGGACCCAATCCCGAGGACGATCCCCCGAGAGGCATCGGAGGTACATGGTGATGATGCGATTCACCATTCCCATCTGGCCGTCTGACTGGGGGCGAAAGGTGGAGGTGAAATTCAATTTGACCCCCGAAAGGCGAAACAATTCCCGCCAAAAGTTGCTGGTGAAAATGGCATCGCGGTCGCTGACAATAGAAGCCGGCAACCCATGAAGACGAACAATTTCCCTGAAGAAGACTCCCGTGACAGAACTTGCTGTGTAGGGGTGCACGAGGGTGATGAAGTGCACATACTTGGAGAAGCGTTCCACGACGAAGAGGATGACCGACTTCCCATGGACTTTCGACAAGCCGTCAACGAAGTCCATGGAGATATCCGTCCAGATTTGGCTCGGTACCGGAAGTTGTTGAAGAAGTCCAGTCGGGTGTAAGTGCCCTGTCTTGTTATGCTGGCACGTGATGCAACTCCGCACCCAATCCGCCACCAAGGCGCGATCCCCCGGAATGTAGAAGTTGGTACGCAGATGGTGGGGGGTCTTCTGCGTGCCTTCGTGCCCCAAGTCGTGGATTGCCCCTATGATGGCCGGCACAAGTGAGCAGTCTGCCAGTAAGAAGATGCGGCCCTTGTGTGTGAGGAGACCATCCACCATAGCCCACGGCTGCTAAAGAATCCCGGCTGCAATGTGTTGGCAGTAATCTTGAAGGAGTGTGTTGGTGGTGACCTCTCGCCGGACATCATCAAATAGGCTCAAGTGCGGTAGCGAAAAGGCCATGGCTGCTTCCTTGTCGCGGCGTGAGAGCGCATCAACGACCTTGTTGAGATGGCCTGAACGAAAATCAACCACAAAATCATAACCCAAAAGTTTACTCACCCAATGATGTTGGGGTAATTGTGGAGAGGCACTGATCCAACAAGAACTTCAAGCTGTAGTGATCAGTGCACACGATAAACGGCCACCCCCAAAGATACACGCGCCAATGGCAAACCGCCTTGACGAGACCGATGAGCTCCCTCTCATAAGATGCCAACTTGGCATGCCGTGGGGCAATGGGACGGCTAAAGAATGACAAGGGATGGTCACCCTAATGAAGAACCACACCGAAGCCCAACCGAAGGCGTCGCAGTCCATGGTGAAGGGCTTCGTAAAGTCAGGCAACTGTAACACCAGAGCCGTGGCCAGCGCGTCGTTGAGAGCAGCGAAGGCCGTTGCTGCCCCTTCGGACCATGCAAAGCTCTCCTGTTTGAGAAGACTCGTCAAGGGGGCCGCCAACGTCCCATAGTCTTTGACGAACTTGCGGTAGTAGCCGACAAGACCTAGGAAGCCCCGTAGAGCCCGGAGAGAGCGGGGTGCGGGCTAGTCCTTGATCGCGCAAACCTTGTCGTCGTCCATGGCCACCTCTTGCGCGGAAACCACGTGGCCCAAGTAGGCAACTTCGCGGTGACCGAAGAAACATTTGCTCTCCTTAAGAAAGAGCCGATGGTCATGGAGAATGTGCAGCACCAAGCGCAAATGCCACAGGTGATCCACCCATGTCCTGCTATAGATAAGAATATCATCAAAGAAAACTAAGACAAATTGGCACAGGAATGGACGCAAGATGCTGTTCATGAGGGCCTGGAAGGTCGCCAGGGCGTTAGTCAAGTGACCGAATGGCATGATTAAGAACTCAAAAAGGCCCTCATGAGTATGGAAGGCCGTTTTGCGGACATCGTCTGGGTGCATGCGGACATGATGGTACTCAAAGCGGAGGTCGAGCTTGGAGAAGAATTGTGCACCGTGGAGTTCATCCAATAGCTCATCCACCAATGGGATAGGGGACTTATCCTTAACCGTCTTGGCGTTGAGGGCTCGGTAGTCGACGCAAAACCTCCATGAACCATCCTGTTTTTTTACGAGTATCACAGGGGAGAACTCAGAGGAGCTCTTGCGAATAATCCCCTGAGACTCCATACCACGGCATTGGGCCTCCAGTTCGGCCTTCTATGTGACCGCATAGCAGTACGGCCGGACCACCACCGGAGGTATGCTCGGTAAAAGGTGGATGCGGTGATCACATGCCCTCGGCGGTGGCAGCCCCTGGGGTTCCGAAAAAAGGTGTCTGAACTCTGCAAGGAGGGACTGCAACAAGACCTCTCCTTCACAAAGCTGCGCCCAGGCTGATGACGGTCTAGATACACCTGTCCAACAGACATGTCAAGCCAAAAGGACATTAGCATGGTGGAGAAATCCCATGTAATGGGCCCCAAGGTACGAAGCCATTGGACGCATAAGATGACGTCGAAACCGCCTATGGGAAGTCCATAGCAGTCGATGTTGAAGTGCTCCGCTTCAATCTGCAGCGGGACATCGCATGCAAAGCCAACGCTGGGTACACGGTCCCCGTTGGCGACTACAACCAGAGATCAGGACGCGGCACCAAGTGAAGACCGGCTGCTTGCGCCACCTCTGCTCGCACGAAATTATGAGTGGAGCCGAAGTCCACCAACACAACACAGTCCACAGAGCCGAGCCGAATCCACAGCTACATAGTATTCGTAGTGCAGATTCCAGCTAGAGCATAAAGTGATATGCCCGGAGTGTCATCGGTCTTAGCTGCCTCGACCGAGTCACTGTCGTCACCGTCGTCCAGCATGAAGTCGATGAAGAAGAGACGCTTGCACTTATGGCCTCGGTGGAAGGGCTCGTCACAGTTGAAGCATAAGCCCTTCTTGTGGCATTCATCTATCTCTGTACCCAAAAGAAACTTGAACGGCCCCTGCCCCGACTGGACCAGTGAAGGGAGCGAGTCTGAGGGTGGCTGGCCGGGAGGACGTTGCTTGAAAGGCGAACGTGAGAACCGCGACTGCGAGTGCGACGATGCCACCTGAGCCCGAAGTTCATAGGAGCGGGCCAAACTCATGGCCACCTGAAGGTCTTCCGGCTGATGAAGCTCAATGTCAGTGCGGAGAAGATCAGACAATCCTGACGTGAAGAGTTGGACCTGCTGACGAGCCGTCAATGGGTCCGCACGACACAGGAGCGCCAGAAACTTGCCCTGGTACTCGGCAATGGTATCTATGAGGCGCAGCCGAGCGAGCTCCTCAAGGGCGTTGTTGCGGATCAGAGGCCTAAAATGGAGGTGACAAAGCTCAGTAAAGCACTGCCATGTCGAAGTGCCCACTTCGCATTGAAGCTGAATGTACCACTGTTGTGCGGTACCCGTCATGGGATATGACGCTAACCACACCTTCTAGCTTTCATCTGTCCGTTGACCCCAAAAGAATTGCTCGCAAAGGGTCAACCTAACCAAGGGATCGTCTTTGCCATCGTAGGTCAGGAAGTCTAGCTTGTGGAATCTACATGCGACTGGTTGATGAATTTCTGGTGATTGGAAGGAGGTGATGGGTGGGGTTGGGTGGGAGATGGGTCGGTTGAAAGTGTGTGGCGGCATGGATGGAGATGGATCCAATGGCAAGTGCGGAGGGAGCATGGTGGTGGACACTGGAGTTGGCAGGATGTCGTTTCCCCCTGCTGCAACCGATGAAGAAGATTGCATCCATGGTCTGCTGTCGTTGGCGGATAGCAATTCTATGGCCTGAAGGCGGATTGCCAGGGAGGCCAACTGCTCTAAAATCTTGTCAAACTGAATCTCCATGAAGGTCTTCAGATCATCTTCGCTGGCTGGTTGCGCCTCGGAAGACATGGTTGTCGGCTCTAATACCAAGTTGATATTAACCAGGTTTGATCTCAGATGATAGCGCAAGTGTGGCTGGTGGTGAGGAAGAAGATATGAATGCATGGGAGGCGCCATGGTAGCCGCCTGGCAGACGGACAGGAAAAATAGGACGGGGAAGGAAGAAGAGGCAGGAGATAAGATAATTCTTGCTTGCTTCTTTAATTATTCTGGCTAGCCTCTTATAACCCGAGAGCCTTGCCTAACAAACTCAATCCAAATCGTAACTAATGTGGAAAGCAATTGGAAATCAAGGAAGCTAACAAATCATGCAAATGGAAACTAATATGGCGATAAGGACACAAATTTGTGCCTGTACTATTCAACGCCCAGCGCGCTGGCCTCTGGTTGCACCACGGCTAGCCCGGCGTCTCGACCTTCCGACTGGAGAGCTCCCTATGGTGCACGGCGTTGGTAGACCCGCCCAAAGCGTTTAGTAAGCGAGTACACAACAAGTAGCAAGTCTAAGGGAGAGACCAGAGTTAGGAATCAGAGACTTGATAATACTTCTTCGTTATTCATTGCTTGATGATAATGGACACATGTTGTCCCTTTTATACGGATAACTTGACTTGACCCCTAAGGAACTTATCTCTAATATTATGGAAATATATTATCCTAACAAATCTAATCTTATCTATATGGAAACTAATCAAATCAAATCGGGAAAACTAATCCAACCAAATCGATGTTGCTCGTGAACAGGATTTGCGCACTATTCATGTGAACAAAGAATGCACGGTGTTCGCGCGAATAAAGACCATCACAAGCATAACAACTTCTCCTCCTTCGTGATACTCGTCCTCGAGTCAGAGTGACGCCATGGTTGCAAGCCTTGATAGCCCCCCTTCGGTAAGCAATTGCAATGCCTTGCATGGGAACTTGGGATGGTGTTGACAATGGTTGATGGCGAAGGTGTGAGGGCCTTAATGATGCCCGATGTTGAGGAAGTTGCCAGCGATGAGGGTAGCCAATGTGGAATAGCAGTGCCGTGCTTCATGGTAAGCAGAAGTCGCGAGAAGGGATCGACTACTCTGATACCAATTATCATGACCGTTAGTTCATAACAGGATAAACATCAGTCGGAGGAAGGTCGGACAATGACGACTTGAAATAAAACGGCGCTAGGTGAAGGAGGGCACCGATTAGGGGAAGGAATGGATCTAAAGTAGTCGGTCCGTTTAGGGGAGAGACCAGAGCTAAGAATTTAGGGCTTGGAAATACTTTTTTATTATTCATTGCTTGATGATAATGGATACATGCTATCCCTTTTATAGAGATAACTCGACTTGACCCATAAGGAACTTATCTATAATATTATGGAAATAAATTATCTTAACAAATCTAATCTTATCTATAAGAAAACTAATTCAATCAAATCGGAAAAATTAATCCAACCAAATCGGTGCTGCGCGTGAACAGGTGCCGCACACGGTCCATGTGAACAGTAACAATGCACTGTTCATATGAATAGTACCGCTGCGCATAACATATACATAATGTTTATAGTATTTTATTTTTGAAACTAATAGCCTATTGATGCTTGATAATTGACTATAGATATCCTATAAAGGCATGCTAAAAAACTATTCACAACTACAATAATATTAAGGACAATAGCATCCTATTATAGGACAACTGTGTAAGATCATCCCAAAACACGAAGTTATATTACTATTGAGCATAACTAAACAAGAGCATTCTCTTAAAGCAAAAGTTTTAGAAAACCCACAGGTATGTTAGCTTGGTCAAATTTGGGAGAGGACTAGAAGGCTTTCTGGTGATTCGACATTTTCTCAGTGATCTGCTTAACAAAAAGAAAGTATGTATAAGTAATTGTGTTAATCATGAAACCAATGTATAGTTCAGTATGGTAGTTGCAGACGTACAACGTTGAGAGATTTGCCGAATCTGCTATGAATTCAAAAGAAGAATTGTCACCATCAAGATCACCTATCATCCTGTAAGGAAATTCGTATTAAAGGTAACATTATAAAAGCACTTATTAATATGAAAATCAGATTGGTATAGCTTCTAACGAATCGTAGCTGGGTTGTCGCAAATATGGTGGATAAGAACTTTTAAGGGCAATGCTATTCAATAAAAGGAACCATTAGAGTGACTTACAGATTTTTTAAATTGATCAAATTAGAGAATTGTTTTGGAATAGGACCTTGAAGTTTCATCCCATAAATTCTCCTAGCAAGACATAACATTAGCTCTCCAAGATTGGAAAGGAAGGAGCCGTACCTAATAAAAAAAACCAGGTGCTTATGCGTACAAGTCTGTGAGGTTGGTAAAGTTTGCAATAAATTCTGGAACTTTCCCTTCAATGTGATTATCAAACATCCACCTGCATAAGCACTTACAAGAGTAGTTAATCTTTCTATTCCATCAAGACACTATTTAATCTGTTTCTGTCCAAATTGACTCCGCTTGTTATGTAGACAGCATCAAAATAAAATTGTTTTTTATTTACCATATGAGAAATTTAATCAAAATGAGGTACACTTACAGGGATTGTAGACTCCTTAATTGTGAAGATTCATTAGGAAAATGCCCGCCGAGTTGGTTATTGTTGAAGTGCCTAGCTAAGTGGAGAGCATTCAATCAGCTATGAAAAGATCCAAAGTCTTTGACAACAAGTAATTTTAAAATTAAGACAATTTGAGCACTAGACAAAAGTCTGAAGTAGGACTAATTCTTTGCATAAGATACAATTTATGTTTATGACATAAACATGCACTAGATACACCACCATTGACTAGTTCTAGAACTGCAATAGTGAAACCAAGGTTCAAAATCCCGCTACCGGGGTAAATCCCGGCCGCCAGGCGGTACCGGTAACCGGCAGGTTACCGCTCGGTAACCGGAAATCCCGGATAAAAACCGGATAAAATTTGTCAAATGAATTTTGTGGGCGGGGCGGGAGGAGACCGGTAACCGGCCAGTTACCGGAAAAACCGGTGAAAAAACCGGAAAAACCAGACGCGATTAACGCACACGCGTGAGGGTGGCCGGTTCCATTAATGCACATGCGTGAGGAAGTTCAGCAGACGCATGCATGCAAGGAATTCCGGCCGCCGGTTTTTTTCTTCCCGGTCGCAGCCAGGATACGGTTACCGGCCGGTAACCACCGGGATTTCTATCCTTGAGTGAAACTACTACAGCTAGAAACTAACTGTGTGATTGGAAAAGTAGTACTCTACCCAAAGAAGGCACAAAGGTCAATGATGAATAAGAGATAGAAGTTATTTATTTGAAATTGCTAAACTAATATCGGAATTAGTTGAGAGTGTTAATTCTACTAGTCTAGACTTGAGATATGGAGGACACAAATAAGCAGATATTTGCTCATTATGAAATCACTTGTGGTATTCAATTATACAAATTTAAAAGATGTCTGCACTTGTTATGGACGTATGCTGGGGCAATAGTATTGTAGTCCAATCAAGTTAGAAAGTCTAAACATTTTGTTACTGGATTAAATTAGAGATTTCATATATTTAAGTTAAAAAGATTTAGATATTTCGTTAGAACCAGATTCAGTTAGGGATATGATACTCTATTTAGAGATTAGATACTTTATGAGGACTTGGGATAAATTAGTATAATTGTTAAGCTCCTGTGTATAGGAAGGTCAGACATTCGTTTTGAGATAAGCAAGGTCAAAGATGCCCGTCCAAGTACAACCCACAGCTACTACGTTATTAATTAACCAAGGAACATATCAGTATTAGCCTATTAGGCAATATTACAGAGTTCCATTCCTGTCCAAAAAAAAAAAGAGTTCCATGGCATTTAGCAAGATGAACTGTCAATTCACATGTTCCTTGGTGAAAATTACAAGAATAATTACCCAATAAGGTGCTAAATCAAATTTACAAGCTCAATTGAAATGGAACTAAAAGGTTTCGTAATCACCATGTTTTCAGTTTGGTGAGATTGGCAACTTCTGGGGGTATTGAACCATTCAAGTTGTTATTACTCAAATCCCTACAGAAAAAGAAAATGAGAAGTTACTTACAGTCATATTATGATTCCTCTTACAATCATACTATGATTCCTTTTGGTACTCAACAATTGTAACAACTTTATCATTGATAATAAGGGGATAAAATAGAAAAAAACTAAGATGTTGCTAAATCAGGTTGAATCAAATTGAAAAATTAATAGATAAATTTTATGGTATGTTTCTTGTAGTCACTTCTTTGTACAATTTCTACTTCATTATTATTATAATATATGTATATTATTTTTGGAATTTTTCATGTTAGTTTGGTGCCTTAACCGACCGGGTTGCATGATTACACACTAAGGGTGGGCTGCACCTAATATGTTACCAAGTTTAATAGGGTGAAATCTTGCAGTAGTACAATTTCATTGTTATAATGTTATATACATGGATAGCGCAAGTTTCTGCAAGATGTTTACATTATATTCAAACATGCATGGACATTGCACGTAATAGGGTGAAATCATGCAGTAGTATAATTTGATTGTTATAAATTATAATGTTATATACATAGATACCACAAGTTTCTGCAAGATGTTTTCATTAACATTGCACGTGCATTTTGGCATGTGTGCCATGCACGCACTGGATAAACATCTACCATTTTCAGTATTACTAGGGCCACCACTGAATATATGCAGTACAAAAAAAGATGTAAAATACCAAAGTAAATGCAGTGCATATGTAAGAAGCATCTGAACTGAGCATGAAGCATACCTACTGTCAGTAAGAACTAAGAAGTATACATAATGCAAAATAGAGGACCATTTTTTTTACCATAAACACATAAACAAATCTATATTATGGTGGAGACCTCGGTTCTATACCTTACCTTTTTAGTATGCACTAATATATTCTGCAGTAATTCATTACGATGTAGTAAGAAGTTGCTGAGTAATAACTATAGCTACTAGTGTAATACTCATTCCATTCTAAGATGGCATATTCGTACTCCAACAACATGTTAATTCTATCATTTCCTAGAGTAATCAACTTCACGGTATCACACATCATTGCCAGAACTCACAGAGAGACCAGCTCCGTCAATTTGAAGAGATCCAGTGGGATCTCAGTGATGTTCCAGTAGCCAGTCACGTTCCTGCATCATCAAGAGCCACGCATCAATCCCCACGCTCAGAGGCGTTGGAAAAAAAGAAACAAAAGAGCAGAGACCACGGGCGAGGAAGACGCGCACAGGTGCGTTATGCGGCACTCGTTGGGCGCGTCGGAGCAGCTGCAGTCGATGGACGCGTTCTTCGCGAAGGACTCGAACCAGACGCGCTTCGGCTTTGCGCACGGGTCCGCCGCCGCGCCATCCTCCAGGCCCCACTGCTGGAACACCTTGTGCAGGGCAGCCGCTGCGGGAACGGGAGATCTGTGAGACCGTGGCTTTCGACTTTGAGAGCGAACATACCTCAGAGGAAGCGAGAAATCGATACCGTCGGAGGAGTTGGTGGGCTGCGGCGGCGGCGGCGGCGGCTGGTTGGTCTGGGCGGCGGCTAGGGTGAGGAGTACGAGGAGGAGGAGGGGGGCGGGAGGAGGGGAAGCCATGGGCGTGGGGCTGGAATTGACTTGGGGAAGGGTGGGAGCATTGGGGAGAGTTGGGGTTGCAGAGTTTGACCGCGCGCCGGCGCGCGGGTTTGGGGCGCGTAGACGAGACGAGGTCGTCGGGGTGGCGTGGACGCGGCTGGGCGGCGACCGGGAGACTCCGGCCGGTGGCGGGAGATGCGGCGGATCAGCGGTTGCTATCCTTTTTTTTATTTACGAGTATAACAAAAACATACTCACCTACACAGAACACCTCACACACGCACTCACGTATTTACGTGAATACGTTAACACACGCGTTAAAACGGAGACTCTAAAATCTCAAAGAATACGAGCACAAATTTTAGCTATTGAATGTATGTGCACATATACTCGAAGGAACACTGCTTATATGAACGGTTGCTGGTTTTTGTACTTACCACTGCAAGAAGTGTGAAGGGTAGGAAAAAAAAAGAGGGGGAGAGAGGCCTTTTCCGCCCGTAAGGAACGACCAGGCAAAAAGACACCGCCCGTGGACGAAATTCGTGTGAACGCCGGTATAATTCACGCGGGAATTGAAGCGTTCATTGTGAAATTTCTGCAGAATTCCCGTAAGACTAGTGAGCTTTGAACGAGCCCTCAGATCTTTCAAATACGAATATCAACCGGAAAACTTATGGTTATACACGTGTTTGGCACTTTGCTTGGACCAAATGTCACTTTGCTTACATTGGTACAACCGTACGTACAAGCTTGAATAGGCTATACAGTGGCAAAATGAAGCATCCATCATACACATTTTCACCCGTCCGTAATGGAATAACTATATATTCCCTTTGGCGCTTCCCGTTTCACGAAAAATACGAGGGGGAATTTCGAACAGTTTCTTGATGTATAGATGTAATCTTCATGGTTTCTCCTTCCAGTTTTACAAAGAAGATGCTATCACAGCTGCTGCTTAGCCAGCTTTCTGTTTTGCTCTAGATAAGGGTAAACTCTCTGATACTGTAATACGGCCCAAACAAGGTGCCTAAAAGAGAGCTCAGGCCACAGAGGGTCTGGATTCTGCAAGTGGCTAAACGTCGTCTGCCACAGAAGGAAATTGCTCAGACGAGTCTCGCCTGAAGTACGGATCACAATGTCAGGATCAGGGCAGCCAGCGCTGTACATATGGCGATCCAAATCGGCCACCGAAACATCTGAATGCACGCCACTATTTGCAGCATGACCATTACAGTCGCCAGCATGCTCTCTCTGTATCATACCCCTCCTTTCTGCACAGAGCTCATTAACAGCATTGACAATCTCAGAAGTCGAGTTGTATGGCATGCAAACAGAGAAGACCAGCCCTGTGTTTTCAGCGGTGCTTGCCGTCAGCTTCTGGGCTGCCAACTTCACTGGTTCGCTTAACATGTCCAAGTTCCCCCAGAAGTTGATCTTACAGTTAACCTTGTTGATGACATTTCTGTTTTCCAATAGTTCATTGATCTTTTCCTCCATTAACTCCATCAAAGACTGCACCTCACTCGGATCTCGTTTAAAATTATCGATACTAAATGCATACACTGTCATATACTTCACGCCCATTTCATAGCAGTAAAGAAGGCTTGCAATTAGAACGGAGAAGCCCACCCTGTGACCAGTGCCTTCCTTGATACTTCTGAACTTAGCATATCTACGGTTACCGTCCATTATAAATGCAATGTGTTTAGGCATTGGGCCATATGATAGGACAGATACAAGGCATTTGCGTAGAAATTTCTGCAGACTTGCAAGAACACCAGTTGTAACTATCTCATCAGGCTTCTTCTCCATCTTCGGATCCTTGACCAAAAAAATAAAACAAAACTGGTCAGTGCATTGCAAAGTGCCAGAAGATTTTTACAAGATTTTTACACATGTCGGCACAACAAAAAGTTATAGCTCATTGAAGATCTTAACATACCTAAAACTATGTCACCCAAATGCTTTTTTTTCTTTAACAGATTATTTTATATGCCACTGTTTGCCAATCTAAATCTTACCACTGAAGGTGAGTAAGTGGTAAGTGCATCAACCATTTCGACAAGGGACCGAAGCTGCAAACACGAAGAGACACCAGGTTTCAGACTTTGTTGCACGGGTCAAGGAAAAAGTGAATGTTCACCATTAGAATTTGAGTATGACTTATGAGATATATAACACTAGTGCAGAATAAAGTGAGTACGTGTTAAGGGTTATATGAACATACATCATATGGGGAAAAATCAGGCAACAATCGATGCTCCATACTTTTTCAAGAAAGAAAAGGTATGTGTTGAGGGTTATATTTACAGGCATCATAACTATTGAGTTGCATGCGCCAACCACTTCACCCAAAAGCTTAAGCTGATGAGGAAAGGTGGACAATTCACTTATACTTCAACACTCCCCTTCACGTGTAGGCTTCCTCAAGCCTAAGACGTGGAATAGAAGTAGGTTACAATTATTTTTTTAAATTGTGCCAACCGGGTCTTAAACTCAAAACCTCTTGGTTCTGATACCATATTGAATTGTATGCACCAATCAATTCACCCAAAAGCTTAAACTTATGAGGAAAGGTGGACAATTCACTTATATTTCAACACTCCTTCTCATGTGTAGGTTCTCTTAGGCCTAAGACGTGGAATAGAAGTGAGCTACAATTATTTTATTTAATTGCGTCAACCGGGTCTCGAACTCAAGACCTCTTGGCTCTGATACCATATTGAATTACATGCACCAACCAATTCATCCAAAAGCTTATGCTTTTTGGTGAATTGGTTGGTGCATGCAACTCAATAATAACTCTACCCTATAAAAATTCTGGGAACAAGTCAGACCTTTTTATGTGGAAAACAAGAAGTATCTGACTATGAAAGATCCCTATGATGAGAACTGAAATGACCAAATAGAATTCCTTACAGAAGTGAAGCCTGCATAGAGACTAGGAGATTAGTGTAAAGAAAACGGAATTGGAAGAGATAGCCTTAGGATTTGCAACACAAGATTTTAATTGACTTGACTGCATAATTTCTTATAGTGACCCACCAAAGTGTCAATTTCCTACTTGCTGAGAGACATGATGGGAAAAAGGGAAAAGACATAACTTTTTTTTCTGAAGGACAGTGTTGAGAATTCTACACAACATTCAGAGCACATCAGGACTAGGGGTGGAAAAATAGCTCGTGGCTCGTGGCTCAGCACGAGCTTGTAAAATTTCGAGCCGAGCTGAGCCTCCTTCGCAGCTCACAAAAAATCGAGCTAAGCTCGAGCCACTCGCTAAGCCTATTTTGGCTCGTGTCTACATTCATCTCCACTGGACCGCTGAGCAGTCTCCGCAGTTGGCCGACTCGGCCCGGCGCCCCAGGCCCCAGCCCACTAACCCTCTGCCCTTGTTCTCCCGTAAGGCCATGAATCCCCATCCTCTCCGGCACTAGCTCCCGTCCCGTCGGCCGCCGCTCCCGCCACGCTGCCATGTGCTCCCCCTGGCCCCGTGCTCCCTCTCCGACCCCCGTCGTGTGCTCCCCCCGGGCCCCGTGCTCGCAGGCCTGCTCGTCGGCTGGGTGTGGTGGCCTAGGTGGGCTGCAACCGTCTTCGGCGACCAGGAGCAAGCGGCGGCAGGGCCTCCTGCGCAGTTGCCGCCTCCACGCGCCGTGGCCACCACCAAGGGCTCTTTACCGCAAGACGATGGCCGCCACCAATTCTTGCTGTGGCTCGCGATCCCATTCGAGCCAGCTCAAGCCAGGAAACAAGCTAAACCGAGCTGGGCTTCTAGCTCGTTTCCTAAACAAGCCGAGCCGAGCCGAGCAGCAGCTCCGGGCGAGCTCGGCCGAGCCTGGCTCGAGCCAACTCGGCTCAGCTTGTTTCCACTCCTACTCAGGACCAGCAGCTTTTACTTTTCCTTTCCTGGAACAAGATTATGCAGGCAGCACAAAGCACTTTTTCACCTGCTCAAATTCGTACTGCTCTTGCACCTCAGGTAAGAAGAATCTTCCATAACTTTTGCACAGCAAGCTGCAAAGTTTAGCAACGAGCTTCGAAGTCTAAACCAGCACTCGTAAGTACTCAATCAGCCACACAACTAGCAGCAACTCACTACTGGATTAGCATCAATCAAACCACCGTCTCGAATCAGCCCAAACAAGCACCAACACACGTACTTGCACCTCACAGCTATTCCATCGAACACATGGTGAGCAGGCGTTGAGAGGCAAAGCAAGAACTCAATCACG
Source organism: Melocanna baccifera (assembly GCA_036346265.1). Taxonomy (NCBI): domain Eukaryota; kingdom Viridiplantae; phylum Streptophyta; class Magnoliopsida; order Poales; family Poaceae; genus Melocanna; species Melocanna baccifera. The sequence goes on along the minus strand of CM070691.1, from coordinate 2,053,819 downwards.
ATCCATGGAGCGAGTACAGAAAGATTCAACTAACCTGCGGGATCAGGGGCGGAGAGCAGGGGGTTGTCAGGACCCGGGAGACGAGCGGAGGAGAGATCTGACGGAGGAGCAGTTCACGTGTACGGACGAAACGGCCGCCAGATCGCGGCCTGGCGGGTGGTTGTAGCCAGTAGCCAGTCACGTTCCTGCATCATCCAGAGCCACGCATTGGGTGATTTATTTAAGTCTGCGGCGGAGGTTTCTGGCTTATAATTTTTAAATTTTAATTACTTATAGAAGATAATATAAAAAGAAAAAAATTATATTCAATTTTAACATAGCTAAATTCAGTATACAATTGATTGGTAAATTTTATCTTAAAAAGACATATCATATAAAAACTAATTATTATAATAAAAAATAAAAAACCAAAGGCAAATCAAAACCAAACCCACCTCATCAATCCCCACGGGCAGATTCGTCAGAAAACAAACAAAAGAACACAGACTTCGGACAAGGAAGATGCGCATAGATGCGTTATGCGGCACTCGTTGGGCGAGTCGGAGCAGCTGCAATTGATAGATGTGTTCCTCGCGAATGACTCGAACCAAACACGCTTCGGCTATGCGCACGGGTCTGACACCGCCTCCGCGCCATCCTCTCAGCCCCACAGCTAGATCACCATGTGCAGGGCAGTCGCTACCGGAACGGAGATCTGTGAGATTGACTTATTCTGCAGTCGCTACCGGAACGGGAGATCTGTGAGATTGATTTATTCTTTTGTGCTATGATTTATAATTTTTATTTGTATTTTTTAAAATGATATCAGACGGTGGAGATGCTAACCCGAACGTCACATATAGATTTAAGTTTGGAAAGTTATTTAGATAATTCAACTCAAGAAATGTCTTTTTTGTTTTAACTTTTGAGGAAATAAAAAGGAGGAGCAAAAAAAACCCAAAAAATAGGGCCACATGTGACTTTCGACTTTGAGAACGAACAGATCTCGGAGGAAGTGAAAATCGACTTTTAACTTTGAGACTACGGGAACATGGATAAAACGAAGTGGTCAAAATATGTTTACATGTCTTTTAAGAAGGTGCACAACTGCATGAAGCGTAGGGTATCTTTAATAGTATCATCTTAGCTGTCTTTTAGTTATATTAAATAAGTAAAATTCTATACAGAGAAGAGAGAAAGTGAGAAGAGATAATATGTTGTCTCTTATACAAGAGACAACTTAAGCCCTTAAAATAATGCAAATAGTGAGAGGATGTAAGACAGAAAGTTATGGTAAAAATAGTATAAAATGTTTAGAGGAATCATTTACTAATGGAGATGTTGTCTCTAGTGATATCTTTAGATGAAATAAAAAACTCAAAGATAACTTTAAAAGATAAACTATTGTACGTATCTCTATTACTTAAAAAAAAGAGTCCATAACTGATATATTCTTTCTCTCGTCCCTCCCCTCCCACAACCCACGACAAAAAACAGATCCAACAAAAAAACAACCCGCTCCTTCGATCTTCCCAACCAAAAAAATGGATCCACTGGGCAGTACTCAACACACCACCCTGATACACCCGTATGTAATCCTTCGCTCCCCTCATGCAGCATCGTCGCCACTGCTCTCCTCACCACTAATTTGTTGCTGCCACCTCCCTTTTGTCATCCCCTCTCCCATCGCACCGCCACTACCACCTCCCTTCCTCCATCGCTCCTCCCCCTTGCACAACATCGCCACCACTCCTCCCCTCAAGCATTATGTAAAGCCCGTCTACCTCTGGCCGCTGCTGAAGTTCACTTCACCTCTAGGGCCCAGACCCTAGCCGTCGACCCTGACCTCGCGCTCGACCCACAGGGCCCCAGCAACGTCGTCGTCGCAAATTGCTGAGGCGTTCAAGAGGTACAAGTCGCTCATCTTTTCGTCGTGGGCCCACGCCGCGCGCTTCGCCTCAGGAGGATATGACGTTGCCAAGCTCACCATCGTCGTCGCCTCCGTCGACTAGATGGTACGAGTTGTTCGCAGCGATTCAGGCTTACTTGTCACTTGTGTCTTCTGGATCAGTATACGAGTGTTAATTTCTCCTCCATTTTTTTCCTGGAAATAGTTGGAGTTGGGAGTGGATGAGATCTACATGATCTTCGTTGCGGTGGCGGGCAGTGTTAATTTGATCGTCGGTGGAGCAACCATAGAGGTGCTATTTTTTCCCCTCCAGATTATTTATGGAGTAATTTTTGTGAAATGGTTTGGGAGAATTCGAAGTAAAAGGATGGTCTCCTTCTCCCTAATTGGTTTTGTTAGTGAGTATGGTTAATTTCGTGCTAATTTGTGGAGCTTTTATAATGAGCTGAGTGGCATGGTTTTAATATGGAACTGCTAAATGTAATGGTGAACTGAGTTGAATTACAGGAAGTGTGCCAATGTAGATGTATAAAGGTAGAACATGGTTTTTTTGGACTAACTATTTTTCTTTAGGATTTAACCTAAAAGTTGCACTTTTCTTTGTGTCCCCGTATAATTGGTTTGTTGTTCTTAACTGTAGAAACCGTGAAATGCCCAGTGGTAGTTACTTGTTGTTAATCTTGTGTGAAAACATCTAGGTTCCAAAAATATGGTTTTAGTAATTAATGACGATTTATGAATATAGGACTAATGTGTGTTGAGAATTGTATAGGCTAAGTCTCATAAGTGTGCAAAGGACAAAAGCAAGTTGCATTCGAAATGGACATCAAGTTGGATAAAAAATAAGATACATGAAATATAGGATCTCTTTTTATTTTACCGATCTTAGGAGAAAAGTTGAAAGACCAGAATATAGGATAGTCACCGTACTATTAAGATGGATTATTGAAAGTAACTTGACATTTAGTTCTTGTGCCATTTAGATCAATTTAGGATCATGCATGCACATAAAACTAAGTTTAAAAATAAACTGTGCTCTCTTTCAAAAATCGGAAGTACCGCCGCATTAACCGCGGAACTACCGAAGTCCGGTAGTACCGCCATACAAACCATGGAACTACCGGACCACGGTAGTACCGGATTTTCAGCGGTACATTTTTCCATAGAGCACCCTTACTGGGGACTTGGACTCACCGAAATCGGTAATACCGGAGTTAACACGGCGGAACTACCGATGTTCGGAAGTACCGGCAAATTCCAGTGGTACGTTTTTTCTAGAGAGTACTCCTTGAAGAACTTAAGTTGGCAGAAATCGGAAGTACCGAGCATTGCACGGCGGAACAACCGCGATACGGTAGTATCGCATCGACATGCGAAACTACCGCAGTGCGGTAGTACCGTACTTATAACGGCGGTAGTACCGCACTACTTTTTCAACGGCTAGTTCTGACGCTCTGACATAGCTGTTACTGTGTGCTACAGTGAACTGCAGTAGTACCACACTTAGAATGCCGGTAGTTCCGATTTCCCTGATTTTTCAGATTAAATTTTTGCAACGGCTAGTTTTGGTTAGTGAGGGTATAAATACCCCCTATCAGCTCAAGGGCATGCTACTGAGGAAGTACTGAACATCTTTGAGTCTAGAGCATTCATTCCACACTTCCTTCACTCTTGTGCATTCATGTGAGGTGTTGTGAGACATTTTCAAGTGCATTCATTTTCTATATTGATCATTGGCACTTGAGCACCGTCTAACGAACCATGATCTTTTACTCTTAGTGCTTGTCGGCACCTAGATGGCTTGAAGGTTAATCGCAAGGTGATCTCTTCAAGAAGCTTGTGAAGAGGCCCGAGCAAAATTGTGAGTGGCTTGGTGCTCACCATCTCCGGAGAGGAGTAGGAACAACCAATAGTGATCGAGGAGTTGAGGCTTAATTTGTGAGCCGGTCCAAGAGTGCTTAGACTTTCCTCAACGTGATTAGTGAAGACCGGCAAGTCTTCGATACCACAAGAAAACATCGCATGTCCCCTCGTAATTATTTCTTTATCTTTCTCTAGCATTTATATTTATTGCTTGTGATACTTTAAGTCTACTAGAATTGAATAGGTTGAATTTAATTATTATATTTGCCTAGCATTGAATTATACTTATTAGTTTTAGAAGGAAAATTATTATAACCTCCTATTCACCGCTCTCTAATCGGTTATTCTTGATCCTACATTGTGCCCCATTCATATTTTATATTTATATGCATGTAATGAACTTCGGATGTAAGACACTAAACTTTGGGTTATCTTTCTGGCGACTTGTCACCAGAAATGCTCAAATTGTTGCGCATTTTATTAATCATAACTAAATGATGGTTAGCGGTTTTGGTTCATATGGCAATAAAGATAAACATCATCTCTGAATATTTTTGGACCTTAATAGTTAGGCTTGGGAACATTAGTTTAGCTAAAGTAATACTTTCTACTCATGTACATCTTAGTTTTTGCCAAATGTGCAATGACAACAATATACATTTTTAACTTCTTTTTTACATAAGACGGGTTTGTTAGTTATTGTTGTGCACAAGTTTTCATATGATTGAATATACATATTATTGTAGTTATATGATTGAATGTGTAGTGCCACAGAGACACTACAAATAGTAGCAAAATGGAGAACTCCTTATGCGTGTGGCAAGAGAAGAAAATATATCTTGATCTGCTGATTTCCCCCCCCCCCCCCTCCCCCCTGTTTTTTGTATGTCATGCTATTGAGCAAGGACAATCTCATAGATCCAGTAGGCGACTTTTCATGAACTTTCTGTATTACAACAAAATTACTTTCATTGTGGATTTATAGTAGAATATGTCAATTGAATGGTTAATCCTTGAGTCTGTTAATTATAAGAAAATTGATCTCTCTTTCAATTTAGTAAGCACTTTTTTTACAGTAGTAAACATAATTACACTCTACATGTCAAAAAAAATGGATTATTGGATTGCTGCAATAAATAAAGTTGCAATTACTAAATGCAAACAGTGTTGAGTCCAACATCCATTATCTGGAACAGAGTATTTAGTTGAATATGTTTAGCTCAAAAATACTTGTTTTCCTTTAGTTTGCATTCATGCAAACTCTTGCATTCCACATGTTTTTTCTTCGTCCTAATCCATTTAAAATTCTGATCTTGTTCAAATTTGCCAACTTGTGGGAGCAAACAAAAAACAAGGCATCTACACTTTCATTTGTTTTAACTATGAGAGTACATGTTGAGCTATTTCTGGTTTCATACTTATATAGATAGATCTAATGCATAGTATTTTCAATGCTAAGGAAACTGTAATTATGGTGTAGACCTTGCCAAGCAACTTGTAAGCTCACTACACAATATTCTAAAGACTTGTGGAAGTGTTAGATTTTCATTTTCCAGGAGAACACCACAAAAGGTACGACCATGGATTCATTGTTTCTTGTTTTATGGGGTGTTCACACTTAATTTTCAAACCATTTGCTGGCAAGTGTCTGACCTTATATTGAAAGAGTTCAGCACACATCCTAAGGTTTATATTTGGGATGGTGAAGGTAGATACTAGATACGAAAATGAGATCAAACAGATGTTTCGATATTTATGTGCTATGCGGAATTTAGGTTGAGCTAGATTTGTTGCTGCAGAACTTAACCCACACCTGGGGTATCTTGCATGGATCTATGCTTTCATCATAACAGCAGACTCAATAAGTACGCTAAGTGAGGCGTGCAACTCTGGATGAGTTGTTATCTTATATTTGTATATGTTGCTCATGTTTAGGGATGCATAGCTAAGCTCCCTATTACATTTCTTAGAGGAAGCCGATTTATGTTGTTGGAGCTGAGCATTGCAGGTGGAAATTCTTATATTTTCACAACACCCTGCATAGAAAAGGGGTTGTCCACCCTTTCACTGGATTGGAAGACATAAGTTTGCTATCCCTTCTTAGTTGATCTCTCTTTGGTACTTAGGTCAGTACCAAATTATGTATTTCAGTTTGAATTTTACCATATTGTGAATTTTATGAACCCCCCAACACAAACACACTCTTTCTAAAAGTAGATCGATGACAATTCCAAGCATTACTCATTCTTCAGTTTTGAAGTTCTAAATTTCTTAAGGACGTATTCATGGCATGACTATATCACCCTTTCCTCCATTGTAGATGTCAGACAGTTGGAGCTACCCTCCCCTGAATGATGCCATTGATGTTGCTACACGGGTTCGCGAAGTGCTTGCACAACGTGGATGGGCAGTAGGGTAATAGCAACCGAAGTAGAGAAAGAAGAGTGACATTTTGATCCAGTTCTGTTCCAAGCCCAGACAATTGCGAAATAGAGAATAGGTAATACTAAAAGCTTATAGAGAGATACTCGCGTACGATTTTGATCGATATAAATGAAGTCACCGTGTATACTAGTAGACTATATCTTAATAATACACTTCGTTTAAAAGCTGCTACGATATAAAAGCTAGCTAGTTACCGTAGAAAAGTAGTTTCTAAAAACCAGAACGAATAAGACCTAGGTCAAAAAGAGCAGTGGAGTACAGTCCAAGCCCACGCTACCCGGTTCTCCCAGCCTAACGGGCAGGCGCGCCGCTCAATTTCAATCCCACGTCACACACGCTGAATGCCTACTGTTCTAAGCGTTTCTGTGTAGATGCTTGCGAAATTAGCACGGGCGTAACATGAGATGCACAGGCCACGCTAACTATTTCTTGCGCCTCTAAAGATCAACAATCCTCCCAAGATACCTGAACACACGAGAGTCCACCCAAGACGCAATTAGAGAGCTGTTCATCATTCACGCTAAGCTGACGTGCCCTCTCCTCCAAAATTATGGAGTACTAGCAGTGTACCATCACCAATCTTTTCAGCAGCGGAGACTTTCCTCCGACTGTACTTACAAACGGCCAACCCGCTCCAAACAAAACCTTGAATTATTGGCTGTCCTTGGCCATTCACTCCCTACTGCTTAACTAGGATAGTCAACAGCGAGTCCGTCCAATTTTGGTAACATTTTACAGTGATGACCAATTATGAAGTTAGAGTAAAAATAAAAGGTGAGCTCACAAAACTAAGATAAATTGATATAAATATAATTTTTTTACACTTTAGTTGAGTTATACTTTCATCGGTTTCAGAAATACTGCTTAATTTGCTTGTGAAATAGTTACATAAAGTTTACTTCTCCGTTGTTACAAATCTGTAAACAAAATCAATTATACAAGTGTTGAGGTATCAAATATACAGCAGCGCCTTGCCTGCTGCACCCGCATGTAGTCACTGTCAAGCTCTGGTTGCTCCTGCGTCGCGCGCGTACTCGCTTGCGTTGTACGACTCCCGGTTGCCCAAGCAGAAGAAGCTGAGGAAGTCCTTGGGATTGTTCATGAGGCCCCTGGCACTTGCCACGTTCTCGTACATCGTCTCCATGGTTCGTTACGTTGCTGCTAGCTAGTGCAGGATGGCTTGCACGGCCGCGCTCTCCGGCCGGCACGCCCTCCAGCCACATGGGCACCACCATGTACACCCTGAACGAATCTCTGGCCTTGATCTTGCTCGCGATCCTGAGTGATAGGTCCTTGGGGACGAGGTGCACTGCGCCAATGGCGTTCTCCGCCGACGTCGCGGCGCCATGGACGTCGATCGTCTCGATGCCACCCATGGGAGCTCCCCAGGAAGTAGTGGGCTCTCGATGTAAACGAAGGACTTGGCACGGTGGATGTACGCGTCCTAGATGCTGCGCTTGGCGGCGCCACCGTGTGGTTCACCCCCACGACGAGCCTGCATGTGCGGCGCCCTTGTTCGGGTTCTCTGCAGGGAACCCGACGACCGTGCTGCTGTCAATGGGGATTGGAATACTGCATGTCTAGAAAGGAAGAAACAGACCTATAGAAGTCGGCTACACCACGAGAGGTAGCGAAATATGCCATAGATCAGCTTTGGAGAATCTTCCGAGAGCCTTAAGCTGACCCCTAATCCGCTCTTATGCTTTAATTTTATACCCTAACCGACCACTTGTGGTCCACTCCCTATACTACTTTTTCTGACTTCTTTAATTGAATGGCAGGGCCCTGCTCGTACCACTCAAAAGCGCGTTCGCGTCCACGTTCGGTGTTACGTTCACTGTTTATTTTTTGTTTTTTATTTATATATATATATTTTTTTTCTCGTATTTTTTACATTATTGATGTTAAATTAATGTTTTTATTTTTTAATTTTTTAATTTTAATTATATCAAATAAACCAACTTAATTGTAGTCAACTACAATAAAAAATCAATAAATCATCGCTATTCTGAACGCTACCTTCGAGAAACAAAACCACCGAGACATCAAATGGCCCTATCAGTGCCGATAGGCGAGAAGAACCCGCTCGCTCGCTCGCGGCGGCGAGCCTGCTCGACGAGCGGGCGACGAGGCAAGAAAAACGATCCCCCGCACGTCACCTCCCGCCCGCCGCGGCAGCCGCGCGTCACGCTTGCCTCACGCGCTCGCACCGCGCCGCGCTTTCCGTGGCGCACGCGGGCAGCGCAACGAGGCGAAAAAGGCCCTCTCTTTTGGCGAAAAGGGCGGGGGAAGCAGACGGCCGCGAACGACAAGCGGACGGACGGGCGGGTGCTGGATTCGGTCGCGCTTGATGGACGACGCGACACGAGGCGGCCCACCCAATCACTGGGCGGCCGCCGCCGCCGCCCTACACAGGTGTCGACGTGCCATCGTGAAGAACCGAGAGCAGCGTAGTGGTACCATGGTTTGATCTGATCTCCTCCTTCCTACGAGTTTGAGCGCGTCCGATAATTTGTGCTAGGTAGGTGTATCTTGGCTGGAATATATATATTTCTTTTCCTATCAAGTCGTAGTTAGGAGTAGCTCTGAATTATTCAGTCAAAAAAAAGGAGTTTTAAGTATACGGCGATGTCTAGACCGTAGGAATTTTATTGGATTTTTACAGAAATCTTGTAGAAAATAATTCAAAAGAAAATCATGCGTTTCAAATCGGACCACGTCAGATCCTGAACTGAGGTAGCGGTACACACAACCACTCCATCTGTCCCATCTCACGGTTCTGAATTTTTCGGTTGGATGATGCTACAGATGACACGAGAAATCCTCACCAATTTTCAGGGAAAACGAACGCCACAGCCAGCCAGAGCAATCAAGCAAACATTGCGCGAGAATCGCTGTCAGCCCCAACCACAGGCATTTCCCACTTTCTGCCCGCTGTGACACATTCTTGATTCTTCTGATCTTCTCCGTATGGTTTGCATCACACGAGGGACCAGAGGAAAGAACAAAATCGCAAGCTATCCCAGTAGGTCCGGGTTCCTCGCACCGGCGCCTTGGCTTGCTGATGCGCGAGAAAATGGCCCCCTAACTGCAGCGTCACCCCCCGCGATATTCCAAGGCAAAATCTAAAGTCTGAAGAGAGAGAAGCACACGGTACTACCAACCTTGAAGAAGCAGAAACGTTCAAGAGGACAGCAGCGTTCTTTGGGTTTGTAGTTTATTTATGCCTTATGATTTCTCTCAAGTAAATAAACAAAACAACTTCTTTATCACTATTTTGAAACGATTTATCGTAGTAATAGCCTTTTAGATGTGACTTATTGACTCTTGATTCATTTACACAACGCAGCCATAAGTCACAGATATAAATTTACTACTGCACTAGTAGCCTTCAGTTAGTGCTTCACCTTTAAGCTCACAAAGCAGCCGCCTTTGCAGCTTTTTGCTGGTTTTCTTGGTTTGATTGCTTCTGTGCTGTGCCCCAGCTGCATATAAGCATGGGTCGATTGTCACACTTCACAAGCCTTCGCTTTGGCCTTTGCCCCCATCGCCTAATAGCTTGGGTCCTTGCACTTGTTGCAAGTCGCAGGAAACAAAGAAGCTAACCACACAAGTGTTCAGCTCAAAAGCATTGAGCTGTGTTGCACGAAATGAGCAGCGCATTGCCCGGAGCAAACCGGCCAAGGAGGAGGAGAGGATGTTGTTAGCTGCGGGTTGCTGCTTGCTCGCCCAAGAAATCAAGAACCAGGACGGCGGTGGCGGCGGCGGGAGCGACGGCTCGACGGCGACCGGTGCTTCGAGGATTAGCCCTGCGGTGGTGTTCGTCGTGGTGATATTGGCCGTGGTGCTGTTTGTCTCTGGGCTGCTGCACCTCCTGGTTCGGTTCTTGCGAAGGCGCGCCCGTGTGCGCGCCCGCGCGGTGGCGGAGGCGGCCGGCGGGGGCGCGGAGGAGTCCGCGCTGCAGCGGCAGCTGCAGCAGCTGTTCCACCTGCACGACGCCGGGCTAGACCAGGCCGTCATCGACGCCCTCCCTGTGTTCCTCTACCGGGAGGTGGTCGGCGCCGGCGCCGGCGCCAAGGAGCCATTCGACTGCGCGGTCTGCCTGTGCGAGTTCGCCGGCGACGAACGGCTCCGGCTGCTGCCCCTGTGCGGCCACGCGTTCCACATCGACTGCATCGACACCTGGCTGCTCTCCAACTCCACGTGCCCGCTCTGCCGGTGCGCGCTCGGCGCGGACGCCGCCGCCTTGTTCGACGAGATGGCGGAGGAGGACTGGAAGCCGGAGGACGCCGTGTTCCCGGTGCGCCTCGGCAAGTTCAAGAACCTGTCCAGGGCGGCCGGCCACGTCCACGATGGCAACGCCGGCAGCGGCATTGTCACGAGGGAGGAGGGCGAGACGAGCAGCAGCAGCTTGGACGCCAGGAGGTGCTACTCCATGGGCTCCTACCAGTACGTCCTCGCCGAGCCCAGCTTGCAGGTGTCCGTCCATAGGCGGCACGGCGATGGCTATGGCAGGGCGGCGGTGAGGCTGAGAGGGATCGGCGCCAATCCGGCCGGCAACGAGGCCGTCGATGGGAAGAAGATCGGCGTGGGCAGCAAAGGCGACAGCTTCTCGGTGTCCAAGATTTGGCAGTGGCCGCGGAACGTCAAGGGGAAGCTCCCGGTGCTCGCGTCCGACGACTCGCCGGCAGTGGACGGCAGGTTGCAGTGGCCGAGAAGAAGTACTGGGGATTCATGACAACGATTCTACGTGGGCAATGCTGTTTTTGTTGTGGTGTGTGTTGCAAACTTTCTTGAGCTAATTTGTTCGTCTTATGGACTGCTTAATTTGTTCATAGCCATTCGTTCTGCATATGCTTGTGCTGTTGATCTTAGCTTCTAGGTGCATGATGAACTCTCTGTCTTCTAGTTATGACTTGTTCCGTAGATAATAAACCCCAGTAGAACTTTGTGTCTTCTGGTTATAACTTGTTCTGTAGATAATAAACCCTTGTGGAATTATTGGTATAAATTTGGAAGTAGCAATTCCAAAAGAGTAAGACTACATCAACAGTGATAACTAATTTCAGCTTCTAGGCCACATTTGCTAGAACTGATGGAATTAAGAATTTGTTTTACTGGTATATTGTCTTAGCAAGCAAAGCAAGTGCTTGTATATTGTACTAACTCTTGCTTTATCGTCGAGTGATCTCCAAGATTTGTAAAACGGAAGCGATCGTTTATTTGCCCGCATAGTTCGGTTAAGGATTCAGCTCCTGTACTACTATATTAGCTTTGCAATTTCTCCTGCATAACCTCAACCAATAGAGCAATCTTCTGGTGGCTTCAGTTTTTCAGAGCCTGCTTATTAGCCGATGACGACGAATTGAAAACACATAGTTGTACCAGTTTTAAGTCTACTTAAATTCAGAATTGAAACTTTATAGAGATGTCTAGCCTTAACTGCACAGAGATGTCACAGCGTTTTCAAACCCCCGAAAGCCATAGATAGCTACTCGTTCACGTACAAGACGTATTTATCGTTTAGTCTCCGGGACTTCCAAATCGTTGCAACTGCAGCTGCATGTGACACACTGGTCCTAAGTGTGCGTGGTTATGCCTAGGTTCTTTTATGCTTATGCCTTCTGGGTTATACTACATTAATTAACTTTCAAACGGTATATATTTTTAAGATAAGATCTACAAATCAAATACAATAGACATTATACCGAATTCATTTATATCGATCAAAATCACACACGAGTGTCTCTCTTCTTAAGAACAGGCAAAAGCCTGTTCTTTTCGACTTCTAAAAGCAGCTTTTGGCTTTTGCTACAGTACCTAACTTTTGGCTTTGTCGCAAATAGCTAAAATTCAAAAATTTAGCTAAAATTCAAAATTTTCAGCCAAAAATCAAGTCACAGCCATATCAAACAGGCCCTTTAAAATTTTAAGCCAAAAACAAGTCATAGCCCAAAAGAATTCAAAAACGCGTCTGTATCTGGTATTAAATGAACAATAATGCTAATCTTCAATGAGATAGCAGGATCACTCTCCATCACACTGTGCATTCAATACGCTTTTTACATGATTTTGTTAGTCCTTACTATGAATAGCCAGTTCCATCCCAGTGTCGTAACCTGACCATTTTTAGCAGATCCTGTGATCGTGCAAGTGATCGATCGTCGTGTTCTCCCAAAATTGATAATAAGTTGCGTAAGAAAACCAAATCACAAGCGCACTAACATACGTTAGGCAAAGGCATGGAACGCAAGGTGACAAATGACAATAAAGGCTTCTGAGTTCTGAACGCTGTTACTACTGGAGCAGTGGAACCAACTATTCTGGAATGGTGCTGATGCTATCACACTGCAGTGTGCAATCAGTCTGATGCTGACTCTGATGGATGGTCATGGATACGGCATCAATTTTCACAGGATGTACCATGAAAAAGCTCGAGTGCTTACCAGACCATATTTATGGGGTAGCAAATCAGGAACAAGTTTATCTGTACATAGTTAACAAAGTTCTCATTCCAAAAATAGTTTGTCAGGATGTAAATGGTAAACTGCACCTGAATAGTTGGGTAATGTGCAATGGGACACCGAATAAACCACAGCCAAATGTTGAATTTAAAAGGGTTGGGAAATTTTGTGCAAAACATAGAAAAGCTTTCCAACAAAGAGATTGAACTATGCGCATAATAAGCCTGTTGGTGGCTATCAGCTCGTCTGAACAAAAACAAATAATTACATTGAAGAATAGCATGGTACAACATATTCCTTTGCTGCCTGAAATGAGGGGGAAGGCTGAAAATTTCGGTTATCCTCGAGTGTGAGATATACACCAACATATGAATGCATTTTTGGTAAAACTGCAGATATATCATTAACTGCTGCCAGCTACTATACAATATAAAGGAAGAATGAATGGCCAAAACAAACTAGCAGTGTACATAACTCACTAATAGGCAAGCAAAAGGGAAAGCAATGCTGAAGGAGAAAAGGAAAACTCGCCTTCACCTGCAGCATGTTGAAAAGAGCTATCACAACATTATAGACACAGGTGGCACTACAATCCAGTAGGAAAATTGTTGATTTGCCCTTGTTCCAGCCTGTCCTCACCATTCACTTTGTAAGACATCCGGAAACGCATCGCGAGTGGTTTCTGTGGAGTAAACAATTCAATATCAGATCTCAAAATGGAAACAAAACAGAACAGAACCGTGAACTTGCAACATAAGCCATGATTAGAAAAGAATCCTCAACGTTTCAGGGACCCTGTTTGTGTACTAAACAATCATCTATATGGAAGATGGTAGGGCTTACTATGGCAAGCTTTAGTAATGGATTGAATGCTTGTCTGCCCTTGTATAAAGAAATGGATTCTGTGCAGAAAACAAAACTAATTCCAGAGGCACCAGCATAGAAGATAGAACTGATTTGCACATCAGAGAGCAACGGATTTTCTCAGCCTTGACGTATATCAAGTAGAACTAGCAAGTGAGCAAAACCAAGGTACTACATTTTTCCCAACATGTTATGGCCTAAGATCCGCGAGGCGTGCATTGTAACATGTGAACGGTACCACATGCACTGTAGCATGTAAACAGTACCACGTGTACTGTAGCACTCGGATTAGGAATAGTTAGGTGTATATTTTCATATTAGGAATAGTTAGATGCATATCTTCATATTAGAAATAGATAGATGCATATCTTTATATTTATATAGTATGAATATGATATTATCTTTAGTTGATTGGTTGCATTAAATTATGTTAGTTTTCATATTATTAGAGGTTAACATCATCTATATAATAATATAAAGAGAAGAGTCACATTCATGGTTATCAAGTCGTCGACTAGACGACAAGTCGGTGGCGCTGGACCGACTGGAGCAGTCAACTCGACTTGCGCCGTCACCGCCGCGTCATATTATTAGAGGCTAACATCATCTATATAATAATATAAAGAGAAGAGTCACATCCATGGTTATCAAGTCGTCGACTAGACGACAAGTCGATGGCGCTGGACCGACTGGAGCAGTCGACTTGATTTTCGCCGTCACCGCCGCCGCCGCCGCCGGATCTAAAGTCGCCACTGCCAGATCTGCCGTCTCCGCCGTCAGATCCACTGTTTCCGCCGCCACCGCTGCCGGATCTACCACCCCCGACGACGGATCTGCCACCGCCGCCACCAGATCCGCCGTCGACGCCGTCAGCTCCGGTCTCCGCCGTGGCGCCGCTTCCTGCTTCGCCGCCGTCGGAGGAAGAGAGGCGGCAGTGGGGGCGGAGGTCGGAGCCTCGGAAGCGAGGCAGTGGAGGCGGGGGTTATAAGGATTCGGCAGCAGTGGGGGTTATAAGGAATCGGCATTTTGCGATTTAGTCCTCTTAGTTTCTGAAATTGCAATAAAATCTTTCTTTGTATATACATATTCGTATAAATAGCATATAAATAGTACAAATAGTGCCTGTCGATTAGTCGGTCACTAGAAGGGTAGTGTCGATTGATTGACTTAATAACCTTGGTCACATCATTTATAATAAAGTAATGAATAAACAAAATTCCTAGTCTCCCTCTTATTCTAAAATCAAGCCTCATAGCCTCTCTATCACATCAAGGAAGAGCCCTGTCAATGGCTAGATGAGGGCAAGCGCCCTACCCTCGTTCCTCGAACTCGTACCCAAACAACACCAGCCACAACATTTGGTATCAAAGCCAACTGCTGCTCCGCCATCCATGGCAATCAGCAAAGTGGATGGCAAGCAGCAGAGGTTTCGATTCCATGAAGGCCCAAGCTTCATGATTCCACTACCTAGGGTTTCCAACCTTCGACGGCAAGAAAGATGCGCAACTTTGGTTGAATCGCTTTGAGCAATTCTTCAAGGAGCAATGGCAATGAAGGAAGAGGAGTGGTTGGCATCACACCACCTGACAGAAATGCCGCCATCTGGTACCGGCAAGTGGAGTGTGCACTCGGGGTGCAAAATGGCCAAGTTTTGTTAAACACGGAAACCTCCATTTCATCACCACCATCGCGCCGTCTCCACCCACACGTCAAGTCTCCACCAGGCCAACTACCATGGCTTCCGATGCCGAGTTATACTCCATTGAGATCCGCGTCAACTTGATGGCCTAGATAAAAGAGTTCATGGCCAAGATGGAGAAGGTGCATCATGTTGTTGCGGCTTCTAAGTCGACATCGCCGCCGGTTACAACCATGTCCAAAATAGAGGAGTAGCAAAAGACGACACCTGCCACTGCAATGGTGGTTCTGCCATCACCGTCCCCATCACCGTCATCAGCGTTGGTCCTGCTACCGTCTTCACCAACGACGACTCCTCTCCAGCCTTCGCTATCCTTGGTTGCACCTCTGGTGCTTTCGCCGAGTCAGCTTGCGAATGTATCGCTGAGCCGGGCTGCTCGGCGGCCGTGGCCTGTCCTGCATGCTGTCGTTGGGCGTCACTAGCGCGTGAGGTGACGTCAGCGCTATCGCGAGTGGCCGAGCCAGAAAACCGCCCTTGGGGGCCGGTTTGAAGGCACGCGTCTCCTTGGCTACCTCAGCAGCTACCTATGCCTGGCGTTCGTAAGCATGTGCTAAGCTCATGGTGACCTCCAAGCTGTGTGGCGCCACCAATTCCACGTCGATGTGTAACGTCTCGAAAAGGTTGGTTGTGAAAACATGGATTTGCTATGCCGGATTGAGGTCCACTCGGGCCAGCAAGGCCATAAACTTCGTGAGATGGTCGGTCACCATGCCCGTTTATTGGAGATGCATGAGCTCGCCGAGGGGATTATGGCGAAAGGGAGGTCCGAAGCATGTGTGCACCATCGCGTTTGGCGCGATAGTACCATCGTTGCGCGACGTCGATCATATGATATGACGCGAGCCACACCTTTTCTTCGAGTGTGCATTGCCCCCTGAAAAATTGCTCGCAGCGATTGAGCCACGGCAATGGGTCTTCTTCTCCCTTAGACACTAGAAACTCCAGACGATGGAACCGAGAAGGCTTGGCGTCAGCCATCATTATCGTCTACAGTGGCAAGGGCGGTGCCAGCGACTGCTTGGCCGCCTCCGTACTGCTGCAGCCTGCCTCCTCCAGTGCCGCAAGCCGTGTATCGTGTCGATCGAGCTGGTTCATCAGAGTAGCCAGCTGAGCAATGATTTGATCGAGCTTCTTGTCGGTCGAACTGGTCTGGCTGCCACCGCCACCGGACATGGCGTCAAGGGCAGCGGTGGGCTTTGATACCAGTTGTTATGGGCTAACGTGGGGTGACAGAGGTTGTATGAACGAATCACAGATGGGCAGACCTTGAATGGCCGGTGGCGAGAAGGCGCCAGCCGGCAGAGAAGGTCCGTGAGCTTGGGCGCACAGGATGTGGAAGGAGGGAAGAAAGGTAATAAACTTCTCTCTTGTTTCTTTAGATTGATATGCCAGACCCATATATAGGCTTGGCCCTAACAAAAAGGAATATCATATCTATTACCAACTTAAAAAGAAAGGCAATCAACTAATTTGGAAAATAGTAATTAATCTGGAAAGCCTAATGCGCCATAATCTTCAAGACCCGGCTGCTGCTCCTGGCTGATCCTGCGTGGCTGCTGATGCCGCACCTGCGCTTGCCGTGACCGCGCCGCTGCTGTGCCGGCTTCCGCCTGGTTACGACGTCTAACATAATGACATCCGACCATGACAGATACAAAGGCAAAAGTGTAACAGATAAGCAGGAGACATGCAAAAGGCAGGTAACCTTGGCAAACAAGGAAAGCTCTTGATTTATAATAATTTAGCAGGGCCATGCAAAAATTGAGTTAATGGTTACATAGGCTCTTTCAAGCTTATCAAATACCAGTAGCCAAGGAAAACCAGAAAAGGTCAAAATCCAATCTGAAGGGGCAGATATCTTCAAATACCTGTCCATGTTGGTTATTAGTGACACTGAGGCTTTGTGTAACTGAACCCTTTCCACTGGCCGGAAGATTGCTGCTGCTAGCTGGGTCCAAACGCAGCTGGATGAACTGAAATGCAGATTTGGACAGAGTAATGAAGTATCGATCTGGAGTATTTTATAAGATGTATAACCATTAAAACAAACTACAACCTTGATGACGATGATGCAAACTCACTCCCAAACTGAAACATTGTTTTAATATATCAATACCAAAGCAATTACCCAAACAACTAAAAAAGCATCCTGTCATTCCCTTGCCATTTGCAAACAATATTTTATACACATTTTAACAAATGATCTTGAAGGACCCAAAAGAAAACTGAACTGCATATCAACGATGATGATGATGCTTCAGAGTAGAGATATTCCTCATTAAAGTACTCTTTTAAGATGAAACACATGGTATTCAAACTCTATCAGCAAAAACAAAAGGTAAATAAGTGATCAGCCACATAGATGTCTTTTGACCCAATAGCATTCGAGTTAAATAATTATAGATTTTCCACAGAAAATAAACCAGACATAAATAGTTGGTTCTTAAGTCTTTGACTATTTATGAAGAGTTCCATTGCCGGAAAGGGAGTATGAGAAGTAATCACAAAAACAACAGTTCAAAGGACTACCTTTGGTACAGCTGCCTGAAAGATGAGATCCGTGAATGTCGTAGATGTCAAATTTGTAAAGGTAGCATGGATTGTAGTCTCCTGAGGTTTTCCAGGTTGCTTTTTAAAATTGAAGGTGATCTTCAAAGTTGCACTCTGGAAAGCTGTGATTGATGGGTAAGCTGTATTCTCATCTGGTGAGCAAGCAAGTACAGCAACAGTGAATTTCATAATGATTAGGAACACTGCATGGTGTTAGATAATCAAGTGATAGGAGCTGACCAGGAAGATGTGTACTTGAGGACAAACCATCGAGAAGATCCACAATTTGAGGTTTAACAGAAGCAAGTTTAATCTCTGCTGCATGGTGTTAAATAATTAAGCATGGATGACAAACCAGGGAAAAAGATGCAAATATTATCATCACAGTTACTTTCACCTTGGTCAGGAGGGCTAAAGTTTGATGTTGTTGGTGGGCCATTTTGTACAGGAGATTTACCAATAGATAGAAGATCCATCAGAATATCTGTGCTTGCAGATGGGGGTCCACCTTAACATAAACCAGAAGCAAACTCATAAACAAGACTCAAAACTAACAGTGTGCACCACAAACAGAAGAAATTGACACAAGGACCAGTTCAGGAGAGCTTAATCAAGCTTAGAACTACCAAAATCTTAAGCTGTCCCAAACACTAGACAGGTAACAAAGCATGCGTTACTAAACTAGATCAGTACGAAATGCGAGTGAATACCCAGAAACACTAAACAGGTGAATAGGTGATAAGACATCACTTACTTCGTTTGTGCTAACTGCTAACACAGAAGCAACAGAACTGAATCTATATGAAAGGACAATAGTAGAGTCAAAACCTGCAGTAGATGAATCAGTCAAGCCAATGCCCAAAAGATCCTGTAGAAAATCATTCGGTGCTGTGGTAGGGGCAGAACTAGTCACTGGAGCATCATCAGAACTTAAATCAAGCAAATCAGCTAAAGGGGCTGCTGGTGGTTTTGCTACACCATTTGGAAGCTTAAGTGAGCCCCCAGGTGTGACTGCTGGAGCAGATTTAGCTGACAAAAGTGAAACAGTTGCTTCTGTAGAAGCAGCTCTCTTCACCAAATAACTAGCTTCATCCAATACAGGCATCCGCTCAAGCAAAGATGATCTGCACATACACCAGCATTCTCAAGATTAATATATTTATACAGAAACTATGATATTAAAGAAAGTCTACACAATAAGGGCTAAAAGCTGTCACCCACTTTATAGACTGATGTCTTTGTATAATGGAGCTGAATTCAATTGATCTTTGCTGTAATTCAAGCACAGTATTCCCTTTATTCTGTGCAACTATTTCTTTTATCCTCCTAGCAACACAATAACAAAAGCGGATGATGAAATCAAAAAATTACCATGCAAAAGATAACACAAAACTGCATAAAGATATGGTTAAACGGAAAAATTACTAGTTTCAAGGCATACAACAAAGGTAATATGAACATAAATTTGAAACAAATAGCTAACATATTAGCGTTAGTTTCCATTAGGAGAAAAGTTGAAACTCCAATTCTAACGTTGCATGCTTGTAAACAAACGTAAAGTTAAATGAAGAATGAATAGTATATCAAAGTATGGTAATATGGTCATCAACATTTAGTTTTTATTCGGCGAGTTCTTGAAAAGAAACCAGGTCATATGAAATTCAGTGACCCACAATTATTAAACAAAAAAGATGAAAAATGGGAGCTAATGATCTGTTATTACAACATTTTCAACTTAATAACTCTTTTTCTTTTTGCAGACAAATTGCTTTTCTTCATAGATGATCCTGAGACCATACTGGGGTCTGGTTTACAACAATCCTCAGGTCAATCAGAACCCCATCATATCCGTACAACTGAAATAATCAAACTATGCTAGTTCTTATTAAAAAGCAATGCACATTTGAGTCATTTGGGAGGTTATCCAACAACACAAGGTCAAGTTGAATGATAACTTACTCTGAAGTTGGTGGAAATCGGGAGGAAAGCTTCAAAAGAGCAACAAGACACATAGCCCGAGTTGTAATATCTGCAGAGTAGCGTTTAAGAGCAAGCTCTACAGCATCCACAGCATCAGACTCTGTTACCTGAACATGTCCAGGAATTGACCAAGCCATTTGACAATAGTAAAATGGAAGAGCAATGCTACTAAATGAAATACATAGAGAGAAATGCCAACATGCTCTGGAAGAGCATAGAACCAAGGAACTGACACATTCTATAAACCCAAAATTCTGCGGTGAACCATGTCTGCAGACGTGTCTAAATGAATGATCATGTAGCTTTTCTTGGTGACAATCATTACAGCTAATATTGGAATAATTGCAAGGTGATCATAAGGGAGCTTAAGGGTCCAATGTGAGGAAAATTTTAGTAGATCCAAGAGTTATCACTTATCAGCGTTATAAATGGACTAAGTTTGGAGCATTTCAAACACAAGGGATGCATTGTTCGCCTGAAAAAAGTAACAAGAATATGTAATGCCACAAAATGAATTTTCCATTGCATAGTGACTTCTTGGGACAAACTGTGTCACCAAATGAAGATGGTTGGCAAGAATTTTCGACTCACCGTGATTGGTTCCTCCACTTCTAGCATACTAATATTGTTGACCAGCATTTCACCATATTCACCAATGCACCAAACAGCTACCCTAACTAAACTTTCCTAAACAATTCAATGTTGAAGAGATTCAATCACATCAGATAGGACGCAATTCAATGACATACATTACAAAGAATACTAATTAGTTCTCCGTACCTGTTCACCACATGCTTGCAATGCCTTGTATAATGATCTGACTGAGTATCCCTGAAGATCAGATGCGTTGCTTATTAGAACTATAAGAGCATGCCATACATCATCCTTCACATAATTCCCAGCCTGTGGATATAGAAGGGTGTAACACAAATTCAGATCTTTATAGGCCATCACAAGAGAAAAATGGTTCATAGTTGTGCTTCTCTACATACCAGACATAAGACCTTGAACATATGGTCTAAGTACCATAGCTTATCTTGGGAAAACCTATTAGAAATGCCAAGCTGTTAATGTCCCGTATATCAACAGACAACAGGAGACAAACAAAAACGTTATATGAAATATAATCAAAGCCAGTGCAAAATTGTAAACATCTCATCAAGCACACTGCACACATATGGATCTACAAATACGTTGATAATTCACATGTGGTGCAGTTAAGCAGTAGGGAGGTAAAGGACTGAGTAGCAGCTTCATGTGATTGTCAAAAAGGAATAAAAAGCATGGAAATGCAGCAAAAGACAAAGTTACAGAGCAGTTATGCGTCGAGATTCAAGGGACAACACAGAAGAATGTTGTAAACTGAAACACTGAAGTTACAGCCTGTTAAATAACACAATTCAAAAGAAGGTATATTGAAAATGCTATTTTATAGTATATTCTAACAGCATCCAGAAAATTAAGTTGGCATGATGATATGCTCCTAAGCAGGGATACAAAACCCAAAACCGGGGATATTCCTAGCCAGCAGCTAGTAACGGTAACCGGCCGGTTACCGGCAATCCCAAGAAAAACCGATTGAAATTCACGAATCAAATTTTGAATTTGGGCAATTTGAAAACCGGTAACCATTCCGGTTACCGGAAAAACCGCTAAAAAACGGGAAAAGCTAGAGAAAAACTAGTACAAAATGTTGGGGCTAGCATATTTATGCATATTTAGTTTATATAATATGTAATCTAGCACAAAAAAAAGGCCTAAACCAATTTAGGAAGTGCATTTGTAACCACCAAGATTTCGGCCAGTTTTCCCTCCCATTACCCATCGGGATTTCCGGTAACCACTAGGATTTCTATCCCTGCTCCTGAGAAAACCTTGCATGAAGCCTTTTGATTTATTTTGATGCGTAAGAAGAAAGATGCATGATACGAAAAGGCCTAACAAGAAATGAAAACAAAGCAACTGTCCCCTTGTGTTAACCAAGGGTGTGTTTGCCATTTTGGTTGCTTGAATGGAGGATGGGTGGGTGGCCCCATCCAGTTTTTTTGGGTTGTACACGTGTTTGGCTGGTGGGTTGGGATGGAGCCGTCCGGCATGAGCCGAGCCAAAACCAACAAATATTCGCTGAAGATTCCAAATGAAGTGGTCCGGCAAAAACATTCGGACGAGGCCATCCAGCCATTGTGCGAATGTTGCACTCACCTCCTGAAGACCCGAGCAGATCTAAGATCCAACAGAAATTGTTCATTCCACTTGTCTCTGCCGACGGCGGCCCGTCGGCGACCCCATCGCCAACCTCACCTGCCACTGCGCCCTCCGCAAGTTCAAGGAGTTCCTCCGCGGCTTCACCGGTGACTTTCCCTACCAATTCGCCACAACGCACTCATGCTCCTTCCCCTTACCAGATCTGTCCCCTTACCAGTCACCTCTCAGCAAATCTCAGATCCAAAAACCGCGACCAGAAGCTGGGCAAGGAGGACCGCGATTGGAGGTTGCGCGATGACGACAGTGAGTTGAGCCTGACCGACGGTGGGGAGGGACGCTGGCTTGCCAACTCCAGTGACTGGGCAAGCAGATTGCAGTGAGTACCTCCCGCACTCCTCTCCGGTCTCTCCCCCCTCCCCCACCGTCTGTGGTCATCCCAAACCGAAGGTATGTTTGTTGGATCTAAAATCTGGACAGCAATTTACAAAGAACTTTAGGGAAAAAATCTAGACATTGCAATTTTCCCTATGGTTGAAGAACTTTAGGAAGAACTTTGGTTAACCATTTCATTTAATTTGTTGGGTTAGTCTGGAATGATGCAGCATTTCATTTAATTTGTTGGGTTTGGTCTGCTCTGTGATCTTCCAGATATTCCTCACATACGTCATTTGAAATGATTGAAGTATATATTGTTGATTTAAGTCGACTTGAAGGACTAGAAAATATATGTTGTGCTAGCTTGCTTTTTGCCCAGAGTCAAAGAATCATTTGCAGGAGATGAAGGATCAGTTGCTTGCAGTATGCAATGAACTTATTGATGGTTCTGGTGACCTCAGCCCTCGACATTCTGAAGAGCTTGTCAAAAGAGGTTTGATTCTTGGTTCTACTGATTTTGCATTGAGAGACGGTTGATGTCTATATTTGCATTGCTGTAGGGATGCATGATTTTACACCTTTTGAGATGAAGCACCTTGTGTCCGTTTAATCCTGATCCAATTGCTGTTCAATGATAGCAATACTTCTTTACGAAATAGTCTGGCATAAAATTGAGAGGAACAATGAATGTTCTCCTATGCTGAAGCTGTATAATAGTAACTGACAGTGATGTGAAAGACAATATTACAATGTATACACCTTATAGTTGTTGTACTAATTGGTTTGTGCAATACATATAACATGAATATATGTTGTTCTTTTTGTTTACTACGCCTCCAGGTAATAGTAATGTGTTAGATGGATGGAGTGTAATTGATAAATATATATACCATACATATACATTGTATTCTTTGTTTAGTATAATTTCAAGCTATCGAAAACTGAGAACGGCTTTTCTTGAAGAATGGGAGGATGAAGTGCATACAGATATGCTTAGCGGATTTCAGCTAAATATATTATTTGACTGGAAAGAATTATTGAGTCGCATTAAATTTTGCTAGGTGAACTCTGTTACTATTAGATCTTTAATTATTACACTTGGAGAGACAGAGCTACTATTTTATTTAATTATATACAGGCACATACCTGATCTATACAAGCCTAAAGTAAATATTCGTATCACAAGCATGGAGAAAGAAAAGAGTGAGAAGCCAAGAGTGTGTGTTGCATGTGCTGCTGTCTAATCCACACAAGGCAAGGAGGAGTTGATCCACATGAAGTCTTAATGCACGTGCGGCAGGGTGCTTGCATGCAACAGCAAAGCAAAGGAGGAGGGACCCATGCAGCCAGCAAGTCCATGGGTGGCAATTCCATGCCCAAAACTGGAAGCATCACAAGGAAGGTCCACTTGAATGAGCACCCAACCCAAGATGCAACACGTGAGGGCCAAAACCAAAGCCTTGGCCTATGAGCCTTGCATTCGGCCGAAGCCTGAATTAGTGCCTTCATCCTGAATTAGTGCATTCATTAGCCTTGTCAATTGAGTAAGTCCAAACCAAACTTCAGTTATTTGAGTCTGGATAGATGAGGAAGAGGTAGAGTCGAATTCCTTTTTGGTTGTTACGGCCAAAGGAAACCCCAAGCCAGCCCTAGGCCCAAGCTGTGCGGGAGACTAGCAGGCGCATATATACCTCGCTGCTCTCTTGTAAAAGGGAGCCAGATATGAGATATTTCAAATAATAGATTGATTTGCTTTGAGCTTCTTCATGATGGCTGAACATCATACGGGAGATTTGGGAGTTCTACGCTAATCAAGATCATTCAACCTTTTCGCTGAAAATTGGGAGCACGATAGGACTTCGCTTGGTGGTCATGAAGTCCGGTATGTGTGATCTTGCAAATTAAAGAGTGTTCGTTCTTATATTGGCAATAAAGGATCGCTGCGATTCAAGAGAGAGCACGTGAGTATCTTGATCCTACGTCAAGAAGATCGGCCGACCCCATATCACAAAGCATTCTCTAATTTTCTATACCCATTCTTAAATCTTGCAGAAGCTCCATTGACTACAGATGTGATTGTTACCACCCCTCAGAAGCTCGCTTTCATTGATGTTGCGAAGGGAGTTAGGATGTTTTCTAAGTTGAAGGTGTGTTTTCAGGTAGGGCAATCTACGGTTTGTTTATTGTTATCATACTTGAAATTGTTTAAGCACTTTAGG
This sequence comes from Melocanna baccifera, assembly GCA_036346265.1. Taxonomy (NCBI): domain Eukaryota; kingdom Viridiplantae; phylum Streptophyta; class Magnoliopsida; order Poales; family Poaceae; genus Melocanna; species Melocanna baccifera. The sequence goes on along the minus strand of CM070691.1, from coordinate 2,029,267 downwards.
TCACCGAGTGATCCTTGATGTACGAGAATGCTACTCTGCCCTGTTGACATCCATTTCAGGCAGCATGAAAATGATGCGACCAAACATGTATATGCATAGTGAAGCAAAAGGGAAATTTTGGCTATGTGCCAGGATTAGGTTCAGCCAAGGCAAGAAATGAAATTGGTGACTTGTTTGAGACCAATTCAGAGTGTAGTTAAATGGGGGCAACTACCTCGTCAGACGTCATGTTGTAGCAATCTTTTTAACATGTCAAGCATGACTTACTGCTACATATACTTCAGAAGATGATCTCAGACCCTAATGGCTATATGCAAAACTTTCAAACGTTGTGGGTTTGTAATGGGTATTTCAACTGCTATTTGTTTGTCATTGCTGCAGCCTATATTTTTACTATTCGACAGTCTTGTTCAATTCATCTGCTTCTTCAAATTACCTTTCCAATATGCATATGTTCTATGTAGTGCTTGAATGTATTATTTGTATAGCAATCTATAGTTTAGGGTACTATTCGACAGTCTTGTTCAATTCATCTGCTTCTTCAAATTACCTTTCCAATATGTATATGTTCTATTTAGTGCTTGAATGTTTTATTTGTATAGCAATCTATAGTTTAGGTTACCATTGTGAAGACAAGCTATTTTCTACTGTAGTTATCTGAATTTCTTAAGATACTATAGCTACTTGGAAGGTAAACTCACTAGTGCTACCCTAACCCATCTCATCCACCTTTATCCACCCAACCAAGCACAAAATTGACTCATGCCGTCCACTTTCATCCTACCAACCAAACAAAAATCTGTATCATTCCATCCACCTAACCAAACACGCTCTTAGATCATTCCATCCCATCCCTCCAAATTCTGGATCATCCCATCCCATCCCATCCACACTCATCTATCCCACCAAACACACCCCAAATGTGTCCCCTTATTTCTACCTCCTTTTTCTCCATCTGGGGGAGTAAAAATATAACGTACCATAAGGAAAGTTTTGCTATTTATTGCACAAGGCGAACATGATTTGTTGTTTGTCAATTATACAAGATACATGTAACAACAGTGATGTACAGGAACCTTTTGAGCAATTTGAAACATGCAAATCAGATGTTCTTCCAAAAGCTAGCAGAGATGATGAATTAAAGAAAAATGCCATGAATCATAAGTCAGCTATATCAGGGGAAAATTCTTGATTCGGACTTAATTGTGACTAGACTTACTTTTCAACTATTGAGCATATCTTAGCTGTGAGGTCTTCCTTGAAGTCCTGATCACTTAATTCTAGGTAATCAACAAGCTCCTTAGTCAAAGGCTTTACATTTGCATCATTAACAAGCAGGTAAACAAGCTCAAGGGCCCTTTTGCGAATAGAGACATCTGCATCCTGAAAGTGCAAATGTGATTGCAAATTTTTAAGTGCAAAATAAAAGGAGCTAGGAATCTTGTCGCAAGCGACAGGTGAATAGCACAACCCATAACCACGGCAAACAGCAATAGAAAGTTAAAAGTACGTTAAGGTAGCTATTTCATAGTTTCATTGCATGAAAGAAAATATACACAAGCACTTGCTCAGGGGTCAATAGCTTCTCTATTGCAGGGATTTTAGTTCAAGTTCCCTGCCCATCAGAAAGGATTGGGCCTAATCCCCATGCGTCCAATCAAGCCAACAAGCCCTAATGGGGGGGCAAAAAGGTAAGAAAGGAGAAGAATACGGTATTGTCATTTTTCTCTTGTTTCACATATCACTTGGAGAGGAAGGAATACAAAAGCAGAAGAGAGAGAGAGAGAATTGTCTTAATGAATTGAGCCCAACTTGGAGAGAAATGTAGGAAAGAAAGAGAATATGTATGTCACTAATTATGTTTAATTATTTTCTCAAGAAATGCAGAAGAGAACAAACCATTTTCTCAGGAAACTATAGTAGGTGAAGATTATCTCAAAGTTGTACACTCATAGATGCACGAGCATTTTTTTCCTTCCCCACAAGAAAGAGGATAAACACAGAGCACATTATACTGGATAATTGTATACTTGGTTACCTTGACACACTCTAATATTGTTGCCCTGTGCCTCTGCACTGACTGTGTATCAACTGCCATGGCCTTCATTAGCATACTCATAGCAACATATCTGAAAGCACAGTATGCACAGTAAGTATTCTATTTATCATAGATGGAAGAACATATTACTAGTAAAAAAACTCAATCATACAAGTATCCCAGCCACTCTTGTTATTCAAGAATAGTCATTTATAGTCACCCATAAGTAGTAGCACAACAATGCTCATATACTACAGGAACAAGTCAGGATCAATGAACTTACTCAACAGAGAGAGAAATCTATTTTAACCCCTTTTTTCAACAAAGGAAAGAGGTTTGCCATATCAGTTGTCCAAGAGCAAGAGTAAATTTTTACCTAATGTTGTTATCACGGTTGGACAAGAATCTACCCAAAATATTGATTGCAAGCACACGTAAACCACTAGTAGCTTCGATGCCCATTATGGTCTCAACACATTCATACAAAATAGCGTTTCCGGCATTCTTGTTTGACTCGGTTTTCGTTGCAACCTGGAAATGCAATATAAGTCTTAATTATCCACCATAAGATACACAGAAGTGCAAGTGTACAACATAACCAAAAAAACATGTTACTAAAACAGTAACTCAACAGAGAGAAAAACATTTGTATTGTTAGATATATTCCATATATATGTGTAATTACCCAATGTATAAGGGGTTTTCTGCATAAATGCATACCTGTACGTGTATATATATTGACCCCATAGCCTCATGATGAATACAAGCACTATTCATAACATGGTATCAGAGCCTAGGTTTCATCTTAACCACCGCTGTCAGCCGCCGTGGCTTTTCCGTGCTTGTCGGAGGCCGCATCCTCTTCTTCCAGCCGCATCTGTTCTGCTGGCCTTTTGGATCGCTCCACCTACATCTTGACGCCGGCGTCTTCTCCAACATCTTCTCCGACCAAGTTCGCGCTGGCCGTCGTTGTCTGCATCGGCCAGATCTGAGACGACGCCGACGCCGCTCAAGTGGGACAACTCGCCCGGATCTAGTGTGGCTGGATCTGAAGCCATCACACTCCGTTCCGCCTGGGGGATCCCGCCGGGCCTGCACCGCCGGCCCTGCCCCGAGCCGCTTCGAGGCCCGCCGAGCCCCGTCGAGCCGCCGCCACCTGGGGCTGGGGCTCTCCCTGTCCTGAGCCGCTTTGAGGGCCCCGCCCAGGGTGGACGCCGCCGCCTGGGGTGGACGCCGCCCCGCACGGAGATCGAGCAGCCGCCGGCCCGCCGAACCGCCGCCGCCTGGGGAGCAGCCGTCGGCCACCTGGGTGGACGCTGCCCCGCACGGAGATCGGCAGCTCCTCCCTGTGAGGCCCCCCCCCCCTTCGGTCTTCTCTGGAGCCGATCTGGTCCTTTTGAACAAATCTGGTTTCTTTTGACCGCCCGTGAGCTTTTGGCTCGTAAAAAAAACACAAAAAAAAGAAAGACAAAAAAAATGTCTTCTTCTACAGGCTCAGTCTCTATTCCTCGTTGTCCGGTGATTTTTGATGGTCTCAACTATCGGGATTGGTTTCAGCATATGCGTCTTCACATGCGTGGTCAGCGTCTTTGGGAGTTTCTTACCGGCGAGTTACCTTGTCCGTCTCGTCCTACTCTACCTGCTGAGTCTATACTCCCGAATGATGCTTCTGAAGACACTCGTACAAAAGCAACTGAGGCTTTTGAGGCTGCCATGGAGACTTTTCAGTCTGATTTTGCTACTCACAAGACATGGATTGATGAGGATGCTCGTGCTGCTGCTATTCTGGTTGCTAGCATGGAGGTGCATCTCACTGGTGATATTATTGGTTTGACTTCTGCCCAAACGATGTGGGCCCATCTACGCAGCCGCTCCGAGTCATCTGGTGATTCCTTGTACCTTGCTATTGTGCGTCAGGAGCAGTCGCTACAGCAGAAAGATGCCATTGTGGATGAGTTCTATGCTCAGTTGTCCGCGATATGGCGTCAGATTGACTCTTTGGGGCCAGATGTTTGTCGCTTTGTCGATCTTTGTCGCCGTCGCGATCTCATCCGAGCTTCGTCGCATCTACGACTTCTTGACACGTCTTCGTTCAGAGTTTGAACAGACTCGTGCTCAGTTGTTGGCTCGTCACCCTCGTGTGACTCTGTTGGAGGCCCTACACGGTCTTACGTCTTGAGAGATCCGTCTTGAGGTGCGGGTCTCCTATTATCGTCGTCGTCTCCTTCAGTTTTGGCGGCTTCTTCAGCTTCTACTCCTGCTGCGTCACCTGTTACTTCTTCCCCGATTGCGCCTTCCCCAGTGACAGCTGCTGTTGGTCGGGGACTCCACTGCACTTATTGCAACAAGGATGGACATGTGGAGCGGTTTTCCTACAAGAAGAAGAAGGATTTTTGTCGTGGTGCTCGTCCGCAGAAGGGCACTGGAGGTTCTTTTTCTCAGTGTAGTCCTGGTACCTCTGACACTCAGCAGTTTTTACAGTTGTTAGGTCGCATGATTGCTTCTGCATCGTCCGTCTGCTTTGGTTCGCTACTCGATCTTCAAAGAGAGACCATCTTGTACTCCTTCCTCAGGTACATCACCTTGGATTCTTGATTCTGGAGTTTCTTTTCATATGACATCTGATTCCACAACTCTTACTTCCGTTAGCCCTCTGGTTGCTCCTATCACTGTCCGGACAGCAGATGGTACATCTCTTTCTGTCACAGGACAAGGCACTCTTTCCAATTTATCTTTTTTTGTCCCTGTTGTTTCCCATGTCCCAAAACTAACCATGCAGCTCATATCTGCCGGCCAGCTCACTGACCATGGTTGTTGTGTTATTCTCGATTCTGATTCTTGTTGTGTTCAGGACCGCCGCAAGGGGACTCTGGTTGGTACTGGCCCTCGCCGCCGTGATCCCAACGACTCTGGGAGCTTGACTGGTTTCGACTTCCTTCCGCTGCCCCTGCCAGTCTGGTCACTTCCACCACTGCCTCCGCATCTGCTGCCGTCTCCACTGCCTCTTTCGCTCAGTGGCATCATCGTTTGGGACATCTTTGTGGTTCCCGTATGTCTTCTCTGCCGTGGGCCTTTTAGGATCGTGTGCAGTGATGCCTCTCTTCATTGTAAGGGTTGTAAGCTTGGCAAACAGCTTCAGCTCCTCTATCCTTCTAGTGAGTCAGTATCTCAGCGTCCTTTTGATCTTATTCATTCTGATGTATGGAGACTAACTCCTTTTATCTCAAAAGGAGGTCATCGATATTATATTATTTTTATTGATGATTTTTCTCGGCATACCTGGATATATTTTATGTCATCTCGTAGTAATGTTTTATCTATCTATAAGACTTTTGCTACCTTGGTCCGTACTCAGTTTGACTCTTCTATTCGCGTTTTTCGTGCTAATTCCGCTGGGGAGTACTTGTCTGGCGCTCTTCGTGCCTTTCTTGCCGAGCAGGGCACTCTCCCGCAGTTTTCTTGTCCCGGTGCTCATGCTCAGAATGGTGTGGCCGAACGCAAGCATCGCTATCTTCTTGAGACTGCTCGTGCTCTTATGCTTACTTCTAATGTTCTACCACACTGGCCGAGGTCGTTTCTCGCCACCTTTTTATCAACATTCACCCGCCCGCTCTTCGAGTGGGATTCGATCAGCGCCTATGTGGCCACATACCTGATTATTCCAGTCTTCGCCTTTTTGGGTGTGTGTGCTATATTCTTCTTGCACCTCGTGAGCGCACTGTTGATCGCTCGATCATTGAGTGTGTTTTTAGGCTCTGATCTTGAGCACAAGGGTTATCGCTGTTGGGACCCTGTTGGTCGACGGATGCGGATTTCCCGGGATGTTACTTTTGATGAGTCTCGTCCTTTCTATCCATGTCCTTCTTCTTCCACCACTTCAGTCTCTATTGTCGAGCCACTTTCTTTTCTGACTTTTCCTTCCACTCCCATAGTTCCCGCTCCTTCACCACATCCTTTGATGCCTCCGGTGCCTCCTTCTCACTCGGCACCCTCCTCTCCACCACCCGCATCCTCTCCTGAGGTGAGGCCTGATCTTATTCCTTCTTATCCTATCTACTATACTCGTCGTCCACAGATTCAGGACTCTTCTGATGTGCTCTCTTCTTCTGATGAGCCATCCTCTTCGGCCTCCACTCCATCACCACAGCCTTTGCTCTCTCCAGTGCCCCCTTCCCAGTTGGCACCCTCTCCCCCTGTGGTTAGTCCTGATTTTGTTCCTTCTTATCCTCTCTACTATACCCATCGTCTACGGGTTCAAGACTCTTCTGATGTGCCATCTTCTTCTAATGGGCCTTCCTCTTCGGCATCTCCTCGCTATGCTCTTCGCGATCGCCAGTCTATTCGGCCTCCTACGCGATTTGGTTTTGCTGTCACCGCTCTTGCTGAACCGACTTCTTATCGTGATGCTGTTATTCATCAAGAGTGGCAGCATGCGATGGCAGAGAAGATTGCTGCCCTTGAGCGTACTGGCACGTGGGATCTTGTTCCTCTTCCTGCACGTGTTACTCCTATCACCTGCAAGTGGGTCTATAAAGTTAAGACCCGCTCTGATGGTTCTCTTGAGCGCTACAAGGCTCGTCTTGTGGCGCGCGGTTTTCAGCAGGAACATGGTCGTGACTATGATAAGACTTTTGCTCCGGTTGCTCACATGACCACTGTTCGCACTCTTCTTGTTGTAGCCTCTGTTCGTCAGTGGTCTATCTCCTAGTTGGACGTCAAGAATGCCTTTCTCAATGGTGAGTTGCGTGAGGAGGTCTACATGCGGCCGCCCCCTGGGTATTCTGTCCCTGAGGGTATGGTTTGTCGTCTTCGCCGCTCTCTCTATGGCCTCAAGCAAGCTCCTCGAGCTTGGTTTGATCGTTTCTCTTCTGTTGTCACTGCAGCTGGTTTCTCTGCCAGTGCTCATGATCCTGCTCTTTTTGTTCACGCTTCGCCTCGTGGTCGGACGCTTCTCCTTCTATATGTTGATGATATGATAATTACTGGAGATGATTCTCAGTACATCACTTTTATTAAAGAGCGTCTTCATGAGCAGTTTCTTATGTCTAATCTGGGTCTATTTCGCTACTTTCTTGGGATTGAGGTTAGCTCTACTCCTGAGGGTTTCTATTTATCCCAAGAAAAGTATATTTAGGATCTTCTTGAGCGCGCGTCTATTACTGATCAGCGCACAGCTGAGACTCCGATGGAATTTAATGTTCATCTTTGTCTTACTGATGGTGAGCCTCTTCCTGATCCTACTCGCTATCGTCACCTTGTTGGGAGTCTTATTTATCTTGGTGTTACTCGTCCTGACATTTCGTATCATGTGCATATCTTGAGTCAGTTTGTTTCTGCTCCCACACAGCTCCACTACAGTCATCTCCTTCGTGTTCTACGATACCTTCGTGGAACTATCTCTCGTCGTCTCTTTTTCTCTTGCTCCAGCTCTTTACAGCTCCAGGCATATTCTGATGCCACATGGGCTGGTGATCCCTCTGATCGCCGGTCTCTTTCTGCTTACTGTGTTTTTCTTTGTGGTTCTCTCATTGCTTGGAAGACTAAAAGCGCATGCAAGCTTTCTCGTCGAGCTTGAGGTGAGTTGCGAGCAATGGCGTTGTTGACTGCGGAGGTTACTTGGCTACGGTGGTTACTTGAGGATTTTGGTGTTTCTGTTTCTGCACCAACTCCTCTTTTATCTGACAGTACAGGTGCTATTAGCATTGCTAATGATCCGGTGAAGCATGAGCTTACAAAGTATATTGGTGTTGATGCTTTATATATGCGGACACAGGTGCAGGATCAGGTTATTGCTCTTTAGTACGTGCCTTCCGAGTTTCAGTTAGCAGACTTCTTCACCAAGGCACAGACCAGAGCTCAGCATAGTTTTCACCTCTCCAAACTTAATGTTGTTGCTCCACCATAAGTTTGAGGGGGGGTGTTAGATATATTCCATATATATGTGTAATTACCCAATTGTATAAGGGGTTTTCTGCATAAGTGCATACCTGTACGTGTATATATATTGGCCCCATAGCCTCATGATGAATACAAGCACTATTCATAACATGTATCACAAAGGTTTTAAAATTCAAGTGTAATAGTGCCCCAAACAAGACCTAAATGGAGCAATATTACAGTACATTTAAAAAAACTTATAGATTACTAGGACTAGTGCCACTAAAGGAAGTTCATTTTACTTTACAGAACCTGAATAATATTGCAATATGCACACTTGTAATAATCAAGAATCTGGTTCTCTAAATTGATGAGAGCATATGTGCTTTGCATGTAAAACCAAAGATGAACAAATCACCTGGGCAAGAATATCATTCACATACTCACTGCAATCTGCATCTCCTTGACCCAACGCCCGCATGAGTTTAAGCACTCGGATGTGCAAGAATGGATCCGTAATGCCAGCAATATCATATTCAGGAGCATATGAGCTATTGGACACATCTCTCAGTATTCGGACCAAACCTTCAAGGCAGTTCTGCACAGCAAAATTTTGTAAGAAACTTATTGCCACAAACCCACAAATGAATATGGAAGTTTGCAATGATCTTGCAGTTATGGTACAACAATGTTGATGAATACAGCTATGAGGCAGAGCACAAGAAAATTTTTGCTTCTTTCAATGAACACAACATGGGAAACAAGTGTTACATAAAAAAACAATGGCCACACTATTATAGCAATGTTTCTAAACGACATTATTGTGTCAATGCATCGCCAAATGAATTATCTAAAGGAGCAGGGATTGGCCTGAGGTTAATGCTTTCCCAATTAGGAATATAAAGGACGCTAGATAAGCAAGGTTTTGGACAGGGGTCAGTGTGAACTGTAAAGTCATCTGATGAATTTGGAAAGTCTACAGTACTGATTACAACGTTTCATTGGGAATAGCTTCCCATCTAGAAAGAAAGATTGAAACTGCCTATCTCTGTGCTTCCAGCATTTCTTAAACATTACATCTCTTCTTCCTAGTCAATCATAGGAAATCGGGACTGTGCTTCATTCCTTGCTAACACCTATCAATGAGGTTATCACATAGCACACAGGCTAAACTAGATCGATGCAGGAAAATGTAGCAAACACTGTTGGTATTTCCCCAAAATATTACTTTATGTGCCTACAGATGCATGCCTGGGAGTTCAAACATCACAGACACCTTGCTGAGGTAAGCAAAGAATGGTGCAGCACAACGAAATCAACAGAACCAGATATCTTGAAACATGACAATAGGAAAAATACAGTTTGCAAATAAACCATTTGGGACACTTGGGATGGCATGTTCAATAATTTTTTTAGATAAAATGTTCAAGCTATTCGTGATCAAAACTTGCTCAAGAGTCTAGACAACAGAAATGTGGTATTCCAGAAAAACATGGTTGGCAGCAACTAAATCAAGAGCCTGCCCATTGGTAAAAGGCTGAACCATTTTAAAATAAGGGTACAATTTGAAATTATTTTATCACAGTTTCTTTTAAGGGCTTATATGAAAAACAACAATGATCAAGTTTTTCACATAAGTTAATACGAAATACAACTAGCTGAAACAGTATATGTTAACATGAAAGAGGTAGTCAATATTCATTAATAGTTATAGCCCAACTTTGAGAATAAAAACAGAATATATGTACAGCATTCTCCAAGAAAAATTCACTGCTTCTAGCATGTCTTGTACCTTTCTCAAGTACTCCAATGCATCTTTGCTAGCTTTACAGAGTTCTGTACAGAGCTGAACAGCAGATATCCGAACCCCATGATGTTTTTCCTTCAGTAATGATGTAGCACAACCCATGAAGTTCTCTGCCAAATCTGGAACTTTTCTTACAATCCTTATAGAGCACAGGGCAGCCTACAAACAGTAAGAGCTATACAGTCAAGAATACTTCTCCCCACCACATATTTCAAAGCTAACCAAAAAGGAACACCAGGGCAGGATGAAAATGACAAGCAAAAAATGCTCAGCACGTAAGCTTTGAAACCGTGATGGTATCTATAACTTGATAAGAACACCCCAAAAGTGCAGATTTACCGATCATAAACTACCCAAAGTATATGCTATCATATTACGCTTTTCCAGTTTTACCACTTACTGCTAAAACATAGTTTAGGTAGAAATCAAGGGTAAATGATCATTGCAATACTTGAAACATACATACAGTGACCCTTTTATCTGTAGGAGCAGAAGAATAAGACTCCTGGAATGGAGAGTGCTTAAACAGCCTCATTTGGGACTAAATTATCATAACGAGTACCTTCTTCTTCGTATTCGGTTCCCTACTTTGCAACAGCCTCTCCACCTCAGGTGCCAGATCGCGTGCCATTTCAGCAGAACAAATGTTCCCTAGGGCACAGAGCGCAAGCCCCACAATGAACTGGTTCGAGTGGTTAAGATCTCTGCCCACGTTAAGTACTACAGATTACTCAAATCTCAGTATAGGACTATCAAGATAAATAACAGCACAGAACAGCAGCGGCAAACGCAGAGCATAAGCATAGGCGGGACGGATACTGCTTGAGGGAGTTAGTAACGAGCATGAGGACCTCCTGCCGCTCGTCGAGCAGCAGCGTGAGTCCGAGGTATCCGATGCGCTTCTCCGGGAAGCCCGCGGCGGCGATGAGCTTGAGGCACTCCATCTGGCCGAAGTGGGTGGGGTAGCCGAGCATGTGGATGAACATGAGCTTGGCCATGTTCCGGTGCCGGCAGTCCTGGTCGCCCTCGCTGATGGCCGCCCGTATCGCCGCGCACTCCCGCCGCACCACCGCCCGCTCCTCCGCCGCCGTCTTGCACGCGCGTATCGCCCGTATCATGTCCCTGCGGTAGCGTCAAGCACGTCTCAATTACACCACGCACAGATATGGGGGGAGCGATGGGGGTTGGGCGTGATCCGAGCCAGACCGGAGGCGGGTGCCGGAGGAGAAGGGGTTGATGGCGAGGTCCATGGCGAAGTCCTCGACGATCTTCTCGACGGAATCCAGGGCGATGCGGCGGAGGATCTCGTCGTCGCGGGGCGGGGGAGCGGAGCGGAGGACGACGGCGGCGGCGGCCGGGTGGATCTGGGAGTGGGCGGTGTGGTTGTGGAAATTACGAAGAGGCCCCTTGCTTTTGTTTATTTAAGTCCATTTGAGGATTAGTTGGGCATCATCTCACCATGCTGATCACACTTGCCCCCTAATCTTTTCCCAGTGTTAGAAACATCGTGGTTAATTCCGGCATTTCCCCTCTAAAAAACTTCTAGCCTTTTCCTCACAAAAATATAATACAGTCTTTTCTTATGAGTTTGCATAATAGTTACTTTGCTTGTGTGGATAACATCGATTATTCTTTTTAGAGATGATAAGTAGCAATAATTGACAAAAGAATTGCATGCAATTGTATGCTAAACTTTATTGACAGCACATGTTTAGTTGAAAAAACAATTAGTTAATTCGATGACATACAAAATCACTTTTGTTTTTCGAATGAAAAAGGGAAATAGACCGATGTGACAATAAATTGAACTAAGTAGCATCCAGAACAACATTATCGTGCATATTTTGCCCTAGTTTAAGGGGAAATGCTTCTACGATTGTAATAACTAATTAGCTATAACCTTTACTAATTAACGATGTAAGCGTGGCGCCACGCCACGCTAGCTACTGTGTGGATCGAAGTAAAAGAGTAAAAGGAGAGCAGAGGGGTCTTTTCGTAAAAAATCGAGAACCTCTTCGAAAGAATCAAAGGCCTACGTAATTACCTGAACCTGCGGGATGTTATCTAGTAAAAAAAGAACGGATGGACTGTTTTGCAAAAAAAAACCGAGGACATTTTTGTATGCTACAACATAAGAGTAAAAAATCACCAAATGTTAGTGGCAATATATGATATGAAATCACCCCTTTTGGTATATTCATGCAATCAATTTTCTGTTTCGGTTCTAGGTTTCAAAAGAAAACTTTCGGTTTTGGCACCAGATCAACATGAAAAATTCCAAAAACAGTTGACAATGTAGTATATAAGTGTTCTATCACCCTTTAATTTCCCAATTTCAAATTCAAAAATGTTAGAAGAAACAAAAGGACAACTTTTGTTGTGAATAGTGGCATCCGTCTTTGTTTTTTTATTTTTTTTTTACTTTTGATTTATCATTTGTGAGATTTCTCCCATTTTTGTTAATATTAACATAGAACAAAACAGAACTTTGAAATTTGTGCATATGAAAAAAGAAGAAGAAGTGCATCTAGAAATTTTCCTGGATTTTTCATGTTAATTTGGCAATAAACAGAAAGGTGATTCTATAAGTACACCGCAAAGGGTGTGTCATAGCATATGTTGCCAATGTTCTTAGAAGAAATTCACAGGCAGCAAAAGTGGAAAGTTTAAGGTGGCTTGTTATTATCACTTAATTCGTAGTTTGGTGGTCAAGTATGTATTCAGCTGGGTGAGAGATAAAAAAACAATGGTATCCTATAATACTCCAAGACTATAACATATCATTCTAACATTTTGATTTTATTTTAACTATCATAATAAGTTTTAGCCGGTTGATATTACGTATCTAGTCGTTTTTATAAATTATAACTTTTAGGTCGGCTTAAATAAAAATTTATTAACAAAAAGGATGAGACACTTTTTTTTAGAGGAAAGAGTTTTTTTTAAGATGATCCTAACCCATATTTTTCTCAAATTTGAAGTCGGATACAATCAAACCATATATGAATACAAATTTGGAGTATTCGGAATTTCGGATGCAATACCATCAGGACGGATACTAACAGCTTTGGATTGGAAAACAGATAATATATGCGGACAATATGTGCATACATAAATGGAATATATACTGAACTATATTACCATCACTTCAAGTCTTCAATTAGTAATAAATTTATCTAGATTACTTAAGTACGATGGCCGATACAACACAAATTCAACATAAAAAAGCGATAAATTCATGCATAAGTTCGAAAACCGGTAAATTCATATGCAAGATGAACATAAAACAGGAAGGATTGGTGATGATTGGCTAAAGTGGCTAGATTCTAGAGTTATGTTATAACTTAGGTAAAATCTAGAGCGATTGGTGTCAATGATGGTTGATGGATAGAACTGATTTGGGTACTAATTTGCTTGTCAAATAGTATCTGATTTGCCATTTACCGATGCTATTCGATCAGATTTTAGCTTTCTTGTTTTTGTTACCGTTTTTGAGATTAACCCGTACTATTTACACCCCTAGGAAAAAGGTTGAGATTGTGGCTTATGACATGGGTAGATTCGAGCGGACTGTGAGTCGGCTTTGGCTTGTATGGGGCTATAATAATTAGATTTTAAATGGTGTGATTTTTTAAGGTGAGTCTATAGGAGGATTCTAGTAAAAAATATATTAGATTCAGTTATACCGATAAAATTACATATTAAATTTAAAATTTTAAATTATAAGACAGAAAAAAACCCCACCCGTAATCTACTGCAACGGCCGACTCAAGAAACAAAGTCGAGACACTGACGGCCCGGCCCAAAACCACCGCCAGTCCGCCACAGTCTACAGCCAAGCCCCATCTATAAAAATGTCCAACCCATCCGGTCCCATCGACTTCTCTCCATTCCCCCCTCCTCTTCTTTCTGTTCTTCCTTTTTAATCCCGACCCCTCTCGAACCCGTAACCAGGCGACTCGACGGTACTTAAACCCTAGAAGCAGCGGGAGGCCGCCGCGCACCACCCATCGCTGCCGATGTGGAACGGCGCGCCGCCTCCGCCGCCGCCGATGGCGGCCGCGCCGCCTCCCCCGGGCACGACCGGCGCAGCCCCGCTGCCGGCCGCGGCGCCGCAGGGCGTCAAGCCGCTGACGCCGGCGGAGCTGGAGGCGCAGCTGGTGGAGAAGGCCCGCAAGTGGCACCAGCTCAATTCCAAGCGCTACGGCGACAAGCGCAAGTTCGGGTTCGTCGAGGCGCAGAAGGAGGACATGCCCCCCGAGCATGTCCGGAAAATCATAAGGTAACCTCCAGATCCGCACCGCCTCAGGGTGTTTCGGGCCTCGCCTATTGCTTATGGTTGAGTTTTGGTGTTTTGGTGTTCATGGCGGTCTCTGATGCTTAGGGTTTTAGGTCGTTCTGTAGTTGTTTGTAGCTTTGGATGGCGTCTCGATCGGTGCTACTTGTGGTGCCAGTATGTATTTTTGATGTAATGTTTTTAGTTTGTGGCTATAACTGTGCTATGAGTAGGTCTGGATTTAGCTGCTTTATTACCTGCTCGGCAGATGTGCCTGTTGCTATTTTTTGCTTGTGGTCTGTGGTTACTGAATTTAGGCAAAAGGTTGCAGTCTCCAACTCTAGATTTTAGGAGTCAGGGTTCTAGATATTTTGATGCGCTAGTTATGGTGAACGTTTTGATTTGCTAGTTGCTCCAGCTCTAGATTTTAGGAGTCAGGATTCTAGATATTTTGACGCGCTAGTTATGGTGAACGTTTTGTTTTGCTAGTTGCTCCAGCTCTAGATTTTAGGAGTCAGGATTCTAGATATTTTGATGCGTTAGTTATGGTGAATGTTTTGATTTGCTAGTTGCTTTAGCTGTTGATTTATGAAAGCTTTGTGGTTGGAGTCTCGGTGTGTGCCATTTGTGTGTGATCAACTGATCATAATTTTTGGGGATAGTTGGTACATGTTTCTGGTTGCTTCAGGTAGTGTTATGTAGCTTCTTCACCCCTTCTTTTGCTGCGTTGGTTTCTATTTATTGTTTATTTGTCTTTTTTCTTTGGAAAACTTGAGGTTTCATCTCTGTCATTTGCATTATGTTTTATGATGTGGTCGATGCTTGGACTTGCGTAATCCATGTCAAATTTTATCCTTCTGCTCTGAACATGTACATGGCCACTTGGACAGAGATGCAAACTACAACTGTGGCATAAGAATGAGTTCATGACCTGAATAGTGAAGAATCTATTAATACATTGTGTTCATGCTGTAAATACATTTTGTTATCCGTCCAGCACAACCAAATTCTAAAGCCTTCCTTTGGTCTAGATTGTAGATCCTGTTTACGCTGCAGTCAGTTTATGCATCTTTGTTCTTTTGAACAGGGACCATGGGGACATGTCTTCAAAGAAGTATAGGCACGACAAGCGTGTATATCTTGGAGCACTCAAATTTGTGCCTCATGCTGTTTACAAGTTACTTGAGAATATGCCGATGCCCTGGGAGCAGGTAAATCGTTAAATTATGACTCTCTCTATATATGAACATTTATAATCTTGTTGAGATTACCTATTCCATGGCAATTGAATAACATAACTCTTGTTTTCAGGTTCGCCATGTGAAGATCTTGTACCATATCACTGGTGCCATAACCTTCGTAAATGAGATTCCATGGGTGGTTGAGCCCATTTACTTGGCTCAGGTGATGATCTAGACTTCAATTTTCTTTTGTCTTTCATAGCTGTGAGTTAAGCTGTCCCTGTTATTATAACAGTTGCTATTTCAATGAATCTGTATTCAGCATTTGGTAGGTAGTATATTCAACTAGATCTTTCAGCCTTGTACTTCCCATTTCCTTTTATGCTTAAAATCTCTCTCTTATCATGTGCTTTCCACAGTGGGGTACAATGTGGATCATGATGCGACGAGAGAAGAGAGATAGGCGGCATTTCAAAAGAATGCGCTTTCCTCCATTTGATGATGAGGAACCTCCATTGGACTATGCTGATAATTTGCTGGATGTTGAACCGCTGGAGGCTATACAGCTAGAGTTGGATGAGGAGGAAGATGGGGCTGTGTATGAATGGTTTTACGATCATAAGCCTCTTGTGAAGACTAAGCTTATAAATGGCCCCAGCTATAGGAAGTGGCATCTATCGCTTCCCATAATGGCCACCCTCTATCGCCTTGCTGGCCAACTTCTGTCAGACTTGATTGATCGGAATTATTTCTATTTGTTTGACATGGAGTCTTTCTTTACTGCCAAAGCACTCAACATGTGTATCCCAGGTAATCATATTTGCCTTTTCTTTCGTAAGCCATCCTCACTTTAGCAATTTTAACAACTTCACCACATCAACAAGATTAGCATCATGGTTATTAAGGCGGTGCGGCGAGGCGCGGCGACTCACCACCTTCACACAACAATATCGCTTATGGCACGCGGCGTGGCGACGCTATATGGCGTGCGGCGTGGCGACGCCATGCATACATTTTAACCTAGTTTGGTAGTAAATTAAATCGACAATGTAGCAATTAGCAAAGCATATCAATCGTATTAGTATATAGCAGTCGGCAGTAGTAACTAGTATATAGTAGTAGGCATTTAGCAAAGCAGTACATATGACTATATGAGTGAAGTACATATAGCAGTAGGCATTTAGCATCGAGCATATCAGTACTAGTGGAGAGGAGACTATATAGCATATTAGAGACTATATGAGTGAAGAGTGACTCACTGGATGACTCGAGTTCGAGTCCGCCGAGTGGAGAGGAGACAAAGACGGCCAGACGGGGCCTCAGTGACAGAGGAGACGCAGAGGCGGCAGCAGTAGGCAGATCGAAGGAGGTGGCGGAGAGCTTTCTGGCGAAGTAGGAGGCGGCGGCGGAGAACTCGCCCCCCGGCGAAGCAGACGATGCCCGATCTGGCGGCGGCGACTCCTCGCTTTATTTGGGCGGCGGCGGAGACTTCTCCTAAAACCCCAACCCGTGAGGTATGCGTTTGGACTAGAGTCTCACTTGAGTCTTTTAACTCCCCGGCTTCCCCAACGACGTCTTACTGCCATAATGCCGCCACAAGGACGCCATATCGCCGCCATGGCAGACGCCATATGCCGCTGCTCCATGCTGTCCGGACGGCATGGCCCTCCAGTCCGCCACGCTGATATACCGACGCCTCAATAACCGTAATCATGATTAGCATAATAGTTGTAGCTTTTGATTTGATGGTTACATCAAAACCTGTTATCTTTTCTTATGTTACCGGCAATAGCACTTTGTGTTTTCTTTAATGTATTATGTTATGTTTCATCAAAAGAGGGAGAATAGTAGAAGTATTGTATATTTCTTCTTTTTTTTGTTACAGTGTAAGTTTTGTTACGAGGCACTACTGTTGATGTTCTGTCGCAGGAGGTCCGAAGTTTGAGCCGTTGTACCGTGATATGGAGAAGGGGGATGAGGACTGGAATGAATTTAATGACATCAATAAACTCATCATCCGTCAACCACTTAGGACTGATTACAGAATCGCTTTCCCACACTTGTACAATAACAGGCCAAGGAAAGTGAGACTTGGGGTGTACCACACTCCTATGATAATGTATATCAAGACAGAGGATCCAGATTTGCCTGCGTTCTACTATGATCCGTTGATAAATCCCATCACTTCAACTAACAAGGTTGATCGTCGGGAAAGGAAAGCAAGTGATGAAGAAGACGAAGAAGGCTTTTGTCTTCCAGAAGGTGTGGAGCCTCTCTTGATAGGAACTCAACTCTACACCGATACAACAGCAGCTGGCATTTCATTACTTTTTGCTCCAAAGCCTTTTAACATGAGATCCGGTAGAACACGCCGTGCTGAGGACATTCCTCTTGTATCTGAGTGGTACAAGGAGCACTGGTGAGTGCCATAACGACACCTGTGATACCTACTCCTTGTTTGCTTTGCATCTATTTCCACTTGGTGCACGATGCTTCTCAATTCTAATTGCATTAATATCTGTTTTGCAGCCCACCAGCTTATCCAGTGAAAGTTCGTGTGAGCTATCAGAAGCTGTTGAAGTGCTATGTGCTCAATGAGCTGCATCATAGGCCGCCCAAAGCACAGAAGAAGAAACATCTGTTCCGTTCGCTCCAAGCAACAAAGTTTTTTCAAACTACAGAGCTTGACTGGGCAGAAGCAGGTTTGCAAGTTTGCAAGCAGGGCTACAACATGCTTAACCTGTTGATCCACAGGAAGAATCTTAACTATCTTCACTTAGACTACAATTTCAATTTGAAACCTGTGAAGACTCTTACAACAAAGGAAAGGAAGAAATCTCGTTTTGGGAATGCATTTCATTTATGCCGTGAGATATTACGGCTTACAAAGTTAGTTGTTGATGCAAACATCCAGTTCCGCTTAGGAAATGTTGATGCTTTCCAGCTGGCCGATGGTTTGCAATACATATTCTCTCATGTTGGTCAGTTGACTGGTATGTACCGTTACAAGTATCGTCTGATGCGGCAAATCAGGATGTGCAAGGATCTGAAGCACTTGATATATTATCGTTTCAACACTGGCCCTGTTGGAAAAGGACCTGGCTGTGGATTTTGGGCCCCAATGTGGAGAGTGTGGCTGTTTTTCCTGCGTGGTATTGTGCCATTACTGGAAAGATGGTTAGGTAATTTGCTGGCTAGGCAGTTTGAAGGTCGACATTCAAAGGGGGTTGCTAAAACTGTAACCAAGCAACGTGTTGAGTCTCATTTTGATCTGGAACTTCGAGCTGCGGTTATGCATGATGTCCTGGATGCTATGCCAGAGGGCATCAAGCAAAACAAGGCTCGAACTATATTACAGCATCTTAGTGAAGCATGGCGCTGCTGGAAGGCAAATATCCCATGGAAGGTACCAGGCCTGCCGGTTCCTATTGAGAACATGATTCTTCGTTATGTGAAGTCCAAGGCTGACTGGTGGACCAATGTTGCTCATTACAACCGCGAGCGTATAAGGCGTGGTGCTACAGTTGACAAGACTGTTTGTCGCAAAAATCTTGGAAGGTTAACTCGCTTGTGGCTCAAGGCAGAACAGGAGAGGCAACACAACTACTTGAAAGATGGGCCATATGTGACTCCTGAAGAGGCAGTTGCTATTTATACAACAACGGTTCACTGGCTGGAATCAAGAAAGTTCTCACCGATTCCTTTTCCTCCACTGTCATACAAGCATGATACCAAACTTCTTATATTAGCATTGGAAAGGTTAAAGGAGTCTTATAGTGTGGCAGTTAGGTTAAACCAACTGCAACGAGAGGAACTGGGCTTGATAGAACAAGCGTATGATAATCCACATGAGGCATTGTCAAGGATAAAACGTCATCTTCTTACTCAGCGTGCTTTTAAAGAAGTTGGCATTGAATTTATGGACCTGTATAGCTACTTGATTCCAGTATATGAAATTGAGCCTCTTGAGAAAATAACCGATGCGTACCTTGACCAGTACTTGTGGTATGAGGGGGACAAACGGCACCTATTCCCAAATTGGGTCAAGCCTGCTGATTCAGAGCCACCACCTCTGCTTGTTTACAAATGGTGCCAAGGCATAAATAATTTACAGGATATATGGGACACGAGCGATGGGCAGTGTGTTGTGATGCTGCAGACAAAATTTGAGAAGTTCTTTGAAAAAATTGATCTGACTCTGCTGAACAGGCTTCTACGGTTGGTCTTGGACCATAACATCGCTGACTATGTTACTGCAAAGAACAATGTTGTGTTGTCTTACAAGGATATGAGTCATACAAATTCTTATGGTCTCATTCGAGGTCTTCAGTTTGCATCTTTTGTTGTGCAATACTATGGACTGGTGCTGGATCTCCTGCTTCTTGGTTTGACACGTGCCAGTGAGATTGCTGGTCCTCCTCAGATGCCAAATGAGTTCCTTACATATGCTGACACTAAAGTTGAGACAAGGCATCCCATCAGGTTGTATTCTCGATATATTGACAAGGTGCATATACTGTTCCGCTTCACTCATGAGGAAGCACGGGATTTAATTCAGCGTTACTTGACAGAGCATCCTGATCCTAACAATGAGAACATGGTTGGTTACAATAACAAAAAGTGTTGGCCTAGAGATGCAAGAATGAGGCTCATGAAGCATGATGTAAATCTTGGAAGAAGTGTCTTTTGGGATATGAAGAACCGCCTCCCTAGGAGCATTACAACGTTAGAATGGGAGAATAGCTTTGTATCTGTGTACAGCAAGGACAACCCAAACCTGCTTTTTAGCATGTGCGGGTTTGAGGTCCGTATACTGCCAAAGATACGAATGACTCAAGAGGCATTCAGCAACACAAAAGATGGTGTATGGAATTTACAGAATGAGCAGACTAAAGAAAGGACGGCTATTGCCTTTCTAAGGGTCGATGACGAACATATGAAAGTGTTTGAGAACCGTGTCAGGCAAATCCTTATGTCATCAGGGTCAACAACATTTACCAAGATTGTCAATAAGTGGAATACTGCTCTCATTGGTCTTATGACGTATTTCCGTGAAGCAACTGTTCATACACAGGAGCTCTTGGATTTGCTTGTCAAATGTGAAAATAAGATCCAAACTCGCATAAAGATTGGCCTGAACTCAAAAATGCCTAGCAGGTTTCCGCCTGTCATCTTTTATACACCCAAGGAAATTGGAGGTCTGGGAATGTTGTCGATGGGTCACATTCTGATACCACAAAGCGATCTCAGGTATAGCAAGCAGACAGATATTGGTGTGACACATTTCCGAAGTGGCATGAGCCATGAAGAGGACCAGCTTATACCTAACTTGTATCGCTACATCCAGCCATGGGAGAGTGAGTTCATTGATTCACAGCGTGTTTGGGCTGAGTATGCCCTGAAGAGGCAGGAAGCACAATCGCAGAACAGACGTTTAACACTTGAGGATCTTGAAGATTCATGGGATAGAGGTATACCTCGTATCAACACCCTTTTCCAAAAAGACCGCCACACTTTGGCATATGACAAAGGATGGAGAGTGAGAACTGACTTTAAGCAGTATCAAGTGCTGAAACAAAATCCATTCTGGTGGACGCATCAGCGACATGACGGAAAATTATGGAACCTAAACAACTACAGAACTGATGTCATCCAAGCTCTTGGTGGTGTGGAAGGTATCTTGGAACATACCTTATTTAAAGGAACATATTTCCCTACTTGGGAGGGTCTGTTTTGGGAGAAGGCATCAGGATTTGAGGAGTCCATGAAATACAAGAAGCTGACAAATGCACAACGTTCTGGGCTCAATCAAATTCCCAATCGTAGATTTACCCTGTGGTGGTCACCAACCATTAATCGCGCAAATGTGTATGTTGGTTTCCAGGTTCAGCTAGATCTTACAGGGATATTCATGCATGGGAAAATCCCGACCCTTAAGATTTCTCTGATCCAGATCTTCCGCGCACATCTGTGGCAGAAGATCCATGAAAGTGTTGTTATGGATCTTTGCCAAGTTTTAGATCAGGAGTTGGATGCACTGGAGATTGAGACAGTGCAGAAAGAGACAATACATCCCAGGAAGAGTTACAAGATGAACAGTTCCTGCGCAGATATCCTCCTTTTTGCTGCACATAGGTGGCAGATGTCCAAGCCAAGCTTAGTTTCTGAGTCAAAGGATGTCTTCGATCAGAAAGCAAGTAACAAGTACTGGATTGATGTGCAACTACGCTGGGGAGACTACGATTCACATGACATAGAACGTTATACTAGGGCCAAATTCATGGACTACACAACAGACAATATGTCCATCTACCCGTCCCCAACTGGTATGCTTCCGAGCATCCATGGACTGCCAGTTTCATAGCTTGTCTGCTTGTCTGAATTGTCCATAGCTAATGTTGATTAGTATTTTCTTTGTAGGGGTGATGATTGGAATTGATCTAGCATATAATTTGCACTCCACTTTTGGCAACTGGTTCCCTGGGTCAAAGCCCCTCCTCCAGCAAGCAATGAACAAGATCATGAAGGTAATTTAATCACGTTAACTGTAACAAATCTAGCTGTACTTGACACAATGATCTCTCTATATTGTGTTAAATGTTCAATTTAAATAACCTTCTTGTTTTTTTTGACAGTCAAACCCTGCTCTGTATGTCCTGAGGGAGAGAATAAGGAAGGGTCTGCAGTTGTATTCATCTGAACCCACTGAACCATATCTGTCTTCACAGAACTATGGAGAGATATTCAGCAATCAAATCATATGGTTTGTGGATGACACAAATGTCTATCGAGTTACCATTCACAAAACATTTGAGGGTAACCTGACCACTAAACCAATCAATGGTGCTATTTTCATTTTCAATCCAAGAACTGGTCAACTATTTCTGAAGGTTGGTTCTTTTTTCTTTTAGCTCTAGTTTTCTTGTAATTTTGGTTAACTGTGCAGTATTGGAGCTTAAAACTTACAATGAAAATGCATCATAACCTGCAGGTCATCCACACAAGTGTATGGGCTGGGCAAAAGCGTCTTGGGCAGTTGGCCAAGTGGAAAACAGCTGAGGAGGTTGCTGCATTAGTTCGGTCTCTTCCTGTAGAAGAGCAGCCAAAGCAAATTATTGTGACAAGGAAGGGCATGTTGGATCCTTTGGAGGTCCATCTGCTTGACTTCCCTAACATTGTCATTAAGGGTAGTGAGTTGCAGCTACCATTCCAGGCTTGCTTGAAGATTGAGAAGTTTGGTGATCTTATCCTCAAGGCTACAGAGCCACAGATGGTTCTTTACAACATATATGATGATTGGCTGAAAAGTATATCGTCATACACAGCATTCTCTCGTCTCGTACTTATATTGCGGGCGCTACATGTCAATAATGAGAAGGCAAAGATGTTGCTCAAGCCTGACAAGACAATTGTCACGGAACCGCATCATATCTGGCCAACTTTGAATGATGAGCAATGGCTGAAGGTTGAATGCGCACTCAGGGATCTCATTCTTTCTGATTATGCGAAGAAAAACAATGTTAATACTTCTGCACTGACGCAATCTGAAATTCGCGATATAATACTTGGTGCTGAAATAGCTCCTCCATCACAGCAGAGGCAACAGATTGCTGAAATTGAGAAACAGGTAAAGCTTTCTAAATTAGCACTTGTGATTAGTTTTTCTTCAGAAATAATCATGTTAGTTTTGCTCACTCTTGGTTTTACCCGATTTTGCAGTCTAGAGAGACAACTCAGTTAACTGCAGTTACAACAAGGACAACTAATGTGCATGGAGATGAGCTCATCATCACGACAACCAGTCCGTATGAGCAGCAAGCATTTGCATCGAAGACTGATTGGCGCGTCAGGGCCATCTCTGCCACAAACTTATATCTTCGCGTCAATCACATTTATGTTAACTCAGATGATATAAAGGTCAGTACAGTAATTCCTTTTCCTTGATATCACACAATATTGCAAAAATAACAAATGTTGGATGGATGCTGACCAAGACTGCATGTATTCTGCCTACAGGAGACTGGCTACACCTACATTATGCCAAAGAATATACTGAAGAAGTTCATATGCATAGCAGACCTACGGACACAGACTGCGGGTTTCCTGTACGGACTGAGTCCACAGGATAATCCCCAAGTTAAGGAGATCAGATGCATAGCCATTCCTCCACAGCATGGAACTCACCAGATGGTTACTCTACCAGCAAACCTTCCCGAGCATGAGTTCCTTAATGATTTGGAGCCACTGGGATGGATGCATACCCAGCCAAACGAAGCTCCTCAGCTATCACCTCAGGTTAGATCTCGTGCCGGCTCTTTTTAGCTGTTTCCAAAGAACACAAACCTGTAATAGGGTGTTGGCTTGTTTTGCCTGTGACCTGGAGTCTCGAGACTGAACTGTTGCTTATGTTGTTTCTCGCAGGATTTGACGTCACACGCAAAGATTTTAGAGAACAACAAACAATGGGATGGTGAGAAGTGCATCATTTTGACATGCAGCTTCACCCCAGGGTCCTGCTCGTTGACGGCGTACAAGTTGACGCCAAGTGGTTACGAGTGGGGCCGTAGCAACAAGGACACCGGAAGCAATCCACACGGATATCTCCCGACTCACTACGAGAAGGTCCAGATGCTCCTTAGCGACCGCTTCCTTGGATTCTACATGGTATGGATCGATCTCTAATGCTTTACCTTCCACCTTGTGCCTCCAAATTAATCGCCGTCGAAGGCTCACTTTGCTCTCGTGCGTCTCCTCCTCCAGGTTCCAGACAACGTTCCGTGGAACTTCAATTTCATGGGAGTAAAGCATGACCCGCTGATGAAGTACAACATGAAGCTCGGCACGCCCCGGGACTTCTACCATGAGGATCACAGGCCGACGCACTTCCTGGAGTTCAGCAACATTGACGAGGGCGAGGTCGCCGAGGGGGATAGGGAGGACACCTTCTCGTAGGCGCGCCCCACGCTAATCTGCAGCCAGCCAACCTTGCTCTGTTTTGAATAGAGACCTGCAACTTGACGCAACACGTGGCACGATGTCTGTCTGTTGCCTAAGATTGTACACCCACCCTCCTGTTGTAGCCTGCCCTTAAACACGGGGTACAGCTCGCCTTGATGGCAGCGAAAGATTTTTTCCTCGGTGGCTATGCTATTGTAGTTTGCAGATCTCAGTTCTCTGCCCTGCGGTCTATGTTTCGTTTGAGCCGCAGATAATCTACTCTCTGATAGACTAAGTCGCGCGAATCGTAAAGCTATACCGGTCGTAGTGGGAGTAGCTGTGGGTGTGGGACACTGGGAATGGCTAACTGCGTCTACGAACTTCCGAGTTCCATTATTTCAGCCGTTCGATCGCTTCTGTTCGACCATCGGGGAGCGAGCTTTTCAACGAACGCTCGCGTTGTCATTTGAAATTCCAATATAAAGCGAAAACGCGGTATGTATGGATGCTGCTCCCTTCCTTTCCCCACCAATTTTTTTTCTCCCCGGTGAGATTTTCGTTTGGTGGTTTACTTGCTGTATTCGCTAGCAAGGCCCTCGTGCAAAATAGCAATGGCTGCGAGAGCAACACGGCATGGTGCTCGGCTTCCTTTCATAGCGGCCATAGAATATTTTCGCTATTGGGGGACAAGCTGATCACAGAAATAGGACAGACGAGAAGTTCCAGTCACAAGAGATAGTTACAAACGAATCATCTAGATATCTGCTCTCAAATATATGCAACCAAAAGCGAAAATATTCTAGACGAACGCCCAAACATCTAGAAAGTATATGAATCTCATATCCAGTGCACACAAAAAGCACCATGTATAACAACCATCTCGTTTCGCTCTCTCTCACCCTCTCTCAAAAAAAGGGGGGGACAAACTTCATAAATAACAATGCCTGTACATTTCATTCATGTCAAACCAAGCAGACCAAGCACCGATCCCACAAAGTATGCATTCTACCACTGCCTAGGGTACCAATCAATCATGCCCCAACTCACTCTTGATCGTTCTTAGGCGCACAGTCTGAGCTCCCCTCTGGAGTCGACATTCCGTAGGAACTCACCATCGAGTCTGGCCTGAACAACTCGTCATTTTCAAGCCTCAAAAGCATCTCTTTCGATTCACCTTTCAGCAAGGACACAACTTCAAGCATTGTCGGTCTCTTTTCAGGTTCTCTGTGTGTGCATGCTAGCCCAATCAGAACCACTCTTTTTAATTCAGATTCAGAATACTTGTCGTTCAGTTTTGAGTCTGCAATTTCATCGTATCTACCCTCCTTGGCCAATGGGAGCACCCAGTTTCGAACCCCATACATTTTAACAGAGTCTGATTTTCCTATTGGTTTTCTCCCACTAGTAAGCTCCAACAGTATCATGCCAAAGCTATAGACATCACAACCTGCTGTAGGTTTGCCAAACATAATATACTCAGGAGCGAGATAGCCTCGTTGGTTTTCACTTATTATCTTGTCATGGTCCGTTCCATCTGGAATGAGCTTTATAAGACCAAAGTCAGCAACGTGTGCCTGGAAATCAGAATCTAGTAGCACATTTGTAGCCTTGATGCTCCCATGGATTATCTGAGGCGTTGCATGGTGGTGAAGATACCTGTGAGGAAGGGCATATCAGTTTCGTCTGTCATACTGCTTATTGAAGGAAAATATATGAATTATCTATGAGATGCTAAGAAACAAAATGAGGATGTTTACTAACGCGAGAGCCCGAGCAGCACCGATGGCAATAAATGTTCTCCTCCGCCAGTCAAGAAGGCACTCCGCAGAATGTGTTCCATGGAGATGTGCATAAAGACTTGAGTTTGGCATATAGTCATACACCAGAATGCGTTCAGGTCCATCAGCACAATACCCACGTAAACTCAGGAGGTTTTTGTGTCTTACTCTCCCCAAATTCTCGACTTCTGAAGCAAATTCCATTTCTGTCCCCTTTTTTGCATTTTTCAACTTCTTAACAGCAATCTGCATCCAAAAAGATTAGCTAAAGCCAATTAATTAATAAGCTCTGTTGTAAAGCGGAACCAACAATAAAAGGATGGAAATAGGGTACCATTGAATATTGCTAATAGGTAGGTTGCACTGCGAGTAATTTTTTAAAACAGACATGTCACAGAGTTGCAGACATGACAAGGCATGTGTGGAACTATATATTTTGTATGTACAAGATGCAGATTTGCAAACCTGTAGCCAGTTCATCTTCAAACTTTTGTCTGAGTTGACCTGCCTATGACAAGATATCATACCGACCCAATGCTAATGCAATCAAAGATCAATGTTCCAGAACAAAATAAAAAATTATAGCTGGTAGTTGCTTGGTTGTTTAATGTTTAGTGAGACAACTAGCAATAGGATTTGTCCAACGGTGCAAAATAATGATGACAGGGCCAACGAGAAAGCAAAGATACCTAATAGCGATGGTTGAAATTTTAATTATCAAAATGAGAAGTATACCAAATGGATCGAAATGTAAAGAGCAGAAACCTGAGAACCATCCCAAACTTGTCCCCAATAGACACTCCCGAGCGGCCCTTCTCCAATCTTGTTATCGTAATTGAAGCTATTTGTCGCTGACCGAAGCTCCCTCAACGAGAATACCCACCTCAGCGATCCGCTCCCCTCATCGGTCCTGACAAATCAAAGACATGAAATATATGATGAACTGCCACCAGTGAAGTTTCCAAGTATAGAAATAAACGTTCAAGTTCTTTCCCTTCACATTGATACCCATTCACTTCTGCATCTAAAACAATTTTGCCTGGTCCAAGCATCCAGGCATGTTAGGGTGATGCATCAAAACCAAACCAACACGCCATTTCATACTACGTCTACATGTAAGCATAATACACTACTCCCATTAGTCTGTGTGGACCATTTGTGAAAAGATTAACAGCACAAAAGAGGCAAGAAAGCTTAGAAAAGAGAGATGCATCCTCCAATACCAAACTGACATGACGCGTTTAGACCTTCCCCAACAGGAGATTATCACCCAAAATTGTAAATTGCAGCACCCAAACCCCCACTAATTTCGCCGCTAACGCCATCGCTTGTACAGACCGGTTCCCAAACCGAACCAAGATGCCTCTTTTTCCATCGAATTGAGCACCAAGCAGCCAACTTTTGGCACCATCTTCTCAGCATCTGCCAAAATTACTTGACCATGGCATCCTGCATCATCGAATCAGAACCAACCAAGAACCGAGCAGGCGGGCATGGCGAAATTCCCACCCTGGCTAAGGGCGAACGCCAAACGTGTACACCAATCTCGCGGTTCACCTCACGCGCCGAATTCGGCGCACCCGAACCGACCCAGAAAGCCCAAGAAAGCGAAAGGGGAGAGAAGCAACGCGGCCTGGCGGCCGGGAAAGCGTGTCACTTACAAATCCTCCCCGGAGGCGGCCCTGCCGCAGCAGAGGAGCCTGTGGCCCACCCGCGAGAGCTTGGGGAGCATCGGAGCCCGCGAGCCGGTGGCCTCTCCTTCCGGTGGGAATGGGGCGCGGAGGGGGAGTTGTCCAGAGGGGAAGGACGGGAGGAGTGGTGGGGTGGGGGAGGACTTGTTGGACTAGACGAGAGGAAGACGCGGGGAAGAGAGAGACGAGACGTAACAGCGGAGAACAGCCTCGCAGCTGCGCTTTCGGTGATGGCTTCTCTCTTGACGCTGACCTGTCTTCTCTCTCACTCCTCCGCCCTTTCCCGATTCTCTATCGCTAGCCCGCTACTAGTGGCAGTTGGTGTTGGCAACCACGCTTGCCGTGCAGTCCAAACCGTGTTTGTTCCCTCGTGGTTTTTGGACACGTGGTGATTTATAATTTTTTACTATAACTAATTTATTTTTTATTATAATTAAATTATTTTATTTAGTATAATTAGATTTAAAAATTTTAAAAATAGAAAAACATATTAGCCTATCACAGACAAAACAAAGGAATACGAAAAAAACAAAAAAACCTAAAATTTAAAAAAACAGGAAAAACAAAATTTTGAATAGTACAAAAAAAGCTCACCGTCAACGCTCAACGCAACGTTGAGTAGGGCCTTAACTGTCAGATGGAACTATGGCATGTTTCTCTATTTTTTCGCCTTTGATTTCTTTAAAAGTCGAAATAAATTATATGTGCCTTTCATATCGATATTTTTATTATATATTGTTGTATCAAAAAGTGCATAAGTATATTATGTGAGTAAAACCTGTGTTGTGTGGGATTAACGGATTTCTCCTATTTGTAATAAGTGTATAGTATCCATTAAAGTTAGACATGTACTGGTTAATCCATCTATTTAACAGGTTGAGATAGAGACTTGCAAGTTACCTATCCAACTTTTACTTCTAATGTTATGATTAGAAAAGTGTGAGTACTGTGATGTGCACTCTTACCTTTCCGATTAAGTGCTTGTGAAAACTTTATCCTTAAGTAGTAATATATCAACTTTATTTATCTCGTATCGATCCCTCTAGTTTTGGTTGATTTCCTCTTGATTTGGGTGGTACTCCAGCTGGCTTATGACTTAAGCTTCTGGCTGTGGTTTTTGATTTATGACTAAAATTGCACTATATTAGCTGTTAGCTTTTTTGA
Source organism: Melocanna baccifera (assembly GCA_036346265.1). Classification (NCBI taxonomy): domain Eukaryota; kingdom Viridiplantae; phylum Streptophyta; class Magnoliopsida; order Poales; family Poaceae; genus Melocanna; species Melocanna baccifera. The sequence continues at coordinate 2,000,518 of CM070691.1, read as the reverse complement.
GAAAAATAAAGAAAAAATAGGGAAAAAGAAAAAAACCATTATATCATTACAGATAATGCAAAAGCAAAAAAAAACCTAAAAAGCCAAAATAAGCTGAAATTAAATGCCGATGCATTGTAAGTGACTTTTAACTTAAATAAGCCGAAAGCTGAAGCCATTTGGAGCAGGAGGTTGGTTGTGATCTTTTTTCTCCCCTTCTTTATCTTGCTAGATGACAAAGGCAAATTAGCTATGGAGATATATAATAAAAATCAATCTTCATCCATTTCAACATCAGTTTTCGCAAATCCATGAAGTTGTTCGGTTTTACTTGGTCTTGACCTTATTGAGTGATTTTTGATACAGTTGTTTTTGTCTTGATTTCTTGTGTGTTCTTGTTTGCTGTGACATATGAGAATATAGAGTCATCTTGACCATCTTCTACTCACGAGTAAGTCATATTCACTGTTTTTAGTTTTTGCTCAGTTTTAGTACAATCCTACTTAAATTTGAGAAGGGTCCGAACTTTGATACGAATTATTGCAATCTTTAGTTGGAATACGTTCATGATACCTTAAGTAAGGTGTGTGCAAAGATTTAATTCATTTGGAATTGTATTTTTGAAGTTGCATCAAAAGGTGTTTTAGTATGAGTTGAAAATTCCAATTCTGGAACAGGGAAGCGGTCAGATCGTCCCCATCTAATTAGACCGCAGGCAACCGGTCAGACTGGCGTCCTGCCAGTGGTTAGACCTCTAAGCCCTGTCAGACCACCCCTGGTAGGTGGTAGCCGGTCTGACCGCCTAAAACCTGATTTTCTTAGGATGTTTGGTTTCTTGGTTTTCTAGTTTTGGTGTTGTTTTTTCATCATGATTTTCGTAATTTTGTAGCTATCGAAGTGAATTATCAGTAAATCCTTAGGGAAAATTGTGGAGGCACTATTCATTATTCTTTGCTGTCTTATTGGTCCTATAGAGAGACAATAATGAATTCATTTCTTTTGGTACGTAAGGTATAGAACATCAAAATAGAGAGAACTTAGGAGATTACTCACGTAGATGAATTGGGTGGTGCATTATGGGACGCCAGCTTGAGAGGCCATGACGGCGCGGGCTACGCATCATGGGACTGCGGGCAAGGCATGGCATTGCCGCATGCGGCGGCGTGATCGAGCTCGCACCTCGGCCGGGACCGATCCGGTGCGTGCAACGCCGTCGTGCGTTTCTCGCTTTGTGCTGCTGTTACCCAATGGCGTTCATCGCCCGGTTGTTTAGTATGTCTATGTATAGAAGGCTCTGTCGCTTGAAAATAGCAGCAAGGGGGATGTAGCTCAGATGGTAGAGCGCTCGCTTAGCATGCGAGAGGTACGGGGATCGATACCCCGCATCTCCAAACGTCGGGTCGGTTAGTGTTTCAAAAGTACAGTATAACTTTTTGCAGACTCTATAGGTGTACAATGAACATGACGGGTTTATAGTGTACAATGAACACGACGGATTTGACCGCAGCACAGCATGTGGACGGCGTCCATCAGGCGGGACGTTGTTGATGGGCAGCTCATCAACCAGACCGGACCAGGGGCGCTCGGCATCAGCCTGACGCCCAGCTAGGCGCGCAGCACGAGCATGGGGCGGGCGCCCGAGTGGTCCTGTTTCTTCTGATTTTTTTTTCTATCATGGTTTTAATTTATTCGAAAGCTAAAATAAAAGTGTGGTTTTTTAAGCTGTTTTTTAAACGGTTTTTTAAGTTTAAAATTACATGTGCTAATTATATTAGTGTTTTCGTTATCTACCGTTATCTAAAAAATATAGATAAAAAATAACTATAACAAAAGAAAAAACTATAAAACCAATACTCCAGAGAACATGTCCAGTACGGCGCGCGCATATTTAACCCCGCCGCCCACCGAGCTCCTACATGCCGCCTTGATTTCCTAACGTGCACGCGTAGCTCGCACTCGTGTCGCGCGCGCGCTCGGGGGCTTCTCTTCTCGCAGGTTACACGCGTCGCGCGCTACGTTGGTGCGTGGCTCGCTCGCTCGGCTCGGCTGCAGCGTCGGGCGCCGGGACTCCTCCCTGCTGGTCATCGAGGTGTACACGTTCCTTTTGTGCATAATCATTCTGACTTGAGACTAAAGATAGTCCCAATATTTGAAATTATGATTAGTTTCTAATTTTTTAAGACACTAAACTACAGCTCTAATCTATGGTTTCTTCGTGTAGGACCAGATCAAATCGTGACCAATCATTTTCATCTCCTTCCTGCACATACATTGGTTGTTTCTTCTAAGACACTATGTTAAGAAACTAAGTTCGCTGCAGCGCATCTTTTGCTAGTTTCCTCAGCTTTGGACCTCGTGAAGAAATAGTTTCCTCATGAAGAAACCGTTTCCTTATCTCTCCTCTTTAATTACTATGCTATGTCAACAAAATGCTTACATGGTAAGCCTAATTAATGTAAGAAACTATAGCATTAAGACTGCCCTAACGGGAGACGGTTCTACAGATGTTGTTATTGCGGCATCGACATTACAGGATGCCCCTGTACATTTCCATGCAGTTTGATAATGCCTCCTGCAGGGCTAGCAAGCGACCTATTTAGAGGCTAGGGTCGCACCTAAAGGAATACGCGTAGGCTACGGAAGTAGAAAACAAAACTTTTCTATCGCGCACCCAAGAACATCATGCTAAGTAAGGATCATGGATTGTTACCACTTAGATGCGCAGCGCAGCGGAAGAAGAATTGGAAACCGATCCAATCACGCGCGTCGAGGTAGTAGTGGAAGTAGCCGATCGTCCCGAACAGATCGTCTCCTCCACGCACGCCGATCAACACTGCAACGAGCAGCGCCTCCACCGGTATCCACACGCCCGGGCTGAACGCCGATCGCGAGTGTACTAGCACTCGTGAGCGACTAGGGTTTGGCTCGGGAGGTGGCGGCTAGGGTTTTGCTAGATGTTAATCGGGACGAATCCTCTCGCCTCGCCTCCATATATAGACCTCCTCACGTGGGCCTCGTGGACCGAGGCCCAATAGGAGTCTATTCGGATCTCTATCCGATTGAGCCCATATCCGAATCATATTCGAATTAGTGTTCTAACTCATTAAGCGTGCGACCAGAGGTTCACGTATACTTGGTCGTGACCGAAACGCCTTTCCGGTTACCATGTTAATAGCGCCTCTAGTAAGACATATTAACCCCAAAGTATATGTAAAGATCATATCACTGAACTCGTAATGTTCTCTCATGTACGAATCCCTTTGCCTCACGATATAGATTGAGCTCAAGGCGAGACCTGTGTCATCCTCTTAATAGCTCAATCACTCTCTCGATTCCGTGATGGATTATAAACTTATGATTGACTCCTCAATCACCTTGGCATGGCCATGCACTTTCATAATCCATTACATCGAGGGGCCCAGAGATATCTCTCCCATAAGGAGGGGCAAATTCTATCTTGATCATTCACATCCCACTACATGTTTCATGGCAAACCCGAAGACTACTTTTATGACTACCCAGTTACGAAGTAGTGTTTAGTAGTCCCAAAATAAGCTACTACTTATGTTTGAAACCATGATGATCTCAAGTCTAAGGATTCTACATAAACACTACTTGAGATCAACTGATGACACATGAAATCTCTGCAGTGTCTCATGGCAGGTCTATCCAACATATGTTCACTAACACATGTCCATATTATTGATTTGGTATCACCATACCATGATCCATGAGACATGATCATCAATCAATACATATGTTGATCTTTGTCTTTGAATCATATTTGTTCCTCATATGATATACGATCAGGGATCATTTAGAAATAGCAACATTTTAGTATTTAAGAGTCTCATGAATAAGTCACATACTCATTGATCAATAATGATGATATCTATTCCAAAGAACAAAGTAATGTATCATAAACATAGTATGTGATATACAACATCTCCATGTTGCCTTTAGGGCATATCACTAACAGCACCTACAACACACAGCCTCAGCGCGCTGGTATTTGAAAGACGCCTTTAGAGGTTCCATGTCTTAGTTGCTAGCTTATACTTAGATATGATATAATTTTATATATCTATCTGATATGATTTTACACTTATCTCTTATATTATATATATATATATATATATATATATATATATATATATATATATATATATATATATATATATATATATATATATATATATATATATTATTGTCTCTATGATCTCTCCTAAAGGCTACGTAACCCGTAGTTTAAGTCGTGTCGCTGATATCCGATCGCCTACCAATTAGAGATTTTCCCAGTCATCTTCAGATCAGGAGTTCTTTACTTTTTTTTTATCATAGATCGGTTTGCGTTATCCTGCCGATCCGTCGACGTTCGTCGGCTCTGGACTTCACTGTCTTGGCTATGACCTCTCCGACGCCTCCTATCCGGCTACCTCAACAACAAAGTGTTGTCTACTTCTATTTTCACGAGTTCTGATTCAGTTTTTACATCCACTCCATCGATGCTCCAACTGCGAAGGGTGTTGGACGTCTCAGTTTACATGTTAAACGTATCGATTCCTGGCCCATATTGAAAGGTATGGTATGATTTCATGCACCTGCTTGGTATGATTTCACACTTGTCCTCTCACTTACCTAGTATGGTCTATATATATAATCTTTGATTCTTTATTTCTACATTATATGATTGCCCTAAAAATTCCATACTATCAACACCTCTTCTGCCTAACCCAAACGATGTACGCTGCAACTACCATCAGTAGCATCGATATCTCATGCACCCTTCATTTAAGACTATGACTTAGTAACTTGTAGTTTACAATTTTTCTCAAATAAATAAAAGGGTTGGTTTTTTGTTGTCTTTTGAAGCAATTTATTAGAATATTGTTCGAAAGTGATTTATTAATATTTAATTTTATTTATATAAACATTTATACTATAGCTAAAATACGTCAGTCTCAGTAGAAAAAAACAGATTGCACTACCCGAGGGACATGCCGGTACATCACCTTCCGTCTGCCTAGTCCAGTAGTCCCTAGCTAGCTCCCCTTCCAAGCCCATGCACGCATGGATCAAGCGTGAGTGCAATAATAATATGGTGTAATATTTTTTTTCGTTCTGTAATATAAATCCGACACACATCTAAAAAATATATTAGTTAAGTAATATTTAGTAAAATTAGATTATAACTACTTCTATTAGAAATATATAGTACTAACTACTGCTCCTGGTTCCAGAGAGGCCGTCCGTGCTCTCTTCCTGTCCGGACAGGCAGGCGGACCTTCGCGCGAGTTCTTCGAAAGGTCTCGACTCTGAATCACTCGTTCTGCACGCAGGAGTCACGTTCCATGGACCAAATGCAGGGCTACCCCCAAAGCGGTCAATTTACTGGTAGAATAATACCAAGTTTTGGTCTGCGTGCAAAGTACAGGTACATCACGTGCATCTGCGTCTGAAACGATGCAAGATGCTACCTAGATTTTCCGAGAAAGATAACATTGGTGTGTTACTTTAATTGCGAGCTCTGATGTGATGCCGATGAGGCATCGTCAAGGCACGTAATCTAGTGCTAGAGGCATGTTCCTCCCGACTTAGGATTTAGAAACTGAAATGAATGTGTGGTCATCTTAATTTTGAATTTTTTTATTTTATTTATTTGTATTATCTATGAAGATATAATAATATTTTTATTTTTATTTTCTTAATTTTTTTTAATTGAATGACTTAGAAAAAAACTAAGAACAATACAATTTTAGCCAAAAGTCAACAATCGATAGACAGAACCAACTTAAAAAACCAGATTGAGTGGGCCTAAGGTCTCGCTCCAAACGATTTCGTCTTCTCATAAATCGTATCTCAAAAACCAAAAAATAAAAACGTCAAGTAAAAAAGAATGGAGAGAATACCGTATTTAACAAATAAAACTCTCTTTTTCTCAAAATAAATGTAAAACCACTACCGTTAAAACTAGTGGCGTAGCCAGCCAGTAACTAGGCCTCGAGCATAGTCCATTGGAAATAACAAGCTTGGGGATAATCAGTGACGTAGCTACAGTATTAGACGAAAGAATTTTGATCTGCGCCTCATGCCATTGCCTCGGCGGCCCGAGGCCTAGATCCTCCTTTAGTTAAAGCTGTAACAATTTCACACTAGCTCAGTAAAAATCTGATATAATAATTTCCTGCTTGTACCCAGTTCTGACTGTGATTTCGATTAAAGTGTTACTACCAGTATATTTAATAAATAAAAGACAAAGATCTTACTAGCATTCAATTTACCAACTAAAAAATCACAGTTTGCTAAAAGCCTAAAATACCATCAGCATGGCAAACTACACCCCGTGGCCGGTGGTACAAATGCAAATCTCACTTCAACTAAAGGTTTGCTTCAAACGACTGTCAGTTATGGCTTTTGGTTTTTTTTATGAGTTAATTATACTGTATCTTTAAAACAATATAAAAGAATAAGTGAAAAAACGAAAAACCAAATTTAAGAAGGCTAGAAATTGAAACAGTTCAGAGCAAGACTTAAAAAATTACAATACTTACGATAGACTTGTGTAACAAACTATGACTTGTATTGCTACACCCATCGGACATCTCGTGGACTCCCAAGCTTTGGTCTGTTTGGCCTCCCAGTCTTTGTTTGCAATTTCGTCACTCTCTCCTATAAAATTGCACTTTTAACCCTCTGAACGATAGCAGCGACAGGTAACACATATATCTAGTATGCTCCTCTATCACAATAGCAGTTTAAATAACTCACCTCGCTATGAGACCGTGGTAGAACATGTTGGGTAAGAACACTACTATTGGTTTTATACGTGCGTCCACAGGCTAGCTAACTCTACCGTGGTGCGGTATCATAACAGAAGCTGCTATACTAGGGCACTGCTCTACAACCTATTGCGGTCAGGTAGCGTGGCAAGTGAGGTGTTGTCTTACGTTGCTGTAGCGGTAGGGAAGTGAGCTATTTTTGCAGTTCTGCACTGCACGAGAAGGGCAGAATTTAAAAAAAAAAAGAAAACAATTTGCTATGGGCGAAAACAGTGTTGGTTACCAGACTCCTGGTCTTCTCCCACCCTCAAAACGTGACAAAAAAAAAAGCCCTCACGAATATTCAGGGCAGCTCACAAGCAGCGTAGTCAATTACCGACACGCGCATCATTAGCAGATAAAGCACCCACGTGCTAATCTCCACGGCCAACCTGGTACGGCAGTAGTCCAGTCCCCCGCACTGCCGTCACGCTGCGACCACAAGTACGCTTCCCACGGCGGCAGGCGAAGTCCAACCTCGCCGCCAATCCCCGCGCGGCACCGCAACGTGCGCCGTCGCGATCCGGCAGCAAAGGCCGTCACGTCAGCCAGCCTCGGCTGGCCTGCGCTGCAAGATGCTGAGCCAGCTTCCTTCTTGCGTCGTTGCTTCGTCTTTTCAGCCAAACAAATGAAAGCGGACATAACCAAGTATTTTTCTACGTAAACCACAGCGACGTTAGCTGCGCCTAGACGCCAGAGGCTAGTCGGACGTCAGACCGACGTCTAATCATCGTCTAGGCGGGAATAATCCGCATGTTCTCCTCCACTAACCAAGGTGTGGCGACCGTATATACACACTGTGTGCAAGAAAAAAAAAGACCGTGCGGTTCTTTGTATCTCCTGCTATCAGTTCAAACAGCACTATGATCAGTACTACTAGCAATATAAGTGTGGCGTTGCGTCATACTAGCTACCATATAGACCGAAGTAAAAGAGATAAAAATTTGTAGGAGGAGATTATCTGAAAAAGTGAGGATCCGAATATATTTTTAGAAAAAATAAAGGTTTTTTTTGTATAAAACCAAGGACCTGAGCATAATTTTGCGAAAACCGCGAGATGCTATCGAATAAAAGAAGTTCCTCTATAAAAATACGAAGGACCTGTACACAATTTAGAAGAAACAGAGGGGGTTTTGGGAAGAAAAAAACGTGTCAGTGGCTTCTCCATAAAAAACTAAGGACCTTTACGTAATTTTAGAAATTCCAAAGGGCTTATTCGTGGAGAAGGCGACGCGGTGTCGCTCCCCATCCGTGCTTTCCCCGAAACATATATTCGAATGAACTCTCCACTTGCGCAAGTTCCGACGGTTTGAACTCTCTCACACCGCAAGTTTAGACGGTCCGAACTCTCCCGAGTGCACACAATCAAACGGTTCAAAAGCTTCTACTGGAACAGATGATCTAAACCTTTCTAATATGTACAATCGAAACGATCTGAACCTTCATTAAATATAGAACTTCTCAAATTACCCTTCAAAGTCCAACAGGACGATCACCACCACCATCACCTATTCGCGGTTACCTAAGAGGATGGGACAAACAAACAGGCCCGACGTTGCATTCGCAAGGCCTTTGCAAAGTCAGTCAAACGGCTCATGTACTTGTGTAACTGAACCACCATACTACTAGTCCTTTTCAGGCGTCACTGCTTACTGCTAGCTCACTGAATAATTACGTGAACGGATCGTTTTGTCATCTCCCCATACGTGTAGTTTCAGCGGTTTCAAAGCATGATGAAAGCACAAGTAGCTCTTGGGTGTGTTCAATTCAATTTATAGTTTATGATTTCTTTTAAATAAATAAATAAGATGAATTTTTTATCGTCGTTTCAAAACGGTTTATCTAGATAGTATTTTAGAAAGAAGAGGCGTACCGATTTTATTATCTTTCGGTTTGTGCGATCGCACGAATATCTACACTAAATCCAAAAATCATAAGTAGTAATAAATTATAGGTCACAACCAAAGAACAGATAAAGTCGTCATACCTTGCCTTTCATGTCAAAATACGAGTCTTCAGCGTCCAGTGTAGACGTGTAGTAGAGCACTTGTGTGTGACCATGAGTTCCTGTACGTGTGTCTGTGGCCGGGCTTGGTCTAAGCATGTTGATTTTGCTGGGTTTTATTTATGGTTTATCAATGCATGGCTCATTTATATGTCACAATAAACAAATCCTGTATATATGTTTCTTTTCTCTTATAAGCACTTATTATTCTTTTTTCAAAAAATAAGTATACCGCGTGCGCATATATATGGCACATACGGTGCGATTGTTCTGAAGATGTTGATGAATGTACTATTTTATTTTCTTTGAAACTCAGTGTACTACTGTAGTACACTGAGTCTTAATTAAATATAATTAAGTACAATTAAATATAATTAATCTTAATTAAATACAATCAGTGCTAATTAAACCTACAATGTCGCCCCCCGCGTGACTTGCCACACACTGGAGGGGCTCGGCAGACGACCCGCCAAACCCCCCTAACTCCATAGCTACCTGCAGATCTCGACAAGTCCACATAACTTTAGTATGCCCTCCCACAGTACTACCGTACGAGTGCTCCTAGATACTTCATTTTGTCGTTTGACTGCCAACAGTGAGGTTCACCTGGTGGATGGGGAGCTTTTTTTTTTGGAGGTGCAACCGATTAAACAGTTCAAGATGCTACCCTTTCCTAGCGACATGTTCCCTTCTGCTTTTGCAGCCGTGATCCTTTGAAGCTGTTACGAACAGTGGCCGAATATCTCGTCTCCCTTTTAAGTGCCTTTCCCATGTTCTCACGAAGACGACTCGACTTCCAAGCAGGAAACGCTGCAGTTCGGTATGCCTCGCGGGAGAAGGGTGAACAGGACCATAGTGTTGCAGTCTTTTCAGCACAAATGGAAGCATGTCTTAGTTTAGGCAGCGTTAGTTTGGTTTTGATTTATAGTTTTTTTTACTGTAGTTGACTTATTATTTTTTACTTTACTTGAGTTGATTTATTTGATATAATTAAATTTTAATATGTATATATATATATACACATATATATATATAACATGTTAGTCTATTACAGATAATATAAAGATTGGTCAACACAGGTATCTTTAAGGCTCACCAATCAAGCTATTACCCCTTAAAACTGTGGTCTTTAGCCACAGAGACGGCATGCCACGCCGGTTTAACAATCGGCAAGAATGCTTTCTGTTACCTGTAGACCAAATTTTGTTGAACGCAAGAGATAAAACAGGCACAGTTCTGACACGATGTTAGCATGTGTGTTTTTCTTTTTGGAGAGGTCTTAATAGCGGGTGATTACTGGCAGAAGATAACTTAAGCTAACTCCCGAATCCAGCGCTTGCAAATCCTGCACTTGTCTGACCCCAAGTGGCTCGGGACCCCACCACCTACCCACTGGATCGTGTTGTCTTGGATAAGGTTCGAATAATCTGGAACCGACAAGTCTGCGATGTCCAAGTAAAAAACAAATACGGCGATGACAAGTAACATATGTCTTGTGCAGACAATAGAATCTATGGATTTTCGAGGTAATAAGCATGTGTTGTTTTCGAAATATAGTCACCTCGATTTGTCTTATCCCTTCTGGTAGCTCGCCAACGCAGGTTTATGCGCCCCTGGACCGGCCAAACAACTGGCCCGGCCGGCAGGTTTCTTTCCAAATCAGCAAAGAGTTCCCCTGGTAGTACTCAGCACCCACTTCGTCACAAAAGATTTGATTTTGATTTTTTTTATATATATTTTTTGCGTAGTTCCTGATGTTGACTCAGATGAATTCTCGATTCGTGTGAAACTTCTTATAATCTCAACTTGTTATTTTCTTTAAGGGAAGATACGAGGTCGTTAGTGTCCATACTCGCTTGTTGCTGTGGTTCACTTAGAATGTTATATTACCCGTGTAAAACCGCTACAGAGTATAAGAATTATCCTCGCATTCTTTTTTACTTGACTTTCTAGAATCCATACCGTCAAACATTTTAAAATTTGACCATCAATAAACTCAAAACCATCTAAATTGACTATATGAAAGTTATATAATTAGATCTATCATTAAAAATTCTATCTAATATTATAATTTATTTAGTATATCTTATTTTAAAGTTATAAAAAGTAGAAATCAAAGTCGTATCTTGAATACCGTAAAAAATAAAAATATATCAAGTACAAACGAATGGAAGGAGTACCCTGTTTAATGAATAAAACTCTCTTTTTCCCCAAAAAAAAAATGTAAAACCACTTCCGTTAAAGCTGTAGCAATTTCACACTAGCACAATAAAAATCTTATGCAACTCATGATTTTCGTAAGGATAGAGTCCATTCTTAGGGCCTGTTCTTTGCGCGTCATGCAATGATAGCTTTTAGGTCATACGGTGATGGCTTTTTGGTCATTTATGACAGAGATTGCGGAAAGAGAGATACTCGCTTGCGATTTTTGATGATACAGATATTAGTTTTTTAACGTGTACTACAATTAACTTGTAGACCCCATCTTAAAAAAATACTCCATTTAAAAGTTAGTTATTGTAGCAAAAGTCAAAAGCCGCTTCTAGAAGCCGCAAAGAACAGGGCCTTAGTCCCTCAATTCTTTGTGTGGTTTAATTTTTGTATCTCATCTGTCAAACACATCCTCTAACTCTCAAACCCATTTAGAACCCGTTTCTCCGGCTAGCAAACGACGGCTTTGGTCAATTTTGATCTATGTGGATGTGAGCTGACAAAAATCAAAAATAAATAATAATTCAAAAACACAAAATAAATAATATTGAAAACCGAAAATAAATAATATTTCAATAACGCATGGTCCAACCTATCTGTAATCCGTCTGTGGATTCGGTTTACTATAGATATGTTTCTGCAATCTCATTTTGACTATTTTGATCCAAGGTGGCGTGCTACATATGGTCAAAACCGTCTTTTGCTAGTAAGAGGGATGAGTTGTAAATGGTTTTAAGAGTTGAAAGGACATGTTTTACCTGATTTTACATATGGGGATGAAAACTAAACCACTCGAATGATTGAGGAACCAAAACAGACCTTTTCCTTTTCTTAAATATGTGAATTTAGTATTTAATTTCCCGATTGTACCCAGTTCTAGCTGTGATTTCGATTCAAATGTTACTACTAGAATATTTAATAGATAAATAAAAGACACAAAGAGCTTACTAGCATTCAATTTCCCAACTAAAAAAATCACAGTTAGATAAAATACCATCAGCACGACAAACTACTGCTAGACCCCGTGGCCAGTGGTACAAAAGCAAATCTCTAAAAAGTTGCACTACTTGGGACGGCAACTGTGTAACAAACTGCAACTTGTAGTTCTAGTGCGATCGGACGTCTAGTGGACCAGACGCCAGACTCCGAAGCTTTGCCCTGTTTGGCCTCCCGGTCTTTCTTTCTTTTGCAACTTTGGCTCTCTCTCTCATGTAAAATTACACTTTTAACCCTGAACGACCATGGAGTAACGGCAAGCAATACGTATATCTGATGCGCTCCCCTATCACAGCAGCATTCTGAATAACCTATCTCGCTACGGGGTATGTTCTTTTCAGTTTCTTAAAACGGCTTTTAGCTTTTGTTATAATACTTAACTTTCAAACGGAGTATTTTTTTTAAGATGGAGTCTACAAGTTAATTATAGTACACATTAAAAGCTCAACATCTGTACTATCTAAAATCGCAAATGAGTATCTCTATCCGTAATCTCTATCGTAAACAGCTAAAATTTAAAATTTTCAGCTAAAAATTATAAGCAATAGTTAAAAAGATTAAGCCCATGAGACTGTAGTACCGCGATACGACCTGCTGTGGTCAGATAGTGTGGCACGTGACGCGTTGCCCACCGTTCCTGTGGCGGTGGAGAAGTTAGCTACTTTTGCGATTCTAGCAGAATTAAAAGACAACTAGAAAGGCTGCGCGCTACGCCGCGCCGTGTTGGATAGGATCGTAATAGTAGACATACGTATACGTCTACTGTATATCGTATATACGTGCAACCAATCGCTGGCCTGTGCTGTGCGCAGCGTGTATTAGTTATCTAGGTACCAGATGAGCCTTCGTGTGTCGAGTGGGCTGCGCAGCCGTGTGTCGTGTGTGCGCGGATTGTGGCTCTGATCGTTTCGGTTTTTTTCGATTTTAGCTTCTAGTTTTAATTTTTTTTTTCACTATTCACTACACTATCCACTAACTCAGCTACAGTATTTGTTCAGCCAGCTACAGTGTTTTTTCAGCCAAAAACCATCGCTATTCCGATCATCCTCTGTATAGATAGTGTCGACGGCCGGCATGAACTGTCTTTTTGTGTCTTCGATGATGCCTGAGAGAGCCGGAATTACACAATGGCTTCCACCCAAGTCCCCGCTCCTGCGTCGTCAGTTTAATGTTAATTTGTGATTTTTCAAGCTCCATCAATCAAATGATGTTATGATAGCGCTTAATTTAACGTTGGTTCGTGTCTTTTCGCAGCTCTATGGATCAAATGATGCTGTGCTTGGCAGCGGCGATCGGAAGTTTCTGTATGTAGATAAACGTGCGATCCGTTGATCCGATGAAATAAGTCGGTCCAAACTCGCGATCGACCAATAGATACATACTACTGTATCGGTCCCTGCTTCTTCCAGAACTTAACTTTGCCTATTGCTTGCTTCTGATGCCAAATGCTTTGGGGGTTATGTGTTGACGCTTCGTCATGCATGAACGCCCCGCCGGAGTACTCGGCCACGACGAACTTGACGCCACGTAAATTTCAGGAAATCCACAGGGTTTTCTGCAAAATGAGTGACGTGGGGGGCCTAGGAGCGCGGCGATTCCTTCCGCTTTAGGCCGCGCTCAATAGCGCGGGCGTCTGCGTTATTTTTACTGTAGTCAGCTTTTTTACTGTGCATATTTTTATCTTTTTTATTTTAAGTTTGTTTTGTTTTTCCTTTTTTTTTCTGTCGAAAACAGTGGTGGTTCCCGGACTCCTGGTCTTCTCCCACCCTCAAAAAGTGACCAAAAAAAACCCTCACGAATCTTCAGGACAGCTCACAAGCGGCGTAGTCAATTACCGACACACGCATCATTAGCGGATAACACACCCATGTACTAATCTCCACGGCCAACCTGGCACCGCAGTAGTCCAGTCCACCGCACTGCCGTCACGCTCCAACGACAAGTACGCTTCCCACGGCGGCAGGCGAAGTCCAACCTCGCCGCCCTCGTCGCCAATCGCCGCGCGGCACCGCAACGTGCGCCGTCGCGATCCGGCAGCAAAGGCCGTCACCTCAGCCAGCCTCGGCTGGTCTCATCCTCTCTTCCTTTTACAGGGCGACATGACACACGAGAGACGTTTGCTGCTGCTTTTCAGCCAAACAAATGAAAGCGGACATAACCAAGTCTTTTACACCAGCAGCTGACTTCCAAATTCCAGCCACGCAGTAAAAATTAAGATCGAGGAGAGGAGAGGAGATGCATCAAAAGATTTTTGAGGCATTTTTTTCTCTTATCTTGAGTATCTTTCTTTACGTTCTTATGTGAAGGAAAGAGCCATCTTGCTTAGCTACATGCACACACAGGCGCGCCTGTATCTCCTGCTACAGTCGCCGTCGCCTCCGGCCGAATAGCTCGCCCGACTCTAGGCCCCGACTTACTAACCCCTTTCCCGGCTTGAAGGCGCGTCGTGGCTCCATTATTGGGTATCTCCGAGCTCATCCGCTTTTCACCGAACACCTTGCGTCCGTCTGCGCCCATCCACCCGTCTGGCCCTATCTGCTTGCTTACTGCTACTACTAGCTAGCTAGCTAGCTACTGCTGCTCCTCGCCTGGCTGCCTAAGGATTAAGAACTAGATGAAGAAGCCAAAATCAGAACGGTTTACTCGTCGTCGGAGGTGTCCGGGGTGGGCTCGCGGTTGAGGTCGGGGTTCTTGGCCCGGCGGCGCGGGGGCGGCGGCGGAGGGACGCCGCCGCCGGAGTGTTGCGCGTCGACGCGGGCGCCGACCTCGGCCGCCTTCTTGCGGATGGCGGCAGCGGTGAGGGCGGCACCGCCCTCCGTGTGGTCCTCGGGCCCCCACGCGGCTGCGGCGCCGTCGAGCTGGTCGGGGAAGTTGAGCCGCGCGGAGCGGCCGCGGAGGTAGAACACCGCCGTGTCGTACGCCCGCGCCGCGGCGACGGCGGTGGAGTAGGACCCGAGCCAGATCCGCGACCGCTTGTTGGGCTCGCGGATCTCGGCCACCCACTTGCCCCACTTCCGCATCCGCACGCCGCGGTACTGCCTCCCCGCGCCCCCACCCCCGCGCCCGGCTCCACCTGCTCCCGCAGGCCCCTTCGCCGGCGCCGCGGCGGCGTCCGGTACGGGTTGCGGCGGCGCGTAGAAGGCGGTCGCGTCCCTCTCCATCCCCTTGCGCTGGTCTCCCTCCCTCCCTCCTCTCTCTCTCTCTCTCTTCCCCCCGGGCCTATGAGCGGTGGGGTCTATAAATAGACGGGATTAAGTGCGTGGCGCGGTGGGGATTAGCTCGGCGAGTTGGTGGGGGGTGATTAGGGGTGGGAAGGCGCCGGATTTTTAGCGGGCTCGCTCGAGTCGGTGCGTGCGGTTTTGTGTCACGGCGACAGCGACGTGCGGGGCTTATCGCCGGCCGGGGAGTTGATTATTTCTCGTTAAGTGTTGGTGTGACCGATGAGGTGCGAGCTAGCTGGTACTTAATTGGGGGTACTCGGAGTAATTGATGGTCGGCGCTCGCTGGATGTGGGGGGTGGAGGTTCCTGGATCGGTGAATCTTGTGGCTCGACTGGTCCACTTGCATGTTCAGCGCTGCTCTAAGGAACTTGTGTCTCTTGACTCCTGGTTTCCTAATTTAATCATGTGTAAAACAGATGGTTTAGGTAATTGTCATCAAGTGTTGTTAGATGTACTTAGAGACTAGCTACTAGTTTGGAGAATGTTTTTCCCACCTGTATATGTGGGTACATTATAGGCTATTCTAATTAGCTTTTAGCTTAAGTTTTTGGTTGTGATTTTTGATTGAAATTACATTGTAGTAACAATTAATTTTTTCTAAGAAAAAAATAAAAAACATGTTTTATCGTTATAGACAATGCAAAAGAACAAGGGAAAAAATAAAAGCCAACAAAAAAATCCAAAAAGGCAAAAAAACTAAAATTAGGAGGTACGATCTAAGTGGTTCTTACTTAAATAAACTGAAAACTATAAAAAAAATAAAAGATAAAACCGTTTAGAGTAGGACCTATACATGCACTATCATCGCCGTCAAATGCAGCTCGAGATTGATGTGAAATATCAAATTTAAACTGCCATCCTATGATCTAATCGTAGTTTTTTGAAAATGGAAACCATCTTCCAATCAAGCAATGCTGTGTTCTTGCACAAATCTCAAGCACTTTCGAGGGCTAAGTTATAGCATGTATCTACTCCGTGTAACCATATATGAACATGATAACCTGAAGGTACGAAATTCCGACGTGAATCATCCTTCCCCTTCGATGTAACAAAAGATACACGTGATGTGTTGGTCCTGCTATTAGCTAGGCCCTCAACGCCTGACAAGCTATGAGATAACCCTCCAACAATAGCACGACGGCAGCGTCGCAACCCGTGGTTTACTTACACCGCAGCTGATCCGCCGCTCGTTACTAATCGCGCGCACCATCGCAATTAAGGTGGTGCTTCAGCAGCCGGGGGCTTATGATTTCTTAGTTTTTTTTTATAAACTGTAGTGATTAAAATTATACTATAATAGTTATTAATTTTTTAAATAATTAAATTTAAAAAATAGAAAGTTATATCATTATAAATGATGCAAATGAATATAGGGAGAGAGAAAGAATTTAAAAATCGAAAAAAATACGAAAAATAAAATTAACAACGCGACACATTTTTAGAGGCGCGCAGCGTCGCGCTAGCCCCTCCACGGCCGCGACCGTCAAGCGAGGAAACTGTGGTGCCGATCGATCGATTCCCATCGGGCCACGTGTGGCGCGTCGCGTAGCGTACGTCGACCCGCCGCGAGAAGACTACTGGTCACCTACATGGACCGGGTGCAGGGAGGAATAGACCAGGGAGGCGGAGAGGGCAGGGGCCTCGCCGACATGCGCGGGAGAGCGGCGGCCACGTGGCGCGCGGGGGAGGGCGACGTGGACAGTTCCCGCCTGGGATACGAAAGCGCGAAGTGGAGGGGAGAAGAAGCGGGGGTCGACCGCGACGGCGTTGTTATCCGCTTTGGCGCGGTGCCATGCCGTCCCGCTTTCCTCGTCCACTTGGGCCAACGGTTCGATTTTGTTTTGTTTTGTTCGGCTTGGTCTGGTCTGTTTTGTTTTTTCATTCCTTGAGCAGTTGAGCGGCTGGTGTTGGTCGGTGGCCGGTGGGAGGCGCGCGCTTGTTGGGTGGCTAAGAAGAAGAAATAGCGTAGGCCAGCATCTGTTACACGTGAAATTTTCCCTCTTTTACGGCTTTGATCGGTTAAGGTCTGCTATAATCGGTTTTAGCTTCTGATTTTCTTTATTTTTTAGCTTACTTAAGACAGCTATCATTTAAAACACATTTTTACCTTTTTTACTTTTTCTTTTTTGCCCTTGTTGCTTTATATTATCTGTGACGATATAATAGTGTTTTTTAATTAAATAACTAAACAAATTTAGTATCTATTATAATACAATTTCAAACAAAAACTAATAGCCAAGGCCACAAAGAGCTCTTCGGAGCGCGCCCGATCGAGTCAGCTTTTCTTCGTGGTTCCTGCACCGGCCGTGCTGTGGAGAGGTAGTACAGTTAATGGCTAGTACAAGTATAGCAGCTAATTAATGGAGAGCTAAATTTCATTTTGCGGTGGAAAAAAAACTCAACGACCTTTTTTCGGCCCGCTCGTTCATTACCACCTGGTTCATTACCGAAGTACTTGTAGGGATAAATCCTTCGCTAAATGAGGGATATTTGACTGGGATTTAGTTCAAATTTTATTTCGAATTAAATCCCAGCCAAATACTCCTCATCCAAACAGGCAAAGACTTGAGCAGATAAGATAGTACAATTTTATCAACCAACTTTTGGGGTTTCAGAGAATTATAGCTATAAAATAAATACCAGGGGTGCAAATGGGGCGGTCCGGTCCGACCCATTCCCTGACCCAAAAAAGAAGGGTAAAGGGTCGCTCCTGACCCTCTTGGGTGGGAGGCAGATGGCCCATTGGGTTCTATGGGCTGGACCTCTTCATGCTGATTGTTTTCGGCCTGTTGCTCTGATGCCCTGCTCCTAGCCACCACAGAACCCCCAGCGCTCATCCGCCACAGCATGGCTTTCATCTTGCGGCTTTGATGTTGCCATGCCGGCCGGTGTCAGAGACGAGCTCAAAGTTGTTTTAAGCAGCACAACACTGATTAGCCAACTTCTAAATTATTGGTATAAGAAAAAAAATTTGAAGCCTAACTATTGCAAAGCTCCCTGTTTTCTTCAAGGAATGGGGCATTCTCTTCTATACAGCGTCGACACACTCCTTGGATTAAATCTTCTCTTTGTAATGCAGAAGCTAACAGAGAAAATAGTGCAATGCTGCAGACGTTTA
Organism: Melocanna baccifera; assembly: GCA_036346265.1. NCBI lineage: Eukaryota > Viridiplantae > Streptophyta > Magnoliopsida > Poales > Poaceae > Melocanna > Melocanna baccifera. The sequence continues at coordinate 1,982,170 of CM070691.1, read as the reverse complement.
GACAGTTCCTGCTGCTCTTAGTAACTAGAGCAACTAGATGCAGCCATGTAGGTTAGGCAGGAAGCAACAACACCCGAGTCGCCTAGAGCACAGAGCAAGGACAAAGCTGGTTCGTTGTTGTTGTCGTCGTCATGCATTTCATCCTGACAACAGAGAAGAAATTTGGTAACTGAAGAACCAAATAGCAGACTTTGGAAACTCAGCAAACCATACATGTTGAACTGCCCTTTATAAAAATTGTGAAGTCGTGCCCTTTTCTTCAAAAAACTGTAAGGTTGGATAAAGTGCACATGAAAAAGTAGGAAAAATGTAGAGGACAAACATGCTGGTCCATGATCTGCCTTTCATCTAGAATATTATCCGAGTATCTCCCCCATAAGAATTTGTTTCCACAAATCTGATATGTGGATTGGTTCGATTTTTACTCATTTAATAAGATTTAATAAGACAGGCTATGATGTTCAGCACTTTTTCTAAACAAAATTTACCACGGAGCAGTACTGCCAAATTAAGCACTAAAAATGGTCTTCACCGATGATATTAAAAAAAAGAAAGGCAGGCTAGGGAAAAATTGAAATATAGGAACCAACGCACAACTGACGTCAAGACAAAGCCACCTTGCGTCTGAAACTCTGAACTAACACAGGAATGTTTTAAGTACCTCTGGTGCAAATATGTATGAGATTCGAACAGGTTGTCTAGGAGATAATATATTACCAAGTGCAGCTCTGAACACGAGCTCTCAATATAATTCAGCTACACTAGCAATATTACCTAATTGAACAGTTCATATAGGAACATCATCAAGGCCAACCATGTCTTGAAAGGATCTTGGGTCAATCCTGTCAACAACAGAAGACATTACATCTAAAAACTTGGAAAGTTAGTGGTTATTGCTCAAGTAATTGAACTAAGCCTCAGCAAATTGAACAGGCTCCTAAGTTCGGTGTGCTGCAAAATTTGTGCCTCAAGTTAGCAATTGCATATAACCAACAGATGAAGCAACTATTAATCTATTATCAACCTATCTTCCATTACAACACTGCTCCAATCAACAAAAAGCAAGTGTTCCAAAAATCAGTAAGGACATTTGCTGTAATAAAATAAAGAGAAGATGTTCTTCAAAAGGGTTTAGTCGTGGGAAATTAATTGCTACGCGAAAACATCAAAAAAGAAGTTTGGAGCCCCCGCTTTGGTCAGCATGAAACAATTGAGCATGTGTTCTGAGTTCTGACAATGTGCCTATGCTAAAGAGGTTTGGCAACATCTTCTAAGAAACCAAAGGACATCAACTGCCAAAAATTAGCAAAATCCTCGCAAATGACATTGATTCGAGAACAACTGATGAGAGAAATGTAGAGGATGAATGATGCTGACATGATGATCAAAATGAAGGGGATGTATGAAATGTGGAGCATGCACAATGCTGCTTATCGAGGTGAGAAGATAGAACTGCCAAAAAGGACAGCTGAAGCTATGATCTTGAACTCAGCAGATTAGCAAGGGGTTAAGTTCCTTAGGAAGGACTGTTGTGCCAGGGAGACAGAAGCCACCTGAAGAAGGCTGGGTGATAGTGCTCTCCTTACTGATGAGGTGGATGACAATCTTCTGAGACCAAACAGGGAAATTTCAAGTGGGAACAACCAGAATTCTTTGAGGAAACAAGGGATCCTGAAATGCTGGAGCTACTTGCATGCAGAATGGCACTGAGGAAAGCAATCGATCTTGGGTCTAAAAGTTGGTTCTGGATTCAGACTGTGGCTGTGCTACAGTAATGACAAGAATACAAGGATACAAGCCAGTGGTATTGTCATGTTGATAAGTGATCGGTGTGGTATGGAGTCTTCCCTCCTGGTGCCTGACTAAATCAGCTGAGTAGCGAATGAAGGTGCCGCCAAGTTGGCAAAATTCGGCAGTGCTGACAATGACATAACTACTTGGTTATATGTTTCTTCTGATAGTCAGGAGAATGTTATAATGAACGAGTGAAATCACTATAAATTAAAAAGGCAGCTAGCTTGAATCTCAAAAATAAAAAGGGAAACCGGTTCAGTTCAATTGGCAAACATATCTGCAGGACTGCAACACATAGTGCAGCCAGTAACTGAAGGCTGAAGTAAAATGTATGGAACGTTCACCATATTGTTATTAATTCTACAATAGTTTGCTACATGACCAACTGACCATTGTATGGAAAACAAAAGAAATGTGTATATATCCAATTGTTTACCTGCCAATCCATGTGAACCTCACAAATAACCATCCTCATCATCATCATTGCTACTCCAAAACATGTTGTCCCCAATCAACCCAAGCCCTAATACACCATCCACAAGGTCCTCATCGGCAAATGCAGACATTGTTGTGGCACCACCAAACAATTTAGTCCTCGTCGCAACAATGTCATCAACAACATCATCCAATTCACTTGTATCCCAATCCACTGTGAATTCCTCATCTTGCTCATCTTCCTCTTCCTCTCCGAATTCTAGACGTGTCCCACTCCGCAGCATCTCCTCGTCAACCTCCCCATTCTCCACACGGTCCCATGGCAACCAAATGTCGGCTACATTCCCGAGCGCGCGGCACCCGTCCCCAATCACGACCGTCCTCAAGTGCGCAGCACGTGCCTTGTGAACTGTATCGGTGAAGTCGGAGTCATCGGAGACGAGCACCACCCAGTCGACGCCGCTGGCGACAGAATGCTTCACCTGGCGCTTAAGCGCGTGGTCGGCAGCCTGCGGCTTGTCGGAGACGGTGCGGACGTTGACACCTGCGCGGCGGAGCTCGGAGGCGAGACCGTACCCGACCTTAGGGGTGAGGAGCTCGCGCGCGGCTTCGTTGTACTTGGTGTTGCTGGAGATGAATCGCTCGCGGAACTTCTGCCGCTTCTTGCCCTTGAGGGAGCGGAGGCGCGCGAGCTTCTTGTTGCGCTCGCGCTGGTGGAGCTGGCGGAAGTGGCGCGCGAGGTCGGGGCGGGTGGGGAAGCGGCGGCCGCAGACGGCGCACGAGTACGGGACGGGCGGGGCGGCGACGCCCGCGCGCTCGGCGCGGTCGAGGTCGCGGCGGTCCCGGCGCTCAGCGGCGACCCAGGAGGGGAGGTGGGAGAATGCGTGGCGGTTGGCGAAGGCAGAGACGGAGACGACGCGTCCGAGGAGGGAGGCCGCTTCGCGGAGGGAGGTGGCCGCCGGGAAGGGCGGCCCGCGCGGTGGCTTGTTGTCGAGGTCCCACAGCACCACCACCGTCGGGGAGCGCGCCGTCCACACGCCATCCCTGCCGCGGACCATCTCGACGTCCTCGGGAAGGGGCGCGGCGTACGGGTTCTCTGCCGCCACGGCGTGTCGGGGTGGGTGGTCGGTGCGGAGGGAGAGGCGGTGGTGGGTGCGGTGGAGGAGGGGGGAGGGGTGGAGGAGAGGTGGGTTTGGATGAAGGTGGAGGAAGGAGAGGGGAGGCGGCATGGCGAGCGTGGGCAGGTAAGGGCTTCGCTGGGGTTGATGGATAAGAGAAGACGACGACGAGGGAAGAGGCCGGACGATGTATTTCTTCGACTTTGGAAAAGACGGCATAACCCCTTTCTCCAGATATTTTCCCCCCGCAGCAAGGTTAGAAATCTCGGGCAACTGGCCGGTTAGCCTCGAATTATCGAGTTCTCTTGAACACGAGCCATGTCGTCGATAATCCTCCTAGCATTGAGGTCCTATTTTAAAACACAATTAAGGCCCTTATTTGGTAGCTAGGATATTTCTGTTTTCTAGATAGGACCTGAGATTCTACGGATGTAGAAATATCTTAATATATTATATGATAGAAAATCTTATGGTCTCGTAGATGTAGATAGCTACAGCGGCCGATATAATTTGTGGGTGTTGTGGGCCTACAAAAATTAGCAGTGTTACTATTTTAATATGGGTTCAAGAAAAATCAAGTATTAGTGGCCTAATCTGAGGTGGTATAGCTCAGCCCGAGACGCCAGCAGCCTAGCTCACGATGCCAATATCATTCACTTTGGTCACGAGTGACTAACCCTTCACCAGTTCGCCTGACCCCAACTCCTATAGCGCTGCCTCCCTCCCACTCCCAGCCTCAAGCGCCACTGGCGTCGCCTCCTCCAGCGCCTGCTCCCCTTCTGCGCTGCCTCCCTCCTGCGCAGCGCCATCGCCTCCCTCTAGCCATCCAGAGTTGTGTAGAAGTAGCGAAATATGGGGGGCAGAGGTTGTGGTGGCAGATCCATGCTAGGACGGGGGAGATGGTAGGTAGTAGATTTGCATAGGTAAGAGGTGGTTGTGGTGGGTGGTGGTGTGTAGAGATAGGGTGGTTGCCGATGAGTTGTCCTGGTCTTGTCGGCATTGGAGTTGGAGAAGGAGGGAGGGGCCAAGATGGGCAGGGGAGATTGAAGCCGGGCTGTAGGGCAAAAATAAAAGGCTAGCAGCTAGGGTTTATTGACCCAATCGGGTTCCTTGGTAGTTTTGCAAATCAACCTTCTAATCCCTTCATATTTTTATTTAGGCTCTTGACATCTTTGCCTTCTTATGTTCTAGCCCTTAGAGAGTTTGATTTCATCTTGGTTTGATCCCACGCATCAGTGCTAATGTGTAATTTTATATGGAGCTGTCACATAATGATAATCTTGTCATTTTATGTGCCTAATCACGATGACAGATAGAAAAATTATGGAACCTACAAAATGATCCTTTTTAGGCAATTAATAATATAAATATGTGTAAATGATCGAATACATCACAAAATGCAAAAAATGACAAGGTAAAAGATAGAAAATATGCATAAATATGTCACGTGTCAGTAGGCTTGTCGGTCGTTGTGCCACCTTCTCACCTCACCAGCCACTATGCTGTTGTTGTAGAGAAGGAGAAGAAGTAGAGAGAGAGGTGGAGGCACTTGGTGATGCAACATTGGGAGAGTGACAACAACGCTGGTGGGAGAGTTTTGTTTATGTATGAGATTTGTTTTTGACGAGGGATAGTATAGGAAAAACCTACCTTTTTTAGACGACATCACCAGGTTTCAGCCATTTGGTTTCTTTGTTGAAACCATTGTTGTTTATGACGCAATTTGAGAATAGCAAAGTCAATGCGAATGATGACGTTGTATGGTTGTAGTTAGAAATGTAACCATATGTGCGGTACATTTTTTACTTTGGTAATGAGAAGGCATGTTACTTCTTTAGCTTGGGTATTACAAGCCAAGTTTTTTTCCATGTCCGTTATGCAAAATTAGTTATTTAATATCGAGGTTACGCTGCTATGCGAGAAAGTTTACTCTCTCAATAATTCAATTGAGTTGTGTGTTGCATGGCATGATGACGGCTGATTGAAGGATATATCATGGATGTGACATGGCAATTAGGGAAAGCCATGGGGCTTGTGAGAGGTGTCCTACACAACATGATGGCGCGCAACGCCTTCGTAGACATGGCTGGCAGTGGTACAACAACGATTGTGTAGTTTGGAGTTTGATGCATCAACAAGACACACAAGGCGATTGAAAAAGCAACAATAGAGTTTGGTGGTGCAGGGGAACGCAGCTTCCCTGTTTCCTTTTTTGTCATCATCGTGTTCCCGTCGACGTGATGTCCATCCAAGATCACTCGCTTCTTTGCTAGTGGATCCAGAGTGATCCTGGATAGACGCAATGTTGACGGAAACATGATAAGAATAGAAAAAGGGGAATAGGGAATCCGCGTTCGTGTAGGGGTAGGAGTTGTCTGACATCTTAACAAACAGATTGAAAAGTGATGGCATAGACGGTTTGATGACCCAATGATGATAATGACTTTATATTGTTTTTAGAGTTTTTAAGCCGTAAACATGTAGTACGATTATTTTTTAAACCGTAGCAATGTACGTGCATTCAAATAGTCCTAGTGAAGTACAGCTTTGCCCTTAGCTTTATAGAAAATTACAACGATGCCATTCCACCAAGAGAACTTGAAAACACGTCAAAGCATCATCGAAGCAATCTATCCATGTGTCCCTTATTGTATTCGATGAATCTCGAGCTTGACGATGATAACTAGAGTAACCTTCAATAAAGTCCAAGGTGGACACAAAACTCCATCAGCTATGATGACAAAAGGTTGAAGAAACGGTAATGCAGCGTGATATATACCATTGTTCTTTGTCATAAAGCATCAGAGGTTGCAAGAGTTGTGTGAAACAGGTCTAAGAACATAAGGGCCTTGTATTGTTTTGCTTTTCTTTGGGCTGGCTCTATCACCCCACACCTGAGCATCGATGAGCCTAGAGATAACCCTTTGAGACCTTGACTATATGTCTTGATGAAAGTGATCCATAATAAAAGTAATCAACTTTAGTATTCAATCAACAAGATATCTCAAGAGCATTTAAAACACTTTTGCTCTTGAGTTATCCAAGCTTGGTCGATTCCAGCCTATAATAGGCTATCACATCGAGCAAAACAACTTTGTATAGCATGTGAAAAATGCCAAGTGTAATTCCTGTAAATCTGGCCATTTTGAAATTGTGTTAGAGAATGTGATCCACAGTAAAAGGAATAGTTTAGTATTCAATTGACAAGATAACTCAGTAGTCTCTTAAGTTATCAAAGCTTAGTCGATTCTAGCCTGGAATAGACTACCAAGCCGAGCAAAACAACTTTATACAGTGTGTGAAAAATATGGAGCATAACGTAACCTAAATCTGGCCATCTCGAAATTGTGCTAAGATAATGTGATCCACAATAAAAGGAATTAGGCTCCGCTCATTTGAGCTTAAATTTCTGACTTTTGGTTTATTTTTTACTATTCATAATTTTCGTCCTTTTCTGACTTTTCGTCCTTTTTTGAGCTTTTTACCCCCTTTTTCCCCGTATTCATTTGTATTATACGTGATGGGCTAATCTGTTTTTTTCCATTTTAATATTTTTAAAAATTAATTACGTTAAATAAGCCACCGTCAGTTACAATGTAATTTCCATCAGTTACAATATAATTTCAGCAGAATCCACCAAATTTCAGCTTAACCGAGCAGCCTCTTCATTTAGTATTCAATTGACAAGATAACTCAATAACCTCTTAAGTTATCCATGATCAGTCGATTCCAAACTGGAATAAGCTATCACGCTAAGGGGGCGTTCAGAATAGCGATGGTTTATGGCTGAAATTTTACTGTAGCTGCCAGAAATTTTATTGTAATTGAGTTGGTTTCTTGTGCATAATTAAGTTTAAAAAATATAAAAATAAAAGCGACATGTTAACGTATCACGGACAATACAAAGGAATACAAAAAAAAACAAAACACAAAAAAACCAAAAACCATAAAAAGGAAATAAACATGATGAGGGCCGGCTGGCCAATTCCTTGGCCCAAGGCCCATGAGCGGAAGACTAGGAGGAGCCACACAGATGCAATGTCGCCGCCATATAAAAAGCAAGCAACAGTACGTGACGGAGGGAGATGACTAGATAATGGAGAAGAGTATGACGTGACGAGAGGACTTTGAGCATTTTGGTGCACTTTTTGATTTCTTTTGTAGCCAATTAAATTCAATAGAAATTTTGAGAGTTCTTACAATTTGAGATCGTTCAACCTTTTCGCTGGAAATTGGAATACGATAGGGCTTTCGCTTGGTGGTCGTGGAAGTCCGACGAGTGTGATCTTGCAAATTAAAGAGTGTTCGTTCTTACATTAGCAACGTAGGATCGCTACGATTCAAGAGGCTACACGTGAGTATTCAATACTACGTCGAGAAGATCGGACGACTCTGTATCAAAACAAAAATGCTACAGTGCTGAAAAAGCCGAGCCACCACCGAACGCCACCGCTCACAGCCATCGTGAGCGGGGCCTAATTAAAACAACTTTGTACAGCGTGTGAAAAATGCCAAGTATAACGTAACTTAAATCTGGCTGTGTCGAAATTTGTTCAGATCTATTTGTAGTGCAATATTATGGGCCTGTTTAGGGGAGCTGGAGATTCTGAGCAGCTAGCTGGTCTGAGTATCTAGGTTGCTAGGCTGAGTAACTTGCTGGTCTGAGTAGCAGCTGGTCTGAGTAGCTAGCCTGTTTGGCATCCTGGATTCTAGCTGTGCAGCTGGTATCCTAATAGATGTATTGTCTGAAATACTCTTAGGTGAGTTGATGTCCTTATTATGTATTAATAGAAGAGACATCCATGCTGTAAATTTGTAGTACTTAGTTCAAACATTGAAAAACTAATATTAAAATTTTATGACAATAAATTTGACTCCAAATCATAATTTTAAATATTAATATAGATAACTACCATGTCACCATACAAAAGGAACGTACAAAAGGTATTTATAGACATATAAGGCGCACATATCACCATCAAAAGGAACTTATATGGTACTATCTATAGTATTGAAGCCATCAAGTCATTAGCTATGGAATCACGGAAGGCACACATATCACCATCATCTAGTGCCGTGCCAATGTCACCACCTCCTGTGCTTGAATCAACATGTGCCAATGTAATCATCTAGTTCTTGTAGATTTTTGTAACCAGTGACATTCAAGACTGCAGTTGGCCTATTTTCAGCTAGTACTTCATCCCTACATATTTCACAAAATATTTTGGTTGCCTAGGCATCCCAACTTGCTTTTGGTGTCTTCCCTTTCTCCATCTAGTTTCATGCAGCATGTTACCACTGACCATTACTAACCACTTAGCTCAATTGAGCAAGCAAGTACAAAACACACAAATTGAGCAGCGTATTACCTTTTGCTCAGATCCTATGTACTGGACGAATCAAGAGATGAGTAGGGGATTCAATAGATGGAATCGCCGCCACACCATCGCCGCTTCCTCCTCGCGCGCGCGCCGGCCGTTCTCCTCTCTCTCTGAAGTCGCCACGACACTTGTCCTCTCTGCTGTTAGCCGCCATCTCCTCCCTGATGTGCGCCGCCTCCTCTGTGCGGCGCGCCACCGGCCGCTCCTTGTCCCTGATGTGCACTACCGCCGCTTCTCTTCTCTACTGCGCGCCGCCGGCTGCTCCTCTTCTCTGCTGTGCGCCGCCCACTCCTCTTAGCTGCAGGAAACCCTAGTTGGGTGGATGGGAGCTGGGGGCAAATGGTCGGGTGCGTGGGAGGTGGGTTTCCCCTGTTTACTGAGTGGCATTTGCGGGTAAATAACTTAAATTTTAAGTGGCACTAGCCCGCAGAATCTGTAAGAAGCTCGGCTTTTGCAACTACTCGGTCGCAGTACAATTGTGCTTTCCTAGATTTTCAGATTCTCAGTAGCTGGCCCAAAAGCTGAACTATTTGGGAGAGCTTTTAGCTACTAAAAGTAGCTAACTTGTCTAGAATCCGGAACAAACAGACCCTATGTCTTTGAAATAAAAGTTTGGCTTCGCACAAGATGTAAGGGTATCTCCAATGGTCTGAGTCAGCTGGCTATTTGCATGTACACATCAGCATAAATCCTATGTGGAGGAAAGAGAGTATGCAAAAAAAATCGAGTCGGCTCTTCCTTAAGCACTAGGCTATAACAGAAAACGAGGCAGTCTCTATAAATGAGTGTGTCTGTATGTAAGTATCAAATAGCTATCCTTATAGACAGTCCTTTGTATGCTAGCTATTTGGTTGATGATATAGAAGTCTCCTAATTAGTTACTAGCTAGGATCATTGGAGATGCTCTAAATGGAATTTCTAGAGGAAAGAAAAAGACGAACGCTTTGGTTTGCATAATGAAATGATAAAAGTTCACGCCTCCACCCGCCGCACGCAGCCGGGGCTCACACGTCACACCGTTCTTACCAGACCCGCCCCGCGGCATCCCGTTACCAAAATTTTCCTCCGAATTCCCACACCACCCACTGCCAGATGACCCCACAAATTCTGGCCCCACCTGACATACATTACAAAACGCCCCAAACCTGGTCGCACACCGGCGCCCTCGTCCCCACCGCGGCCGCTGCCACCGTATAAACCAGTCTCACGGCCACCCATTTCAAAACCCCTCTTACCCTCCCCTCCCCTTCACCTCGCCTCCTCCCCCACCAAATTCCTCCGCATTTTTTTTCTTAGCGAAACAACTCGGCGCCCGACTCGGGGGAGCGCGCGCGCGGGGCTAGGGTTTCGCCCGCTCGCCATGGAGGCGGCGGCGTCATCGGCGTCGGCCCCCGCCTCCGCTTCCGCGTCCGCGAGCCGCTCCCAGCCCTCCGCTGGCGCCGCCCAGGTCTGTTCCTCCCTCCCGCGGGGGTCTTCTGTGCTCGTGGGGCGCGGGCCGGTTCGTGGCCTGCGTGGGTCGAGGGGGCAATGCGGGTGGGAATTCGGGGTCGTTGGGGCGCCGATCGGTGGATTCTGGGGGTCTGGGGGAGAGATCTGGTGATGTTCGCGGGGGCCTTGCTGGTGAGGGTGTTGGATTTTGAGGTGGAGCTTTGAGTTGGTTGCTTGGTTTGTGCTGTTGTGTACGTGCTCTCCGGCGGGGAGGTTGTGGTGTTTGCGGTGGCGGCGGTGCGCTCGTCGTCGGTGTTTTTGAGGCGACTCAGTTTTGTTCCGGATGATTTCAGCACGAGATAGGGGAATGGCTAGGTTATTAAGTTCTGTTAGACTCAAATCACGGAATGTGTGTTTGATATTGCATAGTTATGCCTTCTTGGGCTAAAATGTTGGTGTTCGAGTTCGCTTTTTGTCCGTTATATTATATTTTTTATCGTATTCAGGGAATGTGGCATCAAGGTTACATCCTTGCAGTTTCGTGAGCTAAGAATTGAGTTATGCGATGTTCTATTCCTTTTCTGAAGTATTGCTTATATTTTGTGGAACCTATTGCATTTTTAAGCCGTAGAAGGGGGTTCTGGATTACAACCATTGGGGAAAGTACCGCAACCCACACAAGAATGGACACTAAAATATAACAAAATCACTCTTCCCGTTTCTTATATAGTAAATTATCGTTTCTGTATGGTATATTGACATTATATGCTTATAATCAGTAATCATGTTGCCATCATATGTCATTATGTCTAACATTTTACTTAGAAACAGAAGAAAAACCTGTGGTTTCTTGTCTGCGACCACTTAGTTATTGCAAATTTACGTTTTTTTATCTGCAGGGCATTTTCTTATGAATTTATGTCCTTTTCATTTAAAAGATTTTAAGAATCAATGTCATAATTTGCATAGTTTGATTATGTAAGAATGCCAAAGTGATGCTTGCAGAAGATCTCGTGCACACAATGTTGCACATTCTAAAAATTATGGTTATGTAAAATGAATGTAATCTGGACCAGAGCTGGTTTTATGAAGGGCGAAAGAACAGGTTACTACTATTGACGCTAACCCTTTGATCTGAGGTCAAAATCTGAAAACCATGCTGGGCCCAAAATGAAGTGTGAGCCTAAATTTTGCTCATCTAATGAATAACATTTACTCACTACATAACAACTTAGAGATTTAATAGAAATGTGTACCTTGAGTTTTGTTTTTTCTTTTGTAATGCATTTGTTTTTTTACTCTTTACTACCTTATCTCCTGTTCCAGTTTACTTTGTGATAAACAAAGAGTTTTGTTTTTACTTTTTACTATCTGTACAAAATGGTCATATGCTCATGTGTTGTGCATGTTCTTATTCAGATTGCTAGAGCTGTAAATGTTGAGAAGAACTAATAGTTGGGCTCTTATTTTCTGGCTTTGAGCTTTATACCCTTCAATCATATAGCTACTATGTGAGTTTTTTTTACTATGTGTGTTTTGATAAAGTTACTATACATGCTTGCTTAGGTTACTCACAGTAATCAGGCTATGCCATCTGAAGAAGGAAGCAATACCTCCCGATATGTTTTATGTGTTATTGACTCGTTGAAGAAGAAAGTTACAGCAGATCGTTTTACTTACATTAAGGTGCTTTGAAGTTGCACATTCTGTCCTTTTCTCAGTAATTTTACCAGATATTCCTGTTGTTAACTATTTCTTATTGTTATATCTTTTTCCAGAATAGGATAGAGGAGAACAGGATTAAGCTCAGCACCTTTACACAGAACAATTACAGTTTGTCAAAAATCAGGCAAAGTAATACATCAAATGGTAATGATTTAGTCTCGAATTTGCTCACAAGAAGGCAAGACGATGCACTGTGTTCCTTGCATAGTCTTGAGGTGTCTCCTGCTGAGAAAGATGGTGGCAGTTATCAAGAAGAAAGTTCATATGGCACATCGACTGTTATTTTTGGTGGAAATCTAGGTGCAAAGAATGCCATTCGGCCAATTAAACTACCAGAAGTGCCAAAACTTCCACCTTATACAACATGGATGTTTTTGGACAGGTCTGCTTATAATCATATGCATTTCTCAACATCCCCACAACTCCTGCATATCTCCATTAAATATTGATCACAGAAATATATCCCCAAAATCTGCTGTTTGCTGCTTGACGCTCTTGCTGCCGCCTCCGCCGTTGTGCAGTTGAGGGAGGGAGAGAGCAGCAGCAACAGCAAATGATCAGATTGAAAACATGCTTTCCATTGAAGTTTTTGCTGATATGGATTTGTGCAGTATATTACCTACAAAAAAAGTTTTGTTTTTCTTAAAAAACAAATGTAAACATGCACGCAGAAGATGACAGTCTAATGTTTTTTCCAATGTGCAAGAGTAAGGTCTCACAAGGTTCCATGAGATGTAAGGTTTCTCGGGGTTTTATGCAGGAACCAGAGGATGAATGAAGACCAATCTGTACTTGGTAGGCGAAGGATTTACTATGATGCAAATTGTGGTGAAGCTTTAATTTGCAGTGATAGTGAAGATGAAGCTGTCGAGGATGAAGAGGAGAAAAAGGAGTTCAAAAATTCTGAAGATTGTATTATTCGGTAAAGAAGCTTGGTATAGTTAGTTTCATTTGTTTTCTTTTGCCTTAATGTTCATTACATCATGCTTAATTTCTGCACTGATTTGTGATTGACGGATGTGGTGATTTTAGCACCATAGTTTCCTGAAGAAATGCCATTGCACTTGCTTTTCATTAAAGTAAAAGTCCAATCATATTTTCCTTTTGAAAACACAATACATCTGTATACATAAGCAATACAAGTATGACGGTTAAGAAATCGGCACAATAAAAAAGGTATGCGCTTGTCAGACTGTAGGGTACCTCCAAGCAAGGTTATTAAGTCGTAAAGTCAAGTCGAGTTGCCATGCTACCGACTAGCCTATTAGGCTATTACTACATGCTGGCTGCTTCTACTACTTGCTGGCTTGTACTACTACTGCTGCTACTACTACTTGCTGCTGCTACTGTCACAAGAGCAAAACAGAGCAGCAAAAACAGAGTGAAGGGAGGAGTTCAAGGAAAAAACGGATCTGAAGGGAGAGGGGGAAAAGAGGGGAGAACCTGGAGGTGCAGGCGATGCTTGCCGATGGTGAGGAGCCAAGTATTATGAATATTGTGTATGTATTCAAGAGGCCTAATGTGTTATATAGGAAGCCTCTTTTTTACACCCAGGTGTAGTTACACCCTATATCGTATCTTATAACGTAGAGAGTATCCAGCATAACAGAGGGTATGTACGTGTAGTATACAGTATTTTATATATATATATATATATATATATATATATATATATATATATATATATATATATATATATATATATATATATATATATATGAAGCCTCTTTTTACACCTGTGTGTAGTTACACCTATATCGTATCTCATAACGTAGAGAGTATCCAAGATAACAGAGGGTATGTACGTGTAGTATACAGTATTTTATTTATATATATATATATATATATATATATATATATATATATATATATATATATATATATATATATATATATATATATATATATATATATATATATAGGAAGCCTCTTTTTTACACCCAGGTGTAGTTACACCCTATATCGTATCTCATAACGTAGAGAGTATCCAGCATAACAGAGGGTATGTACGTGTAGTATACGAGTATTTAAAACCATCTAAGTGGTATGGACAATTTTTCAAAGGTAGTATGTAGATTTTTTTGATATACTCCTTTTTATATGCATATATAAATGTATTTACAAAATACGCTAAAAACTATGAACTCCCTTGTAATTTTTTCATGTGATTCATATTGAAGTATCTTATAATTAGTATACGAGTATATCCAAAGTGATAAAGGAGTATTTCAAATTTGTTTAAGTGGTATATTAGAAGTGGGTGTAATTACACCCAGGTGTAAAATATATTTTATATATATAGGGTACAAAGGGGACACAACACTAAACTCTAGTACAATAGGAAATACCACTAATGCCTTTAACATCCTCTCAAATACAAGGCGTATGTAATAGCATTACATTTAAAAATGGTTGACACTAAAATAGGGAAAATCCGAAGTCTAAGTCTTGATAATGTCGTCGTAGCATGCAGCTTTTGGAAAATATGTCGAGTCGAAGAGAAATGGATAGAAACATTGTGACGCAGATCGAAGCCCAAGGTGGTGGTGGCGCAGTGCACAAGAAAGCGCAACAGAAGCACAATGCAGAAAAAGCGCGATGGCCTTAGAAGCTCAGAGCGGTGGCTCAGAGAGAAGTGAGGGTATCATAACGACTTTTATGATCTGTACGTGACTCAGAGAGAAGAGCGGCGATTGCTGGCAAGCAAAAAAAGAAATTCCTATACTTCTATGACTGACAATAAATTTATGGACTCGTATGACTTAAACGATCTCAAAAATAAAGTTAGAAACTTGGATTGACGCAATGGAAGACTCAAAAACATATCTCAATTCATCCCTCAGTCTCACTGCGTGCCTTTTTTTCTTATCCCGTTGCAAACCCACAACCCAAGCTGTGGCAGCAACACAGGAAAAAGTGAGTTGAGACTTGAGAGGCAGGGCGCAGAGAGGTAGCTCCAACTGTGAGAGAGGATGGGGTGGCTGCGTGGGGGCCCGTCGGAGTGCCACGCCCACTGGCGTGAGCGAAGAAGATGACGGCATTCGACAGATGCGGGGCTCCAATGAGCAACCTCCCACGACGATGTCAGCCCCAGCGCACTCGATCTGGCGGCGGGGTTCGACGGCCCAAGCAGGGGCCAGGCAATCGTGAATTCGGTCGGATCCGGGCGCGGGCTAGACCAGCATCCGGGAGCGGGCCAAATGTTTGGAACTTCTTGCCAGCAGAGATATGTTCACCAATTTGCCTTGTGGGTGAGATTACCTCCTTCTGACTAAATAGAATAGGACTTCTATTTAGATGCAGACCATCCATCACGATTTGCACCACAAGAAAAAGTCTACCAATACATGTTCCATACAATGCACATGTCTACGCATACGTCCACTACACAAATATTTCCTATTGCCGAAAAAAGTTTAACAAGGATGTCCAATTGCCGAAAAAGATACATGGAGAGAAAAATTCCACCAAAAGCAAGGTCGATAGAGTCAGACTATACATCAAAATCGAGCTTATCCTTGAATTATCTGTCATGATCGGATTAAGGATTATGGTATTTTTATAAATATTTTTCTATCATAGCTCGCATATGGTTTGTAAGCTTGCTATGTCTCAATTGATGTAAAGTTGTAGAAGCTAGAAGGTGATTTCCTATTTTGAAAATTAACTTTGATTTTTGCTGCAAGGTTTGTTCATAGCATATTGTTCAAGCAACTAAAATATGGAGTTTACATCTTCCAGCTTTAATCTGAGTAGTTTGTGCTCTTTTCCCACTTGACGGGTGATTTTATCTAATGAATTGTGTTCCTCTGCTATACTCTATTAGGATGACCATTCAAGAATGTGGCATGTCTGATGCAGTGCTGGAAACTCTAGCTCGATGTCTTGAGAGGGCTGCTGATGATATAAAGGTTAGTTTTCTGTTCATATGGCATTCATTTAATCTCACATGAGCATTTGGCCAATTTGGTCTTTTCCTTTTCCATTTCATCTTTTTAGTTTTGAAAATTAAGACACATCGGCCTATTTTACAGGCCAGATATGAGAACCTACATGGGGAGAAAACTGAGGATTCTTTTAACAAAGTGGCTGAAGTTAATGTCAAAGTAGAAGATGTGTACTGTGATAAAGATTTGGATGCAGCATTGGATTCCTTCGACAATCTCTTTTGTCGACGATGTCTAGTATGTTCGTCTGTAAACTGCCATATGGCTTTTTAATACCTCTGGTTTGCTGATGAACATTATGCTCATTTTGAAATTGGCAGGTTTTTGATTGCAAAGTACATGGATGTTCTCAAGATCTAGTATTTCCTGTAAGTTTCAAGTTGAAGAATTATTTCCCAAATTGCATGTTCTAATCTGTGTCTTCTTCGTACAGACAGAAAAGCAACCACCTTGGAGCAGCATGGATGATGGTATACCATGTGGTATTCATTGTTATAAACTGGTTTGTATTTTATGGTGTATGACTTCTGAAAAGTGGCCTGTCTTGTATGGCGATTTAAACTTCTGAAATATGAGCACATGACTTTGCGTTGATATTTGTTTTGTAAACCATATTTTGCCAGGCCTCTAACCCAGATGCTGTTACTACAATTGATTCTCACATGCTTCTTGATGTTGAGGAGCCAACTCACTCTTCGGACAATACAAGGAACCAGGTAGGCTCAAATAAGAAAAAGCATGGTTCTAGTGGAAGGAAAACCAAATCTCAACAAAGTCAAAGCTCTTCAACTGCAAGGGTTGCCTCAGAAAGCAGTGAGTCAGAAGTACACCCAGTAAGCAGTAAATCTCTGCAAAACTCTCCTTGCCCCTCAAAAGTTAAAATTGGCCCAAAAGGTGGAATCAAGAAAAGTACTAATAAAAGAATTGCTGAGCGGATTCTTATGAGTGTGAAAAAAGGACAAAGAGAAATGGCGCCATCGGACTCTAATTCTATCGTAAGTGGATTCCTTTGGCCAAGGGATATGAAGCTTAGATCTGATACACGGAACGGAAATAAAGATTCTGTTGCATCCTCACAATACAATGCTCCAAGCACAAGAAATTCTAGAAAGAAGGGTGCGCCTCAAATGGAGGGTAACTCTGCTTTTGTGGAAGCTCTGAATGATTCGATGGAGGAAACAAATAACGAACATTCAGCAACAGATGGTTATGGCAGTTCAAGGAAAGAAGAGTTTGTTGATGAGAATATATGCAAGCAAGAAGATAATGGTAGATCTTGGAAGTTGATTGAGCAAGGGCTTTTAGTGAAAGGTTTAGAGATTTTCGGAAGGAACAGGTTCACCCCTTCTCCTAATGACCAACTTTATATCAATGGTTTCATGGCCTTTTTGGGGGGGTGTTTTGATGAGGGGATTTCTTTGGGAATTTTTGGGATTGAGTTCAAATTTGAACTAAACCCTAAGGATGTGAATCCAAACATGCCCTTGCACTTATTGTGTTGCTGAATTAATACAACTAGTCAGGTGCAATGTCCAGTGTAGCTTTGCATAACCTGGCGCATGTTTCTGAACAGAGTAAAGTTTATAGCATGTAATTTTATAGTCAACTTTACCTTACAATGCTACATTCCATTTATTCAGCAACTAGAGAAGAATTTTAGTGGATTTCAAGTCTATGTATGAAGAAGAGGGGAGTTAATCATAAAAAAGGAGAAGAGAGAAAATGGAAAATAAGATATTTATTCTTGTTTGATTTTTTTTAAAGTTCTCTAACTCAATACCTTTGACAAAAGAGAATTGCTAAAAGTTGGATGTCTGATTTTTTGTTATCTTGCAGTCACATGCTGTACTGAATCAGTTAAAAAAAGTTGCACTACTTGTAAAAAAGTAGTCGCACAAAACATTACAGTACAACACTACAGTACCATATTTAGATTGCAATATTTTAATAGGACATTGTAACTATTGTACAAAAGTATTGTACAATAATAATAACAACAAATCCTTTTGTCCTAAGCAAGTTGGGGTAGATTAGGAATGAAACCCTCCAAGGTCAAAGAAACAAGAGTCTTGTAATAAAACTTACAAGACTAAAACTTTAAGCTGTATATCCTGTCATTTGAACCAAGAGTCTAAAACACTGCCCCTAAACCTTATTCTTATATCATGGTTCAGGTACGAAAGTATTGTATACATGCAAAAAAATATATCTAATGCATCATGACACTTGACATGTTGAAACAAATTACTGATTTTCAAGCAAAAGTAGGTGCATCATCGTTAGACATGCCAAAACTATATTACATTATGTTACCAAAATTTTCAGACATCCCCCTTTATACCCAACTTCTCTTCTCTCAAACACAAAGATATATTGATGAAGGGTCATTAATTGAGTATCTGAATGCGGAATGGGAATATTTCCGCATCATTTAGCACATAGTTGCATTGGAGCATGGTGTTCCATGTAGAAGGATTTTTCCTTTAAACTCATAATTCCCCTTCCCCTTGGGATGTGCTATAGCCATATTGGGGATCTTCTTTATTGTAATGATAATCGTAAGTTTACCTTGCTTTCCCTAATTTTAATAGTTATACTGAACCAATGATTTCTTTCATGCAGTTGTTTAATTTCTCGGAACCTTCTTGGTGGAATGAAAACATGCAGGGATGTTTTTCAGTATATGAATTATATCGAAAACAGTAGTGCATCTGGAGCCCTCAGTGGTGTTGATTCTCTTGTTAAAGGATATATAAAGGTAGGTTTCACTGTAGCCCTTATTTATTAGTATTTTCCTCCAAGTGGTATCTTTAGTATTTCGATGTTGACCTCCCAGGGTAATGAGTTGCGTACGAGAGCAAGGTACATTAGAAGGCGAGGAAGAGTCCGTCGTTTGAAGTACACCTGGAAATCAGCAGGCTACCATTTTATAAGGAAAAGGATTACAGAAAGGAAGGATCAGCCTTGTCGGCAGTACAATCCTTGTGGTTGTCAATCTGCATGTGGGAAGCAATGCCCATGTCTCACAAATGGAACATGCTGTGAGAAGTACTGTGGGTGAGTTACTTGCTTTTCTTCGCAACAACTTGCATTATTATGAATACGTTTCTGTGCATGGGAAGTATTTTTTTTTATGTTTGCTATGTATTTATTTTAACTATTGACTATGCATCAATCTCTTTTATGCTTTAACCTACTTTTGCTGTTGCCAGATATGCTTTCCCCACTCTGCTAGATACTTATCCTTTGGTTAGACTTTGCTTGGTTAGTCTTATTGCAGACAGAGTGAAAACTTAGAATGGCTGTCCTGGATATTAATAGCATTGCTTATGAAAAAACTACGGTATACTTATAGATATACTCTGGTTTCATATGCTATTACATTGTTTAGTTGAGTAATTCAATGTTTTCTTAGTGTTGTGGTGCTGTATCGTTGCCAGGGAAAAACTATCGCTGAAATTTCGCCAAAAACCGCCGGTTATCTGTTATCAGTGGGGTCTGATAAAAATTCAAACTGGGCAAAAAAATTCGGATTTATCTAATTTTCATCAAATATAAAGGAAATTTGCAATTTTTCAACTTTTCCTTTTTTACATCTGAAAAAATTCAAAATTCAAATCGAAATTTTGTCCGGAAAAAATCCGGCAACCGCCGGTTACCGGTTCTATCGCTACCCTCCAATAAAATTTGCAAACCGATAGCGTTTTCCCTTGATCATTACCATGCTTTTATTCTTTACATAAATCATCCAAGTTACTGAATTCATTTTTGTTTTGGTGTAAAACTGCATAGTACAAAAGGGACACATATGGTGAACAACTCTCATTAGAGAATTAAATAGGATAGCTGCTTTTTGGTGATGGATATTTTGTTGGTTATTACTTTATACTTTGAATTTTTTTAGTATTGACTGGAATAAACTATACAAACACATGCACACACAGACACTAGCATGCAAATAATCTGTTACCCTCATCCTGCTGTCATAATTTAGTGATTGCTCATGTTATTTGTGTCAAAGCTTATGCCTTCTGCATTCTAGGTGTCCTAAAATGTGCAAGAATCGTTTTCGAGGTTGTCATTGTGCAAAGAGTCAGTGTCGCAGCCGCCAATGTCCATGCTTTGCTGCTGACAGGGAATGTGATCCTGACGTGTGCAGAAACTGCTGGGTAGGGTATGTATTTGAAGATCTGAGGAATTCTTGAAGGATTTGCTAGTTAATTCACAATTATGTATCATTTAAAGAAAATTGCACCCCTGATACCTGCACTTTTCATTCTTTGCACTTCCCCAATCCCACCTGTACCTTAGAAGTTAACAATTAAGTAAATTGCCACCTGTACCTCGAAAATTTGGCATGCTGCTTATATTTTACCATCTGAGGTTTGGAGACAAGCTAGTGCATTTGAAATCATGTGCAATCGAAGTAAAACTGCAGGTTGTAAGTATGGGTACTGTTAAAGGTATTTAGGTCATTTCTTATTATCTAGGGTTTAAGTCCTTGTGTGTCTCTTACTCTCTTTGTACTATTTATATGCCACATGGGCTATTGTAATACAAGCAAGCATTCCAACTAACATGGTATCAAAGCTTTGGTTCCAAACCTAGCTCTGTGTGTATTCCACTGCGCTGCCCCCGGGAGGAGTGTCTCCACTTCCGGGGGCGGCCATCTCCAAGTCGCCTTGGCGTGTGCCGTGTGGATGGCATCACCGTTCTCCACTGCGCTGCCGCCCTCACCTTGCCCGGATCTGGCCACCTCTGCGCCAGATTCGGCTGCTGCTGCCCCTACCCCGCCTAGATATGGCCGCCTCTGCGCCAGATCCGGTTGCCGTCGCCCCTGCCCCTCCTGGATCCGGTCGCCTTCACGCCAGATCCGTCCACCCCTGCCCAGCCCTGCGTCTGGTGATGCCGCATGGCCCCCGCGCACATGCCCGTCGCGCCTAGGCCGCCGCCACGCTCCGGGCTGCCCTTCTGCCGTGCTCGCCACCGCAGCTGTCGGATTCTGCCGTCCTGCACCACCTCCCCGCCGGATCCGGGCTCCTCGCCGTCGGTCCGTGCCTGTGTCGGCGCTAGCGTCGCTGGCCCGCACCAGATCCAGCCAGAACCAACCTCTGCGCCGTCGGCCCGCGTCCGCGTTGGATCCGGTAGTCTTCAGGCCGGATTAGATGACCGGATCTGGCCGTCTCCACTGCAGGCAAGCCCGGATCCGATCTCTCCGCCGCCGGATCCGGCTTCCCTGCCGCCGGATTCGGCGCCCTCCTCATTGTCGCCGCGTCTCCTTCACACGCCTCTCCAGATCTGGCTGAGGCGACGTGTGAATCGAGGGTGGCGATGACGTTGTCTCCCGGCTTGCCTCCAACGCTTCCACCTGCATCGTTGTTTCCTCTGCGCCGTCTGCCAGCCTCTAGTGCCTGCACGGCCTCGGCCTGCGCCCGGCTCGATACTGATCAGTTGCACCCCACGTTCATCAAGCATTGCAATTGGACATGATCTTACCATACTTTGTGATGACATACTTGATCGAATACTAATGTGTGCAAGTGCATTATTCAAAGGGGCTGAAAATAGATTTGGTTTTCCCATTGACTATTCACTTTATTCAACTCTGGACTCAAATCTGACAAATGGTGTACTTTATCTAAACTCGTCTGAACAATACCTGAGTTGTGCATGAGTATTTACCTAAAGTTGCATTATGAAAGCTTGTATTGTTATGCATTGATAAATAATTAGAAGGGAAGTTTTTGGACACTATATGCACTTATTTAGTTACGTAGAAACCAAAGAATTATTAATATCTGACATTCTGACCAATGCCAAATCCAATTATGGTCCTTTTTCACTCCATGCATGCTTACGAAGGTGCTCCATTAGAACCTTGTGGAAGTGGTTTGCTTTGTTGTCCAAACTTTAAACACTTTCTCTCATCCATAGTTTTTCTAGAATAAATCATCAGTACATTGAACCACTCCTTTCCACTTGTATTTTCTAACCTACAGGTGTGGTGATGGTACATTGGGAGTCCCCAACCAAAGAGGTGATAATTATGAATGCCGGAACATGAAACTGCTTCTTAAACAACAACAAAGGGTAAATATATTATGCTTTAATTTATCGCATGTTATTGCCAAGTAGGTTATGATTTCACTGTATCAAATAGTCAGTACTTGATTTCTTTGGCCCTTCTGTTGTTTACCAAAGGAATAAAGAACCATAAGTTCTTTGGTGAGGAGACTGACGTCCAATTATTTCCTCAGTTGTATTTATGGATTGTTTTATTTGACCTTTGTCTGTTACAGCCTAGGTGTGATTTACACTTGATGTAAGTGCAATGGTCTAAATATCTTTTAAGCTAAGTTTGCCCAATTCTGGTGTAGCAATGATTTGAGCTGAAAGTTAAGCCTTTAGGAACTGATTCCTTAACAGCTGTCCCCCGCCAATTCTGGGCCAATTAGGATATCAAAACAATAACTTTGTTAAACTCAATCAGAAAACTGGATGTACACTTGGTGCTTTTTCAACAAAAACCACACGGACCATCACATTAAGTTCAGCAAGCCTTGTGGCACAGGGAGGAAAATCTAAAATCAAGGAAACATGAAGTTTGACCGTGCCACCCCTTGTACAAGCACGAAAAAAAATGCACGAAACCCCTTTTGATTTTATCAGTGGACTTGTATTGTGAGACAAAGCATCCCAAGAAAATAGACTTGCATTGTGAAGCTGGGGGTATTACTTCATTTTCCACTAGAGTTTACTTGTTCCATTTTGAACAAAATGTTCTATCAATGGTGTTGACTTAGTCACTTTTTTTCAGGTCTTACTTGGGAGATCAGATGTTTCTGGCTGGGGAGCATTCCTCAAGGTAAAATTGCTCCTTTGATCCTCCATCCCTCCTCCCCATTATCCCATCTTATTTGTCTTTTCCTCAATCTTCAGAATAGTGTTGGCAAGCATGAATATCTTGGGGAGTACACTGGGGAGCTTATCTCCCATAAGGAAGCAGACAAGCGTGGAAAGATATACGATCGTGAGAATTCGTCATTCCTTTTCAACTTGAATAATGAGGTAGGTGTGCAAAAATACCAGCTACACGCTGGACTGATCACTAGATTTGACCAGCCTGGTCTCGTGCTTTTTGCTTGAGCTGAGTTCTGCTCAATTCACTTTGTTCGAATTCACTTTACCATGTGCTTACGCTACACTTTTGAATGCAGTTTGTTCTTGATGCCTACAGAATGGGTGACAAGCTGAAGTTTGCCAACCATTCCCCTGACCCAAATTGTTATGCCAAGGTTATCATGGTAGCAGGTGATCATAGGGTAGGCATATTTGCAAAAGAACGGATCAGCGCCGGCGAGGAGCTGTTTTACGATTACCGCTACGAGCCTGACCGAGCCCCGGCGTGGGCTCGGAAGCCCGAGGCCTCTGGAGCGAAAGACGACGCGATACCTTCCAGTGGGCGTGCAAAGAAGCTTGCCCACTGAAGCATCAAAAGGTTGATTCTTTTGTTGAGGAGCCAAAATTCGACAGTCATTAGAACCTGAATTAAAACCTCTCATTCCTTGGCCCCTGATTTTAATTAACTCCTGTTGTATCAGAACTCACTGTCAATGGAACTTGAATAGTTTTCTGAATCAATATGGTTACCCAAGCTCAGCTGTGCTTGCCTTCAGTGTTTTTTTCTCTCCTTCTGTTGTCACATGGCGAATCAGTGGTATCTCTATTGAGTTGTATGCATGAGGAAAAGTAGACAATTTATTAATACTTAACACTTCCTCTCATGTGTAGGTTTTCTCAGACTTAAACATGGAATAGAAGTGGACTGTAATTATTTTTTTTAATTATGTCAATCGGGTCTTGAACTCAAGATTTCTTGGCTTTGATATCATATTGAGTTATATGTATCAACCAATTCACCTAAAAATTTAAGTTGATGAGGAAAGGTGGACAATTCATTTATACTTTAACAATCTCGCACGTGCCTGCTACACGTACAGACCCTGTGACAGCGTCTTTCGACCTTTGTGTTCGTCGATGCTGCCAATTGGAGTTGCTCCAATTGCTCCTGTGACTCCTCCACTGCTCCCGCTTTGCCTTTGGGGTCCTCCTTGATGTGGTCTCCTTCCTCACTGCCGCCTCCGTCGTCGACGCGGTGCCGTTGTCCCACCACCCGCACCACCTCCTTGTTGGTGGCCTCATCGGCTTCATCTGGATCCAGTCAGGGTGGATGGGCTATGACTTAGCCACCGTATCACAGACCATGCCGACCAGTACATTCTCTCTCAAGGACAACCACTTCTCCCTCGCCCACCCCCGCTCCTACGTCGCCCTCAATGACCCCGTCGTTGTTGACATTGACATCAAGGCCCTCGTCGGCGCCCTCACCCTCAGCCTCTTCTGCGTCACTGCATGCTATTGGAATCAAGCAAGAAACAACAAAGTTATTTTCATTTTTAGTCTCTCCCTCTCCCTCTCCCTCTACGTTGATGCCGTTCGACCATCCTCTAGACGGTGTTTATCCTCTATAAACTAAGGTTCATAACAAAACGGCTTCTGAAAACTAGAAGCAAGAAGTTAAAAGCCGTTTTGAACAGAGCCCAAGTTCACAGAGCACAAGAAGTTAAGAACCTTTTTATTGCCCCTATGTCCATAATGCTAGTGAAATCCTAAACCCATCTGCCAAGTTCATATATGTTTTGCATGGGTAAGGAATTCATTATCCTCATGGAACTATTCGAGTCGGTATAAGTGTTACCGAGTCTAATAGCAGAAAATACAAATAGTATGATAGCTGGGAAAAGGTTTGCACAGTTTAGTCTACAGGGTCCTGTAGATTTGTTTAGCAACATTGTTCAAATTTATTTGCTTTACTTTTTTCGATTTGTCAAGCCCAGAATGGCATGTAGCAATATTGATAACGGATGAAAGAAATTTTGTTCAGGCCAATCTGCCAACCAGAATACCTGTGGTGCACAAAGAGTCTTTGTGTGCAAATTGGGATGCATGTAGATCTGGTTTGGTTGCACAGGGGTTGTTGGAAAACCCTGCAAAGCATGAAGCATGCTGGTGTAAGATCGGTTAAATGCCAGAAGGAAAGACAAACTCCCAGTACATATTTCTGTGTACCTGATAGTAAAATAGTCTTCCAATTGTTGCATTACCCTGTGCATCTTGTGCAGATTGAAACTGATGCTCATTAGTTTGGGCAAGTAGTCCGGGAACAGCCGAGGAAGATGCCGGGCTTGTTTTGCTTTTTCTGCACAGGGGAGTGTAATTTTTAACAAAATGGTGTTTTATAAGCACGAAGGAACTTAAAAGTTGTTACTTCCTGGAGCTTGGACCTTTAGATGATTTTCTCTTCTTTTTCTCCCTTTTACTGGCATCTTTTGTAGCTTGAGTGCGCAAACTTCTCATTTCGAAGAGTACTTCAGAATGTTTTTCTTGATTCTTCAAGTTCCTGGCTCTTCGTTATAAGGTTATATGCGTACTGCATTGCCCGATTGCGATACGCAAGTTCAGACTCGGTATATTCCTGTTGTGTTGAATCTTCTTGACTAGGCTTATACATGCTTCTCCCGCGGTGGTGGAGCTAGAAAACTTTGAATGGGTGTGCACACTTTCATGCACAACCGTTGTCTAGAACAATATATAGGTTCTTAATATCATAATTCTAATATTATAAATAAGTTCAAAAGTTGGCAAAAGTACAATGCAGATGAGGTCTTACACGAATAGAAGATTACAAAATATCCAATGAAAATTACAACACCACACAACGCGATTCCATACCTTGAAGCCAAAAAATTAGGTGAAACTGGGCTAAAATGTAGCAAAGGTAAAACACGATTCAAGTTTATTCCCCCTAAGAGAGCATGAGGGCCAAATGACTGATGGGCTACCACTGTGCTAGACATTGAGATTGAGGCACAAGTAGTAAAGAGGAGTCAAGTCGGCCAGTCATGAACTAGCCACACCACCTGCATCCCGCGCTTCTCCGCAAGGCCCCAGCGGTGAACTCGCCGCTCCACCCACAGCCTGCGCCCTCACCACGCCGCTTTGTTCATTGAATCGCCCATGTTTTCATTGAATCGCTTTGTTCATCATCTCGTCGTCCTCCTAGCTCGTCGAGTTGTCCTCTATGGCTGACAGCTCCTTTGATCCGGCCGCCGGCCGCCTCCCATGGCTGATTCATGTATACTTCCTGCTGGTTTTCTATTTTTTTGAGCCACTCTGTTCAAAATTGTCATACAATGATTTCTACAAACGACTTATAAAAACTATTTTAATATGTCATTCCGTTCAAAAACCAGCTTCTAGGAGGAGTCAGAAGCTGTTTGTAACAGTGCCACTCCTGCATGTGTTGTATAATGGCGGTGTTTCTCCTCCTCTTCTTTAATGAAAAGACACACAAGTCTTTTGCATATTCTCGATAAAAAAAAAAATTGGGACCAAACTTGTTCGGTCCAAACGGAATCCAACAAAACCCAAATTCAAATACTTTAGACCTGTATGTTTGTTACAGCTGATTAGTTTCACTAAAATCAAGTAATGATTAAGCTGATCATGTGATGTAATAGCTGCTCCAAATCTTGAAGTCTTCACAGGAACAGCTCAACAAATCCTTGGCTCCTTCAGAGGAAACTTCAAACCTACTGTACTTCAGACTTCAGACTGAGAGTTAATTAGTATTTGACCAAGGAAAAGTTTTCGTTCAGACATCTACTCTTGGAATAAATGCCAGCAAACATCTGTACGCACAGTTGACGCTGCCCACGAACCACTGGAGAACCGGGTACAATCTGTCGATTGTCAAAGATTGAACGGAAATCTTCAACGAATTCAATTTCAGGTGACAGCAAAGAAAATTAACAAATTTGGTCAAATTCATTAGGCCAAACATATTGCAAGGATTCAAGAATTCAGAACAGCTTCGACAAAGTCGCCAAATTTTAGCAGGTTGTGCAAGGGAACAAAAGTGAGCATTCCAATTTCCAAAATTACATCGTCGATTCATCAGTAGCAGTCGCCATTCGCGCACGCAACGCACGCTGACAAACACCGGGTCATCTTATAATATTATTGCCTCGACATTTTTTTAGGTGTGAAATGACGATATAAAAAAAGATACAAAAACCAAGAGAGCCAAAACGATAATTAATCCTTCTTCAATTCGCATCTATGGTAGGAGGCGCAGACGATGGCATCATGGCGGCGCGCGCGCCGTCGATCGACCAAGACGGCGGGAGGGACGGTTCACTTGACGCGGCGGCAGAGGGTGATGCCGTCGCCGACGGGGAGCTGGCAGATCTCGACGCGCTCGTCGGCGGCGAGGGCCTTGTTGAGCTCGAGCACGAAGTCGCGGTAGTAGCGGATGTACTTGCGCATGGGCGCGTCGGCGGGGAGCACGACGGAGCCGTTCCAGAGCGTGTTGTCGTAGCCGACGAGGCCGCCGACCTTGACCAGCTTCATCAGGCGGTCGTGGTAGTTGAGGTAGTTGTCCTTGTCGGCGTCGACGAAGACGAAGTCGAACGAGCCATGGTTGGTCTCGTCCTCGAGGAGCTGGTCGAGGACGGGGAGGGCGGGCCCCTCGCGGAAGTCGATCTTGTGGGCGACGCCGGCCTTCTCGATGCAGGGCAGGCCGAGCTCGTAGTTCTCGCGGTTGATGTCCATGGCCAAGATCTGCAGATATCGAGTGCCATCGATCGTTTCAGCTCGCCAGATGTAGGGACTGCGGCGCGCGTGGAAGTAGTAGCTAGCTGATCCATGGACTTACCGTGCCGTCCTCGGGGATGGCGAGCGCGGTGGCGAGGAGGGAGTAGCCGGTGTAGACGCCGATCTCCATGGTCTTCTTGGCGCCGATGAGCTTGAGCAGCATGTTCAGGAACTGCCCCTCGTCCGCCGACGTCGTCATCAGGTTCCTGCAGGCACCAGGTCAACCAAGATCCGACATTAACTCAAGCCGCGCGCATGGTATAGTACGAGATTGATCTCAGCGATCTCGCAGATCGGATTCAGATCAAGAAGAGGAGAGGAGGAGGAGGGTGACAAGCATCGTACCATGGGTGCTTGGCGGTGACCTCGCGGAGCTCCTTCATGCACTCGTGCTCGCGAGGGTACACGCTCGTCTCCAGGATGTACTGGTAGAGCGCGTCGCTCTGGAGCAGGCTCTTGTGCCCGACCTCGGAGTGGCGCGTCTTCTGCTCGCCGCCGCCGGCGTTGGTTTGCTCCTTGGTCGCGGTCGCCGCATCGGCGGTCGCTGTGGCCATTGCGGGTCTTAGAGGACACGAGATCCGGGTGTAGTAATGCGCGGCTCGCTCGATCGACCTTGCCGGGACGACGAAGCAACGGGCGGTTTATATCGCGCGGTGCGGTGGATTGATTGGGTTGGTGAGTTGGTGTCACTTATTACTGGCCGCGACTGGTGAGCGATTCCGAGGGGAGGGATGGTGCGGGTGGGTTGGTGGTGGACTGCGATTGGCCCAAAGACTTTCTCTCCTCCGGCCTCCCTGGCTTCGCTGCGTGGACCGCGTCTATACGCTGAGCGGGTGGCCTCTCTCGCGGGCGAATGGGAAGAGGCGCGAGCGAGGGGGGAGGGTTGGTGGGAAACGCCTGGGTGGGGAATGGATGGCGGCTTCCGGGACGGTCGTCGGGGGCCCACCGTAAAGCCCACAGTGGGCCCCGCCCACCTACCCTGCGCCAGCTTGGCTGCTTCCGTGCGTGCATCACTCATTCGTTGCTGGCTGGAGCCTGGAGATACTCTCCGCTTACTGGTGTGGAAATGCGAACGAGGCCTCGTTTAAAATCGGCTTCGGCTTCTTGTAGTGAGAAGTAGCTTTGCACTGTTGGTTTCTTGAAGTCGCTTCGGCATCGGCTCCGACGAGTGGTGGCCCGAAATGCATGGCCAATGAACAAAACGACTTGGTGGCGTCGCGGTAGTCCAGCACGGCGGTGACGCTGGCGACAAGCATGGTCAGCAGCCGGGGCGGAGGCGGATGGCGACGATAGTGTTCAACGCGAAGGCGAGGTGAGCATAGCGGAGAATACGGCATAGGAAAGACGATGTTAAGGTTGATGACCGCCGTAGCTCACTAATAGCGGTGAAATCTATGATGGCAGTAGTTCTCGGGTGACGATGAGGAAGATGGCTTGATTCTAGTGAATAACTATGAGAGAATGTAATTAACCGAGAGTGATAATTGGTAGGAGGTAGAACATTAGTTACAAGTAATACCCTGGAGAGGATAACAAAGGGGAGAACTAGTAGAGATAGTTTGGTGGTTCGTTTGAAACATGCGGATGCTAAGTTTTGCTTGACTGAAATTCGACGTGTTTGATGATCAGATTGCAACTTCGGTTGGTTTGCTGCCAGATTTCGGTAAAATTCTTTTTTTTTTGGGTTGGCTTTCTGTTCCATTTTTCTTGTTAAAACTTTGGACAATTAATGGAAAACCAATTTAATGGGTTGTTTGATTGGTTGCGTGAGGTGGTGTGTGCTCAGTTATGATGTTTGCCTAGCTGGGGTACCCGGATATGTGACCTAAACTGAGGATTAGGATAAACATGGCCTTGATCACTTCTTTGGGCCATGCAACGGACCAACTCCACTGCCAACCTGACACGGCAGCTCTCTCCGGAGCCTGGTCAGCCTAACGTTGACCGATTTTTCGCCAAATTAGTCTCTTGAGTATTGATTTAATTGTTAAGAAATAACAAACACCAATATAATTCACATAACTAATTAATAGAGAATACCAGAAAAATATTAAGAAATAACACCAGGGAATAAAATATTTATTAATCTCAGATCCATCTCTCCTTATACATAGTCTTATCTATGTATAGTTAAAACCTCTCATAGGTAGTTTCGATATTTACCCACAACGCAATCTACTAGATTTCATAACACTCCCCGTTGGAATCGCTCACCAATTACTTTTATCTATTCAGTAGATAATTTATCATTTTTCATGTTTTACCTAGCAATCTTTGGGATTTTTTTTAATAATTATTAAGGTATTTAAATAATTTTCAGAATTACTAACCTATTAAATAAATCTTCAAACACACAATGTCAGAAAATAAATCATAAAAGGAATATGGTAATTTTTAGGTGTACTAAGTCTAAAGTTTCACAAATTTATGGAAACTCATATACCTAAAAACTATATTTTTTTAAGAGTAATCTTTAATGAATTTCTACTAATTAATAAGTAATTTTTAGAATTATTAATAAGTAGAAAAATACTAAAACAATAAATCCAGAATATATGATAATACCAAAGTGTTAACTAGATTATAAAGAAGCTCATATAATCTAAAATTAATTTCTTAGGGTCGAAATTCGATCTGCTGGACATATCCGCCGTTTTGACAAACTTTAGGGTCGAAATTCTATAGCATTGCCATTTCATCAGCAAATTTCCTCATTTCAGCTAAACTCCAGGGGCTAAATTGAGAAAATGCCGGCCGGAAATATTTTCTTCTTCCCTTTTTTCATTCTCATGGCTACTCCCCCTGTGGGTCGACCTCGCTTGACCTCCAAAGCTGTGGCCCAGTGGCCTCGGGCCCATTTGTCTTGGGTTTAAACACCCTAGTCATGGGTCTCCCTTTTTTGCTTTATTTCTCTTCTATTTATATATGAATTTAAATTACACAAGAGTAAAATACTATGTTGTGTTAATCTAGCTTAATCATTTGAGATTTTGAGTTCACCCTCTATTTTCATGCTGGCTTGTGGCTTCGCCGCTGATAACAGCCAACAGGGACAAAGGGAGCAGACACAAGACAAATAGCACGGCCAGCCAGGACTTTTCATTCTGGAAGCTCCACGGAACTGACTTCTGGGGGTATGACTTCGACTACGCCAACTTGGTATCATTCTGGACGTGCAGACAGATGTGCTTAGACAACGATGATTGCCAAGCCTTTGGTTACCGGAGGGGAACAGGCGAATGTTATCTGAAGGTCTAGCTTTTCAATGGCAAGAACTTCGCAGATCCTTACAATGACATCTATCTGAAAGTTCCCAAGGTGGAGTTGTCTTCGCCAGAATTGGGTTCTAGACTAACCCATGCTTGCAAAGTTACTGAAAAAGAGGCCCATCCGTCATCGCAAATGTTCGAGAGTGGCAGTTCCAAGTTCAAGTTTGGCTACTTCCTATCTTCTGCATTGGCATTACTTGTCATTGAAGTGACTTTAATCATAGTCGGGTTTTGGGTTGTTTACAAATGGGAGAGGAGCAGAGATTACAGATGAAGGCTACATGATAATTTCCAGCAAGTTCGGAAGGTTCAGCTACAAGGAGTTACAGAAGACAACCGATTGTTTCCAAGAAGAGCTAGGAAGTGGCGGATCAGGGGCGGTTTACAAGGGAGTCCTCGATGATGAAAGGAAGGTCGCAGTGAAGAAGCTAAATGATGCGATCCAAGGAGAGCAGGAGTTCAGGTCTGAGCTAAGTCTCATAGGAAGAATTTATCATATGAATCTTGTCAGAATCTGGGGGTTTTGTGCCGAGAAGATGCACAAGCTCTTGGTTTCTGAGTTCATTGAGAATGGTTCTTTAGACAGAGTTGTGTTTGATTACCAGAGCTCATCTCCAGTGCTGCAATGGAGCCAAAGGTACAATATTGCACTTTGGGTAGCGAAAGGATTGAACTATCTCAACCATGAGTGTCTTGAATGGATCATGCATTGCGATTTCAAACCAGAGAACATATTGATAGATAAAGACTTTGAGCCCAAGATTTCATATTTTGGATTGGTGAAACTACTAAATCGAGGAGCAAGTGCACAGATGTTGTCAAGAGTACATGGGACTAGAGGGTACATTGCACCAGAATGGGCTCTAAATCTTCCAATAACCGGCAAGGCCGATGTTTACAGCTATGGAGTGGTGCTTCTTGAGTTAGTGAAGGGAATTCGGGTTTCCAGATGGGTAGTTGAGGGTGAGGAGGAGGTCGAAATGGCTGTTAGATGCTCTACAGAGATTCTTAAGGAGAAATTAGCGAGCGAAGATCAGTCATGGCTTCTGGAGTTTGTCGACTGCAGACTGGATGGAGAATTCAACTATTCACAAGCAACTATGATGCTTAAGACAACTGTTATAAAACGCACGGCGTAAATAGAAGATCAAAAGAATGGAAGGCACAGATACTGTATAAGGAGATATTACAATAAAACTCTGCTTTTTCTATAGGCTACTTGATATATATATATATATATATATATATATATATATATATATATATATATATATATATATATATATATATATATATATATATATATATATATATAGAGAGAGAGAGAAAAATGAGTACCCCAAGGAGACGGAATCGAAACAAATAACTGTCAAATTTGATAAATAACTGATATATATATACTGTTAAATAACTGGAAGGATGGCCCAGTAGGCTGGTGGTGGAAGCGAACGTATTCGTGCCCATCCAGCCAAATTTGATCTTTAGTACTAATCAAAGTACACATGTGTGCTCCCAGCGGGAAAACACGTGCCACGTTCACCTAAACCCTAGATCTCCAAGATTACTATCGTGTGTAGTGTACGCGTACGAGGACCCCAAATAAGGTCCTTCCTCTCAGCCGTTGGATCAAGATCATTATATTGATCCAAAGGTGGATGAGGAAAGCCTCAGTGATGTCCCGTCCCATAGCATTTTTTTCCGTGTATGGGTGTGTGCATGTGTCAAGAGTGGTGTGTGTGCACTCCTTGTTCTCTCCCAACAAGTCCTGTAGTGTTGTTTCTTGGCTGGTTGCATTGGTTAGTCTCGGCGCGTCTTATGACTTCCAAGCCGTGGTGGAGAATGTGGCAGTGACCAAGCTGCAGTAGGGGTGCACACGGTGAAGGCATCGAGGCCATGTGCCGAATAGCTGATCGAGAGGCTGATGGGGCAACATGGCCATCGCGCGCGAGGAGGGACTGAGAGAGGCGAGGCCAAGAGCAATGGCGCAATGGACCGACGGCGGCAGATGCAACCAACCGCACGCCGTTGCCGCTGCAACACTGCACTGTGTGCAACCAGCTTGATCGATAGCGTCGTCGTGCAGTTCGACAACTCTACAAAACCGATCCAAACACGGATAAAAAAGAACTGATCCAGGGGCAGACCATCCCACGTGGTGAGAGTATGGTGGCCGCTCAAGCTCCCCTCCGACCGGGTTCCCCCTCCCTCGGTGCGTCCTAGAACCCAACATCTACCAGCAAGCGACAATGAGCTGTTGAAGACGAACAGGACAACCGTCGGGCTTGTGATCCACTCCTTTGTTGAGTTGGGCCTGACCCGGCTGGCCTAGTAGAGGGCCAGTAGGCAGGACCATAGCCCATAGGAAGCAACCCATCGAGACCAAACTAACTAGAAAGCGATTCTCCTTCCCCTGCCTCAGTCATGGCTTCTCCACACCTCCCAACCCTAAAGCGAGCAACAGCCGATGGGAGTAGCTAGCTGGCGAGGCTAGGCGCCGATGTTGCGGTGGGCAAGGACACGTGGGCGCAGCGGCCGATGGCATAGGCGTGGCGTGATTGAGGTCCAAGGCGCGGGTGATCGCATAGTGGGCTGGTGGCCAGGACGCGGCCTTGGCATGGGCACGCGGTGGCCAGGGCGCGAGTGGAGCTGCGCGAAGGAGTTGAGCACAAGCAAGCAACTGAGCAGACGATAGAGTTGGAGTCGCGTAGAGCAGAGGGGATGCAGGGATGCTAGAAATACCGATGCTTCTGATAATTTGGGTATGGTTCTTCTCTTCTTTTGCTTTGTATATTCGTGTGGATAGTAATCGGTAAGGAGCTATAATTTGGTAATCGTGTGTTTTGAGCATGATACATTGCTAATATTTGATGGTAAAGTAGTAAAGTCGTGTATTGTCACATATTGATATTAAATGCTTATATCGCTTTTGGGTACTGCGGCAAGCATTTTTAGAGATATAGGCACTATTATGTCGAGTGATTTTGACTACCATAATGTATGTTATGTACTACTTACTTAGTAGCTACGTAAGAGATCATACGTTGCTTATTAGCTAATTGGATGCTGGTTATTCTGACTTAGCTAAAATTTAGTTCAAAGTCTGCCATTGAAAAACATGGATAAAAAATCTGATCCAAACATGGATAAAAACTGATCCAAACATGGATCAAGCCGAGTGGCTAGTGTAGCGCTCCCGTGAGAAAAGCTCCACTATGATTCTATTTTAGTAGTTTCGTTCGAGGTCAATCTTATTCAACTTGACAAGGAAAAAGAGCCTTGTTACAAACACTAAGGGCTCATTTGGAACGCAGTGGTTTCACAGAAGTCTTTTTGTTCGAGGTCAATCTTATTCACCGTGACAAGAAAAGGGAGTCTTTCTTGCGAACACTGAAGGCTCATTTAGAACAAAGTGGATCACAGAAATTTCATTGCAAACAACTAAACATTCAATTCCTGTAGTAATCGGAGAAAAAACTATCGCGACCTGAACAATGCGAGTCTTCAAAGTACTAAATTTTCATCGATAAAATCCAAAGATCCCCAGGCCTCTTCTTTGCAGCTTCAACTAGTTTTTTTTATAATAAATAGTTTTTTTACCGTAACTAATTTTTAAATAGAATATTTTTTGAAATAGACTTTACTAATTAATTATAGTAGATATTATAACAAATTTATTTATATCAACTAAAATTATATACGAATATCTATCTTTTTATATAATTTTTCTATAAATTATTAATATTTATGAACCGTAATCATAATTCGCAGCAAGTGGTCACAGACTCCTAAGCTACATCCTATCGCAGTACAGCAGTAGAATAATCAACTTGAATTGCGTAAGGTTCTTGGTCTGTGACTCAGGATGAGGATGAGTTGAGCTATACCTACACATCACACACTGCGGGCACGGAAATACGAGGTATGCAACGAACCACACGGTCCAGTCTGTGACACGGATTGGACTAAACAATGTGCAGGGCGGGTTGAAGCATTGATCAGTGCGTCAGTGTGTACAGATCTAATCTATATGCTACAGCTAGCAATAGAAACAGGTCCCCTTCGGTTGGGCTTATAACTGCAGTCTTTTAACTTATTTTTTACTATAGAAATAAAAAAAAGATATTGTAGCTGCTAAATATGCATTGCATTGTAGTAGCTGAAAGAAATTAATGGGAGTTGAAACAAGCTCAAACAAGAGAAATGGATAGTGCGCAATTGAGAAAGAAGTTGAAAATGGCAGATTGCTCATTTGAGAAGATCACGGTTGCTTAATCAAGGAGGTAAAAAAATGCTTAATAAAAAAAGAAACCAGCACAGGTGTTGGCAATTAAGTTCATTTTTTGAAAAGGCCAGTGCATATCGTATTTGTTAATTGTGACATACAGCACACGGTACTATGCAACAATGTGTGTGCGGTGATTACATGTGCAACATACATACGGGTTCATTGTGAGTGGCGAATCTAGCTCTATGTCACCAACGACGTTGCGATCTAGTCACGTGTCATGTCTATCAGTGCAGCGTCAGTGGCCTACAGAAGGTCAGGCGGGACGGACGTGGGTGATGCGGATTTGCGGAAGGTCCTACGGGCTGGGCTGGCTGGTTGAGGGCTACCCTCGCAGGCAACTCGAGGTCGATGGTGAAGTTGTGCAACGCTATGCAAGCCATAATATCGCGCTTTGCCTGCGACTCTTGTAGCTAGGAATCTTGTCGAGCATGCGCTATTTGCCTTTGCACATGCTAAAAGCGTGCTCGACGGCGTTCCGTATTTGCGAGTGCCGATAGGTGAAGAGCTCCTACATCCCTACTAGGATCCTCCCATTGTTGAACGCGGAAAGGTGATATCGCGTGTTGCGATATAGAGTTAGGTACCCTAACCTATAGGGATATCCGGAGTCGACAAGATAGTACTTGCCTACAACCAACAATAACAGTTAGTATAAGCCTTGCAATGCACGGTGGATGGAAAATTCAAAGAGCCGTATTACCTTCTAGCGGATGTGGAAAACGGTCACCGTACTTCACCATTATCTGTTGTAGGTTTCGAGTGTCATGCACCGAGCCTGACCAATGAGCGCGGACAAATGTAAACCAATAGTCGAAGTCATAAATGATGAGAACGTCCTGACTAGTATAACCATGCCTATTGAAATAGCTAGTGTAGTCCTGTTCTAACTAGCTAGTACAGGAAATTGCAACTGAGGCCACGTGAAGTGGACGACTCGACGCAACACGTACTTATTGGCTCTTGCTCGACGTGAGATGTATCTTGCTCACGGTGGTTTCCTATGCACTGGATGACCAAATGCTTTCCGTGGGAGACATGTACACGTTAGCCACACCATTGCTCTCCAAGTTGTTCACATAAACAGTATTGTAGTTATGTTTTTATTAAAGTTAGTCTTCAAACAATTATTTTTGTAAATCTAGTTTTCTCTATAAATCTACCAAACTCGACAGTTACCTACCAAACTAGGCGAGCTCAGTAGACACCTATCTTGCTCGACATGTGAGATATATATGTGTGTATGTGCGCGTGCGTGCCTACGACACACACTGGTTTCTCTTGTGCACTGGATGATAATTAACCAGATGCTTGGCATGGCCATGAGAGGTGTACACATTTTCACCACTGATTTCCTTCCTCTTCATGCTCTCCATTGCTCTTGCAAACGATCATGGCAGCTACCTTGCTAGAGGTTCCTCCATCTCCGCCAAGGATTGACACAAGCACCATCCTAGTGTCACCCAATGGCGCCTTCGCCTGTGGCTTCTACAAGGTGGCCACCAACGCCTTCACCTTCTCCGTCTGGTTCTCCCAGTCGGCCGACAAGACCGTCGCGTGGAAGCATTTTTATACTTATATATCTATGGAGGACCAACACAGCCGCCACTCGCGCCAGCCATGCACATTGATATTAAATACTTATGTCTCTTCCAGGTACTACGATAAGTATTTTTAAAGATATTGATACTATTGTGTCGAGTAAGTTTGACTACCGTAAGGTATGTTGTGTACTACTTAGTAGCTACGCAACAAATTACACGATGCTTATTAGCTAATTAGATGCTGGCTATTCTGGCTTAGCTAAAATTTAGTCCGAAGTCCACCATTGAAAATATGGATAAAAAAACTGATCCAAACATGTATTAAAAAAATTCTGATCCAAACATGGATAAAAAAAACTGATCCAAACATGGATCAAGCCGAGTGGCTAGTGTAGTGCTCCCGTGAGAAAAGGTCCACTATGATTCTATTTTAGTAGTTTTGTTCGAGCTCAATCTTGTTCGCCGTGACAAGGAAAAGGAGCCTTGTTGTAAACACTAAGGGCTCATTTGGAACGCAGTGGTTTCACAGAAGTCTTTTTGTTCGGGATCAATCTTATTCACTGTGACAAGAAAACGGAGTCTTTCTTGCGAACACTAAAGGCTCATTTGGAACATAGTGGTTTCACAGAAGTCTTTTTGTTCAGGATCAATCTTATTCACCGTGACAAGGAAAGGGAGTTTTGTTGCGAACACTGAAGGCTCATTTGGAACACAGTGGTTTCAAGTCTTTTTTGTTTGGGATCAATCTTATTCACCGTGACAAGGAAAGGGAGTCTTGTTGCGAACACTGAAGGCTCATTTGGAACACAGTGGTTTCAAGTCTTTTTTGTTTGGGATCAATCTTATTCACCGTGACAAGGAAATGGAGTCTTGTTGCGAACATCGAAGGCTCATTTGGAACACAGTGGTTTCAAGTCTTTTTTGTTCGGGATCAATCTTATTCACCGTGACAAGGAAAGGGAGTCTTTGTTGCGAACATCCAAGGCTCATTTGGAACACAGTGGATCACAGAAATTTCATTGCAAACAACTAAACATTTAATTTCTGTAGTAATTGTTAGACCATGTGGTCAGATCTCGGTTATTTTAGATGATGAATAATTGACAATGTTGATTATGATATTACTTATGGTGTGTTGTACGTGTACAGATTAACGTTGGTCAAGTTCAAACGAACTTATGTCGGAAAAATATTTTTTGGTCTTTGCATGTGCAAGTAAAAGTATGGAGGCGATCGTGGACGATGACGAGGAGGATCGAGACTAGAATGGGGAGATATGAGGTCAGACGATCGAGGGAGTCACGAGATAGTCGAGCTCATGCTTGGGCATATGAAGACCAAAGGTGGATGATTCAGTCATGTATGCACAGCTTGTGTTACATGTATGGCATACATATACGAGATATATACGGAGTAGTCACTTGTGGCCGATTACGTGTTAGAGTAGGAGACCTGTGAGTAGTTTAAAAAGAGGCGATATATGTTTTCTATGCGTGCGTTTAGGGACTATTTACGAGATAAACTATTTACGTATTTTCATTAATTTTGGATGTATAGATAAACTATTTACGTATTTTTATTAATTTTGGATGTATAGTTTAAGGGGTTTTCATATTCCGATAAATATTCGTAATCGTATTCGTATTCGATCCGTATCTGTATTTGATATTATTCTTATTCGTATTCGTATCCAAAAAATATAAAAATAAATATGGTAGAAACATTATCATCCATATTTGATCCGTTTTCACTCCTAGTTGTGAGTTAATCAAAAGATTAACTAACTGGTGCACAAAGAAAGCTTGTTTTGCATGGAAGTTACATGCATGCATGTCGTGACGTGTAAGGAAGACGTGAAGCAACCAGATAAGGAATAGGAAGCAAACTGCTGTTGATAAGGACTTCGTCCGAATTGAAAAAGGTTCGGTGATTTTTGGGGGACATAAAAGAAAGACAGCGGAGGTGCCTGGGATGTGCGGCAAGAGAGGAAGGAAAAAAAAAAACGTCAGCGTTTTTTTTGCTCGGCCGTGATCTTTCGGAAGAAAAAGGTGTTACGGCAGCTCGATCGTGCAGAAAGAAAAAAGAGCTTTGAAGGCGAGTAAGCAGAGAAACAAGGAAAAGGCGGTGCAGGCGCAGTCGTGATTTTTTTGGGGAGGAGGAAAAATCGGCCGGCCGTGAGGTGGTTTGAAGATCTGCATGCATGTTGTTTTGCCGTGACTTGTGAAAAAGAAGAAACAGA
Source organism: Melocanna baccifera (assembly GCA_036346265.1). Classification (NCBI taxonomy): domain Eukaryota; kingdom Viridiplantae; phylum Streptophyta; class Magnoliopsida; order Poales; family Poaceae; genus Melocanna; species Melocanna baccifera. The sequence continues at coordinate 1,943,290 of CM070691.1, read as the reverse complement.
AGCCGTGAAGTTCAACGAGGGCGCGCGGCGCGATTGGAAGAAAGATTTGAGGTAGCAAAAGGTCTCACGAGCAGGTATTCACATCGGGACTCACAGCGGTCATATCGTGTCTGAATTCATTTATTTCTTTTGGTGACTGCACAGACTAGTAGATTTTCTATCTTGATATTGTGTCCAGACGTGACAAACCTTTATTAATTAGTTAGGATAATTAGTCTAAGGCATTATTAGTCTTCGCGTGTGCTCGTTGTTTAGAACAGATTGAAGTTAAGTTGTTTTGCTATTATTTCTTCTAATTCAGTTTGTCTCTCCCATAATTACTAAACTGATACTAAACTAAATCGATTACTTAGTTTTGCTGTAGTTTTTTTTATCTTGACGTGGGAAAAATAAAAGAACAATATATTAGTTAGCTGATCGATTTGTGTCTAGATGTTGGCTCTTTATATGAGTAGGATATAAGGGGACTTTTCATCCGTTCGAAGCGACGTTCGATTAATGTGTATTAACTACAGTAGAAATTATTTTCCTTGTTTTGCTGTTTTTCTTTGTGTGCTTGCTACTGTGTGATAGATTATAAACTCATAAACTCATAAGACAGTAGATTTTGAAAAAGGTATTTTGCTGCGCACCACAATCATTCATCCCCTTTGATTGCTTATCTTAGTGTGAATCGATCCTACAATAATCAGAGAAAAAACTATCGTAACCTGAATAATGCAAGTCTTCAAAGTACTAAATTTTCATCCATAAAATCCAAAGATCCCCTGGCCTCTTCTTTGCAGCTTCAACTAGTTTTTTTATAGTAAATAACTTTTTTACAGTAACTAATTTTTAAATAAAGTGTTTTAAGTGAAATCTGCTAATTAACTACAGTAAATATTATAACAAATTTATTTATATCGATCAAAATTATAACAAAACTTTCCTATAAAGTATTAATATTCATAGTCTCGGCCACAGACTCCTAAGCCACATCCTATCGCAGTACAGCAGTAGAATAATCAACTTGAATTGCGTAAGGTTCTTGGTCTGTGACTCAGGATGAGGATGAGTTGAGCTATACCTACACATCAGGACCATCTTTACACACACTGCGGGCACGGAAATACGAGGTATGCAACGAACCACACGGTCCAGTCTGTGACACGGATTGGACTAAACAATGACATGGAGATTGCCGTGCAGGACGGGTTGAAGCATTGATCAGTCCGTCAGTGTGTGTAGATCCAATCTACATGCTACAGCTAGCAATTGAAACAGACCCTGTTCGCTTGGGCTTATAACCGAAGGATTTTGATTTAATTTTTACTATAGCAGCTAAAAAAACACTAACAGCTGAAAAAAAATAAATGGAAGTTGAAATAGGCTTAAACAAGAGAAATGGACAGTGCACAATTGAGAAAGAAGTTGAAAATGGCAGATTGCTCAGTTAAGAAGATCACGATTGCTTAATCAAGGAGGTAAAAATGCTTAATGAAAAAAGAAGCTAGCACAAGCGTTGACAATTAAGTTCATTTTTCAAAAAGGCTAGTGCATGTCATATTTGTTAATTGTGACATACAACACACGGTACAATGCAACAACGCATGTGCGGCGATTATATGTGCAACATACATACGAGTTTATTGTGAATGGCGAATCTAGCTCTATGCCATTAACGACGCTGTGATTCAGTCACATGTCATATCCATCAGTGCAGCGTCAGTGGCCTGCGGAAGGCTAGGTGGGACAGACACGGGCGGTGCGAAAGGTCCTACGGGCTGGGCTGACTGGTTGGGGGCCATCCTCGCAGGCAACTCAAGGTCAATGGTGAAGTTGTGCAATGCCAAGCAAGCCATAATGATCGCGCTTTGCCTGTGACCCTTGTAACTAATAATCTTGTCGAGTATGCGCTATTTACCTTTGCACATGCTAAAAGCGCGCTCGACGCCGTTCCATATTTGCGAGTGCCGATAGTTAAAGAGCTCCTACATCCCTATTGGGATCCTCCCATTGTTGAACACAGAAAGGTGATACTGCATATTGAGATATGAAGCCAGGTACCCTAACCTATTGGGATACCCGGAGTCGACAAGGTAGTACTTGTCTATAACCAAAAATAGTGGTTAGTACAAACCTTGCAAATGCATGGTGGACTGCAAATTCAAAGAGTCGTATTACCTTCCAACGGATGTGGAAAGCAGTTACCGTACTTCACCATGGTTTATTGTAGGATCCGAGTGTCATGCACCAAGCCTGGCCAATCGGCGCAGACAAATGTGAACCGACAGTCGAAGTCGCAAATGGCGAGGACGTTTTGGCTAGTGTAGCCATACCTATTAAAATGGTGCGTCCTCTCGTTGTTTGAAACCATGACTTTTACGTGGGTGCCATTAATGGCCCCTATGCAATCTTTGAAGTGGGGATAGAATCTCTGCTATTGGAGCCTCAGATGCACTGTCTGATATGTCAGATCAGATGGTGCAATGATGTCAGCAGCAAGGCCCACGACACTCTACAACACATCGTTGAACTTCTAGCAAATGGTACCCATGAAATGCTCGAAGCGGTTCATTTCTTGCTTTTGCGATTGGGGCGCCCTGCAGGTCCACAAAAAGAGGGCTAACACTTCCTTCGAACAAACTTCTTGATTTAACCATAGGTCGTAATCCACAACAAGCCTATCGTGAAGCGCCTCGAAAACATTGGGCCTCATCCTGAACATATTACGGCAAAGCTCCTCATTGCAAGTTGTTGGGAAACCCACTGCCATCTAGTCAGTACTGGCACTTTTGGGATAGGCTAAACGATTTCTTCATCGTCGATGGCGTGAAACATGGCAAGGGCCACAACCATTACTGGAAGTCAACTGCCAGCTTCTACTTCTGGGTAGGCATTGGAAGAAGCCTACATGGGGGCATCTCCTTCACCGGAAGAAACATCCATTGGGGCATCTCCTTCACTGGAAGCCATCACTGCATAGCCATGAAGTTAATACTCAGATGCATGCATACATACTAACACAAATGGCAACATTGATTCACAATGACAGTAATGACACAAAATGGAGACAACTAACACAAATGGCAGCACTGATTCACAATGACAGTAATGACAAATTGGAGACTACAACTAACACAAATGGCACTCGGATACCATTAGTCATTACCAGTGCATGTCAAAGGTTTAGAACACAGATGATGAAAGTAAATACCATCACAACAACATAGACTATGAAACTAAATACGCACTCATCTCACTGCTAATGAACTAAACTCACTGCAATCATCTCATAGGCCAAGACTCCTCTCCCATGTCCGCCTCACCCAATCAAGTCAACCCTCGTTCGTTTGCATTGAGAGGAAGTTGTTGCGGCACTATGCCTTCATGAAAAGCTGGGAGGCGTAGTAGTACTCATCGCTTCATTTGGCAGCCCCTACTTCTTTCACCATCCTCATGAGTCATAGCAAGTCTTCCCTTGTGGAATGCTTCTCAGGGGATGTCACACTTGAACTGGACACCCGAGTGGGTGCCATGACACGCATAGGTCCACCAGTAGCTTTAGCTGGACATCACGGTCGACGCACTTCTCCGGCCAACTGCTGCTCGGGTACGCCGATGCATGCGTGGCCTCTTGCTCCCAAATGAGGCCGCCGTTGCACCGCTACCAGTGATCTGCATTGGGGTATGCTTACTGGCGGCATCTCTCCTTGGCTTTCCGTGAGGTCGTCAGTGTCTAGGTCGATGGAGTCAACACTCGACACGAATGCACACTCGCTCGTGGTGGTGGTGTAGCCAAAGACGATTTCCAGTAGGTCCTCGTGTCAACAAACTATGCCCCTGAATTTACACATCTCCAATTTTCCCTACAATAGCACAATGGTACATCAGACCATCATTGCGGCTTTGTGCGAGGCGGAAGTAATTCAAAGAGCATTGCACTTGGGAGTTCGAACTTACTCCACCAGCAGCAACCCACCAATCATCGTCCACCTCAATGCAGTCGGTGTCGGGGTCGAAGCCAAGCCCCATCGCACGAAGCTTCAATCCCTTCCATTTGTTGTAATCATGGCTCAGTTGCTCCCACTTGTTCTTCATTTGCTTCATCGTGTATGGTAAGCTGGTTCGTTCAATGAATTTGCGGACAAGGTTTGCATGCCCTACGTGTTCAAGCATGAATACAACCAATTCTCTAGCTCCACCTCTTCGATGCATATTTGCAGGAATACATGCGTACTCTCATCGCTCAAGGTAGCCGGGGCCATCTGCAGCCATGGCGGCCAAGTGTTATAGGAAAGGTGGCGGACATGCCAAAGCAAACACGGTAGTTAAGCGTACCAGCCTCTACCGACAAGGCGAACCAAGAGATACACGAAACTATGGGGAAGGGAAAGGGTCGTACCTTGCAGTGGGTGGGGTGGTCGGCGGGAGGATGCCTGTGCAAGGTGCTAGGCCGACTCGAGGGGGGCCTCGCTCGGGCCTATGAGTGGTGCTGGCGGACAAGCTGCACGTAGGTGACCAAAGGCACCGTAGCTCGCGGACGGCGGAGCTCGCACCGTCGGGCCAACCCTAGATGGTGGATCCGTTGCAAGACTCCACGGCCCCCGATCTACGAGTGTCCCACGGCGAAGCCGCCACGGAGGGGCACAGCGACAAAGGCCTGCTGATGTGGGGGAGGGCCTGAGTGGCCGCCGTAGAGGGGGTCGCCACGGCCAGAGGTAGGGGCGGAGATGGTGCAATCGCTGGAGGAGGTGTGCAGGGAGGGAAGCGTCCGCGAGTGGGGAAAAGCGCAGCTGCCTTGCAGGGGGTGGGTGACCTATTGATTGCTATGCAGCCGCTTCGAAGCTCCTCCAAAAGCTGCACACACCAACACTGCTCCGGCTCCGATCGGCTTCGGGCTTCTTTCATCCAGAAGCCATAAGCTACCGCGGAAGCCAAATTGAGCGGTGCGACAATATAGCGTCACATCAGTAATACTGGTTGTCCCTCAGTCCGTCAGTGTGTATAGATCCAATCTACATGCTACAGCTAGCAGAAGAAACAACATGGTGTCGCATCATTACTGGTTGTCGCTTGGTCCATACGAAATTGCAACCGAGGCCACATCAAGTGGACGACTCGATGCGGCACATACTTACTGGCTCTTGCTCGGCATAACTAAGATGTGTGTGTCTTGATCATGGTTGTTTCCTACGCACATAACTTTGAATCCGTTAAGTTTTTAATCTTTAATCTAACTTGATTTTTAACTACTCTTTGACCTAAATCGTTTTTCTAAACACCACGACTTTGATCTAAGATAGTTTTTTGTATTTTTCTCAACTTACCAAAATATTCTTCCTTAATCCGATCTTCATCTTCCCTTACAAACAATCACCATGCTTACCAAGTATGAGTGCACCATTTGTTTGTCACGTGTCAATGAGTCTTTCCTATTCCGGTTCCACTAGACCACACCTCACTTGGATCGATCAAACCAAATGGTGCAACCCATCGTTTGAACTTTCCTTTAACATATCCTGAGTTTTTCATGCTATACTTGAACTCAACCATCTCACTAGATATTTTTAACCATTCTGGGTCTCAGCTCCTCCACGAGTATAGCCCCGATCATCATCATTGACCACAGTTTACTCCAAGCCTCCATGCACATCCAAAGACAAAGAAATCTTTTTCGAGCACAAATTATTCACAAACTTGACCCACATTAACTGAAACATGCATCATGCAACACATATGCATTGACCACGGTCAAACTAAATCAATCTACGACCAAAATTCCCAAAATTCCAATTCTCAACCAACCAAACACGATTGGCCTGTCAGACTGTTGACGCCAGCTGATCTGACTGCTGACGGCTACCGGTTAAACCGTTGGCGTCGGTCGATCTGACTAGCAGGTCTGTAAGTTGTCCAAAAAAATTTAAAATTTTACTTCTTTAATATAGCAATAATTCATTGTAATAAAATCTAATATTTTCACACCAGGCCGTCCCGAAAGAGTTAAAGGATTGGTGTAGTCCTGTTCTAACTAGCTAGTACAGGAAATTGCAACTGAGGCCACGTGAAGTGGACGACTCGACGCAACAGGTACTTATTGGCTCTTGCTCGACGTGAGATGTATCTTGCTTACGGTGGTTTCCTATGCACTAGATGACCAAATGCTTTCCGTGGGAGACATGTACACGTTAACCACACCATTGGTCTTCAAGTTGCTCACATAAACAGCATTGTAGTCATATTTTATTAAAATTAGCTTTTAAATATCTATTTTTATAAATCTAGTTCCCTATATAAATATATCGAACTCGACAGTCACCTACCAAGTTAGACGAGCTCAATAAACACCTATCGAGGCTACAATAGCTCGGCAAGCACCTGTCTTGCTCGGCATGTCTCTCTCTCTCTCTCACACACACACACACACACACACACATATATATATATAAGAAAAATATCTTTTACTCCCGGGTGTAATTACATCCACCTCTAATATACCACATAAACGGACTTGAAATACTTTTTTATCACCTTAGATATACTTGTATATTAATTATAAGATACTCTAATGTAAACTATATAAAAAATTATGAAGGAGTCTATAATTTTCAGCATATTTTATGTGTGTGTCTATATATATATATATATATATATATATATATATATATATATATATATATATATATATATATATATATATATATATATATATATATATATATATATTGTATACTAATTATAAGATACTCTAATGTAAACTACATAAAAAATTGTAAGAGGGTTCATAATTTTTAGCGTATTTTGTGTGTGTGTGTATATAGCCCACACTGGTTTCTCTTGTGCACTGGATGATAATTAACCAGATGCTTGGCATGGCCATGAGAGGTGTACACATTTTCACCACACTGATTTCCTTCCTCTTCATGCTCTCCATTGCTCTTGCAAACGATCATGGCAGCTACCTTGCTAGAGGTTCCTCCATCTCCACCAAGGATGACACAAGCACCATCCTAGTGTCACCCAATGGCGCCTTCGCCTGTGGCTTCTACAAGGTGGCCACCAACGCCTTCACCTTCTCCATCTGGTTCTCCCAGTCGGCCGACAAGACCGTCGCGTGGACGGCCAACCGTGACGCTCCGGTGAATGGCAAAGGGTCCAGGCTCACCTTCCGGAAGGACGGGAGCTTAGCCCTTCTTGACTACAACCGCGCGGCCGTATGGAGCACCAACACAGCCGCCACTCGCGCCAGCCGTGCACAGCTTCTCGACACCGGCAACCTCGTCGTCATGGATCCGGACGGTCGTCACCTCTGGAAGAGCTTCGACTCGCCGACCAACACGCTCCTGCCGCTGCAGCCGATGACTCGGAATACAAAACTGGTATCTGCATCGGCCAGGGGTTTGCCCTATTCAGGCCCCTACACCTTCTACTTCGATAGCAACAACGTACTGACTCTTATCTACAATGGCCCTGAGATTAGCAGCATATATTGGCCCGACCCTTTCTACAAACCGTGGGAGAATCAGAGGACGACTTACAACAGCAGCCAACATGGGGTTCTTGGACAAACAGGCCAGTTTGTAGCTAGCGACAACCTTACTTTTGAAGCGTCTGATCTTGGTCGTGAGGAGGTCATGAGGAGATTGACTCTGGATTACGACGGTAACCTTAGGCTATATAGCCTAAACGCGACCAGCGGCAATTGGTCGGTCTCTTGGATGGCGTTCCGCCGAGTCTGCGAAATCCATGGAGTCTGCGGAGAAAACAGCCTCTGTAGATACATACCGAAGCTCGAGTGTTCTTGCCTCGAAGGCTTCGAGGTGGTTGAACCGAGCGACTGGAGCAGAGGGTGCAGGCGCAAGGCAAACATCACAGCCAACCAGGAGTTTTCATTCATGAAGATTCCCAGAAGTGACTTTTGGGGGTATGACTTTAACTACGCCGAGTCGGTGCCACTGTGGAAGTGCAGAGAGAGGTGCTTGGACAATGATGCTTGCCAGGCTTTCAGTTACCGGGAGGGAAAGGGCCAATGTTACCCGAAGGCCTTGCTTTTGAATGGCAAGAACCTCTCAGCTCCAGACAATGACATCTATCTCAAAGTTCCTAAAGGGGAGTTGTCTTCACCAGAATTGGGTTATAGACTAACCCATGCTTGCAAAGTTACTGAAAAAGAGGCCTATCCTTCATCGCAAATGTTCGAGAGTGGCGCTTCCAAGTTCAAGTTTGGCTACTTCCTATCTTCTGCATTGACATTGCTTGTCATTGAAGTGACTTTAATCATAGTCGGCTGTTGGGTTGTTTACAAATGGGAGAGAAGAGCAGAGATTACAGATGAAGGCTACATGATAATTTCCAGCCAGTTCAGAAGGTTCAGCTACAAGGAGTTACAGAAGGCAACCAATTGTTTCCAAGAAGAGCTAGGAAGTGGCGGATCCGGAGCGGTTTACAAGGGAGTCCTCGATGATGAAAGGAAGGTCGCAGTGAAGAAGCTAAATGATGCGATCCAAGGAGAGCAGGAGTTCAGGTCTGAGCTAAGTCTCATAGGAAGAATTTATCATATGAATCTTGTCAGAATCTGGGGGTTTTGTGCCGAGAAGATGCACAAGCTCCTGGTTTCTGAGTTCATTGAGAATGGTTCTTTAGACAGAGTTCTGTTTGATTACCAGAGCTCATCTCCAGTGCTGCAATGGAGCCAAAGGTACAATATTGCACTTGGGGTAGCGAAAGGATTGGCCTATCTCCACCATGAGTGTCTTGAATGGATCGTGCATTGCGATGTCAAACCAGAGAACATATTGTTAGATAAAGACTTTGAGCCGAGGATTGCAGATTTTGGATTGGTGAAACTACTAAATCGAGGAGCAAGTGCACAGATGTTATCAAGAGTACATGGGACTAGAGGGTACATTGCACCAGAATGGGCTCTAAATCTTCCAATAACCGGCAAGGCCGATGTTTACAGCTATGGAGTGGTGCTCCTTGAGTTAGTGAAGGGGATTCGGGTTTCCAGATGGGTGGTTGAGGGTGAGGAGGAGGTCGAAATGGCTGTTAGATGCTCTACAGAGATTCTTAAGGAGAAATTAGCGAGCGAAGATCAGTCATGGCTTCTGGAGTTTGTCGACTACAGACTGGATGGAGAATTCAACTATTCACAAGCAACCATGATGCTTAAGATAGCAGTGTCATGCGTGGAAGAGGAGAGGAGCAGAAGACCAAGCATGAGCCATGTTGTTGAAACTCTGCTTTCGCTAGTGGAATAATGTCCAGTACTTGAATTGCCACTGTTCTAGCTAGCTGATGTGTGTACTGTGAGAAATAATATGGTGTGCTCTTGCGCAGAATAATTACTGAGAACCTTATACCTATCTTATGTAACAAGTCTGCAGACTTGTATGAACACTCAATCATCTTAACATGTAGTAGTAGTATTTCCTTTAGTCAGTTGGATACTTTGGTCTACATAAGATGCATCCACTTCCAGTACACCTTTACATTATTTGATGAAGGAATGCTTGGATTCTATCAAATAAGATGATTGCAGACTGTCATACTGAAATATATCAAGTCTAATATGAACATGTCAAGTTGTCAACACTAGTAAGATGTGTAAACCGGTAGTATAATTCCTTTTTTACTTGATTTATTGAGCAGGTAACAAACGAAGGAACCCAATGGAACCAAATATTCAGCACTACAAACTATATGATCCAAAAGAATCAACAATGACAGGAATTGTTAAACAATCACCGGTGCCACGCATGCCTTCACCAGTCCCTTGTCGCCGCCGCCAATGCACTCCGCAATGCCAATGCACGCCCATCAACCTCGAACCCTTCCACTGCGGCATCATCTCTCCGGCTCGGCATTGCCCCCATGTCACTCTCTGCCTCCACCTCTTCCTCCGGTGCCAATGCAGAGTAATCCTCCCTCGCCAGCAACACATTGTGAAGCATTGCGCATGTCCCAATGCACGCCACGGCCGCGCGAGGGCTCTCCTCCTCACGGAGCCGCGCGATGGCCCCCCACCCCATCAAGCTCCGGACAGCGCGCCTCACCGGGCAGCACATTGCCTTGTGCGCAGCATTGAACTCCGCCTCCGGCGAGCCGGGCACCACTGGCCCCGGAAACGGTACCATGAGCCAGGGCAGCAGCGGGTAATCGCCGCCATCCCCAACCAAGTACTGCGCGGGGTCAAGCACCCTCCCTTGGCCCAGCTCCTGGTACAAAGACGACAGCCTGAGCACCTCGAGGTCGGCACGCTCGCCGCGGAAGCCGGCGGCGAGGGAGAGGATGCGAGAGGAGGAGCCGGCCACGAGCTGCGCGGCTAGGGGACCGTGCGGGCCGGTGAAGCGCGCGCAGGCGAGCGCGCCGCGGCAGGAGGGGAGCGGGGAGGTCCGGGAGGAGGTGGTGTTGGTCGGATCGGAGGGGAAGGCGAGCCAGAAGCGGAAGTTGGCGAGGAGGACGCGACGGAGGCGACGGGAGGCGGCGCGCGGGGCGGAGGGGGGTACGCGGAAGAGCGCGGCAAGGGTCGGGTAGGGCAGCCCCAACGCGAGGCGCGCGAGCGCGAGCGCGAGGAGGGTCGGGGACGGGAGGAAGGGGTGGGAGAGGAGCGGGTCGAGGAGGCCGGAGAGGAACTGGAAGGTGGCTGCGGAGACACGGAACGCGAGGGGGAAGTGGTCGGGGCTCGTCGGCGGGAGCGGCAGCGGCTGCAGCGCGGGAGGAGGCGGGACGGGGCCGTCGCCGTCGTCGTCGCTGCGCTTGCGCTTGCGGGCGCGGAAGGTGGAGGCGGCGGGATCGAGGAGGAGGAGCGCGGCGACGGCGGCGGAGAAGTGGGTGAGGAGGAGGGGTGGGGGCGTCATCGGCGGGAGCGCATGGCCGTGGTGGTGGTTGCGCTGTCGGTGTTTCGAAATACGGGGGGATTTTGTACGGGAGCGAGGCGATCGCAGTGACGCGAAGTTGACGCCGTCCGGCCGTTTCGCCCACTCGGGTGGTCCTCTCGTTCACCTCACCTGACGCCATGAAAACGACCTCAGCAAGTTCTTGCTATGCTCGTTTAGAATGCAAGAATTTTACGTAAATATTCCGTAGTCTATCTAGAACGCGAAAAATTTTACATGAATTTTATAAACTTAGTTCATTCCTCGTAGAAACAGGGGGGAAATCCCACAGAATTTTTTTTACGGAACCTGCGCATTTCAAACGGGGCTATACTCATCTTATCCCGGCTTGATATGACTCCTTTTAACATTTGACATGCATGGCCTGATGGCCACGACCGAAAACTTACCCCAAAGGCAAAGGCCAAGACATTCACACTGAGAATATGGGTAGCTACTCTGGTTCAGTGCTTTCATTTCAGGCTTGAGTGCAATGGGCATTCCAAAACAAAAAAGGTAGAATATGAAATAGAATTGAGCCCTTCGCTGCCCTAGGCTTCTGCTGTTGATTTGAGGTTTGTAATCGGCTCACCGGCGCTTCATTGCTTTGGTCCCGGACTCAGCTCAATGTCGACGTGGTTCACCGGGGAGGCAGAGCATCACACGACATTCTTTGACAAAGCAGACCATGAAGAATTTTCAGCCTTAAAAAGTTCTCGAAGTTCTGAATCTCTGATCTACAATTTTGACAGGAATTGCTAGCAACTAGCCTCATATAAAGGGATAGTTGCTTAGAAGCAGCGTGGCTTGTGCTGCTCTTCAGAAAACATTTCATACCAGACTTCAGTCTCATTACCTGCTAGCTTTCGAATGGACAGGAAAAGGAGCAACTGATGACATATTACATGGTTTTCTATTACCTGCCCTACTAACTACTAAGTGAAGCATTCAGGCCGCTTCAAGAATAGTAGTACTATAGCAGTAATGGAGGTCAATAATTCGGAAAGCTTGCCTATCAGTTAGAATAGTGAACTATGTCAAGTCATCCTCCCTTTGCACGCGACTTCGGTGTGACTAGTAACCACTTCCTAAGCTGTCAAGGATTCAAAAACAAACAAAATGTTAACTGATCTTTGTCAAGATTTCATTAAAATATAGCAGAACCAGCTGATAAAAAGATCATGCGCAAAAAGAAAAAAGGTACCAATGTAGGCCAGGATTCAGTAAGCTACGGAGTTGTTTTGCTCTTTTGATCTAACATAGCAATTGTAGCAGGTAGTTCCATGAAAAAAAATAGTTGATGATGTTATGAAATACTAGTATTATATTGAGTAGATTGGTCAGTTCACCTATCTGAAGGAATACGCTCTTTCGTGCTATGATGGAAGTCATGGAACGAATTATAAATTAGGCCAAAGAACATTTTGTCAATCTACTGCATGTCTAATCTAAATTTCATTCTTGACTGCAGTATTTTTATTTACAGGGAGTCTGGGACAAACTTGGAAGTATCAATAATTTTCACATTTTAACATCCATATTCTAAACATGTGCTAGATAACATGCCAATAAACAAGTTAGTTCAAACCAAGCATTTTTTTTTCTCCAGCATGAAGTTGAACCATAATCCAACTTCTTAGTCCAAAAGGTCGAGTTGGAGAAATCATATTCTGTAATCATACTTAAAACATGATTGCCCTCCTGTTTTAAACCTTGCCAATGTATATTTTTTAACAGTAGCCGCTTGTCTCTTCAAACATGCCAAAAGAAGCTTACCTACACATGTCTTGTATTTTTTGGTACCATATCCTGTGATTGCTCTTTGCTATGTGAGCATCCATCAAAATGATCAGTGTTCAATATGGGTGGCTCTTGCCTAATGGAGTTCATCTCGTTTCCTTTCAGAGGATGAAGGGATATGTCAGCAAAAGATGAAAAGAAAAGGTGTGGTGTCAAGCAGACAAACAAAAATGCTGGCAAATAGCTATTTAAATAAATTGTTACAAACCTGGCATATTAGCTCTTTCACGAGCTGATGGTAGCTGATGTTTTGGCATTATCTCCCCTCGAAACATCATCTTTTAAATAGAAGAATACATGTTAAAAAAAACTCCTGTGAGACCACAAAACCATATTTACACAGTAAGGTTCGGATCAATTTTCTGTTCTATTACCTCAGAGGATTCAGGCAGCTGAAATGATTGAAGGTGGGACTGTGACAACTCCAAGTGAAACGGAGGCTCTGGAATGGTTGTGTTAGGAGAACTTGGTAACACAAGAGGTGGTGGTTGATTTTGTGGAGGAGAATTTATTGGATCAAATGAATGATGAGCTCCTGAACTTTGGTTTACAGGTGGCATCACTGCCCCAGAGTTTGATGCTGTGACATTGCTTCCACCAAGTGCCGCAAACATTTGTGATGCTTGCACAGGTTCAAGTGCTCCAGGTAAATACGATGGGTTCAAGTAAACACCATTTCGCATAGACAACATCTGCAAAAAAAATTCAGAGCAAAACTCCATATTTGTAACTGCAGTTAACTATTTAACACCTAACAGTAGAGTATAGTTAGCTAGCATAGTATGTCAATTGACATGAGAATTGACAAAATGCATTAACCATCGGAAACTAGTCCTAACATATCAACATTTTGTTCAGCAGATAAATCAGCATGTCCAGCAAATCTCGTGATGAATCTAAGCAAATTAACAATATAAATCATAAATGTCATCAATAGTCAAGTTCTAATTAGAAATACTCAACAAATAATAACCACTGCTGTAAAACTATGTGGAAAATCTCCTAACATTAATCGATAGTACATTAGCTCACTGTCTCAATGAGTTTGACGTTTCTGTGGAGTACAGAAAATAGGCAGCATTCTTGGCTTAAAACCAGTCACCTATATTGCCTCATATTGTCACTGACATTCTACTCCTGACCCAGCACTTCTTTAGCATATGGATTGTTTAGTACCTTCTATTATAAATATTGTGTATATATTGAATAGACACAGTAGGTAATATATAGAGAAAGTACAAGAAGTATTACATGGGAATATGCTATACACGGATAAGGAAACCAATGCATATAAAGAAATGAATAATACAATTCTTATTTTATCTTTAATACTCTTAACACCCCTCCTCAAATGCAAAGCATATGCAATAGCATTGCATTTGAAAAAGAGTTGTCACTAAAATAGTAAAAATCCGAAGTCCGAGTTTTGATAATGTCGTCGTAACGTGCAGCTCTTGGAAAAATTGTCAAATCAAACCGAAGAGGAATAGATAGAAACATGACAGCGCAGATAGAAATCCAAGATAACAACGGCGTAGTGCACAAGGTGCAGAAGAAGCATGATGGTTTTAGAAGCTCGGGGCGACGGCTAAAGAAACGGCGGCATCATAACGACTTTTACGATTTGCACGCGGCTCAGAGAGAAGAACGGCGGCTACTGTCATGCATAACAAAATTTCTACATTTCTATGACTAACAATAAATTTATAAACTCACATGGCTTAGACGAACTGAAAGATAGAAACTACGGATTTAGAATGGACGTAAAGAAAGACTAAAAACGAACTAAATGACTAAAAAAACTACTAGCAGTAAAATTGGTAGCCTCGTCCTTCAGCAACTCAAAACAAAGACTAAAGAACTAGTCCCGCAAAGTCTTCTTGTTCTGACAGAAGAGACATCTTTTTCTGTGTCTTAACACTCCACACAGGCGAGAAGAGGAGACCGAAACCACGAGCTTGCTGATGAAAAGACATCACGTCTGGACCGACGGATCAAGGCGCACGCGCGGAGAAAAGCAAACATAAAGCCAAAAAGACCTTCTCATTCCACAGCAGCAGAACACACTCCATCTCCCCCTTCTGCCACTCCTCCATCTCCTCATCCCACTCGCCCTTGCCGCGATAAAGACGACACGGATCCACCCTAAGGCAAAGATCGCTAGTGAAGAGCGCTGAGCGGAACCCTACCATTGCCGCCGCCGACGTAGCTAGCCAGATGTCGAAGGAACAAGAGACGGCTGGATCCGGCAGTAGAGCCGACGGTGAAGAGACGCGGCGTCGGTGGTGGCTGAGGCGGGCCTCCAAATTCGACGATAGCCCGGGAAGGGCGATGACAACCCAAAGGATCCGCCGGCCAACAACGACCCGCAACAACCTAATGCGGCACGGAGGCAGAGAACCTGAGGCACTGGCTAGGAGGCGGCTCCGCGGGGCCAAGCCCTGCGGGATCTGGCAGCTGCAGGGCGCAGACCAGGCAGAGCAGCGATGACCCAAGGACGAGGCGTCGACGCCGAATCCAGGTGCAACAAAGGAGCTCGAAGAGGATCCGATAGAGGCAGCAGGTGGTGATGAACATGTCAACCTCGTGTGGCTGGGCGGTGGATAGGCCAGTGATAGGCGGCCAGATCGACGATGATCCCCTGGATCCGAGCAGGAAGGAGGTGGCTGGATTTGATGAAGGGCGGCGGCTCGAAGAGGATCCGGGATGGAGGTGACGTGCACGAGGGCGGTGGTAGCCGGAGATGAGGCAGCGATGGCCCGAAGCGAGGCCGTCGCTCCTGGGAGTGGAGATCGATCCTCCAGGAGGCAGCTACAATGGAAGCAGCGGCGAAACCTAGGTATGACAAAGCCCTAGTTTTGATACCATATTATGAATATTGTGTATATATTGAAGAGACCTAATGGGAAATATATATATAGAGAGTACAAGGGGATATTACATGGGAATATGCTATATACATATAAGAAAATCAAGGCATATAAGGAAAGGAATAATACAATTCCTATTCTATTTCTAATACCCTTAACACCTTCGACTGCTGCAAACCATCTTTGCACCCATCCTCCCCCAATTCAACTACTTTCAGCAAAACAAGAGGTAGCTCTGAGATATTCAACTGTACACATTGAATGAGACATATTGCATCTTTCATGTTTTGCAGCATTGTCCATATCGTGGCAGTCCACCAGTTTTATCATTTGTCTCGGGGTCAGGCAAATTAATGAGATTATGTGTCCTAATCGAAACATAATGGATGAAAAATCAATACAAGCAGATACTATCATTACAACTCTATGTTAATGTTTTACAACACTATGTTAATATTTGCAGTTTAGATCAATCAAAACAAATGCATTTGCAATTTGGCATCATCCGGGAATGCATCTGCTCACCTGCACTTGGAGCTGCAGTTGCTTCAGATACTCAATGGCCTCATCAAGCATGGACGCCTTGTCAGTCTGCACCCCATATACCAATGCATGTTAGTGATATGCCCCAGAAGTAACTATGGAGATGATTGTATCACTTCTATATTTATATTTTTTTAAATAATATGTTATTTTGTCCCTTGAATAAATGTCTTTCACATTGACTAATAAGTATATGATTTGTTCATAGGACTCTTTATTCATATTTTGATGTTATTTTAAACTATCCTTGACCTTATATTATTATGTGGAACAATTATAATTTATGGATTAGTATATGTATTGATTGATAATTATATTTCAAAAATCATGGATATGGAGATATCTAATCAATAATGTAGACACATATTAGATAACATAGTGTTAGATTGACTTGCCATGAGACGCTGCAGGAATTATTATATTCTTAAGTGTTATCAGTTGGTCTCATATATAATGTATGCAAGATTCTTAGATCTAAGATCATCACGGTTTTCAACATGTGTAATAGTTTATTTAGGAATTACTAAACACTGCTCTATAACTGGGTGGTCATAAAGATAGCTTTTGAATTTACTATGAAACATGTGGAGAAATGTGAGCGATCAAGATGAAATTTGTCCCTCCAATATAACGGGAGAGATATCTTTAAACCCCTCGATGTGGTTGAATTAAGAAAGTACATGACCATACCGAATGTGGTTGAGGAGTCAATCACAACTAAGTAATCCACTACAGATTCGAGTGAAGAATTGAGCCATCTTAGGATGGCATGCTTCTTGTCCTGAGTTTGATCTGGTATCATAAGGTAAATGGATCAGTATATAAGCACTATATAGATTCGTCCAATATGATCTTTATGTATATTTGGGAGTCGTTATGTTCTGTTAAGGACCGCTACCGACTTATGGACTAGAAATGAGTTTTCGGCCCATGACCAGATATACATAAACCTGCAAGATCATACACTTAACGGGTTTGAACGATAAGGATTCAGATGATAGACTCCAAGTGGGATATGATCTCTACTCGTATTGAATAAAGATCAAGCCTGATGCTTTCTGAGTTGGACACGATATATGATCATATCAGATAAGGATCCGATTGGAAACTATATAAAGGAAGGTACGAGGGCTAAGGAGAGTATCCCGAGACACACCTATCAAAATCCTAACTGTCACCTCTCATAACCGCTACTCTGCACGTTCTATCTCTAGACGTGTGGATCTCGATAAAGGCATTGTTGCCACTACGATGCTAATCAGGACGATCACGAGGAGGCAGTTGGCTAGAGGACGATCGACTACTTCCACTATACCAACGCATTCTTCGTTGAACCGACCGTTTCAACTCTATGCTTTCTTACTCATATAGCTTCCTAGTTTACGCAGTAGAAAATTTTAATCTGTGCTTGTGTAGCCTACCCATATCCCAACAACGCAAACACGAACCCATAAATTTCCAGCACAACACAACTCAACAACCCCATTTCAACACAAAGGAAAAGGGTTTCTTGTTTTTTCCTTCCTGACCTTGTTGGAATTCGGTATCAGGCTCTGCAACGCCTTCATCTTCTCGTTGATCCTGCTCCTCCTCCTCTGCAACCCAAAACCAGCCAAGCAACCAAAAACACAACAACAATTAACACCTGCACTGGATGAGCAAAACGAAGCGGAAGAACAGCTCACGACAGCACGGCCGGCCACCACCTTCTCGGAGAGGTTGTGCACCTCGGCGGCGCGGCTCCGCTTGCTGCCGGAACCCCCGCGCGGCCGCGCCGGCGCCATCGGCTCGGGCTCCGACGACCCGCCCGCCTCGCTCTCGCAGAATCCGCCCAGCTCTCCGCAGTCCACCGCCTGCTGGCCCAGAGCCACCGCCGCCGGGAACGCCACCCCACCGACGGGCCCAAACATCTGGCGGCGCACCTCCTCCTCCTCCTCCTGCCGCCGCCGCTGCTGCAGGAACACCAGCTCCTGCACCGCGGCGCGCCCCCCACCGAACCCGCGATCCTGCTCATCCATCCCGCGCCCGCACCTGACCACTCACACAGCCAAGAAAGCAGCCAAACACAGCACCGTGTCACTGTTACCACCGTAGGGAGGAGAAGAGAGAGGGTGGGGAAGTTTGGGGGAGGAGAGGAGCGGAGGGGGGAGAGAGAAAGGGAGGAGGAGGAGGTGGTGGGTTTGAGGAGGTGCGGTGCGGCTGCTTCTTTTTAGTGTTGCGCCCATGCCTGCCGAGCTGAGATGAGCGGGATGGCTGGTGGCGGCCTCTTGCCTGCTTTGGTTCCTTTTTCCGAGTTTTGGAGGCTTTTTTGTATTAATAGACATTATTTGAATATTTTTCTCTAAATTATCATACAGAATTATAACCGTTAAATTAAAAATCTAATGACTGTAAATTCTCCACCTAAAGAAAATTCCCTCCAAAAAAAGATCATTGAATCTGTAATCCAATAATCTAAAATTTAGATATTATTTAAAAGAAAATATCCGGGTTACATATACACATCCTTTTTCTAGTTTCACTAACTTTTTTTGTGGATGTATGCGGCCATGCGCGGGGGCTTATAGGTTGAGGGTGATTTCTTTCTAGGCTTACGTTTTATGTCTGTAACTATATTGATGGTTTTTTGTTCAAGCGTTTGTATTTATACGAATATATTAAATATCAATAATTATTTTAAAAATTATTCTAATAAATTATTTTAAAATAATGAGAAGAAATAATTCTATTTATTTAAGAAGTAAGCAAAAAAAAGTCAGCTGACGCGTTGGTTCTCTTTCTTTCTTCCTCGGGGTCTGTGCAGAGGGGTGCTTTTATGTTGCCTTTTCGGTTGTGTGTGGGTTTGGGATGCTGATTTCAGCCGTGTACGAGAGACAGCTCTGCGTCCGTGTCGTTGGGGTATAGCATGTTAGTTTGTTTTCCATTCTACTTTTGCTTTCTTTGTTAAAAAAAGTACTAGTAATTATGAAGCGCTTGATCGTTGGTGCTGAAGTGCAGAGTGGAGTACTGAACTTTTTTTTTTGTCACAATATATATGAGAATTTCACTAGACTGTTAACACGATTGTTAGTCACAGTCATTTTACCTATTCATGTAGTTCGCTTTAAATTGGATTGTAGGTGACAATCGTCTTACTAATTCATGTAGTTCACTTTAAATTTATTTTTTAAAAAAATCAGATTTATCTTAGCTAAGTCTAATATTTAGGGGGGTGATGGATGAGATGGGGTAGAACGGCGTAATTTGCTCAATTTCATCGAACGATGCGATACAATATCTAGGTAGAATATTCCCTACCATACTTCTTAGGTGTAACCATCTTGTCTAGGATAGAGTAGTTTTGTCTACCGAATCAAATAAGGAGACGATGTATTATCTGAAATGCAATGGTATGTGTACAAGGAATCGTAAGTCCAGAGCATGACAAGCAATCTTAGACCTGTCCATGAAGAAATTTTTTTTGTTGAACAAATTTGTATGTAGCATGGAGCTGCTTTTATAGTTATGCCTGTAGTGAGCCCGAAAAGACATAAGTCATAACCTATCGGGAATCTTCACTTACAATCGCACAAAAGCAATACAAGGTCCTATACTTTAGGTATAATCCCGAGTCATCTTAACTGATTGAAAATGTACTTACACTGACAGGTAAACGTTTATGTAAAAGTTCGACCATGCTATTTCCATTATTGTTCCTAATTTTTCTATTCAAGGTTTCAACTATGGAACAAAAAAAATTTAAAAACAGCCTTTCAAACCTAGAGGTGTAAAATGAATCCAGACACTATCCTACATCCTTATCCGAATGACAGCATATGTGGTACGAGAAATAGCATTTGTATGGTAAAATAAATACGATTTTGGATAGTATCTATTTTTTTAGATACGAATCGATTGTAATATGAGAAAATATGGCTGAGCACATATATGAATATAAATAATATCCAAATTTGACAGTTCTATTTCCCTTATCATCCAGCCTACTAACTTTTTTTTTGCATGTGTTGGGTTGCCATTTTGCTTGCAGGGGTTTGGCATGTAATTCTATGGCCCTGCTCAAAAGCGCGGCCAGTGTCCGCGTTGGGCGTCTAGCCGGCTTCTGGTGTACTATGCATTCTTTGTTTTTTGGTTTTTTTTGTGTTTTGTTTTTTCCCCGTATTTCTTTTGCATTGTCCATGATAGGTTAATATGTCATTTTTATTTTTATATTTTTTAAAATTTAATTATACCTAATAAACCAACTCAGTTACAGTAAAAAATAAGCCAGCTACAGTAAAATTTCAGTCAGAAACCATCGCTATTCTGAACACCCCCTATATAGGGCATGTTCTTTTCGGCTTCTAAAACTAGCTTTTGGTTTTTACTATAGTATCTAACTTTCAAACGGGGTATTTTTTTAAGACGGAATCTACAAGTTAATTGTAGTATACATTAAAAGCCCAACATTTATACCATCCAAAATCGTAAGCTCTTATCTCTCTCCGTAATCTCTGTCGCAAATAACTAAAATTCAAAAATGAAACTTCAATAACAGGACTAATAACAAGAGCACGAGCCAAGAAACTATAATATCAGGTGAACCTACTCCTTAATGAATATATCATTAATTTTAATAAGAATTTTATACTACCTAAAAATAATATTTTACTTGTGCTTAGGTTTGAAGAGTCAGCGATGGATGGAGATCAAGAATATGTGGTCGTCATCCAAGGAAGCACAAGTCCACGGCATGAACAATGATCGACCCATGAATAGTGCCACGCATGAACAGTACGCGCTACAGTATCCAGCCCATGAACAGTTCCGCGCTACAGTACGAGGCCGTGAACAGTACCGCACTACAGTACAAGGCCCGTGAACAATACCGTGCTATAGTAGCTTGCGCGTGAATAGTACCACATGGAAAATTTAGTGTTTAATAGTTTTAGACTGATACTATATATTGAGGGGTAGACCCCCATTGTAAAGGAGAACCATTTTTGATAATAAAATAATCTTGTTCTTTCTGTTGGCCAAACCAACTTGAGGGAATTAGGAGTTCGCTAAAATTAAGATTGTTCAACCTTTTCTGCTGGGAATTGGGAGCGCGATAGAACTTCATCGGTGGTCGTGAAGTTCAGCACGTGAGGTTGGGCGAATTATAGAGTGCTAACTCTTGCATTGGCAACGGAGGATCACTATGGTTCATCAAATCCACGTGAGTATCCAGATCCTACGTCGAGAAGATCGGACGACTCCGTATCAAAAAGTTTCAACCAAAAGCTATAGCCATATCAAACAGGTTCATATTTGAACTTAGCATGTAAAACTTCATTATATTTTAGGATATTTGAATTCAACTAAATTGAGCAAGTATTTGATTCATGTAGTATTCGTTGTAACATTCAATTTGTATTTAAGCATATTTACTAGTCAAGTGCCCGTGCGTTGCAACGGATCTTAAATAATTGATAACGCAAATTGTAAAGTCTCAAACAAACTAATATGAGTTTCCCTACATCCATTTTTTAATATAAAAATTTCCCTACATCTATGAGTTGATTGTTCATGGGACTCAAATTTTTCGCTATGAATCCGTCATGGAAAAATAGTTAAAGCTTAAATTTTAAATAGCATAAAAATTCATGTTACAAGCAAGACAAATCATACCATGAATCACATGCGTACACATATGTGTAGGTAATCCTATCATCTCATATTTGATACATGCCAAAAGATATATTTCATTATCCAAACAAAAATGGCCCTATGTAATACAAGAAGCAACTTACGGAGGAAGTCCCTCTGGATCAGCCACAGAAGTTTTGCAGGCTCAAAAGCAACATCTTGCCCCTGCAGAACCTTACTATTACATTAGCTAGGGAAGAGATGAGGAATCGGTATTCAGTATACACAACATTAGAGATTAAAAAAAACATGTTCCTATTCTCAAGAGTTAAACTCTAAACTCAGCCAAGCATCGTCCAACTTCAGCTGGTTACTTGCTAGTAACCATTTTCAGTTCAAACTCTCTATTGCCAAGTGAATCATGCATCCTAAAGACCTACCTGGCTTTGGTTTTGGACCTGTTCCTAGCAAAACTGGTTAGGGTCCGAATTCCAAGACCACAACAACATTGCTACATGTTGGGTGATATTTGGATAATCAGATTATCCTACTCTGACTTAATCACCTCATATATACACCATAGTTATCTTGAAAGTGACACATTAATATAGTTTCACATAGGATGTAATTCGAATAACAAAGCAAAGCTTGTCAAATGAGTTCTTTCGATCATTGCTGTAATCTGACTTAGCATGATCATACCAACTATGATCCAATTGACATCAGGTACTGCTTCATATCACATACTACAAATAGGCATGCATAATTGAGAAAATAACTGTTCAAACTAATATGTTCCAAAAGTGAAGCGTGATGAGTACAAAGAAAAAGGAATGCACAGCAATCAGCAAGGGAACTATACAACAAATTGGTTATACCTCTTCTTGAAACCTTTGCAGCATAAGCCGTTTTTGTTCTTGATCTGCAGCATAATAAGCTACCTTGGTCTTGTATTGGAGATGACCATGTTTTCCCCTTGTCTGCAATAAAAGCCATTGTCCATGTTAAAAATTATATAGCAAAAGGTGCTAATGACATAAATGTCAGAATATAGAAATCTCCCTAATGCTACAACTTGTATGAGCGACTGCTCGTCCTTGCTAGCATATCCTTATGAATCAAATCAATCAATCTTATACTATGACCAACTCACAAATTAGTGGCCATTTCATAGGAGTGCCTTGACTCTCAAATCTAGCATGCCTTCCCCACATTCAGATATTCTATAAATTGACTTGGAGAAAATAATGTTTTCCTATGCCCATAGGTTGGCCGCAGCACAGGCAAACGAAATCTGGTAAAGCTTATTGAAGGGTTGCACAAATAAGCTACTTCCGATTTCTAGTTCTGCGCTAACCCGAATAAAAACTGAAACAGCCATTGATACCCAATAGTTGGCAGCAAAGCAAACTCAAAGACAAAGTGAGCGGATCTGTATTACCCAAAGTAAGAGCACTTGCAGTCATCAACTACCCACTACACTGAATTAGTAAAGCACCACATGAATTTGACAGACTTAAGGGCAAACAGTTACTACAGATGAATAAAACTGCACACAACAATTTCAAGAACACGCATACGATGTCAGAAATCCCAGAGATGAATCTATGAATCAAACAATAAAGCAATGCTGCTATGAGTATATAAAAATGTATCTCTCCAAAAAGTCAAACAAGCCAAGCTACCAACATATAATCTACAGATTACACACAATCAGACAACGCATTGACACCACAAAGAGATATACATATAAATTAGTCCATAGTCTAGGCCACAGTATTCCACAGAAATTCCACACCACTCGCATAAAATGGAACAATTCTAAGACCAATAATTGCAGGGGGTGAGAGAACCGAACCATACCTATCGTCCAGAACGAGGAATCGGCCTTCACGGGGTGCGTCAGGTCGTGCTGCAAAACAACCCAAAAAATCAAATCCCCTAAACACACAAACAAAACCCAAGAAAATGTCAACCTTTTAGCATGAGCTCGAGTGGAATCGAATTGGAAGAGAGTGGAAACCACCGACTGACGTTGAGGTAGGACGGATTGCCACGGATGTTGACCTCGATGTGGTCGGCCTGCATGGCGCAGTGGAAGAGCTTGGTGGGCACGCCCTTGGGGAGCTCGATGTACATGTTCACCTCCTCCAGCGAGAGCTCAGTGACCCCGATAAGCCGACGCGAGGCATCAATCCGAGGCTTCTAGCTTTTTCTTCTTCCCTAGCTCTCTCCTCCTAGGCTTGCGTGATGCAGCACCGAAGGGGTGTCGCGCCCAAGTCCGAAACCCTAGACTTCACTTGAGGCAGCAATCGGAAGGGGAGAGGAAGCACTGGGGTTGGTGCGTGCGATGGCGTCGAAGTCCTTGAGGATGCGGGAGATGGCCGGAGAGCTGCTCCGCTCGGGAAGCCACACATCGGGTTGGGAGGAGGAGAAGAGGAGTCGGGCGACACGGGAGCGATGAGTCGGGAGGCGCAGGAGTGGCGGTGGCGAGAGAGCCGATGGTCGGCGTGGTCGCCTTGAGTCGGGAGGCGGCGCGGCGGTGGCGACGAGAGGCGAGATCGGCGGGTCGGCGGTTGTGAGGAAGGCGCGAGGACTCGGCGCTATGGGGAGGAGGATCCGCGGGGAGGAGGGGTAGCTGGAGAGGGCCTTCGGGGCGCATGGGAGGTGGATGGGCGCGGCCGGCCAAGGCGAGAGGAGGGCTGCGAGCGAGATCTAGGCGAGGCGCGGCGGGCGGGAGGCGCGGAGGCCGAGGCGGGCGCGAGCGGGAGGAGGAGGGGCGGGCGGCGCGGCGGCGTGGGGCGGGGCGAGGCTGGCGCGAGCGGATCGGCGAGCGCGCCGGCGGGGTGGAGGCGTGAGGGACGGAGGGAGTGGGAGTGGATTTGCGGAGGCGGTGAGGGCGGAGGGAGGGGAGGAGGCGAGGGCGGCGGAGGAGGGAGAGGGGTGGACGGTTCGGATTTTATTTATTAGATCGAATGGTTAAAATCAAAAGGAGGTTTCGGCAACCACCAACTCCTTCTTTTATAATAGTAAAGATATTCGTATTCGTTTAAAAAATTATAAATTCGGTATGGGCACTCATTGATTCATGTTCAAACCTCTTTTTCGGTCTCAAGAGTATGACCTCCTTATTGTAAACTTATAACTTCCCCGAATAAATAAACGGATGACTTCTCGTTATCTGTTCGAACAAGTTATCAAAATAATCTTTTTAAATTAGTTTATCGGTATCATCTGCTATAATTATAAGCTATCGGTTGTAGTCAAAAAAATCCTAGGTAGTCTAAGGGTCTGTTTGTTTTAGCTTCTAGCAGCTGCAGCTACTCCCAGAATCTGCAACTCCCCCAAACAGTTCAGATTTTTATCCAGATTCTAAGTAGCCAGAAGCTACAGAATGCAGAAAATGAACTAATAGCTAGAAACTAGGGTTATCCAGCTTCTCCAAATTCTGACTAGCTAGATACTCTCCAGTTGCTTCTCAGAATCTACGGTTAAAATAAACAGACCTAAGACTCTAAGCCCCCTATGGCCCTATTCCTGCTGCAACGGACGGGGACATGAAGCAATAATGCAAACCACTCGCAAAGCCACACCAATCTTGTCTCGCTGTGTCGCTGCACGCTTCCCCCTCCCTCCTCTTGTCCCGTCGATCGGCGGAAAGAGCGCAGCTAGGGTTTAGCCGCTCCGCTGTCGCAGGCTCGCTCGCAGCCGCTGCCCCCACTCCCCCCCCCGGCGCCCGGGCGATGGACGCGGCGGCGCTCGACGACGTCACCCGGCGGCTCCTCGAGGCGTGCGGTGGCCGCACGGCGCGCCCCGCGCAGCTCTCAGACGCGGAGATCCGGCGGCTCTGCGCCGCCGCCAAGGACGTCTTCCTCTCCCAGCCCAACCTGCTCGAGCTCGAGGCCCCCATCAAAATCTGCGGTAAGGCGTGCTCCTCAAGAAACCCTAATTAGCGCTTCACCTTTCGCCTCCTATATCTATTGCTAGCAAATGGTCTTAGAAAGCGTTGTTATCTTTAGGCTGTTCTGTCTTGTGTTATGTGCGACTGCCTGACTGAGTGATGAGCCGCGCGTTTGGGTATCTTCGGCGTGCTTTCTGCTACGTTTAGGCGTTCCTATTGTTGGAAGCTGCTAAGTTTGGTGTTTTGATTTGGAGTTGCCACACTCATAACTTGCAAGACAGCTTAGGTGATATTCAGAATGCCTATTCTTTTTGGAGAAATGTCCTAGTAGATTTTTGCAATTCATTTTAGAAAAAAGTCTATATAACACCATGAACTTTGCTTAAAAGTCTGTCCAGCATCAAGAACTATGAAACAAGACATTTGGCCCTGGAACTTTGCAAACCGGTTAAATAACACTCTGATCTGGTTTCACATAGCAGTATTGCCGCGTGGCGTGATGAGTAGACAATTTTTCCATGTAGGTTGACATGCCAACCAAGTTCAAGTGAATGATATGTGGGGCTCATAGTGGCTTCTCTCCTACCGAGCTCCCATGCACTTCCATGGTCGCCCCTCTTGTAGCTCTCTCTCTCTATTTCGATCGAGGGAGTTCTTGTGAGCTCCACTTATCATTCACTTAAACTTAGCTAACGTGTTATTCTACATGGTAAAACCATTTACTCATCGTGCCGCGTGAGTAATAACACCTTGGTCAATGTGTTATTTGAACCAGATTACAAAGTTTAGGGGGTCAAATGTCTGATTTCATAGTCCGGGATGCTGGATGGGCTTTCGAGCAAAGTTCATGTTGTTATGTGGACTTCTTCCTTCATATTAACACAGTACCACTTGGATTGCGCAAATGTTTTTTTTGGGAGGTTAGCGCAAGTTGTTAATGTGGTTTTATCTTTTCCTTTATTGGCGTTGACTCGGTGATGAATACTTCAGTTTTGACTTTTGAGGAGAATGCTGCAGAACTTCTGAAGGTTGATTCAAAATTTCAAACTTCAGACTTACTTTATTGTCTTAGTAAAGAAAATGTGTATAAAACTCTCAAAATTCTATAGGAACATGTATCTTGTACCATTAGCACTTGAGGGTTGAGTGGGCTGTAATCTGTTTAAGGGTCTGTTCTTTTTGGTTGCGGCTTATGGCTTTTGGCTGAAATTTTTGAATTTTAGCTGTTTGCGACAGAAATTACGGAGAGAGATATATTCGCTTGCGATTTTGGATGATACAGATGTTGGGTTTTTAACGTGTACTATAATTAACTTGTAGACTCTATCTTAAAAAAATACTCCGTTTGAAAGTTAGGTACTGTAGCAAAAGCCAAAAGCCGTTTTGAGAAGCTGAAAAGAATATGTCCCTAAAGATATTGTACATGCTGTATAGAGGCAGCAAATTAAGCTATCCCGCAATAGAGAATATGCCAGTGAAAAACATGGGGTATCAATTCACTAGATGTCTACGACACATTGTTTAGTATTTGCAGTGTGTCTGTGTCATGCCTAGGGATGGCAATCTGGCCCGATTACCCATGGGCAAAAACCGAGGTGGGTATGTTCCTAATTTTGTGCCGTTCGTGGAGGCAAAACTCTGCCTGATGGGTAATCGGGCATGGGCATGGGGGAGCCCCACCCGTGTCCGCTTCGCTTGATAACCCGACAACTAAGCTGACACGCGGGTCCGTCCATACAGGAAACCCCATCCTCACGAATCTCCCTTCAACTTGGCGCTGCAATCTCTCTAGACCCATGCCCGCTGTGCCTAGTTGCCATCCCTAGTCATGCCAGAAGCACGATGCCTATATGAGACATTGACGAGTTCAGTGTTCACAAGTATTCACGTATTCTAAATCCTAGGAAATTGCTGTTGCGGATTGTTTGGTTTGTCAAGGGCTGAATGGGAAATCCTATTAACTCACTTACCCTTGACACAAACCATACCATATACTAGACATAAATGTATCAAAATGGTAAGGTTTCATCCCCTAATCACAGCAGTGCTATGATATT
Organism: Melocanna baccifera; assembly: GCA_036346265.1. Taxonomy (NCBI): domain Eukaryota; kingdom Viridiplantae; phylum Streptophyta; class Magnoliopsida; order Poales; family Poaceae; genus Melocanna; species Melocanna baccifera. The sequence goes on along the minus strand of CM070691.1, from coordinate 1,915,653 downwards.
TGTCAACCACATGTAGCCATTCCGTATCAAGAAACTGCTGTTGCAGTGGGTGGAGTACTGGTGATGCAGATTAAACCTTGAAGAGAGATCGATCTGATGGGTTGCCCAATTTCTCACATTGGTAATTCTCAAATAGATATGTGGAGCACAGACTACAAGATGCAATTCGCACTAGATAGATAAAACCCTTAACCCACATACACCACAACACGCGAACAAGAAGATAGGATCAATTGATCCAGCAGATGAAAATCGACACCACAGCCGAATCCCACAAGCCTGAAGGAGAACCCTTGATGAATTCCTCGAGAACACACTCATGGTGCAGGGACAGACCCTAATGGCCAAATGCCAACACACGGTGTCTTTAATTCATAATCTAAACTCTGAATTGTGCATAGCACGCTCAGCCTTTATTTATAGCCGTACATGTACACGAACTTGGCCATTTGGCGACTTGGACTCCTAGCACATCTTAGACTTACCTAATTTAATCAACTAGTACTTAGACAGAAATACTAGAACACAGATCCTTTTTCATCTCGGAACTGCGAGGCTAGTTAAAAGTGCAAAATAAAACTGACCGACTGAGAACTTGACTCGACCATATAGTTTTGGACTTTTGGGGTGTGCTGTCTTTTGCTGGTTGGCTCGGACTGCATGCAGGTGGCCCCCATCCCATCTCTCGGAGAGAAAGAAACAAATGCAGAGAAAATAGAAAGAAAATTCAACTTCCCATGCGCCAGCAGTTCGGCGAAAGATAAAATATACTCCTTGATTTCCTGCATGTTTAAACCGAATAGATCTTCTCTCATCTCCACCGTGATCTCTAGATGTGTTCCTTTAATCTGGTAGCAGTTAAAACTGAAAGGATGCTCTTCATGGTCTCTGGTTTCTTGTGTGCCACTTGAAAAAGAATTAGTTGCGGACTGTCTTATTTTCCTCTGCCACTTGAATTTTTTCCATCCTGGCACATCTTCTAGTTGCACACGTTCCTGGTCAATGCATGAACATGCACAACATACCAACAGAGCATATGAATGCACATGTTCTGGCTCATGCACACATATAGGTTCCATGCACATGCATGGCAGCCCGTGCTGCTGACTCACCAAGTCTGCATGCACGCCATGCACATGTACAGGTTGTGACTCGGATCCATGCACATCCTCCTTAACATGCGCCGCAGCAACTTCTCCTTTCGTGGCAATTTCTGTAATTAAATCATGCGACAATCTGTTCACAGGAAATAATTTCAGAAACATGGTTAGTAATCTGGGTCGCATCAACTGGAGTCCGCAGATTACAAATAGGGATCCAGACTATCTGTTTGCACCAAACTGCAAAAGCCAGATTTGGTTTGTCTGTTTGGGAATTTTCAGCTGTCTGCATTTCAAATAATACTCGGTGTTGAGTGAATATGCTTTCTTGTATTATTTATAATTAGCTCCATCTAATATATGATGGTATTGATATTGTCATCATAAGGTTAGATAACTTTACAATGAAGAATGTACCATGCAAAGATTAATTTCCACATTATGTACCCTGTTAGTGTGCTGAGGCCACTAATATATGTTATATTACTAGACATTAAGTTTATTACCCTTCTTTTCTCTTGTGGATAGATTCATGATTTCACCTCAAGATTAAGATGCTAAACACCAATCCCAAATATGCAGTTAAAACTTGTCATTGTAAGCAATTTGTAATTTACATGATATAATGATTTGAAATCATGCTCAGCATTTAATTGCCTCTTTACCCACTGACAGGGGATATACACGGTCAATATTCTGATCTTCTTCGATTATTTGAGTATGGTGGCTTCCCACCGGAGGCGAACTATTTGTTTTTGGGGGACTACGTTGATCGTGGCAAACAGAGCATCGAAACAATATGCCTTCTCCTTGTGTACAAGATAAAGTACCCAGAGAATTTCTTTCTTCTTAGGGGAAACCATGAGTGCGCGTCTATCAATCGAATCTATGGATTCTTTGATGAATGCAAGCGGAGGTTTAATGTTCGTCTCTGGAAGGTTTTTACTGATTGTTTTAACTGCCTCCCGGTGGCTGCACTTATCGATGATAAGATCTTATGCATGCATGGGGGTTTATCTCCTGAGTTACAGAACATGGACCAGATTCGCAGCATTGCCCGCCCCGTGGATGTTCCAGACCATGGCCTCCTCTGTGATCTGCTATGGTCAGACCCTGATAAAGAAATTGAAGGGTGGGGTGAGAATGACAGGGGTGTGTCTTACACTTTCGGTGCTGATAAGGTTGCTGAGTTTCTTAAGAAACATGACCTGGATCTGATCTGCAGGGCTCACCAGGTATTCATACTGATGTTGAAGTACATTTTTCTAGCAAGTAACAACAGTTTTTCACCTGTGAATTTGTTCAATTAACTGTGCATATTTTCATGTGACATCTCACTTAATGATGTTTCTACAACAAGCAACTATTGTATGAAGAATTACAATCCCTGATTAAATGACTAATAATCATCTATTGAATTTTAGGGTTAAAAATGTTCTCCATTTAATGAAAATCCCTTTGTGTAAGTAGTTTTGATTTTTTAAATTTGGTGACCTTTTGTAAAGGGCAGGGACGTTACTCCCTTAGTGACTCGTTACGTCGATGTCCTGATGTAGTGGAAAATATGCAAGGGTCTTCGCACTGTACTCAACGAGTGCAAGGGGCAAGAAAGCTAGCCGAGGAGAGTAGGATCTGTTTGGGTAATTGGAATGTAGAGTTTTTAACAAGTAAGTTAAGAGAGTTGATACGGCGATAGGAGATGTGTAAATATCTTTGCGTTCATGAGGCTAAATAGACATGTCAGAAGGCAAAGAAGATGGTGCATACTGGAACAGAATGTAGCAGGAATGGAGTAGGCATCTTAATCGATAAAAGCCTCACGAGCGGAGTTGTCGACATGAGGAGACAAATGGATAGAATTATCCTAGTCAAGCTAATCTTTGGCGACTTAGTTTTGAATGTTGTTAGTGCCATGGTTATCAAGTCGTCGCCTAGTCGACGACTAGGCGACAAGTCGGTGGCGCTGGACCGACTGGAGCGGTCGACTCGACTTGCGCCGCCACCGCCACCGCCACCGCCGCCGCCGGATCTGCCACCGCTGCCGGATCTGCCACCGCTGCCACCAGATATGCTGTCGCCGCCGCCGGATCTACCGTCTCCACCGTCGGATCCACTACTTCCGCCGCCATCGCTGCCGGATATGCCACCGCCGACGACGGATCTGCCACCGCCACCACCAGATCCGCCGCGGCTCGGCCGAGGAAGAGAGGCGCAGCGATGAGCGAGGCGCGTCGTGGGGGTCGGAGGAAGAGAGGAGGCGCTGGGGCGGAGAGAGGCGCTAGGGTCTGGAGGAGGAGAGCGAGGCGGAGGAGAGCCTGAGGAGAGAGGCGAGGAGGAGAGGCGCGGGAGGAGAGCGCGGGTCTGAGGAGGAGAGGCGCAGCGGAGGCCTGAGCCTCCGAGGCGAGGTGATGCAGCTGGGATTGGCGAATGGCAGATCAAAGCACTTAGTGAGGGTTATAAGGAAGGGATATTTGCGATTTAGTCATCCTAGTTTCTAAAATTGCAATAAAATCTTTCTCTGTATATACATATTCGTATAAATAACGTATAATAGTATAAACAGTGTCTGTCGACTAGTCAACGACTAGTCGGCCGACTAGTCGACTAGTCGGTCACTAGGAGGATGGTGTCGACTTGATAACCATGGTTAGTGCATATACTCCACAAGTAGGTCTGGGTGAGGCCACTAAGAGACAATTTTGGGATAATCTAAATGACATGGTTAGAAGTGTGTCTAAGAGAAGCTTTTCGTAGGAGGTGAGTTAAACGGTTATATTGGTACAACTAATTTGTGTGTGTGTGGGGGGGGGGGGTTCAAAATGTGCATGTGGGTTTTGGTTATGGTGATAGAAACCAAAAAGGAGAAGATATCTTGAACTTTGCTGTAGCTTATGATCTCATGATAGTTAACATCTTTTTTAAAAAAGAGACATTCCCATTTAGTTATCTTTGGCAGTGGTCAGCATTTTAGCCAAATCGATTTTGTTCTTGTTAGGAGAGAGGCCAAACAAGCCTGTATAGATTGTAAGGTCTTATCTGGAGAGTGTGTTGTCCATCAACATAAGCTGGTTGTCTTCAACTTTCATTTTAGGATACAGGTTCGATAGGCTAAGGTCCTCAAAGCCATGAGAACGAAGTGGTGGAAACTCAAAGGGTATGCCTCACAGGTGTTTAAGGAGAAGATGATTGTGGAAGGGATATGAAACGTGGGAGACGTGAATAGTACATGGACGGAGATGGCAACTCGCATTAGAAAGGTGATTGCGAAGGTGCTTGGAGTGACCCAAGGGACAAGATGCGAACCAAATACACTTGGTTGTGGAACAAGAAAGTGCAAAATGCTATCGAGAAGACATGCTATAAGCACATGCAGCATGATAGGAGCGACGATAACATACAGAAGTACAAAGTAGCAAAAAAGAATACAAAGAAATCAGTGTGGCACCAGGCAAGGCGTATGAGGAACTTTATCAGAAGCTAAGTACAAAGGAGGACGAGACTAATGTCTACAAGATGGCTAAACTTCGAGAAAGGAAAGACGAGTGATTTCAAACAAGTTAAATGCATCAAAAACGACACTAATAGACTTTTGGTGAAAGATGACAAGATCAAGGATATGTGGAGAGATTACTTCGATGAGCTGTTCAATGGAAACTAGGATAGTATGATTGAACTGGATGATACTTTTGATGACACTGATAGGAGGTTTGTTCAAAGAATTCAGGAGTCGAAAGTAAAAGAGGTCTTAAAAAGAATGAAAGTGGGTAAGACGGTAGGGCCTGATAACATTCTTATCGAGGTATGGAAATGCCTTGTAGACGTGGCGATCTTTTGGCTAACTAATTTGTTTAATAACATTTTCAGGTTGAACAAGATACCTAATGAGTGGCGGAGAAATACATTAGTACCAATTTTTGAAAATAAAGGAGATATTCAAAATTGTACTAATTATAGATGAATTAAGCTCATAAATCATACAATGAAGTTTTGGGAGCAAATGATTGAACACCATTTAAGAAGAGTGACTAGCGTGACGGAAAACTAATTTAGTTTTATGCTCAGGAGTTTGACTACGGAGGCTATTTTCTTGACACGACAGTTGTTGGAGAGGTATAGGGAGCAAAAGAATGATCTTCATATGTTGTTTATCAACTTGGAGAAAGCCTATGACAAAGTGCGAAGAAATGTTGTGTGGTGACTGCTCCAAAGGAAAAAAGTTCCAATAAAGTATGTTACCCTAATCAAGAATATGTATGAAGATGTTGTGACTAACGTCAGAGCACATGATAGCAATATTAATGACTTTCCTATTAAGATAGGACTATACAAAGTGTCAACGCTGAGCCTATACATTTTTGCCCTAGTGATGGACGATGTCACACGAGACATATAAGAAGATATCCTTTGGTGTATGCTTTTCACGAATGATGTAGTGCTAGTTGATAGGAGTAGGATAGGTGTGATAGGACCTTGGAGTTGTGAAGGAAAACTTTAGAATCGAATAGTTTTAGACTTAGTAGGACTAAAACTGAGTATATGAGTGTAGTTTCAGCAATGCTAAGGCGGATGATAGAGATGTTAGTCTGGACGGATAAGTAGTGCCTAGGAAAGACACTTTTCGATATTTAGGATTGATGCTACAGTGGGACGGTGAGATTGATGAAGACATGATCCACAGGATATGAGCAGGGTGAGTAAAATGACGCCAAGCATCAGGTGTCTTATGTGATAAAAAAAGTCACTTAAAAGTTAAGTTTTATAGAATGGTGATCAAACCTACGATGCTATGTAGAGCGGAATGCTGGACAATTAAAACATACAAAAGATGAGTAGCTGACATGAGGATGATGTGGTGGACATGTGGTCACGGAAGATGGGATTGAATCCATAATAATGACATACGAGATAGGGTGAGGGTAGCACCAATTGAAAGGAAGCTTGTCCAACATTGATTAAGATGGTTTGGATATCTTCAACGGAGTCCTTTTGAGGCACTGGTACATAATGAAATTTTAAGGCGTACCAAAAACATAAGAGGCAGAGGCTGATCAAGACTGACGCGGAAGTAAGTAGTTAAAAGAGACTTGAGGGATTAGAATGTATCCAAAGAGTTGGCTTTGGATAGGAGTGTATGGAAGTTAGCGATCTACGTACCGGAACTATAATATAAGAAGATTTAAGGACAGTGTTTTAGGCTCACGGTTCAGATGGCAGGATGTAAGGTTTAGGGTTTTAGTCTTGTAGGTTTTATTACTAGGTTCTCGTTTATTTGACTGTGAGGAGTTTTCATTTCTAGTCTATCCTAATTTATTTGGGATAAAAGGTTTTATTGTTTGTTGTTATTGGTGGTGACCTTTTGTAAAGATGCCATAACAGCATGTAGTTTGACGAAAAAGAAGTGTAGCAGTATATTGTTTCAGAGCTTTGACATGATAGCAAAATATACTTTTCATTGTTGCAAAAAAACTTTCAAATCTGTAATTGATGAAAAGGAACTACATGCATGCTCTTTTTTAGGGTGAATTTGTCGTTAGGTATTGGAGGCAGCAGGTGATTATTTTGTTCATTGTGCCAGCACTCTTGTGAAGTGTTTGAACCATTTATTGTGTGCAGGCCATGGGTAGTAAACTTGGTTAAGACTTACTGTAGAGTGTAGACTCAAATTCAATCAAATTGCCTTGTTATAATACGGTCTAATCCATACAAACGTGGAAACGCCTTTCCCCCTTTTTCTAGAATAAGGAAATTGAATTATCTTGGTTTACTCCAATGTGTTCTAGGGATATAACTGAAGCATTTAGAGCACATTTTTTTTTCAGTGGATCTCTGCTATTGTGAAATCTTATTATTGAGACATTATTGGGTGGGTTCTTTTGGACTGTGGCTTATAGTTTTTGATTTTAATTTTTGAATTTTGGCTGTTCGCAAGATTAAGGATGGAGAGAGAGATACTCGCGTGCGATTTTGGCTCATATAAATGAAGTTAGAACAATTTCTATTATAATGGACTTATAGAATCCATTTTGAAAAGATATTCTGTTTGAAAGCTAGTTACTGTAGCAAGCTAAGGGCCTGTTTGTTTTAGCTTCTGGCAGCTGCAGCTACTCCTAAAATCTGCAGCTCCCCCAAACAGTCCAGATTTTCATTCAGATTCTAAGTAGCCAGAAGCTACAGAATCCAGAAAATGAACTAGTAGCCAGAAGCTGGGGTTATCCAGCTTCTCCAGATTCTGATTAGCTAGATACTCACCAGTTGCTTCTCAGAATCTACAGTTGAAACAAACAGGCCCTAAGACGTAAACCTTGCCGAACTCACCCATTGTCTTTATTTACTGTTCACTGCTTTATACTGGAACTTCTCTGCACAGGTTGTGGAGGATGGCTATGAATTCTTTGCTAAGCGCCAGCTTGTAACAATATTCTCAGCACCCAACTATTGTGGCGAGTTCGACAATGCTGGAGCTATGATGAGCATAGATGATTCTCTAACATGTTCATTCCAGATCCTTAAGCCTTCTGATAAGAAAGGAAAAGCAGGAACAGGGAATATATCCAAACCTGGAACACCGCCTAGGAAGATAAAAGATTAATATTATTTAGGCAGATTCTCTCTAATATGACTGATACTGTGATGGAGTAACCCCAAATTGTTTATGCTAAGATTTTAGGTGTGCACAACACCATGTTGAAATGTCGACCTGCGCTCCTTTGTCTTTTCACGGTCTGATGCAGATCTGCCCTGCCATTATTCCCACTGAAAAGATCATACTTCAGAACCGAAAACCATACCTCGGAAGTTTTTTGTGTGGACTACTTATTTCTTCATACTCTGCTACACACGTCAAATTGTTTATGGGGAGACGTCGGGAACAAGATCTTGCGGCGGCGATCATTGTTAGTCTTATGTAGATTTTGTTATGTTTTGTATGCTATTTTACCTGTAAAGCTTGTCTTTCAAAATGAGTGACTAGCTTAGTGAATGTGTTTTGTTGATGGTGATGGCAGAGATGACTGACGTATATACTAACAGCTAGTAACAGTTAAAAGTCGCTTTCCTTGCGGTAGGAGGATGATAATGTTGCCTTGCCATTGCTATTTTGAGCAGTTTGTTTAGGTAGGCCTAAATATTATTTTTTTACGGTTAGTTGGGTACTCAGGTGAAACCATGTCGTTGACTGTCCTTTCTGGATGAAGTCATGATATTTACTATCTTGTCGATAGTGATAGCATTTATATTTTATTTATGAATGAAGACTTGGGTGGGTGATGCCAAAAAAAAAAAAATCTTTGGAATCAGTACTCCAGCTTTTCACCTAGAGTCCTTTCCTCTGCTCCTTTCCTCTGCTATCGAGAGGGGCATTCGAATTGGCTGTTGGTAATGATTTTTGGTTGAAAATAAATAGTAATTATTGTAAAAGAGATGTGTGTGAAATGGAAGCAAGAGGAGTGATGTACATAATGTGCTTGTAAATCTTGTCTTAACCCCGGAGCAAGATAACTTGAGGAGTGGGTAGGTTAGTTTTGAAAAGCTATGTTTATATTGTAGAAGCTAAAATTAGAAACCAATACTAATACCCCCTTAGCCCGTTTGAGATGCGAAGATCACATTGAGATACGAAGATCACATTGTTTCAGACACACAGATCTCACAGTAATGTGGATGTTTCCTCACCACGACAGTCTTGTAGCCTCAGGTTTCTTTTCTCTAGAATTTGAGTAAATTTCACGTTGAACTACGTAATCTTACCATTGTTTCACTTGGACCAACTTAAGCATTTTCTAAGGCCTTGACTCTAGAATATATCATCGAGCTCGGGTTTTTTGGGCCTCAATAATTCGATATTCAAAGTAATTATAGAAGGCGTTTGGAATCTTTCAAATTTGTTTGGCATGTAGCAAAGGTAGAGATTATAAGGAATGAACGATGCTTTGGGTTTCATACTCACTTATCGGTTGGTGACTTGTGCTTCCCGCTTTGGTGGTTCTTCGAGTTAAGCAATGGTTTTATTATGTAGGTGATGAGGACATCCCTATTACTACTACGCTATCGATATCTTTAAATTCTCTAAGTGTTCATAAAGTATCGGAAGGTCTATTGACTAAAGCAATAGCCAACCTTTTATAAAAAGAGATGAACTTACTCCTTAATGCACAAATTAGTATTATTGATGAGAGCTTTATACTGTTTAATTCTAGTGTGTTGATTGCTCGCAGGTATGAATCAAGAAACGCATGATGTGGAGGATGATGTGGAGATGAACAAAAGAAACACATGCATTGAATGGAAGATTGCCAGCCAGAAAAAGAGGAAGTTGAACCGGGTCAACATGCAGTGCATTACGTGAGGCTGTTATAAAGATCCTTGCCTTCTCTTGTATGAGGAGAGACTATCTTTTTTTTGGTTAGAAAACACAGATAATAGACTATTTCAGTTCTTGTTTCTCCAAACATGACCGAACCATGTTCTTGAGTAAAATTGGGAATTCTTCGTAAATTAAGATCGTTCAACATTTCCGCTGGAAATTAGGAGCGCGATAGGGTTTCGCTTGGTAGTCGTGAAGTCCGGCACGTGTATTCTTACGAATTAAATAGTGCTCGTTCTTGCATTGGTAACAGAGGATCACTACGACTTGAGAGGATACACATGAGTATCTAATTCTATGTCGAGAAAGATCGGACAATTCTGTATCAGTAGGTGTCGCTGTGGTTATAACTAATGGGAGGCAACCTCACTGCATTAGAAGGGTTGATCCTACGTGTGGCAATGTGCAGTTCTAGTGTTGCCACCTGTTCTTTGTCATGGTTTACGGCACTTTGCACTATTCTAAATTTTACTTTCTGTTTGTTTCATGAAGAAAAATCAAATCCATATACGTCTTGAATGAACTGCAATGTACAGAATCGGATATAAGATAAAATCCGAACCGTCTGTTCACTCCTCCCCTCCCTCCCTCCCACCCGCACGCCCCTAACCCTAAAATCCGAACCGCTCTCCCCCCGCCTCCCCCTCGCTCTCCCCCCGCCGCCCCCGCTCTCCCCCCGCCTCCCTCTCGCTCTCCCCCCGTCGCCTCGCTCTTCCCCCGCCGGCCCCCCGCTCTCCCCCTGCCTCCCCCTCGCTCTCCCCTCGCCTCCGCAGATCCGCCTCTCCCCTCGCGCCGCCACCTCCTCCCCCTCCCTCCCAAGCGCCGCCGCCTCCTCCCCTCCTCCCCACCCCGCGTAGCCGCCTCCTCCCTTCCTCCCCTCTCGTAATCTCCGCGGGAGCAGCGCGGACACGAGCCCCCACTCCATCGGTGCGGCCGACTGAATCGGCCGAGGATCCCGAGGCGGGGCGGGAGGAGGAGTGGGAGGGCCCATGAGCCTCGCGGGCCCCACCTTGGAGGCGGCTGCGGCGGTGGGGCGCGACCTCGACAGCTGCGATCGACCACCGCTGCTCTACCGCAAGCGGCGCGGCAGCTCGTGGCGCTCGACGAGGCCAGCGCGACCGCCCATCGGCGGCGACGGCATCCTCTGCGCGTGCCCCCAACGTCGAGGTCGAGGTCTCACCGTGGCGCCCCGAGCGCAGCCGCCGGTCTCCCGGCGCCGCCGCCGACGAGCCATTGGTGCGGCTTCGAGGTGAGGAGGTGCTCCCGATTGGGGGCTTCTTTTGATCGGATCATGTGCGCATATACGGCATGCCGTTTCCCGTTCAATGACGCGTTGTGATGCGAGTCGTAGTGTGTCTCTTCTTAAGCTTCGTGGCTGTTCTCTTCGCGGTATCCGATATACTGTGTTTGTTGGCTAGATGGTGAACATTTCAATAGGAAGGCAAGCTTGCTGGAAACAGCATTACCACTGGTTGCTTCAACTCATTGTTCACTTTCTTGGTTTTGGAAGAATGATGCAGCGTCGACGAAGTCCCTTGCGATTGATGGGCCATCGCGCGGATGTCGCTCGTTGACTCGGAGGCAGCTCTGCCCGCCGACAAGCACCCCGAGCGTCGCCTCAAAGCATCTTTCAAGGTACAATTGACCCAAAGTTGGGAAAGTTGAAATTTTTAACTGAATTGCTTCCTAAATGTGTGAAATTTAGTTGAATTATACCATGGTTATAAACAAAATAGATGTCTGCTACTGTACTGTAATTGTAGGAACATTATGTTTACCGATTGGATGTGACCTGTAATTCTAGGACTGCTTTTTTGTATCTGTCGTCATCAGAAATATGCCAGAGCTGCATGATAAGCCAGTAGCAGTTTGCCATTCTGACAATCCTAAAGGAACTGCGGAAATATCAGCTGCAAACTATCCTGCACGAAACTATGGTGCTTTTATATTGTTTTTTCAAAGTTACAATTGGAACTTAAAATCTGGTTATGTCAACACATTTGAACATAGTTGATGTCCTCTTTTGTGGATTCTAGGGATAAAGGCTGGCATGTTTGTTAGAGACGCCAAAGCTTGGTGCCCTCACCTAATGGTTGTTCCTTATAACTTTGATGCGTACGGGGAGGTATGCCCTTTAGTTTACTTCTTTTGATGGTCAATTCCTAAAAAACTTTTTGTTGAAACACTACTTTTGTTATAATTGAGATGTTGGAATTATTGTAGGTTGCTGACCAGTTCTATGGTATTTTGCATACATATTGCAGTAAGGTTCAGGTTTGTGCTGGATTATCCATTACTCAGCATGTATTCATGTTGATATATCCCCTCATAATGATAGCCATATATACATCTACACGTCTTAACAATGTTATGCAAAATTCAGGCTTTGAGCTGCGATGAAGCTTTTCTGGATATGACTCAATGCATACATGATAATCCGGAGGAAGTAATACAGAGAATCAAAAATGAGATTTTTGGTACAACAAAGTGCACTGCCAGTGCAGGTATTGCTGAAAACATGCTCCTAGCTCGTTTAGCTACCAGATCTGCAAAGCCAAATGGACGGTGCTTTATTTCCTCTGAGAAGGTATATGCATTCTAACTATGCCCATCCTTAGCTCTATACAATAGCTCTATGTACTAGGTGATTTTGAATTAGTGCCTGTTTGGAATAACGATTTTTGTAGGAATTCTATAGGAATTGCTCTATACAAAATTCTTGCATGCAAAATGGGCCCTTACAATTGGTGAATTAGTTGTTGGAGCAGTATAACGAGTTTTAAAGTATTGTGAATCCTACATTATCATTCTTCTATTAGCTGCAAGGTATAGACTTTTGTGTACTTGAGAGATGAACAACAATCCCTTGTTGATAAAGAAAGTGTATATACTATTATTTTACAAAATCTTACATGGAATTATTTCCTTGGGTATAGCTTGTTGGTGGTTGAGTTCAGGTCAAGGTTCCAATTCCCGTTAATGTTTATGGCATAATGTCATATTTATTAATTGGTTTGTTATTCTCCAAGACAGTCTGACAGTTATTTATGTACTAAGAATACTATAGAAAATATTGTTTACTATCATTTCTGTACATATTATTGTATGTGGTGTTTGTTTTATCATGGTTCACTAATATGATGTTTGATTTATTTACGAGTATGAACATGTATGTTTTGTTTGAAACATGATGACGTAAGATAAAGTTGATATTTATTATTCAGTTTGAGATCATATTTGATAGTATGCATCACTTTTATTTGGTTTTCCGTTGCAACGCACGGGCACCTTACTAGTCTAGATCAAAATAAACAAAAGAAGCTATCCGACGTCAACGTGCGGCTTATTGGTTCATGATTCCAGCTTTGGTGGCTCTTAAACTCTGACAAAGGTTTACCATGTTGAATTTATAGTCAGCTACTCCTCCTTACCACAATATAAATTCGATATATATATTATTTAAATAATATTTAATAAAATTATATTATATTTGTCTCTAGTAAAAATAGTAGTACTATATCTATTTAATAGGAGCAACTATGGTTTAATTTTATTAAATATTACTTAACTAAAGTGCTTCCTAGGTATACATATTAAACTTATATTGTAAGATGCTTCCTAGTTATACATATCAAATTTAGGGCCTGTTCTTTTTGGCTGCGGCTGATGGCTTTTTGGCTGTTTGCGACAGAGATTGCGGAAAGAGAGATACTCGCTTGTGATTTTTGATGGTACAGACATTAGTTTTTTAACGTGTATTACAATTAACTTGTAGACCTCATCTAAAAAAAATACTCCGTTTAAAAGTTAGTTACTATAGCAAAAATCAAAAGTGGTTTTTAGAAGCCGCAAAACAACAGTACCTTATATTGCGAGGCATAGGAGTAGCTCTGAAGGGGCAGCCCGAATGCAATGCAAGCATTGATTCTACATGCAACATTTGGCAAAGGACGATTCTAATTTCGTGAGCCTTTTCCTCTTGTCATGGATCACAGCTCGTTGCCCTATATATATTTTTTTATGTTGTATTCAAGAGGAGAAATCCAATTCATATACATTTCGAACTGCATTGTGTAGGATCCATTTGTGCCTAACGCAGTCAAATGTTGAAAACTGAAATAAGCGACGAAATAAAAAAAGCTGTCACAAACTATGGTTAAAAACTCACCGACAGGTAGGCCTTTTAATTTTCATGGATACACTATGAACTACAATGCATAGAATCCGCTTACAACCGAAGCAAACCCGCGTTGAAAGTTAAAACTTAACAAGCGAAAAAGTAACTGCATGTAAACAGAATTGACATCAATCACATTATGCTTCAGTATACAAGAAGAAAAAAAAACCAATCCATATACATTTCGAAAGTGAAATGCGTAAGATCCGCTTGCAATCGATGCGACCCAGAGTTGAATCCGAACAAAGCGACGAAGGCTCATTTCGAGCACCTTTTGCTTCTGGTTTCTAGTTTTTAAAAGTTAAAAGCAGTTCAAAATATATTATTTTTATGTGATTTTTTATTTTTTTTCTTCTTCTTTGCAATGACCGTACAAATTAACGGTGTTTTTTTCAAAAAAAATTCTTCTTTTTTCTTTATTTGCTTTTAGTTGAATGTAATAAAAAACTAACAGGCTATAATATCATTTTAGTTAAAAGTCATAAGAAAGAAAATCAAATTAAACGGATCGTATATGTCGGAGAAGTTGCTATAAACTTTTCATAAATACTCGCCGGCAAATAGGCGTTTATTTTTCCCTCCTAGTGCCAAGCCCAACCGTCGTCCACTACACCGAAAATCTTGTACAAATATTTTCCCAGAGATTTTCTTTTCGTCTTCCAGCATCACGTCGGCACTAACAAAAAGCAGCTGCGGCACGCCGGCACCCACTCATCTACCTTCATTTCTCTCCCTATTCGCCGCTCGACGAAAAGAAAGAAAGAAGCGCGCGGCCATGGCGGGCGGCGGCGCTCTAGCAGCGCTTCCCCCTACGCCGCCGGCGCAGCAGATCAAGGAGCAGATGCAGCAGGCGGTGGCGGTGAACGCGATCCGCCTGCAGGCCATCGGCGACCGCCTCAGGGCCCACCTCCGCGGCGGCCCGGGCGCCCTCCAGTCTGCCGACTTCGCCCACCTCATCTACGCCTTCGCCAGGTTTGCCTCTCCCCCGGCCACCTCCGCGATTCCGCGACACCTAGGGCTCCCGCCATTACCCCGCGCGCTTGCCCCTCCCGTCTCATAATGGTTAGGGTTGATGGCTGCTGCGTTGTTTCGTGGGCGATGTAGTGACTCTTCGCTTTTTGGTGCTTGCAGAGGGATTGATTACGCGCTCTCGGGCGGTGATGTTCCTAAGATGGCTAGTGAGATTCCCGACATTTTGAAAAAAGTAATTCTGTTTGTTCTCTTCCTCTACCAGACAATTTCCCCTTGTTTTTCTAGAGCATTCCTCTCAATTTGGTGTATGTTTTATTGGTCCAAGTAGTGGTGAAACGGATATGGTAATTGTTTGCTGGGGAGTTGATTATGACCATAATTGCTATTCCTAGGAGTGATTAAATGTTGGAATGAATTATTAAAGCAGTTATGAATTATGATAAAGTTAATGTAGTATAAAAGTGGAATATATCTATGCTGTAAGAACTTCGAGCTTTCATTATGAGCTAGGTATTTTGCCTTTGGTCTAAAAGGAGAATATTTAGCAAAATATCATAAATGCATAATTGGGAAGTGCAAGTTGTCTAACATTAGAATTTTAGTGAATGCTTGGTAGGCTGGTAGCATTCTTGCTAGAACTACCATAGCATCTCCTTTTAACTTGTCACAGTTGTAACACCCCGGCTAAACAAAAGCCTAAGATGTCACCTACAACTACTATCGCTACCAAATTAACCAATAAACAAGCAATACCAACAACTAGACTTCAAGAATAAATCTTCAACAACATACCAATCATAAATTTTACCAACATGTCGTATCATAAATCGGACTGAAAACTATGGAACGCTTCAAATAGCAATATGATAAACCATAAGGAGCTAAGACCTAAGAGAAACCACAAATTATCCAATTACTACAATGGGAGTTACTAATTTATTCATGACCATAAATGATAAATTGCTAAGTGGAGTGAAGATTACAAAAGTACAATAATTCATGTCCTACTTCCATCCATACATGTCGCCTTCAACAATCACCTAAAAACAACAAATAAGTAAGGGTTAGTCTATGACTCAACAAATACAAAACAAAATAATAAATAAGGCATCATCTTATTAACAATTCATTCCCATTTACCATTAACTCAATTTCTCATATTCATTCTCATCAGTTTTCATTCATGTCTCATTATCTCAAATTATTTCTCACTTTTCATGAATGCAATGCAATGCTTACGCTCATGTCTTAACTCATCTTCTGTTTATACCAGTATAGTGGAGTGTAACACCCGTCGGTGTTCACCCATGCCTGCATTCTTTAGTGCGGGGACTAATTGCCTGTCCTTTTTCATACATATGGGGACCTCATCCCACTCCCGTGGGTCTCACCTTTCATCATGAATGCTCAGCATACAATGCAATGATTATTTTCTTTCTTCATTAGCAATTGATATACTCATCATGCTTCCATAGTCATTAGCATCACCATCAATTTTATCATAAGCATGTGAGCAATATAAAAACAGGAATAATCATGTAAATCATTATGGCAAGTATTTAATCAATCAAACAACAATTCCACCACTCGAGTTACCATTCTACTACGCACTTGCCTTTCTAGTTGCGACGACCGGGTTGATTAGAAGATGACTTCAACCCCGAAGTTACTCCTCCTATAGCAAACATTTAAACTCAATACAAGCTACAACAATACAATACAACACTAAATCAACAACGCTTCTACACGCTTCCCAAATCTACAACTCCCCCCATTACCGAACAGCCATCCCTGCTGTCCCGGTACTAAAATCATCAGAACTTTCAACTCCCACATCTAAATACAACAAACCATACCAATTCTAGAATTTATACAAAATTCTCCACAACTTCCTAGTTGATCCAATGTTCAGATTAAATCATCTAAACCCCCTTTTTAACCTAGGAGACATGTCTGACATCTCCTGGACATCAGACTTAATAATTTCATATCTTGTAATCCACACACGCAAATATATACTATGACGTTTTCAGAAACCACAGGAAATTATCTGCCACTTCTTAGTTATTCATAAAATTTAATTCTACTATTAAATTAGTCAAATTAATATTTTTCCACGATTGTGTTCAGCAACAACCTGGTACTGGACAGCAACCTCTCAAAATTCATAACTTCTATTGTACTTATCTAAAAATTGTATTCTTGGACTTTCTTGAAGCCTTAAGAAATTACCTACAATGTTCATGTAGACCAAACCCCTAAATTAGTTTATTTACTATTTTTAATCTATAAATTACTACATACTGCCAAAACATGACAAATTTACCAGACAACTGATGATAAAATTCATATATCACAATCTACTCATCCGATCGACATGAATAAAAATTTTACAGAAAGTTATCGAAATCCTCTACAACTTTCTAGTTGATGAAATTTCCATATTATGCCCATACACTACCCATAAAAATAGTATAACAATACAGCAGATTAACCCGATCTACTATTTGACTTTTCCCCGATGAGCACTTGTTATGTCTCTCTAATTGCTATTTTAATCTCTAATTAAAATAAGCAACAGAGGAGAAAACTAGATCGTTACACCAGTGAAGAACACCAAAATTTGCAATCCCTTCCTCACAAGTTCCCTTCTCCCTTCTAATCTTTTCCCCTGCTGCTGCCCCTCTCATCTTTCCTTGCTGCAGCACCACTGCCAAAATCTAGCACAAGCACATACGCATGCACATAGTCGGCAGCAACAAGGCCATGTTGGCTCGCGTGTGTGTCGGCCGGCCGAGTGCATGTGCGCAGCGATGATGGCGCATGATGCTAGCACAGAGCGATCGCTGGCACAGCAACACGCAGGCAAGTGGCTGACGCGGCACGGCAAAAGGAACATGGGAAGATGGGCAGGCGGCCCAGCCATGCGGCGTGCTAGGGGTAGTCACTAAGCGATGGCTCTGTTGGTGGCTTGGCGCACGGCAAGCACAGGCAGTTGATGGCACAACACCGGCACATGAGCGGCGCTAGGGAAAAACTAGAGCTTTTGGGTTTCCTTCCCCACATTCCCTTTTAACAAGGCATCAGTTCTAATCTGTACTCGGTCTAGGAAAACGACTCGTTCCCTAAATTTCAAACTTCTCGTTTTCCCGTATCCCCTTTCCTGCAATTACGCACAGGTCCTCGAGAGGGTAAATTTCAGAATATTACAACAGCATCTGCAATGTGCTTTTGTAATTCAAATATAATGCAGCAACCATAGGAAAATTTTGTAGCATAAAAATAAAATATTTTACCAACTAAGTTAATATCAACATACCTGAATAGAGAATCTAATTTGGAAAGTGAAGTAATATTATGTTCCCTTTTAAGTACTTCACCAGCTGAGCATACTTTTAGTAAGATCCTAATCCCTAAGTTTATAGGAAACCTTGCTAGATTTGTGATTTATTCTTGTTCGTATGAAATTATTTTGATAGCTACTAGATGAAGGTATCCCACTATTTGACGGGATAGTCTTCAAAGGAAATCTATGATCTATTTGTTAATTGATAAATCCTTGTGTGGCCACCACTCATGAAAGCATGCCCCCTTATAGAGATCCTTGTGTCACTTCAAACACCACCACCAATTGCCCACTCCTTGATCTCCTACCCCATGCCCACCTGTGCTGCTTGCCACACTATGCCCTACCTGTGGTGCCGGAGTTTTCCCTCCCAAGGTGCCATCCTTCGATTTGATAGTGCCATCTGCCTACCATCACCTTCCCCTTTTACTGCCTCTTGCTGCCTGGAGCTAGTGTTTCCTGCCTCTCCCATTCATTGCTAGTGACTTGCTGTCCTGTTGAATGGCTTTAAGGTAGGACTTTATTGTCTATACTATGTACTTTCCAACTTTGGTGTCTGAGGTAGTGAACATATGACTTGTAGAATTATCAAATTTGACCTTGAACTATGTTTTCGGCCTCTTTTCTTTATTTAGTGAATTCAGGTATGCACCATTTGTTGTCTTTTAATAATCTAAAGTCTGCCATTATTGACCAGGTATATCAGCTGAGGAAAGATCCGTTTCTACAATCTTCTGTTATGGTACTAATAATATCATGCAAGGTAATTTTCCTTCCTTCTCAGTCATATATGAGATATCAGATAAAAACTTATCTTTCAACCAGAATCCAATTATTTTGTGAGGAAAGACTCATTCCTTCAATCTTCTTTAACTTATGTTGGTTCATCTCCTAACCCAAACATATGCAGACTTATAGAGAAGAACATTTTTCTTTTGTAACTGCATATATATGAACAGAACAGACTATTTGTTTCAACGCAATGTTGGCTCTACTATAACCTTATGCTGTATACAACAATAAACAAAAAAAACTATTTTATGCATTAGTCCTACCCATTGATGAGTTTTTTAAGTTTTCTTTTCTGACTTTATACTTACATTTTATTTGGAGTTGTTTCGAGCAATTTAAAGAGTTTTATGCATATGTTGATTATATTTATATGCCCAAGTTATACAATTTACCTTTTGAGCTTATTTTTTCGACATAATATGCAGGTTTATCTCCCAATAAAATTAATCTAGTAACCTACACTTGCTGTTTTGCAGAATGCTTGTTTCAATAAATGGTTTCAGCCTCCAGATTCCGCTGACATTCTCAGAATGGCTAATGAGGTGTGTATGAAATGTTTCTGTTCTTCTTTTATGTTCATTGTTCTATGAACACTTCCCCTTTTGGGTGCATGTTTTTGGTCTTGGTGGTGGCATGGCCTGCAAATATCAGCTTGCCTACTTGTAATTTTTTCTTGGTATGCAGTTCTCTGGCAACTTCTGCACGCCCCTCAGCCAGCCAGCTAATGACAGCAATGTGCTTGAAATTATTTCAACAGTAATGCCAAGGTAAGTAATTGCTCTCTCTCTCTCTCTCTCTCTCTCTCGTTCACGTTGAACAATGGTGCGATGCTGGATGTTCGCATCTGCCATCCTGTTCCCTGTTGTCCAGGTTTATTTAGGTCTTAATACCAAACAGAAATTCCAAGTATGAAAAATATGAGTTTGGAAAGTACTTCCAGGTTTATTATTCAAAATTATATTGTGAAAATTCACTTCCAATTCAAAAACTAAGGTTTTAAATTCAAGGTGACATTTTGAAATGTGAAAGTACTTGAAATAAATTGAAAATTTGGACATCAGCATTTCATATTTTCCAAAATAATATTCAGAATATAGAATATGAAATCCAAATATTTTGTAGCTTAGAGCTGGTATATTTCAGTTTTTTGAAACAATCGAATCCAGATTTCTAATTTTGCATCCTCAATTTTTTTGGTTTAATATTCAAAAGTCAATTTAAATAAAGCTTAGAACTCATTTGGTTATAAAATTGAAATCTCGAGTCATGTGTTAGCTACATAACACATTTTATTTGTTTTAATGTGATCCTGCCTTATTATTTCCATTTTTATGTTTTGCAGATATTACCCTCAGTTGAAATTTGAGCATCTTGTCACTTCGCTGGAAGCAAAGGTAGTTAATCTGTTCAATTAAAAACCCTAATCTGTACAATTCTACTTCATAGAAGTTGATCAATTTGTTCTAAATACTATGCCATTTTTTGTGCATTCTTAATCCTCATATGTGAAGATATATTATTGATGAACAATAAAGGTTTGTTTCATAACTGAAGCCCTGATTTTGATATATTTGTCTATACCTACAGGTTGGGTATGATATTTTAATGGCCGACTTTTTTATTCATAGGAATCTACCTCGAGATGAAAAGATTGTAAGTGTCGTTCCAGGGCAAATATTCATTTTATGCATATTCAGTATTGTTACCTAAATTGGCTGTCTCAACAAGATGTCAATGCTTTTTAAAATGTTCATGTACTGGTGCTAGCTTTTTTTGGTTATTAAACTATTCACTTCATTACCTGGTTTCATTTTGAGTTTCTTGATCAAAAGGGTGATTTATCTTAACAAACTGCAACCCTCTTGTGGTGTTTGTATTTTGGACAACGTTTCACATAACAGTATGTAGCATCATGCTCTTTTGCATCTATAAGTTGCCTATGAGAAGGTGCGGATTTTGTAATTAATTCTACTTTTATAGTGCATTCACATCCTGTAAAATTGATTGCATATTAGGCAACTGAATCTTGGTAAATTTGTTGCTACTTCAAGCTGTACACTCTCTGTTTTTGGTACTTAAAAATATTTTGAAGTTAAATAGATCTAGTTGCTGTGATGTCTCTTCTGAAATATAGTGGCCAAAAGACTGTTAGATTACCTTTCTTTATTTTTGGCTGTCAACAAAAACCACTAGTTGCATAGAGCATGGTTGTCACGGCGTCGCCTAGGCAACGCCAAGTCGTTCTGACGGCCGGAGGGGGACGCCAAGGCTCGTCACCCATAGTTGAGGAGTTAGGCGGCCACCTCCAGGCCGGATCCGGCCGCCTCTGGCTCCCCCCGCGCGGATATGGCCGCCACCGGGCTGCCGCCGTCGGCTTTCATCAGCTCAGATCTAGAGTCAGCCACCTCTTCCCGTGCTGCCGTTGCCTCATCCGACACTCTTCCCAAGCCGCACTGCGCCTGCCCCCGTGCTAGGCTCCATCTCCGTGTCGGCCCTCTCCGTCGTTGGCCTCTTCACCACCGGATCCGCCGTCCTCGAGCCTTGCCACCACCGGATGTGGCCTACGTCGCCCGAATTCGGCTGCTGCCGGCGCCTTCTCCAGTTGGCTTCCCCTCCTCTGGTCATGATGAGAGAGGGAGCTTCCCCTCTGGTCATGAAGAGAGGGAGAGGTGGAGAGAGGGAGAAACGGGAGTGGAGTGGATGAGAGAGGGAGAGACGGGAGTGGAGTGGAGTTTGTTGGAGCGTTGCGAGATTGTGTCTGTGTTGAGGCTTGGAGCATTGTGAGACACTGTTGGAGCCTCAGCAAGTTACCGGTTGTCAGCTATTGTGCTCGATTTTTCCATGGAGAGGGTGAGGAGAAAGTATATTATAAGTTACTGTGTTGAAGTATAAATGAATTGCCCACCTTTCCTCGTCAGCTTAAGCTTGTAGGTGAATTGGCTAGTGCATGACTCAATATGGTATCAGAGCCAAGAGGTCTTGAGTTCGAGACCCGGTTGGCGCAATTGGTTGGTGCATGCAACTCAATATGGTATCAGAGCCAAGAAATCTTGAGTTCGAGACCT
Organism: Melocanna baccifera; assembly: GCA_036346265.1. Taxonomy (NCBI): domain Eukaryota; kingdom Viridiplantae; phylum Streptophyta; class Magnoliopsida; order Poales; family Poaceae; genus Melocanna; species Melocanna baccifera. The sequence continues at coordinate 1,893,839 of CM070691.1, read as the reverse complement.
GGTTGGCGCAATTAAATAAAAATTATTGTAGCACACTTCTATTCCACGTCTTAGATCTGAGAGAGTCTACATGTGGAGGGGGGTGTTGAAGTATAAGTGAATTGCCCACATTTCTTTAAGCTTTTGGGTGAACTGGCTGGTGCATGAAACTCAATATGGTATCAGAGTCAAGAGGTCTTGAGTTCGAGACCTAGTTGACGCAATTAAATAAAAATAATTGCAGCCCACTTCTATTCTACGTCTTAGGCCTGAAAGAGTTTACACGTGAGGGGGAGTGTTAAAGTATAAGTGAATTACCCATCTTTCTTCATCAGCTTAAGCTTTTGGGTGAACTGACTGGTGCATGCAACTCAATATACTGGAACCATAAACATTGACTGTTGTGAATTGTGATTGATATTTTGATCATACAAGTTATTATTTATATCGTCTAACTACTATCGTCTAATTGTCGCCATGGCGGGTGCCTAGTCGACTAGGCATCCAGGCACCTCAGTCTCGTCGCGACTTGCCGGAGCGCAGTGACAACCTTGGCATAGAGTCTATGCTTGTATGCCCATTAATGCAAAATCTCAGATCTGTGCGCATGTGGTGTTTTTATACTGACTAAGTGATTAGATATAAGTCATACGGCAAGACTATAGTGGCGGCCTGGCAGGAATTCATGGCTATGTATTAGAATTCACATACTTAATTTGTTTTTTTGCATGTCTGATGATGTTATATCGGGTAACTTTATTGATTGTCTCACCTTTTGCAGAATCTAATTGTTGTCCAAAAGGAAAATTTAGATGCCTCATCATGTATCACAAGCCCACCACATGTGAGGTGCATTTCTTTCTTTGCTTTGATGCTTGCCAATGTTTAAGCCAAGAAACTCGTTTGACGTTTTTATGTTTCAGCTTTTTAGTAAACGGAAAAGGTGTGGACAAGAGGACTAATGTTTCAATGGTTAGTGTTCTCTTCAACATCCTGGCCTTTACTTCCTGTCATTTAGTTTTGCATTGACCTTCAAGCCTTATGCAACCTATGGATTGTGGTTAAACTTCAAGTGTCAAACAACCTGATTTCATGCCTTTCAAACAATGTAACAGGAAACAGGACCCCAGTTCCCCTCTGATATTACGAGGATGCTCAAGTATGGGGCAAACATCATACAAGCCGTTGGATATTTTAATGGTATGCTTGGTCATGATGTTCTGCCATTCCATTTCTACTTCAGAAGCATACACAAAATTTTAATTTATGCTGATTTAGATTTATGTTGCAGCTAACTATATCATAGCTGTAGCATTTGTGAACAAATTGAGGTCCTTTGATGCCCCGAAACTCGATGACTATGCCCAACCAGTCACCACTGATCCTCCTGGTAGGCAAAATTTATTTTAATTCTTTCAGTGTGGATTGCATGTTCAATATGTTTTATGTTATGCTTTGATAATTCCTGAACTCAAATTGAAATAGCAATTATTCTTTATGTGAATCGGAAATTTCATTGTGACACCTCTTGAATTTTGTGTAGATTCTGATATACTTGAAGGACCATCGAGAGTTTCCCTAAAGTGCCCCATAAGGTACTCTATTGCATTCTTCATGGAATATACTTTGCTGTATTATGTTTCAACTATTCCATGTTGATGAAACTTTGGCGTCTTTAATCCTGATCTATATATACGTACGTTTTCTACAAGGTCTCAAGTGAGTACTTGCAGGTAGAAAGGACAAATAACCTCTATAAGAACTATTCTTCCTTAATATCTAGTTGGCATTAATTAATTATGTTCTCTGTCTGCCTTTCTGGTTGGTGATGTAAAAGGCACAAAAGGTAATTATATCATGCTTGTGTATGTGACTATGTTACAATGCACTCAGTTGGATATTTGGGCCATTCATTCTGATAGTCCATGTGTCTGTCTGGACTGTTGGTTGGGTAAAATTTTGGAGCCTAAAATTCTACTTATATATATGTTTGATTGAAAAATGCTAGTGAGCTGCCTTTTGGTGCTGAACTTGAAAATGTTTGTTTCCTTTTCTTGTTGCAGTTTTAGGCGCATAAAAACTCCCATTAAAGGACGTCTATGCAAACACTATCAGGTATAGATCTCATATTTTTGTTTGTACTGATGTATTGAAATTTTTTCTTTTCGATAAAAATAATAACATAACTGGTATTGTTTAGTGTTTTGATTATGATAATTACATGGAGATGAACTTGAGGAAGCCAACTTGGCGCTGTCCATGTTGTAATACTCCTTCAAATTTCATTGAACTACGTATTGATCAAAAGATGGCCAAGGCGAGTTGTGTAATGTATTTGTACATATTTTCATCTCATTGTGTTTTTGATGTGATTGATCTCCTTTTTTCTCTCAGGTATTACAAGAGACTGGAGATGATATCATTGATATTCTTGTATTCCCTGATGGATCTTGGAAAGCTGTTTCAGTTCATGATGAGAAATCAGATAGACAAGCAGGTGAAGTCATTCAGCAGAACATGGATAGTGTAGAAACTGATGCAACTCCCTCCGATGTCATAGACCTGATAAACGGAAATGATGATGGTGATCTACCAATAAGTTTGGCATCTGCTTCAGAAGACACGAAGCCTCTGTTGAATAGTCAAGATTTATCTGTGGCAGACTATCTTCTGGATTTGCCTATAAGCACAACTGCTCAGCCAGAATATCTCTATGTAGGTGGAAATAATGGGTGTAGCAATGTCACTTCAACTTCTGGCCAAAATTCTTTACTACCTTCTACTGGTGGACCGGGTTCTAGTTCATTTGGGACCTTGGAGTCTATTCTGCCTCAAGATATTCTGCGCCCTGTTCTCACGGATGCTGTCTCCCCTTCTCTTGAAACCTCCAATTCAACATTTGCCATGCAAAATGTTTTACAAGGGACACATCCCGACATTGTGCGCTTGCAATCACTGATAGATCCATTACCTGGATCAGAAGTAGAACGGCCTCCTATACCTAGAAATGTCAGGAGAGAACCTGTAGCAGTACAGGCTCTGACAGCGCCACCACAAAATCCTGGGTTATCTAGAAATGTGCATTCAAATGTCTTCAATTGTCCACCACCTATCCCACAATCCAATTCAGCTTCTTCAATGTACCAAGCACATCAATTGACAAATGCAGACAGTGTCATCACTGCAATGAATACTGGTGTTGGGCCACAATCAAGGGCTCTCAATGCCGCTTTGTTGATGCATCTGCAATCAACACAACAGGTAACAATCTTTTGAAGTTACTATATCATGATAAGTACCAACCTAAGGTAGCACTGTTTTATCTTCCAATAGAATCACCTTGCACAACATATTAAATTTATGTTGCAGTCACAGTCGAACCAGTTGATGACTTTAGTTTCTGTAATACTAAGTGATAAGCCATCCTGACTGAGCTCCAGAACTAATATGGTAAAGTGATTTGGAGGTTGAAAAATGTGTCATTTGGTCCTCAGCTATTTGAGAGGTACCTGGTAAATAGTTTGATTACTTCGCTCTTTTCGTTACATACTTGTGGACTGTCTTGCTTGTGTATTGCAACTGCAACAAGTGTTTATCATATGATTGCACCTGTCCTGGTGACTGGCTGTTAGCTGTACTAGCAAGTATGTTGGCGCAAGCACCTAAAAGACTGATATAATGAAATACCAGGTACCGTTGACTGCCAGTTCAGGCTACCAGCTAGTTACAATTTAATAAATGATACAACTTGTTGTCACAATACATATTTTTTGTTTGCATGTTTTGCTTGGATTAAATTTATCTTAACAAACATTGTTGACAGAATCATAATTGTTGGCAGGACATGCCCAACACTTCAAACCATCTGCATGGTCGGGTTATTGCACCACATCTCATGGGTATGAGACCGCCATCAGGAGTCCCAGGACAGGCTACAGGTGCTAATGCCTATGCAGGCCCCCCTATACAACAGCACCAGCACTTCGATCAGCTACTAGTGAGCAATCTAATGAGTCAACTTGAGCAAGTTCCCCCGCCTCGAACTGTCGAAGTTCCACAGGTCATGCCGAGTAGCAATCTGATGAGTCAACCTGCGCAAGCTCCCCCGCCTCGAACTGTCGAAGTTCCACAGGTCATGCCGATCCAACCAGGCAGTACAATCAGCCCGGACATTCACAGTCATCTCCTCACACGGCGCAGCCAGGCATTGAGATTGCAAGCAGTGCCCTCCCGACCAGCAATTCCACAGGCACCACCACGGCTGCAGTCATCCAGTCTACCACCTTCTGCTCCGACTCCGAGCGTGCTGCCCCATGTCGGAACTTCGGAGGGCCTCCCGGAGCTTCCTGTGGAGCAAAACTGGCGCCCCACAGGGCGGATGAGAGGGAGTCTGACAGGTTCTGCTTACAGCCAAGCGCTTGAACGCTATTTGAACACCGCTGGGCAGCAGACAAGTCAGGTTCGGCCGCCTGGTACGGATGCACGCAAGTAATAGCCAGGCACTGTGGTATTGCTCATCAAGAAGAGCTGGCAGTAGCTAACAAGGGTCTCGTTTTGTGGGTGGCTCTGAACTCTGAATCTCTGATTTGCGGTAGATATATCTTTTTGGTTTATGTTAGGTTGTTAGTGTGGGGACTAGGGAGAACCTTGTGGAAGAGCTACGCTGACCTGCAGCACTTGTTAATAGCAGTTCCTATGCTGCTCAGCTTACAACTCTCTCTCTCTCTCTCTCTCTCTCTCTCTCTCTCTCTCTCTCATGTTCCCACATTTCTGTCATGGAATGTGCGTGCCGGATGAATGCAAGAGAATTACCTGTTGAGTAATCCGCGTCCGCAAGAGAAGGAAAATGTGAGTTACCTAGTGGCGTTTTGGTTATCTGTACGGTGTGCATAACGGGCCAAGTCGATTGCATTATCCCACTGTTGTGCGAACCATCAGTTTTTTTGGGGGAGTATTCCCTTCACAATTCAGATCACTCAGGGACGGACTTCTGATACATAAACTTATAGGATCACACACTTAATTGGTCAGAACGATAATAGTCTGGATAAGTTCTTCGAGTAAGATACGATTTCTACCCGTATTAGATAAATATCAAGCCAAAGGCTTTCTAAGTTTGATACGATATTTGATCATATCAGATAAGGATTCGATTGGAAACTATATAAAGGGAGGTGCAATGGCTAAGGAAGTATCCCAAGCACACCCATCGAAATCCTATCCGCCACCTTTCATAACCCTTGTCGTGCACGCTGGTGTTAGCACACTAATGCATGACATTCTATCCCTGGATGTATAGACCTCGGTAGAGGCGCTGCTGCTACTGCGACATTGATCGGGACAATCATGAGGAAAAGACGGTTGGCCAGAGGATGATCGACTACTTTTACTACACCGACATGTTTTTCGTTGAACCAGCCACTTCAACTCTAATTCTGCTGCATTACACATCTAGTGGTAATGATATATAATATCTTACTCGTATGGCTACTTGGTTTACGTGGCAGAATGCCTCTCGGTCCTCCCGCACCATCGGACCCCTAAGAGGAGTGCCGTTGTCGCGACCATGTCGTCGTCATCTGCCGCCGCCACGACACACCAGGCCAGGGGTGGTACACCGTGCCAGACCTCAGCCTCTACGATCACCTCTTCACCGTCCCGCTCGACCACTCCTCCGGCTCCCCCTCCCCCTCTACACCCACCATCGTCGTCTTCGCCCGTGAGGTTGTCGTAGGAGAGTCATGCCTCCTCCCTCGCCTCTCGCTGCTACCCTGTGCGCACGCGCACACATCCCCCTCTGCTTGTGCGGTGATAGAGTTGGGGGATAAGATAACCCTACCTATCCGCCATCAGATCGATCAGTGGGTTCGGGACTAAAGCCAGCCCAAGTAGAAGCTCGCACCACTCGTTTGATCGTTTCATTGTACAATTGTTCTAGTCAAGGGCACAATATAATGATTTTTTTAAATAATCTATTTTTTATTTGAAAATATAATAATATACTCACGCAAAAAGTATTTACAGAAATGGGCTCCAATCGCCCAACGGTTCGACGACTGGAGTCCATTGTCCAACGGGAGAGGGACACGAAGCCAGTCGGTGGGCCATTGGGCGACAGGCTCTAGTCGCCCAATGGTAGTGTGACTGGATCCTATCGCCGAACAGTTCAGTGACATAGGTCTAGTTGTTTAACGATCAGGCGACTGCCACGTTAGCCTAATTTGTGCACAGTTGCCCCCCCCACTACGCATGGTGCTAAATGACAATTATTGTATGTAGGTAACATTGATCAAATTCTATTTGTAAGTTGTTTTTTTTGTTTTGAAAAAAACCACAGACAATGTCAATTAATCCGTTTGTGATTTTTGTAGATTATGAATGGTCTAAAATTTGTTAGATTTGCAATAACCTTTTGTGATCGTCGTATGTTGTTGTAGTGCAAGAAATTTTCTGAAAATTCTTTTGAAGATGATTCACGTAGCAACTATAGGTACGTACGAAGGTAATTAATATTGTGATGCAACCGGGAATTCATACGCGGAGAAGAACTTGTTTTTTTTCATGTCGTTGGATGGCTTCGTACGCGAAGAATTAAATGCAAAAAGACAACGAGATGTAATTTTGCTAATTAAAATAGACTCTATAATAAAGTTGACAGTAACACAGCGAATAGGGTCTACTTACGTACATGAGAAACAACATCATGCATGATGTAACAAACCAAAATACTCCTACGATACATACTTCAACTTCTCAATGTCTTCCGACATAAGATCTAAACAATGTGTAGCACAAGGACTCCAAAACAGTGTAGAAATCCTATCCATTAGAAGATTACACGCTGCCTTGTAGTTAGCACCATTATCACTGACAACTTAAACAACCTTGTCTTTTTCAATGGCCTCAATTATCTCCTCTAGCAAATTAGCTAGCATAATTGCATCATGTTGTTCACCTGATGCATCAACGGACTCTCCAAGAAGTCCCCTTCGGGTTATTTACAAGGAAGTTAATCAAGTGGTGCTTCCTCCTATCGGATCATCCATCCGACATAAGTGTGCAACCATATTGCTTCCACGCCCGTTCGTGCTCCTCCTTTAAGGTATTTATGTCCTTGATGCAATCCTGAAGCAATGGCTCTCTCAGCTCATGGAAACTAGGAGGCTTATACCTGAAACCGTACTGCAGACTGGCCTTACAAGCAATCTCAAACTGCCTTGAGTTTGCGGCATTAAATGGTATGCCGCACTCATAGAACCACAATGCATATTGCTTAGTTACATAATGCCTGTCATACTTGGTCCTTGTGCTGGCCTTTATGGTCCTTTGAAAAGACCTAGAATGCCTTTGATCTACAACATCTTCGGGTCTTCTTCGAAGCATAGCAACAACTGACTTGGTCTCTTTTGCGTTGGCCTTGCTTGATGCTGCAACCTTGAATGAAAAGACAACATGCCTCCTTTTGGCGGTTGTCCCTAAACTTGGCTTCACAGTGGAGTCTTGGGACTCGATGCCATGTGTTACCACCTCCACATCTTGACCTCCCCCCTTATCATCATCATCTAGGAAGATTGGTCTACTCTTATTCTCTTTCTTGATTTTTGTTATTGTATTGTGACACATAACCGCATTTGAATAGCCACCCACAAGATCCTCCTTCAGTCTTTTAATCCCTCATGTACTTGGGGTGTTACAAAGGATACATACCTTATCTTGGTTGCAAATTTTTGGCCAATAGCCATATTTTCATCTCGGATCATTAGACTTTGCCTTCTGTTTTGGATCGGTCTTTGGATCATACACGGCCTCAGATGATGCAATACTTGCACTTGCATTTGCACTTGCCATTTTTTCTGCTTCTACGTTACAGAGAAGTAATCATCAATTCAACAAGCAGCATAGTACCAGAGCAAGAGACATCAGTTTAGCGAGCATCACAGTAGCAAGCAACACAGTAGTAGAGCAATAGACATCAGTTCTATGAGCAGCACAGTAGCAGAGCAATAGACATCCAGGATTGCAGTGAGCAGTAGCACATCTCAGTTCTCTTGCTCGCTCCAATGCGACCCCACCTCCCCCTCCATCCCGGTAGGGAGGGCATGTGAGGAAAAGGGAGGGAGGTGGAGGCTGACAGGGAGGGGAAGGTCGAGAGGGAGGGGGAGTTGGGGAGAGAGGTGGAGGAGGTGGAGCCTTAGAGGCCGGGAGGGGGAGGCGGGGAGAAGGGAGGGAGGTGGAGGCTAGCAGAGATGGGAGGTCGAGAGGGAGGGGGAGCCGGGGAGAGAGGAGAAGAGGTAGAGGCTGGGAGGGAGGGGATGGGGCATACCTGGGACGAAGAGGGTGACGGGGATAGAGGTGGGATAGCGGCACAGCATAGCAGTGGTACTGCAGCAGATGGCTGCTGGCACGTTGCTTCGAGGATGGTGGCGCCACGGGGATGGAAGCGGCGCCACCGCGCTAGGGTTCGGCGTTCATGAGACAGGTTCCCTCGTTGGTTCCTCTCTCATCCTATCTCTTTATATTCTCCTCTTTTTTCATGTTTCTAGGGCGTCCGCCTTGGCCATCCCGATGCCTTTCTTTGCCTAAGCGACGCCATGGCCGTAAGGCAGATGCTATAGGCCTTCCTGGCAAGGCGACGGCGATACCATAGTGCTCCTCAGCGCCTTACTGCCTAAGCATCGCTTAAGTGACGCTTAGACGATACCTTAATAACCTTAGTAGCAGCTTCTCTCCCTCCCGTGCTGCTATAGCTTCTCCTCTCCCTCTCGTGTTACTGCTACTGTTTTTCCTATCCCCTCCCGTGTGGCAGCTGCTCCTTTTTTGGCCCCTAGCTGCAGCTTTCCTCCCCTCCACATGCAGCTGCTCCTGCACTTTCCAATTTTCCAGCACATGCAAATGTCCCCTAGTTGCTCCCAAGTCCCAACATGAAGCATCCTATGTGTTTTTGTAACACATGCTGCCCAACCTTTCAAAATACTCAAAGCAGCAACCATACATAGCCTACAAATTCAATTTTTCATTTGAAGAAATTCGGCCGATTTTCCCGCTACTAGAGCTAGGCAGTATTTTTGGTTACCAGTTGGTAACCGCCGGTTTTCTAAACCCTACCAACGAATACACACTCCGGGATCCGCGATGACAGCTCCCATCACATGTCTTCGACCATTTGATGGGTCTTTTGAACGGCAAGAAGCCTTGTTTTAGCTCATTGCTGCTTTCGTGTGTGCGTAGGACCGCATAACAGCTGAGCTTTTAACTCCATGATTGCAGTGATAAAAGTAAGCATTCAGTATGTATGGTGATCAGTTTTAAACAATGCACCAACGGGAATTGCTCTGTTCCATTACAGAATTTTCATGTTCCAAATAGAACTAGAAGGCTCCGTTTGTAGCGCGTGAAGTTAACAGGATTCACAGGAATTGCTCTATTTTCTGCGATACTCGTGAAAATACTGCGACCCAAACACACAGTTCCAAATAGACAGCTTTCAGACACAAAGGGAAAAAAACTTGTAAATAATTTACCACAGAAGCCTAGACCTCGTCTATACTTACATGCTCAAGCTTAGCTGCCCGCAAGGGCTTATGGACCTACAGGAAGCTCAAACCACCTTCACTTCAAACATATCCCGAGTAAAGGAGATGGCAAAGAATGAACTCGTTAGCTCTAGCCTCTTCCTAATGAATTGGCTCTCAGCGATTATGCGCCGAAAGCAATGTATTATTAGAGACAAAATTTGAATAACTCCAAAGCGAAATATTGCACATGAATGTTGAAACAGAACGACCCCTCCATGAAGCTGCAGAAGCGTTGAATCAGCTCTCTTTGCATAGAAAAAAAATGAGCCACGTGCCTCTAGTCCCAGTGCCCAAATGTTCCTCAATGAACCCCCATTGCGAGCTGATAACAATATCACGAATTTCCAGCAGACCGAACCTGATTACGTCCTGTGGAGCAGGTGGAGCTCCCTGTTATCTGACCATGGCTGAAGGCCCGAACCGCAGGTGCCAAAACCCCTATTCAGCCCCAAACAATGTATCATGTTATACCAAACTTGTTAGCCGACCAGTTACCAATCCCTTCCTTCGTCGACGGCGCTTCTGTTGCACTCTGCAACTGAGGTATAACATAAGGCCTGCATGTTGGACAAAGGAATCGGGTAAGAAATTACACACCTGGTCATATATATTAATTTAAACTCCTTGGTCATATATTTGAAACTTTCAAGTCAATAAGTGTACATTACTTACAAGTAGTGGCAGCAAAGCAAGGTACCATCCATTGGCTTGCCACTAACATACCTATGTCAACCTGCATAATAGTAGAATCATCACCATAAAAGTCAGCACACTCCAGGCAATGCCCATTGAACATATTATAAGAATAACTACATTTCCCCCCCAAAACTAGTTTGTCTAAGGACTAACAGGTTACTGGTTATATCATCCGAACTAATATCTTCTAACCAAAACTACACAATACCAATGAATAGGACAAACTTCCCCTCTATTGTGTCCTACAGAAACAACACTGCTGAACTTCCTTCCTATCCTCTACGTCCTGCATAAAGAACATGATTGTAGTTATATGGCCTTTCCATTCACTACAGTTCTGTGTTCATGACAGTCTTAAGTCCTAACCATGTGCTTTTCAGGGTTCATATTGACCTGGTACACAAAAGTTGCAACAATTTTGCCTTTTAAGATTCAAACTTCATGGTAATAAATGCAATAAAAAATTTCACGAACAGAAACTGAAGATGCCATACAAACACTATAGTGAATCAAATTTATGGTTCTTGCATATCATTTGTGGTCAAAAGCATAGCTCCAACTTCTCTCTAGAAGCTGGAGCTGGAGCTTGATCAAACAGTGCTAACTATAGACAGAATAAACATGACAGAACTATATAAGCAATAATATGTTGCTACTGTAGGCTGCAGCAAAGAATATTTGGTAACAGTTTGCATGACAGAATGACCAGTACGCAATCCAAAGGCTAGTAGTTACTAATTAGTTTCTAGCAGTAACCACAGTTACATTAGTGCATAGAGTAATATGCTAACCCTGATGTACACAGTGTGTGTATATACTGTAAAGCTCAAAGGGGCCCTTGAAGCTGAGAGAATGAAGGCCTCTTCTTTTCAGCTTCTAAAAGCTATTTTTCGACTTTTCTACAGTAACTATCTTTCAAATGGAGAGTTTTTTTCAAAACGAGATTTATAAGTTGATTGTAGTACACACTATAGCAACTTTATTTATATCGGTCAAAACTGCACGCGAATTTATATTACTCTATACTCTCTCTCACGTTATAAGCCACAGTCATAAGACAAAGCCAAAAGGAACATACCCAAAGACAGGAAAAGAAAACAATTGTTGCTTCACAAGGAGAAAAAGGCAAGACATGATACCTCTTCATGACCGATAAAGCCAAAATAGTCTCTTTTATCATCAAATGTAGCACCGCTTGGTGTTGAAAGAGGATTTTGCAGGCCAGCGTCATCTTGCCTGTTATCAGAAGCTTTTATTGTTAGATTGGGAGTACTAGAAACTTCACTCTTCTGGTGTTCTGGAAGCTTTCTTGTTGTGCCTGTTGGTTGGATACCATAGCCTTTCGTTCCCCAAACCTCGAACCGGGAATCCTGGTGACAGATCAATTCCTTGCCAACGACAGAAGAATACATTGAAAAATTTACATCTGGTCTACGTGAGGGTTGATGGATGTTCTCAAAAACTGGAAATTTCAACTGAGCTGCTTCTGAGAAAAGGACAGGATCTTTGACTCTATTGCTAGTGAACTCCACAATTTTTCTCAAAAGCCAATAACAGTTTGTGACCATGTGACTACTGTCAAGGCAATTTGAATCCCCATAGACTGCAATCCGCCCTTTGCCCGCTTCAATCATTCCAAGAATCGAGGAGAGCTGCCAAGGAGAAATCAACAAGCCATGCATACTAATGCATACGACAATATTATAAAAATGTAAAACAGGTGCCATCAGACTATGCTCTTGTGGGGAAAAAATGGTGTGATCAAAACAAACAAACAAAAAATCCACCAGGAGAGTGAACAGGTCAGCATGCTCACTCATTAGAATTCTTTTATAAAGGACTTCAATTAAATATTAATTTTCACAAATCACAAGAAAAAGGATAGTACACAGTCCACACTACGCCACATTAAAAAATTCAAACCATAATGAAGGGTCAAACAATCACAATAAATAAGTTACAGACTTCCCCTACCTGTAGCTTTTGATTGGTTAGCCATTATCATCCATTCATCCTAATCAAATACAGCTTAAATAGTTGGATTTATAAGGAGATCAATTGGAAGATATTTTTCAATTGCATAAAAATAGCATTAGATTAAAGTCTTTGTGGAGCATTCGATTATGAGTGACTATGGTACATACACATTTCCCACCATCCACTAATCACCCTACATGTGGGAGTGGTGGGCAGTGTAAAACTACCCTACATGTGGGAGTCGAGGGGAGTGTAAAACAAGTGAGGGATGAATATAATTGAATAAGTTTAAAGACCTTTTTGTAATTAAAAGATGTATGTACCATAGCCATCCCCTTTGATTATAAAAACAAGAATACCTAGGAGGAACTAGTTTTTTTCATTAAGAAGAAAATAGGCACCCAAATTCGTGTCGAAGAGGACTTGAACTTGGGTGGTGGGGGTGTACACCCACATCTCCCACCAATTGAGGTAGGCTTAGTTACGTCCCTTTGATTATACAAAATCAAGCAATCTAAATAACTGGACTTTCTCTTTGACAAAAAAAAGTGTTATACAAAAGTTCGAGAGGCTATCATGACGAGGTTAGCATGATCATCATCCATTAGTTAGCCCAGAACGTGACACTCACAGCTAAAAGAATATGACATCAGAAAGTATCCAATTTAAAAGAGCAATAGATACTAACCTTGCTCTTCCCCTGGGTGTTTTGTGTATCTGGAGTGTCTGAGCTATCCTGCGCAGTTTTCGCGTTTTCCTGAAGTTGGAAGCTATGCAAAATACCTCCCGCTGGAAATTGCACTATATCAGTTCCAGAAGCATAGTGGGTCTGTTCACCATTGATTGAGAAGTCGCCAGTTAGTATTTTGTCGCCAAAAGCAATGCCAAATGGTGCCAAAAGTTCATTAAGCGCAGGAATATTTGCACCCCCAGTAATTGGAGTCCACCAACTGCGGGTATTTTCATCAAAGAATGTCATCCTCGCCATTGTATCAACATGATACCACTCTGCAAAAACAGCAAGGCCAAGCCCCTTGTGTACAACATCATCCCTGAGTTTCTGAATCTCTTCATGGAAGTACTCGTCCTCAAGATCAACCATGAGCAGTGTACCATAATTGCTAGCATCAAAGCAGGTAAGTGGTGACCCGAGGGTCTCAATATAGTATCCTGCATCTCTCAGCATGTTGAACAATATGTGAAAATTTGTGTGCAAGTGGTCACCATGCCAATCAAGGATATCATTGTGCACATTAAGCGAATCCCTTGGAACATATCCAGATGGGTATTTGATATTATGAAATTGGTCCCACAGTATTCTTCTTGACCTAACAGGTGTTGGAACCACCTTGATCTTCAGGTAAAGAACACATGTACTACTTCGTTGGCTGCTTTCTCCGTGAGCTGCTGGGCTGTAAATTGACAGAGTAACATTGCCACTAATTATGCCTGAAAATTGAGAACCCTCGTCTTTAACTTGCAAGTGCAGGGCAAGGTACCCTGTCCAAGGCCAGATGACATCTGAGTAGGTGAAGTGAACACTAAGAAGATTGCCCACATCCTCATAAGGTTGCCATACAGGTGGATCCTTAACATAACCAATAACCCCCATCCCGTTCAGAATTGTAGCATTGAAGACTACCGGCATGGCTCCAGCATACAGAGGCTGGTGACAAAAAGGCCAGAAATAGGGACAGTCGGTGAAGTCAAGCATGTTAGGAAAGATGCTTGCACGTGGTTGGTAATTTTTCAATATTTCATATGATTGCCAGCTGGAAAAGGATGGTACAATAAATGAGTATTTCTTTGAGCAAACAATAAAATAAAAGGGCAGGCAAGGTCAACAGGATATATTCTCTAGATTCCAAATGGATGCACAAACAATGGAATAAGAGACGTTTGACATATCCAACAGGCCACAAACCTATGAAAGTCTGTAAAAAGGGGGAAGAAACTTACAGGTCAAGCTTGCCAGCACCCTGCTCATACATGTTTGGCCCCAAAAGCTTAGAAGCACCCTCAACAAGGGCCTGTTTCATAGTAGCAGGATTGAGGATGGATTTCCGCTTGTCTTCTGGTATAACACTAACGAGCAAGCATACTACGCCAGCAACCACCGGGCTTGCAACACTGGTACCTGAAAGGGTCTTACAACCAGTGCTTATCTTCGAACCCATTATATCACGACTATATGCGACAACATCAGGTTTTACACGGCCATATCTGCAGAATCAAAGCCACACTTTCTGATGATGCTATTTCTAAGATGTGTGAAATGAAGCGGGTGCCGGGTGCAAGAGAAAAGGTTGCTATTGAACTGTAAAAAAAAAATCATCACTACACAACATGCATCACCTTTGCAACATCAAGTTATTTGCTCCAATTTTTTCAGCAACAATTGCAGGATAGGTATAACTAAATATAAATGTTTGAAGTACAGAAATAGTTTCTCTCATCATAATTGTTTTTAAATATCACATATAATCTACTCCGCAACAACAACAAAACTATCAAAAATTGGCTATCCATTAAATCCCAAGCAAGAAATTCTCATTAAAATCATGTAAATATGTGGTACTAGCACCAACAAGATGTAATTGTAATTATTGGATCATGCTTCGTCAGTTTCATTCAAGTGTCATAACAATGTAGAATACAGTCATCAAATTGGAACTAGACATGAATTGGTTTTGTTTAACCCCAATGAACAATATTACTATGCAATATGATACTTCAACTGCAACTTCATGGTTAAAAAGAATCAGCATATGACAAATCTTTTATGTGCATTGTGATGGCCAAGTTTGGTGAAGTGCAAACATAACAACGACCTTTATCTCCATAATACAAAAGAAAATATGACATGTAAGTAACCTAAACCTGCAATCAAAACACACAAGTAGCCAGTACGCTACAATTGTCATTGGCTTTACACAGTGTTCTAATGCAGTGGTGGCCAGTGCTAGCTTTTTCAATAAGACTAAAAGCCCCTGCAATATGGTTATGGCGGATATAAAAAAACAATGACAAACCAGGAAAATAGTATACTATCAAGTTAAAAAGATGTACCCATGAGGAAGCTCCCAGGTAGTCATGCCTCGAGAGGAAAATGAAGCCATATGGTTGTTGTAATCAATACCACCAACGCCAATGACATCACTTTGATCAGCTGGGTTATTTAATGTGCCATAAAGAGGGCCATCATTTCCAATAGCTGATACCATGATAATGTTGTTTGCCGTGAGTTCCCAGACCTACAGAGCCAATTCAGAAGAATTTCAAATTCTCACTAGAAATTTTGTTGAAAATATTCTTGACCCCATTTTTACTAATCAAGCAGCTGGAAATATATTAGCAGAGGTGACTCAGACTGCGCACTTTCAGCAGAAAATGTATTGCTTACACAGACTAGGCTCTTTTTTACTCAGTAATAACTAATAACAGAAAAATATCCAAATTCCAAAACTACGTAACTAAGAGAAATTCAAACAAGAAATATTAGAAAAAACTGTAAACATAAAAAATGCTGTTGATTCTTATTGAAGTCAACGATGGCGAATATTCATAGGGGGGATTACAGAGGTATCCCCAAACCAAATGAAGCTTGGTAGATTTGTCAATGAGTACAAACCCATAGTCAATCAGATCTTGATCTAGCTAGGGAAGTCTAACATGGATCTGTCAATGACGTAACTAGAAACTACCTAATTGGTTTAAAGTGGGCCTTCTTCCTATTTTCTCTAGTAAAAAGCCAATAAGCTCACCTATTTATTTACAACCAAAATAAATAGATGATAACAAAATTGATAAAGCAAGCCTGGACACACAGTACTAAAGGGTACTGCCAGTAGCCCAACACTAGAGGGATAGAAGTGACTATCATTACTGAGTAGCTAAAAGAGCTGTTATATATATTTTATGATATGGAATACAAACACCAAACACAAATGCAATACTAATAAGAAAGTGAAAAGGCAAAATAAATTTGATAATCATCATCACATCATACCTTTTCCACAAAGGGGAGATCCAGGTAATCAGGTCCACCGATACTCAAATTCAATACATCCATACCGGTTGCTATGGCATAATTAAATGCATCCAAGAACCATGATGTGTAGGATATCTGCACTGCGAACAAGGAGATATTCTCAAAATCTTACCAGCATGACTTCTAACAATAGTTAGTTGTATGTGCTTCCAATAGATAATAAAAATTTCCCGGTTTTTTTTATTGAGACTAATAAAGGGAAGGTCCAGGATGTTTTAATTGTATTTCACGCCTCTAGAAAGAATAACACATAATCACATATTGAAAGCATGAAGGGCACTGTAAGTCATACTACATCTTTACAAAAAATTACAGTTGGGTTTCCCTAAGGACATTTGTTCCATGTGCAACTGCAAAAGTGAAAAAAGAGATAAAAATAATGATGGTAAGAAAATCCGGTGGGTGTGCTTCATATATAGCAACCAAGTCCAATACCTGAGCATCTGTGAACACTCGAAATGCATATATCTCAGTGTCAGGTGCAAATCCAGGGCATTCTGCATCTTGACCAGCAATAACTCCTGCTACAAATGTTCCATGTCCAAGGTTATCATTTAATGTGTCTTCATTTGTCCAATTTGTGCGCTCCTACAAAATTAGTCTCTTAGAAATATTTCCACCTTTCTGGAAAAAGGGAACTCTCATATGATGTGATATGCAAGAAAATAATGTAAGTTTAAGTTTGTCTTGCAACAGTAGTTAATCTGTAAGTTTAAGTTTTTCTTGCAACAGTAGTTAATCTGGATTGCCTGTTCTAATTTATTTTGCCATGAGAGAAAATTAGAATTCCCCCAAGGCATCACCCTCATAGCCTTCATGATGAGTTGACATGAATTAATGCAACATGTCAGAGTACGCACTTTAGCAGCAACAAGAGTGCCAGGCAATAGCAATAAGAAGTGCATGGTAAGATATTGTGCTTGTTATTCAAGAGCAGGGACATGCACTTACACAAGGACAGTTTTTTGCCCTCAATCCATTCAAATTCATGTTTTTTCCTTCTTACCCATGTATATTAGACTATAATCACTGGTAACAAAATTTACTAAATATAATATTATCATACCTTAATATTACGAAAGTGTGGGTGGTCTGCCCGAATACCAGTGTCAAAAATGGCCATTTTGACTTTCCTACCAGTGAAGCCTCTTGCCCATAGTCGTTCAGCTCCAAAAAGAGATGTTACTTGTGATTTCTGTCAAAGGTCATGTGTTACTCAACAAGTTGACCATCAAAACGTATAAAAATGTTAAAAATGGTCTTCAATTCAATTCACAGGTTACTTCCTTTTCAGAGATAGCTGTAAAGATCATTACGCATTCTGGTTCAATTGCAAGATACTGGCAATGACATGATAACCTGTAAAGAATTGATCTTGCAGAGATGTTTCCACCATGAGTACCAAGAGAAATGTACCTGCATGAGAAGTTTCCGCCTCCAGCTACCAGAAGAAGAATTACTCTTCGGGCTGCACACCACTCCCTTATCTCCCCCTCCCTCCTCCACTCCCTTATCTCCCCCTCCCTCCTCCTCTCCCTCGAATGACATGGCGGTGAACAGCTTCCCCCGCCACGGCGGTCGATCCGCCGACAGGACGCCCCGGGAGTAGCTGGCGTCGGCGTGCACGTCCCGGACGCGGCCGAGCGCCCGGACGGCCGCGACGACAGCGGCTCGGTGGGCGTCACAGATCTCTAGCACGGCGAAGTCGGTGGGGAACGCGGCCGCGGGGTTCCGCCGCTCCACCCACCGCCACGACGCGGCGGGCGAGGGTGGCGCGGCCCCGTGGAGGCCAGCCTCCAGGTACTCCCGGTGGTCGTCGGCGGGTCGGTACTCGAGGAACCGCACGACGTACCTGGCGGCGGACGGGGCTAGGGTTTGGGCCCCGCCGCCGCCGCCGCTCGGGGAGTCGGAGGGGAGGATGGGGAGCGTGAGGAGGAGGAACGGGAGGAAGGCCGCGTAAGCGAACCGCTTCTCGGCCGCCATTAGATACGAAACGGCAGTCCGGAGATCGGAGGCCGGCGCGGTGGCTCGCCGGAAATGCGCAAGTGCACAGAGAGAGAGAGAGAGGCTATAACTGCGGCTGTTACGGGGAGGGTTACGGTTACTCTCATCACTGACAAGTGGGGCCGGCGTTTTGACCGCATCATTTCTCACACTGAAAGTAATTAAATTAATGAGTCTGTTTTTTTATGACTTTTAACTGCGAGCCTGTTTTTTATTGTTTGACATATGATTTTTGGCTATAACTTCTGGTTTTTGAATTGTTCGTAAGAAAAAGTATGGAGTAATAGAAACTCGCACATGGTTTGGGCTGTTATAAATGAAATCACTACAGTGTGTATTATAATCAACTTGTAGATTTCGTCTTAAAAAGATACTCTATTTAAAAATTAGTTAGTATAAAAATGCTGAAAAGTAGTTTTTAGAAACTGAAAAGAAAAAACTCATTAATGTAGCTTTTATGCCTGTTCGATTTGTTTACTAGAGATTATCCTAGAGTTTACCGAAGGTAATTAAGCATTTTTAATATTTACATTAGATGATGCGCACTTCCACCACACTTATACCACACACACCACATATATGTACATATGTGTGTGTCCTACTAAAATATATGTTAGAACTTAAATAGAGTTGCTGTATAAAATTATGAATATATCTAATATCTCATGAAGAGTGGATACGTATTTTCCCATTATATACATACATGTGTGTGAAGTTAGGCACTCAGGCCGATCCATGACCGGATCCTAACGGGCAGCTCACAAGACGGCAAAACTTGCCAACCGACTCCGTCCTCAGGTAATTAAGCATTTAATTAATTTCAAGTTTGGGGAGGCCTAATCCTGACTTGGGCTGGTAAAAGCGAAGCCCAATCTCGTGATTGCCCAGTCCATGTAGAGAGCGCGGGCCAACGTGAAGAGAGCGCGACAAAAAGGCCAAGTCGGGAGAGATAGTGTGAGCTGCGGTGTCATTTGGTTGCAGTCTTGCGGAGGTGTTTTGTCCCACATCGCCTGTCGAGCGGCGCGTATGCGAGGGAGACGGCTATAAGTGAGTGCGGTGGGCAAACGAGCCTCCTCATCTTTGCGCTTGGGGCAATGACGCAGCTAGTGAGGTCATACCGAGGCGCGTCAATTGCTGGTTGAAAACTATTTCCAAACCCCCTCTTTGGTCCATCCGGGCCATCGAGAATTTCTGGAAGGGCTGCCTCCTTTTTGGAGGGTTAAAAGCCCTACAATTCGCGAGAGAAATATTTTGGCATAAATTTTATTGAAAAAATTAGTTTTTTGCCTTGTTTACGTGAAGTATTGTCTGTGAATTCTGCAGGATTAGATCTGTTATTAAATTCGCTCAGGGTGCTCTACGTGTACGTTTGTGCTGGCTTTTGTAGAGCATTGCATAAGCTATCCTCGGATAGTACTTCTTTGGGATCTAGTAGTACTTCAAGTCATACAATCGATTAAGGGGTGATCGGGGATCTAGTAGTACTTCAAGTCATACAATCAATTAAGGGGTGATCGTTTTAGTATGGTTTTTGATTGAAATTTTACTGTAACTGATTTGGTCCTTTCGGTATAATTAAATTTTAAAAAATGTAAAAATAGAAAAAATTTGTTAGTCCATCACGGACAATGCAAATGAACACGGGAAAAAAAGAAAAATGTAAAAAGCTTAAAAAATCTAAAAAAATTCAGAAAAAGATGAATTACTGAATAGTGAAAAAAAACTGAAGCTAGAAACTGAAGCTGAAAAAAAGCTGAAACGAGCGGGGCCTAAGGCTTCAAGCTTTTGTAGAGCATTGCGCAGAATGTGAAAATTTTTATTTGTTAACAAGCCACCCTCGGATAGTACTTCTTTGGGATCTTGTAGTACTTCAAGTCATGCAATCGACTAAGGCTTCAGGCTTTTGTAGAGCATTGCGTAGAAAGTGAAAATTTTTATTTGTTAACAAGCCACCCTCGGATAGTACTTCTTTGGGATCTTGTAGTACTTCAAGTCATGTAATCAACTAAGGCTTCAGGTGTCACGTTTGTGTCGTTAGGTTATTCGTAAGTACAGTAAATTCTGTTTCTGAAAATTTTCATGTTAATTTGACGCCGGTTACACAATTACATCTTGAGGACGACTTAGCACCTGATAGGTTGCAAATGTTGAGTGGCCTAACTTGCCACTATCCAAGAGCACTCGTGGCCATCTTGCCATGTTCCTAATGATCGGTTTGAACAAAGACATCGTTGGCATAATTGTACACGGCATAGAAAGTGATTCACTCTCGATCTTTTCTGATTTCTTCGCTATCGACGTCTCTGCATCGTCCAGGCGACTTGGCCCTCTCCACAGCGGTCTCTCTCCTCTTCCGCTTGGCCTCCTTACCGTCACCACAACACCGATTTTCGGAAGTCATCTCCGATCAAAGAGGTTTTCTACTCGATTCTAAGCTATTCATGTTCAGTTTGAGGTTGTTCGTATTGACTGCGATTGATGTTTTTTGGTTGAAAATGAGTAGTATTAGTTGAAAGAAGTGACCTTTAAGAGGGGATAAGCGGTGAAAAAAATGAAAGAGAGATGTATACGCGAGACAGGAGCAAGAGAAGTGGGATACGTAATACGACCATGATCTCTTGCCTTATACTCGGAGCAAGATAAAAGTGAGAGAAGTGAAGAAGCCGCTTTGAAAAATCGAATGTTTATATTGACTTCTGGCTAAGCTTTGGCCCGGTTTAGTCTATTGAATTGCATTAGCTTCTCACAGCTCAACAAAATAATCGACCCCTCAAAAAAAACGAAGAAGATACGCCAACTGCATTTGCTAAATTGTAGATTCTAATCATCAGTATTTGGTTCTTGATATCTCCGGGATTTAAGTTGGTGTCATCAGAGTGGACATGCACTCTAGCAAAGGTCCATGCGCATGCGGACGCCATTGATGCCCTCTCTGAAAGCGTGATGTATTTTGGTAAACACGCAATGATTATTCATATGTCAAGAGATTACATATATAGCCAAAGGCGCAGTCTCCTTAACCGGTTTATAGAAGTAGTCAGCCGGGAGATAAGGAGCGCCAATCGCATCACGTGATTAGCGGCCGGCCATGCGTAATGTACAGTAGCATGCATGATTAACCATATAGCGTGATTAGCGGCGGCCGCCATGCGTAACGGTGATAAGCTTACAGTAACGCCACATACGTATCGTCTAACACTCCCGCGATCGGGCGGAGAAGGACGGACATTGATGGAGCGAAGTGCGCGAACACAGATGTCGGGAGACCCTTGGTGAAAATGTCGGCGTACTGCGACGACGTCGGGATGTGAAGAACGCGGACTTGACCAAGAGCGACGCGCTCTCGAACGAAATGCAAATCGATCTCAACATGCTTGGTACGGTGTTGCCTTTGGATTCTTTGGAGAGGTAAAGCGCAGCGTTGTCACAATACACCAAGGTGGCATGCCGAAGAGGACAATGGAGTTCAAGGAGCAGCTGGCGCAACCAGGAGGCTTCGGCGACGCCGTTGGCGACTTCACGGTATTCAGCCTCGGCACTAGATCTGGATACTGTGTGTTGTCGCTTAGAAGACCAAGAAATGAGGTTGTCGCCCAGAAAAACGCCATAACCCGAGGTGGATTTCCGTGTATCGGGGCAGCCGGCCCAATCAGCATCGGTGTACACAACCAACTCAGCCGGAGAGGTGCGGCGTAAAATAAGGCCAAGATCCAAGGTGCCCTGAAGATAGCACATGATCCTCTTCATCAGTGCAAGATGGGGCTCACGAGGGTCATGCATGTAGAGGCATACTTGCTGCACAGCATATGCAATGTCAGGCCGAGTGAATGTCAAATACTGAAGAGCGCCAGTAATGCTACGAAAATGAGTAGCGTCCTCCACGGGCGGACCGTCACCAGAGAGTTTGGAATGTGTGTCAACAGGTGTACTGCAGGGTTTGCAAGCAGACATTCCGGCTCGCTCAAGAATATCCAAGGTATACTGTCGTTGGGACAGGAAGAGAGTGCCATCATGTTGTCGTACAGACATACCCAGGAAGTGGTGCAGGGAGCCAAGATCCTTCATTGAGAATTCCTGTTGTAAAGCGTTGATGGTCTGGCGTAAAAGTGCTGGGGAAGAGGCTGTCAGAACTATGTCATCCACATACAAGAGGAGGTAAATGGTGTTAGTACCACGATGAAACACAAACAGAGAGGTGTCCGACTTGGCTTCCACAAATCCAAGGGAGAGGAGATGTGAAGCAAGCGGTCGAACCAAGCGCGGAGCTGTTTCAAGCCATAGAGGGACTTGTTAAGGCGACAAACATGGTTTGGACGTGCAGGATCAATAAAGCCAGATGGTTGGGCACAATAGACTGTCTCGGACAAAGTACCATGAAGGAAAGCATTCTTGACATCCAGCTGATGAATCGGCCAGTCTCGAGAGAGTGCCAGAGTGAGGACCGTGCGAATCGTCGCAGGTTTAACCACCGGACTGAAAGTCTCAGCGAAATCAATGCCAGGACGCTGTGTAAATCCTCGGAGAACCCAACGGGCCTTATAGCGATCGAGGGAGCCGTCTGAATTGAACTTGTGCCAAAAAACCCACTTGCCTGTGACCACGTTGACGCCAGGGGGACGAGGAATGAGATCCCAAGTGTTGTTGCTTTGGAGAGCTGCAAACTCTTCCGTCATAGCACGTCGCCAGTTTTGATCTGAAAGAGCACTTCGGTATGACATGGGAATTGGAGAAAGGGCTTGAGCATGAAGACTGAGTCGCTGGATCGGCAGTCGAAAACCAGACTTGCCGCACGTGACCATCTGATGAGCATTGTCCACAGGAGGAACTGGAACAGCAGTGGAAGGTCGTGGTGGCCACTGGATTTCATTAGCGGCGACTGCGCCCGAGGTGGCGAGGCGGTGGAATCGATGGAGGAGGCGGCGGCCCATGCGACGGCAACACTGGACTGACAACAGGTGACGTCGGCCGGTGGTCCTGCGCAAGCCGTGGAGGGGAAGGTGGCCCTGGCTGTGGCGCCCCAGGCGGTGATGCAGAGGACAACCGTGTAGGTGGCGCTGGCGCCCCAAGGGGCGACCCCGCGGGAGAAGGCGACCCAGGGCGCATCCGAGCAGTCGGCCCGATGGACGGTCCGATCGATGTGGGCGATGGAACGGCGTCACGTGCCGATGCACTGTGGAGAACGGAGAGCCAATCGAACAGGTAGGACCATTAGTTAGAAAATCAAGGTTGGGAGGGTGTGAGGAGACCTCGGCAAAGGGAAAACAAGATTCATCAAAGGATACATGGCGGGAGATGATAATTTTGTTAGTGGAGAGGTCAAGACAGCGATAGCCCTTGTGGTCAGAAGGGTAGCCAAGGAAGACACACAAGGTGGAACGCGGTGAGAGCTTGTTTGGTGTAGTGGAGGAAAGATTGGGGTAGCACTTGCACCCAAAGACTCTCAAGTGCGAGTACGGAGGAATGACCTTGTAAAGGGCGAAGTACGGGGTTTGAGAACTAAGTGTTTTTGTGGGTTGTCGGTTCAGCAAGTAGGTGGCTGTGTGGAGGGCTTCAACCCAGAATGAGGGTGGTAAGCTAGCCTGGAACATGAGAGAACGCATTATATCATTAGTAGTGCGAATGATGCGTTCAGCCTTCCCATTTTGCTGAGATGTGTATGGGCACGACATGCGGAGTGCAATGCCACGAGTGAGGAAAAAGGTGCGAGTAGTGGAGTTATCAAACTCGCGGCCATTATCGCACTGGAAGGCTTTAATGGAGGCATCAAACTGAGTGCGAACATAAGTGACAAAGTGAGAGATATGAGTGAACGTGTAAGACTTGAGACGTAAAGGAAATGTCCATAAAAAATGCGAGCAGTCATCGAGAAGAACAAGGTAATATTTGTAACCGGACACACTGAGTACAGGGGATGTCCAAAGATCACAGTGGATTAAATCAAAGGTGCGACTAGCTCGAGATGATGAAGTGCAAAAGGTAGACGGATATGTCGTCCAAGTTGACACGCATGACAAAGGGGAAGAGTCTTGCCCGAACACGGAGACCATTGGGCCGATGAGTTTTTAAGGCGTCATGACCAAGATGTCCAAGGCGACGATGCCACAAGGTCGAAGGCGTGTTGGCGACATGAGCTTGGGGCGAACTCGATGATGAAAGGGTATAGATCCCGGAGCTATTGCACTGGCGATCACGTTCTTGATGCGAAGATCCTTCACGAGAAAGCCGAAAGGGTCAAATTCGACGAACAATGATTATCAATTGTAAATTGTCGAACGAAATGAGATTCTTGATAATTTGTGGAGTGACTAGAACGTGTCGCAAAAATAAAGAGGTGGAGCGGAAACGAAAGCAGAACCGGTGGAAGTAACGGGTAAAGGGATCCATTGCCAACTACAACATTGGATGCGGATGTCGTGGAAGGGTGGATGGAGGAGAGGATACCGATGTCCGAAGCCATGTGCGAGGAGGCACCGAGTCCATATACCACTCGGTATTGGAGGCGGCGGGTTGGCGTCACCGTCTTTGGCGTTGGCGAGTTCTTGTTGATCCCAAGAGCCTGCGCCGAGCATGGGATGCCACTGGTCTGGTTGTGGCGTAGGTGCTCCCCCGGCGTCACCAGGCGTGGCACACCACCTGGCGGAGCTGACCCCGGAGCACGACGGTGGGGCCACACCTGCACCGTCCCTGACCAGGGATTGGAAGGAGGCCACCCGTGCGGGTTGCCACCACGTGCGCCACCGGGGACGCCGGAAGTCACGGACGCGCGCGTAGCACGGGAGGTGTTGGTAGAAGTATTGCTAGGTGCAAAGTTGTTGCCCTTGTTACGCCAACGATGCCTGTTGGTGTTGGTGCTCTGATACCATGAAAGCGTGATGTATTTTGGTAAACACGCAATGATTATTCATATGTCAAGAGATTACATATATAGCCAAAGGCGCAGTCTCCTTAACCGGTTTATAGAAGTAGTCAGCCGGGAGATAAGGAGCGCCAATCGCATCACGTGATTAGCGGCCGGCCATGCGTAATGTACAGTAGCATGCATGATTAACCGTATAGCGTGATTAGCGGCCGGCCGGCCATGCGTAACAGGTGCTAAGCTTACACAGGTAACGCCCACATACGTATACACATACGTATACGTCTAACACTCTCTGCTGTGCCTTCGTACGTGAATCGAGAGGAGGATTTCATCGTCGTGCTGCATGACATGCTAGCAGAAACGGAGCAGGTG
Organism: Melocanna baccifera; assembly: GCA_036346265.1. Lineage (NCBI taxonomy): Eukaryota > Viridiplantae > Streptophyta > Magnoliopsida > Poales > Poaceae > Melocanna > Melocanna baccifera. The sequence goes on along the minus strand of CM070691.1, from coordinate 1,868,326 downwards.
AGTGAGCTTATTTGTGATCCAGAGGCGTTTCTGCCGGCCATGAAGTTTAAGCTTTTGTGTAGCAGCAGTTCACCTTCTCTACGCCAGTGTGTCAACCTTGGCAATGCCAGAAGATCTTGACATCTTCACAGCTCCGTGCTTTTCGATGTCGATGAGGCGACTGCTCGCTGCATCAGTGTGTGCAACGACGCAGGCCGAATACTTCGGCATGTTCCGAACGCTGAAGCTTACCGCACAACGCTGAGGAGGAATTCGTTCTGAATTTGCCGGTTTTCTAGGAGATGGAAGCTGGGCTATGCTGGTGGCTGGTGTTTGCCAGCTATATCCGTGCCGAGCATGCTCATGCTCGTCTCAAGACTCTTCAGAGTTTTCACATCAGCGGCGCTGGCCAAGTCCGGTGAGCATGCACGTGGTTTCCCAACGTGGGACCCGCGTAAAAACACTGACGACAGAAGCCATCTTGTGCCGGTCATCACTCCAGCGTCGCCATGCATGAAGTCCGGTATGAACGTTTCAGCTAGCACACAGCGAGGGTTACGATGGAGCAGTTCAGGAATTTTTTTTTTCAGATTACACTAGTATTTAAGCAGAGCCTGTTGGATAAATCCAGAATTTATCCAATACCTCACGAAGCACAGGTACACACTTTTTCACTAATGCACATGTGTGTATGAGGTGAGGCACCCGGGGCCAATCCAGGGATCAAACCCAGGCGGGCAGTTCGCACGATGGCAAAGCATGCCAATGGAGCTACCCTCGCTCCTCGGAGCAGTTCAGGATTGGCCATGAAGTACTATGTCAGGGAATTGAGCTGAGAGAGACCGGTTGGGGTGCTCTCTTTGAGCCTCTGCAGTTCTTCGAGATGTACAATAACTACCTGCAAGCCGACATCGTCGCGGAGGACGCTGAAGATCTCCGACCTGGAAGGGATGTGTTCAGTCTCAATTGAGATTTGACTCTGAAGATTGAGAGACACTTGCAACGTCATCCTTACCCGTATGACCGTGCAGATCCTTCAAGGTATGCTGCACATTCTGCCTTCTTCATTGGGTTATCAAGGAAAAAGGGAGCAAAAGTGCGCAAGGTCAGCAGTTCGATATCCGTGGAACGGTAGATGAGTTTAGGCATCAAGTGGACATGTACATGTTCTGCAAGCCTGGGATGGAGTTGTTTGTCTCTCATGTTGGTAGGAAGCAGATCCCAAAGTAACGTGTTTCCTGAAGGGTACAAGAGATCTCGACATCCGAGACAAGAAAACAAGGAGCAGATACCTGAGAAAAGTGGTTCTGAACATGGCACCATGGCTGGATCTTCCATCCCAAAAGAAAGCAGGATTCAGCTAGGACTGGTGATGCGAAGTCATGATTCATCTGCAGCCGTGGAACAATCTGCTGTTACTTTCCATCTGCTCAATTAAGAATGCAACTTTAAATTTCAACATGAAAAAAAAGAGAGAGAAAAGAGTAAGTCCTCGTCAACACCCACCAATATGTCTCAGTTGTGAAAAAAAAAAGAAAGAAAGAGATATATATGCAGAGCATTTCAGTGATATTATAAAGATTTTTTTCGTTTGCTTAATAGCTCTTGGTTCGACAATTAAGTTCAAACCGCAACTCAACCAGAGAACTCTTCATTATAAACAACATTACTGCATGTAATACATGATAGGTCAGTTCGATTGCATCATTTTCAAAAAGCAAATTGGCGATACTTTGATAGGAAGTAAACCTGGAAGATCCATATATGAATACCATGAAATTTGATTTTGACGTCCATTTGATAATTTCCTATTCTATTCCCTTGTCTCTCACCTTAAGGTAAGTTACAACGCCGAGCCAAGCATGTTTTATTATCACACTATATCAAAATGCAAATATGCGGTAATTTTCCTTCACTGGACCCCCAGCGTGCTCAGAAGTTGTGGGAGTAACTACTATAACTCATCCTTGACATTGTCAGCAGCAGGTACTGTTTCAACATCTGCAATTTGCAGCTTCTCCTTGATGAATCTCATCATGTCCTTTAGACTCAATTTCTTTGAAAGCTTGATCTGCATTTGAATATAGAATACAGAGAAACAACATTTCACCAACATGTGGGGAGGAATAACTTCAGCACGTTTTGCATTTGTTTCAGTAGACATACCGGATTGCTTTTGTCTTCAGCAGGATAAAGCAAGAGTGTTGGGTAATTGTTTACCTGCATGGAAGCATGGACAGTAAGGGGAAAGTTATACCTTGATATATCACTATGGATTGATTAGATCAATTCATTTGGGGATGCTGCAAGGCGACAAACTATGCTTCCAGTAGTCAAAGCAAAGTACCTCACAAACTTTACACTTTACAGCTCTTCTCACAGTATTTAACTTTAATGAACATCCTAGTCAGTAATTTCTCCTACAGTATTTAAGCTGTTCCTCCCCATAGTTGTTAACATGGGCAGTCAGAAGTGGCAGTAAGTCCACCAGAAACTCATCTTCAACACATGGGAACTCATGAAATTTGCCTTTTTAAGCTATATTTGCAAGTGCCTAGGAACATTTCCGAATGAATTTAACACCACCATGTATGTCAAATTGGCAATATTCATGCGTTCTTCAAAACACATTTAAGGTTACGATTTCTTGTGTGTAACTAAACAAATTCCAGTGGTTATAGACTTATAAAGTAGAACCTTGGAACCATCACATTTCAAGTATTACAAAGCATCTCAAAAGTATATAGATTATCTTTGATAAGTAATTTAAACACAGAATTCCAATAATAGTTAAAGAAAACTGCACTCCAATGGATAATGCATGAACGCAACAGAAAATGTAGGCGTTATTTGATACCGCTATTATATGGTAATACAAAAAATTGACTTACCTGCAATTTGGGATGCTCATTCACAGAAGCATCAATGCGTGCAAATTTAAGATTGTCCAAACTACCGAAATTCTTGGCCAACTTCTCAATATTTTTACTTATCGCTTCACAGTCAACACACCAAGGTGCATAAACCTTTGTTTTATCAAGGTAAAAAAGGAGTGTAAGATCTTGGAAAGAACAAAAATATTTTGAAAATGAGAAAGGATGAGTATTGGAGCATAAAAGAGATCAGAAATTAGAGAAAAATCAAATACCTCAAGGAAGACATTTTCAGGACTTTCCAGGACAGAAGAATCAAATGTACGCCCAACAACCTTTTCAACAAGTCCCATCTGGAAAATGTTGGGGCAAACACACTGATTACACAATTATCACAAGAAAGAACCTGTCTTTCTTTATGGCAAACAGTAACCACTTCATATTTGGATGAGACACGAGGCACTGATCCTAACATTCATCCAATAATTTATTTTAATATGGACTATTTAGAGCATTTCTTCTTTGACTACTATGCAAATCGCAAAACATTTTAAAACAAATCAATCAGTAACAATACAAATATCATGCAAATTTAACATCAATGTATCACTGAAGGATGGCCTGAAACCACACTTGTCAACATTGGATGCTATTTTCCAACTTACACATCTTCCTAGTGTTACCAAGCTAATTTTCCTTAAATGTTAATGGAGATTGTTATAGAGCAGAGGTGAACTATATACATGTCAGAAATAGTAAGTGATGCATAAGAGGCTGCAGCTTTAACATGTTGTCATTTCGAAGTTAGACTGCTAAGGAAATAGGGAATTCAAATACTGATACATTACACTTAAAAGATTCAAACTTGAGCCAAATTTAAAGCTTACTTCTTGTGGCACTGGTTCTGATCGGAAGTATGGAGGGAGTGTACCATCCAGAAGGCCTAAGCAGAACTCCTGTTGTCCAGTGCATGATACAATTGAGTAATTCGCCTCAAGTAGCATAACATAAAATGAAAATAAATAATTCAGTACCCGGAGGTTCTTCGCGTTAATATCAGCCTCCATCAGATATTTGGCACCTTTACTGGTATCAAATGCTGTAACCTGTTCAACTTTCTACCTTTAGCAACAACTCTATCATGTCAAATAATACCGAAAAAATATTGTAATGATGGCTGACTCATGTCTACAGACCAATTAGCACAATGCTTGTCATTGTCAAGGACACAACAATCTAAGTAGGTCAATAATTTCACTTCCTCACTACTTCATCCATCAATCCCATATCTCAATCATAAAGCAATAATACATGTGCATGCCTGCATCTACTGGGGAAAAAGATATAAAAGATGGAAACTTGATGCCAAAATGAGATTCCGGATTCAATGAACTTACAGTAGGTTTTTCCGGTTCAAGGCCATAGAGAGTCAAGAATGGTTTCGCAAGGTTTTCTTCAGCAATGTCCACATATATAAACATTACCTGCAACACCAGGGAGAAAACAGTTTTAGCCATTTAGGTGATGTGATAATATCCAGGATGCAAAATAAAGCTTTTGTATTAGGAAGTGCACACTTTTGTCTTGAATCCTGTGGCAACCTCTTGAAGCATAGATTCAAGATCTTCAAAATCATAAGCCTCTGCAAAGGTGAAGACCTAGAAAAAAATTGCAAGACAGTAAATACAACTATCCATATAACAAGGATCATGAATCCATCTGTAATTTTCAATGATTCACTATACAATTAAAACTTAAAACGTAAAAGGCTTATTGCAGTCGAAAGAAAATAAACAGTTGTTTTCCTCTCCCAAAAAAGGCCACCCTTTGACCCTCAATATTTGATTCAGGGAATTATACGATAATACGATGTAAATTGAGAGAATTCCATTTGTTCATATTTAGAATTACAGTGAGAAAAAGCAGAGAGTGCCAACCTGCAGCTTAATAGGGCTTGCATAGACTTTAGCAGAATTGAGCTCAGTGAATGCAGTAATTAGCAGGAACTTGTTAAGGTCCACAAACTGTATTATAGCCTTTTCTTCAAATGCTCCATCTGCAAAATGCCGAGTTACTGGATGAACAAACTAAATTTTCTGCTTGTTACACTTACAACATTGTATACCCAATGGACAAGTACATGCCACTGCCACTTAAGGAATTGAAACTTGATTGGTATTATCTTTCAGTATCCAATGAGGCTTTTCTTTAGTAAGTTTTATTTTTTGAAAAGTAAACGGGATTGTCTGAAAAAAAAACATGAATATATTTGGAAGTACTTCAGTGCTCCCCCAGATATGAAAAGCACAAATCCTTATTTTGGAACTATGGTAACAAGGCATTGTTATACATAAAGGATAAACATTACTCACCAATTCATGATTCACAAGATCTAAATGAAAAGGAGAAAAAAAAAGAAACATCCAAAAATACGTAAAGGATACTTACCAAACTTTTCAAATTTCTCTGGTTCGCTTTTAACAAGGCCTAGGAATTGCTCTTCAGATGCAATACCTGGAAAAAGAATTTTGGCCACATCCCTATCATTGGTTTCTACAAATTGTACTTCGTTTTCAGTGGTTGCGGCCTTCACAAATTCTTCATATTCTGCTCCCTGCCAAGAAATGGATATGGATAAACAAAATTAAAATTAAATTCATCAAATCTATGAACTTTATCCCCTAAGATTATTTTTTTAAAAAAAATCTTTAAGCAAAGCAGAACCAGCAAGTTATACAATCGCATCCAGCATTTGACGTACCTCGTAATTCTTGAAAAGACCAATAGCAAAAGTCTGGTCCTTTTTCAGAAATTCCTCAGCCGAATCCCTCGACTGAAGCCTAATGACTGGCGCGCCAGTCTTCTTTCTCACCCAAGTAACTATCGCGTCCCTATCAACCAGAGAGAGAGAAATATTTTAGTCAATTCGTCGAGCACATGGAAGGCAGCTCGTAGGATAAAACAAAGAAGTAGCCAGTGTTCTCACTTGGTGTGGAGGCCAGTGTACGCGTGCTCGGTGCCGTTGACGAAGAGGAGCACGGTGGGGAACCCCTTGACCCCGACGGCGGCGGCGGCCTTGGGGTACCGCTCCCCATCGAGCTTGGCGAACGCGACGGCACTCCCCATCGCGCGCAGCCCCGCAGCTGCCTCTGCGAAGCGCGGCATGAGCTGCGCGCTGCGCTCGCACCAGGGCGCGTAGCCCAGGAGCAGCAGCTCCGCGTGCTCCCCCACGGCGCGCCGCGCATTGTCGTTGTCGAGCACCAGCACCATCGACTGCGCCCGCCGCACCGCCTCCGCGTCCCCTCCGCCGTCGCGCTTCACCCCCTCCAGCGCGCCCCGCTCCGCCTCCTCTTCGATGTGCAGTAGCTCCTCCAGCACGTCCGAGTCGTCGCCGTCGTCGTCGAGGTCGAGCCGCACAGCCGCCGCCGACACCGCGAGCAGGAGCAGAGCCACCGCGAGAAGCCGCGCCCTCATCGTGCTCGACCAAAATGCCTAGTCGCAGCGGTTGTCTCCTGCGAGATCTAGAGGAGGAGGAGCGCACGACGCCGCGAGGGGAAGAGATCGAAGAAATTGAAGGATGCAAATGGCGAGCTCGAGTATTCAAACGGTAAGACCAACACTGCGTACGCCGCGATAACGGGGAGGGAGGGGAGGCGGTGCGCGGATACTGGCGCGTGGGCCCTCGTGAACTGTGGGACCAACTGTCAGTGAGACGGAACACGCAGCACATGGTTTAAAAACTTGGGATTACTACATGTAATTAAGATTTAAACAAAGCTTTGAGCTGCTTTTGCGTATTCGCATGTGATTAGGTCAGCACTTTCTCTCCTCTACACTGCACGGCTGATTCAGACTGCAGGAAGTCAAAGGATACAGTTGGATCCGAGGACCATCGAATTACTGGTTCCGGTATAATTGTAAAAATCCCGGACCTCGCCGGAACAGGCCGGTTTCCGGTGAAATCCGGTGAAGTATTTGTGATAACCGGTTTGCTACTGCCGTGATTTGAAATCTTGATTGGATCCTTTTTCTTGCTGAAAAAATGGTTCTGAATGCTAAGGATGCTGTTTCAAACGAGAATGCAGTAATTCCACCGTGAAATTGCAAACAGGACGAACTTATCTTGTAACCATCTCTCATACCACACTTTAGTACAACATTTTCCTCAAAAACAAGAAACGCGAACATACGCACAAGAGGATTCACTCCCTCCATCCACAATATAAGTTATCATTCTTAAAAAAAACATTATTCTACAATATAAGTCTATTGTGGAGGCCAAATGTGTAGTTATTACAATTTTTTCATCATACACTATACTTTAATATTGAAAAAAAATGAGTGAATGATTATAGTATATAATTTAATATGGGTATGCATAGTCTAATGATATTAACTTTTTTCTTAAATTTAATGTTTCCTTAATCTGTGCGTATAATAGACTTTGGATTGCAGGACGGAGGGAGTATCAACAAAATTGAAGCCCAAGCAAATGAATATGTGTGTGTGTGTGTGTCGAGATCGTTGTTCTTCACCAGCACGGTAAATACAAACAATTAATTGCGAGAACAGAATTGAGTCGTTGTGAGATCGTTGTTCTTCACATTTTTCTGAAGAGAAATTAAATCACTAGTGATCAAAAATACATCAACTATTATGCGATCCTTAGAAGTTGATAAGGACCCATTGAAGACCCGGAAAATAGAATGAGGAAACTAAAGACTAGAAGTGCACCATAGAAACACAGATGAAGTGCATCTCTTACTAGAAGCTAATGGAGTGGCAATTTCCTTTATTACCATAAAGGTACCATATATATTGGTGTTAATAGTAAATTTAGTAATCCCCTAAATGCCAAAATTAAGACTTATTATATTGATTTTGTGGTGATATGACTATGCTTTTAGTTCTGAATAACAAACTTTTGATCATATGGTATTATTTAAATGTAGTTGCTAAATATTAAGACTTTGAAATATTTTGATAAGTCACATCCTAAAGAAATCAGGCACTGCAATTGATCTTTAGGAGGCATTGCAATTGATCGCCTTCATATCCTGATCAGGATATGAGGGCGATCAATTGCAATAAATATACTGGCATGTATTCATTCGTTAAAATGTATTAAAGGCATTGGAACAATAAGACTTCACCGGAAGTGATCTTCAGTGGAAGCATATGTTAAACCCTTATAATTATGCATGAGATTCAGAAAAATCTTGACTCTAGTCTAACCTAGAAGATATTGACTTGATGACCACTACCTTGAAGGTTTTTACCACCTATTGGTGTAAGTTCAATCGATAGAGATGATAACATCTTGAAGATCATAAATAAATCCTGAATATAGTTTATAAATCCGAAAGATAAGTATTGTACTCTTTTTTTCCTTAGTAAGTTTTTCCGTTGCGTTTCTTACTTGAAAGTTTTTAATGAGACAACAAATGCAATATAATTTAATGTGTGCTATGCACTCTTTTCTTTATTCTTTTTTTCCACTGGGTTTTTGGAAAAAGTTTTTAATGAGGCATATGCATAGCGTGGTATGAAGCCTCACCAGAATGTGCTTGACTCAGGCGATTGATTAACTACATCAAGAAGTCATGTAGCATAAACACCTTTAATGACTTTACTATTATTTACGAAGATAATGCAACTTGTGTAACACAAATGCAAATGAGCTATGTTAAAAATAATATCACAAAGCATATTGCTCCTACAATTCTTTTATCCTCACAAGCTCTAGAAGTACAGATAAGTAAAGATATTGAAGACTAGATTTTTTTATAATCTAGTAAATATATTCACAAAATCTCTCCTAGTCTCTAACTTCTAGAAGTGCTTGCAAGGCATAGGGATGAAACGACTTAAAAAATTATAAGGTTCAGGGGAGTAAATCTTTGAACTGTAGCCCTTATGTAAGACCAGAAGATTTATATGATCATGAAGATCTAAATGTTGCATTCTTTTTTCTTTTTGTAAGTTTTTTCTGAAGTTTTCTCATGTGAAGGTTTTTAACGAGGCAACAAGTGGGTCATAAGGAACGAATGCGATGTACTATTTTTTTCATCCTCTTTTCACTGGGTTTTTGAGAGGAATTTTTAATAAGGCATGTGTATGTCGTGGTATTCGCCCAAGGAGAAGTGTTACAAAACCTAAAAGGTTATGGTGTGAATAAATACCAGAATTGTCCCTAGTGGACTTATACTATAAATAGAGATGCCATTGTAACATGTAAATAGATATGATGATAATAAAGATCATGTTCTGATATTCTCTCTTAATTGGTGTTTTCTGTAATTGATCTATTGTGTTATTGGTAATTAATTACATAGATTACGTTGTTGTTTATCTATTCTCCATCAATTTTCTAACACAGAGCTGCGGTGCGAGTTCGACAGGGCTAATCACCAACATCAGTGGCTCCTAAATCCTAACCCATGAACTTAGCTCAAGCATCAAGGAGACAGGCCATCGGCCCTAGCATTGGACCAGGTCAACTAAAGGCACATGTCATTCATTTCATTTTAGAATTTTTTTGGAGGCATAGGGCTATGTTTATTTACTTACTAAGTTACTTACGATTTTAATGGATAAATTCCATAGAATAAGTTAAATGTACTGTAAGATAAATTGTAAAAACACGTGACAACATAGGGTACTGCGTCAAAAATGAAAGGCATTCTACCTCCATTCCTCCAAGCTAATTTTAGTGCCTGAGTTTGAAATATGTAAGTAGAAACCATTACGAAGTCACATGAAATTCATGGATACGATTGTCGAACAAATCAAAGAACAAACAGCACATAAAAGGATCTTGAGAAGATTACATCGACATATATGTGTTTTTATTTCTGACGCTTTCTCCATGGTAGCGCGAGTCAATGGCAACAGAAACGGGCGTTACCTTGCTGCCGCGTGTTGCTGCAACCCGCTGGGCCTTCGCTATTGGCTGGTAAGTCTGGGCCGTGATTTCTGATGTTATAGTTTTTTGTTTTTTTTCATATTTATTTTTATTGTCTGTAATGATATAATTTTTTTTATTTTTTCTTGCTCGAAGTGTCGGCGGCCGGTAAGTCTGGACCGTGATTCCCTTCTGCATTTCGTTTCGGTTGACATGGATGGAAACTGGGAAATACTGGTGCTTCTGCTATTTATTTCCGGCTAAGGATATATTATTTTTAGCTTTTTAAAAAGGTTTTTTGCTTTTACTATAGTATCTAACTTTCAAATAGAGTATTTTTTTAAGATAGAGTTTACAAGTTAATTATAGTACACGTTAAAAGCTCAATATCTGTATCATTCAAAATTGTAAGCGAATATCTCTCTCCGTAATTTCTGTCGCAAACAGATAAAATTCAAAAATTTCAATAAAAATCTATAAACACAATAAAAAAGAACAAGTCCTAGGACTGCTCCCAGCTCACAAGGGATCGGAGCGTCGGTTCCCCCGCGGTCCCTCCGTGATCGACTTCAGTCTCTGCTTGTTCTTCAAGCTGCAAGCTTGCAATTGGGGCGCCTAGTGACAGTAGAAAGGATATTCAGGGGGTGATCGGAATAGCGATGGCTTTTGGCTGAAAAAACACTGTAGCTGAGTTAGTGGATAGTGTAGTGAATAGTGAAAAAAAGCAAAAGCTAAAAACTGAAGCCGAAAAAAAGCCGAAATGAGCAGGACCTCAATCTCCTCGTACGAAGGAAAAAAATGAATTTGTATCAACGAGTTTAGTGGCATCAATAAAAATATATGATTGCGCTTCAATATCACCGAGAGATCCCAGCAAAATGGAGCGTAAATCTTTCACATGCTAAAATAGCCACATGTTGTTACAGGGAATTTTTTAAGCTGAAGCTGATTTTAAGCTGATAATTGCGTCGCACAAAAAGGCAGTTGCTTGCTTCTCAACAATCTCAACTGCGGCGAAGCCGAACTCACTCGTGGCAGCGCACTAAAAAAAAGGTGGGATCCAACGGCAGATCCTTCTTTTTGGCGTAGAATGACGGGGCCACAAGTCAGTAGGACAGAATGATGGGGCCAATCAAATTCACCATTCATGACGCAGGAGATGATGCTCTCCAAACTCCGGTCGAAGTATACTCCCCTCCCAGGCTCCCACCACCAAATGCATTTGCAGTTCTCGCAGTCGTACCACTGCCCAGCCGCACGCCGAGTGAGAGGAGATGGAGGCGCAGCGCAAGGAGGTCGGCACCTACGCCTACCACAAATCCTTCTTCGAGACGGCCGTCGAGCACTACACCTGCGGCGCCAACCTCGACCCCGACGACATCTCCTTCCTCACCAACCGCGCCGCCGCCTACCTCCACTTGGGCAAGGTCAGTCACCTCACCCCCGATCTCCCCTCCCCCCCCCCCCCCCAAAAAAATCTCGCTTCTTCCTATTGAGTTGCATGCATCAACCAATTCACCCAAAAGCTTAAGCTGATGAGGAAAGGTGGGCAATTCACTTATACTTCAACACTCCCCCTCACGTGTAGGCTCCCTCAGGCCTAAGACGTGGAATAGAAGTGGACCGCAATTATATATTTTTTTAATTGCGTCAACCGGGTCTCGAACTCAAGACCTCTTGGCTCTGATACCATATTGAGTTGCATGCACCAACCAATTCACCTAAAAGCTTAAGCTGATGAGAAAAGGTAGGCAATTCACTTATACTTCAACACTTCCCTTGCCACTCGCCTAGGCGCTAGCAGCGCGGCCGTTTCACTTCGCCGCTTGCGCTTGGTTCGTTTCAGTACAACGAGTGCGTGAGGGACTGCGACGAGGCGGTCGAGAGGGGCAGGAAGTTCCGCTCCGACAAAAAGCTGGTCGCGAAGGCGCTGTCGCGGAAGGCGTCGGCGCTGCTCCAGCTCGCGGGCTGCGCCGGGGACTACGCGCGGCGATCGAGCGTTACGGCGATCGCCGCCGAGCACGGCAAAGAAGGGAGGCGCGCGCCAAGCTGAACAAGGCGGAGAGCGCGAGGAAGGAGTTGGAAGAGCAGGAGCGGCTCGATCAGGAAGCCGCCGACCTTCACCGCGAGAAAGGTTTGGATGTTTTTTTCCCGATACAGCGCTGTTGATTAGGGGCATGTAAGATGCAAAAGAGGAAATGGTTGCTGTCGACCGATCATCTAATGTTGTTGGTTTCATGCAGGATCCTTATTCTCATCTTAGATTATCAAGAAATTTCTCCAAAAACATGTATTGAGTTGCATACACCAATCAATTCATCCAAAAGCTTAAGTTGATGAGGAAAGATGGGTAATTTACTTATACACACTCTCCCTCACGTGTAGACTCTCACAGACTTAAGATGTGGAATAGAAGTAGACTGCAATTATTATTTTTAATTGCGCTAACCGGGTCTCGAACTCAAGACTTTTTGGCTCTGATACCATATTGAGTTGCATACATCAATCAATTCACCCAAAAGTTAAAGCTGACGAGAAAAGATGAGTAATTCACTTATACTTCAACAACATGGTCACAAAGTGTCAACTATCAAGCGTTCTAACATTCTGGAAAATTTCAAATTTTAACTTGATATCTGCAAGAAAAGCAAAAGTATTAAATTACAATATATTTCTTTGAGAAGTTTCAATTGTTTACTTCTCATATCAGTGGCAGGACAGGAGCACTTATAGAACGGGATAACCGGATAAGTGAATAGAGCTCCTAGCAATCTATGTTCTTTCTTCAAGCATGATATACTATATCCAGCTTCTAACTAGTAATATTCCATGCCATTATGATGTACAACTGCTGCTTCTGATTGTGTACACACGTTGCAGGCAATGAAAAATTTCAAGCAAAAAAATACCAGGAGGCAGCAGCTCACTATACTGAAGCTTCGAAAAAGAATCCAAATGATCCCAGAGTAAGGATTTTGGTTGTTACAGTGATTATACCCCATATAACTAGTGCAGGCAATTTTAGCTCATTGGTTAAAGTTATATATCCATTGAATTTAGAAGTCTCCGATAAATAAAATTTTCTTCGGTAAACATATCATCTATGAGCTTGCATATTGGTTACGCATTGTTCATTGTAAGCATGCTTGGGAACTGCTCCTTTTTATCTTGGCACCCTGATTCGTGTAATATTTTGTTTTAATGATTTTTCATAACTGATCGTCCAGGTTTTTAGCAACAGAGCTCAATGCCACATCCATTTGGGAGCTTTGCCTGAAGGTCTTGTAGATGCAGAGAAATGTATTGAACTGGATCCTACTTTTCTGAAGGGCTATGTGTGTAAAGCTGACATTCAGTTCCTGATGGACAATTATGAAAATGCTTTGTCAACTTACGTAGAGGGTTTGAAGTGTGACCCGAATAATCGGGAAGTACTTGATGGCGTAAGAAGGTAGCTTTCCAGCCCGCTATTAGCCTTCTTGACATTACTGTTTGAAGTGACACTTTGTTTTGTTGACCTAGATGTGCAGCATGCATTAAAAGGGCTAGCGGCTGTCATGTTGAACCTGAGGACTTGGAAGAGATCTTGGTCAGTCTAGTTTCCTTTTTAACAAGTCTTCCATGACTACCTGTTTCTGTTTAATTCTTGCAAATAACATGTCTCGCATGTGTGGTTCACTGTGACTGATAATCCTTCTGCGACAGATGGCAGCTGGTAACAAGGAAACTGTACCTTGACTAGCAAGGTGCCTACATATAATTAATCTTAAGAGGTAGCACTTATAAACCGTAAACAGCTGTATGGGGATTATTAACATAGCTCAATGAGAGTCTGTTAGGCAATAATTAACTTATGTTCTCCTAGAATAATTATTATTTGCTCTTAATGGTCCGTACAGGGAGATTTTCGTTCAGATGATGATTTGCGTAATAAACTCCAAAAAAGCATGGAAGAAGCTGTAGAATCCAAGAAAGAAGCGTCTGACGAACGCTTGAGGCGGATTGAATCTGAACAAATGGTAAATTCATATCTGTATTTACTAAAACATTATCATTCAAGCCAACTCTCACTTGCTGCAAATGACATTATGGCTGTCATATGAAAACATTTTCCAAAGATGGTTTTTTTTTTCATGAAAAAGAATCCAGGATGTTAGCAGGCTATTTTATTATAGCAAAGTTAGCGGGCTATCTCAATGATAGGAATGACGGGTGTTTTGACTTCTGCAGGCCAAGAAATTCGAGGACATGTATTTAAGACAGGTCCGACGAGGGAAAAAAACTGAGGAATCTCTTTCAAGGATACGGCAAGAGTTGGAACAACTTAAAATACAGCAAGATGAGGCCACTGAGAAACTTCAGAAAGCCAATGAGGATAATGAGCATCTACAACGTCAGCTCTCAGAATCCAGAGAGCTTTGTGACCGGCTTCTATCAGAGCATGATCGCTTGCCACACGAACGAGATCGTGTGGTCCGATCTGTGCCGGAGGAAAGCTGCATACCATCATACTTCGTCTGTCCTATATCTCAGGTGAGTAGATGACAATACTGAAGAACTTGAATTTTAAAGCCGAACGTGTCATTTGCTTTGTTTCTGCGAAAATTCACACTATCATACGAATTGGAGCATAGGGCTTTTATCTGATGACACTAACCATTTCTCCCGTGGGCAAAAATTTCAGGATGTCATGAATGACCCTCACATTGCTGCGGATGGATTCACCTACGACGCTGAGGCAATCAGGACTTGGCGCGGCACTGGCGGCGACACGTCTCCAATGACCAGCTTGCCGCTTCAAAACGACGAGCTCATTCCCAACCGTGCACTCCGTTCTGCCATCCAGGAATGGCTCCAGCAACAGAACATGGTTCTGTAATCTGTTTAATTTGTGCCATCTGGACTTGGCATAACCTTGTGTGTAATGTAATTGCAACTGTTTGGTAAAACGGTAATTCTGAGTGATGCCTGTCAAAAACTTGTACGCCCTTTTCAAGCCCAGGCATTAGGAACACTCTACATGTTATTTTTGTAAGTGCTGGCAGATCTACATATGCATACGCCATGAATCGGACCATTGGGGTAATAATTGTGTAAAGCAGGATCTGCTATGTGTTGGCTCAGAGGGCAGTACTGTAATTTCACAATTGAAGAAAAGAAAAGGAAAAAAATGGAGGGAGTGGGGCGTGGGCCCCACCTGTTGGTGAGGAAAAGGGGAGATAAGGCTCACCCTTATCCTCCTGTCCTGGGTGGCCAGTTCGGCCGAAGGGGAGCTGAGGCAGGCGGCCGCGCCATCCAGGCGATCCGCACGGCGCACGGCCCTCTAGGCCGATTTGCGGCAGTGAGTGACGCATGGGCCTCCAGGCCGCACCGCAGCGGCGCGCAGTGCACGGGCCGCCCCGCGTCGGCGTGCGGGTCTTCCGGGCTTTCTGCAGGCGCAGGCGGCCGGGTCTTGCCGACCGTGCAGCTCGGGCCGTTCGGCGGCGGCGCAAGGCGAGCGAGTCCTCCGCGTCAGTGGGCGGTGGCGCATGCTGTGCGGGTCCTCCGGACCGTTGAGCTGCTACGGCGCGGTGGGGCCATGGTGACTGGCTAATACCAACACCCTCTGAATCAAGTCTTATTTAGCGATGATGATATTCCGGACCACCAAGAACGGCGGCCAGATATGGTGAATAGGAGCATACACAAATGCAATCCTTTTCAAAAAAAAATCAAGGAGAAGGCTCATTACTTCAATAGTGATTAAAAGATATGTCAAGATGTGAATATCATAAAGTAGAAGCCTCCAAAAAATATCAAAGAAAAATCAAGTCAAATAAGGTTTTATGTGCCTAGGCGGTCTGATATCTAACTAAGAGACGGTCTGACCGCTACTTAGTTGGCGGTCTGACTTTTGTGGAGTCTGATATCTTGTCAAAATGGTCTGACCTCTTCCCCAGCACAAAACTAAAAATCAGCATGATTTCTAATAAAAAAATTGAGTAACTTTTAATCTATAGCTCCAAACTACTTAAAACTTTGCACGCATCTAGCCTATGATATTATAAACCTAACCCAACAATAAATTTAAGAAAAGCTTTCCAAAGTTTTGATCTTTTTCAATTTGAAGGCAAGCTACATCAAAACCAGCCCAAATACAAAAATGATGATTGAGAGGAGCTCATGAGAAGAATTAAACTAAGATGGCTAGGGATGGTTTCCTACATGTTTTGGCATCCTCAAATTACAGCAAAAACTAATTCAAGCGCTCTCAAGATCAAAACCCTCAAAATCACCATGGTTGTCTTTCCGATGCATGTAGATGGCTCGACGTTGGAAACCCAAACGACGGAGTAGTCGTTGAAGGCCTACACTCCATCCATCATTCCGTGCATCTCGATAAATGTCCATTTATAATTGTTTGAATAAGAGGAGAGTTAGAAATATGTTTTCATGTAATAACACAAAGATGAGAGATATTCGAGAGATAAAGGTAAGCATAGATTGAGAGGTAAGGATAAGTAAAGCTTTTTGAAGATATTTTATTATTTAAAATAAGTTCTTAAGGTTCAACCAATCTATTCTATCTACAGCCACGTCCTAGAGTCATCATGGCTCTAATACCATCTCTGTCGGACCCCGAAGCAACGACTCCAGGATTCTTTGTGTAAATCGCATTAGTCCAGAATAAGTTAGTGCACACAGTGGATAACAAAGATAAACATCAATCATAATGATATTTATTCATTAATTAAATATAGATATGAATGTCAAAGTTTACATCCATAACCCATAAACCAAATCTAAATATAAGCAGCGGAAAAAAAACACTAAAGTGGAAGAAGTCCACCGAGCCTGCCCACAGGCAAACGACAGTAAGACGCAGCCTATTCATCCCTATCCATACCATAGTCAAAATCGTCCTCCTCTGAGATGTGAAATCAAACATGAGTACAAACTTGTACTCCACAAGCTACACGAAAAAATATAATATAATGATAAATGCAACAAAGAAAAGCTTATAGGGTTAGTTTGAGTATAAAATAATATTTAATGAAATACAATAAATAGATTAAAATTATGAATTTAGTACAGTAAGTAAAAGCAGTACTGTAAATGAAATTAATACCGTTAGTGCAGGTCTATTCCCACACTAACTTAACCACGGGCATCCCACCCAGACCATATTTATCAAAAGATTTCATACAGATTTCATCCATCCATATTCTTTTAAAATCTCTTATAAATTTCATTCATCCATATGCTTTTAAAATCTTCTATGGGTTCTATTCATCCATAAGCCTTTTTAGAAACCATTTTTGAAAATCAAAGTCTAATCCGTGAAAAACTTTACTCAGTTTGCCCATAACCGTGGGCACAGCTATCTAGGATAGTTTATACACTTTGTAGAGGTTGTACAACTTTACCCACAAGATATGATTACACATTTTTATTGAAAGCTTTGGCTATCCACCTTGAAAGTAGAGCGGTTTTCTCGGGAAATGAACGGGCAGGCAGATTTATGAGAGCTATTTAAGAATCCGTCTGGAGACTGTTTTCTCAACTCAAGTGAAATTACATTTCTGTTCAAGCGCACTTCTAGTCAATGATCGAAAAGGCCATGCTTTCGGCCATCTACAACTACCGCTTGCATGAGGACGTCACTTTCACTTGAAGTTCAGGGACTAGATGACGAGAATATAATAATCCTCTGGTTTATTACGTCATCATATTCCTCGAATATACCCCTTAGCGATAGGGGAGAAATTTCATAAAGTAGTCGTAAGTCTCACTACGACTATTCTGTAGGCCCTTTTACGACTATCTAGTCGTAAGACCTACTACGACTACCTGGCCGTAAGTCCTCCTACAACTATCTAGTCGTAAGTCCTGCTACGACTATCTAGTCATAACTCCTACGACTACCCAGTTGTGAGTCTCATTATCACAGCTTACTTGTAGCCCTTGCTATGAGTGTTCAGTCGTAAGGTTTGCTTCGACTACTTGGCGGAGTCCCACTACGATTGCTCCCCCATCTCTCTGACAATAACCGCCGTCCAGCGGTTAACTCTCGAAGCGACAAGATGCCTCTTGGGCAAGGAGCAACTGCTACCAGTTCGTCAGCTATATAAAGGATATGTTTTGTGTAGAGAGAGGAGGTCAGTGTGAGAGATAGGTCCTAGTAGGAGGTAATCCATTATGTAATTCCTTGCACTGTACACACTTGTAAGCCATTTTCATAGCAGTAATAGCACATGATGTAGGATTGTTATTCTCTCAAAAGAAGGTCTGAACCTGGATAAAATCCGTATGTCTTTACTCTGTGTTCAGCCTTGAGTGACTTCCTTCGAATTCAATAAATTACATGTAAGATCGATATTAGAAAATCAACAAACATAATATCTCAGTTTGAATTATGTACTAAAAAGTACATCATGTCAGTGCCTAATAAATAATACACGACCATGTTATCGGATGCATATAAGTGTTTGTTGAGTAATGCTTACCTTCAATATAATACACAGATGTCACAGATGTGCATTTGATAGTTTCAACTGATATGTGTTATGTTACTAATTGTTTCTTAGCATGACGGCATGATCTAGTATGAATTAGAGTAGTTGATTAGGAATCAGAAAAAAGAACAGTGATTCACCTCTACTTTGATTTTAAAAATAGAAAGGCAAAATTAGACAACTAATAAAGTAGAGTACCAAAATAACATGATAAACATGTTTAGAATATTAATAACAATATATATAATGAAGTGCTTCATTAATTTTGAAGCATGCATACATATACGTGGTTTTCTTATTTTCTGACATTTATTGGCAATATAGTTTCCCAGAATACATTCCAAAAGGTCGTGTGATTATCTATAAATGGCATATATATAATTACATCACTGGTTATTTTTTGGTCCTCTAGCTGCAAGTTTGTATGTGTGTGTGGCCAT
Organism: Melocanna baccifera; assembly: GCA_036346265.1. NCBI lineage: Eukaryota > Viridiplantae > Streptophyta > Magnoliopsida > Poales > Poaceae > Melocanna > Melocanna baccifera. The sequence goes on along the minus strand of CM070691.1, from coordinate 1,849,635 downwards.
CTCAACTAGATCCATCTATCTCATGGTGCTGATCCAGGTTGAATGTTCTCGAGGGCGTCGTCATCCCATGTCATTTCCATATCTATCTCATGGTCAATCTTAACAGCATAATCGATGTGGTTGAAGATATAGTTCACGTCAACATCATCGTCTATGTTGTAAACCTGGTATTGTGTCTCCTCCTTTGTGTCAAACAGACCATCACACATGTCAATGGAAAAATCATCACAGGTAGGAACTACAGGTTTTTCACAAGAGTGAGCCTGGATGTAATTGTCATTCATCTGTTCTGACTTTGGTGTGGAAGACGATGTCAGTGAAGATGGCGACAACGTAGGTTCTTGTGGAGCTAGAGGAGCAATGGCCTTGCCTGGACCAATTCCAAGGCTTTTGATGTAGTTTTGCAGGATGGTTCCTGATTTGGGGTTCTTGGAGCCAGTGCGGCTCCGCCTTCGTGCAAATTGCCTTCTCTTTGTTGCGTTCCAATGATTTTTTATAGAATTTTCCGTTCTCCCAGGGAGACGCTTAGCTATCTCTGCCCATTTGTTGCCAACTTCTTTGTGTGTTTGTATTAGAACCATGTCTTCCTCCTCACTCCAAGTATCCTTCTGCATTTGTGGTACCATTTAAAAAAAGGTTATTCCATGTTTGAATACTACAAAGAAATTATGATGTCATATATATTGTCATGTCATAAATTTTTAAAAAATTGGAAATCTAAATGTCCATTTTTTTATAATATTTTCCTGTCATCTCTTTTTACCTTTTGTGGATTTTTAGAGTTATCCGGGACAAAAAAAAATATAGTCGATCTTTATTCTAACTCTCATTTGTTGTAATGGGTCTGCCTAACTGGTCTTCCTAACTTTTGTTTCTGTCTAATTTTAGAACTTTCCCCTTTTTTGTGCAGCCCCATGCTCGCTATAATTTTTTTCCTTTAGTTATGAATGTTCAGCTAATAACAACAATTGAATGTTAAAACAGAGTGTTTTGTATCTTAGGCTGAAATATGGACTGATAGAAAGTAAAATATCAATCTGGGGGTATATTACCATTGATAAAAATACATTCAAATATCCAATTCTCTCTCTCTCCACTCAGTTAATCTAATACGCAACCAAAGAAATTATTTTCTGTAGACTAACTATAATACGCAACCAAAGAAATTATGTTCTGTAGGCTAACTCCCAAAACATTTAGTGCATCCATAATGCATAAATACATTGCGTGTGGTCCGGCCGATGACCGTCAAATCTCACTGAATGCAAATTAGTTTCTCTGACATTTAATTTGATTGCTATTTCATTCAAACAGGCTAAAGTAAAAGAAGAAATGTCAAGCATTCCCCTTTACTACAGATTGAAAACCATCAGAATAGTTTTCAGTCCAAACAGAAGGCAGGGGGATATGATGCACCTTGATGTTAGGCCTCAAATGGTTGTGCCATCTTTCTCTGCACTGCTTTCCTACTCTTCCAGGCAGCACTTGCGCTATGCAAGACCACTTCCTCAGTCCAAACTGTTCCACTAACTTCACCAGCTTCCTGTTAAATTTTGCAAGAATTTTACCCACTAGTAGCCTTGTAGAGAGCACGGCTTATCACTTACAGTTCACACACTTACTTTGAGGTGGACAAAGAAAAAATTAAGAAAGCATGCATCCACAGATTTAATTTACCTGTCTTCTTCCAGAGTCCATTGGCCTTTGACAACATTGGCCTTCTTGAGAATCTTACTCGAGGCCTTCTTTCTTGGAATGAACCTGCTGTTCATATGATACGCCTTGTATGATCCAACGCCACCTCCTACGAGATGAGGCGGCTCATTTTTAGGCGTCACCAGAGGCACTCTTTGGACGATCGGTGAAGCGTCGTCGACGACAGCCTTCTTTGATCCTTCTAGTGGGTAATAGCACTCGTGATCGCCAAGATTGTAGAAGGTTGCAAAGGGGGCTATTGATCCGCCGGCAGGTGCATGTTCGTGAGCAATGCCTTCAAACGGATGATCAACAGGAAGGAGATTGTGGTGGCCGTTTTGCTGCACAAAGGAATCAAACGGCATGTCATCGCAGCTGATCCCTCCTGCATGGGGCTGGAAGCAACTGACATCCATGGGGATTTCAGGAGCTATCTAGGAGTGGAGAGAGAGAGAGAGAGATTGAATAATGTTTCTTCTATGCTTGCATCTCACAGAGGAGACCTTGGTGAAGCATGTCATAATATATCTAGACAAGAACTTATGGCCCTTGACCTTGAATATCGCAACTTAAGGGAGTTTAATGTTTCCATTAATCGGCAAGTTAATAGGTCTCATTTAGTTTCATTGATAGATTACTTCACGTAAGAGAATTAAGCGTCCGCTGTAACTATTCCTAAACGTGGCACACATCAGCCATTGACCATATACGTAATGCTATTTATTTCTCTACTACTTCGTTCTTCTGCTCTCCTCACAAATCGTGCTGACACGTGCGTCATCTCTCACGCGCTCCAATCCATTTAGGGAATGCCCGTAAGCCTTTGTAACGGCGACGCTAGGGTTTGCGCCCCCGCTGGCGCCAGCGTCCGCCTTCTCCGCCCTCTGCGCCGCCTCCGGCTGCCTCCGCGTCCCTCGCCCATTATTGTCTTCACCAAGCGCAGTAGATTAATCTACAGCAGCTGCAACTATGTACTATTATTGTTGTCACCACGTTTGCCATGCTTCAGAAATCTGAACCATTTCCAGTTTGCATACAGTTTTGCTTCGTCATCAAACGGAATTGTTTCTCCTGGAATGCTTCAGTGTTCTGAGAGACAACAGGAAGCTGCTCCCGGTACATCTTTGCCATTTCCTCAGCTTCTGAGAACACCTTCTGCAGGAGCATAGGACAGATGGTACTAAGAAAAAGGATGCATAGGGGGAGGGGAATTTGTCGAAGAAGATAAGAGAGTATAAAACAAAACTAAAAGTGCAATTCAGTATCTTACCTCTCTGTTTGAAAGAAATAAACCAGGCGCACTCTTGAGGTCTGCTATGCTGTTGATTATGTAGCAAAATAAATTTTAGTATTCTACCATATCTGATGACAAAATCTCACCACAAGCAAAGTATTCGGTAAACTAGAACCATCACAATGTTTTCTAAAGGTTAGCTAAAAGCTGAATTGAGCTTATGAGTAGTACGGTCAAGGTTTACCTCAGTGCAATTTTATCTGGAACATTTGACTTGACCACAAGAACTTTGACCTCATCATTTATCTTTAGGATGTCACTCGCTGACACGACATGACCTCGACTAATGTTGGAGATGTGCGATAATCCACTGCATAAGAGTAGATGAATACACTATCAATTGCCTTCCTTGGCAAAATTAAAAACAAGACACTATTTCATTAGCATATGCCTGAATGCATAATATAGGTCCTTAGGTCAGATATGAATTAATTATAATCAACAAATAGGAAACACAAGCTGCATTACAAGGCTTCCATCTCATACCTTCTGTAGGTCCCAGTTATCCTAACTTGTACAACGTACGGAAAAATCTTGCAAACATTCCCTTGTGGAAGAGTTCCTTCTTTAAGATATGACATTTCCTGATGATTGCGAGGAGCCGAGGAGGCATGAGAATAATTTATTGAAGACATGTTTTTTTCTTGATAGATTTGTACTGTATGATATTTAGGTTGATCATGATGGCTCGATATGTTGGAATAGTACGATTCTTTTTATCCGTTGCAATACACGGACATGTAACTAGTAGATATTAAAATCGATGCGCATGTCATGTGATGCAATTTATATATAACACACTAAATTGGCTAGCATGTTATATATAACACACTAATTTATATATAACGATCGAGATGCCAAAACATGATATCGAATTTAACACCCGGCCCTTCACGTACGCATCAAATGCATGCCGATCGATATAGAATAGAACAACGCCAAATCGCAACCTAACAAGGAGAGTTTTGCCGAAGGAAGAAGCCCAACAGGTGAGCACCGCCTGTGCGCCGGCGTCGCGCGGGACATCGCCACGGCGCTGCCCACGACGAACGTCCATCACGAGGCCGACGCGAGAGGCGGCAGAAGCAACCGGCGTACAAGACTGCCGCGGCCACCACTGCAGAGATGGACGGTTTCGACTCGACGGGCCGCACGGCCCGAGCCAAAGGAGATCAAGGCAATATTCTTTTATACTACGACTGATGTTTTTATCTATATTATAATAACTCTTAAAACAAATTAATTAAAATACGTTGTTAAGAAGTGGTTCATATATTAATAAGAACATTAACATTTAAATAAGAAAAAAATAACAATTAAACATTCAATGCTAGAATAAAATAAGGGTTTATTAAATAAAAAGTCCTATTACAGAAAACTTGATTACAAGAACAAATCTCATGTGCATTCAACTTTAGTGTTAAAAGTCCAATGTATAAGATCTCAATATTAGGATTTACAAAAGAATAAAGTATCGCAATTAAATGTTACAAAACTATAATTTCATCTCATACAAGAATGAACCTATACAAGTATATTATATAAAATTTCATCTATGAATCCACATCTCCATAGCTGGCCTAAGTTAGAATACCTACACAATCATATTAGCCAAAACCACAAACATAAAGCTACAATGAATTTGAATAATAGATTGCCATTAGAACCCATTTTTTATTGTATAAGGGCAATCGCTCACTGAGATATCAGGATTGTTCAAGGCCAATCGGCACCTCTTGCGTATTGGGTTTTTATCATTCAACGGTAAAACTGCCATTCTTACCTTTGTAACATTTACCTTTTTACACTTCCTGATGAGTCATTCCATTCAATGCCATGCACAAGCCACATTATAAGCTACTACTGGTCACCCTCAGAGCCAGCCAAAACCATGAATAAAGCCCACAAGAGCTAGCAGGAGAGAAGAGCCACACCTCACTGCCATAAGCCACCAGTGAGCCTACAAAACTCACTGCAAAGGACTGCAATAGCAACCAAAGGCTGCCATCACCCATCACAAGCACCACCATAGTGAGTCCCTCCCATGCAGCCATTGCCCATAACACTCACGAGCCATCATCGGCCAGCAGACAACCAAGACATAGCACAACCCATTTAAACCCCCATCTCCACACAAGAACCCGAACATAGCCAAAAGAGGAAGTCAAGGGAGCAGCCAAGATCGATGGACAACTGAAGGGCACCACGGCCAAGGAACAACTTCCACATAACTTAGCCAAATCAAGAAAGCATAGCCTAGTGAGAGCAAGAATACCCCCACACCTCTAATCCAAGCCTAGTAAGGTAAAATCATAAGCTACATCTCTTCTTTTGTTAACACTAGAGCCAGCTGACAGAGCCACGACGATGCAATAGCCTTCGACTAACCACACTAGACAAGGGAGGCCGATGGCCATCCAAGGAGCCCTTGGACCATGAACATACTCCCTGACAGATGCCAAAGCCCCAGTACCTCACAGTTTCTCAACACTATGACTCCCAAAACCCTAAAAAAAACCCCACTGCTAATCATATTTCCATGCACCATATATCTCATAAATAAAATCAACCACAAAGAAGGATTAGGAAGGAATGCAGTAGAAGGGAGTAAGGAGAAATCGGGAAGAGCTGTGGAGCAAGGGCAGTGTGAGGGGTGACACACCGTCGGCAATGCCATGGCTGGCAAGGCTGAGCTTGGTAGAGGTGCCGAGACAGGAGAGGAGAAAAGGTGAACCAAGTGAACACGTATACAGTAGAAGAAGATAAAGTCGGGAGGGGGTGAAGCACCAATGGACTGAACATGTGCGGCGCGCATAAGAAATAGAGAGAGGAATCCAATTGGATTGAAGGAAGGGGACAAGAGAGAGAGAGAGTCGAGCTATTCGGTCGGCTCATAAGGCTGATGGGCGAAGGTAGGCCATGGGCCATGGGCTAAACAGAGAATAAAAGAAAAAAATTAAAAAGGAGATATAAGGAAATAAATACCCTCATAAACATAATAAATCAAATATCCAAAAACTTGACTAAAACAGAAATTTTACTAAAGAAAACCAATAAAATATGATTGCACAAATAATAGAAAAGCTTGTAAAAATAAGTATATAAATACTCAACAAGGGGTGTTGCTTCATCTGAAATATAACTGAAAATTTGAAAATAAATTTCTGACCTAAAATAGTACAAGGGAAGAATTGGTGCAGGGGAAGAGGCCATCAGACCACCCCTACGACGCTATCCTACAGTCAGGCAAGTAAAACAGGCTTTTAAGCATGCTGTGGTAAATGAATTGTTTTGGATACAATTATTTTCTATGATTATCTTGCATCAAAAGTAATTTCTAAAAGAAAAGAGATGTGACCAGAATAATGGATAGCATGATAAGAAAAAAGAGAGCAGAACCACTAAAGGAGCAGTGACCTGCAAAGGAAAATAGTAAAGGAGGGTAGTGGGTGCTCTGGTAAGAGATTTCAGAGGCAAGTGAGACTCTCTACATATGAATATAATATAAGGATTAGGAGACAATCTTCAATTTGAAATAAGTTGTAAAACAATACCAACCATATTTCCTGTCTCAGGCGGAAGGAATATATTACTCTCTTTTATTGCTATTATCTCCATAATAGGTAAGTATTATAAAATTAAGAGGAGGAATTCAAAACCAGTATAGAGCCTAGAAGTGAGGGATCCAAGTTGCATATATTTGCGTAGGAGGAGTGCCGAGTATTCAGGCCCTCGACCAACGGCCATTTGATAGTCGAATGGAGATATAGTAATGAAAGTCAAGAAAATATTCTGTATTCTAAATTTGGGATTACATCAAAGGAAATGCGAAAGACCCAATGTCCTTAAGAACTTAGAATAGTTATAGGTAAAGTGATACAAGTCTGGACAATACTTAATCATAAATTCATATCCGTCTCTTAGATAAAAGTTTACGGGAACCACTGGGGTTGTCTCTCTTCTAGAATGATGGTTAGAACAATTTCAGAAATTAAAATATTGTAAACTTTTCAAAATGATAATAATGTATTTTTGGATAATAGATCAGGTAAGAACTTGATAAAGATGAGGACAAATGTGCATCATTATTTAAAAACTTGCTAAGTACTTATACTCACTCTTGCTATTAAATCTCCTTCTTTTAGAGCCATATTTAGTCGGGGTATACTTGGGATTTGACGAGGGTGGGGTTGATAATGAAGGCATCCAGATGTATGAGGTTAAGGCCGACTAGGAGTACGACAAAGTGGAGGCCTTATACAATAGGTGCGAGGACCAGACAACATATAGCTCATCGTACCAGGATAGACGGGTATTATGATATATATGCTTTCTGTTGTTTAGTATCCTATATGGTGATAAATAGTAAATATTGTAATAATTGCGGGTTTCTATGTGTCCACTTAAAGCTCTACGTGACTTGTAATTAATAAAATATATTTATATCTAATTATTATTCTACTGTAATTACTTTGATGGAGCTTGTTATTCATTAAAGCGGTGTTCTACTAAATAAACAAGTAATACTTTATTGACTAGTGTTATTACCCCCTTAATAATGAACTAATGACATGAGTTGCTATAATATTTTTTAAGATAACAGCAGATAGTAAAGATATTGCGCACATAATTTTAAACTCGTAAAAACTTTTCGAGAATCCTTCGACAGACCACCTTCGAATCAGCCAAAAGTTACTGGGCCTATTTTCCCCGCATTTCACCCGGACTGGGCTCGTTTTCCCGGGCCACGAGTCCTCCTGGCCTAGTAAATTTGGGCTCACAGAGCCATCTGCGTGGCCCACTTTGTACAAGCGCCGGTCCTAAATAGAGTTGCCCTCTCGGCGTCGGCGGCGCCAGTGGCTGTGGCTCGCCTCGTCTGCTGGAAGAGAACTCCAATTCGCGACGGCGACGGCGACGGCGAGGGGAGGAGATGAAGCTGAAGCAGCTCGAGGGCCTCCTCGGGGGCCTGACCCAGTTCTCCAGCCCCAAGGTATATGCTCTCCACCGCCGCCGCCGCCGCCGCCGCCAATGTCCATTCACTGCCTGCGACCCTCCTCTCTCCTTCTCCCGCTCGATTTGCCCCCAAAAGTAGGGGGAGAAAAAAGAGGAGGAATATATGACTTTTTCCGCCGGTGGTGTTGGTGGGTGCAGGTGGAGCTGGAGCAGTACGCGACGGGCCCTCACATCGCGTCGCGGATGCTCTACACGGTAGTACCCTGTCCCGAATCTGATGCCTCCTTGCTTTGCTTTGCTTTGCTTTAGGCGAGATATCGATTCTTGGACCTTTGAATGCCATCCCGATCTTTGATGTGATGTGAGTGGAATTGGGCGCCACAAGTGTGCAGCTTTGGTTCCATGTCCAGACCAGCCAAGCTGCTCGGGTAGTAGACTAGTAGAGTAGTAGGTCCATGGCTAGGCTAGAGTAGGGTGGCTTTCTTGTAAGATTCTAGCGGTTCCAGTTCTCTGTCTTTAGACAATCAAGTAGACAGATACTAGAGAGTACAGTTTTCCTTGGGTGTCGGGCGCGGGTGGTGGTCATATGCTAAAATTCAAGTGATTCTGGTCGTCTGGTGTGATCTTGTCTTTCTTTTTATCTTGCTCATGGTGACTCGGTAAACCCATCAGGCGGAGAATTCTTTCGATGACATATCTGGCAAAGTGGTAGCTGACTTTGGCTGCGGCTGTGGAACCCTGGCTGTGGCTAGTGCTCTGCTGGATGCTGAGTGAGTATGTTTATGCTCTTAATATTCAGTCAATCAAGTTCTTCTTTTCTCCAACTGTCCCTTTTGTGTTGGCATCGGTAAAAATACCCAATTCTTAACTATGCAATAGCATTGTCATTTTTTAATTCCAGTGCACATCATTTTGCACACTTCTTTTGCCACTCATCATCTAAATGAAGAGTGGTTGCCTTTGCAATGGTTTGGTGATTGATTTGTGCAGAATATGGATTTACCCTTATTTTTGGGGAAACAAAAATTTACCTAATAGGCAGTACAGTGGTCCATGATGATTGTGTGCTGATATACCAATACTCCAATAGTTATGGTATCTTAGTGGACAGTAAATAACCATAAAAACTCACCTAGCCACCTGCCTTAGTGCCTTGTCTGATATTGTAGGTTTGTGACTGGACCCTGATAAAGGGATCTGTCCTTCCTGCATGTCACAAACCTCTGTGAAAAATGAATTTATGTACATAATCAGTTTTTATGGCTTTCCTACACCAAAATTGCGCTGAGAACTTCTTGTTCTTTTCTTTTTCTGGGTAGGGGAAGGGTCAAAGGGGGTTCATTTACTTCATTACTCATCCTGAAGGGCTTAGAAAAGAAAACACTGGGTTTTTTATGTTTAATTTCAGTTTACCAAATATTTTTGGTCGAAGTATCCAGTTTGCTGGTCAAAATTGCATTGCATAATACAATTTCATAGTTGTGGGCACATATCTCTACAAAATACAAAAGTGGTATGAGTATGTGACATTGACACTATCATTCCATGGTATAAAATGAACTCATATGCTTGAGAATACTTTAAATGCTCCTCTATTAGTATCGTGTACTAGAAATCGATGTGTATCACTTAGTATCCATACGGTTTTTGTTGATTAGTGATTCCTAATCTTATTTCACTATGGTTGCGGAATGGCAGACATGTTATTGGTATTGATGTTGACCTGGAGTCCCTTGAGCTTGCTCAAAAAAATGCTGCTGATCTGGAGGTACGCTGTTGTTTTGGTTTCCCACTATAACAATTGCTTTAGTCGGAAGCAGACAAACCTTCATATTGATTCCTTTCCCTCTTGTTTTCACCTGCACTTACTGGCTTACTGCTTGCGTCACCCCCAATTTCTGCATAATGTTTTAGTCATTTAGGTTATAGTTCTCACGTATATGTAGTTGGTCCAAATTGGTAATCACCGTCTTCCTATTGAACACCTTTGTGGAAATCAGCTATCTGCGCAACTTTTTAGCAAAGCTATCAGTTTGATCTATTATTCTCTTGGTAGCAGGTGGTATCCCACTACAACTAATCAAAGGAGTTCGGTTAGCTGAAAATATCCTTTGGTCCCTATTTGCTGTTGCCTTTTAACATCATATACTGCTTAAGAAGTTTATAAGGACAGGTTTATAGGACTTAGAAGTTAGAACATGGCACACAGCCCTTCCAGAACCAAGTTATATTTTCGACAATCTATGAAAATCCTTTGTGTGGAATTGCTACCCTAATATGTTTAATTTGGAAGTTCCATTGCCCAATAAAACATGAGATTTATGGATAGTATTCTGATATCATGTGAGGGTCACACATGTTTCTATACATATTTCCAGCATGTCTGGCTTGCCCCAATGTCAGCTTATGCCCTTGTAAGCTGAGCCTAGGTTCCAGGGTCAAATGGGTGAGTTATTATGGGCTTATGGCTTCCATCCACACGGAAACTCCATAAAGCTGCAGTTGGTGGGAATTGATTTTTGGGAATAATAAGCTAAAGTCGGATGCAAGTTGGCTCCCCTACCAGGCCAAACAGGCCCTTAGCTTTATATTGAATGCAATTCTGGTGTTGACAAAGCTGTTGGGGTGCACTTGTAGAAATTATTCACCATGTGATGGAGGCGTGGAGCCACCTGAATTTTGTTTTTATTTAAACCAACAATAGTTATGTTGTATTCGATGGTCCATGGATGTTATTGACTCCTGTGTTGTTCACTGCCTTTTGTCAGCAATAACAATCTTGGTGTTATTAGCTCCTGTGTTGTTCTTGCATGGTTTTTGCCTTTTTGGTATCAGTGATCATATTTTGCATGGTTAAGCACATGTTGGGGAATTAGAGCTGAAAGTAGTATGTGAGAGACTTGACGTATTAACTAGCTATTTCTATGCGAGAGACTTGACGTTTTAACTAGCTATTTCTAGGACCATTATATTTCATCAAACATGTGAATAACATGTTTCTTTTCATTAAATGTTTGATTGTGCAGCTGGATATCGACTTAATTCAGTGTGACATAAAGAACTTAAATTTGAAAGGTACTGTTCTTAAGTGGTAACATATTCTATATATGCTGAAATGAACCTCTAGTGTTCTTTTTGTTATCATATACTCTATTGTATCTGATCTTTCAGGAATTTTTTTCAACATTGTTCTTCTGTATTGCGTGTTTTTTTAATGCTTTATACATAAGTAGATAATGTCTAGAAATCATTTTACAACCAATGTGGTATCCTAGCTGAACATGCTTTACAAGTTGGCTGATTACTCTCCAGTACTTCATAGCTTGCACACCATTGTTAATCAGATCAACTTAGGTCAAGAAAGTAGATGAAATAGCGTCATGTCCAGCAAATGAAACACTTGCAAAATATGGTTCTTGGAAATAAATCATATTGATATATTTATATACATAAGTATAGATGCTTCAACATTAAAAACCTTCCTTAACCTTTTGGCTACCTAATAAGAGATATGGTGCAGGCCTTCTTGTTGACACTGTTGTCATGAATCCTCCCTTTGGGACAAAAAGGAAAGGAGCTGACATGGAATTCCTTTCTATGGGCTTGAAGGTCAGAGCAGTAGATTGTGTTAAGGATAGAATATGATTATTATTTGTTTCCTTATATGTCTCGGTTTCCTTATCTGTATATGGTATATTCCTCTGTATATCCCATTGTACTCTCTATATATATTGCCTTTTAAGCCTCATTAATATATACACAATATTCATAATATGGTATCAGAGTTAGGGCGCTAACGCTAATTTTTTCGCACCTGCCACCGCTGCCAGTTAACGGTTGAGACGCTGCCCTACGGGGCGCTGTCACCCTCCGGTTGCCGTTGCTCTACCCCACTGCCGCTGTAGTCCTGCCGCAACCATCTCTGACTACTGCCACACGACGCATCGTCTCGGCCGCCGATCCATTGTTGGCTGTCTCCCGCGGTGACACTGTCACTCGCACCGTCGAACCACCGCTCGCCGGCCGCGCTTGCGCTGTTGGAGCATCGCACACTCGTGAGCCACCACTGCGTCGGCTGTTACTCGCTGGAGTCTTGCTGTTGGTGATAGCAAGATCCTTACTCTCATCGAGAGTAAGGATCTTGCTATCACCAACAAAGAAGACTCCAGCGAGTAACAAGTGGTATCAGAGCCATACTATCCTGTAGCCTGAGCATCTCCTACTCATCTCCTTCTCCACCTCGCGGAAGACTACGGCTGTGCGGCGGCTCCCGGTGTCCCTCGCTCTCTCGGAGACGGCAAGCGGCTCGTCGGCGCACCTCCTCCACGCAACGGCCTCTAGTAGCGCGCCATGTCCGCAGGCGATCTCGGCCTTCGGCCGCCTCGAGCGCGGCGTCGTGACGGCCGAGCTTCGCGCAGCAGCAGCGAAGCAGCAGCGCGGCAGCAGCTGCGGCGGCGGCGAAAGGCGTCAAGGCGCGGCGGCGGAGCGGCGGCAAGCGAGCGGAGGTGAAGCGGCGGCGGCGGTCAGATGCGCGGCGGCGGCAGAGAGAGGTCAAGGCTCTGCGCGGCAAAGAACGGCACTCCATCTCTGCGATGGCGGCGCGCGAGATCTTGAGCGGCGAAGAGGAGGCGGCGCGGCGAGTGGCGCGATGGCGGCCGCGCCGCCACGCGCGCGGCAGCCTCGACAGACGCGAACGCAGCGGTGACGCTCTGGAGGAGGCGCGCGACGGTGGCGTGCGGGTTGACGGAGCGCGCGCCTTCACGGCGACGCGCTCTCTCCTGCCGGCATCGTGGTCACCACGAGTACCGTGCCGCTCGTCGAGGGCGTCGGCCCGGCGGCGAGTGGCCTACCTCACCAAGACCAACTACGTCGAGTGGGCGCGGTGATGAGGTAAAGCTCAGTGCGGCATATGTGGGATGCGATCCGACTGGCGACGTCGACTACGACCGGGATCGACGGCGCTGGATGCTCTCATCGCTGCATCCCCGCCGAGATGCGATTCGCTTACCAACAAGCGGATCGCCAAAGAGGCTTGGGACGCCATCGCCGCAAAGACGACGGCAGCCGGACGCGCGCGCAAGTCTACATTGCGGCACTACGCGAGAGTGGGAGAACCCGCCTTCAAGCGGTGAGGACGTTGATGATTTTGCTCTCCGCCTCAACACTCGCTGCGAGAGTTAGTGCGGTTCGGCGACGACACCTACGGCGAGGAGAGAGCGTGGAGAAGCTCTTCCGCCGCGTCCCGAGAAGTACAAGCGGATGGCTCGCTCGATCGAGTCTCTGCTGACCTCTCGCGATGACGATCGAGGAGGCGCTGGTCGCCTCAAGGTCGTTGACAACGATGAGCCACGCGTCTCGGGACCGTCACCATTGGCGGAAGCTCCTCGCTCGGGAAGCGGTGGGGTCGCCACCAAGGTGACGGAAGAAGGGAGCCTTCTTCCACGACAGCGCCACAGCGCGTGGCAAGCGCGGCAAGCCACGCAAAGACGCCCGAGCGGCGCGGGGCGTCTTGAGGTGATGGCCGTGGGCGCCAGCATGCGCTGGCGGCAAGCAAAAGCTGGCACGAGACGACTCTTGCCACAACTGCGGCAAGCTTGGTCATTGGGCCAGGGATTGTCGACAGCCACGACGTGGCCAGGCCCGTGTCGCGCGCGGGAGCGGCCGGCTCGTTTCATTGCTCGTGCGAGCACCGAACTATCTCCAGCGGCACCGGCCGCAGTGGCTCTCCTCCACCTTGACGAGCCAAAAGCACATGCCCTCCTCGGCTACGGCTCCGGCAACGACAAGACTGACGGGTGGTGCCTCGACACTGGCGCCACCCATCACATGACCGGTCGACGGGAGCTCTTCGCCGAGTTTGACTCTAGCGTCCGAGGCTCGTCAAGTTTGGGGCGCCTCGGCGTGGAAATCAAGGCGCGCGGCTCGTCATCTTCACCACCGTGTCACGGTGAGCACAGCCGCCACCGCGTCTACTACATCCCCGATCTGCGGAACTCCATCATCGGCTTGGGACGGTGGATGAGAACGGCTCGCGTGTCGAGATAGAGCACGGTGCTGCGGATTTGGGATCTTCGCCGCCGCTTTCTTGCCAAGGTAACGAGGCGCAAATCGACTTTACATTCTTCACGTGCGGTGGCACAACCCTCTGTCTCGCCGCTCGTCGGACGACGAGCGTGGCGATGGCACGAGCGCTTTGGGCACCTTCACTTCGAGGCCACGGCGGCTCGGTGCTACGAAATGGTGCGAGGCTTGCCGTGCCTTGACCATGTGGAGCGCTTCTGCGGCGTCTGCGTGTTGACGGCGCAGGCGACTCCCTTTCCTCGGCGGGCGAAGTTTCCGAGCCAAGGAGAGGCTCGAGCTCGTGCACGGGGACTTGTGTGGCGGTGGCGACACGGCCACACCGAGACGACGCTACTTCCTGCCGCTCGTCGGCGACCTCTCCGCTACATGTGGGTGATGGTCCTCGGCGGCAAGGGAGAGGCTGCGGACGCCATCGCGCACGCAGCCGCCGCGGAGGCGAGCGCGGCGCAGTCGCACGTCTTTGCGCGCAGACAGACAACGGCGGCAATTCACGGCGGTGGTCGCGTCGTCTTCGCTCGCGATGAGGGCATTCAGCGCCACTACTCCGCGCCGCATGACCCGCGCAGAGCGGCGTCGTCGAGCGCGCAACGAGGCGGTTGTGGGATGGCTCGGGCTCTCCTCAGCGAGGGGATGCCGCTATCTTACGGGAGAGGCGGTGGTGACGGCCGTCTACATCCTCAACCGCTTCTTACCAAGGCGCTCGGCGGCGGGGCGTCGTGACGAGGCTTGGCACGAGCGCAAGCCGGCGGTCTCCCACTTGCGGGTCTTGGCTCCTCGCGTTCGCCAAGGAGCTTGGCCACATCGGTAAGCTCGGCGGCGAGCACTCGGGAGTGTTCATCGGCTCGCGGAGGCTCGAAGGCCTCACCGCATCCTCGACCACACACACACACAAGCGTCGCATCTCGCGTGGCGTTGTGTTCGACGAAGGCGAGGCCGGGCGTGGGACAAGGCGGTGGGCGGCGGTTCGACTTCAACTCTTAGGGACTTTGTTGTCGACTACGTCCACCGAGAGCGGGGGCTAGCGGCTCGTCTTCACCAAGCTCGCCCGCTCGACACCTTGCTCGCCACCGCTCCGGCGAGTGCTCCGCCACCTTCGGCACGGCCACGCCCGCTCTCCCGCCCGGCGCCACACCACCGGATCGACCCCACGGCCGGTCCACGACGAGCGGCGCATGGTGGAGTTCGCTACTCGTGTCTCACGACGAGGACGCGTCGACGCTACCACGACGGCGAGCCTCGCGCTACCGTCGTGGGCGACCTCCTCGGCGGCGCAATGGCCCTCGAATCGGCGGCAGCGACCTCGCGGCGAGCCGCACCTCGCGACAGACGGCGGCGAGCCTCGTTCCGTCGCCGAGCGGAGAAAGACGCGGCATGGCGTGCCGCGATGCGAGAGAGATGGACACCGTCAAGCGGAACCGAGACGTGGGAGCCGGCGGATCTTCCCGCCGGCCACCGCGCGATCACCCTTAAGTGGGTGTTCAAGGCCGGCGGGATGGCCGGCGCCATCGTCAAGCACAAGGCTCGCTTGGTGGCACGAGGCTTCGTGCGGCGGGAGGGTCGACCGATGATGCCTTCGCACCCGTCGCGCGCATGGAGTCCGTTCGTCTACTCCTCGCACTTGCGCCCGGGAGGATTGGCGCGTCCATCACATGGGCGTTAAGTCCGCCTTCCTCAGCGGCGACTTGAAGGAGGAGGCCTCGTCCGTCGGCCGCGGGATTCGTCATCCCGGCAAGGAGGCAAGGTTCTCCGCCACGCAAGGCCCTCTACGGCTTGCATGGCAGCACCACGAGCACGGAACGCTAAGTGGACTCGGCTCTCAAGCAAATGGGGTTCCAGCAGAGCGCGCACTGAAGCTGCGTTCTCTGGGCGGGGCAAAGCGGCAACGCCTGGCGGTGGCGTCTCGTCGACGACACTGGTGATCACCGCTCCAAGGAGGCCGAGGTCGAGCGTTCAAGGCGGAAATGAAGACCGTCTTCGGATGAGCGACTTGGGGCTCCTCTCCTTCTACACGGGATCGAGGTCCACGGGACGGCTCCGTATCTCCCTTCGTCGGGCCGCCACGCCAAGCGCACCGTCGAAGCTGGCGGGCTCACCGATCGCAACCCACCACACTCCTGGAGGAGGTCGGCCGAGTCGTGAGAGCACGGCGGAGGAGGTGGACGCGACGCAAGACGGCGCATTGTGGCGACCTTCGCTACCTCGTCCACACGCAGCGTCAGTTGGCGTTGGCGCCGGCTCGTCGGTCGGTTCATGCAATGACCGACGACGAGCATCGGCGGCCGTGAAGAGGATCCTCCGCTACGTTGCGGGCACCTCCGACTACGGCTTGCACTACCCGAGGTGTCCCGTGCGGCACTTCATCGGTGCACGGCGACAGCGACCACGCGGCGACATCGACACCGGCAAGAGCACAAGCGGATTCTCTTCTTCCTCGGCAAGTGCCTCGTTAGTTGCGATCGATCAAGCGGCGGTGGTGGCCTGTCGGTGTGAGGCCGAGTACATAGCGGCATCCACCGCTCGACTCGAGCGCTCTGCTCGCTCGGCGCTTGGTGATCTCCTCGGCAAAGACACGGCGGTGGCGCTCGGGGTGGGCGACAAGTCCGCTCGGCTCGGCAAAGAACCCGTTTTCCACGAACGAGCAAGCACATCCGGGTGAAGTACCACTTCATCCGAGGTCGTTGGATGAAGGCGACATCAAGGCGAGCTACATCAACACCACGGATCGCCTTGCGGACACGCCACCAAGCCTCTTGGGAGGTCAAATTCCTCGAGCTCTGCTCTAGGGTCGGGTGGTTCAACTTTTCCACAAGACGACGCACAAGACTTAGGAGGAGAGTGATGGATAAGTCATTGTGTTGTTGTTGTGTTGTTGTTTCTTCTCTCTTTAGGACAACATCTTCTTTAAGGACAAAGACATCTCCTTTAAGGACAACATCTTGACTCCTTTAAGGACAAATCTCCTTTAAGGACAACATCTTAGACTAGCTTTAGGACAGCTTTAGACTAGCATCTAGGACTAGCATCTTGGCATATGCTTGGTGGCGGCCTATAAATTTGTATCCCCAACCCTCGGGTTGGTGTGGCATTGTGTGAGAAATAAACAAGAAAATTTGCCCCATTCCCAGAGTGTCATCCTCTCGATGAGAGTAAGGATCTTGCTATCACCAACAGCAAGACTCCAGCGAGTAACACGGCCGTCACCTGCTGCTGTCAGTTCGCCACCCGAAACCCACCTTTGAACCCGCCGCCTGGTTGGCTGACCGGTGTTTGCCTCCTGACCGGCTGCCACTCGCCGACTGGCCACCCGCTGTGTGGACGCTCGCTTGCCTGAGATCAAATCTGATCTGATCTGGTTGCCCCTTTTTATTTATTTTTTTAGTAAAAAAAGAAAAGAAAGAAAAGAAAGAAAACGTTGATCTAACAGGCCGCGCCGTCCAGTGCCGCCTGTTAGACTTCGTTGCCTCGGTTGCTGCACCATCCAGCACCGCGTACCAATGGCTTCTATTCCATCAACTGCGATCCCATTCTTGGAGACAAAGCTCTATGGGATAAACTGCAGGTTATGGTCTTCTCTCATGGTGATCATGCTTGACGGTCTCCGCCTTTGGGGACATGTCACCGTTGCATGACCTTCTCCGCCACCACCGGTTCAGCCACCTCCCGAGCGACCTACTTACACCTCCTCCTGCATTTGAGTCGCTAAGAAGGAGGCGAGGCGGCGCTGCTTCTTCTTCTTCTTGCCAGCTGATGAGGCTTTCTAATATGCCATCAACGCTTTCAAGCGCTGGTGTGCTAATGAGGCTCGTGTTTGTCCCATCCTTGTGGTCAGCGTCGACGACTCCATCCAGTCAGACATTGTGGGTCCACGGTCTATTCGTCAAATCTGGGAGTACTTACGTGAGTGATACCAGCAGAGCAGTGATATTCAGTTCTTTTCACTTCAACGTGAGTTGGAAACACTTCGTTAGGGACATTCTTCCGTCAACGACTTCTTCCGAGCTCTGGCCAGTCTCTGGTGCCAGCTGGATGAGCTAGCCTCTTCACTTTGTTAGGAGTGTCATAAATTGCATAAGGCGGATCATGATCGCCTTCGCCTTTATGATTTCGTCTGCCGTCTTCGCTCAGAGTTTCTTGTCAGGGCTGAGCCGCTCGCCGCGACCGACTGCCACCGAGGCTCTTTCGATGCTACGGGCCGAAGAGCTTCGCCTTGGTTAGTAGCATAGTCCACTCCGACTGTGCTTGTTGCTCCTTTGACTACATTGACGCTTTCTGCTTCGATGACGGTCCCTCCCTAGGTGCCTGTTTTCACTCCTGTTTTCGTATCAACTGGAGTTCAGTGCAATTATTGCAAGAACTTCGGGCACGACTACCAAAGTTGTGTGGTACGGAAAAAGCAAAACAAGCTGCATGGGGGTGGACGATCCAGGGGGGCAAGGAGGCCCTTCCTTGACAGGAGGTCTATTTCAGCAGCTCTCTTACAGCTCAGCGGATTCTGCCAGTCTAGCTTAGACGTTTCCCCCAGGTACCTCTTGGGTTCTGGATTCTGGTGCCTCTTTCCACATGACACTGGACTCCACATCTCTTACTTCAATAGGACCTCCTATCTTTCCTATCTTTGTTCAGACAACTGACGGTACTTCCTTGTCTGTCAGCTGTCAGGGCACTCTTTTGTCCACTGATTTTTCTGTTCCAGTTGTTTCCCATGTTTCTTAGTTTACCATGCAGCTTCTTTCGGTGGGCTAACTCACTGATCTCAGTTGTAGGGTTGGTTTTGACTCGCACATGTTTCGTTCAGGATCGACAGACAGGGATGGTATTTGGGATTGGTTGGCGCCGTAGAGATCGTCAGGGTTTCTACATTCTCGACCGCCTCCACCTTCCATCCACTTCAATTGCTCCTACCACGTCTACCTCCATCGCCACTGTCGCCACCACCTCTGGAGCTTTTGCGCAGTGGCATTACCGTTTAGATCACCTGTGTGGGTCTTGTCTTTCTTCATTAGTTCGTCAGGGTATTCTTGGACGTGTTACTGTTGACATGTCTATGTTTTTCTCAGGGTTGTAAGCTGGGCAAGCAGCTACAAATTCCTTATCATTTTAGTGAGTCGTTGTTTTGCCGTCCTTTTGATTTAGTTCATTTAGATATATGGGTATCTGCGCCTATTATCTCCAAAGGCGGGCATAAATTCTATGTGATTTTTATTGATGATTATTCCCGTTTTACTTGGCTTTTCCCTATGTCTAATCGTGGTCAGTTTCTTGCGATTATCATAGCTTCGCCACGATGGTTTGTACTCAGTTTGAGTTCTCTATCCGTACTTTTTGTTGTGATTCTGCTGGCGAGTACTGTTCTGGTGCTTTCAGACAATTTCTTTCTGAGCAGGGCACTCTTTACCAGTCTTGTCTTGGTGCCCATACCCAGAATGGGGTTGCTGAGCACAAGTATCATCATCTAATTGAGACCACTTGTACTCTTCTCCTTGCCTCTCACATTCCACCATAGTTCTGGGCTGAGGCTGTTTCTACGGCTACATATCTCATCAATATGCAATCTTTCATTGCTCTTAAGGATGTCAGTCCTATAGAGCGTCTCTACTCTAGAGCCTCTTAGTACATTCATCTTCGTGTTTTTGGCTGCACCTGTTTTGTCCTGCTGCAGCCTCGTGAGCGCACGAAATTGTCAGCCTAGTTAGTTGAGTGCGTGTTTCTTGAGTACAGTTTTGAGCATAAGGGTTATCACTGCTACGATCCTTCTGCTTGACAGATCAGGATCTCATGAGATGCTGTCTTTGATGAATCTTGGCCTTTCTTCTATCGAGTTTCGGCTCCTCGTCCTGCTTTAACCATCGAGACGATCTCCTGGTTGTCTCTCCCTGACTCTTTACCCATTTCTCCCTTTTCACAACCGTCCTCTAGTTTGTCTCCAGTGGTTCCTTCCGTATCTCCACCTCCTGTGTTGCCTCCTACAGCACCACCTCTTACTCCTGCAGCACCATCATCTCGTTTCTTTGGGGTGCACTATTCTAGATGTCCTCGTCCTTCACCAGACTCATCTCATGGTATCTTGCCAACACTGATGGCTGATTCCTCTGATGATACTCCTCATTACGCTCTTCATGACCGAACATCATTTCGGTATCCTGATCGTCTTGGGTTTATTTCGACAGCTTATGCTCTCTCTGTCATTGAGCCTAGTTCTTATCGTTAGGTTGCTTCTCATTCTGAGTAGTAGCTCGCTATGGCATAGGAACTTGATGCTCTTCGACTTACAGAGACTTAGGACATTGTACCAACACCTGTGCATGCTTGTCCTATCACGTGCAAGTGGGTGTACAAGATTAAGACCAGATCTGATGGTTCTATTGAGCGCTACAAGGCTTATCTTGTGGCTCATGACTTTCAGTAGGAGTATGGTCGTGATTACGATGAGATGTTTGCCCCTATTGCCCATATGACCACTGGTCGCACTCTTGTTGTGGTTGCATCTGTTCGTCGGTGGTCCATCTCTCAGTTAGATATTAAGAATGCCTTTCTTAATGGTGTCTTGCATGATGTGGTTTACATGCAGCCACCACCTGGGTATTCTGTTCCAGATGGCCATGTCTGTCGTCTTCGTCGTGCTCTTTATGGTTTCAAACAAGCCCCTTGTGTCTTGTTTACGTGTTTTACCTAAGTGATTACCGCTACCGGTTTCATTGTCAGCGCCCATGATCCTACTCTATTTGTCCATGTCCTACCTTGAGGTAGGACATTGCTTCTCTATGTGGATGATATGCTTATCACTACTGACGATTCCTCATTCATCATATATATGGAGAAACATCTCAGTGAGCAGTTTCTGATGATTAATCTTGGTTTGCTTACGTACTGCCTTGGAATTGATATCTCTTCCACGTCTGAGGGTTACTACCTCTCCTAACAAAAGTATGTCCATGATCTTCTTGATTGGTTTGGTCTGACTGATATTTGCACTGCCGAGACTCCTATGGAGCTCTCCCTTCAGCTTCGTGCTACTAATGGTGATCTTCTTGAGGATCCTACTCGTTATTGCCATTTTGTTAGGAGTCTGGTATTTCTTGTGAGCACTCGTCCTGATATTGCCATGTTGTTCATATGTTGAGTCAGTTCATAACTCATCCTACTCATCTTCACTACAATCACCTCCGTGTTCTTCGCTAGCGTGGAACTATCTTTCGTCATTTGTTTTTCCCGAGCTCCACCTTACTACAACTTCAGACGTATTCTGATACTATCTGAACTAGTGATCCTTCTGATCGTCATTCTCTTTCTGCATACTTTGTTTTTTTGGCCCCTCTTTGATTGCCTAGAAGACAAGAAGCATATTGCAGTTTTTCGTTCGATTGCAGAGGCTGAATTGAGAGCTTTGACAGCAGTGACAGTAGATATTACTTGGTTGAGGTGGCTACTTGCAGACTTTGGAGTACCTGTGAGGGGATCTACGCCCTTATGTCCGACAGTACAGGTGCTATTAGTATTACTCGAGATCCAGTGAAGTATGAGTTCACTAAGCACATTGGTGTGGATGCCTCATACACTCGATCATATGTGCAGGAGGGAGTACTTGTTCTATAACTTGTGCCTTCAAAGTTACAGCTTACTGATTTCTTCACGAAGCTATAAACAAGGGCACAATATTTTTTTTCTTCAAACTCAGTGTGTGTGATCCACCATGAGTTTGAGGGGGGTGTTAAGGATAGAATAAAATTGTTATTTGTTTCTTTATATGTCTTGATTTATTTATCTGTATATGGTATATTTTTCTGTATATTCTTTTGTATTTTCTATATATATTACCCTTTGAGGCTTATGAATATATACACAATATTCATAATAGTTTGATGCACCAAATTTATGGAAAGATTATGACATTGATGTTTTAAATGTTTAATATCTAACTATTCACAGGTTGCCTCTCAAGCTGTCTATTCTCTACACAAGACTTCCACAAGAGAAGTAAGTTTATTCGGGACACTCGTGTTGATTTGATTTAATTCTGCTGGATAATTTTTTATGCTTTGTTTCTAGAGAACATTGTATTGCCCAAAAGAATTATTTTGTGCACAATGATCTAACCATTATCAATATTTATCTATTTTCCATCTTGTATTTAATGTGGAAAATTATTCGTTGATTTTTTTCACTTTTAATTTTGTGCTTTTGATCTTTAGCACATCAAGAAGACAGCCTTGCACAATCGCAACGCCATCAGTGCTGAGGTTCTTTGCGAGGTAATTAAATACATGCTAGGCACTTATCTTTAATATCAGGAGTACAAATTTGGATTGTGCATTTCCCCCCCTCACATCGTCGTTCCACAATCCCAACAAGAAAGAGGAACAAAAAAAAAGCTGTTTCTTTAATACTGGTCTTCTGTCTGTTTATTTGATAATTGTCTTCTGTTTGTTATTTATATTTTGAATCAGACAGTTGGATATAGTCCAAGGTTCAGAAATCCAAATATATTCGGTTACTGCTAGCTCCTGGAAATCCTGGCAAATGGAATTGTATGATTATTGCTGTGATATTGAGTTATCGGTGACTTTTATCAACTTCAAACCAGTTTTTCATAATGTTATTGAAATAGTGGAAGATAATCTTAGCTAGCCTTTCTAGTTTTGTTAGAAATCTGGCAAAACTTGGTTTTAGGATGAGGTGATCCAGCATTGGGATTTAGGGGTCAAATCATATTTTATTTTTCTGGTTTTGCACCTGGTGTGATAATCCATATTTCCCTCTCTGTTTCTTTGTTACAGCTGCGCTATGATCTACCACAGACCTACAAGTTTCACAAGAAAAAGGAGGTCGATATAGCCGTCGATTTGTGGCGTTTCGTCCCACGAGCTCGAGCTGAAAGCTAGCACTGCGTGCCCAGCTGATGAGACAACGACATGGCACCTCCTGAACTAGTGTGAGATGACTGGACTTGATAGAAGAAACTGCATGGGCGACCGATTTACACCTCCCCAAAATATCAGTAGTTTAGCCGTGTCTCGGTGGTGTCCTAGTGAGCATATGATGGAACCATCGGATCGGCTTGCTCGGAACAGTGTTCTCTGTGCAAATGCATAGCATCTGAACTCTGAAAGTTCCTCCTCTATTTGATGTGTATCTTGTCTTCTTTTTACGCTGGATACCGGAGAAAAACGGCGACTTCACAGAAACTTGGCAGCTAAACGCCGCTGTTCACCGATGTTTGCCTTGGGCTGGCAGATTTGTCTTTGTTTTGTCGTGCTGAATCCGCCAAAACCTAATCCGTGTCTGTTCCGCTTCAATCTGACAGAAACGCGCCGAACAAATCACGCGAAAAATGCATGCGGTGAAGTTTGGGGTTTACTCTAGGGAACCTGCGATAGTGCCCCCAGCTCCTTGTTTCCAATCTTCCGATTGTCGCACCACTTGTCCTACCGTGGCAACATTTTGAAAGCAGGCTCATCACCAGATGCCATAGGATTATTAGGAGTGGGAAACGGTAACGTATAATCCGTTTTATTTGATATTCGTATTTGAGAAAACGCGAGTGTGTTAAGTAAAATCCGTATTCGAAATTGTTCGTATTCATATTCGACAATATTCATATCCATATTTAAGAATGTTTGTATTCGTATTCGTATTTGAGAACATTCGTATTTGTATTTGTATTCGAGACTATTCAATTCGTATTCGATCTGTTTCCTATGTCGGCCGGTTGGCCCAGCGGCTAAGTCCAGTTGCATTTGTATTCGTATTCGACCAAATTAAATTACAAAAGTTATACAAAAATATTCATATTTGACTGAATTAACTATATATTTGATTCAAATTCATATTCGTTATGACCTTCAATTCGTATTCATATTAAAAAATATTTGAATTCGTATTTGTATTTATTTTAAATATATAGATTAGTATTTGTATTTGAGACTATTCAATTGTATCCAATCTATTTCCATCCCTAATTATAATGTTTTTTTTAAGTTTCTCAAATCGGCTTTTGACTTTTGCTACAGTACCTAACTTTCAAACGAAGTATTTTTTCGAGATAGAGTCTACAAGTTAATTGTAGTACACATTAAAAACCCAACATCTATACCATCAAAAATCACAAACGAGTATCTCTCTTCGTAATTTCTATCACAAACAGATAAAATTTAAAAATTTTAACAAGTCATAGGTCACAGTGGTATCAAACATGCCCGATAATTAGCTGTTCGGTCCCCTTTTCAACTGCAGTGCATCTCACTTTCCACGACGCGCAACTCGATGCTAACAGGTACAAATCTGCCGTATCCCTATGCTTGGCACATTCCTCCATCTTACTGGTGTACCTTTGGCCCTCGAGCACGTAACAGAGACAAACCTGCCAGCCAAACTAGCCACTTAATTAATCCCATGGCTATTGGCTGTTCACTCACAAATCACAATCCATACAAATTATACCGAAGTCCTAGTTGCATCGTTGTTGAGCTGGCTCGATCACTCTCTTCATTGTGTACCAAACGCCTTTTTCCTTTTGGATTAAACGTGTCTTCTTGCACATAGAAACTGACAAGGTCGTATGCTCTCTACTATGTTGGCACCAAGCCAACCAACCAGAGCACCTTATTCCTCCCCATGGCCGGAAGTACAAGACTGAATAAGCCATCTTTGTCCGTGTTCTTGCATGCATTCCTACTCTCCGGTTTCCACTGTAAAATGCAAACCAGCAGGCACAACATCTTGACAAGAGAGTGAGGAAGCCATGTTCGTCAGAACTGGAGGCTGCAGCTTGAAAGCTAACAGATGCATTCATTCACATCCGCAAGGCTCCAGATCAAGCTTTCCCCTTCTCTCCCCCCTAACGCCATCAGGGTACCATGCACCATGTTGCTTTTGGTCTTCATTAGCTTTGCAGGATGTAGCATTCCTGCAAAAGCAGTGATACAAGCAGCTATGACCTTTTAAGTTGATGTTGCCGGACAAATGAATGTGTTCAACACACCTGAATGTTTCATGTAGCGACAAGTTCGTAGCATTCTTCAGTTGAGCTACACCGCCGTCTAACCGTTGCCTTTTTTCTATGGGAAGCCATCAAGCTATAACCTTGATCTTGAAGCTTCGCATAAGTCGATTTGTATGATATATATCCAAGAACAAGGGATTGCCTCTAACTTACTGTTAGTTTAGGCGCAGTCTTCACTAGCTGGATGAAAGCATCAGCCACTGATGTAGGAAATGTCTAGAGCTCTGAAATCAGTCACTTCAAATCTCCTTGACTGATTTATAGACTCCACATACAGATTTTCTGAGCAACCTTTTCTGAATGAGGTAACTACAAAGATTGTCTATATTTCTAATCAAAGTGACATCGTAAATATTTTCTAAATTGTATTTATTTGTTTATGCTTAGCTAAACTATGTTTCTCTTTGTGATACTACTGTAAGTTTCTTTCGAGTTTCAATACTTAGAAAAGACTTAAGCCAAGAATCGATAAAGAAAGAATTTAAGCTCCAAATTAACTAGCCTATAGGACGCAAATATATTTTTCAACATTGAGTTGCATTAGTCTCTTTACACATGTCCTACTACTCAATCTACTGATCCTAAATCAAACATGCTTTTGTTCGATATCAAAATTGTAATTTTTAAGAGCAAGTCAAACATGCTTTTTCTCAATATAAAACGTGCAATATTTATGAGCAAGTTACCATCTCGTTTATGTTATCCAATTTATCTGGCACATCATAAAATTTGAAACCGAGTCTCCTCCAGGGAAATTTTCGACCTGTCAATGAAATTGGTGAGGCAGTTTTGCTCGATGATCTTGACGGAGGGGTCCCGGAAGATTTTCCCGAGGGCTTCTACATAAGATAGAGGAAAGGAAACAAAATATTACCCTTATTTCAACACAGACTATCAACCTTTTTTTTTTGCAAGGACCAAATTGATAGAGGAAAGGAAACAAAATGATCTCCACTCCACCCGGAGTTCATGGAGGAGCTACTTCGACAACCAGCGCTGCTGCGTAGAGACTAGAGGGCTCAAATGAGCGAGAGAGAAACAAGCGCGAGTGTGGCCGTACGTTCCACCCGTGTTGCGATAAGGCGACGAAAGGTTGGAGGAGCTTGACGCGGCGGTGGGCGGTGGCTCCCGTCCCGAGCAGCCCCCACCGGTGCAACGCCCCCGCATGCGGCCGCCACCATTGCTACCTCGTCTCGCGGGAACTCGCCACTGCTCCCACCCCGCCATTGTCGCCGCCGCCGCCTTCCCGCCTTTTCGAGGCGACACCGCGCGCGAGGGTTAAGCGTTACCTTAGTAACGTTTCTCCCACGCGCTGGCGTAAAGAGCACGCCCATATATTTACGCTAACGAAAAAGGTTTGCGTAAACTATGCATGGGCGCCGGACGTTCATCAGTATTACGTCCGGCGCAATCATTTTTTTTCTTAGATGATTTTCAGAAATTACAGGCAGCCCACTTGGTCCGTATTGCCGTTGATTGGGCCGTGACGGGCCTACATCATCACTTCATGGCCGGACGTTCATTGGTATCCCCTCCGGGAGCCGGGAGGTTCCTGGGCGGGACGCTCTTTTTCTTGGACGATTTTTAAAAAATTACAGGCATATTCCCATGATAAATACCATCACGTTTACTCGTAGTCGTAGAACAAAATGCCAAGATTCAAATGATAGTTCCTGCAACCTACGTGCTTTAATTCAATAATGGAATAGAAAAGTATGAACTGAAATTTAGCACTGAGATAATTCAGGGTACTGTATACAAGAATACAAGCTTGTTTATATTCCCTTTTATTGATCAAGATTTGGTATTGTTGAAGATGCATTACAAATTTGCAACGCACGTGAATGGCTTTGCAGTCTGCCCTGTTTGTAGAAAAGAGTCGAAGACACCTCTGGCTCTATTGCTCGATCAGGAGGGCATCAATGTTGCGCTTGCCCTCTGGGCCTTTGCTGTACCAGGATGAGACATAGTCGCCGTAGATCACATCCTGGTACACTTGTGGATGCTCCTTGCTCACAAGCTGTGGGGCAGTAGATATTTTCGTAGATTTGGATGGATCATAGAACGTCGCTACTGACAAGCGGGCACATTCAGCATTGACAATAGCTCGATGCACAGCACTCTTGTATCTTCCGTTGGTTATGATCTGGAGAAGGGTAAACATCATGAATTAATATTGATTGTAGGAACCAAATCCTACAGAAAGAATACAGTGGCAGCACCTACTTCAGATACAAGGGTAAACAGGTTACTGAAAAAAAGTGGGATAAACAGAAAAGGCAAGTATCTGAGGACCAAAGTTTCAGCTGAAATTTGCAATGAACTCTTTGTTCAAAGTCCCGACTAGTGGGAAAAAAACAAAATATACCAAAAGAGGTGTTTGGGCCTGTTCTTTTTAGTTTCAGCTTATGACTTACGGTTACGGAGTTACGGCTTATGGCTTTTGAGCTATTCATGAGAAATAGTAAAGAGTAACAGAAACTTGAGCGGGTTTTGAACAATATAAATGAAGTCGGTACAGTGTGTACTACAATTAATTTATAGACTCTGTCTTAAAAAGATACTCCGTTTGAAAGCTAGCTACTATAGAAAAACCGAAAAACAGATTTTAGAAACTGAAAAGAACAGCCCGTTGTCACATGAGAATTCACACAGTGGCATGTGGGGCGACCATTAAATGAACATGAATTACTTAGGGCATCCAAACATAAAAAGGAAAAAAAATGAAACCAACCCTATCTCAACTGGCATGGAGAAAAAACTTGTCTGTTATGACTCCTAGTTGGGTGGCATTATCGGCGGTAAACAGAACTTGAAATAGAAAATCAACTGAAAATAAACAGAATTTTCCATACAAATTCTATAATTAATGAAGCAGTAATAAAAGATACACAGATTAACTCTTTGAAATAGGCATATCATATTACCATTACCATTTACAGCACCATACATATCCTAAAATGTTTGAAAACAAGCCAATTCATGTTTTAGCATACGATGTCATAATTTTGAATCAGCAGATCATGTGATGGTACCGAAACACACATTAAAACAAGCTAGTCAGCAGAATTGAGTTGTCAATGCCAGATCAATACAAATTAGTAAATTACAAAGAGTCAAATACATCTAGCAAAGCAGTGGTACCATACACGACACATGAATATTGAACCAAAGTCCTCCAGAATAGCACAAGGTATTTTGAAGCATATTTATCAGATAGCTTTTAGAAGGCATAGCACTAACAGTAACAATGACAATAAAACATGTTAAGGTATATTACCTCTGTCTGGTCAGCCAAAATTACAAGAATCCCATCAGGCAAAGGAGGCACAGGTATCCACATCCCATCCTTCAATACCTCGAGCCCACCCACATCATCTTGTATTAGAAGCGTTATCACACCCATATCAGAATGAGATTGCAATCCAAGAGCAAGATCTGGTTGTGGACAAGGAGAGTAGTAGCTAATGGTGATATTCTGATAAACGTCTCCCACCGTCTCTTCTATATAAGAAGGAGGAAGGTTCAGACTTTCAGAGATTATGTGCAGCAATCTTTGAGCAAGATCCTTCATGCTGTTGCTGTATTCTACAACAGTATCCCTGCAAAGATTACAGGTATTAGCTTCTCCGTTCTAGTAAAAATGTTGCTTATATGATGAGCTATAAATATGGACAAGGATGCAAATAAGATGTTTGAGTTAGTTTTTTTTCTCAGTACATTAAACAGTTATAGACTTGGGGCCTGTTTTTTTGGCTTTTAATTATAGCTTATTAGTCTAATAAATAGTGATTGCTGAAAGAAGCCGAAGTCAAAAACCGATTGAAAAGCTAAAAAGAACAGGACTTGATGTCATGTTACAGTAGCACTTGGCTATTGTAGACTTATGCCCTCAAATAACCTATATGACATTAGATTGTCACACTGAAATGGTCATTTTTGGATAGAAACTCAAGTCTCGCACCTACAATGTATTCCTAGAACTCGGGTCCATTGCATCCTTAGCCAAATTACATTGTGCGTGGACCAGAACCTCGAATCTACAAATACAACTACAAATGCAGGATAGCTCAGTGTTTCCTTGCCCACTTTGTAATTCTCCTCACATCTGATCTGAACATAGAATTCCTATCTCTTATCTCTAATATCACCTGTAGCCGGGGACGAAGTCGGGCCACCGGGAGGGGTCGCGGCGGGACTCCGGGAGGGTGTGGTGGTCGAAGTAGTCACGCCAGTCGAGCACGGAGTCGTCGTTGGCGAGCATGCGGCTGCCGTACCCCTCGGCGGCGGCACCCTTGGCCGGGTCGCAGCTGAACCGGAGCTTCTCCCCCATGGGCGCGCGGAAGAAGGCCAGCCCGGCGCCCCGCATCGCGTCGAGCAGCCCCGGAGGGACCCCGTGGTTGACGACGTGGAAGGCGCCCCACTCGGCGCACGCGCGGCGGACGGCATCGCCCGCCGCCGCCGCGCCGCCCGAGAGGTCGACGATGGGGACGGAAAGGGCGGTGACCGGGGGGTGGTGGGAGGGGGTCGGGCGGCGGCCGGGTGGCTGGATATACTGTACCGGGAGGCTGGAGACGCCGGCGTCGGCGAGCGCCTGGACGCGCGGCGCCGCGGCGGTTTCCATCGCAGCGGCAGCGACACGCAGACTTGGCGATTAGGTGGCTTAGTCAGTAAGTCTGTAAGTGGCAACGACACGGGCTTTTTTCCCTTCGCGTCAGGCCCGCTTGAGAAGATCGGCTGCGGTCGGTCGGGTTTACGGTGTATGCTACGGTAATTAATTTTTAAATAATATTTTTTAAAGATAAGATTGATAGAATGATTATAGTAAAAAATATACTAAGTTTAGTTATATTGATCCAAATTATATATAACTATTTTTTATATATTATCTCTCATAAATATATATAGAATCTAAAAATTTAAACAATACATTATAGTTCGAATGAATTCACCCGATAACTTGTGGTTTAGGGCTGCGTGACACTGACAAGTGACATGCGAGAACATGTGTGCGCGTTTCAGTTGAGAATTTTCTAGCTAAGCTCTCGATTTCCTTCGTGATCTGAATGCTTGTTTGCTAATTTATTCTCTTACGATTCAATTGCTAATTACAACTACCATTAGTTTTTTGGTCTCAAGACGGAAACATGTAAACACAGTCTTTTTTAGTACAAAGCAGACACCCCAGCATGTGAAGGTGAGAAATCCTTCGCATATCTAGCACAATAGCTTGATTTAGCCTTTTTCAAATTTAACCTTCGTCAACTGTTTTTACAAATCTAACCTCTTCTCCCTGAATTTGGCAACCACGACAGGGGACACGCACTACCTGATGAGCTGTGAATTTCTCAAGCAGTGCTATGTTGCTGCTACCTGTTGAAGTATCTATTCAAGACTTGGTTGGCGCAATTAAAAAAATAATTGCATCCCACTTCTATTTCACATCTTAGGTTTGAGAGAGCCTACACGTGAAAGGGAGTGTTGGAAGTATAAGTGAATTACCCGTCTTTCATTATCAGTTTAAGCTTTTAGGTGAACTGGCTGGTGTATGCAACTCAATATTGCCATTTCATGCACGAATGACTGTAAGTTTTCAGTCAGTTTATCGGGGAATTTGCTGGCTTTCGTTGTGGTTCAGTTAGTACGTCAGTTACTTGCTAACACTGAGAATCTGATATGCGTGCTACAGAACAAGACGCAGAACACGTTGTTGAAAACTTTTTTTCAGAGGAACGTTGTTGAAAATTTACTTCAAGCAGATAGTATAACAGCCAAAGATTACAGGTCTTAGCAATCAACGTAGTCGATGTACATTAGCTCCTGCATATTAGGGATGTAGCCTCCTTTGCAGACTATCTTTCACTTCAGCTTAAGTCCCAAGCAAGTGTGTGAGCCAACAAAAATTGCAGTATGTTGTACGACGACTCAACGAGAAGCTAATCAAAGGACCGGGGAAAAAAAATGGGGCGTTGCGAGAATCGAACTCGCGACCTCTCGCACCCAAAGCGAGAATCATACCACTAGACCAAACGCCCTTTGATGACAGGTTACAGTGTTTTTGGTATCTGTAGACAAATTGATAAATCAACAAGGCAAATTATAAATACCTATTTTTTTTTTCATTCAACTGCTTTTGCTTATCTACAACAGTTTCCAGATTAATCCCAATTCCTAACCAAACATAGTATACTGTTTTTTCAAGCACAAGTGGATAACACTTTACTGAAATAAGACTAAAGAGATCATTTGCATGCAGCAACATCTACTGACCTCTGTGTAATGTGCACAACAAATTCAAGACTGCAGAAATACCGTGAGCATATGATCTGTGAAACATTTGTCACCAAAAGAGAAGCAGATATTCAGTTTTTTTCAACTTATAGCTTGTCTCGAACAAACAAGCGAGATTGTTTCAAAGTGGTTTATTGGAACAACTTTTTTGAAGCGGCTTATCGATATTCGATAAGTTCACGTAATTACTCACGCTAGGATCAAAATCTATAAGCTACAGCTATAAGCCACATCTGAAGAGAACCCACCAGCTATCCTTCACATAACACTGGCAAGTGGGAACATAAAAAGGCTGCCACCTCTCGACCCGGCCGTGAGAACGACGATGTCCATGGGCTCGCTGCTGCTAGGCAAGTCGATGACCAGAGGGGTCAACCGTCCGTAGTGGCCCGCTCGAACACACATTGTGAGGCGGAAGAACATCACGACGCCCACCAGGCGCGCCAGCTCGCTCCTAAGATTAAACACGGACCTCCCGGCGAACTGAAACGTAGCCCAGGCGTGCTCGCCGAAGTGCCCGTCAGGGCTTGCCTGCACGTACCGGATCTCCCGCGACGGCGCCTCTGGCTCGACGCGCCGGAGCAGGCCGGTGAAGCCTCTTGATTGCTGCTGCAGTTCACTTGGTGTTTAGGAAATGAAAACAAGACAGACATTGTGATGCACAGCACTAGTAAGTAGTAACTGAACAAATCTCAATACACATAACGGGAACAAAATGTTCAGACCCAGACAACCAGTCTTCACTGCGATCTCACACGGATCGACTAAGGACCGGAGCAATTGCAATAGCTGAAAAAAAATATCCAAATGAACGTAATGAGAAAGAACAACAATGGTGATGTCAACATTGGCAAGAACTGTCCCAGAATTAACATGATAAGTGGAATTTCTGGAACGGACAAGAAATTTTGGATAACAGTGGAACAGGATAAAGAGACAAATTTGATCAAGAACTGCTCCCCCTCTAAAGCGAACCAAATGCGGAGGAGCAAGAAGTCAAGAAACCGAGATGGCGACCTGACAGATGGAACCAAGAACTGCTCCCTAGGAGCGCAACCCACAGAATGTACACCTGGAGCAAAACAAGCAGTCATCTCGGCACAAAATGCACCAAGAATTGGTCCGCGGTGAACACAACACGCGGAATTAACAGCTTCAGCAACAAAGTCTGAAACTTTGGCAAGAACAGAACCAAGACCTGCTCCCAGGAGAACGCAATTAACGTAATTAGCAATTCGTGCACTTAACCACCTGCAAACTCCCCAATTTGGGCGGCTACAGTTTGCTATAGTTGCGCTTTATTTGTTTTGCATGCCTCAATGATTCCTCCGAATGTCCAATTTTTACACTAATTCTCTACTTACAGTGGGCGGGATGTTTCCTCTTGTTTGGTCACGTGTTGGGGCAGGTGGGAGGAGACATGCAGTGGGTGATGGCTCTCTCCACATCGTCCACGCGGTCACCAGCAATCGTCGTAAACCCAGCGCGTTCTCCACCTCGTCAAATGGCCCTGTCTTTCGGCGCGCCGTGGGCTCGCGGTTACGTTTGCCGTCTCGCCAAGGTCGGTTTATTGCACCAGCCGCTTAGCCACTGACACACGACGCGAGGTCCGTATCTCCTACGTTAACCTAAACTTTCTACGGCAGTGACTGTCGTTGAGAGACCTCTATTAGCGATGGTGGCGGAGAAGTGAAGGTGTAGATGATATCAAAGGAGACTGAGGTGGTGTTACGATAGCCCATACTCACGCGAATGAACTATATTGAGTAGGTTTTTCTCATGAGGGTTAATCTCCAAGCTCAAAGAGTCTGGAAAACTATCAAGCCATGGGGGAGGGGTATAAAATACCGACTCGATAGAATGACACTAGTGGCTTATAATTTAGGGGATGCCATCGAAGATACTGGCAACACTGACGGTGAAAGACAGGACCAAACAGATCTAGGACTAAGAGCATAAGCATCTTAGTTATAATGAACTATAAAGATAAGAGCCTAAATATCTATAGTAAAAGCACTCCAAAAAATTAAGCAAAACATGCCTCAGACTATCTGATCTTCAACTGGTGGATGGTCTAACTGTTTGTTAGTGGGCAATCTAATCGCTTGGCAATTTGACTTTTGCCTCAAACGGTCTGACCTCTCATTCAGGATAAAACTAATTTTTAGCGTTATTTCAAGGGGGCGTTCGGAATAACGCTGGCTTTTGGCTTTTTTTACTGTAGCTGGTTTATTTTTTTTACTGCAGCTGAGTTGTCTTATTTAGCATAATTAAATTTAAAAAAAATTAAAAATAGAAAAAATATATTAGCCCATTACGGACAATGTAAAAGAATACGAAAAAAAGAAAATGCAAAAAGCCCAAAAAATCTAAAAAAATCAGAAAAAGACAAAATTACTAAATAGTGAAAAAAAAAACAGAAGTTAGAAGCAAAAGCTAAAAAAACTGAAATGAGCAGATCTAAAATTGACACAACTTTCAATCCATAACTCCAAACTACTTAAAACTTTACATACACTTGCCTATAATATTGTGAACCGAATCTAATAAGAAATCAAAACAAATTCTTTCAATGTTTTGATTTTTCTTAATATAAAAATAAGTTGCACTAAAACTAGGCAAAATATGAAAACGGTAATTAAGAGAAGCTCTTGGGAGGAATAAAACCAAGATAACTAAGGATGGTTTTTCACATATCTTAGCATAATAGCATCCTCAAACCGCAGCAAGAATCAAGCCGAAAGCGCTAGATCAAAAGCTCTCAATAAATCACTTTCCAAGCCAAAACTGGGCAAATCATGGCAAACATCAAGAATCAACATTCAGCAATCAGCATCACTCACTACATGAGTCTGACAAAAGATTCAGATTGAGATTCAGGTATAAAAGAAAAAAAGGGTGCAAAATCACCAAACCACTGATGAAACACAACTATGATCATCAGTACATGCAACTAGTAGGAGCAGCTGACAAGTAGAAACGCTCGAGACTCCATTACATGTATGTTGTTTGCCAGCATAGGATGGACCTGTACATGGGGGGATATGTGAAGCTTCTCGTTCTGGACTCAAGATGTGCTGAGCAAGTGTTGGATAACTTTGTCAGGATCGTTATCATGGATCGCCAGCAACTCGGGAACGTTTGGCGACGTGAAGCCCATCTCGTGGAGAGCATTGTAGGATTTCACAAACTCCTTCACCTGGATAGAAGATGATGTTCATACTGTTATTTTGCAAACATGCGACCGCGAACGAAAATATTCACGTAAATAAATAGCAACAGCGCACAAGCAGCAACCCACGGAATGCCATTGTATGATGCACGTGATGCAAATTGCCTGCCAGGGATTATCTCAGTTCAACTACTCGACGACTCTTACATGTTAAACTATGTGCTATACATCTTTAACCAAACTGGAAATTATTCTTATTCCTACAAAAATGGCTAACTGCACGTAGCATTCTTTTGGTAAGAGGATTTTTTTCATAAAATATTTCCAATTCCTACAAAAAAACTATTCATTTTGCAAACAGTTCTACAAAATATTCAATGTTCTATATTAAATGTTTTCGTAGTGTTCGTATTTGCTCTATTGCTTTAGTGAAAGATCTCAAAGTCCTCCCTAAGCAAGTCCTATTACAATTAACTTGAGTGGAAGTGGTGAATGCAGTCTGTAATCGTGAATGACGTGAGAGTACCATAAAATGCCACCACGCTAAACGAACATATAAAGTTCTATCCAATGAAGTCTCTGTTCATGACATATTTCAATGGCTACCGAGACATTATATGAAGCAGTGAAGCACAGGAGACACTCCGATCCCGGCGGACAGAGAGGCCCCGCTGGCCGCCTTTGACTCCCCACACATTGCTTCCGACCGCCGGACCTCACAGACAGATCTGGCCTACGCCGCCAGCTCGAGCGGTTGTGGAAGGCTCCGCTGCCGCTCCCCGGCAGCGGCTGCGAGGGAGGAAACGCAGTGGCAAGGGTGGTTCTTTTTTGGGAGGGTGTGTCGCCCCCTGAGTCACGTGGGAGCGGCTCAGGAGGCCCTTCAATTTGAAACCCCGTGTTCTATATAGCTATCTTATTGACCTTGGATAAACTTTTTGAGTTATCAGAGCACTGGTATTTGTAATTGATGATGATGAAAGATAGTATTGATAAAGTACAAGGTAAATAAGGAAAAAAGAAGCATGCCTTCGCTGGATTATCTCCGTAATTCAACACAGCAAATGAGACAGCTTCACGTCCAAGCCCCATGGCGATATACTTGTCCACAACTGGATCCCCTGGTGTAGCCTGCAAAAGAACAAAAAAATAAATAAAAATGAGGTTTCAGAGAGATACTATTATATCACTAGAACTTGTTATGGTACCCGATTTGTTATAAACAGCTGGTAGTACTTATCATGTCAAAGGATGCCAAGGAGGTGGGGAACCTATAATGGAATCGTGAAGGGTATTAGTGGTATTAGTATTCTAGTCTAGTATTACTGTATTGGTCCAACAATGTGTTTCCCATGGAGTCATGTCATGTGCCATTGGGCTACCATGGAATAGATCCATTGATCTCTCAAGTTACAAGATAGTGCCACAAAATTCCATTGAGTGCCTTATAGAGAAGACAAGTTTCAAGAAATAGCTACACTACCCTAGGATTTCACTGAAGCTACGAATGGGTTGAACATATGGGAGAAAGCACAGATGAAACAGAACTTATAATAGAGAAAAAAAGTGATGGTCTGTCCCTGATATAATCCAGTCCATGCATTTAGAATGGTTACAACAAAACATGTTACTTCTGAAGAAGGTTCTATCAAGGGGTCAAGGACAACCAGGGTACTAGCTACCATGTTTTCCCAGTTGAATATCTAGAGGTATTTAAAGCACATTGTCAAAACTCAAAGCAGATAATCATTCATGATAGTTTTTCTCCTGAGCTGAACTACACAATGTAGTCAGGCTATGGTACCAATTCTCACTGCATCAGTCAAATTTACCTAGCAATGGACTTCTACATAAACTGTTGGTGGGGGGATTTAACAAATTATGGTGGACCTTAGTTATACAAGATTACAAAAAACTAGTACATAGACAACTGAATATTGATCTTCCAATAAGAGCCTGATGTTAATTTAACTAATGGCATTTTTGTAATAAATAGTGATTAAATGATATATGAAAGACAGACAACATGCATGTGGATATTGTTTACCGCAGAAGTAGTGGGAGCGGTGTGTCTTGGGCCTCTTGGTGGCTGTGCCTGTGGTGGTAGCTGGCTTTCTACCACAAACTTGCTCCAGTTGGGGTTCTCCTTCTCTGCCTCAGCAAGAATCTTTCTTTCATACTCAAAATCAAAGTTGAAGGTGCTGCGGGGAACTTCTACCATCTGTGGTGCCAACTGAGGCTGAAAAAATAACACTAATTAGAGGATGGCAAATTCTCCAAACATAACAAGGAAGTGTAATGATAAACACTGCATGCCATTTAATAAAGAAGATATGCCCTGCATAACCATATAAAATGGATGTAAGTTTGCAGAATGGTGAAATGCATCTCTAGAAATAGAATAGACTAGCCAGACCCAATATATAGGATGAGTTTTTAAGGGAACCCACAAATAGAATGAATCGTGCCCTCGTACATTTAAACTCAGTACTACTAACTATAATACCAAGATTCTACAATCAAGGAATGGGAAGACCCACACAATAATTAAATAAAATTAACTAACATAAGCAATCTGCAAATTCCTCCATTGGAAATCATAATGACCACCTGCAAATCATAGTACTTAGATACACTTTCACCCCCGGCTGTCCAATCAGCATGGAACAAGCTGCACTATTTAGATATACAATTGGCTGCTAACAATGTAATAGTCCATCAGGAAATAGATAAACCACTACGATTTGTTGGTGGTGCTTAAGAAGATCAAGAAGAGATACCATGCTGATTGGACAGCTAAAGGTCACTCCTGATGGATCACTAATGATGCTAGCAATCCATCATTTGTACATTTTTTATGACATAGCCATGCCCTAATCGAACCCATAGACTAATATATGAACATAGATTATGTATGAACCAACATATCTCCTGTTGGGCTGCATCATAATTTCCTCCTTCCTTTTCACAAGCCAAAGGAAAATGATCGGCAGTTGAAGACTACACGTTCATCCGGTCAATAAAAAGACTAAACATTCACGATGGTATCATTTTATGTCCCCTTTCACTGCACAGAAGTTGCGTGATGTCAAATTGCATCTGAATGATCAGCGTTTGCTAACAACTAGACAACAATTCACTCTGATTGAAGTAACACTTTTAACAAAGAAGAAAGGAAATTCCAACATTGTATCCATTGCATTGCAGTCATTAATATAGAAAAACAGGTACCATTACCAAAGCAGATTAACAGCTCTTGCACAGGAGAAGACAGCAAAGTATTGATTAAATAATAAATTAAATGACTTACAGGAGGGGTTATCCGATATTCTGGCTTTATCACAACTTGTATGCCCACTGCAGCACAATAACAAATGATGCTATTAAAGCACAAACTGTTCTTGATAACAAGCACAAAAGGGAACACTATTGAGCAGTTTGTTAATTTGGTGTGATGGCAACCGTAAAACAAATATAAAGGCAAATTTATCACGAATCACCATTCCACTATTTTGCTGTCTTCAATAATTACAAAATTTCCATTGATGAACCCAGTGCATTTTACCATCTTATCAACTTCAAACATGTTGATAACGAAATCCAAACCAGATATTTACATATTTCATCCTCACACTTGACGTGTCTTTACTGAACCGTTTTATATGTGTTTGAGCATTTGGAATGAGATATCATTACAGAAACCTATGTTGTTGCATTTCTTGTCTTTTATTGTGGAAAAAGGCACGTATGCAAACACAGAAAAAAATGATACTCAAATATCATATAGGCCCATCATATTGAAGTATAGCACTTTAATCGAAACAAAGCTGTTATTTTATAAAGCTCAGATCTGTGCATAACCTAACCATATCTTAGAAGTTAGTCCAATACTAAGTGCCACCAAAAAAACATACAAGCAGACCTTATTCCCTTCTCCCAATACAAACTCAAGATCCAATCCAATTTTGCTAATATCATCAGTCTTTCCTCGCATCCAACTGCCCAGCATGTCCCAACAAGAGATCTGCTGATCCAACACGCGCAAAAACTCAACCAGTTAGGTCGAATAAACGATCTGCCGTGCCCTATCCGATCGAGTAGGAATCGTGCGGTTTTCCGCTATTGAACAGCTCACCAACCAGAGTACCAATCAACCGTAAAGCAACCAACCAGTACAGAGCGGGGGAGAGAGAATTACTCGATGTGGAGGACGAGGAGGAGAGAGGAGCAGCGGGCGAGGAGGCGGCGGCGGCGGCGGCGTGGTGGTAGGGCGCGGCCCGCGGCGGTGCGGTGGCTGCGCCGTGTGAGGGCTGCCCGACGCGCGGGTAGAGGGACGAGCCGGCGCCGCCGGAGGCCGGAGGCGGGCCGTAGCCCGACCGGCCCCGGAAGTCGTACTCCATCGGATGCGCCGCGCGCGTGGTGGAGTCGTCAGGCGATCGCTCGAGGCACGCGGCTTGGATCGAAACAACGGGGTGGACGAGACGGAGTCGTACTCGGGGAAGAAAGCGAGGGATTCGCGACGAAGGGTTTGTGCCGTGATGTGGTGCACTGGTGCTGCAAGCGAAATCGCACGGTTTTTTTCTATGGGTACAAAAAGACTCGCACAACACCTTTTCTTTATCATTACTGCTTAAAAGAAGTAATTGATAAGTAGTACTTTTTTTCCTCCTCTCTTCTCAAAGCGCTGGTATATTCTCTATATTAAATATTCTCTATATTAAACTGCGCCGATAAAAGGGCTTGTCCCATCTCATGAAAATCACCTTGCGCATCCCACCTGTCTCCCTGAATTTCCCTTGGTGTGCCATCACATTCACATTCACACCAATCCATGATGCTGCCGAGCACCGCTGTTCTCCTCAACCACTGCTTTGTCCCCTCCAGGACTAGCCGCCATCGAGATGTGCTGCCATGCTCGTCGCCAGGGTCGCCGTCTAGCTCTATCTCCAACGAGGTACCCCGATCCATGCACTGCCAACGGCAACAATGCTTCGGCATGGGTACGCGGCCGAAAAAGCTGCAGTTCTTGCGATAAATGCCAATTTCTCACGCACAAGAATCACTCGATGTAATACTGTTGATTCTACACATTGCCTTAATGCGAATACGTACACACCTGACGTAGCAATAGCT
The DNA here is from genome assembly GCA_036346265.1 of Melocanna baccifera. Classification (NCBI taxonomy): domain Eukaryota; kingdom Viridiplantae; phylum Streptophyta; class Magnoliopsida; order Poales; family Poaceae; genus Melocanna; species Melocanna baccifera. Next base: position 1,810,020 of record CM070691.1, on the reverse strand, counting down.
TGAAAGAATCGAACCGAAGAACCATTCTAGGCAACAAGCACAGCCAACAACAAACCAGCACAAATATTTCATACCACGGATTCACCAAGGGAATGAACAAATCAAGTACTTCCTTTGTAAATCTGAAAGACTTTTTTTTTTCAAAAAAAAGAGAGATAAAATACAATGATCACCACTCCCCGTTCATCGAATTTCCCATTAGCCACACCTTAACGATTTCTCATACAACATTCCACCTAACCCGTAAACTCATAAATCGTTGCAGGAATTGCATAAAAGTATATTGGAGATCATGTAGAATCCATGCGTTCCAAACAGGACCTGAGATGCCTGAAAAACCTAGATAACAACAAAGGCACAGGAAGTATCAGGTCTAGGAAACACTCATCGTTTAATTCGATATCATTGTCACACTGTTTCCAAAAGCGCAAGTGCATCATTTCTTATCTTCAGGGCACCACAGTATTACAAGAAAAAGAGACACAATGATCACATTCACGTGCCAGTATGTTCCTGATCAGGCGAGCCACCCAAGTGGCTCCCGATGCACTGAAACAAGCACATAAATTCAAAACTGTTAGGTGCTGCATGCCGTCCTGCGCTTGACCTCACAGATGAATCTTGGTCAGGTTTTTCGTACTCCTTCAAAGTATGGTGTTCTTCCTGCTAGTTTAGGACAGAGATAAAGAGGAAAGAACGAAAGGAGCAGAGACAAAGAGACGGGACAGATAAACATACGACCAAATGGTAGATCTGAAGCATTTAGCATCAAATGTTCTGTTACCTGTTGAAAAAGCCTGAACCGACAAAAAGGTAGGTGCAGCGAAGTATGAAAATGAAACGCCTTGGTCGATAGGGCATTCCGTACTGAATCATTGGGACCGCACTTCAGAAATATTATTATGTCTCCAAGATAGAGTCAATCCACAGAGGACACTAGGCTATGCGGGTATGCCTATGTAACAGTAATCCCTTCAGTTCATAAAAACCTATCATTTTAGACATCACACGATCCCTAAAAAGCAATTGTAACATCTATTTTTTATTATTATAATTAGGCATGGTGAAGGACTAAAACCCAACCACGCCCAATATAGACCACAACAACAACTTACATTATCCCAAACTAAAAAAAGTTCTCAATTTTGACTATGATTTTTATAATTATTTATTGAAATAGGTTCTTGATATCATAGAGTAGATCACTGCAGAATTTTATATCATTTAGATATATGGATTAAAAGTTTCATCGATTCTTATTTTTGAACTCATGTTGAAATTACTGTTCACCGAGGAAAGGTATTACCGCAGTGTAAACAAAGGTACTTCTGAAAATCGATAGTAACACAGTGTAAACAATGGTACTTTCAAAAATTGGTAGTATCATAGTTATAACAAAATTACTACCATTTTTTTATTCTTCTCCAAAATTTCAGTAGCTTCTCTTACTTGTCTTGTGGTGGTTTCTCATCTTAATCTTCATAACTTTGTAGCATTGGAGTGAAAGATTAGTGAATATTTGGAAGAAAATTTGAAAGCAACATTCACCCCCTCTATTGCCATCTTTGATCCTACAGAAAGAAATAATTTTAATAGTAATTTCAAGTATGTATAATTAAATCAAGCAAGCAAGGCAGTACATGACTGAACACACAAGTTGCAGAGATTAATACTAGTGGAATATTAACTCAATTTCAGCTTCGTGTCTCTGATCACGCTCCATTTTCACCTGCACGAGAAAATACAAGTTACTTCATAGAAATTTGTAATATGTAGAACATATATAAAGAAATAGCCATTATACCTTTGCTATTTGGAACTTTGGTTAGCCAATCTTTTCCGCAAACTAAAGCTTCAAGCATTTCAGGAGTCAATGAGCTTCGAGTGTCCTTAAGAATCCAACCACCACAGCAGAAGGCAGACTCAGAAGGTACTTTTCAGCATGTTGTTTCCACTATAAGAAAACTGAATGATCGAAAATGGCAACACAGGGGGGCGAATGGTGCCTTTAAAAATTCCACCCAAAATATTCACACTATTTTCTTCTCCGATAGCAATGGAAGCTATGAACTAAGAAAATGAAAGCTTACTGAAAAAGATGGAATTGAAAATGCTCTCAAATCGCGAATCGAAAGAAAACCAGAGATCGCCGCCTAAGAGAGGATGAAAACAGATCGCATGAAAAAATGAATAAAATCAGAGAAAATCGCACCTAAGAACAGACTAGAAACTGCAGAAAACAGCAACCGAGAGGACACATACTGCTGTCCAAAACTGACTGAAAATTGAAAAAGCTGAAAAGCGAAAGATGAAAGGTGAAAACTGAAAAGCAAAAGTTGAAAAGCAAAAGCTTAAAAGAGAAAGCTGAAAATGACTACCAATAAATGTGCATGCTGTTGTCCAAAATAGACTAGAAGGAGCAGCAGAAAATGCACACAACAGCCTGGCCGAACTGCAGCAAGGGAAGGCAATAAAACTTGAAAAATCTGTAGACTAGAAACTGCAAGGGAGTTCTTAAAATACTGCTGTCTATCTCCAGCCAAAAGAGCTAAATGTTAATCCAAAACAGCAGTAAATAAGGAGCAGTCCCAACCGAAACTTGCAGCAAATAAATATAAGAAAAAGATAGCAGATAGTCACTTAAACAGAAGACAGCTATTGAAATGGTTGCTCTTGGAAATGTTCTAGCCAAGAGGCTTTGAAGTGATTCCTAGTTTAGAGCAAAAGAAAAAAGAGGAAGATTGCAGCAGTGAGAACACAAGAAAAATATGCTAGAGAGAAGAGTGCTCTCGGGTATGAACTAGCCAAATGACCTTGAGGAATTACCCTGTTCAGAGCAATGAACATTCAGCAAATACTCGAACAACCCAAACTTCACAAAGGGAAGAATACAAGGATCAAACAATTTGCTTACGAAAATTAACCGACCAAATGGTCTTGAGACAGATTTCCACCATAAGCAAAAACCAAACAACAAACACAATCAGACAAGAGAGAATAAGACTAGCATCTCAAACAAGCATTTCACACAATTAAACGAAAAGAGATGAATGATTAAAAGGAGAGGAATGATTACAACGAGTTCATGCCATCTCCCAACTCAAAAACTCACACACATCTCTTAAGAACATAGGCCCACACATGGAGAGAAAACTTTAACACTCATAGAGCACAAGCATTAGAGAAAACCCTAACACTCACACCCTTCTCTCTCTTTCTCTCATTCTCTCCCACTAGAGAGCACCTCTATTTATAGTCTCTACTAATAGGTTTACAAGCCTACTTTACCTATTAGGTCACAACAACTCCTCTCTTTATCCATTAAGCCCTAACCATATCCACTTCCTTTTGTACAGCCCTGCGTATTCATCAAAACGCCTCTCCTGCACCTTCCAGAAAGCTTTCTCCTTTCTTGCCGCGCAAGCCTCGCAACCACTTCGAGTCCTCGCCATCTTCGACACGTCCCGACCGCTCTGACCTCAGCACCTCCTGTGCCTAATCCGGTCACTCAGTGTCTCACCACGACTCCGTCTCAAAGTCTTGCAGCCATCACCGACAAGAAAACACATTATATAGCACCGCACTAAATATTAAAATCAAATATCCGTATCAGTAAAATGCCCAAGATAAACTCATACTACTCAGAACACGTGTCAATTACTCATCACACAACTAGGGTTACCTCCACATGGTCTCTCAAAACATCAAACTTCTTGTTTTTCTCAAACTCTCCTTCCAAATACATGTCAATCTTTGACTTTAGTTCATGGCTCCTTCTCCTTTGTGACCTATTCTGAGCAAACTCTTCTTCAATTTTTCGTTTCCCAAGAACCGGTGAACCAAAACTACGACCGGCATTGCTGGCACAAGACATATGTTTGGAAATATCTCTTCATCCAATCCTCAGCCAACTCCACATTTTTATCGATGTCGTCCACGTTTGTAGACACCTTCTCACAAAAGAAATCCAAGTAACCCAGCATTTTTTGATGGGTCTAATACGGTGGCGATGACAAGAGCAATGTGTGCTTGGTTCTCCTCTAACAATCTGCGTGCTGTGTTGTTGTTGCTTGCATTGTCTAGGGTTACAGTAAACAGTTTCCTTTATACCCAACTCTGAGGCACTTGGTAACAGCCTCCTTAATGGCTAAACCTGTACGTGGATACTTGGCATCCTTGAGTGCTATTATCAATGAAGTGAGCAGTGACACACATGTAGCCTAAGGTTTCGACTGAGGCCCACAAGTCGGAGGTGAGGCAGATCCGGGAATCAAGGCTTTGAAGCTCCTCAACGCGTAACTCTTGCTTCATTCGCTCATACAAACTAAAGCGATCGCTATGAATTGTTTGATGACCGAAGACTCTAAAGGTTTGGTTGCATCGATGCCGTCCCGTGGCCAAACGGCAGCTGGCCAGCCGCCCCCAGCTTAATTCGATGGCTTAATCACCAACCCTTTTTTATTTTTGTATAATATTTGTTCAAAATTTTAAATATAGTAAATAAGTTCAAAAAATTATGATATTTTATATGTAGCCTCCCGACAAAACGTACTTAACTGTGCAATTTTTTTTCACAATTTAGCCACTATGAATATTACCCAAAAATCTATATGATTTTGATATTTTTAGAACTTGTTACATATACCAAATTTTAGGTCTTTCGTAATTTTTGGAGCTCATTTGGTATATGTAACAAGTCCTACAAATATCAAATTCATACAAATTTTTGAGCTATATTCAGAGTGGATAAAATTATGAAAAAATTACATAGTCAAGTATGTTATGTCAGGTGGTTACACATAAAATTTATAATTTTTTGATCTCATTTGTTATATCGATGAAAGCACAACTCACCAAGGCTGCTCGTTGGGCGAGGTCAAGAGGCACCTGGGAGCTGATGAGGTGTCGATCGGCTGCACACTCGGCAGCTAGTGCCGAGCTAGAGGCCTTGACGTTGGCCAACTTCTTCCCTCGTGCTCGTGCATAAGACTCCATACTTCATTGAGGATCCATGCGTTGTGCCTTCGAGGACAATGGGAGCACAGGGGATAGGGTGGTGCCCCAGACGTCCGATGAGCTTGTGGGGGCGGCCGAGAAGTCATTGCCAAAGAGGGGGATTAGGGATTGGGGAGTTGATGATTGGAGAATGGGGAAATAGGGAATAGATCAGGAAGATGGATATTGGAGGCGTGAAAGGTTGGATGGTCTGAACGCTTGGTCCGAATGTTTCCAACAAAACTTTGGATTGAGGGGGGTTCGGATGGTCCGAATGTTTAGATTGAGAGGGTTCAGATGGTCCGAACCTTCATGCCTCATCAGCAAGCAACAACTAGGTCGGACAGTCCGAACGTTTGGAGTCCATCCAATGATCGAGGTTAGCATCCAAACTCCATCCAACGACTGCTGTTCAAATGAGCTTTCCTGGGCCAGCGGCCACACAAGCCTAACGAGCGGCTCAAAACTCGACTCGTTTACCTCACGAACTGAATATCAGGCTCGGCTTGGCTCACAAAATAGCGAGCTCATTATGAGCTGAGCCAGCTCGCAAGTCTCGAGCTATTTTTCTAGCCCTATATGCAAACCATCGAACTCTCTTGAGGGTCTGCACGTGCACCTCCTTGATACGGTCGATGCCAATGTACATCATCTTGAGTGTGTCTCATGCAGTTTTCGCTGTCTTCTTTTTGGCGAGTAAAAGGGTCTCCTCCGAGACTCCTTGGAAGATGGCCGCAAGGGCCATCTGATTGTTGCACTCATCAACATCGTCGACTATCACAGCTTCCCAAATGCATTAGATCTTCATAAACGCCTTCATCTTGATTGCCCATGTGTTGTAGTTGCCCTTGTTCAGCATCGGGTATTGAAAGAGAGACGTTACTTTCTCTTTCTGGCACTCTCTATGAACCACCACCGGCAACAGTGGTGTGGCTCGACGGTGACACAAATCTTGTTCTCGACATAGCTCTAATACCAAATATAAAAACTAAGCCAAGAAACACGTACGTGATTCACCTGTGGACGCACACTACAGAGGAGAGATGCACACACAGAAAGAACCACTGAATAACACACGTAAGTTTTGTGAAACGATTATTCTCTTGACCTCCCTTAATACAAACCGATTACAAAACCTTAAATAAGCACAGCCAGGATGTTTGGCTTGTGGTCTCGATCCCCTGAACTCACGCCATAATCTAACTAGCAGCTAACGTGCACGCGAGACTAATCAACACACGGCTCGACGTGGCTGCCGCAACTCACGCCACGATCCGCGCGTCACTCACTGATCAGCTCCAAGGCGTGCGCCACTAGTGCACGCACGTCTCGACGTTAGACGCTGCCCACGCGCACGCACTAACAAGCTAGCTGACTCACGCACGCACTAGCTCTACTGCTCCACCATGCAAAGGCAATCTTGATTATTCTAACACACGCGCCTACAATTGCACCGGAGCGACGAATCAACGGTGCGATAGATGCTTACGGCCGGGGACCGGACCGACGACAGCCGAGGCGGCGGAGACGACGCACTACATGCCGTGCTGAGCGCGGCAGAGGGTGGCGGTGGAGTGGAGTGGAGTGTCGTCGTCGAGGGGCATGGGCATTTGCTTGGTGAGGATGCGAGTGCTCGGCCTTTTACGCCGCTGGTTGCGAGTCAGGGGCGGAGGGAGAGGGGGCAGCCCTCGCGATCTTAATTATTCCTGTTATATTCGTTAGATATTCAGCTACTTTTTTTTTGTATTAGTGCTATTTCACCTGTTTTATCAAATGTAATTGTAATGTATTAGCACTGTTTCTGGGTTAAAGTGCTTGTCGAGCTGAATCGCGGTGTAATCTGATCTGGATGGCGTGGATCATCACGGGGCTTAATTGCGGCTTGGCTGATCGATGTCACCATCTACATTTAAATAAAAAGAGAGTTGATGGTGGAAAAAAATAATTGGAGTAGAGAGATTTGGTACGATCTCACGAAATGGACAAAACGCCGACTGCCTGCTTTTGAAGAGGGCGTGTGTACACACCGAGCAAATCCTAGTTGTCCCCTGTAATAAGTCATATCACATTCAGTACTCCCTCCGTTTTTTACGTACTTTTTTGATTTTGAACGTTCTTTAAGATACAATATTATGAAAGTATTTTTAATGATAAATTTAATGATATAATTTTTATATAGCTAATCTAAATAGTTTTAAACTTATTGATGGTAAAGTTTGATAGCGCGGATAATAGAATGTCAAGTATAAAAAAGAACGGATGTGGCTATTAACTTTGCAGAAATAAAATACTACATCAACCTATAAGAGATTGTGGTTGCAAATAGTCGCCAACGAGACTAGATTTCCCTCGATTTCTATTGTAGTCACGGCTCAAGTAAGCCTAGTAGTAGTTCAAAAATGGTGAAATATGACTTCTTAGGTCTAAAATTATGTACGTCGTCTATGTCTATATCTTCGTTGTTCGCAACTATTGCAAAAAATAGGATAAAAAGACATCAGTTGCAATCTACAAGAACATGTCATGTGTAACATTCATGGTCAGATCTACCTTAAATAACTACCAGTAATGTACACGGAATCAACAAAGCCTCAATACGCTAGCAGTCGAGTGGAGTCCAGCCACGACAGTACAATGGGAGGTGATTACATACTCACTTAAATAGTGAAATGTATCAATGTTAAAGTATCTTTTAAGGATAGATTAAGTCTATTTGCTCTTTGATTGATACTTTAAGATTTATATATATACCTATAAAAGTAAAAAATCATGGAATCACCACTCACAGTATAATGGTAGCACGGTACGAACAATACGTCGACACAACACAAAAATTCGGCGTAACCTGTTTGGCAGATGAATTTCACCTTGCTGTTTCGAAGAGGAGAAAAACGCCGACCACACGTAGCGACTCGCGAGGCTGGGGCCCGGCCCCAAACACGTGCCGTGACCACGAAAACCTGCAGCGATTGGGGGCCGGCCATGCGGGGCACGGCAGCGTGGAGAGTGCGGAGAGGCACAGCCACCGCGCGTCGACGTCCCGTCGTCCCGCGCCCGCCGCATTCGGAATGTGATGAGCAGTGACGGAATATTTGGCCTCGCTCGTCGAGCTTTTTCAGTTTCTTAGTTTATCTTTTTAATTTTTTTATTATTCATGATGAGTTAATCTATTTTTTATTTTTTTTAAATTTAATTACATCAAAAACTATTAGGGTGGGTTTTTTTGTTTAAAGTTGGCTTATCCTTATACTATCTACTAACTAATTTTTTAAATCATGTGTTTTTAAGATGGATTAATAAAATAATTATAGTAAAAAATATACTGAGTTCAACTGTATCAGTCGAAATCACATACAATTATTTTTCTCTGTGTACTATCTCTCACGAATAGCTAAAATTTAAATATTTAAGCTATCAGCCATGAGTCAGAAGAACTTACTCTTAGTAGCTATAGTGTAAGTAAGTCAATTACATAGAGCATGTTCTTTTTTACTGTGGCTGATGGCTTTTGGCTGCAGCTGATGGCTTTTTGGCTATTTGCGACAGAAATTACGAAAAGAGAGATTATCGCTTGTGATTTTTGATGGTACAGATATTATTTTTTTAACGTGTATTACAATTAACTTGTAGATTCCGTTTTAAAAAAATACTTCGTTTGAAAGTCAGGCACTATAGTAAAAGCTAAAATCAACTTTTAAAAGTTAAAAGCAAATAGTCCATAAAAAACTATAGATCACTAAAAGAAAGCACGAAAGCCAAGTTGAGGAGGACCTAAAGTAGAAGCACTACTGCACTCCAGTCCCAAGTAATAAAACCTGGCGACGCTAAAAGAAACTGATTCTTGGGAGTCGTGCTTGGTTCAGAAAAAAGGACTTTTCTTGTTGATCTTCGATCGGTTGCTGCTGCTGCTCTTTCGGGCGTGGGCTCTGGGCTCGAGAAGAGCAAGAACTGAGCGGAATTTGATCGCGCATTGCCTTGATTTCTATTCAATCCTTTCTTTTCTTGGCACGCGATCCTACTTTCTTCTTCTGCCGCTCTGGCTCTGATCTTCTCTTTTCTCGGTGAATGGCGAGGTAGGCAGTTGATGGTCACTCATGAATACGTTTTTTTCCTTATCAGCCGATTGATCAAGAAGAACATTGCAGCTTTTGGGTTCATTGATTTTGATGTGACCCTGATCTGTGTGCGTGTTCATCGAATTTCTGTGGTCACCTAGAATTCCTATGGAGTCCAATATTTGGGGTTTTGGGTTTGGTTTTTTCCCCCATATTCGATGATCGCGCATTCTTTCCTGCGTCAGATGCTCGCGCATTGTCTTGATTTGTATTCAATTCTTGCGGATTTAGCGCGGGTACAGAGGGGCGTGATTTATGTGACCCTGATCTTTGTGTTGTGTGCATTGAAATATCTATGGTCACTTCGAGTTCTTATGGAATCCAAAATTTCTTTGATGCGTTCTTTTGGGCTTTGGTTGTCACTTTTGGCAGCAGGAAGTGATAAGCGGAAGCCACAGCCGTTCCGATGCTCCATACTTCTACTGTGGAAGTCTAACTAGTGCCCTGTTCATGGTTGCAGCATGGCTGGAAGGGGACATGATTCGCCGGACAGTGCAATAGAGATTGGACAGATGGATTCCCTCACAAGTTGGTCCTCTTCTCACATTTCTCATGTTCATTCTGCCTTTTTGATCGTCAGTTTTTGTGAACAAGGATTCCTTCGAATCTACTCTAATACTTTGTGTTAGCCTGAACTTTTGGTTACCGAATACCTCGCCTTTTTGTGTTTAACATCTTGAGTTCACATTAATCTTATGTGTTTATATTAGTTGTGTTCCTATTAGTCATACTAGGCGATATATATATATATATATATATATAACTTTTTGTAACTTAAATCAATGAATTACATAGCGTAATTGGCCTAAATATTTTATGCTCTTGTGGCATCAGAGCGGTGCCATTCCTTAAGCCATCACCTCTATATAACTTTTTGTAACTTAAATCAATGAATTACATAGCGTAATTGGCCTAAATATTTCATGCTCTTGTGGTATCAGAGCGGTGCCATTCCTTAAGCCGTCGCATCCACAGCTTCCACCGTGCCACCTCTGAGAGATGATCTCGTCTTCATGATCTCTCCTAGGGGGCTACACAATCCGTAGTATAAGTCATGTCGTCGATCATCCGATCGGCTACTAATTGGAGTTTTCCTCCGGTCATTTTCAGATGGGTTTTCTCTACATTTTCCGATCATAAATCGATTTACGTTACCCTACCGACCCATCGATGTTCCTCGGCTCCGGACTTCACGTCCTTGGTTTTGACCTCTCTGACACCTCCTCTCCCTATATGTCCCCTATATGTCGTGGCATGACATGGCACGTTTATCGATATGGCCTTCCTTTCGCGGCCTTCCAAGCTCTCCGTCTATCGTCATCATCATGCCAGGTCATCATCGTCGGCCCGTCGTCCGCGAGCATGAGCCGTCGCACCACTGGGAGTGCGTTGCCCCTGGTCATGTCCGCGTTCTTTATGTACCGACATCATCACAATTCATAGACATCTTCACCAAGCGGTTGCCTATCTCTGCCTTCATAGAGTTCAGATCAACCTGAACGGCCTTATCGCCGATGCTCAGACTGCGGGGGCATGTTAGCCTAACCCTTTGGTTATCGAACGCCTCGCCTTCTCGTGCTTTGTGCTTAACCTTTTGAGTCTGAAGCCGTGGAACATCGACAGATCAGTAGGGCGACGCAAACCGATCTATGATCGGAAAAAGTGGAGAAAACTCGATATGAAGATGACCGGAAAAACTCTAATTAGTAGTCGATCGGATGATCGGCGACACGACTTAAATTACGGGTTGCGCAGCCCTCGGGAGAGATCATGGAGACGAGATCATCTCCCAGAGACGGCGCGGCGAAAGTTGTGGAGGCGATGGTTCAGGAGCGGCGCCGCTCTGATACCATGAGAGCGTTAAATATTTGGGACGATTACGCAATGTAATTCATTCATTCAAGTCACAAATGGTTACAAACACACACACATATATAGCCTAGTATGGTTAATAAGAATACATGACTAATGTGAATATAACACAAGATTAATATGAACTCAAAAGGTTAAGTACAAAATACGAGAAGACGAGTCGTTCGGTAACCAAAGTGTCAGGCTAACACTTTGTTTGTAATGATACTTCAGGTTCTTGGACGATGAGCTTGTGTGGGAGCCCAATTTGCTCCAATCAAGATGTAATCCCATGTGCATTGAAGGAAACGTTCGACCCTTCCACCTGCATGAATCATCTAGTGGTGATTGGCATTGTTGCACTGCTCATCGTCGTACTTGCATTCCAACTGCTTGTCAAAATTCCAAAAAGTAGTGTGTCTGCGCGACAGCTTGTCACGCTCAATTCACCACTACAGTTGGCTGCTGTCGTGTTCAATGGCTGCTTGGGTTTGGTGCATCTTGGCTTGGGACTGTGGATGCTGGGGAGAAACTTCAATCGGGATGCTTCTGTTTACCTGCCACATTGGTGGCTTGCAACCTTGTCTCAAGGATTTAATTTAATCCTTACTAGCGTCGCTTTCAGCGTCGGGCCTCGGTTTCTTGGAGCGGCATTTGTGCGATTTTGGTCGGCTTTGCTGACCGTCTACGCAGCATTCATCTGTTGTTCTTCAGTTGTTTACATGGTTGCTGAGAAGGCGATCACCGTGAAGCCTTGCTTAGATGTTCTGTCCCTACCAGGCGCTGTTCTTCTTCTTTATGGCATTCGGCACAGCTATGATGAAGAGGGTTATGAAGGAATCAGAAATGCTTTATACGAGCCCCTGAACACTGAGAGAGATGTCAACATGGCTGATTCTGAGAGTCAGGTAACTCCTTTTGCTAAAGCTTGTTTTTTCAGCGTGATGTCATTTTGGTGGTTGAACCCTTTGATGAGGATGGGTTATGAGAAGCCCCTTGAAGAGGAAGACATGCCACTTTTAGGCAACACAGATCGAGCACAGAACCAATACTTGATATTCTTGGAGAAGATGAACAGCAAGAAGCAGCATTCCACACCATCAGTCTTTTGGACTATTGTTTCTTGTCACAAGAGGGGGATCATAGTCTCAGGTTTCTTTGCCTTGCTCAAGGTGATCATCTTATCTTCTGGACCATTGCTTCTCAGGGCATTCGTCAATGTGTCGCTTGGGAAAGCGACATTTAAATATGAAGGCTATGTGTTGGCTGCGGCAATGTTCTTTTGCAAATGTTGTGAATCTTTGTCACAGAGGCAGTGGTATTTCCGCACTCGGAGATTAGGACTCCAGGTGAGGTCATTTCTGTCAGCAGCTGTTTATAAGAAGCAACTGAAGCTATCAAACTCAGCAAAAATGAAGCATTCTTCCGGAGAAATTATGAACTATGTGACTGTTGATGCCTACCGGATTGGGGAATTCCCATATTGGTTCCATCAGACTTGGACAACAAGTGTCCAACTTTGCATTGCTCTAGCAATTCTGTGCAATGCAGTTGGTCCTGCAATGATTTCATCGTTGATTGTTATCATTATCACTGTACTTTGCAATGCTCCACTAGCCAAACTGCAACATAAATTCCAGAGTAAACTTATGGAAGCACAAGATGTGAGACTGAAGGCCATGTCTGAGTCCTTAGTTCACATGAAGGTCTTGAAACTATACGCATGGGAAACTCATTTCAAGAAGGTTATCGAGGGGCTAAGGGAGGTTGAGTACAAGTGGTTGTCAGCATTCCAGCTCAGGAGGGCATATAACAGTTTCTTGTTCTGGTCATCACCTGTTTTGGTTTCGGCTGCAACCTTTCTGACATGCTATCTTTTGAATATCCCTCTTGATGCTAGCAACGTCTTCACCTTTGTTGCAACTCTGCGTCTCGTGCAAGATCCAATTAGGCAGATACCAGATATTATTGGAGTTGTGATACAAGCTAAGGTTGCTTTCACTCGAATAGCAAAGTTTCTTGATGCACCCGAGCTGAATGGACAATTTAGGAAGAAATACTGTGTAAACACCAAGTACCGAATACTGATAAACTCCTGCAGTTTCTCATGGGATGAGAACCCATCAAAACCAACTCTAAAGAATATAAATTTGGTGGTCAAAGCTGGAGATAAGGTTGCAATCTGTGGCGAGGTAGGATCAGGAAAATCAACACTTTTGGCTGCAGTACTTGGAGAGGTCCCCAAAACTGAAGGCATGGTATGCTTTTCTATTACCTTCGTTTTTTCGACATAGAAAATCACAGAGCTGTCAATTTGTGAGGTTTTTTTTATGTGCTTTTGTTATCGCTGTGCATTTTTAAGAAGAATCATGGCTAGTATAACTATTGGTACTTTGATTAATTTCTCTTCTTATCAGATTGCAAATTTTGTAAGTTTTATAAACTTTACCACTCAATTGCAAGCATCAATGGCCATATTCAAAATATACTGCCTAACAGTTGAGGAACAAATAGTGCTATGTGCACTTGGCCTGAACCTTGAATGCTAGTTTCTTTCTTAATACTGCATGTGGACGACTGCATCATGTTAGGTTCTGCAAGGTTATGATAATTTGGCTTGATAATAGTTGCGAACATGAAGTATGTCAATTAGTTCCTTTTTCATAAGAACTTTGTAATGCCCCCATTTCCAGGGACGGTACTACTGCTCATCTCACAGCTGCCTAGGATAGTTCAGCTGTGAGGCACTGCAGTCGAGTGTACATCATAGCCAACACATGATTCGAAGTAAAATCCAAACTTTATTACAATGTAGTGGCTTAACAGCCGAGTCTTATAACGGGGCAGCGACCCTTCCAATATATATAACAAAAGTGCACCACAGGCAGGTCTGAGTGTAAAACAACCCTTAAAACCAAATATCAACTTCGTCGTACACGCCTTCGTCTTTGACTTCATATACTTCTTCATATTCTTGCGACGCGTTGTCTGTTTATGCTATTTGCAAGTGTGAGTACGAACCACCGTACTCAGCAAATCACATAGGTAAGCGCTAAATAAATACATGCAAGGAATTTCAATGAATCGGGTATAGTGGTTCTATTATTTTATGTGGATACAGTTTTATCTCGCAAACCATTTGAGTTTAAAACAAGAAAATCAAAAGCTTCTTAACGATTGGGGTTTCAAACTTGATTAACGAATTTCAGTATTACCAAAATCTTTCTAAATCTACTTATACTTCATTTATGGGATCACCCAAATAAATACAGCTTCATTTACCGAAAGCATGGCGTATCTGAATACCATTTGTAGTTGACTTTGCAGAGCTGCTCAGCTTTACCCACAAGATTTCATAACTCCCGCGACAGAGTTAAAAAAACAAGGACCTTCACTGCTCAGTTCTTTATATAATCTCTACCCGATAGACACTTGATCAACACAACCTCAGGCATCTAACTGACCAACGTCGGATGAATGGACCCGATTTGTGAGAATCTACCGTTGTAGTAGGATCATACTACTTTCATCATTTCTCTTTCTCTTATAGAGGTTCAATCGAACTGAGTAGCTACTAATCTAGGTTTGACGAATCAACGCTTGTGGTTAAGCGTTCACTATATTCTTTACTTGGCATAAGGGTCTAGTCCTTACATTCTTGTCAAGACATTCTAACCATAACACATATACTAGTATCTGCTGATACTAGGCCAGCACGAACCGTACTGTGTCCATTTTATGCCTCCTTCTAGGATAAGGTCAGGGGACCCAACCATTTAATGGCTTCCCGTGGTAACTCCGTATACTCTACCTTTTTCTTTGAAATCCTATCGGCAAGCGCTAGGTCACTTAATAGTGTAAAACATGTGAGTTTCCTACACTACCATGATTAATTTTAAATACTATATTTTATGTTGCCAAGTCTTGTTAAGGTGAATGTGGCCATCAAATTAAGATCGGGTTTTCATCGGGTGGTAGGGCATAACTAATATCATGCCATTCAAAACAATTTTTGTACATAAAATAACAGTGTAAAAATAACATAATGAAAATACTGAATAATAATTAATTAAAAGAATGTAGGTTCAATATGATAAAAACATGCGACTTGCCTTGCGGATTAGTGAATTCGATTAGTTTGTATTCTTCGGTTTCTTGTTCTTGAGCTTGAACTCCTTCCTGGGTCGGTTGGTCGGCTGCGTCGGAAACTAGCGCAAAATAAAATACTTTAAGTCCGCATCCGAAGGATTGAGTTTGGACCAAAAGAAAGAAAATAAAACTCGAACAAAAATTCAAATAAATGGGTTTTGGGTTTTTAGGGGCTTGGTATGGGGAAACGAACCTCTAAAATGGGTTCACAGGAAGCTCGGATGAACAATAACGGGTCTAGGGTTTACTGTGCTTGCGGGTTTGACACTGTTCACAAACGACCCCGCTTGCTACAGTTGCTTCGTCCTCCTTGGTCTAGTGCGCGCGCGAAAACAAAGAAGGAAGCGGCGGTGATAGGCGGGGCTAGCGAGGTTTGCGACGGGTTCTGAGGGCAGGAACGGGTAGTTGGTGACATGGTGGTTCCATTTTTGTGGTCGATGCCGGCGGCAACTCCGGCATCGTCGGCGGTGACGCCTTTGCCTCATTCGGGTTTTTAATGGCACAAGGGTGATCTGTGGGGTATTGAGACGATAGCATTAGGTTTTATCCATCTCTGGGGTGGCAGGAAGCTCGGAGGGGTGGTGTTCTGGTCGGAGCAGGTCGGAGTTGGGCTGTCCACGACGGTCCTCCATGGCCGGGCAGTGGTGCTTGTGGACAGGACAGTAGGGGTCATGGGAGCTACCGAGGTCTCGGGAGTGTTTCTGGGGTAAAAAGGAAGCTCTAGGTGAATGCAATTGGATTTTAATTGAATGCAACACTAGATTGGGAATTTGGGCCTGTGGGTTCTGGCTATCCGGCGGGTTCTGGCTGTGGGATGGCTCTCGGAGCAATCGGGGGTGTGTGGGGGTTGCTGAGCAAGTGTGCTTCACAACGAAGGGGGTGCCGAGGCTTAAATAGGAGCGAGCGGCGAGATTGGGCGTGTCCTGGAATCGGCGGCGGAGGTGATCCGGTGGGCTTCGGGAGAACTCGGGAGGGCGCGGTGCAGCTGGCGGAGGGGAGGCACTAGCGGTCTCGGGGAGCGCATTGTGGTGGTCAAAAGCGTCTAGGATGGATCAAGTCGACCGGGTGTAGGATCAAGGAGGTTGACTAGAGTGGGGGTGAATAAGTGGTCTTAAAAATTCTCTTTCAATTAAAAACAATTTCTATCTGGCTAAACAAAGTATATAATGCGGAAGTGCAAATCAATTCAGTTTAGTACAAATAAAGCATACATCAACTAAGTTCACATAAATGCACCAACAATGTAAGTCTATGTTAAAAGTTTGCAATTCTAGGGTGACAAGCAATCAATTTAATTCTATGAATATAAATTGCTTAAAAGTAAATTGAGCACAAGAGAACAAACCACAATTGACACGCGATGTTTTACCGTAGTGTTCGGAGACTTACCGGTCTCCCCTACTCCACGTTGATGTAAGCCTAAACAAATTGGACCGGCTCTACGAATTAAGCCAAACACTTCAATTCCACTAGTGGTAGCTCTTTCTCACTCCGGGTAGGTGAGCTTCAACCTTCACAACACACCGAGCCTTCTCACAAACTTCTTTGAGAAGATCACCGGACACGACGTCTTCACAGCCATCTAGGAGTCGACAAACTCCAAGAGTAACAAGTCAAGCCCCTCACTTGACTCTCACCACATGCAACGAATACACAAGCTCAGGTGGATACAAAATACACCTCTAGATGTAACACATGCAACTAGAGACCTCTCTCCTTGCTCTCAAGTTACAACACATGTACAATTGAGTGGAGAAACTCATACTAGCTCAAGAGAGTGAAATGACGTGCCAAATATTGCTCTCCATCTGGCCACAAGGGGGTATTTATACTCCACATAAGAAACTAGCCGTTGGAGCTAAACCTCTGAAAAATCAGGAAAATCGGACCTACCGCTGTGTAAAATGCGGTTGTACTGTTTTCCACTATAACGGCTAGAAAAATAGCCGTTATTCAGTATTCGCGTTACTACCTCTGTGTAATTTACGGTACTACTCATTTTCAGAACTACCGCATGTGTAATTGCGGTACTACCATTTTCGGTTTTTTAGCACAAACAACACTCGGAAAAACGGTCATAACTTTTGATTCTAATGTCGGAATTGAGTGATCTTAGACTCTATGGAAAGCTTATTCAGAGTGCTACACAACATATCTATTTGCATGATCTCAAACACCTTAGATCAATACAAAAATCATGAGAAATCTATGGAGTCGTTTTCATAGTCTAAGTCCAAGAAAATAGTAATAAACAATCTTAGATCATGCCAAAAGATAATGTATAACCTCCAAAAATTTACAAACTTAGATCATATAACAAAGAAAAGGTACATGGACTTCAACTATTTGCAAAATACATTTGCAAAGTATAGTCACATGTTGCAAGGATTAGATGCATGAGTCTCAACTATTCGTAAAACACATTTGCAAATAATAGCATCATGCCATGGGGAGTTAGGGTAAGTGAGATTGAGCTATCAATATATGATGAGACGTAAGCTATTAGACAAGACCCCTCTTAATAGTACGGCAAACCTATGCTAGCAATCCGGTCTTCCAACCAAAGACAAGACCGGTAAAAGACTAAGAACACATTTTTAGCCCTAGATAGCCATACCTTTGCCTTGAACATCCCCTTGAAGCTTAATGATGCACATCTTCACTTCAAGTCTAGGTTATTGTCTTCTTTTGACTTGATGATTAACTCATGATCATCTCCTTTTCCGAGATTTTGATATGCATCAACACATGATGCATCTTTTTTTTGATGGCCTTCAACTCATGAAGTAATTTTCTATCCCGAACCTTTACTTGATGATCTTCAACATATAAAGCCATCAAAAGTCTTCATTATCTTGGAACATAACCTATCTATCCAATTCATGAAAAATATTCGTTCCATAATGTGATTATTACTAATTACCAAATATACCATTAACTCGTAATGGTGTGTCTAGGTTCTTCAATATTCCCTTTGGTAATTGATGATAACCACCACAATTACAAATAATTGAATATAAAATTATTACACTTAAAGTGCGGTACTACCGCTATTATAAGTCCGGTAGTTTTGCTCTCCGGTAGTACTGCTCAGGAGTTGCAGTCATACCACTCTGCAGTAGTTCCGCCATTCAAACTCCGGTACTACTATTTTCAGGGAGACTAAGTGTTTCAAGGGGTGCTCTCTAGAAAAAACGTTCCACCAATTACACGTCGGTACTTCTGGGTTCCGATAGTTCCGCACCACCATTCCGGTCATACCGCACTGCAGTAGTACCACTAGATAACACCAGTACTACCGATTTTCCTATCAATGCACTGTTGGATTTAGAATTTAAATGCAAATGCATGTATGACCTTTGTCTCGAGCCATGTCGATTTTCTTATCAATCTTAGCACGCATCTCCAAGTCGTCAAATGAATTCCAGGACTAAATCTTTCAATCACTTGACAATCATGTTAGTCCTATACATAAATAATTAAGTATAAAGTAATATGAGTTAATGTGATTATATATGAAGTACACAAGTTTTATATACTCAAAGGATATATTTCAAAGTAGAGATCCTAATATATGTGGAAAAAGAAATATGGATCAGTACTAATAAAACCATAAAACATAGAGTGAACTTCTCCTAAATGTGTGCATACAAGAACGTATAATGAAAACATATGCACATATTCATTTGTAAACTTTTGGTGGAGTTCAATCGATATTTTGTATCTGAGGAATACACTAAGATATAGAAATGTGATGTAGAATTTATATCTCCATGATTTTCACCTCTTCATTCAAATGAGACTAAGCCATATTATAATCATTCAAATATATTAGTTTCACAATAGCATTTGTTATTCATTACATCCAAATAAGACTAGACAACATTACAATTAATAAACAAATTAGTCTTATAATTATATTTGTCATTATCACCAAAACCAATTTAATGGAGCTTGAACTTACACCGGGGCGGGAAATCAGGCGGCGACGGTTGGATTTGGCCAAGCGGCGCAACACGCGGACGAGAGGCGTTCAAAGCTGGTCAGGAGTCCGTCAGTCGAGGTGTACGGTCTCTAACTATACTGTGAAGGTGTGGCAACAGCGGAGAGGAAGTAGAGTGCGGGCGGCGGGAGAATCGGCGGCGGCGATCCCGTTTTCGGACGGTGAACGTTGCCGCCGCGGATTTACCAACTGGGGGTGGTTCGGTGGCGGGTTTGGGCCGGAGAGGGCCGGGCTGGGTGCGGTTTTGAGCTGGGATTAGCAAGGATCCAAAAGAAATCAAGAATTCAAAATTTTGGCAAAAATCGGTTTTGTTTCAAACTTAATATCAAATGATTAATCTTTGTGTAAATATTTCAGATTCAAGTTTGTGGGGAAATAGCATATGTTTCTCAGAATGCATGGATCCAAACAGGAACTGTGCAAGAAAATATTCTCTTTGGATCATCAATGGATGAGCAAAGATACCGAGAAACACTTGCTAGGTGCTCTTTGGTCAAGGACCTTGAAATGTTGCCATATGAAGATCGTACTCAAATTGGGGAAAGAGGAGTAAATCTTAGTGGTGGTCAGAAGCAGCGTGTTCAGCTTGCTCGTGCACTATACCAAAATGCAGACATCTATCTTCTTGATGACCCTTTCAGTGCTGTTGATGCCCATACAGCAACAAGTCTCTTCAATGTAAGGATTATATTAACAGATGCAGATTGCAGTACAGTTTGATTGTGAACTGTTAAAGCTCTTACTTGTTTGACAGGAATATGTCATGGGAGCTCTATCAGACAAGACTGTTCTTTTGGTGACCCACCAAGTGGATTTTCTACCCGAATTTGACTCCATTCTGGTCTCTCTCTCTCTCTCTCTCTGTGTGTGTGTGTGTGTGTGCAAAAATCAAGCTTTCATATTTTATCTTTTGGTTCTTGTTTTTCCCACCCATCATTAACATGGTTTCAATGGTTCAACCTTCTAACTGATAATCGGATGATCCTCTACATAATCAAATTACTATACTAAATAGAAATGGCAGCAGCTCTCCCACCACCACTTCGGAAAAAATTACTATGTGATGATATCTGTGCCTCTGTGATTTTTATTTATTGTAGCGACTGTATTTATTTGTTAATGTCACCAAAAACTAGTGACATTTTTTGGCAGTTAATGTCAGATGGGGAGATTATTCGGGCTGCACCTTATCAAGATCTATTGGCATATTGTCAAGAATTTCAGGACCTTGTAAATGCCCACAAAGATACTATTGGTGCTTCAGATCTTAACAATATGCCCCCACACAGAGAAAAGGAAATATCAAGAAATGAGACAAATGGCATTCATGGAAGCAGATATAGTGAGTCTATGAAGCCATCACCAGCAGATCAACTGATCAAGAGTGAGGAAAGAGAGATGGGGGATACAGGTCTTAAGCCTTACATGCTATACCTGCGCCAGAACAAAGGCTTTCTGTATGCCTCTCTTTGTGTTATTTCCCACATAATTTTCATATCTGGGCAAATATCACAGAATTCATGGATGGCTGCTAATGTCCAAAATCCTAGTGTTAGTACACTGAAGTTAATTTCTGTGTACATTGGTATTGGAGTTTGCACTATGTTCTTCTTGCTATCAAGATCTTTGTCTGTCGTCGTTCTTGGGATCCATACATCAAGATCCTTATTTTCCCAGTTACTTAATTCTTTGTTCCGTGCACCAATGTCCTTTTTTGATTCTACTCCTCTAGGAAGGGTACTTAGCCGGGTAAGAATTCTTAAACAAATGGGAAAGACTAAATAGCACAGTTCCATTTAATAGTTGGAGATTTTCTATTGATGGATTAACTTGTTGTCTTCTCATGCAGGTTTCTTCAGATTTGAGTATAGTTGACCTTGATGTTCCATTCGCCTTCATGTATATCATTAGTGCCAGCTTAAATGCATATAGCAATCTGGGGGTATTGGCTGTTGTTACATGGCAAGTTCTGTTTGTCTCAGTGCCTATGATAGTTTTGGCAATTAGGTTGCAGGTAACTTTGTGTGGCTTTGCTTCTTATGGATAAACTCCATTTATTTATTGTGTCATTTCATTAACCAATTGACGTGCTCTGCTGCTATTTTCATTCAAGGGGTGAAACGGTCTACTGTTTTCATTTCACAATTTGACTGAAATTTGTTATGTTTGGTCGTGCAGAGGTACTATTTAGCCTCGGCTAAGGAATTGATGCGGATTAATGGCACTACCAAGTCTGCTCTAGCAAATCACTTATGTGAATCGATTTCAGGGGCTATGACAATAAAGGCCTTTGAGGAAGAAGATCGTTTCTTCGCTAAAAATTTGGAGCTCATTGACAAGAATGCCGGTCCATACTTCTATAATTTTGCAGCAACGGAATGGTTGATTCAACGCCTTGAAACAATGAGTGCTGTAGTTCTTTCTTTTTCTGCCTTTGTCATGGCTCTTCTTCCTCCAGGAACTTTTAGCCCTGGTAAGCAGTTTATATAAGCACAAGCATCACCTCATTCTTTTAAATATTGGACAAATTTAAGTAGGCAGCAAACTCTGTGACCATTGATTCTTGCATCTGATTTGCAATAAATTGTAAGATGCATTGCAAAGAAAATTTTGCAATGTTTTCATAGCCTCCTGATATTGAGTTATGAAAAAGTTTAGTTTGTTATGAAAGACCTACTTGATAATGATGAATGCTGCAAGTAAAATTTTATTTGTTGCATGTCGGATGGGCAGGATGATCTGGTGAAAGATGAAACGCTGCACATTTCTCAAGCTACCACTTGTTCTGATGATTTTATGGAATTGTTTGTATCTTTTTTGTGACAATGCAGTTTTAGTGACACTACTTTATATGCCAACTGTGTATGTGTCGGAGCAAGGATCGAAATCCCGCTACCAGGGTAAATCCCGGCCGCCGGGCGGTACCGGTAACCGAAAATTCCGGATAAAAACCGGATAAAATTTGTCAAATGAAATTTGTGGGCGGGGCGGGAGGAGACCGGTAACCGGCCGGTTACCGGAAAAACCGGTGAAAAACCGGAAAAACCGGTGGCTGCTTGCTGCTGTTGGCTCCTGCTGCTTGCTGCTTGCTGGCTCCTGCTGCTTGCTATTTGCTGCTGCTGCTGCCGCTGCTGCTTGCTGCTGCTGCTGCTCTCTCTTTCCTCTCCTGGCCGGTTTTTTAAATCCCGGTCACCGCCGGGATATCCGGTTACCGGCCGGTAACCGCCAGTAATCTGAACCCTGTGTCGGAGTCAATTAAAATAAGCATTTGTTATCATTCAGGTTATGAAGAAATTAACATTGCCATCAGAAAAAACTAACCATTTCTGTTCATACTTGCGCAGGTTTTGTGGGAATGGCATTGTCCTATGGTCTTTCCCTAAATATGTCCTTTGTTTTCTCCATTCAAAAGCAATGCAACCTTGCAAATCAAATAATCTCTGTGGAACGGGTGAACCAGTACATGGACATACAAAGTGAAGCAGCAGAAGTAATTGAAGAAAACCGACCGGCACCAGATTGGCCCCAAGTTGGCAGGGTGGAGCTTAGAGATTTGAAGGTAATCAAATATAAATAACTGCATGTGTGCCTTACAAGGTGGAAATCTTTAGGAGTTCTAACAAATTATGTGATTGATTTTCACTCGACAGATTAGGTATAGGAAAGATGCACCCCTTGTACTACATGGAATCAGTTGCACGTTTGAAGGTGGAGATAAGATTGGTATAGTTGGTCGAACAGGAAGTGGCAAGACTACTTTAATTGGTGCATTGTTTCGTCTTGTTGAGCCAGCTGGAGGGAAAATAATTGTAGACTCTTTGGACATCACTACAATAGGCTTACATGACCTGCGTTCACGTTTGGGCATCATTCCACAAGATCCAACACTTTTTCAGGGTACTGTAAGATATAATCTAGACCCTCTTGGGCAATTCGCAGATCAACAAATATGGGAGGTAAGATGTATAATTTACACATCTATTTGTGCTGTTTTCTCATCCTATTCAATCATCAGATAAGTTTACCATGAAAAAGGGGTTACTCTGAAAGCACCTGATGTAACGTTAAATAATGAGGCGCGGTCCTCTTTTGTTGACTATGACAACTCAGCTCAGTTACCATGATATGATACCTAACAATTTTAGAAAGTTCAGCACATTATCAAAATTGGATGATTAAACTGAATTACGTGCATGTTTGTATTTCTCTTTTTTTATAGCATATGAACACATTCAAAGGAATAACTGAATTGGTTATTTACTTTTTTGTTTCAGGTTCTTGACAAATGTCAACTTCTTGAAGCTGTCCAGGAGAAGGAACAGGGATTGGATTCACTGGGTAGGAGACCTTGCTGCATGTGTACTTTGGTTTCTGGAATTCATTTTTGTCCTTAACAAATTGGCAATTCTAGGTGTGCGATTGTCAAACAGAATAATCTGCTCCAGTCATTTCAGAATTCAAAACGTGAAAGTACATGTGCCATTAAATTTGTCAAACCATTAGTAGTCCTAGGCATATTTATTATATTCATTTTCTAGCATGATATCTCTAGATTTGCCATTGTCAAAGTGAAAATTCTGCTCCAGTCATTTCAGAATTCAAAACGTGAAAGTACATGTGCCACTAAAAATTTGTCAAACCATTAGTAGTCCTAGGCATATTTATTATATTCATTTTCTAGCATGATATCTGGAACTCTCGTATTCATAGTACTGATCGAGATCTGGCCATATAGTTGCGGAAGACGGGTCGAACTGGAGCATGGGCCAAAGGCAGCTCTTCTGTTTGGGACGCGCACTTTTGAGAAGATGTCGCATCTTAGTTCTCGATGAAGCCACAGCTTCTATAGACAATGCAACAGATGCTATCCTTCAGAAAACGATCAGGACAGAATTCAAAGATTGCACTGTTATTACAGTCGCACACCGTATACCAACAGTTATGGACTGCACTATGGTACTTGCAATTAGTGATGGTATGTTTCTGTTACTTAATGCAAATGCAGTGATCTTGTTACTGTCTTGTTGATCGGAACCATTTAATCTGGAATATGGAAATTATGCCTGAAACCAAATGTACTGTAGACATGAGTGAACAACCCCTTTACCGTTTACTGCTTTAGCCTTTTTTTTTTTACAGCGATGTATGTCTACTAACTTTTACTCCACTTCTGCCACACGCTGAATAATAACCAAAAACCGCATTATCTCAACCTTTTTTTATTCTTTTTCTGTCTCAAGATAGTATTACAGCATATACTTCCGTAGTCCATACTAATGAGCTATATCCACTTCCAGGGAAAGTAGTGGAGTATGACAAACCTTCGAAGCTCATGGAGACTGAAGGATCTCTCTTCCGCGAACTCGTCAAGGAGTACTGGTCATACACATCGAACGAAAATATTTAGGAGAGATTATACATTACGCGTGTCTGCTTGCTACAGTCTCTACAGAAATCTGTGCTGTACCTCGGAGGAATCCGTCTGTGTGGAATATGAAGAAAAGATAGTGACATCTACCGGGCATTGATGGGGAATGCATGCTTTTGTAATCCGGTTGCTACCTGAAATTTTGAGCAAAATATGTGCCTCCTGTTCGTTGGGCGTTTGTAATATTCAAGAGAGAGAGAGAGAGAGAGAGAGAGAGAGAGAAAGAAAGGGGGCTCTTGGGCCGGCCTAGCTCGGCCCAACCAGGCCGATGTGGCTATAAAGGAGGGGGCAGGTAGAGGGAGCCAGTGCCCTAGATAGCTCATGTTCTCCACTGACCCTCGCCCTAGTGCTGCTGTAGGTTGCTGACCCCATCCCACGCCGCCTTGCTTTGCGCTGTCGATCGTCGTCCCTGCTGTCGAGGAGGAGGGAAGCAGGAGGGCAAGGACTAGCTGAGAAGATAAAGGGAAGAGGAAGAGGGAGGCCCGATTGAGGAAGGAAGAGAAGGAGAGGAGGAGAAAAGGGAAGGAGGAAGAAGAGGAGCCAGCCAAGGAAGAAAAGAAGAGAAAAAGGGAAGGGAGGAGTAAGAAGAGGAGCCGATTGAGAAGGAAGAGGAAAGAAGTAGAGAGGAGGCCGAGCTGACGCTAGATCCGACAAAGATGAGGAAGGTGTTCGTCGCTAGGGTAAAGCTTTGAATCCCTTCTATGTTGGTTTATTGATTTGTGTAAAGGTGAGTGGAGACTAGCAGTATAGGTCACGGTTGAAATTTTTTGAAAACACCGTTAGTGGGTGGTTTTTGTGAGTAGTGTTCCTACAATGTTTTTTTGGGTAGTTCTTTGCATTGAGTATGAGAAGGTGATATTTTAGAGAGTTGTGGCTAACTTTACAATCTTTACAACAAGCTTAAGAACACTAAAATTTATTGGGTAGATTGAAAGTTATGATATTCATAACCCTGTTGTCCAGTGAGTCTTCGAGATTGGACACACAGGCTTAAGAACACTAAAATTTAATCGGTAGATTGAAAGTTATGATATTCGCTACCCTGTTTGTCCAGTGAATCTTCGAGATTGGACACTGCTGTGGTACTTTGCAAACTAAAAATAGAATATGGCAAAAATTAGGGTTTTGACATAACATGAATGATGCAGATAATTGTTTAAGTTTTCTATAGGATGCTTTCACATCTTATGTGGTAGAACGGTTTGGAAGATATGCTTCCGAAAAGGGTGTTGTCCGGTGTCATCGATTCGTGTCCGGATAGTAAACTTATAAGCACCCCCGATCGGATACGAAGACCGTCGCAGATGTGAAGGACCTGGAAGTAACACAACCACCACAAAGAGACCTCAAAGTATCTCCACCACCACACCACCAAGTAAATTCAAGAAAAGTGTCTTAGGGTTACAAGAGTGGCTCCCCCTCCTATTACAAGGGGTCCTATTTATAGGGAGAGGAGGTCAGCATAGTTACAACATTGCCCTTAGGATTTGGCATACTCCTGAGGGCATTTCGGTCATTTACTCTGTACGGGTCCCGTTGGGTCCGGGGCCCTGGGGTCCTCCCAGGGACGGTTTTGCGTGCTTCGCCCGGGGTTGGCCTGGGGTCCTCACAGGAACGGTCTTGCATACTTAGCCCGGGGTTGGCCCTTGACGCCTCCGAGGCCGGTCTTGTGTACTCCGCTCAGGGTTGGCGTCGGACACCTCCTAGGGTCGATCCCATGTACTATGCTCAGGTTCAGCCCCAAGCGCCTCCTGGGGTCGGTCCCGCATACTCTACCTAAGGTTGGCCCAGGATTTGGCTCGGGGTAGACCTTCCAACGGATGCCACCGCTCTGAGATAGTTGTGAGCCCAAGATAGCACGGAGACTCTCCTCCAATAGTAGCCCCTCACTGATCTGGGCAGTCGGCGATCGCCTGCCCAGTCCAATGCACCGACTTACAAAAGGGGTCGACATGCTATCTCAGGCCTACGATCCCATAGGTACCCTGCAATGCATTTTAACAACATGCCAATATACCTTAAATCTTGCGCGAACTTCAAATGACATGTCGTGCCATCACCTCCAAGTAGGGTCCCCCGGGTGCTTGCCAAGGGGTCGTTGCTCCGCCTGGTCGATTTTGGGTCGTGTCGGAAAGTTCACTGTCGCACAGGACGCGGGGTCATGAACAGTTATGCAGTCAAGTGTCGATTGCCTTGGTGTTGTAGCCGCGAGAAGGCGCAGAGTTAGGACTTGGCCCAATGAAGTGCCTTGTGAGGTCAGTTCTCGACCTACGACGTTTAAGAGGCGTAGGCAGGGAGTGTCGAGTCCAACTCATGTAGGCATGGCCGACAAAGGACGACAGAACTACAGGGGGCGAAAGGCTGACCCATGTGCACATGTTAGAAATAAGTGCCGAACTTGCTAGTTCAGGACATACGGAGTCTTTGGGTAATCATATCATTACGTGACCTCAGTGGGATGGGCATGGATATGCCGCTAGTTTGAGGTATGATGGAGCTACAAGTGCCTGAAGCTGACTGAAGCTGCAAGTGCTCTGGTGAAATTCTTTTTGGTTCTCCTCCAAAGTATGACCATTTTCGTGTTTTTGGCTGTACCTGCTATATTTTCTTAGGCCCTCGTGAGTATACCAAATTGACTGCTCAGTCTGTTGATTATATTTTTCTTAGATACAATCTTAAGCACAATGGCTATCATTGCTATGGTCCCTCTGCTCGTCGCATTTGGTTTTCTCAAGATGTCTCCTTTGCTGAGGATCGACCTTTCTTCTATTCTTCTTCTACTCAGTCATCATCCTCAACTTTATTAGAATCTACCTTCTTTCTTTCTCTTCCACCTATCCTCTCTCCAGATGAGTCAGTTTCTAATCTGCCATCATCATCTATGTCACCAGAGCCACCTTCACAGGTTCCTTCCTCTCCCTCATCAGCTGCACCTCAAGATATATTTCTTTTCCATTATAGCCATCGTCCCATAGTTTTATCTGATTCTGAGCTTCCTATTCCTTTGACTTCCACTCCTCCGGCTAGTACTACTGATCTTTGTACTGACTTCTCTCAGACATTGAGGTATGCTCTTCGTGATCATTCTTCCATTAAGATTCTAGACATATATGGTTTCTATGCAGGAGCAGCTCATGAGCCTAGTACTTATCAGAAGGCAATTCTACTACCTGAGTGGCAGTTAGCTATGTTTGATGAGCTTGTGGCTCTATAAGATACTGGTACATGGGATTTGGTGCCATTACCTCCTCAGTCAGTCCTTATCACGTGCAAATGAGTGTATAAGGTAAAAACCAGATCAAATGGTTCTATGGAACGCTATAAGGCTCGACTTATTGCTAGAGGTTTTCAGCAGACTCATAGTTGAGATTATGATGAGACGTTTGCTTCAATTGCTCACACGATGACAATTCGCACTTTGATTGCCGTGGCTGTTATTTGGTCATGAAAAATTTCTCACATGGATGTTAAGAGTGCCTTCCGTCGTGGTGATCTACATGAGGAAGTCTTCATGGAACCATCTCCTAGTATTGAGGTTCCATCTGAGCAGGTATGTCTCCTTCGAAAAGCTCTCTATGGGCTCAAGTAAGCCCCTCGCACCTGGTTTGAGTATTTTAGCTATGTGGTTCAAGCTGCTGGTTTCTCTCCTAGTGAACATGATCCTGTGCTTTTCATTCACACATCTAAGCATGAGTATACATTACTTCTGCTCTATGTGGATGACATGTTGATTATTGGAGATGATTCAGAATATATTGCCTTTCTTAAGCAATAATTGAGTGAGCAGTTCAAGATGTCAAATCTGGAGTCCCTTAGTTACCTTCTGATAATTGAGGTTGATTATACCAATGATGGCTTCTATATCTCTCAGCATCAGTACACTCAAGATTTGATATCCCACTCGGGCTTTACTATACATGCACTGCTGCTACACCTATGACACTCCATTTGCAGCTGCGTCCTACTGATGGTACCCCTCTTGAGGATCGCTCTCGCTACAGGCATCTTGTAGGCAGGCTTGTGTATCTCACTGTGACTAGGCCTGAAATTTCTCATACAGTTCATATTCTCAATCAGTTTGTCAATGCTCCTACCTCAGTTCATTATAGTCACATACTTTGTGTGCTTCGGTACTTGAGGGGAACAACATTTCATCACTTGTTCTATGCTCACTCCAATCAGCTTCAGTTTCGTGCTTACTCCGACTCTACCTGGGTGAGTGATCTTATTGAACGTTGCTCAATCCTTGGTTTTTGTCTTTTTCTTAGCACCTCTCTCATTGCCTGAAAGTCCGAGAAACAAACTGCAGTGTCCCGTTCCAGCGCTGAGGCTGAGTTTTGAGCCCTTGCCACTATAATATCAGAGATCGTGTGACTTCGGTGGATTTTTGCTGATCTTGGTGTTCCGTGTGTTAGACCCACATTCCATCTTTGCGATAGTATCGCTGCTATTCAGATTGCAAATGACCCTATCAAGCATAAGCTAACCAAGCATATTAGTGTGAATACTTTATTCACACGTTTTCATTGCCAACAATCAACCATTTGTCTTCAATATATTCCTTCGGAGCTTCAAGTGACAGACTTCTTCATAAAAAGCTCAAACTAGAGAACACCATATGTTTCATATTCTCAAACTTAACATGTTAGATCCATATTAAGTTTGAGATGGAGTGTTAGAACTATAGAGCCCATAGGGCTCATAGTGTTGGCATGAGGCCCATATGAGACCGGCCGATACTCTTCTTGAATATGACTTTTCTTTTGCAATACAATATACAACATTCATTCCTTACTCGCAGGGTGATGTTTGCTCTGGTGAAGTTTCAGGTTCCATACTTGTTCACGCATCATCCTTGTCGTTATACGTATGGTAGAACAGTAGATGGTTAGGTGGCGCCGGTGCAACTCGGAGAGGAGCTAGCTCTTCCGCCACGGCTGCGGGCTGCCCTCCTCCGTCTCCGGACGCGTCCTCATCATCTTCGCCGACGGCATACTGCTCCCCCGCAATGCCATCCTCCCCAGCTCCTCCCCCGCCATCGCCCGCCGCTCCATCTCCTCCCTCCTGCGCCTCCTGGTCCACCTCACCGCGCCGGCCACGGAAACCGCCAAGAAGCTGACCCCCAACACCCCACCGGCGGCGCCAACACCCACCGTCCACACCCACCACCTCCCCCTCACCGCCGTGGGAGGTGGCGGCGTCTGCAACCGCACCACCACCCCGTAGTGCCCCGTGCCGGACACGGCGCACGCGGAGCCCGACACCACGGCTTGCGTGGCCACGGCCTTCCCGCTGGGAGCGAAGGTCAGGCACCTCGCCGTGGTGGCGTTGAATCCCTTCACCGACGAGATGTTCTTGAACTCGACGCGGACCGGCGCGCCGAGCGCCCGGAGCGCGAGCCGGCCGTTGGGCACCGACGCGTCGTACGCGAGCAGACCGACCACCGGGGCGGCCAGCGCGTACCCGTGCGGAGCGGCGAAGAGTGCGCCGGAGGAGTTGCCGAGGAACCGTTCGAAGACGATGGCGACGCGGCGGGCGAACGGGACCGTGACGACGCGCGGCGGGACGCTGAACCCTGCGGTGGCGTTGACGCCATCGGCCCACAGGGCGTTGCGCCGCACACGCAGCGCCGTGGCCTCGACGGCTCCGGAGGATAGACTGCCCGGGAGCGGGACGTCGACGAGCTGGTTCGTGCGCCGGAGCAGCTCGAAAGCGCGGTCGCGGACGGCTGTCTCGATGGCCGAGATGTTTGCGCTGTAATTCTGAGCCACAGACGAATGCAAGAACGCAAGAAGCAGTGGCAACAAGGAAGCGACCGCCATTGTAGCTTCTCCTCGAGTTCTTTGATCTCGATGGCTAATGCCGCGGCATGCGGCGGCGGCGGGAGGAAGCCGCCATGTCGACGTAGGAATCGAAGTGGCTTCCTCTCGGAGTGGAATGGAAGAGGAGGTGGTGGTGGTGGTTAGAAGGAGGGAGAGGAGGAAGTAATAGATGGTGGTGTCTCACCGAATTCAGAAGCAGATGTTCTGCTCAAATTAATCTCATGATTCTTCCTTTCAACTAATCTTAAGAACAAGTGGACAAACAAACCGATAATTCCGGTGGTAGGCATACTACCTCGTTCTTTTCAGCCAACACAGGGAGTTAATCTGATTACAAGTTGCAATGCAGCCTTCTTTCCAATCATAAGATGGAGCAGTTGATGATAGTGCACTGGGCTCCAACTTTCCAATCAAAATACGCATCTCATTTGTGCAAAGGCTAGCATCTAGAGTTCTGGAGTGCAGGTGCAGCAGAATGATTGGGAGAGGGCAGCTTTATAGGGAGGCGGGCAGGTTGGCTTTTGCACGAGAGAACGAGCACGGTACATGTGATCAGAATTCAGAAAACGTCCTGTTGATTGATGTGCTAGTGTTAGTGGGAGCAGGTTGGTTGCTGATGCCTGAAACTGGGAAGCTGTGCCTGGACAGGTTTCTCCGATGATGGCTCAGAAGGGTCGAATGCTCGTACATCCAGACACGGTAAATGGGATCACTGAAGTTAAAAAAGAACTGATTTGATAAGCATCATGTACCCATTGATGAGGCAAAAATCACTCGAATCTTGATCGGACATTGCCGGAGTAGCCGATTAGGTCGCCAGGGTTCGCCGGGGCTATACGGGGAGGGAGCGAGGACGGATGCATGCATGGCAGCAGTGGCACCACGGGATCACGGTGGGCGGGACGACGACGGCTTCGAGGAAGGTCTTGGGTAACGGGCGGCAATGCAGGCGGCGGATCTGGCGACAGTGAGCGGCTGGAGACCGGGAAGAAAACTAGACGGTGGCAGAGAGGTGGTGGAGGGCGCGACGGAGGAGGTTAGTGCCAACAGCCACGGTGGGAGGAAAACAGGCACTGGTTGCCTAGACAAATCCATCATATTTACATAATGGACAATGCAAATTCAGCATCTCCGACTGAAGATAGACAAAAAGAATACTGCCACACCTGTAATAGTCCAGGCCATGATCAAGCAGAACCACTGAAGATACTGCTATTGATGAACTTGGCTCCGGACTAAACATCCTGAGCTGCTGGTTCTATCCACTTCTGAGAAAATGTGCATCACCAGATTCACCACCGGCATATGAGGTAAACAGTGAGTAATACTCTATCATCCTAAACTAGCTACAGCGTTTCAACTCTCATACGATTTTCCTAACACTAACAAAAAGGGGTCCTAACCCTCCAGCTATTGTACACTCGAGTCCGTTGGCATGTCAAAAGACCTTTTGTCCACAAGAAATAAGCACATGCATCACTAATCTGCAAGCGATGAAAAGGGCTTGTCATTACACGCATTGTAGCACAGGTTCTTCAGGCTGGTTCATAAAGACCTAGCATGTGTCCATCAACGCATCGTAACGCTGCAACCTACATACAAAGAAGTATAATGTCATAAGAAATGCTTTGAAGCAACCACAAATACTATCATATATGAAAGTTATGGGCTATAGACAGCATACTTTTCCATGGATCTCATATTTGATAGGCCCATCCAACTCGGCTCCCAGAGCTATTAATTTTGTAACTGTACTGTTTATGTCCGGTACAGTGAAGGATAGCATTGAAGAATAGACTCTCTGTGATGCAAGGTTACTGCAAATATGTATGAGCTTTCAGGCAAAAGCAGTTACAATTTTATGCTCTGGTCAATTGCAAAAAAATGATATAATATCTCAGAAAAAGATAAAGCATCTTAATTTTACTAACTTGTAGATTGTAAAACTTCATATTTTGTAAGTGGAAACTGTTTCCCAGCAATGGAGCATTGGAGGTGCTAATAACATTTGACCTGCACTTCTAAACACTACAATTAATGGAGTACTATTTCTGCTGCCCTTCAAGGGGAAAACAAATGTGCTAGAGAACAATTAACCTAATCCTTGCTCCATCTCGCCTGACTACTCAAATAAGCTGCTTCACACCAATGGAGAATAAAGAAATTGAAAAAAAAAAGACCCTTACGCACCCAGTTCACATCCACAGGCAAAGAATTTTAGGACAAAGTTGTTCTGGGAGCTCAAATTTTGAACCATGAATCAGATGACTAGATTTCGTCTTCTCGCACACACCAAGCACTAGCATTTCGCAGTATGCAAGTGCAACAGCGCACAGCTCAACCCCCAACGGCCTACGAACTAGAGTGAACGATGAGGAGAGGGCAGTACAGTACTCGGAACCTGTCGTAGGTGTGCATGAGCGCCAGCTTGAGCGGCCCGGACTGGAGCTCGGCAAAGCGGAGCGTGCAGACGTTGACGCTGAAGCCGAGGCCCTCCTCGTAGAACCGCGCCGCCCGCCGCACGTCACGGTGCATCTGCAACACCCACCGGAACGTCGCCGCCGCCGCCATCCCCGGCAACCTCTGCCCTCCCCTCCACCGCTTTCAGACCAAGCCGACGAGGCGCACAATGCTCTCAGATCCGACGGTCCAGAGCGCGAGGCAGACAGCCTCACCGCATCCAATGGCTTAAAACTCAAGAACCCATGGGCCGGGCCGTGGGTCAAAGCCCAGTTTTAATTTTGAGCGCCCACCAGAACAAGCTGACAAATGGGCCCCACGACCCGCCGCCTTTCTTCCTCGCAATCTCTCTCTGTTCGCCGACCTCGTGAGCTATCAGCCGGAGCCGCCGCCGCCGCGTGCAGTGCAGAAGCGCGTAGTGGCTTCAGGCTGTGTTAGGGTGACTGAACGATGGGGAAGGCGAAGAGCAAGGGCCCCAAGTTCGCCGCCGTCAAGAAGATAATCAGCAAGAAGACCATAAAGAAGTAGGCGACCATCTCCCTCCGCTCAATCGATTCGCTTCTTACTTCTTCGAGCCCTAAGTTTTGTGTTAGTTAGGTACAAGGAGGAGGTGCTGAACCCTAAGAAGAAAGATAACGAGAAGGTGAAGCTCAGTCGGAATGTGTGAGTGTGCCTACTGGGATTTGTATTTTGGGGTTTAGTTTTTTAATGCTTGTTTGAACAATTGGATTAATCATGTCGTTTTGGGTTGATGTTCGCAGGCCGCAGGTCTCCTCGGCGCTGTTCTTCAGCTACAACACGGCGCTGTTATGCAATCTAAATTCATAATGAAGTCATAAATAGAAGAGAAGTAAAGAAAAAGATAAATACAATAATGACACCTTAATAAAAGAAACTGCATCTCTAAAATATATAAATGTGCTTCCAAGGAGTGGCGACCTACCATCTATATATCAAAATTAGCAAAATTAGTAGTTCCCTCATGACCTCTCCAGCTCCCTTCCCAACCTCCCCCTTGTAATACTATAAAAAAAGAAATGTGGCAGCTGGGCTAGACCCAAGGTCTAATTGGCCCGACCCATGCCACCCCCATAAGAAGACAGCCAGGAGGGGGAGAAGACAAAAGCCAATTTGCTCTCCCTCTCCCCGTCTTGACCCAAAGACTTGGTTGTTGCTTTGTCGCGCGTCTGCATTGTCGCGCGCCGCTCTCGGCTTTCGCCTTGCCATCCCTCATCCTCGCTTCTGCTGCTGTCTTGCTGCCGCCACCCCTTCGCGCATAGCCAGCCATCATTGTCGCTTTATTGTCACGCTCCCCTGCTACCGAGCGTTGGGCTACCAACCGCGTGCTGCCGCCATCGCCTGGCCACGCCTCGTCTTCCTGTCGTCCAGTTGTTGGCGTTGCTTTGTACTGCACGCGCACAGCCGCCGCCGCTCCATCCTGCTGTCCTGTTGTCACCCTTGCCGAGCTGCTACAACACCATCGCCACCCCAGCTCATGTATGTCGCCAAGCGCCGAGCTAGCTGCCATTGCCTAGAGTCGCTGCCCCTCGCCACGCCTTGCCTTCCCCACCCCTATTGCTACCACCGCCCCATGGGAGTGGAGAAGGACCGGGCAGCCAAGAGGAGGATAGGGAAGGGCCGCCTGTTGAGGGAAGAAGAGGAAGGGCGACTGTGCGGTGAAGGAAGAAGAGAAGAAAAAGAAGGGAGCCGGTCGGCTGAGGGAAGGAAAAGAAGAGGAGAGGAAGGGGAAGAAGAAAGAAGAAGAGAAGGGAGCCGGCCGGCTGAGGGAAGGAAAAAAAGGAGAGGAGGAGAAAAGAAGAGAAGAGAGGAAGGAAAAAAAGGAAGAGGAGAAAGCGAAAGTCTAACCCACCACTAGATCTTTCATATTCGGTTAAGGAAAAGAAGATAGTGCCCTGATCCAGTCGTTCGGGGCTAGGGTAACACTTTGAAAACCCTCTTCCTTGTTTATTCATCGACTCTTGAATAAGTTAATATGTCGATTACTAGAATTGGTTCATGTGGCTATTAGAATATTGTTTATTAATATGAATGCCTGGACAGTGAAATAGATGCTGGCACTGTTGATCTGGTTGATCCGTGGTGAGAGGGAAACGGAAGAAAGAATGGATGGAGAGAGGTGTTGCTACTAGCGAGTACTGGAGGAGTAGTAGCATATGAAAACAATAGTTAGTAGATGATAAGTTGATATGAGGTTAATTAGTCTAATTGATTGAAGAAAGAAGGATTAATAAAACAAAGAATAGATGCCTTGTCTTTTTGGCCCAAAAGCAAGCAAAGAGAGATCAAACGTGTAAAATTCGACCCACGAGTATATATGACAAAATCGGAAAATTCTTGGATCGGTTGAGCACCGGGATAATGGGAAGTTGCTTGGTGGGATAGGATTTGGCTATGTCGGGTTGTGCATAAGAGCGATGTCATTTGCTCGTATGTGTACATATTACGTTAGCAATGAATTAAAATAGTTAATGCTTATTCAGGTGGCGGTTCAAGTCTAGTGCCATCCATGCACTGTTCGCTAGGTTAACAGGCAAGTAATGGTAAAACAGTGAATTATGGTGAATGTTTGCTATTTATGTTTGCATGCCATGATCTATAATATTTATGTGATAATATATATGATTATGTGCTAATCATACCTTGAGGAGTACTACTTATAATTAAATATCCACATTTGAAGAATATTGCATCATGCAAAATGCATAAAAACCAGGTAGGTGAGAAAGTTATATGACTAGTCCGAAGTACTCTTAAATAAGACATACAGAGATAGACACCTCTGGAGTGACATCGACGGGTGTACCCTCTGTTATACCGGTATAAGCTACAGCTATAGACGCATTGAATTGTGTGAAAGTGATACAAACAATGGTACAGTTGCAAAGATTTTGATTTAGAGTTTGCAGTCGTAGAATTGATTTATAGTTTACAATCATATATTCGATTTACAGCTTACAGATGTGGAATTAATTTACATTTTACAGTCATGAATTTAATTTACAGCTTACAGACGTGGAATTGATTTATAGTTTACAATTATAGATTTGTGTTACAAATCACTGTCGTGGAATTAATTGAATTGCTAAATTGATGTTACTGTTTTATCGTATGCTTGCTGAGTTTTCG
Source organism: Melocanna baccifera (assembly GCA_036346265.1). Lineage (NCBI taxonomy): Eukaryota > Viridiplantae > Streptophyta > Magnoliopsida > Poales > Poaceae > Melocanna > Melocanna baccifera. The sequence continues at coordinate 1,774,050 of CM070691.1, read as the reverse complement.
GACTCACCGTTGCTTTATTTTTTTTAGGGTGATTCAGATTGACGACATGTATAGAATATGAGTAGTCCTTTTTGCACAGCGCTTATGAAATAACAACTTAATCATATACTGAGCATCTATGTTTAATCGCTTATTAAAATGTTTCTGTTAATCTTTTTGTACAATTATAGAGTATGTTTTGGAAATGTTAAAGGTTACATGAAATACGACCAATTTCGTTTTGCTTGAAGCGGAGAATGGGTTTCTCCTGTTATTACAAATCTTGTTAGCTAAGTCATTGGTGGCTGTCTTTCGGTTTAGTATATTTGTGAGCCATGGTGGACAGCCTCCATGGTCTTGTCGCTCAGAGTTCCATTTATATTATGAGTGTCTTCAATGTGTTGATGCTCCCTTTTGCTAGTCGTGTAAACAGGGAAGGTGTTACCAAAATCTTTAATCGCATCACCTAATTAAGAGGCGTGTAGTGGTAGCATCCAGAGCCTTGTGGAGAGCTGAGATTTTGTAGTTGGTATCAGAGTGGACGTTAAGTCCATAGTGAAAATAAATTAACAACCTAACTTAATTATTTTATTAAAACATAGTTTAGACCTAATAATTAAACTAAATTTGACATACTTTGCTACACAGTAGGATGAAATTTGAGACTTGCATTGCATGTGTATTCGCTATTTGTGTCGTTGAATTGTACTGCTAAAGTTGATTGTGTAAATGCTTCTCTGATGTGAGCAGAGATGCCAAGAGGTAGAGGTCGTAGTTGTGATCGTGGCCAAGGCCATGATGGCTGTGGTCGTGGCCATGCCCAAGCGAAGCCATCGCTAGAAGTTCAGCAAAAGGCACTTGATACGGAAGTTGGGTCTGCTGAGCAATCTGTAGTTAGGAATCAGACAAAGTCTTCTACCTTGCTGTAGAAGTTCATAGAGGAAGTCTGTGCCCTTCACCAACAAGCGTCCGCAGCTACTACTGTGGCCGTACCTGTCGTTATCTTGACTGCCGTTCTAGTTGCATCGGAAGCAAGAATGAGCCTTTGCGAATAGATGGTGTTGCGGTTGAACATCTTTGATGGATCAGGTACACCAGTCTAAGCTGCAGATTAGTTGCGCTATATGAAAAGACAGTTTAAAACTTTAGAGATGATTTCACAGCTTAGGGCTCCCTTTATGCCCTTTCAGTTTAACATGTTTACGAGTATTTGTGATGATTTGTGCATGTTAACACCTTTGCCCGAAAGAATAGTAAGGTGAATCTCTGGGGAACACCAGCCTGTACATCAAAATCCAGAGGCTGCCTCGCGATCTCGTCATCAGACCTTAAGTTTAAACGTCGTTCTTCTCGTTGTTACAGCAAATGCGACAAAAATAATGGTCATTGTGATCCCAAGACCAAACACAACGAAGTTCCAAGGAGAGCAACTCCAGGAGTTGCAGACCGTGTCCATCCAGCCCTGAAAGACAGAGAAGCCAAAGCACATAAGCCCAGCTAACCTTGACATTACTATACTGGAAGTAATAGATGAGAAGCAAGACCCAGAATCTAAACAGTGTAATGGGCGGCATTATGAAGCAAATAAGTACAAGTAGCATAATAGCATACAGAATGTCTATCTATATTCCATCCTTCTCTTGCATATGCACATGCATGAAACACTAAAATTTTAAATATTCATACTCTGTAGAATCAATAAGAAAACACAACATAATGAAATACTTTGATAATGATGATCTATACTTCCACCAAACAAGATGCCTGAGGTTCTAAATTCTGCTAGGAAATGTTCAAACTAAAATGGATCATATAAAGAATCATACTATGAGCTTGAACAAACCTTTTGATCTGCCAATTGTTTGTGCTGCCCCACCATGGAATGCTGACCTTTTAGCATAAGATGTTCTTGTGTAAAAATGTTCTTAGCATGCTCATAGAGTTCCATGTCAAGGCTGTTCAATGAGATAATTTGCTTCAAAATTGCCTCAGGTACCTGACACCGCGCCTGAAAACAGAATGTGTAATCTTCAGCAAACCATAAAAGTCCAATGTCAATGTCAAAATATTCTAATAAGAAAGCACGGGTCGTCAGATAAGCTAGACACACAATCAAAACATTCCAAGTTTAAATGGAATTTCTATATGACAGAAATACATGTGCAATAACCAGATATGTATATATGTACTGACATGAGGTTTTGATCACAGCACCCTTGCAAGTTCAAGGGATAAGCAAAGGCCTCTTTCTTTTCAACTTATAGATTATGACTTATGGTTTCTCTTAAACAAACAAATGGGACAGCTTCTCCACCACAGTTTTAAAATGGCTTATCGGGACAGTATTTTTGAAGCAGCTTATCAAAATTTAATTTGTTCACACAAACGCTTACTCTAGGGCCAAAAACCATAAGCTGCAGCCGAAAAGAACCCATGTAACGGTGAAAAATGAAGAATAATGCCAGATATTACAAAGATGAAGTGATGAATAAGTCTAGAACATACAATAACAATATAACATAGAATAAGGAAACATTTGATAAATAATATGTTAACCAACACTTTATATTGATACAACAAATTAATTTGGAAACACACAAGTGCACTTAACAAAACAGTACACGTAATAAAATTTTATCCCTTAATATTTCTGGTCCTTGATTTTCACTTCGTGTTGACACAAAGAAAAATGATTCAGGTATGTGCGTATTAATACAAATTTATATCACTAGCAAAGAAGGAAATGAATAAAAAATTATCTTCAAACTACAAGCACTTCAGTCCCCTTTCATACTCACCTCCTTTGAAAAGTTTGCTTCCTCAACCTTTTTTAGGGAAATTTTACGACGGTTAGATTGAGACTTTCGCAGTTTTGCAATGCAACTTTCATAAGCTTCCATCAATTTACCAACAGTCATCTGGTATCAGCAATAGCATCGCATTGAGATGACGAGATAATAATAGAAAAACTTTATGCAAATAATTGCACATTTCAGGTAGTTGTATTACATTTCCTTTTCCATGATCATCCTCCGTAGTGTTAAGAGCTTCATTATTTTGCCAACCATGGGTGCTATTCTATCAGGAAAGCAGAGATGTGAGTGCAGTCGTAAAAATTTTAACTGTCTTGTCATGCAAAAGTAAATAACTCAATGTAAATCTTAACCACCCTATTACCACATGTTCATTTGTTTCGTCATCCTCTGGATCCAGCATGGATGAGTGAGAGTCTGCGAGAACAAGATAGAGATTAGATCCTCATTTATCATCTTTGCCTTTACACAAGTACATCAGAAGGACCACCATGCACCCAGAACAGAGATAACACTTTTTTTAGAACGCCAAGATAACACTTTTACAAGTACTGTTGCTTTCTGTATGGCATTACTTCATGAAGTTACTGGTTTCACAAAAATATTGCTTTCCTGACCTAATGCTTTTAATATGCAGCAAAGCTTGCTGATAATAAAGTTCCTACTTTAAATAACTACTCCAATCTCAAGACACAATGTGGCATACACATGCTGCTTGCCTGCCTATGCACTTACTTATTTGAACTTTGGCACTTTGCTGAATGATATGTTGTTTTTTTTTTTTTGAGGACTCGCTATGTTATTTTGTTATGTACCACCATTTAATTCTCTGATATTGTAGTCCACTGTGTCTTTGTCTTGTGTTATGGGTTGTGACCCAAAAAATTATAGCTACGCATTGTTATTTGATCCAGGGATGTCTGATCCCAAAACATTGCTCTCTTATCTTTCAGATTCAATAACAATAAAAGTGAGGGGTTGTTGCTCTTCAGTCTAAAAATGTAAGTAACATGAATACGATTACTGCAGATACATTATAAAGGAGTAAAGCTACCAGCTTGCATGGTATCTTACCGTTGCCACCCAGTGGATCTTCCTTGATATCTAAGTTCAATGTTCCAGACTGTGAAAGCACCTGTGCTCCTACCATATGAGCAAACAACCTCGCGGATTCTTCATGATCCTCTGTGAGTCCTACGTACAGCATACTGTCCAGCCTATTCTGTGATTGAGAATGATGGCATTAATTATGGTAAAACTTTGAAAATTTTGGCATTAATTATGGTAAAACTATGTAAGGATTCTAGGTCTAACTTGGCTTAGTAAATGGATGTTAACATGGTTATTGGTTAAGTAGATGTTAACAGCATAGCACACCCAGCTACTATTTATATTCCCTTTGCAGGAAAACATAGTTGGTTAGTCACAATGCAGTGATGTTTGTATGTCAAAGAATGTAATAGTGCATTATGCGCTTTGGCCAATGGAATGCACATGAAAACAGTTTTTCACACATCTATCTCTTTGAATTTGGTACATACCTTAGCAACTTGAAGCACAAAACGACCAAGATCAATGTGTTTTCTGATACAATGCCGAACCTCATGTGCTCCATCGAAGTAAGAATTGTTTGTTAGCCCAGTAATCTGCCAAGGTAACACAAGAAAATAAAAACAAATTAGCAGCCAAATTGTTGAAGTTGACTGAGAAATTATCTGGAGGCAGCCACTGTGTGAGAACAAAAATATAAAATGCAAATCGGCTGGGAGCATAACATGGTGGTACTGACTACTGTGTACATATTGCCCCAGGATTATTAAACACACAAGTTGGTGACCCTTGCCAGGGCAATTGACATATGGGACTGGGACATTGAAATAGAAAAGAAAAAATGCCCATTTATCTCTGGCAACTCTTTCCAGATAGGCCATTCTCCTAAGGAACACTGGTGAATTGTTGAAGTATGTTGTTCACAAAAAAGGAGCTAATGAAAAAAACTGTGCAATTGCCACAGATAGAGCAGGCAGCATGAAGAAAGTAGAGCTTTATCTGGCAGATATATGGTCTAACTGTCAGCAGGCAGATATATGGTCTAACTGTAAGCAGGCAGAAATGAATAAAGGGCCTGTTTGATTTAGCTGTGGCTTTTGGCTGAAATTTTTGAATTTTAGCTGTTTGCAACAGGGATTACAGAGAAAGAGATATTCGCTTGCGATTTTAGATAGATAAATATTGAGCTTTTAAGGTATACTACAATTAACTTGTAGACCCCGTCTTGAAAAAATATTTCATTTGAAAGTTAAGTACTGTAGCAAAAACCAAAAACGGCTTCAAACAGGCACAAAGTGGGTTCGATGTTCTGTAGGGCCAAAAACCGCCAGATACAAGTTTCCTTGGTTAGTTCAATATCTACCATCCTTGTTCTAAGTTTACTTCCGAACTAACAATAAGCATCTAAAGGAGTACACCTGCAGCAAGCAATGGTTATGCGAGGACATTTCGCAATAGTATTTTTTTCTAAGTATGCACATGTCTTTCTATTGTTTGCTAGTGTATATAGCAAGAATTTGCAAGTTGCACAAGCATGACAATAGTGGGAAGATATACACTTAATCATAGGCTTATATGTGCCGATGTTTCACCTTTAAAAAATATAGAAACTTGACAAATTGAATGAAACTACCAATTCACCACCACAGAAAAAACTAACACCCAAAGCAATTGCATGGAGCACAAATTATAGTTACCAATATACAACAGAGAGAGAGAGAGAAAGAGAGTAACAAATGAAGGCATAGACAGGGATGGGATAGCAAAAATTGAGATATACAAATGGGACAAGTCATCATACCTGAAAAGTAGCTCCATTATGAATGATTTCATGAGCAACAGGGTCGTTGATGTACTGGTGTAATGGCATAACCATGTCCTCCACATCATATACATTAATCTTCTTGCTACTATGCAACTTGTCAATCCCTCTAGCATCTCTCTGGTAGATGAAAATATCTCTCATCTTATTGCAAAACTAATCTAGTACAGGCAATTTAAACACTAAAGTATCGATAGCTATTTGTGATTTTGTGTTTATTGATTCCAAAATATATTTGAAGTCTACACTACTGGTCATTCATATCAACTGAAGTGTAAACTAATAGTGAAGGACTGAAGGTATAACACCCCAACGAACCCTCAGGTGTTACAGAAGCTTAAGGATCACACTTGAAAACCTCCCAGTGACAACTCTAGGAGCTGATCATAAAAAACCTTTTTTAACACAGAAGCATTTACTTGGAAGTTGGAACACCCGAGGACAAACAAAATTTTAGGTAGGGAAACTGTAGCATCCTAGATGGCTTCTACGGTTCAAGAATATGATACACTCGATCCGGCAGAGTTAAATTCAAGTAAGTGTTAGAATAGATATCAACTGCTTTATCTCTATATAATGGGTGATTGCATCTGGTTAAGACTAGATTTAGATGTGAACCTAGATCCTGCTTTAGGTTGAATCTATTAACATACACAGGTCCAAATCTAGAAAAAAGGGCTTGATATTACATTCTATAGAAATAGTTGGATTCCACAAACTGCTCCATGAGCAAGTAATCAAACCCAACATATTCTCCTAACCATTTTCCTAAAAATATGAAAGTAAGCAAAAGGTTCAACTGAAATAGATAGACATACCCTGGCAAAAAGATCTTCTCTCATCCATGGAACCAAATACTTCCAAGGCCATATGTCCAATGTACTCACAGCACGCGATTTTGCTAACACACGGCTGGTCATTAACTTTGCAGATGTTAAGTTTGGATGTACAAGAAATCTGGCTGCAACTTCAACTGAGAATTCATATGTGCTAAATACACGATCAACTGGATTTCGTAGTATTGTCACTACGGAAGTCCTCTCCCTTGGCAGCTTGGAAGTTAAGCTATAGTCGTCATGACTAACAACCAGCTTGCAATCAGGATGGCTGCCAAGAAGACAAATAAATACCATTAGAAACTGTAAGCAATCATCTGAAGAATCTTTTACAACTTCAGTCGTGCACTACGTATTTGTGGGCAATTACTTCCTCAGCCATTATAACTGAACACTGCATCTAGAGTACCACACAATCTGTTGGCATGGCCCATACACAGGTCACAATATCCATGTAAATTGTCAATTTAAAAAATTCAAGATGTAGTACCCATGCATATGCTGGAATGCAATAATTAGGATAGAGGGAGACCATCCAAGACCATGAGGTGTCAATTACTTACACATTCTCTGCCAGGTGAGCGTTAATGATGTTATTTCAATATATGGAAATATCCTAAACCATAGATAGTGTAGACTTCATTCACATCATGATCAAAAATTGAAAAGCAGAAGATACAATCTAGACTCTAGAATAAGCATTATTTTGTAAGCATTGTTTAAAGATGAGGTTTAAGATCAATCCAGATGACCATACAATCAGCAAGGTAGAGAACCAACTTTTCTCACCTCGGGTTGAACCGCAGCTTATCATAGGAATGCGGGCATTCCTGAGAATTCGTATATAGCTTTTCCAAGAAACTGCCAAGACAAGTAATATCAGTGGAATGCATCTTAGGTGACGATGAACCTAACTTCTGTAACTGTAAGGTCCAGCAAACTTACCAGTGAAAGTAGGTACGTCCACCGGTTCTAGGAATGTGAAGGAAGAAAAGCAAATCCTTGAGGCTCAATTTGTCCCCATCCTTTTTGCTCTCGGCAAATGAATCCGCCCAGCCCTTCACAACTCCCTCGCAGTGCTTGTAGTCATCATCGGAGCTGACAAGCGCAAGCAAGGTCACTGCAACACCAAAACAAACCAACCATCACCATGGCAAATCGGAGCAAACGGCGTTTCCTCCATCACGACGAGTGCAGACTGCGGGCAACGCATAATCCAGACATTCCGTCGGGGCCGCGGGGTACCTGATACGACGAGGAAGGCGAGCGCGAGGGCGCCCAATCGGAGCGGCCGCGCCATCGATTCGACAAGCGGAATCGGCCGGCGCCGGGTACAGCGATTGAGGAGGAGAGGAGGAGGAGGAAGCGAGAGCGCCGCGGCGGCGGCGAGGGGAAGGCAGTGAGGAGCGGCCGTTAAAAAAGGGCGGGGGAGGAATGGAAACGGAAGGATTGAGAGGGCGGCGGGGAGCTCAGCGCATCGTGCCGGCGGGGCGGCCTCGGCACGCGCCCCGGCATCCGGCGCTTTCCTCGCCTCCCCTCGGTATATTTTCCCCCTACTTTTCTCTCTCTGACGGAGGGAGAGGGGGAGCGTGCCGAGGCCGACGCGGGGTGCAATACAGTCCTAGTGGAGTGGACAGTGGCGGTGGCGGTGGTGACGGCCCGTGCAGCGGTGGGAAAAGCACAGCGGAAAGGCGAGTAGTTTTCTTGCCACTTGCGCCGTGCGGACGCGCGGTGCCACGTTTTTTGTCCCCCGTGCCGGCCTCGGCCTCCGGCCTCCCCCCTCGCTCCATTCTTCTCGGTTTCCAATTTTGCCCTATATCAATGAATGCAATCGGAGCAGATAGGGGCTCTAATTTTGCCCTATATTAATGGATACAATCAGAGTGGATATAAACAAATATCATTTATTTTATATTATTTTTTTTATTTTTTTAGAATCAGAGTCAGACACAGATAATACCGAATACATATTTTTCCATTCCGTATTTGTTTTATAAACATTCGGATGATCAGTTGGACGAAAATTATTCACTTCTTTTGCACATCTACACAGGACATTGGATAATAAGGTGCAATTAGAACAAACATGAAGAGACTAATTACCGAGATATCGAAAGAAGAACTCTCAATATTCCCTGCCTATTTAGATATGGCAATCCGCAGATATGATATCTTGTTTCTAAACAAAGTCACAACAGACTTCTTCATATTTTTTGACATACAGATAATATATGGGCAGATATCACTTATTCCATATTCTATTCTATATATTTTCTTTGGAGTCGGAGGCAGACACAATAGTGCCGGATACCTTTTTTACCCCTTCTGTATTCACTCCACAAGCCTTCGATTGGTTAATCAGACGGAAATTATTCGCTCTATTTTCACCCCTACCTACATATACTGCTCCGCTTTTGCTACGACAGTCCCTTTCCTTCCAGCCTAACACTCAGTGCTACTCTCAAACAAATGAACACGGTGAATTCTACGTTGTCTTTTTAAAGCGGTTTATTGATATAGTATTTTTAAATCGACTTATCGGTATTCGATTCATTCGCACAAGTATTCATACTAAAACAAAAAAAATCATCAACCATAGCTATCAGTCACAACAAAAAAGAATCCACACATCATCAAATGTTGTTACCTGTGCATATTCTTAGTCATAACTTCATCACTGTTTTCTGCAAAAACAAAAAAAAAATGTTGTTACCACAGCGCCAGATCAGCAGCACCTGGGCCAGGGCCAGGTGCCTTTTTGGATGTGTTCTACGGCCATGGCGGGAGACGTGGCATTCAAAACTGGTGCGTCATGCGCTGCTTCTGCAACTTGTGTGTCGAAGATTTTGGCATGTCTAGCTTGTTTGCTCGTTTTCTACACTGCGTTCAAGTGTTCGTTGATGCCTATCGACATTAAGCTGGTTTGTTTTTCATGCGTGCGTGCGTACGTGAAGTTAGGAAGCACTTATGGATATATCATCTGTATACGTTTTTGATTGAGATGCGATTATGAAGACCGGACAAATTAGGATTTTCTTTGAGTAGCCTGCTACTACTTTCCCAAATGATACGGTTCATCATGCCTGTATTAATTATAGGACAGCAAATCTTCCCAAATGATACGGTTCATCGTGCCTGTATTGATTATAGGACAGCCAATCTTCCCAAATGATACGGTTCATCGTGCCTGTATTGATTATAGGACAGTCAATCTTCCCAAATGATACGGTTCGTCGTGCCTGTATTGATTATAGGACAGCTAATCTTCCAACCGGTATCGATTCTGATGTCGATGTTCTTTGCCGCTTCAATCGACCACGATTTTCAAAGAAGGTAGTCACACAAGATTATCCTTGGGTTCTGGTGATCCTTGCAGTCAAGTTTTGACCATTAATATACATTAAAATATATATATTAACTATACAAAAATAATACTATTAGATTTGTCTTATAAAATTCTTTCATTATATATATATATATATATATATATATATATATATATATATATATATATATATATATATGAAGCCTCTTTTCTACACTGGTGTAATTACACCTATATCGTTTCTCACAACGTAGGGAGTATCTCATGTAACTGAGAGTATGTACGTATAGTATACGAGTATTTAAGATCATATAGGTGGTATGAACAATTTTTCAGAGGTAGTATGTATATTTTTTAGATATACTTCTTTTTATGTGCGTATATAAAGGTATTTACAAAATACGCTAAAAACTATGGACTCCCTTGCAATTTTTTAATGTGGTTCACATTGAAGTATCTTATAATTAGTATATGAGTATATTCAAAGTGATAAAGAAGTATTTCAAGTTCGTTTAGGTGGTATATTAGAGGTGGGTGTAATTACACCTGGGTGTAGAAAGTATTTTTCCTCTATATATATATATATATATATATATATATATATATATATATATATATATAATATTTGTGGACGGAGGAGTATAAATCAGCTTTTTGAAACATACGCAATGAAATTTTAGCACGACTTACATATCACGCCTGTGCCTGTCATATGCTCCAGTTTTCCTAGAGCGGTGAACTAGAAACCAAAGGAATTAAAAGGATAGCAAGTAAGCAATCAGCGTGCCACCACACATCATTTTATCAGTCTAGTCAGCCTACACCACGCTGTTTGTTTGTACTCATACTCGACAAGAATTGACATGGGCATCATCCCAGGAGAGGAGATGGATCTGATGATGACTACACCTTAACCTAACGGTTCTGTGTCAAATGAGTTTTCCTGCAAACAGATTATAGAATAGAATCCCTCCATCCGTAGCTCCGTTTCTTAAAATTGACCTTAAGAAAATAATTCCCAAGTTAACCAGCGTCACTGAACAACACTTGCTCAGATTATAGAATAGAACTAGAATCCTCTATGTCTCTTTCAGTAACTCTAATGCTCAAAAGTTGACTAGTACCATGGAACAAGTCTCTTGCCAGAGGCAAGCAAAAACAACAGAAACAAAGACAATGAACTAACAGACCGCTACTGGTGCCTATTCCTGTTAAGACGACAAAAGAGAAGTACTGCTGCTGCTCCGGAGAAAGATTTGAAGGCCCGTTTGGAATGTGAAATTTTTTTCCTGATTTTTGCAGAAAACTGAGCTGCTTCCTGTGAGACTCATGTATTTGCAAACGGGGTCTAACCAAACCAAAATTCTCTAGACAAAATCACGCTTCTTGAATTGGCCCCTTCACGGGTTCCTACTGGCCATGGGAAGGGTGCCCGCCAAACGTTGGCGCGAACGGCAAGTGCGGGTCGAGCTCGGCGTGGTCGTGGTACAGAGAGTGGTTGAACCCGGCGGGATCCACCGCCGAGGTGGTCGCCGCGGAGACGACCTCGCCGAGCTCCGACTCTGCCCCGCGCATGCGCACTCCTCCCTGGTCGTAGGTCCCGACCGGGCAGTGCCCCATGGAGAAGTAGCTCGACCCGGCCCGGCCGGCCGACGCGACCGGCGAGACGAACGACGGGGAGGAGAAGCCCACTCCTAGCTGGCCGCTCTCCACCGGCGAGAAGGCAGCTGCGGCGCTGTCAGGCGGCCTCACGACGGTGTGGAAAGGGGCGGAAGGGAAGGAGAAGGAAGCGGCGGAGGCAGGGGTGGCGGCGACGAAGTGGTCGTGGAAGAACGCCGTCAGCGTCAGCCCCTCGGTCTCCACCTTCAGGCCGTCCTTGAAACTCGCGAGAAGCTCCAGGTTCGGGTCCTGAAGAGGCGGCGGCGGCTGGTTGCCGTCGTGCGCTGCCACAGCGCCGGGAGGAGACGCCGTCGCGTGGCGCTGCTTCTGGTGGCACGAGTGCACGCCCTGGTACGTGACGTCGAACACGGACAGGTCGGAGTCCGAGCGCTGCACCTGCTTCGTGGCGAGGCACCCTTGCGCGTTGCGATGCGTGCAGCGGTAGTAGCCCCTGCGAGAACGTACGGTAGTAGTACTCAATGTCAGCGCCAGAAAACTATAAGCTCGTCAGATGTGGTTTAATTTCTGTAAATTTCTTCAAAAAAAAAACTCCAAGTTTCAGACGGGACGTAAAATTCTTGTGAAATTCCTGCAATCTGATGCCTTGTTTCAAACACTAGAATTTCATAAGAACCGTGTGAGATTTGTCCTGTTTCGTGCGCAGTTCTTGCGTTTCGAAAAGGTGTTTAGATGGAGCCGAAATTTGAAGGTATTTTTCGGTGTCGGATGTTTGAGGTGAACCTGGGAAACTTGGCTCCGAGGATGTCCTTCTGGCCGTACTTCCTCCAGCTGAAACCGTCTTCGGGGGTGGCGTCCAAGTTTGCATCTGGTACTCGGAATTTTTCGGTCCATTTTGGCAGGCCCTTCCTGTGTGATTCAGGACCAAGGAAAATCAACGGTCAGATCATAATATCTCCGTTGACTAATGCAGATGCTAATATTTGAGCACTGTATACGTATGATTACGAAAGATTCATTTCTTTTTGACCAAATCACCAAGGAACTATGGGTGGCATTACTCTCTACTCTCTAACCTGCCCGTTCGTGTGGTCAGGCACGTTTCAAATATATATTTGACGTTTACTAATGATTAGTTTGAAGATGGAACTTGTGTTTAAAAAAATATCTGCACAGAAATCTTACGAATTTAGGTCCCATTTGAAAGCAAAATTTCTATTCGTGAAAGATTTTGCACGAATTCTCGTGCTCCAAACGAGACATTAGTATTGTTTGGATGACAGATCAGTCATGTTTCTCGGTTGACTCTGAGAGAAGAAATTCTATATTGCACCCTAATGTTTGTCGATCAGCTATTCTTTTTAAATCCGACCGGATAAATTACGTAGAGCATTTTTATATTTCTCTATCAAGTATTAGGTTTGTGATCGGGGTGCTGGTTTTGCAGGTGTAGCAAATGTTGTTTTTCCTCAAAAGCTTAATCTTTTGTGTGAATTGGTTGATGTATGAAACTTAATAGCGAAGCATGCCAGGTTACAGTTTCTACAACAGCCAACTTATACTACTGATATTTGAACTTATTTTTTCAAGAAGTATTCTTAGTACCCGCTAGCTTTGCTACTTCCATTAGGAGCAGGTAGCAGCTAGTAAAAGTGACATTTGTGACGTGTAATAGAGTTTGAATTGTACGCACCTTCTCTTGCACCTGTCTTGGCGCTCTTGCGCAACATCCCTCGCCGTCCTGCCCGAGCTCTCGTCCGCCGACCGCGGCGAGTCGGAGCGGTCGGTGCCGCGCGACCCCGAGGCGCCGGCCGCCTCGATGCCCTTTGCGACGGCTATCGCCTTCCCGAACGTGCACTGCAGCTGCTGCGCCCGAGACCGCAGGTCGTCGGGCTCGCCGAGCCGCCCGCCGAGCTGCCTCGCCTGCTCCTCGCCGTCGGCCAGGATGCTCAGGAGCAAATGGATGTCTCCTGCACCGTCCTGCATGGCTCTTATACGAGCAATCTCTTCACTGTCCTGATAGTTAGCTTGGCTCTGTTTGGATAGCAGCAGCTGGTTCTTGGATCGGTTGGTTAATTCAACAAGAACGAAGGGTTGGAGCCAGAGACGAGGAGCTTGGATGCGATGTAGTATGGCAATGGCAGATTCGAAGGGCAAGGCTGGCAGGTAGGAGCAATGGAAGGATCATGCATGACAAGTTCAGAGAAACAGAAAAGAAGAAGAGGCGACCAAGATGACAGTATATCAACCTAGGAGGAACTTACATACGCGGTTGCTAGGTAGGAGACGAAGGTCTGACAAGAAGGCCTTGCTGGCACCGTGGCACGTAGCAGCTCCTGACTAACTCTGAGCCAAAAATGGCAGGATGGGCAATAGTTTGCAAGACAGGGGACCAAGGGAGGAGAGAAGTAAACAAAGGATGAACTCGATCAGTTCTTTCCCTGTCTTTGCGCTGATGCTCTCGATCCTCTTGCAACTTGCGAGAATCTTCTTGCAACTTGCGAGAATAGAGAAGCCAGAAATGGTCGAGAAGGATAGCTATATAGAAAGACTGGCTAGTGAATGGAAGCTTAGCTAGGGATCATCGAGAGAGATGTGATGGCCATCTGTTTTAGCCTCCGCTTATTTGAGTTTGGATTTCTTACTTCTAATTATTTTTTATTATTTTTAATTTTTTTGTTTTTTTGTATTTTCTTTTTTTGTTGTATTCATTTGTATTATCAGTAATATACTAATTTTTTTTCTATTTTTTAAATTAATTACGTCAAATAAGTAACTATCAGTTATAGTGTAAAATAAATCAGTTGCAATACAAATTTAGCTATAAATCACTAAATTTTAATTTAACTGAGTCCCCTCTTTAAGCTGGGTATACTACACTTCTGGTCTTGTAGAGATGGTGGTGAGAGAGGGGAGGAAAGTTTGACCGAGATATTTTCCATCGTAATTTTTCTTTTTCTTTGGGTGCTTGTCTCCCATTGACCGGTCTTTGGTCATACTTATTATCGTACTGGAAGAGTAGAAGGAAATTGCTAGGTCCACTCGATAGGGAGAGGCCTCTGAGCCGAAAAGTTTGGCGGCATCGTTGTCAGTGGAGAAGAAATCATGGTGTGGTGACCTACTTTTCTTTTCATAGTATCGATTTCCTGATAATCTCTTGTAACTTTAATTACTTTAATATAAACACGTTATTATCAGTATATAAGCTTAGTTTTCTAAATTATTTTAATTGTGTTTTGTCGTTGATTTTTTTAATTCAGAGCTTGTTTGAAACAACTTAGGTCAAAGAGGAAAGCCTAAATTATCATCGCAAAGAAGAAAAATATAGGGACAAGTATGAGTATTAGTTCTTTTATGCTAAGCAGCTAAGGGCATGTTCACCTGAAGCCTTCAACTGCCGAGTTAATCAAGCTAGCCTCCTAAGTTAGAGCCTTCGAAAATTACCATTGCCAAGGGGAAGAAAATGGTATGAATCAGTTCTTGCATGGTACATGTTCACCTGAACCTGAAGCCCTAAACTTCCAAATTAAGCAAGCTAGCCTGCTAAGCTAAAACTTTTCACTAGCCAAAGTAAAGAAAATGAATTGTGATGGTCTAAGTAGTTTCTACTGGAAAGTTCAAGACTAGTGCAACGAAGTTTCACCAACTAATGTGATATTTCCCAACCATGCACATACTTGGTACCCCTTAGTATCCTTTCATTCTCACCAGGGCAAATACATCTCCTCCTTGATCCTTCTGTCTTTTGTGCTGGCATTCACTCACCATGGATTGCTTTTGGAAAAGTTTGGTGGACTTCAGAATGTTCAAAAACTAGGTCGACAGTGCTGACCGCTGACCGTTCAACCCTGCAATTTCACTGGTCGAGAGGATAAAAAAAAACAGAGGAGAGCACAACAATATTGGTGAAAGAGAGGTCAACGAAGACGATTGGAAGAACTGACCAAGAATCTTCAAACCTGTTTCCGCGTATAGGAAGCGAGAGTAACCAAGCGTGAGGACCTGTGCTTACGGTGGTGTGCTGACCGAAGAAACGAGGCACAGCCGCACAAGGAACAGCTCGCGAGCATCCACAGCGTATGGTGGTGCCGTTTAGGGGTACCGAGCTGCCTGGCGCTGCCACACAAGCAGGTCCTGGGTCTGCAAATTTTGCTTCAGCTCCCCTCCCACCGCACACGTGGGCCCTACAGTTATCTTTAGTGGCCGGGCCAGGGAAAGAGTCTAATCTGGGCAAGTCAAACTATGGCTCAACATATCACGGACAGGTTGATACGTGGAGCAAATTAACACCCAGCTCATAAGCTTGCTCTCCAAGAGAAGTGTGGATTTTTTTAAACTGTGACTTATAGTTTTTGAATTCTGACTGTTCGCGAGAGAGATCATGAAGAGGAAGATAGTCCTATGCGATTTTGATCGGTACAACTGAAGTCGATACAGTGTGTACTATAATTGACTAGTAGATACCTTCTTAAAAAATATACTATTTAAAAGATAGTTATTACAACCAATATATGGCCCTGTTCTTTACGGCTTCTAAAAGCCGCTTTTGACTTTTGCTACAGTAACTAACTTTTAAACGGAGTATTTTTTTAAGATGAGGTCTACAAATTAATTGTAGTACACGTTAAAAAACTAATATCTGTATCATCAAAAATCGCAAGCGAGTATCTCTCTTCCCACAATCTCTGTCGCAAACAGCAAAAAGTCATCAGCCGCAGCTAAAAGCTATCAGCCGCAGCCGGAAAGAACAGGCCTTATATCATAAGTCATAAGTGTTAAAGAATCCACCCTAAGTCGTGACATGATTTTTATAGACGTCTTTCACACATACCTTTCTTGCCTGCCTGCAAGAAGATTTTTCACAGGGAATAAGTTGTGTAAAAATCTAAAGCAATGACCAGACAAATATAAGACCAATTATTGGAAATATAGGTAATATTTTAATTCTAAATTTTACTAAAAAGATAAATATAATAAAAACTAGTAATATAAAACTCACAACTAACATCAGGCTACTCATTATAGTCTACGTATTTTCACGCAAAAAACATGACTACGCACACACGTGCGCATGTGTTTAGCTTTCCTCATATTACCCCTATCTATGTGTCATATGATTCAAACAGTAGCAATGACTTCATATAAATTGAGCTTCTCTATTTTATTTTAGCAATGTAGTATTAAACCATATATACTTTAAAATTAAGAAAATAGGCCTCACTCATGTGGACCTATTCCTAACACCAATGACCCCATTTCAATCGTGTTCATTTCAGCAGAAGAAAAAGACGGGACCGCGATTTTTCGGAGTCTTAATTATATTGATACATGTACATGTACACAGTGTGATTCCATAGAACCATAGAGATCGGAGAAAGCCCGGTCATGAGTGCTGAAGTATCAAGTAACAGAAAGCAAGAGACCAGTGGATCACACGAACCCTTCTGCCTGCTCTGCAACGTTGCTCTCTTACTTTGTGCTCTTGTAGAGTGCATCGATGGCTACCTGAACACAACGTCCGGAGAAACATATCAGCTAAGTAGGGGAGATTAGTCTTACTTGCGTGAACTAGGAAGCTTCGGAAAAAGAATAGCATGATAAGCCAAAAATTGGGAAGGAGAGTATATATTCGATATGACATATAACCTGGTAGTGCTTAAGCATTTGTGGTCGTTTCTTCTTGTATGTCGGGGTGATAAGGTCACGCTCCATATCAAATGGTAACGGGTCAAGATGGATAGCTTTTATGAACTCAAAGCCTTTCAGCTGGCAAGGCAAAAAAAACATTGGGAACATTTAAATACTAACCCTAGTGAAATGTGTAGAGCAAACAGTGATGGTCTTAGATAGCTAAGGTAGGGTACTTTACCTTCTTTTCCTTTGCAATCTTTGTGAGTTCTACAATAAAATGTTCTTTAGCTCTTGAATTTTCGCAGAGCTCAGCGAAACTTCCAGCAACACCATCGTGTTCAGCCCAATGTTCAAGCGCTTGTTGGTTGGGATTTATAACAGCAACAAGATAAGATTCAAAACTGTTCCCATATATCCATATCTGAAATAGATTACCAGGAATATTGAAAAGCGAGACAAATGGCAAGTGAATTGGATACAAAAAAGGCTAAGAGATTATTCATGTGTAGCATGTATGACATCTTTTTGAACAGACGTGCACTATATAGTCTCTCAAATCATTGCAAGCGAAAGGACGAAAGAGACAACCAAACACAACCTAATTTTGAGGGGAAGCTATTGTTTTCATGCCCACGTAGCTGTAGGGATGAACATTTATGAAGGTTTGAGTTATATGCCCATAACAAACTACTGTGGTCATAGCGCATTTTAATATAAATTCTTTGTGATAAAAATTCTAGGGCTCATAGTTTGTAGGGTACAAAGTCTCTGTCCAGCCACTCCGCGTAAATGTATAACTAGTTTTAAGAAATATTAATATAAATCAGACACTTATTTTCCAGCATGCTGATGCTTCTAGGAACATATTGTGGCATCATCAGTCATCGCGTTGTACTAAGTTTTTGTTGATGTATCACTCTGTAATTTAGCTACATACATAGAGAATTACATGTAAAATGTGAAAACCATTATAGTAGGAATACACAGAGAGAGAGAGAGAGAGGGAGAGAGAGAGAGGGAGAGAGAGAGAGAGAGGGAGAGAGAGAGAGAGAGATGAGGGATCCAGAAATTCCCCCAAATATCCCATCTCCTCCTCTCAACCCTAAATCCCATAATACTCTAAAATCATCAAGGAAGTCAACAGTTTCTTTCCAACCCAACACTTTAATTTCCTAAAATTTCAAAATCAGCTTCCCTAGATAATTCTTCCAACAAGCATCTAAGCATATGGGCAAAAAAAGGGACCTAACATAGCAAAAACAAAATTGAGACAGTTCCTTGCTAAGTGACTAAATGAGTATGGTATTTACCGAATCAATCTCTTGAAGAACACCATAGACATTCTCTAGATTTTCCACTGCAACATATTCTCCCTGTGAAAGCTTGAATATATTTTTCTTTCTGTCAATGATTTTCAAGGATCCATTTGGTTGCCACTCACCAACATCCCCTGCATTGTTATTTTACATACAGTTGTCATCTAAGATATAATAACTCATGATCTCCAGCTATGTAAGAATGTTAACTAACACGCCCTGTTGAAGTTATGGAAATAACTAACCTGTGTGAAACCATCCATCAATCATGACTTCCTGCGCAAGGTCCTCTCTTTTGTAGTATCCAGAGAACAGAACACTTCCCTTTACGCATAATTCCCCACGAGGAGTGCTTGACAAAGCATCATAACCCATCTCTGGAACTGACTCAAGACGAGCGTCCATATGTTGAACTGGTGGACCAACAGTCCCAAGCATGGAGAAATCATTTGGTATGGCAACAAAAGATCCCGCACAAGTTTCCGTGAGTCCTAAAATTGTAAATGGTGCAAAATTTTATTTAAAAGTGCAATTCTGTTAACCAATAATATGTGCAATTCATCTCAAGGGCTTGACTATACTAATAAGGGAACTTAAAACACCAAAGATGCATACCGTAGCCTTGAACAACATGTGCACATGTCACAACCCTCAAAAATTCTTCCACTGCTACAGCTAGAGGAGCCCCACCAGATATGATAAAGCGTATTTTTCCACCCAGTCTTTCTTTCACCTTAAAGATAAGCACTAAGTTAGGACAATAATACACAGATGAAGCCGCATTGACATTTTTAGTCCTATCTGATGAAGTATTATAAGGTTGGTCTTGAGTTATCTAATAGTACCTTGCTGAAAACTAACTTGTCAAAGAATGGAGATGCCTTCTCATGTTTAATTCCTTTCCTCATGCTGTCTAGTTTCCTGATAATTCGATAATTACCACTGACTCAGAAATTCTATCATGCGTATCACAAAATCTATTGAACGCATAAGATGAGAAAACATTTTTTTTTTTGAAATGGATGGCAGGAGCTATGCCCATTCATTTCAGAAAGGAAAAGAGAATTACAAACACCTATCCTGGTAGAACACACCGAAGATCAGAAAACAATGAAACCTTAGAGAATGTCGAAGGACATAAGAAGAACATCAGAAGAAAATATGTGGCCATCAAATTCAAATGGGCTGTGTACTCTTCCAAAAAAAGGAGTTCTTTGTATTAATCATATGCAAACTTACAGCTTGTAAGCAACATTGAATAAGGTTTTCTTCAGTATACCACCAGACGAAATCTTGGCTGTAAGACCTATGTAAAAATAATAAATGCACCAGACAATAGTCAACGCCATAATAAGGCAAGCACAGCCAGACATTACATGTAATCCTCCATTGAAGTTCTGAATTACATGACGTCATGACCTCCATTCCTATGAAGTTCAATAGCTAGTATATCAATTCTGCCAAGACATTTCCGCTCTATAAGAATGTAATAGTTTCTTGTTTGTTCCTTTTTGCACAGCCTTGTCATTTTTTTCAACCCAAAAAGATACTTGTGACAGCCATTTCAAGTATGGTATCCACAACTAGCTCCGCTGAAATTTAAGTAATCAACAATCCAAAATAGTTTCTGGCAAACTGTTGTTGAACCTATAATTATTATAGAATTTGTCATATACACACTTTTTGGCAAACTGTTGTCGAACCTATAATTATTATAGAATTTGACATATACACAACTTTTTATCAATGCAATTGCAGATAACGAAACCAAGATAAAATAGTAATCTAAACATGCTCACATCATGAACAGAAACATGACAGGGTTTAGAGATACTTATTCTGAGACAAGAATTGTCATTTAGTTCTACTTTCTATACAAGTTATGTAATCAACAAAAAGTAGTTCAGTTAACTGACAAAACAACTGATTAGCTATGCATAAGTATGTTAACATTTAACATCCGGAATTTACCTGAATATATTCTATCAAGTACACGTGGAACGGCACAGAATACTGTTGGTTTTAGTGCTGCAATGTCATCAACCAACAACTTGACATCCTACAGATGTATGGCACACTAATTTTAGTATGCATCCATTGACTATTTAAAGGTGAATAAGGAGTATTCCTGAAGCATACCCCACGCCAAAATCCAATTTTTGATCCATGAGAAATGAACACTTCCTCAAACATTCTATCGAAGACATGAGCTAGTGGAAGATATGACATATAAACATCATCTTGATCGAACTACAAGAAAGTAGAGAGCAACCAACATGACTTGTATTATTCATTCAAGCATGTAGATAGCAATGATTATTTTATTTCAGAATACATCAAGATTCTATACTTACAACTTCACCAATAGATTGGATTACAGAATCAGTGCCAGCGATGTTAACAAGAAGGCTTTCATTTGATATCATAACACCTTTAGGGTCTCCTGTTGTTCCACTAGTGTACATTATTGTGCAGATGTCGGATTTCTTCTTTTCAGGAAGATCAAAATGATGATCTCCACCCTATAAGCATGTCAGTCACAACAAGTGTATGTGTGAAAGTTCAGTAGCATGTCATATAACTCGGAACTTACATTATGAATGGCATGTACTTCGATTATTTAGTGTTTTCTACTAGATAGTCTTGAACAATATCAATAAAAGGGAATAGTGTTCACACAATTTATCTTATTGGTAGTACAACATACTATTATAACATTCATGGAAGTTACATAAACATCAACTATGTCATATGTAACATGATATAGGTAAAATTAATTTGGGGCCTTTGCAATGAATATTAAGGATCTACTAGGCAGCTCTAGGTCTAAAAAAATGCACAAATAAACATATATCATATCCCATATCCACTTGGATATGGGCCTTCATACAAAAAGTCAAAAACTATGGGATGCACACACTAGTGCCATAATAACTTATTTGCTTCTAAGCTGTAGTACATAAGAAATTAACAAGTCAAATATCAAATAAGACAAAATTTTGACCATTCTGTAAAAACGACGTTGAATATTTTCATTTGAGGAAGCCTGTCATGAAGCACTTCTTTCCATAAAGTTCTACCAAAATACTTAAAGTAATCTACAAAGTAAGCTAGCTGAAGACCAAAGCTTACGATAATGAGGAATTCCTCCCATGAGAAAATGGACAGCCCATAGTTTTTAGCTTCCTCTTTTTGGTCATTTGTGACTCCTCCAAAGCTGACGATCGCTGCAAATGAGATGATAAAATCAATATAAGTTCCACATTGATGAGCCATCTAATTGATTGATACCATGTATGTTGGAAACCATGTATGTAGGAAGAACTTACTTTTCAAATACTTTGAAGTGGCATGACAGGTTTTCAAGAGCTGACATCATTGAAAGCATTAGCAAATAGGGAATCATCAAGTTTGAAGCAAATAGTAAACTACTCTAGGAAAAAAATTACAGCAGTAAGCACTACATGCACATTTCTTCCTGACCAAATTTCCCAACCTCATGTTTCGCATCTCGCCGTATTGGTATATTGGACTGTCAGGATAAACATATAATTGAATGAAACTGTTTCCATTGGAGATAGAAGCGAGGCCTCTCAGTGGCTCACTGCTAACGAATGGTGCCGCTTAGCATATAGCATATGCTCTGCTTAACGTATAGAAACATGAGATTTTTGTATCGCATGTACAAGCTAAGCGAATCAGAGAACTAGCCATCTCAATCAGTTGCTAAAATTTGCGGCGAACGGATCTCGATTCGCGCAAAAACAATGGGCAAAACTAAAACCTGCAGAGTTCAGCGCGCTGCGTCGGTTCCCCGACCGGAAGGAAGCGCCGCCGTGAGGCGGGCACCTCCCGGGAATCGGCTGCAGCGAGCCCATCGCCTACGCCTTTCTCGCGGGACATACCGCTGCGACGCCATGACGGCGGTGCGGTGCCACCCACCGCGAAGGGCGCGCGGCCAATGGCCGGAGCACGCCGGGCGGCGCGCGTGCAGCGCGAGGCCGAGGCGAGCAGCGGAATGCCACCAGTAGTTCGCCGTCCGGCTCGGGCCGGGGCCGGGGCCTAAACGCGTGATCTTGTTAGTGTGGGCCGAAATGGGGCTAAACCCGACCGGCCGAACAGCGTTCAGTTGTTTGGGCCCGACTTGAGCTGAGACGAGCTTAGGACCCGGTCTAAACTGCTCATGGTTCTTAGAAACCGGAAGTTAAATGGAATAGTTTTTCTAGTTGATTTTTATAAGTGGTTTGTAGGAATTTTTGTAGAAACTGTTTTGAATAGAGTAATTTCTTAATATGAGTAACCCTTATTTTCTAAATCTCTCGCAATCAGTCAAAAGCGACAGCCAAAACTAAAAACCACAATATTTTGAACAGTGTCCTACGTGATTTGCCAGCCCAAATAATCATCTCTTTTTTTCTAATTATCTGTCCAATTGAGCCTGACCAAGCTCAATTTCTTTTGTTCATGGCTTGCTATAGGCATCGAAAGTTGAAAATCTCACATGATCTTGCATGACGCACATTTCTGTCCAATCCTTTTCCAGTAATTAACATAAAAAAAGGTAAAAAAAAGATGGAAAAAATGATTAATTTGTCTTCTGTTCCTGGCAATTGACAATCCTATAGAAAGGGTGCTGAATAATGAATTACTAGTGATTAAAGTAGCCCCCGCTACCTCTGCAATCTTCTTTTCTTCCACAAAAGCAATACGGATTTCCGCATGGCATATGATAAATTCCACCGCACCAGCACCTAGACAAAAAGGAAACGGAAAGACATGAGCACACGGATCACAGAGAAGCTGAGCCATGCTTGCAGGTTGCAATTAACTTGCAACTGCAGTTTTAGCTATGATGTTATTCTTCATCAAGCATGATATATAACTAATTAAGCATGTGTATTGTGTACCGAGAGTATCGTAGAGTGGTACGCAGCAAACCCCAAGGGCATTGCAAGCCTGATCAGAGGATGAAAGAGCTCACAAGTCAGATGCTAGATAAAACTGTGCAGCTCGATCTAGTGGCTTTGCAAAACTGTATATATAGGAAAGCATGTGTAATGAGTAATTAACCACCTCCATGCTGATGATCCATTCCGGACAGTTTGCACCGTAGATGCCACAGCATTCACCCTGAAATTGGTAGAGCACTTTAGCAACATGGTGTCGTTGAATTCCAATTTAACCAAGTGATTGGCGCGCACACAGATAATTTTCTTCTTCCTTTTTCGCTTGTACATACTCCAACCCCATTAATTAACATGTAGAATTCTTAAACACAGTGCATGAGAAAATTATAAAGATCGGTTTGACTGGCTCGATTAAACTAAAGGATGGAGTGGTTAATTTTCAAACCAACCTAGGGTTGGTTTGAGAATTGGAATATGATATCCAAACAGATTGGGATGAAAGATGCCATCATCTACAGGACACCGGCCGGTTGGTCAACTCCTGGAGCTTAATGAGCTGTTCAAGCTATATGCATGGATGCACGCACCCCGTCATCTCGATGCGATTCGCGCATCTCCCGCGCATCTCCGGACTCCGGTGATAAGATATTTTTTTTCGGCGTTGTATATATCGTTGCAGTTTGAGCACAAGCAGAAGGGATGAGTCTACTCATTGATCTGAACAAGAAGAGGCAAAACAAACAAGCCATCCAAATTCAAAATGCTACGGTGTGAGGCCACTTGAATTCATTACGTGAGACAACGCATATATGTGAATTCATCCACTTGTTTGATGCAAATCCTAGAATTGTGTTTTTAAACAACTATTCGATCTGAAGTCATGGTGCGCCAGTATTGTACCACTTAATCTCATCAACAGATTGGATTGGCAGCTATGTAATTAGCCCATGCATGCGTCCATGCTCCAGCTAACAAATTGCATGAGTTGGACATGCGATCGATATGTATATATACGTCCATGATGCAACCTGGCATAGACACTATTTGCTGATTGTTTTAGTTATGTTAAATACTAGTGCTTGAAATTTTCTTTTCCCATGTATGAATGTAGCAGTACAAGTACATCATCCTGATCTCCAGGGATGCATGTGTTCATGAGTTGACTATCTAATCTAATTATCCAAAGAGATGCGGTTGTTGATCTCACCAGTAGAATAGGCAGTAAAGAAATGCATGGTGCAGGATGATGCTTGCATGTACACATGATGAAAAAATTGGTAGCTTTTGAGGTGATCTATTCCCGGACAAGTTACCTGTTTGACTACGGATTTGCTAATGGAGGCGGCAAGTTTCATCACAACACCGTAGACTTCTCTGTAAGTCATCCAGGCATATTCACCAGCCTGCATGTAAACAAAGCAATTGATGGAGGACGAAACGATTTTTTTTTTCTCCACGCAGAAGATAGCTAGGAAAAGGAGTATTGACTAGTAAGTAGTAACAATTGATGGTCACTTTCCAGAGCGTTCAATCTTCCGATCAGACGTCACCACTATATATATTTTCTAGAAGGCAGAAGAGTAGACAGGAAATGTGAAATGGAAACGACATTGATTCCAGAAGTGGAAGTCAATCACCTTGCCATCAACAGCTCTCCGGCGACCGAGCATTGGATTGTCGGGGTACTTCTCCACAGAAGTGCTGCCAAATCAACCGAAACCGAATCGGTCGATCGATGGATCATGAAATCATGTGCATGATCAGCAAACGAATTAAGCCATGCGTGTACCATGAATTTAAACGTGTGTACGTACGTTGCCCAGGACATGCATGCGGGCGGTAAACTGAACTTGAAAGTAGCACTAGCTAGCAATATAGCTGCCTGCCGGCGGCGAGCTGGAGGATGTATATAATGGAGAAGAGAGGAAATGATCACCGGAAGACATCCCAGCAGCACTCGAGGCCAGGCGGCGGCCGCAGGAGGCCGGCGTCCTTGGCCAGCACGTTCCGGTACGCCGGGCCGGCACTCTCCGTCGCCTTGTCCACCTCCACCAAGAACTTCATCTTCACCTCCGACGCGAGGAAGAGAGAGAGAGAAGCTTCCTAGATATTTGCTGCTACGTTACAGGTTGAGAGATTGGAGCTGGTACGTCATATAGCCGATTTGTTGTGTTGACTCCCGTGCCACCACATGGGCTGGAAAAATCTGTACAGGACCCGGTCCCTAGCTTGTAAACAAGATCACCTTTGTGGTTCCATTCCCGAACTTTTTTCAAGCCGACGGCACAAGCTTCTGTCTGCTCATTAAAGAGAGGAATAGATTTACTCCGTACCACGGTAAAGATCATTCGAGTTAGGGTTTTAGAGTCCACTTGTCAGCCTCACATACGATGATATTTTTTAAGTTATATATCTTTACAACGGTACTAAGCTAATTTTCTCGAATATATTGTAGTGCTTAAATAGTAACAGCTATCACGGACGTATATATTGAGACATACCGCAACCAACCTGAGTACCTGACCTCCTTAATTAGCACATGTGCCTTTAGCAATCTGAAATCAATGGTCTCTTTATCAGTTTAATTAATTAGCCCGCTGTGTTTTTTGGAGGCAAAGTTCAACCCGCTACTTACCTCGTTATATTAGGCCGAAACATATCGTATCCCCCCATTATTCTGGGCAAATAACTAGCTAGCGTGTTGACAACATCAATGTCATTTCTCTCTCAACAAATCCACGTTCACGGTGCCTGTTTAAGGCTGTAGAAAGACCGGTTTAAGTCGGCACACTTGAGAGGGTCATGAGGTGTCAGCGAAGCCAGATGGTTGCTAACAGAACACAGTTTTAGAGAGAGTGCCATTGAGAAAAGTATTATTTACATCAAGATGATGTATCGGCTAGTCATGGGAAAGCGCAAGAGTAAGGATTGATACCGGGTCTCCCGATCTTCTCGATATAAGATGAAGATACTCACATGTAACTTCTCGAATCATAGTGATCCCCATTGCCAATGCAAGAGCTAGCATTCTTTTATTCGCAAGAACACACGTGTTAGATTTCACAATCACTATGTAAAACCCTATTATACTCCTAATTCTTAGTGAATAGGTTGAACGATCTTGATTTATAACTCACAATTGCCCCTCAAGTGTGTTCGCCACCCCTTAGAAAGAACGAGAGTACTGCAATCAATCTGGTATCTTTATATTAAACATGGTCTAAGGAACAATGGGGCGTGAATACAAGAGTATATATGACCCCTAGGGTTAGCCACAAGGCACATGAGGAGTTCGTGCTGCCAGGGTTGCCGAAGCTGTTGCCGCCGCCGTCTTCGGCGCTGCTTTTGTCACGTGGGAGAGATGTTGGTAACAAGAGAAGTCACGTGGGAGAATTCGGCATTGTTCTTGATCTCCACGAGAAACGACTTCTGCATTGGCAGTAGGGTTCGCATGAACGCGAACTCCTCGTTCGATCCTCCAAGGGTGTTGAGGACGAGGATACTACACCCCTGAATACCTAGCAAGCTACCCCCTGTTAACTTCAATACCATTCTACTAGAAGTATTTGTAAGATGCCCTAATGTTACTAACGCCATCAGGCTAGAATACAGGACACTGCAACTGCACGGCCAATTGATGATTGATCCCAGTAGCAGCATCAACATATACAACTCTCTCCTACTCAGAGTCACCCCAAAGCAAATTTCCTACTGCCTTTCCAGCTGATCAGTTCTCAGGCGAAAAAAAACAATCGAGAACAACATAGCCAGAAATGCAAGTTAACAAGCGTCGAAGAAGCTAGCATGACGCTGCTTCGATCTGGCAGGTTAGCTAAGGAGTGTTAGGCCCGAAACTCCCAGAGGATGGCCAGTGAGCTAGAAAAACGACATGCCTGCCATTGCTGTGTCGAGCTAGCAACTCCAACGAGCGCCAATCAACTACGCTAATCAAGCATAGATGGATAAAATAGCAGCATAGAGGAATCCTTTCCTCATGGCAAATTGCAAGAACTGACATAGCTCTGCATTCCATGGCTCCATCTCATGGCCGAGCTTATAAAGACCATCGAATAGCTAACCTAACCTCCAGTAATTCATCCTTGAATCAAAATCCAAGACTGATATGACAAGATCATGCGGATAGTACTCTGAAAGTTCAGAATCATGTTCAGCATAGCAGCTCAACTGATTCCCCCAATTCAGAAAGGAAAAGACAGTAACACATCATCATACCATCCTTACGAGCATAACATAGAACGAATCCAAGTACTATCTGGCAAGCCAAGAGCAAGGTGCCCTCCCATCGGTTGGCAGGGATTGCTCAGAAATCGGAGCAGCGGCCGCCGCGCTCCCAGTCGCCGTACCTCGTGGGCTCGGGCCCGCGCGGGCCGCCGATCTCACCCGTGGTCTTGTTCACGTACACGCCGCCGCCGTCCTCCTCTACCTCCCCCTTCCTCGCGCCATCATCACCGCCCTTCGCCTCGCCCGCTTCCTTCCCGGCGCTCTCGGCCTCGCCCTTATTGGCGGCCTCCGCCGCCGCCGGTGGATCCGTGGAAGCGGAGCTGGAGAACGCGAGGCGGAGGAGCATCGAAGGAGGATAAGACTGGTGGGGGAGAGAGGCAGCGGAGGCGGACGCGAGGCGGCGGAGGTGGTTGGCCGCCATGCTCTCGCTGCGTCGTTGAGGTCTCCGAGTTCTCCGGTTGTCCCGTCGCCTCGTGTGAATTGGGCTCTCGGTGTCGCTGGCCACATCCACATAGCGTGCAGGCCTCGTACAACTAAACCGGGCCGACCCAATCGTTCGTCAAAAAACGGTCCGAAAACTTAAGCGGACCGTTACGTAAACCGGTCACGAAGCGTGTGTGTAATCGGGAACTAAGCCGTTATGTATTGTTGCGCGGCCCGCCAGATCTTTTTCATGTTCCTTTATAGCTCTAAACAATAGATGAAGTCTCACGTTCCTGTAAAAAAAAAAAAAAAACCCGAACTCCGTCTTGTATGACCGAGGAGGAAGAGGGAGCCGCTGGCCCCAAATCCAGAGAAGATTGTCAGGATCATGATCTCCAAAAAGGATTTTTTTTTTGTTTGATGAGATCGAATTATAGAATCACGATTTTATCAAAATTTTAAAAATGTACATATTTTATATAAAAATTAAATTATATTTCTAAATATGCAAATCTATAATAGAATTTTTTGAATTTAATTTTATAATTTGAGCACACTTATTTATGTTATATTGAATTAAGGTTGATTTTTTAAACTTATTTAATTCTTTTTTAATAAACTAATAATCTAAAGGTCCAATATATCAAAAATAAAACTTTTTTTTTACGTTAGAACAACATGTAAACAATAAAAATAAAACAAATTAAACTAGTGCAACTTAAATTAGCAATAGAAAATATCAAGTTTTATATACTAATATAGTTTGTTTTTAAGATCATGATCCTACCCGATTCTATATGATCCTACTTTTAGAATCATGATTTTGTGCAATTTTGATCTATATACCAATCCGTGTCATGTCAACTTCGTGAGATCGTAGGATCATACAATCCCACAATCCGTGTCACGATCCTAACAACTTTAATCCATAGTATGCTGTTGCCACCTCCCCCTCTTCTGTGGTGTTCTCGTCGATGCTGAGTGGGTGGGAACCCATTGGTTTCCATATAATAGTTAATTAGATATTTTGTTTTACTTATGATGAGTTTTGCTTAACCGACTTACTTGGACGACGACGGCGGCGATACTTCGCTACTAGACTGGAGATCCCTATTGATAGCTTATAATTTTCCTAATGGGCATGCAACCTATTGTTAGAATTCTTGACAGGTTTGTAATGCTGTTAGGAGAAGGGAACCCATAAGCAGATGACGATCACCTCACACAAAGCTGAGCGGCGGTACATAGGGTTTGTTTTTTTCAGCTGCTCAAAACGGTTTTTGATTTTTGATACAGTACCTAATTTTCAAACGGAGTATTTTTTTTAAGATGGAGTTTACAAGTTAATTATAGTATACGTTAAAAGCCCGACATCTGTACCATCTAAAATTACAAGTGAGTATTTCTCTTCGTAATCTCTATCACAAACAGCTAAAATTTAAAAATTTTAACTAAAAACTATAAATTGTAGCTAAAAAGTAGGAGATTGACATGCACAAGATGGCCAAGGTAGCTAACAAGTCACACAGAGACCACATCCAGGACCTCAACCAACACCTGGCAAATCTCAGCGAGCACTGCAACATTCCAAAAGTTGGCCTTGGTTAACTTGGCAAAAAATTTGAGTTTAACAGGAACGCCTTGTACGATGGACCTATCCAGGAGTCTAATATGATGGATCAAACACAGAAAGAACTTACAGACTTATTGGGTAGCAATGTGTAGCTTTATTACTTGAAATGGAAATGGAATGCTCTGAAGTTTATGGAAATGAGTTTTTATTTTGAGAATTGCATGCTTCTCCCATTGTTTCAGCCAGAGAATTTATGTGCAAAACTAAATAAGGAGGAGGTAACTGCTAGAGAGGAGGTAATCTCACCACATACTACGCAGGAGGTCACCAAACACAACTCATTCAGCTTTATCTCTCAAACCAAACATCATCTTGAACCGTCCAGGATCATTCCATCCAAGCAACCAAACAGAATCGCATACCATCCTATCCAACCAACCAAATAGCCTACTTATATTGTCTCATTCAGGATCATCCCATCCATCCTGTACGATCCCATCCCCTTCCACATGGTTCACCGAACCAAACGCACCCTTAAAGCCTTCTTCTAATCCCTCGCTCAACTCCAATTCTGGCTACGGATTCTAGATAATTTTTGGAGCAAGTAATAATGTGAGCAACTATTTAAAAGGATTATTTAGGTTAATCCTACTTCTAATCTCGCTGTTAGTGGTCCTGTGTGCATTTCTATATTAAAGAACATTATTTTTGTTTTTTACAAGGTACATACCGTTCTTCTGTATTAATTTTATCTCTAGTTCTATTCAATTTTCTTGAATTTTACAAATATACATACCATTTTTAACATGATTTTACCTCTATGATTAATAAGTTTTTAAAGATGTTAATGATTATGGTAATTTAGAAATTGAATTAACAATTTTGGTGTTGCTGGGCCAAAGCTCAAGAGTTACTGTGCTAACACACATCTTTCTATTTTAAAATCCTTCCTTTCAATTTCTAGTATTTCTTCGGAATAGGCCGAGCCAAAGCCCAGCTAAATCCTCCTTCGTATCTTCTGATCTTTACTAATATTTTATGGGCCGAGTGACCCATTTGGATTTTGTGAGCCTAATTGGCCCAGTTCCATCTTTCTTTCTTTTTTTCCCCTCCTATTCACATATGCACATAGCAATATTTAGGGATCAAATAATATATTTTCATGCACTGATATTTTTTTTATTTATCCAGGAAAAATATTTTTAGGTTGTTGAAAAATAATAAAAGCATATTGAAATTATTAAAATGTTTTAGAACAATCTTAAAATTAGAAGGAAATATTGGGGAAGCATTTAATACTATTTGGAGTCTAAAAAATTATGCCTAGGCTCTAATGAAGATTTATTTATTTTTTAAATTCATTTTTACATGCTAGAAATTTAAGAAACGCTTCTTTTAAATGCTCAAATTTTTTGAAAAGGCTCAAAATCTTCAGAAATGCTGATTTTAAAATAAGTCATGTAGTTTTGCAAAATTGGGCTGTTACGAAGGCATCATGGATTTGCGATGAGAGTGAGGCAACAATGTCCAAGAAGTGAAAACAATGGTAATAGCTTAGTTAATGATAAGTAGTGAAGCAGGACGTACTTTGCCCTTTTGCCAAGGGTTGTATAACGGTTTTTTTTTTCCTTTCTTTTCTGGAGAGGCTCATGTCTTTAACAAAATCTTCAAAAGAAAGAACAGAAAAAAAAATTAAGGTGACCAAGGATGAGCAAGGGAACCAAACGGGCCCTTAACGGAGTGCGCGGAAGTATTTGTTACAATTAAGTACATTTTTACGTTTAGCATTATCATACAATTAGGCTAATTACAACAATGCGTTTCACGATATTCTTCGCCGATAATGATTGGAGGCTTTTTAACCTGTTACGGAAGCGCGTCCTGTGTAAGCTATGCCGTTGGTGGTAATTCTGCCAAGCCGGTCTTCTTCATCCTTTCCGACCGCACACAATGCTCTTGCACACAATGTTATCAAGTTCAGATCTTGTTCTCCTTTCCCATCGTCACCACTTGCACCTGAAAAGGAAGCTAGGTAGCTTTGGGCCATCGATCGATCGTCTGCCGGCCAGCGGCTGTTTAATCGGGCGGGCATTACAAGCACGAGAAGCTTATTGCATTGTCTTGCCTGAACAAATCGAGTTAAGCAGAAACAATGAAAAGATCGAAAAGGCAGCCTGGTTTGTACGACTCACCATCTGATTACTTGGCAGACATTCTCGCGGCCGGCCGGCTGTGGCATGTCTGCTAGCTTGGTGGAGCCCCAGACGCAACGCAACCCTGAACTGAATGCTGAGGCAGCAAAGCTTACTGCAGCAAACAATAGTCTCCGAGAGCCACCGCTTTCCGCGCGCCATGCCTGACTGCTGCCGAGCGTGCCATATCCACCGGAAGATAGAAAGCTCACAAGATTCTACATACCTCAGACGCAGTAAAGTGCATGGCATATAACTGGACATGGACATGGTCTTGAGCTCGGCTCCTATATAAAGTGACCATCAGCTGTGGGGCAAATTGAAGATCAGCTCAACTTACAGTAGTAGCTAGCAAGCAAGCCCATTGCACCGGTACCAAATTACCAAGCCCTGTAGGTCTGGTGCAACAATGGCCGGCAGGGACAGGGACCCTCTGGTGGTTGGTAGGGTTGTGGGCGACGTGCTCGACCCCTTCGTCCGGACCACCAACTTCAGGGTGAGCTACGGGCCGAGGACGATATCCAACGGCTGCGAGCTCAAGCCGTCCATGGTCGTGCACCAGCCCAGGGTCGACGTCGGCGGCAATGACATGAGGACATTTTACACGCTCGTACGTATATATATATGTAGGTTAAATATGCGTGCAGAAGTGGCTTAATAGCAGCTGCATATATCGATCATGTTGTGCTGTGCATGCGTAACTGCAGGTGATGGTAGACCCAGATGCTCCAAGCCCAAGCGACCCGAATCTTAGAGAGTACCTACACTGGTAAATACGTACTAATGCTAGCTAGCTCTCTCTCTTTTCCATGCCACAGTACTCACTCCTGATTCATGCTGCATATAAACAACGCATCCGATCCTCTCTTTCTGCAGGCTGGTCACTGATATTCCGGGAACTACTGGAGCAGCCTTTGGTGAGCTAGCTCACTCTTAGTTTATCTCTTCCTCTTTAGTTTCCTGCATGCATATCATGATGATGAGCTCTGCAGGGCAAGAGGTGATGTGCTACGAGAGCCCAAGGCCGACCATGGGGATCCACCGCTTCGTGTTCGTGCTGTTCCAGCAGCTGGGCCGGCAGACGGTGTACACCCCCGGTTGGCGCCAGAACTTCAACACCAGGGACTTCGCCGAGCTCTACAACCTTGGCCCGCCGGTCGCCGCCGTCTACTTCAACTGCCAGCGTGAGGCTGGCTCCGGGGGGAGAAGGATGTACCCCTAGTGCAGCAGCATATGATATAAACGATGAGCTAGCAGCAGCTACGGGCGACGAAGCCTAGCTAGCTCAGTATTGCAGTGCAATCAACTGCGGTCCATAACGTTGGAGGACGTACCTATTCACTATGCATATATATACTATGTTAATTTACCACAGTACAAGTCTCCTACTGTTTTCCATAGGAAAAACTACGCATGCTGTGTCATGCAGACTGTGCTCTGCATCCATCGACCCCGTGGACCCATCTATATATATGTTAGATAATTGACCAGTCACTTATACATGCGTGTATATCATTGCGTCCATGGAAGACACACGTGTAAATCGAGGCCACTGCCACAAGAAGATATGCAGATGACAGTAGCGCATGCATGTGTTGGATGCACTTATTATTAAAAGAAGGGAATTGCTAACTAGAACTTAAGTGTTTTTGTATTGAGCACTTAAATTTCCCACAATAGGATTTTGCCTTAAGATTCGTGCTCCATCTTCCTCTCTGACCCCGGTGAGAGCTCCAGCTAGCGACCCATCTGTTATAAGCAGCTAACTACTTGACCAGACAAGATGACTAGGCAGTGTGAATACTATACTCTAGTATTGTAAAGAGAATAATATACTTATCACTTAACAATGGTATGGTGCTTGTGCTGCT
The DNA here is from genome assembly GCA_036346265.1 of Melocanna baccifera. Lineage (NCBI taxonomy): Eukaryota > Viridiplantae > Streptophyta > Magnoliopsida > Poales > Poaceae > Melocanna > Melocanna baccifera. Next base: position 1,740,453 of record CM070691.1, on the reverse strand, counting down.
TTGCTGAGTTGTTGAACCTTTAGACAACTTGCTCTATTTTTGTTGGCAAATCATATATTATTGGTCATCCATAAGCTTGGTTCAATTGTCCAACAACTTGATTTTATGTATTCATATCTTTTCTGTTTGTGTAACTGAAACTCCATGAATCTAGGACTGCTTTCTACTGAATATACTTCATATATAATTCGATGGCTATTCTTTAGGCAGAAGCTCTAAATTACCAGTTGATCCTAACGATGAATTGACTAATTTGGCAAGATGGGAACCAACAAGCCGATGATGATCACCTCACGGCAGCTGAGCGGCGGTACATAGAACAAAAGCAGAAGTTTGACATGCACAAGATGGCCAAGGTTACCAACAAGTCGTATAGGGACCGCATCCAGGACTTCAATACCTAGCAAATCTTAGCGAGCACCGCAACATCCCAAAAATTGGCCCTGGTTAACTTGGCAAAAAAAAACGAGTTTCACAAGAACGCCTTGTATGATGGACCTATCCAGCAGTCTAATATGATGGATCAAAAAGTGAAAGAACTTACATACTCATTGGGTAGCAATGTGTAGCTTTATTACTTGAGATGAAAATGGAATTGTTAGATCAGACCCTGGCCGCATGCCTAGGTCTAGAGCTGGGAGTTGGGCCGTGCCGTGCCGGCACGGCCCAGGCCCATCGTGCTTCAGGCCAGTTCGTGCCGTGCCAGCTCGGCCCAGTCATTCCACCGTGCCGTGCCGGCCCGCCTCACCTCCGGCCAGGCCCAAGCACGGCCTAAAGCCCATCATGCCGACGTTCGTGCCGTGCCAGCCCAAGCCCAGTCCAAAGTAACTATGCATGACAAAGACGGCGACGACAAACCGACAATTGTGGCGATGTCCATCATCTTCCTTTCTCTTGTACCCGTCTGTTGAAAATTAATTGAAGTTGAATTAATTGTATGAAAACATCGGCACGCAATGGCGTAAATATTTCGGGAAAAGTGTAATTGCATTGATATTTTAAAATACAATGTTACTGCCTCGTTCAAAACCTTACGCCCCAGAGTAGGGTTTCCCGAGTAAGGAAAAGAGTACAGTAACAATATATATACATACTAACTATAACAATATAGTACATTATAGCTACTCATCAATGTCTAGATCATTCATGCGTTCGAGATCAGCGTACGCCTGCACGATTTCAGTATCCTCCAATTGATGTTGTTACTGTGGGGGGGGGGGGACGCGGGAGGGGAAGGGCGGGGACGGGAGGGGAAGCCGGGGAGGGTGGGGGCGGAGGGGCGCGGGAGGGGGAGCCGGGGAGGCCGAGGCGGCTAGCGTGCCAGCCGTTCCCCCGTGTCGTCCGAGCCCGCCGTCTGCGTCTTGGCGAAACCTGGCCGATTTGTCGTGCCGCGTCGCGCCGATTTCGAGCCCGCCCGCCCACCGTTCGTGCCATCGCACGGCCCACCACGTGTCGTGCCGGGCCGTGCTTGGGCCGGGCCGTCCCGACCATGCTTCATGCTAGCCCAAAGAAGCCCGGCCCAAGTCCCACATCTACCTAGATTTAACTGGGTTTACTCCTCGAACCACATGTTCAAATGGGCTGAACACAACTAAGCCCACGGAGCAACATATTTATAAGTGATATTTGGCATTCTCCCCCCCAAAAGACTAGTCCAATAAGTGTGGGCTCTCTCACACTTATAAGTTGTGCTTTCTCCTCTCCCACAACCAATGTAGGATTATTCCTAATAATCTTCCCTCACACATTGGTCGGACACTTCTGCAACCATAAGGTCCAAGGAGATATTAGACTCCTGGGCTCTCATACCACTTGTTAGATCTGGACCTTGTCACATGCCTAGGTCCTCACATGCCTAGGTCCAACCGGGTTTACTTCTCGGGCCACATGTCTAAATGGGCTGAATATAACTAAGCTCACGGAGCAACACACTTATAAGTGGTATTGGTCCGTCTCCCTCCAAAAGACTAGTCCAATGAGTAGAGGCTCTCTCACACTTATAAGTTGTACTTTCTCCTCTCTCACAACCAATATGGGATTATCACTACTACAGAAAATATCATCACAGCCGGTTCAAAAATGTTATCACAGACGGTTTTCTGAGCCATCTGAATTTATGGGTCAGTGATAATACGAGGTCATCAGAGATGGCTTTCGAACCGTCTGTGGTGTAAATATCACAGATGGTTTTTTTACTTAAACTCGTCTGTGATAGCTGATAATCACAGACGATTTTTAATGACAAACCGTTTTTGTTAAAAATGATTTTTTGTTAAAACGACAAACGACATATCACAGATGGTTTTTCGTTAAAAACCGTTTGTGATTATCAGCTATCACAGACGGTTTTTAGTTAAAAATCGTTTGTGATATTTACACCACAGACGGTTCGAAAGCCATCTCTGATGACCTCGTATTATCACTGACCCATAAATCCAGACGGTTCAGAAAACCGTCTGTGATAACATTTTTGATCTGGCTGTGGATACTAGATAGTTTTTGGAGCAAGTAATAACGTGAGCAATTATTTGAAAGGGTTATTTAGGTTAATCCTACTACTAATTTCACTGTTAGTGCTCCTGTGTGCATTTCCATATTAAAGAACATTATTTCTGATTTTTACAAGGTACATACCGTTCTTCCGTATTTTATCTCTAGTTCTATTCAATTTTCTCGAGTTTTATAATATGCGTACTATTTTTAACATGATTTTACCTCTATGATTAATAAGTTTCTAAAGATGTTAATGATTGTGGTAATTTAGAAATTGAAATAACAATTTTGGTGTTGCTGGGCCGAAGCTCAAGAGTTACTGTGCTAACACACATCTCTCTATTTTAAAATCCTTCCTTTCAATTTCTAGTATTTCTTCGGACTGGGCGGAGCCAAAGCCCAGCTAAATTCTCCTCCGTATCTTCCGATCTTTATTAACATTTGGGCCGAATGACCCATTTTGATTTTTGTGGGCCAAACTGGCCCAATTCCATCTTTCTTTCTTTTTTGCTTCCTATTCCCTCGCTGGGCCAAGGCCCAAGGCCCACTCCAGCGCCGCGCAGGGCTTCAGCCTCGTCGTGTCCGCCGGTCACGGCTTCCGCCGCCGCTCCGCTGTGACCCCGCCAGAGGTCCGGCCGGCCTCCCGTGACCATGGTGAGCTCCTTCCTCTCCCCCTTCTGCTCCCTCCTTCCCCTATCTTGATGTATCTCCCCTGGTTCTAGGGTTTTGATCGGCGCGCCATTGCCTCGCCGCTCCGACCTCGCCGGTGACCTCCCGTGGGGGTTCTCACACCCCAGCATCGCCGCTTGCGGCCTCTGCAGTCGGTGTGGATGCCGGCTGCTTCTGTTCGCTAGGCCGCGCGGCTGCTGTGCAGACCGCGCCGTGCGCGCTCTGGACGACGGCTTGTCGTCGTTGGCCACGCCTGCTTCACAGGTGAGTCCCAAGTTTGGCTTCTTTATGACTCCTCTCTCCCCTACCTCACTGCCCTGTTCCCGATCACACCCAGTGGTGTCTGCTCGACGTTGCTCCCTTCGTACTCTATTCCATCTATTTCTATGTGACTACAATAAGCTACAAGTGTGGTCGATTAAGTGATTCTGTGGTGATGATGCCGACCATGTCTTTGTGCTGGATAAGCTGGTGCTTGTGCATGTGTTTCTTGCTTCTGTCTATTATCATTTTTGCAGTAAATTAGTTGAAAGAATTACAACATGCTATTCTATCTAATTCGTGATTTGATTCCGGAATATAAAATGACATTTACTGGTAGGTTTTTCTTTTATGAATCTCTTATTCTTTTACCTGATTCTGCTATTTCTACATCCTAGTTCATGTATGGCTTTTACCTCCTAGAACCAGTGCAAGTGCTTGAACTATCTATTCATGATTCTATACCTTTTACAGATTTACTGTAGTCTACAGATTACAAATTACTAGAAATTGTTAAAGGACAATAAGTCTAGATCAATGATCTATACCTTGATTGCTGGAGATCTTTTTCTGTGCAGTAATTTCTCCTCTTGTTCTTCCTCCTAGTTCTCCTCCAAGCGTATTTGTGATATGGTGCAAAAGGAGGAGCAGCAGGATGGCTGCCGTTCTTCTCTTTGTGTTGATCCAAGTCGTGGTTATCTATGCTTCCTTTCTTCTTCTTCCTCCTTGGTGCTCGCTCTCTCTCTCTGAACTATCTATCCAAGTTGTATTAAAGACCCGTTAGGGCCGTATATATAAGCGACTTGTGCAAAGAAAATTCAGATTTTCAACTTAAGTTATGCTAAAACGAAACGCTTAAAAAAATTCAGATTTTCAACTTAAGTTATGCTAAAAGGAAATGCTTTCTTCTCCAACTTCACTTCGTCTTGATTCTCACCTACGGGTGTAACTGAAGCAGATACGGACGGATATCCATCATTTTATATTTTATTTTATATTTTTTTCTCGGAGTCAGAGACGGATACAGATAATATCATGTACCTATTTTTTTCATTCCGATTCGTTCCATAAGCCTTCGGATGGTCGGTCGGATGAAAATTATTCACCTTTTTACACAGAACATTGGACAGTAGAGTGCAATTAGAGCAAACACAGACAGATTAATCATCGAGATGTCGAAGGAAGAGCACTCAGTATTCACTGCCTATTTAGATGCGACAATTTGCCTATATATTATCTTGTTTTTAAGTGAAGTCATAACAGACTTATTCATATCACTCGACGTACGGATATATATATGGACGGTTTCCCTGTTCCGGTTTTTATGTTCCCATCATGTTTCCGTGCCACGTAGACGGGAACACGATGGGAATAAGAAAACCGGAACATGGAAGCCGTGTTCCTCAATGTGTGCCGCGATCAGTGTCAGTGCAATACTAGATTTGTGGTGGAGAACACTGTCAATGAGATTGTTCGTAGTGTATCCTAACCTGTTTTTATTGTGATCAGATAGGATAGCCATACCAGTTGCTCTCTAAAGCATCTCCCTTCAAAAATGGCCAAGATACAACAAGCCAGACGTCAACCAACCGTGTCGCAAGTGACTCTGTCAGCACTAGCCGTGAATTAGGGAGAAGGATTAACGACCGCAAGGAGAAAGGACCAGAAGAAGACGAAGACGTCGTCGTGGAGGAGACAAACACGGACTCAACCAAAGTGTGACACGCGATCGAGCTAACCGTAACACATTCGAGGGAGACGGAAAGACGATGGATGCCGCAGCCAGTACGTGTCTACTCGATCTGGAATACACTGGCATCAGGCGAGGCCCAGGTGGAGCTCGCCCTAAGCTTGCGTCGGGCATCCGCCTTAGCTTTTCGGCAGCTCAGGTCGCCAAGTGCCGGGACGAGGGAACGCGGCAGCCTGCAGATGACTCTGCACCGTGGCCGTCGCCCCTCGTCACGCGGAAACGAGCGGTCTTAGAGCGCTCTCGCGGTCGAAATCTCGGCAGGACGGACCAGGACTAATACCATACAAGTGTACGGAATATAAAAAATGGATCCCCTTTTGTAATTCAAAATTATATATAAAATGTAAGAGAAACATAATAAAAAAAAATATGAAATACAACGAAGCTGGCACCTCAGTAATAGCAAATGTGCACCCAAAACCCATAAAGTAGCTATCTATACCAACAAATGGCAGGTGCTGCCAACTTGCCTGCCGGCGCCGCCACACTGCCTACCTTCTTGCCATGGCCACGCCAAACATATGCCGCTCCACCGGTGCTACACTTCCCGCTTGCCACCCCAGCATCACCATACGCCCTCACACACTTTACCGACCACACGCCCGCATCGGGCCACCGCATGCCCGCATGTTCGCCGCCATGCCTACGCCAGTGTTCGATGCTGGTGTAGGATTGGGGAATCGAGTGGTGGGGAAGAGAGAGGAGTGACTAAGTTGGATGGGTAATGGCCTAATGGATTTGGTGGCCTGATGGATAGCGGGCTTGGCCGCTTGGCCCAACACGATCAGATCGACTGAGCAGTGTACACCTTGACTATCTTTTGGGGATTTTGGGAATTCTTAGTTCGCAATGAGTTTTGGTGACCGAGGTCAGGGTTTATATGTTGCATGAAATATGTTACAACTAACGTGGATCAAATTGTAATGAACTTGTACCTGAAAATGATTTTTGCCCTTGGATGTACAGGGTCATTTGGAGTCAATCATAGTCAACGACGATAATTGAGGCTACACTCATGGAGGAGTCGAGCCACAGAACAATCAAGAATGTCGGGTGAGATAGCTGGGCTCAAGCATGCCATAAGAAAAGTGAAAAATATTAAAGGAAAGTTCGAGCGGCGAGTTACACCATGTGGCTTGGTCGATCAAAGTGAGGCGTGATCCAGTTGAACCAAAATTGGATAGAATCACCGAGCGTGGCAAGCCAATGGTACACCTGGCAATTGGTTGCAATGGAAGGAAAAAACTAGGTCAAGAAAATATATTTTGGTAGTCACCAAAATACTGAAAACTACTTTGAATCAAAACTGCGGCACTTGAGCGACACATGTGAAGGAGGTTTAGGTTAAGAAGAAATTGAAAGATCAAGATGGATTAAAACTAAAGACTTAGTGGATTCTGGCTTATACGCTTTGAAAAGTGTGAATAAGTGTAGTGTGTGAGTTAAACCCATATATACGGGGTTATCAGATATCTTCTAATTGTGCTAAGTAGATAGTAGCTACTAAGAGTTAGATAGAGTTGACTAACCTATTGTAAGTTCAAGCTCAATTAAATAAGTTTTGGTGATTAATGACAAATCTAAATATGAGATTAATTTGTTTGTTGAGTATGGTATTGTTTAGTCTTATTTGGATGAAAAGATGAAAATCATAGAGGTATGCATTCAACATCATATTCTTATATCATGTTGCATTCATCAGATTTAAAATATAGGTTGAACTCTACTAAAAGTTTAACTTGAATATATGCATATGTTTTTATTATACATTCGTGCATGCACATATTTAGGGAAGTTCACTCTATATTTTGTGGTTTCATTAGTATTGATCCATATTTTTTTTCATCCGCATATATTATGGATCTCTACTTTGAAACATGTCCTTTGAGTATATTACTTGTGTAGTTTATATATACTCATATTGCTTTATATCTAATTGTTTGCAATTGTGGTGGTTGTCATCAATTACCAAAAAAGAAAGTTTGAAGAATCTAGATCCGTTATTACGAGTTAATTGTATATTCTAGTAATTAATGACAATTAAATTGTAAGGCTAATATTTTCTATAACTTGGACGAATAGATTATGTTCTACGATGATAAAGACTTTAGATGGCATCATAAGTTAATCGTCATCAAGATTCAAGAAGCGGATGCATCATATATTGATGCACATCAATATCCCAAGTGGAGGTAATTATGAGTTGATCATCAAGTCAAGAGAAGACCCATCATGTATTGATGGAGGGCAAGTGAAGGATGTATTATGGGTTAATGCATATCACGACAATGATCCGAACTTGAAGTGAAGATATGTGTCATCAAGTTTCAAAAGGATGCTCAAGGCAAAAGTATAACTAGTTAAGGCTAAGCATGTATTTTTAGTTTTTTACTGGTCTTGGTGTTTGATTAGAAGAGTGGTCTTGTCTAGTAGCTTGGGTCTCATCATGTATTGATAACTTAATCCCGCTTGCTCTAACTCTTTATGGTATGATACTATTATTTGTGAATGTGTGTTACAAATAGTTGATGCTCATGCATGTAATCCATGTAACATGTTACTATACTTTGCAAATAGTTGGAGTCCATGTATCTACACCTTGTGGCGTGATATAAGTTTGCAAATGTGTTTTGCAAATTTTGGTAATTCATGTTTTTTTCTATGTCATGTTGTAAGATTGCTTGTTATTATTTTCTCATATTTAGACAATAGTAGTGACTCTTTAGAGTTCTTGTGCTATCAGCATTGATCTAATATGTTTGAAATCATGCAAATAAATAAGTTGTATAACCTTCTGAATAAGTTTTTTTTTATAGAGTCCAAAATCACTTAATTCTGACATCAAAGTCAAAAGGTATAATCTTTTTTCGAGTGTCGTCTGTACTAAAATTTGCCTGCGATACTACTACTCTTACACTTGCAGTATGACCGCCCAAAGGTACTACTGACCTCTTTAAGTGCGGTAATACCTATGTGCGGTAAGTCTAAGTTTTAGTTGGTGGTACCTTATTTCCAGAAAGCATATTTAATGAATCAGTTGTTCCGCATGAGAGGAGAGGTACTATCGCCGAGAGGTAGTACCGACCTCTGCGAGTGTGGTAGTACCACACTAAACTTTAATAGCTAGTTTTTGTATATTTAATGAATCCTAAATAGCTACTGAATAGTAGATGCGATGTATCGGTCACTCTATAACAGTAGTACCACAAATGCCGATTTTTGTTGATTTTCATCTCTAACAACTAGTTTTTATGATGTAGGTTATAAACACCCCCTTGGCCGATTGTGAGATTATCCTTTGGCACTTCATTTCATTCTCTTGAGCTAGCATGAGTTTCTTCTCTTAATTGTGCATGTGTTGTACCTTATAAGCAAAGACATAAGTTTTTAGTTGAATGTGCTGAATCTAGAGGTGAGTTTCATATCCACTTGAGCTTGTGTATTCATCGCACGTGGTTAGAGTCAAGTAAGAGGTTTGACTTATTACTCTTGGAGAAACTGTTAACTCCTAGATGACATTGGAGGTGTCGTATCTTGTGATCTTTCAAAGAAGATTATGAAGAGGTCCGACGTATTATGAAGGTTGAAACTCAACTACCCAGAGCGGAAAAAATCTACCACTAGTGAAATTGAGGTGTTTGGCTTAATTTGTAGAGGTGGTTTAATTCGTTTGGGTTTACCTCAACGTGGACTAGGGGAGATCGGCAAGTCTTCGAATATCATGGTAAAAAGAAATCGTGTCATTGTGGTTTGCTTTCTTGTATTCAATTTATATTTAAATATTTTACATTCTTAGAATTAAATTGATTGCTTGTCACCCTAAGATTGCAATCCTTAATATAGACTTAAGTTGTTGGTACACTTAGTGAGACTAGTTGATTTATATCTAAATTGTGCAAAAACCGATTTGATTTGATTTGCCCTTCTGCACATAAACTCGATTTTAGCCAAAAAAATTAAAACCACATATTCACCTCCTCAAGTCGGCCTTCTCGATCTTACACCTATCTATTTAACAAGTTGAGATAGAGACTTGTTGGGAATCATTCAACCATCCTCTCATTAAGCCCAAGTGTTATAGGGTTAGGTTTTAAGAGCTGAGTGTTGTTGTGTGCTTTCTTATCCTCCAAGTGGGGTGGATGTAAAACATTGATCCTAAAGTAGCAATATATCAATCTCTGTTCATCTCCATAGATCCCTCTTGTATTGATTGATTTGTTCTTGACTTGGTTAGCTTTTGCTCTTCTATTCCCTTTCTTGATTTTGATATGCTGAGGATATATAATAGATGAAAATGACCTTTGAAAATTAATCTCCATCTATCTAGATGCTTGATTGGTAAGTTCATGAAGAAACATGTTTTGCTTGTATTTGACTGTCACGAGTGATTTCTTGATCCGATATTTTTTAACTTGATTTTTTTGGTGTTCTTGCTTGGTGCGACATGTAAGAGTATATTTAGAGCTATCTGAGTCATCCTCTGCTCATAAATAAGTCATATTCATTATTTTCGTATTTTGCCTGGTTTTAGAGTAATCCTCTGCTCATGATCCGTATCTTAGTAGGACGGACTAGGATTTAAATTTAGGGGAGATTCACGTAATATGAGATAAATATATGAAATATAAAGCGAATCATTTTTTGCAATTCAAAATTATACATAAGTAAAAGAGAAACATGGTAAAAATGTGAAATACAATGAAGCTAGTACCAATGGCAAATGTGTCCCCAAAACCCATAAGTAGCTATCTATACACACAAATGGCAGGTACTGCCAGCTTGCCTGCGGTGCTGGCACGCTGCCTGCCTTCCTGCCATGGCCATGCCAAACGCAAGCTGCTCCACCTTAGCTACGCTTCCCGCTCGCCGCCCCAGCTTCGCCGTACGCCCCTACGCACTGCATCGACCGCACGCCCGCATCGGGCCGCCGCATGCCCGCACGTCGGCCGTCGCGCCCCGCGCTAGGGTCCTATGCTGGTGCAGGATTGAGGAATCGAGTGGTAGGGAAGAGAGAGGAGTGACCGAGTTTGATGGGCGATGGTCTAATGGATGTGGTGGCCTGATGGGTAGTGCGCTTGACCGGTTGGTCCAATACACACAAGTCAATTTCAGTCCAAATCAGTTCCACGTTCATCTTCTACCTCTAGATAGACCGAAGCTTTCTGCTATGGCGTCCCAAGCATGGCTGGGGAGGCTTGGGGCCACCGACGGTCCGGCCACGGGAGCACGCTGGAAACATGGGACTCTTGCTACTTGCTGTGTGCTCGGTGTGCAGTGCCAACGCTACCAGCGTTCGTGCACGTCGCCTTACGGTTGAGGGGAAAAGTCTCTGTCCGGATCAGGAGGCAATGGCCTGCAGCTGCTGGATATATCCGTGATGTTGAATCGGAAGAACTTGCAGCGTAACAACGTGAGGCACCGCAGTTTTCCTCAGGGAATCCAGGGCACGCGGACGTGTCGATCCAGAAGAAACCCGCTGGGAAATACGTCGTCCAGTCGCCTAGTTCGACCATACGTATCTGCAGGCCCTTGGTAGAACGCGAACAAAAATCCAGCTTTCGTGCAGGCTTCAGAGTAGTCATAATTAGTAGTAGGTTAAAAATGGTTCGACTTTTACACACGACTTCCTTTCTAGAAAAAAAGAAAAAACAAAGGCAAGGGAATAATTAGCTATCCTAAAGGTCTTTTCACGCAGGATTATTGCTGCGATGCTAATCTGAATGCATGAGGTGGAGAGGACAGAAGCAGGCGAGTGAGGCGACCAGCCCTGTCGATGGACAGATTCTCATTCTCCATTCAACGGCAAGCATTTTTCCAGTACCGCATGCTGCGACCTTTCCTTCCCCGAGGCTCTCTCGCTCCCTCTATAGAGAGCTAGAACGCAGGCCCCAGTGGTCAGAACTAGCTATAGAACCATCTGTATAGCTTGTTCATCGATCTTTGCTGCGGCGGTAAAGAAGCTGCAGCTACGAGCTAGCTAGCTAGCTAGCGTATATGGAAAGCCGAGTAAAAGGCGGCGGCGGCGGCGGCGGCTCGTCAAGGCCGGCGCCCCCGGCAGCCGGCGCCGGGCGGACGCAGGAGGTGAAGGTGACGCACATCGTCACGAGGGAGGTGAGCACGGACGAGGCCAACTTCAAGGACGTCGTGCAAAGGCTCACCGGGAAGGACTCCGCGGCCGCGCGCGCGGCGGCGGTGGCCTCTGGTGGCTCGAGCTGGAGCAATGTTGCCGCCAACGACGTCGGTGGTACTGGGGTTAGCAAGGGAGTAGTTTTGTCTGAGGACACGGTGGCTGGGGTGCTCCCGTCGGAGGAGGAGATGAAACGCCGGTGGGGTGCGTGATTGATTGGTTGCATGTATGGATGCACGCACGCACGCACGGTGCACCACATGGCCACAGCACCAGCTTAATCTTGTACTTTTTTCAGTCCTTTGTTTTTTGGAATTTACCTTCTAGTGTTGCAAACTATTTTGAATCAGACATGAGCCATTGAATGGCTGCAAGTGATGTCGGATGGTATTTGAATTTTGGTTCGCTAGGCCGTGTAACTATGCTTCCGGAGTTTAATTATATTTCTATGGTTAAAATTAGTAAACTGTAGGACTGGTATGGCTACAGAACGAGTGAATGATGCATTCAAAATTTTCCTCTAAGTATTCGTTAATCTTCACTTCAATAATTATGAGAAACTATAAAGATCATAGATCAATTACCGCACAAAAAATCCAAGCGAAATAACCCTAGACGTGCTTGAGGTTGAGGGTTAGACTGGATGAACAATACCTATACGGACCAGTGAACAATAGTTGATCAAACTGCTACAGTATTTTGCTAGTTAAGACTGAAGGTTTTACAGCCACTTCACATATAAGATAAAAGAGCATACTACAACACTCAACATCTCTCAAACCCTAATCTTATAACACTTGGTTTCAATGGCAAGAGTTGGATAGTTAATTAGCAAATCTCTATCTCAACCCATTAAATAGATAGATAACCAGTAGCCATCTAATCCTAATGGATATTATCAACTTGGTACAAATAGGAAAAATTCGATAACCCCACACAATACAGATTTTACTCATACACTATACTTATGCATATTTTTCAAAACACATAAGTTCGGTCAGTTAAGTCCTTAGGTTTGATCTAATTTGGTATTCTTAGCTTCTTTTTGACCCAGATCACTCTCCCAAGCGCCGCTCAAGCATTGCGATTTGGATCTAAGATAGTTTTTGGGTATTTTGGTTAATTTACCAAAGTACCCTTTTTTGATCCGGTCTTCATCTTCCATTGCAAGTAACCGTCATACTTGCTACGTGTAGGTGTACCACTGACTTGCGACGCGTCGGCAACTCTCTCCCATTTTGGTTCCACCGGATCATATCTTACTTAGACCGATCAAGCCACATGATGCAATCCGTTGCTCGATCTTCCCTTCAATATTTCGAGAGCTACACTTACAAGCCAGTCTGACCACATACGCATACCAGTCATACCACTAACGGGGGATGGTTAGACTGGTTTTGGCTAGCAGTTTGTCCACAGGGGAGGGCCAGTCTCACCCCCCTTTGTCGATCAAACCGGCTGGACTATAGACCGTCTGAAAAACTGACAAAAATGCAAATTCAAATTTTCACACTTCTCAAATAGCAATGGTTCATCACAACATAATTCTCGATCTTCTCACATGGTCCTTCGTACATCTATAATCTATTGAAGGAAATGAGGCCGATTATGTATAGTTTGAGCACATCTGGAATTTAAAAATAGCTATATGTTAATTACTTAATTTGGAAAATCCTAATAGTATATATACGTACGTATGAAGATCGTTAACCAGAACGCTTGAGCCCGAATTTAGTTCTCCAGGTTTGTCGGAGCAAACAGAGGCAATTTTTTGTACAAGTTTTGGTGGCTCGGATGGGAGGGTGATCCCTTATCCATTATGGGTTCGGAATTGAAAATGCTTAGAAACATTCTTCTTTTAGAGTGGGAACATTTGTTTAACTTACAACTCATAGGTCATGTGACCAAATTCCAGGAAGGTTTACAGAGATAACCCACTAAACACATAGTTGGTGGAAAAAAAAACGAGCTTTAGTCGTCATCCAGAGAACTGAGCTGGCACATCGATTAGGTGATTAGACCACCCGGCGGTTGGCTGCTAGGAATCATAGGCAAAATCAACTTCAACCTCCTTTTCTGCCCATCAGTGTTATTTCCTACCAAAAAGGAGTTCTTTTGATTACCAAGAATATGCTTCGTCCAAGGCATTACAATGTTGGAGATTCAGATGACTGTGTCCTTTGTGCAAGAGATACAGAAGAGATTTTATGACACCTCTTTTTTTTAATGCGATTTCAGTGAAAAAATTCTTGGCAGAAGATAGGCTTTTCTTGGCCAACGCATGGTAATGTTTCAGATCTTCTTACTACTAGCAGAGCAACTCTCCATCATCCTCTTTTCATGGAGATCTTCATTGTGGCGTCCTGGCACTTTTGGAAGCAAAGAAATGGTCTCCTATTTGAGAATATTACCCCAAACAGAATGACGTGGTTGCAGTTCTTTAAGAATGACCTCACTCTTCATGTGTATAGAGTGAAGGAGGAGCACAAATGAAACAACTCAAAATTTCAAAGTCAAGCTTTACTCTTCAGTGCATCTTCTTGCTGTTGTCGGATTCCTTCTCAACCGTCGATGTCGCGTTGAGATTCGTGCTTGGCCCCTCCCTCGCTCGCTCCGTCTCTTCCTCGCGCAGGCACCAACTCCCGAGCCGCCTTCGCCCGCGCCTCCCCTCTCTCCGCGCCGTGCGCCGCCCTCGCCTCGCGCCCGTGCACCGCGCTCACTGCTCCCTCCTGTCCCTTCGCGCACGTCGATAACCGCCAGTGGCCCCCGCCTCCACGTCCGCGCGCGCCAACCGCCGCTCACTCCCCCTCGCGTCCAGCGGGCACAACGCCTCCCTCCGCTCGGCACTCCCTCCGGACCGGTCGCGCGCCACTGCCAAATCCCGGAGTCAGCCCTCCCCGCCAATCTCCTGCGGACAACGTCTAACTAGCGGCATGGCCGTCATGCCCTAGGGGAGTAGCTCACTCATTCCTTCCCTGCGAGCGCCATTAATGGCTGTCAACTCCCCGCAAGCTCCCCTTCCCTCCTCGAGCGATAAGAGTGCAATTGCTCCCAATACATCTTTTTACGGTGTATTCTGGTGTAACTATATTTTTTGAATGTCTGTTGGTAAATAGTAAAATCTGCAGTATCCTGTAGCTAATTTCCCAATATATATATACACATATACATATATGTACATGTATATGTGTATATATATACATATGTATATGTATATATACACATATATATGTACATATGTATATATGTGTGTATGTATATATATATATATGTATATTTATATATATGTGTGTATGTATATACACACGCACTCTAAAGGAGCCTCTCCTTTAGTCTTCAGTTAAAAAAAAGGGTCCATTGATTCTCCCCTAATTGGTTGCATCATACAAGCGATGATCTACTTCACAGGTGAGAAATATATCATGACTAAGGCATTACCAATGTAACGTCCTAGGATCCAAACCAGCTTAGGTCTAATCCTATTATGGATAAGCCACTCACACGTAACAACCTGCTTACGCTTTCGTCTTCGCTTCGCGTAAAATGGTTAACTAGAGGTTATTACCAATGGTGCCTATGTGTTTATATGTTAGTACTTCTTATGTTAAGCTAGCAATGTGGGACTAATCCACATCCTCATGTGCACACACACATGGGTCATCATGGGCCGAGATGTTACATACACCCCCTTAAAGAACCCAACGTTCTCGTCGGTCCAACAAACTCACACTGGGGCAAATGACCAAGACCTCCTCCTCTTAGCACACGTCCGTACGTCCAGTACTGGTACATATACCATATCGTGTGTCCACTCCGGATCCACACGCGCCATGCGTCATATGCTCACGCTCCTAACCCGTACGCGACTGTGCAACTGCGAGGGTCGGCTCTGATACTATTTGTAATGCTCTAGGATCCAAACCAGCTTAGACCTAACCCTATTATGGATAAGTCACGCACATGTAACAACTTGCTTATGCTTTTATCTTCACTTCACGTAAAACGGTTAACTGGAGGTTATTACCAATGGTGTCTATGTGTTTATATGTTAGTATTTCTCATATTAAGCTAGCAATATAGGACTAATCCATATCTTCATGTACACATACATATGAGTCATCATAGACCGAGGTGTTACAACCAAAATAGTAAAAACAAGATGGGAATGAGTCTATGCTAGTTTAAAATATCGGGAAAAAATTGGCCATGGTCAGTAACAAGTTTGTAACACTATCTTGTATTTATCAACTTTGTACTGGATTGAGAGGAGAAGACATGAATTCCAAGAGCTAAATTGTTCTGTATAGGGAGGAAAAACTCATCTCAGTCATTTACTTTGAGAACATAACCATTGCTTGGCCGGGCAAGGTCTAAGATCAAGATGTGAGGCGCACACTGACTCCTAAAATCTGGCTCAAGGCAAGCTAAACCTAAGCAAAGTAGGCCTAATTTGGCTTAGGGTCGTGACTAGGCAGCAACTATAAGACTGGTAGCTCATCCGAACAGCCTCCATGCGATGGGAAATGGGGTACATCATCCGCACAGCCAAGATTATGACAACTTTGGAATTTTGGAACGTTCTAAAATGCCACTAGTTGGGCCATGCCTATGGGTTGTACATTTGGTGCTTTCAACTAGAGTGAGCCCAAAGAAACCTCCTAATGAGGTGAACTGGAAGAACCAGGGCATCATCGGAATAGTCAAGACCATGACAAGTTGTGAATTTGTGTGACGCAAGCTGGGGTGAAGTAAGTTAGGGGATGTTTATATTGACTTTTACTGATAATCTTTTGCTACAGTTGATAACTTTTGATTAAAAATAAATAGTAGTAGCTGAAAGAAGTGTCTTTTAGAAGAAGACAGCGAGTGGTGTAAAAAGTGAGGAAGATATACGTACGTAAGATGAGAGTGAGAGAAATGAGGTATATGATGCGCTGTGACCTCTGACGTATCTTTAGAGTAAGACGAGAATAAGAAAAATGAAGAAGCCATTTCAAAAAATTCAGATATATTGATTTCCAAAAGACACTATAAACAGTAACTTAATTCGAACCAGACCCCTCTTTTGTACATATCGATGAGAACTAGTCTGGGAGACGGAAATTGGAAACCATGATCCACGTGTTGACCATTAGTTGAGAGTCGATGGAAGGATCAAAGACTCAGTAATTGTTTCCCATGTCTTTTTCTTAAAAAAAGGGAAAAATCTTTATTTCCCTTTGGGTCAAAATAAAGCTGGACAGAAAAGGAAATAACAGGATCTGATCTATGCAAAACCCTTTCACACACTGCGTGTGGCTGTATTATGGATTTTTTTTTACAGTATCTAGCTTTCAAAAGAAATATCTTTTTAAAGTATGTTCTATTAATCTACAGTAGTATATAATATAGTGATTTTATTTATATCGATCAAAATCGTACATGAATATATCTTTTTATAAGCTCTTATACATCCTGTTAGTATTCATAAGTTAAAACTAAAAACTAAATTTAAAAGTCAATATAAATATACTCTATTATTCGCCAACTAGTGTAGTCTACTAGTCCAAAGTACAGCAGAGTGCAACGGATCATCTCGAGCCATTCTCTCACATTTCCTATTGCACGCACACAACAACCAAAGTACCAAACCGCTCGCGTCCCCTCCGCTGAATTGGAGGAACGAGGCACAGCTATAATATTTAAGGCCCATAACAATACAGCGACACGCACCCAACAACCACTAATCAACCACGTCAAGTAACCGAAAAAAAGGAGAAGAAAAAGAAGAGCCGAGTGGCAGTAGCTGCAGCCTGTCCCTTTCCATTTCTTCTCTCCCGTCAACATTCTAATCATACGATTTTTTTAATAATACATTTCTTTATTAATATTAAAAAATAAATAGTCAAAAAGAATTTACAGAAATAAACATATATCGCCAAATGAGACGGCAGTAGAATTCCGTCGCTAAATAAGTTGACGATAGCTTAATCGGCGATAGAAGCTTTGCCGTCGATTTATTCAGCCTACATCACCAATTGGCTGACAACCTCTATCGTCAATTCATTTGACGACAGAGTAATTAGCTAACAAGTTTATCCTACATCGTTCGATTGATCGACATGTCTGTTGCTAGCTGTCGCCATTTTATTTGATGACAAGAGCTCTATCGTCAAATAAATTGACGACAGAATATTATTTTTATAAAAAATTGACTATTTGTTTTTAAATATTAATAAAACGGTCGGTTATTTCAAAAAAAAAACCCCAATCATACATGTACGAGTGAAGGTGTCAATCTCCATTGCCTGTGCAGGTTCCCAAGGCTGCTGATTCAGAAAACGATCAGCGGATGGGCATTAGCTAGCTGCGAGGCGGTGGTGTCAGGATCTTGGAAAGCAACGGCTAGCCGAGCTAGCGCTCCATGGAGCGCAGGAGCAGTTGTGTAATTGCGGAGGTGCACGTCGCGACGCCGTGCGCTGCCTGCCGAACCGGAGCTGCAGCTGCAGATAATTAACCGAATGGCAAGAACGGGGTGTGCCGTTGCCTCCTTGCGGGCTTCTGTGGGCGTCGCCGTCTCACAGCTAAGATTGCTTGTGACCTCTTGACTTCTGCGCTCGCTGTCTCTCCTTTTGTTTCTGCTCTCGCCGTCTCGATCGCCCGAAACATGATGTATCTCCATCGTTTTGCGCCCGCGCGCGCGCACTCGACCAAAGTAAAGCGTCTTTTCAGGCATTTGCAGACGACAGTGCCACGCTTCAGCAGAATTACAGTCCAATCGAATGAAGGCGATGGAAACTAGTGCTAAATTGCTACTGCATTGAGTGCTAAATTGCTACTGTATTGCAAGCAGTTGTTTCCGTCCAGTACTTTGGGTAACCGCTGCTCTCGAGACATCACAGGATAAGATGATATAAACTACGAGAAAAATTAATGATGCGCGTGTAAGGTAATGGGAGCCTATAGTGCTAGGTCGCTGTGCGCGTGTGGTGGCGAAATTGCAGATGGGAATGCTTTCAGTTTAGTGACAAGAAGCGTTTTCTGTTACCACCTTAAAGCAACTCCAGCAGTAGTCCTCAAAACAGAGCTCCTACTTTTTATTTGAGGGCTCCTCCTACTTTGAGCGCTCTGCTTTCGAAATAAGACTCAAGTGAGCCTCAAAACAGAGCCTCTTACTCAATTCTCTCTATTTCCTCACACACTATATGCATATATATGGGACAAAAGCACAATACACAATAAAATATTTATGATTTCACAATGAGGAACAATATGTAGATTTATGAATTCAAATACGAATATTCAAATTTAAATTCAAATACGAAACCGTTTAGAGAAAATGATGATTTGTTTCGATTTGACAAGAAGAACAATGTCCCAAGTTTCGTCGAACCGGAGAAGCGAGGAGTAAAGAGCGAAGACGCCGGTCAGAGGCACACGCGACGCCACATTAACACATGCATTCTCGATGCCGTAGTAGTGTAGGGCCACAAGAAGAAGAGCGCCGTTGGCTCACGTCTACTGCCCAAGACAAAAGCAAACAAAACGCAAGCCACACGGGCAACAAAGTTTCAAAAGGAGGGACAAATCCTCCTCGGCACGGCACTCGTTCCAGCCACTTGATAAACCGCCGATTAGCTGGCTAACACGTCGTCTCTTCCTCGAATCACTTCGGGTTAAGCCTCTCCTGCCCTGATTGGGCGCCACCCAACATCGCTCGCCCAAAAGCACCCCCAAAATCGCAATCACATGGAAGCCGTCGCCTCACCGTGGCAGAGCGAGGAGGAAAAGGATTGCTGGCAGCTCGGCCAACTCCGCTTCAAACGGATTTAGCTTCTGATTTATTTAAGCTGAAAGCCATTTGAAACACGTTGATTTTTAATTTTAGTATTTTAAGGGTTTTTTTGGTTTTTTTTTGCCTTTTTCTTTCCCTTTGTATTATCTGTGATGATATAATGATTTTTTTTATTTTTTTGGTTACGTTACAGTGCAATTTCAACCTTAAACCAATATCTACCGCTTGAATTCGCAAAGCGGGAATTGTTCAGTTGTAGTCGTGCCCAGTTTGGTTATACGGCATGTGCTTAGGTAGGTGGATTGCGGATGGTTCAGATCACACGTGGAACGACCAATCCGCTTTAGCTTATGGTTTGTTTTGGTTTTTGGTTTATTTAAATCAGAAGTTATTTAAATTGTGTTGGTTTCTAATTTTAGCTTATTTTAACATTTTGAGGTCTTTTTTTGCTGTTTCTCCCATATTTTTTTTTCCTTTGTATTGTTTGTGATGGAGTTTTTTTTTCTTCTATTTTTTATTTTTTTCTTAGAAAAAACTAACGGTTGCTGTAGTGTAATTTCAGTTATAAGTTAAAAGTTATAGTTAGAAACTTAAGCCGTAAGGTAGTTACAGCGGGAAGTCTTGCCTGCATCCGCAAAGCGAGAATTGTTCAGTCGCAGTCGCGCCCGGTTGGATACACGGCATGTACTGCTATAAAACGCTCTGCATCTCGCCAACCGTTCCATTCAAGTGCTCTGCGCTGCCGAGCTTTGCACAGGCAACGCACCCCTTTCCTTTCCTTCCCTTTTCTGCAGCATCATGGGGTGCCACCAAATGACTGGCTCGTCGCCGTTGGTGCTGTTGATGCTGCTGTGCTCGTCGCTGGTTCTCTCGGCGGCGGCGCAGAATTACAATGCGCTGTACAACTTTGGTGACTCGATCACGGACACCGGCAACCTGTGCACGAACGGGAAGCCGTCGCAGATCACCTTCACGCAGCCGCCCTACGGCGAGACCTACTTCGGCAACCCCACCTGCCGCTGCAGCGACGGCCGGGTCGTCGTCGACTTCCTCTGTACCTGCCTACGACTCGCACTCGATCGATCTCACCTACCCACCTTTCTTGACGATGGTTTCTTGTTGACGCATGCAGGCAGCAAGTTCGGGCTGCCGTTCCTGCCGCCGTCCAAGTCGGGCAGCGCGGACTTCAAGAAGGGCGCGAACATGGCGATCACGGGGGCGACGGCCATGGACTCCGACTTCTTCCGGTCGCTGGGGCTCTCCGACAAGATCTGGAACAACGGGCCCATCAGCTTTCAAATCCAGTGGTTCCAGCAGATCAGCACGTCCGTCTGCGGACAGAGTGAGTGCTCATCAACACCAACTCGAGCTTTCTTTAAAGCCTCTCCCCTGCTGCTGCCGCCGCTGCGAAAAAAAAAACTTTACTTTTGATGAGCCCCTGATCGAAGAGCAAATTCGCGTGTGCGGCATGCAGATTGCACGAGCTACCTCGCCAACTCGCTGTTCGTGTTCGGCGAGTTCGGGGGGAACGACTACAATGCCATGCTCTTCGGCGGCTACACCGCCGACCAGGCCAGCACCTACACGCCCAACATCGTCGACACCATCTCCAACGGCGTCGAGGTGCGCACGCATCAAATTCACACCCCTCACCTACCGATCTGACAGTCAGCAGTGCCAGTGTCAGAGCTAGCTACTGACTGCTACGAATTATGTATCTTTGACATGTATACGTTTGGGTTTTGCGTGCGCAGAAATTGATTGCGCTGGGGGCGGTTGACATCGTGGTGCCGGGGGTGCTGCCGATCGGGTGCTTCCCCATCTACCTGGCCCTCTCCGGGACGTCCAACAGCGGCGACTACGACAGCCTCGGCTGCCTCAAGAAGTTCAACGACCTCTCCACGAACCACAACAACCAGCTCCAGACCAAGATCACCAACCTCCAGAGCAAGTACAAGTCGGCGCGCATCATGTACGCCGACTTCTACCAGGGCGTCTACGACATGGTCCAGAACCCCCAGAGCTACGGTACGCGTGCGCCAAATCCCCCACGCTATGTTACCATCCTCTTAGACGTCGTCGTCGTCTTCTTCCCGGACAGTGTCGCGCTAGACCGCCGTCAGCCAGCGATGATTCTACGGAAGAAGATAAGCAGTCTTTAGCCGTTGAGCTGCCGGAGACTGCACACGCAGATAAGGCGAGATCGCTGACGATAACACCGCGGGACACTCACGCGACGCGGGTATTCGTGGCGGCTACCGCTGGCTAGCTTTCAAACCGCGCTTGACTGCTTTGGCCCCCATCGGCGCAGACCATTTTCAAATTTCAATACCTCCTGCTAATCTTAGAATATATACAATGATGTGAGATGTCAAGCTAGCTGTCTATAAATCTTATTACGTAGGTTATAAGATGATACAAATAAATGACAGAGAGAACAGAGAATCATCCAGTAGTTCACTATCATTGTCATTACTTATAATAACAAGTTGGTCCTCGTATGTCGTTCTCCTCCAACCATCCTATTAGTTCGACCTCTCACCACTCCCTATTTCTCAACCAATCAAAGTAGCCCTCTTCCATAGAATAATTCTCTACACACCCAATAAATTCCATCGTAACACACGTCTACATAACTAGTAACACAAGAAATAAAACATTTTACGTGGAGGAGCTACCTATAAAGATATGTACTACGTAGGCCACGAGATGATGTAGAGGAGAGATGGGAAGTATAGAGAATTAGGCCGTCTATCCTCCATTAATCCACCATAACATAATAAACAAGATATTTTACACGTAAAAGCTGCTTATAAAGATATGTAAAAAGATAACATACTGTAGAAGCTGTCTTTAGTACCGTTTATAAATAATAGAAGGTTACTGTAGAAAAACTTGCGCACGAGCAGCAGCGGACAGTGGCGTCCTACTACTGTACCCCACATGTCCGTCCATGTGCCAGTGACGTAGGATGCAGTTGCGCTGGGTTCTGTGGAAACGTGGGCATGTCCTGCGGCGGCGGGCAGAAAGAACAAATGAAGATCGGGCCCGGCACGGGTTAGCTCACGCTCGTGACGAGCGTGTCGTATTGGCAGGATCTTGAACCAACAAGCTACTCGCCCAACCACGGCGAAATAATACTGGTAGGTGGACGTTTTTTTTTCCCTATCGAGTGTACGTCCATGCACGTTCCCTCGCCGACACATTCCCTCATCATGCAGCCGCCGGAGTCGGCACCGGCACTGCTCCTGCACGTTCTCGAACCGAACTCCCCACGGTGGCCGTCGTGTCGATGCAAAGAAGAGGAGCCTGCAGCAAGAAACAGGGGCGCTAGCAGTGCGTTCTTGTCCTGGCGCGTGGCGCGACACCGTCGCCAGCGCATGCCGATGTCGTCGCCGGGTCGAGCTGACGGCGAGCTTTTTTGTTCGTTCTGACGCCGCGTATCCGTGCAGGTTTCAGCACGGCGTTCGAGACGTGCTGCGGGTCGGGCGGCGGCAAGTACAACTACAACAACAACGCGCGCTGCGGGATGCAGGGCGCGGCGGCGTGCGCCAACCCGGCGGCGCACCTCAGCTGGGACGGCATCCACCTCACCGAGGCCGCGTACAAGCAGATCACCGACGGCTGGCTCAACGGGCCCTACTGCCGCCCGGCCATCCTCCACAGCTAGACAGGCACATGCATGCGGGCGGTGACGGAGATCGATCGATTTGTTAATTAAATCGGATTAACGTTTTGGGGATTAGTTAATCGATCGATTTGTTATTTAAATTGGATTAACGTTTTGGGGATTAGTTAAGGAGGGGATTATTATTGGGTTCTTGATTTGATTCGTTGGCAGTGGCATATGGTGGTGGTGTGACGAACTGTCTTCGTCGCCGTAGAAAGAAACGGCAGCAACCGTCGAGTAATATGTGGTCAAGATGTTGTAATTTGTTAAAAGCCGCAACTGTCGAATAATATATGGTCAAGATGTTGTAATTTGTTAACTATTGCTTTCTTCAATTAATGGTGTAGTTTATACTACTAATGTGGGTTTACAAAAAAGGAGCTTTTCTGCCATGGCAGCTTGGGTTTGGATCTTGTGCCGGGCGAGGGCATGTGGTCGGAGCTTTTGGAGGACTAGTGATAATAAAGAACTCGGTGATTGATAGATGAAACTTGTTGAATTTGTTTTTGGAGGATATGCTCCTACTAATCCCTTTCGGACAATAACCGTCAAACTGCTACATTAAATCGGCTTAAATACATGAAAGTAAATGCATGCTGCCCTGCTCCAACCGTTTGGCTGTTGGTTAAAATTATATTGTAGTAGGAGTTAATTTTTTCTGAATCATTCAATTGAAAAAATAAAGAATATTAAAAAAACATTGAAAAGCTCAGTTATAACTCTACAAACAATGTAAAGGAATAAAGAAAAAAAAATTAAAATTAAAAATTAATATGTTTCAAGTGATTTCTAACTTTTGAAAGCCCGAAGAAAGAGGCCAAAGCCTTGTTGAACTTAAAGGCCAGTCTTTTAATCCAAACAGTCACAGCGATCTTTAGGAGGAGGAACCTTCCTATTTAATGCTACCCCATCTCTCTGATGGCGATGCCATGCTGCTGTAGAAAAGAATAGTACTCTTCAAGCAACGATTCAATTGAGCAATCTGATTCTTCAAGACAGGAGTGATGCTACCCGATAGCCAAAACGGTGGAGAGGCTCAAATCAGAGCCAACATATAAACGCCCTATACACTCGATGCACACTTGGGAAAAATATTAGAAATAATTATCTATTTACCATCCAAATAAGACTACTTTAGAAATATACCTAAAAAACATGTTTACTTCAATACCACCAAATTTTTTGAAAGTTCGGCAAAATGCCATTACGTCCATCTTCGTTCCCCCGACTTCATCTCCGTCAGATGCCATATTCGGTTCCTTCCCCTCCCCCAACTTCGCCCAGCCTCCCCCTTCTCCAGTCTCCCCACCCCTCTCCGCTCCCCCGACTCCGCGCTGCCACCCCTCTACCCAGCCTCCCCATTCCTCGGCCTCCCCCACCCCTCCCCCTCCCCCTCCCCCCTTCTCCAACGCCACCACCCAGCCTCCCCCTTCCCCGGCCCCCCACCCTTCCCCGACCTCTCCCACCCCTCCCCCTTCTCAAGCGTCACTCTGATGGGGTTCTTCACAAAGTACTCACGTCAAAGAATGTTCCCGGATGCCTTCCTCCTCTCCTCTCCGTTAATTGGATTTCTGTGGTCAGAGCACGCCGGAACGCCTTCATCTTCACCTCCGGCAGAAACCGCGGCGCCGCCACAGCCATTCCCCCTCTGCCCATCTCGACTCGATTCACCCCTCTTGGACCATCACAACGACATCCCGAAACTTCTCTAACTGCTGGCCTGGGCTCCCCTTCGCTGGTGAGCCCCTTCCACGGCGACTTCTCGACGCCACCGTTAGCCCTCACCATCGTCACACCACGGCTCCACGATGAAGCCGACCACCGCTATACATTCCATTGACCTCTCTCATGCTCATGCTCCCCTCTGTTTCTTCCCCCCATCTCTCCAGCCACCGCCGTGCCTTTTCACCCACGCCAACGACCATCTGAGCCACCGCTCGAGTCGCTTTAGCACTACCTTGGCTGATGCACCGCCTTCCCTAGCTCTGTTATTCTCCCAACAGCCCATTTTGACACCCTCACCATCTCTTTGGCCGTCACCTGCCGTCAACAGGCTCCCCCTACTCCTTTGTTTCGATCCCAAGTGCGAGGAGCAACGTCGGAAGCGTTATGCCAACGGCAGTTGGATGTTCCTTAACAAAGTGGTATATTACCGAATTTGGAGAAATTTCAGTGCTATTAAAGCGAACCGGTTTTTTTGGGTGGTATATTTCTAAAGTAGACATATTTCGATGGTATATAACCGAATACCTCAAAATATTATCAACGCCAACAAATACAAATCAGAGGGCGTTGTTTATAAAGTCGCATCAGAAAAGTGAATCGTATGTTAATTTGCAATGCATTCTATACAATAAAACTTCTTCAGTACGACACCGATGAGCATTCCGAATGGCATGAATGTGAATCTGTAGTTAAAAAGCAAATAAGAATGTGACAGGAATGCAGGACAATAACACTGCTAGAATGCCGTGCTATCATACCTGAGTCGCGCCATTACAGGTTTCCTCAACAGAGTCCCGGCAATGATTGTACCTGGTGAATTTAATGAGTACTCCCAATCTATATTTTAGAAGGCGTAGGTCAACCATCCTGCCATCATGTCAACTGGCCCATAGTCCGTGTCCAGACGAAAATTCATCTGTCATCAGATTCAGACACCTCAGCTGGACCACCTGTGCATTCTTTTCTTCGATGAAGCTCCAGCATCTTTACCTCTGGGTGACATAACCCTGGATGACAGATTAGAAACCTGTTAGCATGCACCAGCTTGGTCTGAAGAGGTCAGATCGTTTGCATATGTAACGTCGAAGCCAAACACGGCTTGCATTGATAAAGGTTTAACCAGAAACAATATCACAATCAGCTTCTATGATTCTCTGATTTCCACAAACACATCCCTCAAATTTATTCATAACTTTTTATTGGACTGCCTAACATGAGTCTAATTTACTGTACAACCTTTCTGCAGGTTAATGTTACTGATTCTTACTAACCTTTGGCCTTCATGATGTTTCAATTGACCAAAGTAATGTACAATGTGACAACACGCATGTTAGCCAATTACTTGCAGAGGGGCCAAGAAAATACAATGAATGTGAAAAATCCATATTTCACCAAGCACTTTCCCTTTAATAAACTCACTTTAAGGTAAGAACTAAGAAAGGAATTAACCTGAACATTTTGGGATATCCCAAACAGCAATTGAGGACTCTGTGCAGTCAGGTTCACAAAGAGCATGCGTGTTCTCGTGGTTGACATTCATAGCAAGCATCCAGGATCCAATAGTAACATCCTCATTGCTAAACATACGGAAACTGGACAAACATGGGTAAGAATCTATCCAACAAACAGATAACATGCCTCAGTCTAGAGTTCAACACTGATGCAAATACATGTAATTATGTTTCTCTGTAAAAACTGAAGCTCATGATATTTTGAATTTCTTAAGCTATAAATTGTCAATTTCCTCACTATCCCTGTAGTATCTCTACTTCAGGCTCCAGGAGTTTCATAGTTCAATATAATCTGAGCAATTAATCAATAATGGCCCACTCTTTCCCACAGCTCTAACCTGACCAGCCACAGGAAAAGGAAAGTTTGACTAGAGGCTACATCATTTATATATAGATGAAAGAGACATGACCACAAGCCCTATCCATGGGTGTCAGGTATAAGTGAAAAAAAAACCCAGACAGTTTGATGCGGCTCAACCTACCCTAACTAAATCAAATCCAAAGGTTAGCACTGCTTTCAGTGTTAATTATATTGATCATGGAGACAGCGAAGCGAAGATGGCGTTAAGTACATGTGTTCCATGTCTAACAGCATGCTGAGTAGTAAGTGCAAAAGCTTTGGCCGAGAGGGAGGGAGGTGTGGATGGCATAGGGATTGACAAGGAAAGAACTGGGTTCAATGCTGCGCATGAACAAGCTAGAGTCGTGCATGGGGCAGCACTTGATCTATGCACTCCAGGAACAACAGAAAGATAAGTGCATGCATGTGTGTGTGAACAGCAGAACAGCCCCTGCATGGGCCAGATCGTGGAGAGCTGGAAAACATGTGCAAGCCAGATAGATGAGCTAGGAAGTTTTGAGCCAGAAATTAAACAAGCCGTGTCCTTTTACGTTGGTTCAGTTTTAATTCTAGTCAACAAGGCCTCAGTCGGTTCTTGTTTTTAGTTCGGAGTTCTTTTTCCTTATCTTGAGTCCGAGTTGCATGATTGTTTTGTGTGTGTGTTTAGGAAGTCAGAAGCAGGGTTGGGTTCAAGTTCATTTGTGAGTCGGGTTAGCATTCTGTGCATGCATGTCAGGCTATATAAAGCCTAGGGCTGGCGGCCATGTAAGTCAGAATATTTTGCGTGAGTCTAATATAGAAAAGCCATGGCGCTGTTGTGGCATGCGTGTGTGCATGTGTGTGATCAGGGGAAACCCATATAGGGATTGTGCTGTCACGTGAGAATTGAGGGCCGCTGCTCATCAATTTCCTGTGATTCCTTGTGGATCAATCTCATCATTCTCTCATCAGATTGGTTGGTGGGTTGTTTGGCTTGAGTTTGCATCTACCGATAGCAAACCGAGTTACTTTTCTGGTAATTCTACATCTATTCGGCCAAATCTTTGCTGTCTATTTGCTAACCACTAGTTATTTGCCTTGGTTGCTGCTGCATTGGAGAGAGACCACGGGCTAGTGTTTGCGTCTGTAAAGGCTGATATCGCTGAACTAGTCTAGTTGTGAGGAAACAAGTTAATTGCTGTTGTTACTCTGTCCGGCTGGAATATTATATTGGTGTTTATTAGTTATATTGTGCACTGACGTAATTTCCAATATTCCAGCTGATCGCCAAGAGATATTGAGAAGATTATGTTACAGTACCGCGAAAGATCAGGCCAACTCGTGTACAAATTAGGGAGAACCCTAATTTGTGCCGCATCACGGTTTGTTATAAACTTTCAGCACAGGGGTAGTTGGCCACTTGGCCTTCAACAACATATCTCAAAATATTCCAGCCTGTAAGAGGAATGTTTCCCACCAAGACTTGTTTCTCAATTTCCGACTCACACTAAGGAATGAAAGATGTTTTACGCAAAATTGCCAAGTAATAGGGCACTTTCCTGGCAGTTTGTGAGTATAGGTATCCCAGTAATACCAGTCAAGACAACTTATTGGCAGCTAGTATATGGGTCAGGATGACTAATTGGTAATATTACACAGGCTAAGACAAAAACCATTGCTGTGAACAATTAAAAACACTTGCGGAACAAAACAAGTTTGAGAATGTTAGTTTCATGATAAGATGAAGAGAAAGTGGGCTATAACTCACCTGTTGTTTCTCAAGGCAACCAAACTTGCCACCACATCAGCCGATAAAGCATAAATAGGTCCGTATGCATGAAGGAAGTATTCCGATCCAAGTAAGTAGGATTGTGGCTCAAACCTGCATTTGTTAAGAGCAGGATTAAATAAAATGAGTTGTCATTGTCTCATTGATGTGATGCACTGAATAATTTTGCCATGTGGAGAATTGGCAAGTCTGAACAACATATGGGATAAATTGTGCTCTAGATCCCTAAAGCTTGCATGCTTTGTGTAACTTAAATACCTAAGCTTGCAATTTGATTTGTTAGGTTTTTAAATTTACATGTTTGTATCAACTACGTCCCTAAACTTGCAATTTGATTTTGATATATTAGGTCTCTAAACTTGCATGGTTATATCATTAGGTCCCTAGACTTGCAATCCTGCTCTCTTCGACTCATTATCCTCAGTCATTTGTAGTAGTTTAATCTTGCAGCAACATTTTCAGATGAAACTTATATGGGGCCATCCTCATGTGAGGACCTAATTCCCAACCGTCTGATAGTGTCATATGAGAAAATCGGATGGTTCACAACTAGATCCTCACATGCGGATGGTCCTTAACTCTCTGTAGTCTGTAGAAGTGGTCTCCAGCATTGTCCCTGAATATATATGTTATCAACCTGACCCTGACGATAAACCTTCCAAATCTTCAACTAAATTAATGCTATGCAGGTCTTTGTGTCCAGATACAATGCAACTGTTGTACATTTAGGCACAACAGGAACAATACAGTTTGTTCTCATTCTTCTAAACCCTGAGCAAAGGGGTTTGCAAAGTATCGATCTCATATTTGACAAACTATCTTACTATACCGTGCAAATAGAGCTTTACACCACTACGGTACTACTACCACTTTTGCATGGGTGTTAGTAATGGAGGAAATTGTGTAACTTTAGGGATGACAAATCAAATTGCAAGGTTAGGGACCTAAGTGATAGAAGCATTGATGTTTAATGAGACAATAGATCGAGCTACAAGTTTGGATCTAAGTGATACAGCTTTGTAAGTTTAGAGATATGATCATATCAAATTGCAAGTTTACAAACCTACCTGATACATCTGCAAGTTAAGGAACTCACAACACAATTAATCCCAACATATATGTTGACCCAGACTTGTCTGGCCACCATTTACGCATATTGCACATGTAGCCCTAATGGGCTAGCTAACCAATCTTGGTTGAACCTAATTCGATTAGGCCAGTTTCATTACTTAACTACAGATAAGAGCTAAAGAAGAGACATATTTTAGTTTTGGATTCTCAACAAAGAAACCTTTCCACTGTGCATTCACCTTTTGCTCATACTGCCACATTATTTATGTATGATAGCAAAATTCACTGTCTCGAATGGTACAATTTCTCATAGTCAATGTAGATAATACATGCATGCATAACTAACTTTTCTCGAGACTACCACATACATCTCCAAACTAGGAAGCACATACCCTATCCACTGAGAACTAACAGACTCTTTAGTTAAAAGTATTTCCCTGAAATAATAGACTGAGATCACTACCGAGTTTCGCCTGGCATCACATAGGCAACTGGCATCCATGTATGACAGTTGCCACTTAAGCTGGAGCTTAGCACTCCAACAAGCATAACTATTCATTGCAAGTAAATATCAAATTATTTCCATCCACAGGCAGGTTGCTCCTGTCGCTAGCTCATGTGTAATTGTGTGGTGGCTAGTTCTCTGCATATATGACCTGATACCATTTGGCATAACGGATCAAACACATCTTAGTTGTAACAATTGCATAGTCCTAGAAGGGTAAATTAACCTTTTCTCAAATTGTTTCCGAGCATAATTGACTAATTGTACAGAAGATATTGGAAATCCTATAGAAGTGGGGGATAGGCTGATGAACTGAACGCGGAAGGAAAATTCAAATTGTGGCTTGCACCAGCTTCTAGGATCAGCTTGAGCCAACTTGGTTTGCTGTAAGGATTGAAAAATGTGCATAATGTTTTCCATAAATCCTGTAATATTCTCCCTTCAGTCCTTTCTTTTTGGTTGTGCACGGTATTATGTTACTAAAATTTTATAAAATCGTAATACGATGGAAGTACTTTTTACAACAAATATATTGGTATACTTATCTCATGGTTGATCTAGACATTTAAAAATAAATTCGTGGTCAAAGTTAGAATATTTGATCAGCATAGATACAAAACCGACAACAACATTGGACCGGACAGAGTAGGACTTGACAAAATGCATAGCTGATAAAGGGTCGCAAACATGATTTTTCATTGATCCCAGACCAACACCAATAAGATGCTGAGTCCGACAAAAATTGTCAGGAATTCAGGATGCATGTCCATTAACCTCTCATGAACAATCCAGTAAACTCATTCCATGCTAAACCTTGCATTCCCCTTGCAATACTCTAGCCCAAGTGTTTGCTCCAGACACCACATATGTAGAGTAGTTCACAGTTCACACTTTCACTTTATGAAAAATCATCCAGGTATCAAAGTACTAGATCCAATCCCAAGGATTATCAGCACTGAACATAGAAGAAACAAATTTAGGTCCTTAGAGAAAACTTCACCCGCTAGACCAATCCATGTGAACCCCACTATTTCCATACATCCTAAGATATAAAGCAAGAAGTGGTGCAAATGAATGCAGACACACAATCATAGGTGAAACAAGGATCATTGTGGGGACCACACCTTGCCATCCGACAATGAAAGATTGAAAGTAATTGTTGTTTCATACAGTAAAACATAAGCAAGCAATTAAGAATCTTTCACCTAGTTATTTTCAATCCTTGCATAATACAATGGTAAACTCAATATTTCTGAGACCATAAGACTTTAAGGTTTGATGCACTACTTTTTTGCTATAGAAAAGAAATAATATTTTCATTTCTGGGTCATGTTTTGATTTAGTAGCTACTTTCCATATAGTTAGCATGGTACTACTGTATACATTGCTTCTTAGAGTTAGGCATCCATTTAATTTTTTTTTTCAAGGAAAAAGCATCATGGAAAAAATAAGCCCATTATATCATATAACACTAAATGAAATAACTAACCACTTCAACTTTGGATCGGTAAAAACAGGCCCCTTCTTCATGCATCCAATGTATGTTTGTGTATGTGAACGCTCCTTAGCCAAAAGCAAGGAAAGTCTATCTGCAGAATAGAAATCAGTGATGGAAGTGCCAGCCTTTCAAAAGGAAAGGATGTCTGTGATACCTTGGATATTGTTATTTACCTGGTCTCAAGTAAATATCATCATCAGCTTTAACATAGAAGTCAGAATCGAACAGCGCATAGGCAGCCTTAAAGAAAGCTAACCTAAAACATAACACCAAATCAGTATCCTGGAAAAGAGATAACACAATCAAAAGATAGTTCTATTATTTACGTCTTGTATGGAAGCTTGCTATACTCTTCCTCGAGATCTAAAAGCACAAAATCATCATATTCTTCAACCTCTCTTTCAAGAGCTGCCATCTTAGACTTGTCATTGCTTTTCCCAATCACAAATCTGAATGACAGACCAGTAGCTTCCTCCAATCTGCAATGCAGTGAACCAAAAAGACAACCACTGTAAGGGCACTTAGCCAACATCACCACCAAATGGAAACCAAAATCAAAACCAGAGATACTGATGATCATCAAGCACGATTGGAACTTTTGGACAACAAAGATACACAATGAGCGTAATGAAAACAACATAGCCAATGCTTGCTCATCTACAGATAGCATGGGGCTGGTCTGTCACTAGTGGGCAACTTTTGTTTGCAAATGTACAGATTTCCTGTACCTATGCATTAAATAGATGGATAGATTGCCCAACATCATGCACATTATAGTTAGATCACAAGCAACAAAATAATGAATTATCAGTGCTAGTGTGACAAATCTAACAATTCCATATGATCAATCCATTCTTCTAGAATAGAAGCATAATTCCACAAAAACATGTGTATTCCACAAACTCACAGGAATTCCGTCTCAAAAATCACCAGTGCAGAAGAATTAGAAAGTTTTGTACCACTGAGAAATATCTCAGAAGCAAACACAAAAGCAAATTTAGAAACAAATCTACTGCCATATCCATATGGTCCATATAATTATTTTTGTTAGGGGAGGATTCCCGCGCTACCTCACGCCCACAACCACCTCAGAGCGGTGGCGCTCGTTGGAAGATCCACCCCAAGCCAAGTCCGGGGCCAACCTCGGGCGGAGTACACAGGATAAACCCTAGGAGGGTCCGGGGCCAACTCCAAGCGGAGTACCCAAGACTGGCCCCAAAGGTGTCTGGAGCCGACCCCAGGCAAGACCGTCACTAGGAGGACCTTGGGCCGACCTAAGACTGACCCTAGGATCCTGGACTTGGTGGGACCCACGCGGAGCAAATAACCGAAATGCCCCTAGGAGTATACCAAATCCTAAGGGCAAAGTTGTAACTACGCAGGCCTCTCCCTCTCCCCTTATAAATAGGACCCCTCATAGTGGAAGAGGATAGGCCATTTTGTAACATTAAACACTCATATGAAATACACTTGGGGGGAAGGAGGAGGCCTTTCGTAAGGACGGCGGTCTTCGTATCCGACCGAGGGTGCCTACAAGTTTACTGTCAGGACTCGTACCGACTACAATTTTTCTATATGGATGAATAGTTTAACCAACAACCACTTGCGCAAATGATCAACATTTGCCTTCTGACTACCGTGTGCCTAAGCATTAATAGCCAACAGCAGAAGATTTGAGTAAATCATAGTCACATCTAGCGCAGATAAATGGACAAGCGGAAATTACCTACTCAACTCTTATCAGCAATTGTAAGTTTGCAACAAGTCACCTTATTAGGTAACCAACAACATCAACAGTTCAACACTAAAACTACAGCTAGATCTCGAGCAACACAAGCGAATATGAACTAGCAAGCTGTGATACCAACGACTAACCGAAGTAGACCTTGCCGATCCGCGGGGAGCCAGGTCCGCCGCAGTGCGCGGCGCCGCCCGATGGAGCCGAAGCCGGTGAAGATCCCGACGAAGGCCATCACCTTGTGCCTCCCGCGCGATCCGGTGGCGAGTGACGCCGGGAGCTCGGCGGCGGCGTCCGCGGCATCCCCGGGGCGCCGGTCCCACGCGACGGAGACGGAGAGCGGGCGCGAGGAGTCCGGGCAGCGGCCGCGCGCGGCGGCGGCGGGCGCACGTGCGATGGAGACGGCGGCCGCGAGGAACCCGGAGAGACCGAAGAGGAGGCAGGCGGCGGAGAAGGCCGGCGAGGAGAGGAGCCGGCGAAGCGAGGAGCGGCGGGAGGTGGAGATGGAGAACACCTTCGGCGAGCTGGGCATGGCTGCGGCGGCCGGCTATCCCCCTCCCCGCGCGTGTTTCCGCAAGTGGGCGGGCAGCGCGGGGGACGAGGCGGCGGCGGCGGCGGGGAATGCGACGGGTGTCAGATCGGAGCCGCGAGAGGGAAGCGGCCGCGGCCAGTGGGTGGGGTTGCCTTGCTCGCGTCTAGTTGTCTGCCCTGTCTGTGGCTGAGTTCGAGCTCGAGCCACCGAGCCAGTGGTCAATAGGTTCGGCCGTTACGGAATCCGGCTACGGACCCTGTCCGGTACCGGCGTACCAGTTTACTGTTTATCAATTCAAATTCAAATTTAAAATTTAAGATTTGAAAGCTTTCAGACTGATATTCTTTTACCGACCCGAACCAGTATAGCCAGTAACCAGCCTGTATTTTATCATTGGGCTTAGGTGCGACGCCTCAATGGCACTGGTGTGAAGGTGTCATTTTATTTTTCTTTTGGAAATGACAAAAGACAAAAAGGATCATGTGTCGAATTGTATTAGATTAGGCCTTCAGAAATAGCATAAAAAGTGATGATGTAGGACTGCAATGGTAATAGGGTGAATGGTGGCACATAAATTTTCTTTTAAGCATTCTTAAATTCTTCTCTTCAGTAGTTATAGAGCTATGAAGATTAGAATTAAAAGTCTAGAAATAAAGCAACAACCTCAAATGCTCAAGAGGGACAATTTTCAAAATCTCACTAGTCTGACCGCCACAGGGGGTGGGGTCTGACCGACGGGCGGTCTGATCGATAGACACCTGGATGTCTGACTGGTGGCTAGTATGACCGACTTGACCGGTTTAACAAGGCCTAGGAGCAGTCTAACTGGTGGCTAATTTGATTAGGCCTAGAGCGGTTTGACCGCTTCTTTGTTTCCAAAACAAAAAATTAGTCTAAGTCAAGACTAAGAATAGTGTAAATCCCAAAATTCTTAGCCAAAAGAGATAAAACTTTACACATACCTTGGTTAGGGTCTCAGAAATCTATTCCATCTAAAGATTACAAGAATTCTTGTCAAAGTTTCAATATTTCCTAAAGAAAAGCAAGGCCACATCAAAATCAAGCAAACTTTAAAATCTTGATATATGATTTGTTTGTGGGTACAGGATAGCCAAAATGGTTCTATATAAGTTCCCACATGTCACAGTAAGCTACTTCTCTCAAAAATTGAAAGCAAAAATCGTAGGACCAAGAAATCTCAAGATGAGGTCAAATACAAGTAAAACCAGGCAACTTTGGCATACAATAAGATTAAGAAGGGGAGAGAAGAGATCGAAACTAACAAAAATAAGAAACAATCAATCAAAACAAGAAGATACCTTAAGTGATGAACAAAGTTGATCTATTATTATTTGAAGATAAATATTTTACAGTCACTCCATATGGAGAATAAGATAGTACACCACATCACTCACTATTATCTAACCCTAATGCTAGAACACAAGAGGTTGGAATGGTTGGCTGGTTAGCTTGCAAGCTTTCATCCCCAAATCGTTAAATAGACGAGGCAACCATTCACATCTAACCTAGTGGATACTATCCACTAGCACGTTTGAAGGAAACCTATTAACTCTACAACACATGTTTTACTTATACAATTAACTCATGCACGCTTTCCAAAGTACATAAGCTCGAATATACTAAGTTAAGAAATTTTGATCCACTTGATCTCCTTAGTATATCATTAATTTAAACCACTCTCCCAGTGTTGTGGTTTTGATCTACATGGTTTTCGGTATTGGTCTCCTTACCAAAATACCATTTCTTGACTTATATAGATGGTTTTGTAGCTTGAAAGTAATCACCATGTTTACCATGTGTAAGTGCACCAATGCCTTACCACGTATCGGCAAGCCTCTCCAGTTTTGATTCCACCAGACCACGCCTCATATGGACCGACCAGCCACTTGGTGCAACCCGTCACTTGAACATTTTTCTCAATATTTCTCATCTTCCTTGTGTTATGCTTGAACTCAACCATCTCACTCAGCATCCTTATCCGTTCTAGGCCTCGGCTCCTCCATGAGCGTAATCCCGATCATCGTCATTGACCATGGTTGACTTCAAACTTCTCTGCACATCTAAAGACAAAGATATCATTCTGGGTACAAGTTCTTCACAACTTGACCCACGTTAGCCAAAACATGCTTCATGCAACATAAATGCAGTGACCAAGCATATTCAATTCAACCCAAGACCTATTTTCCAAAATTCGAGAGACAACCCTTAGGGCCAGTCTAACTGACAACCAATGCTGGTCAGACCAGTTGAATCTAGTGCAAAACACCCCTACTGGAAAAAATGCAACCACCATTAAAACCTGGTCATACCGTCCGACAGTCTGACCACCAATGCCTCTGTGGTCAAACTGGTTTCCTTGACAGAAAACCTCTGAAAAATGCAAAGTATGTAAAATTCAAATTCCAACTGCACAAACTTGACAATGGTTCATCACACACTATTCTCAACTTTCTCATATGGCCCCTCAGATAATAATATGGCACTGGTAGTACATAGTACATAGTCAAATGCCCTTGATGTGTGATGATTCTATGAGTGAAGATGAGTCCTAAAAAGAAGTCTTCAAAACAGATTTTGAGTAGAGATGTAGGTATATAAAAAAAGAGTTGAGATGTTGATTCAAAGATTAGCCAGAGAAGTGATTATTGTAACTTAAATCTAACTAATGGTTGAATGATTAAGAATAGTTGAGAGGCTAGATTCAACGCCCAGTAACTCTCAAGAAAACGGAATTCAACGGCGTACGGCAAGAGTTGCCACTCCTCTATGCAACTCTTCGACAACATGACTGATTTGAGTTACAGTTAACATAACGAAGGAATCAATGTAGAGCCACATGATTACAAGTAGAACTACCTGATTACAATTATACATCTCTGTAGCTCTACTTTTGTCCTGCGCTTTCATCAGAATAGCAAGAAATTACCAGAGCAGTCAATAATCAAACTCGGTGAGATGATAGTGAGCAATGATAAAGCGATGTCTGAAACGGACTAGGGTAGTGCTTAATGTAGCTTCTGATTTCTGACTTATGAATGAAAATGCACTGTAGCGATGGTTAGCTTTTCCCGAGTAATTAAATTTTTTAAAAAAGTTATATCATGATGGACAATGCAAAGAAATAAGAGAAAAAACAAAAAAAAAACAAAAAAAGATGAAATTAAGAAACCAACGTGTTCTAGAAACCAGAAATAGATGTAGAAGTCATTTGGAGTGGGGCCCTATAACTAGGGCACACGACCACGCATCATCCTCGTCGGCATAATCCTGGATGATGCCTTCATTGATGCATTCACACCTGTCAATACACTTACTGTACATGTTTATAGATGATTTACATGTCTTTTCCTCAGTCATAAAGTATAGTTCCATTAGAATCTTACTCAGCATTGTGGCTATACATGATTATAAGCTTGAGCAACTAGATGTTAATATCATATTCTCACATGGGGAATTAAAAGAAGATACGTGATGAGGATAGAATAATTCTCAAATTATTACATCATCATATAGTCTAAATATACCCTATATCAGTAAGGGAGAAAATTCACAGAGTGGTCGTAAACTCTATTGCAACCATCCCATAGTCGTAAAGTTGTCCTATGACTACCTGGTCTCAATCATTCTACGACCATCTTGTAACCATAAGTTCTCCTGGAAGTATAAGATATTCATAAGTGGTCCTACAACCACCTTATGGTCGTAGACCTTTCTGTGATCAGTGTATCACTGACTAGCCTGTTTACGACGATCTACCACGTAGTGGACCTGTCTAACAAGGTAGTTAGAACGTGTGCTTCTGCCCAATAACTGCACACATGATTTCTCTCTGACATCAACCGTCACACGGCAGATGGCTAACCACGTCTTTCTGACAATACCCTCTACCAGATGATTATCTCTCGAAACGATAAGGCGTCTTATGGCACGGGACAACTGTTGGTGTTTTGTCAGCTATATAAGGGATGATGTCGGAGATGGGATGGCATATTGAAGAGATCCAGGAGATTGAGTAGCGACTGCAAGTCCTTTTCGCATTCCTCTGTTGTAATAATCATTTTTGAGTAATAGTGACACAGGACGTAGGATTGTTATTCTCCAAGAGAAGACCCGAACCTATATAAAAATTTTCGTGTCTTTTGTGTACTCGTAGCCTGTCCCTTAAGAGAGTTTTTCCTGAATCCATACAAATCATACATAAGATCGATATTAAAATATCGACAATACCTTTATGGAGTAGTCAGAAGGTTTTACCGTTCTGGAAAAGAAGAACTTAGTTTGTAAATTAAGGAAGTCTCTTTATGGATTGAAGCAGTCACCCAGACAATACTACAAAATATTTTACTCCTTTATAATCTCTCAAGCCTTTAAAAGATTCGATCACGATAGATTTATTTATTTATTTGAAGACCATAACTGTTTAGTTACCTACTTGCTCATATATGTTGATGATATGCTAATAGCAGTAAAAGACAAGATTGAAATTGCAGAGTTAAGGTGCAATTAAGAAGTGAATTCGAGATGAATGATCTTGATGTAGCAAAGAAGATTTTTGGTATGAAAAATCATCAGAGGCTATTATTTTGAAAAGTTATACCTGAGTTGGAGAGGTTATATTGAAAAGGTGCTTCATTATTTCAACATGCACAATTCTAAACTAATAGTACTTCGTTAGCTACATACTTCAAACTCTCTTTAGTACTAAGTCTACAAATAGTTGAAGAAATTGAATACATGTTAAGAGTTCTGTATGCAAGTGCAGTTGGATCACTTATATACGTCATGGTCTGATCTTGCCTTGACTTATCTCATACTTTGAGTGTTGTCAATAGATACATGGGTAATCTAGGGAAAAACCATTGGAGAGTAGTTTAGAGGATTTTCACATATTTGAGGTGTACTTCTTATGCTTGTTTGCAGTTTGGAAAATCCAGTTATGGACTGGTCGGATATGTGAATTCTAATTTTGTTGAAGGTTTAGATAGGAGGAGATACCTAACTAGTTATGTATTCACTGTTGGGGACTATGCCGTGAGCTAGAAAGCTTGTCTGTAAACTATTGTTGCTCTTTTGACCACTGAAGCCGAGTACTATTTTAGAAGTCTGTAAAGAAATTGTTTGGCTAAGAGGTCTGTACACTAAGATTTGTGGAAGTATGTCATATACAAATTTATTTTATGATTGATAGAGATGTATTTTTCTTACAAAAGACGAGATGTTCTATGAGAAAACAAAGTACATTAATGTCAGATATTGCTTTATTTGAGGAGTTATTGCTCAGCATGATGCGAAAGTTTACAAGATCAGTACTCATAATAAACCAGCTGATATGTTGGCAAAGTCAATTTCTACCACTAAGTTTGAGCTCTGCTCAGACTTGGTCGGTATCACTCATTAATATGTTCGGACGTTTAACACAAAAGACGTGTTTTTCAAGTTCTTCGAGAAGTTCTTCATTTTTTTCTACTGGAGGAATTTGGCTCAAAGTGAAGATTGTTGTATTTTATGATCTAAATCTAATCAGGTTCGACCGCTTGAAGAGTCTGATCATGTTTCAAACTTGTAGGATCGAGAACGGCCATTAGAGAGAGGTGAATAGGAGCCAACAAAACTAAAGCATTTTCAAATCTTTTCTTAAAAGAGAAATCAAAGCTCTTCACTGTAATAGCTATATAAGCTATAGAGATCAAAGATTAAGGATCCATAATGAAAGCTCCAAGAAAAACCGAGCCAAACGGGACTTTACCCTTCTGGTTGGTCAGACCACAAACTAGGGGCTGATCTGATTGCTACAAGGTTGCTTTAACCAGGTTGAGCCAGTCTGATAGTAACAAGGCCAGTTTGGCCTCTCCCTTCAGGGCCGAGCTAAAAATTAGCACGATTTCAAAACAAGAAATGATGCAACTTTTCATCGACAACTCCAAATGATTTAATACTTGCTATGCACCTTCTCTATGATATCAATAACCTATTCTAAGTATAGATTGTGAAGATCAATGCCAAATTTCCAACCTTTTATCTAAAATAAAGAAGGTTGTATCAAAACAAGGCAAAAGAGAGAAATCTCGATTTACTCTTACTCGTGAGTCATTTATAATCTAGAAGAAATTGCATGGGTTCTCACATGTCAAAGCAAGCTAAATCATAGCTGAGCTCAAGCCAAAACGCTCACAAGATCAAAATTCTAAAACCACCACTCTCTTGAGCCAAACTGGGCAATCCCTAGAACTTACAAATAACAAATACCAAGATGGGTGAGATCTAGTCTCAAAGAGACATATTTATCACTTACACATTCTTGACATAGAGCAAGATCAAGAGGAGAGAAGGAAACACCAAAAATCAAGCTAAATCAAGATTTCAACAGTTGAGTGAGAGAGAGACTTGAGTCAATTTTGGCCTCTATTGATATTTAAAGATATTAGTTTATAGGCACTCTCTAGCCATACACAAAATTTAAGAATGATAAAAAGCTCAACGACAAATGTCTCTCTCATCTCCCAGAAAGTTCTCTCTAAAAACGCTCTCTCTCCTTAAGGGCTAGACCTAAACTTCCCTAAGCTTGGCACACAATCAACTTATCTCCCTCCTTATATATGGAAACTCATATGGGAAACCCTAACCAGCATATGTAGTTGAGTTTCATCCACTTACATTGGCTAACATGTTAACCTAACACTATACTAGGTTTTACACTTACACATGCATGCTTCTCAAGTTGCACACAATCATTAGCCTGTAAGCGAATCAACACTTGATCCATTTAACATTTTTAGTACATTCTTAACTTAAACCACCTAGGCCACCACTTTCCTGTATTGAAAAATTTACCAAAATGTCACTCTACCGCTTTCCACGAAGCTTTACGTTTCCTTCACCTTAACCGTAGACCTCACCTCTTCTCCGAGCCTAGTCTATGGTCATCTTAGTTTTTGCAAGCAATCTCCATGCTTGCAACGTGTAGGTTCATCAATGGCTCACGCATCAGCAAGTCTCTCTGAGTCGATTCCCCCCGACCAGCCTCACTTGCACCGATCACACCATTCGATGAATTATTGCTTGAACCTTCTCTTCAACATCTCGTCTTCCTCATTCCTTGCTTGAGCCCGACCATCTCACCCGACTTCCTTGACCGTACCTTGACTCATCTCAAGCCTAGTCCTAGTCCACGCGTCAACCATGGCTACCTCTAAGCTTCCCTACACATCAAAGACTAAGAAATTATTTCTGAGTACAAGTTCTTCACAACATAACCCACATTAGTCTAAACATACTTCATGCACCATAAATACACCCAAATAACATTCCTAACCCCCCTAAGACCAAACCTTAAACCGTAGTGCACACACTCAATATATTGACTAATAGCACCAGTCAGACCATCAACACCTAGTCGGTCTGACCGCCCCATTCCACCTCGTGAATAGGGGAGTAGTCTGATCACGATCACCATGACTGGTCAAACCATCAGCACCTCAGTTAATCTCATCGCCATAGCCAGTTTG
Source organism: Melocanna baccifera (assembly GCA_036346265.1). Classification (NCBI taxonomy): domain Eukaryota; kingdom Viridiplantae; phylum Streptophyta; class Magnoliopsida; order Poales; family Poaceae; genus Melocanna; species Melocanna baccifera. Next base: position 1,699,495 of record CM070691.1, on the reverse strand, counting down.
ACCGTGGCCCCCTTGCCAGTTAGACTGCTGCATATCCCCTTAGACCGAAAGCCTACTGGAATTTTCAAACTCTATCTAGTTTCCACCAGAGGCATGGTTTGATACAAGACTTACAAAGAAGTAGCCTAAAGGCACTAGGGAAGAACTAAAATTTGCCATTTTGCACAGTTTCATTGGGCTAGTTAGACCGCCCATACCACACTGGTCAGACTGCCATTGCTCAACCAGTTAGACTGCCAAAGTGCACCAGAAAATAACATCTCTGGAATTTCGATAAAACTCTATCTAGTTCTATCTTGAGTGTCCATTTCTCATAAGACTAGGTGCAAACTAATCTTCAGACACTCCCACACAAGTATTTGGTGCACAGGATCCTTTTTGACATAGGGTCGGTCCGACAGCTCCTAGCTGTTATGATGGTCAGTATGATGCTAGTCAGACCGCCAGCCCTAACAGCAACTCCCAAATTGCAATATCCCAAAATCTAAACTCAAACACATCAAACTCTCTCAAACCAAAGTCAATTACTCCTCACAACTATGGGGTGACCTCCACATGGTTTCACAGAACTTGTCAAAGATTATGATTGGGATCATCTTCATGTCTGTGATGGATTCTGCACTGACTTGCACAGACGTTGTGTACAAAGGTGCTTCCGCCAACATTCGTCAAGATTGGTTACTCAAGGCATGTCCGACTACAACTGTTCATCGTCTTCGACTGGGATTCTGCTTCGTCTCTGAGTATAATATTGTTCCCTTTTGCTGACTAGGACTCTGTTCGTTCATCGTTTGGGACTCTTGTTCCCAATGCTATTTATATCTCATGTAAGCAGCTTGATAGACAACACATTACAAAGCGTATATAACATAGGCATAGACGCGCCGTAATGCCAAAAGCGTTTTGTAATTTCTTCTTTATATAGCGATTTTGCCGAGTATACGTCTATGGTTTTTTCCCATAAGGGTTTTCACGTTGTATCTTTGTCTTGTGATCTTGATTATTCTTTATTGTTTCATATCTTGCTTAGTCAATTTCATGACAGGCAGTACTCCAAAGATAGTTCATGGTGTTGAGGTATCAATCACTTAACTTTTTTTGTTTTTCAGCACGTGCCATTTCCATGATGTTTCATGATCTATCCTTGGATTTAATTATACCATTTATTTTCAAACTACAAGTTGACTAAAATAAATCAAGAGTGCTTGCATTTGTTTATTTATTTATTTTACATTTTGCAATTTCTAACTATTCCATGTTGGCCCGTGGGATAACTAATTTAGTTAACCTTTTACTCGTGTAGACATTGATTTCACTTGGTGCAGTTCATATCGTAGTCCCGGGCCTTCTCCCAACCGGCTGTCTTCCGGTTTTCTTGACATTAATACATTCCTCCAGCAAAAGTGATTTTGATCAGCGTGGCTGCTTAAAAGATCACAATCGTCTGACAGAGTATCACAATTCGTTGCTCCAAAGAGAGTTAAGAACTATCCAAGACAAGTACAGATCAACACGGATCATGTATGCAGATTACTACAACCAAATGGTCCAAGAGCCTCAAAAGTTTGGTAACTTCTCTTTCCTTGAGAAAAAAACATGTACCGTTGTTGGGAAAAAATTTCGATCGGTGGTTAATTTGCAAGTAAATGATTGCACATGTTGATGCTTTGTACGGTTTAGCACGGCTTTCGAGGCATGCTGTGGAGCCGGAGGAGGAAAGTATAACTTTGATGCCAATGTGAGATGTGGCGTGGAGGGCGCGACTGCTGCTTGCCGCGAGCCTTCGACTTATGTGAGCTGGGATGGCGTTTACCCGACGGCGGCTGCCGACGAGCAGATTGCTGAGGCTTGGCTCAAGGGCCCCTAGTGCATGTAACCCTCCTGTTCTAACTTGAATGGATTGATGCTCCTTGCAGGATTGCAGATTTTGATTCAAGATTACCTTAGCGAATAAAGTTTATTCGTTTCCAGATACCCCAGTTTGATTACATATATGCTTTGCGATCTGTAATGGGCAACATCCTTGCAGCAGTAAGATCGAGTTTGCCCGAACGTGCAAAACTGAAAGCTTCATCGTAGCAGACTATGGATGAATTACTCATTATCATTGAGAAGCTCAACTCAACAAGAAGTCAAGAATTGTCACATTACTGTTCGTTTGCTCTGCAGTTCCGGCAGAGCAATAAAATCTTGACATACAATGACGAATCAACTATCCAAGTCCAACTAGGTAAACTTCAGATGCAACGAAACGATCACGCATAGACGTCGTCGCCGCCGCCGCCATAGGAATCCTGGACGACGACGCCATCGTTGACGCGCTCGCACTCGTCAATCCACTCGCTGTAGACGTCGATGGGCTCGGTGAGCGCGTGGGGCTTGGTGGAGTAGGTCTCCATGCAGACGTAGCAGGAGGCCTCAGCGATCATGAGCTTGAGGTTGATTTTGCACTTGACGGCGCCGGGGTGGTTGCAGAACGGGCAGCAGAAGGCCGTCTCCAGCTTCGCTGCCTTCTTCCGTGGTGCCATCTTGGACCTCATCGACTTCCTCTTCCCCATAGCTGATGCGGCTAGTGGATCGCGCACTCGCGACGGCAATGGCAAGGCAGCGAGAGCTAGCTACCCAAGAGAACACAACGGGATGGACGGATTGAAGTATGGGCGCCCTCCCTGGGTGTGCTTAGGCCATCTTCAATAATATCATCTCAACTATCTCTTAACTATATTAAATAAGTAAAATCTTATATAAAGAATAGAGTAGGTGAGAAGAGATAATATGCTGTCTCTTATGCACAAGACGACTTGAATCCACAAACCAATGTAAATAGTGAGAGGATGTGAGTCAAGAAGTTACGATGAAAATATTATAAACTAGTCAGAGAAATAATTTATTATTAAAGAGATTGTCTCTAGTGTTATCTTTAGATGAGGTGGAAGTCTTAGAAACAACCTTAAGATATAAATTATTGTATATGCCCTTATATGGAGGCGAGCTTTGTGCTTAGCTGTGTTCGAATATGTAACAATTGACTTTTAGTAAATCGGCTTCTCAAAGCGGTTTTTAGCTTTTGCTATAGTACATAACCAGTCGAACGGTAGTTTCACTCTGAGTCGTGGTATGTTTTTTCCAGAGAGATCCAGTTCGGTGCAAGGTGCAAAAGTACCGCTTTGGGAAGTGGTAATACTGCAGTATGGTAGTATCGGCGTTGAAGATGGGGTACTACCGATCTTCCAGAAAATGGCTTTCATGCTAATCTTTATAACTTTGTAGCTATTAGAGTAAAGAATTGATGAATACTTAGAAGAAAATTTTGAAAGCAACATTCACCCCCCTCTATTGCTATCTTCGATCTTACAAAATGGGTTTTGTCACACAGAATTTGCAAAAATAACACGTCGTCTGCACAGTCATTGTGCGGTTTTCCCGATAGACCGGTATGTACACAAAACCGCATAGCCACTATGCGGCCAGGGACTACCGCGTGGCCACCGTGCGGGCAAGGTCGGTGCCACACGACCACCATGCGGACCGCACAACCACCATGCATGAATGCATGAATTCATTGTTGTGATTAGTGGCCGTGCGGCACCACCTCGTCTGCATGATGGCCATGCGGTACTGATCTTGCCCGTACGGTGGCTATGCGGTTTAGTGTACGTATCGGTCTATTGGGAAAACAGCACTATGACCGTGCAGACGACGTGTCATTTCTGTAAATCCTATGCGACGATAGTCATTTTCGCTAATATATTTGGTAAATATGCCAATACGGTCAAAAACTCATGGTACATCCTCATCGTTTTCTACGTACATGATCTGTCCGCCCTGGTTACATTGGTAGATTCGTAAGTACAATATTAGACCCAATATGGATATCTAATATTGAAAATCGATCTTCAGGTTACAATCAATAACAGCTACGATGGATACAAGTGCCCGGCTTTGTAGGATGCTCCCTCCCTTGGATGTTTTACAACATCGTCACACGAGGGACGATAATCCAAAGGTACATCCCAAGGTGAACTTTGCGTCAGGGGGTCACAGACGACACCGCCAACTTGGTCATCTTCTGCATCCGAGGAGAAAAGGCAAGTCGAAATCTGGGTATTTCTTCTTCTTTGTTGATGCACCACGGCGAAGAATCGCTCGGTGGAAGAAGTAGAGCCGTCCTCGTGTTTGGCCGTGGCGATGAAGCTGACGCGACCATACGTGCCTTTTGAGTTGAAGATGATGATGCTCCTGGAAGCCTTTATCAGCTCATACTTACCTTGCTATTTGGATCAGCATTATAATGCTGCAGCGCAAAATTCTGCGAAAGACTTTGCTTGCCGCTGTGGTATAGGTTCCCACGGGTCAAGGGTAGGTTGGGTACATTTCATCACAGGATGATGATATCCGCGGCGGCACACGGCCTTGCTCGGAGACGGCGGAGGAACCCGACTCGGAGATAGCGGAGAAGATGGTCTATCGTCGTCGTCCTCCTCGATCGTCATCCAACATGTAGTACCGCACCGGCGGCAGCATAACGACCAGCTGGTGCTGTCCGGCGGCGGCATCTCCATATTGGCGACGACTGGCGCCGCACGGCTGCTCGCGGTTTCTCTACTGAGGACTGAGGTCATGTCCGTCTCCGTCTCTGCAGTCTCCTTCTCCGTGGAATATGACGGACGCTGATCCATCTCCGTCTCTTGCTGCTGCAGTACCCGTTCGACCTGCGTGCCTCCCGAGTCGGAGTCGGATTCTGCTGGTGGCACGTCGAACGCGCGCGCAGCCGCGTCGCAGTGACGGTGGACCGTGGACGCATCGAACCGGCGGCGGTTGGAATTCAGAACTCGAACGCATACAATTTAGAACACGCACTCCATCCTTCACCGTAAGTTGCTCGCAAGCTTGATGGACTTGTAATCTTTCACAAACTACACCGGGGTACAGGTTTAAATTTAGGTTCACATTTTGCCCTTGAATTTTGCTAAACTATGATTGTAGCAACTAATCCATTCATTGATTCAGCTCAAGATCGGAGGGGTGCAGTAGGGTCCCTTGAGCCAGGCATCGGCGATCATCTTGTTGGCTACCTCCGTCGGGTGGACGCCGTCCCAGCTCAGGTGAGCCGACGGGTCGCGGCAAGCGGTAGTCGCGCCCGGCATGCCGCATCTCGCGCTGAGGTCGAAGTTGTACTCCCCTCCTCCCGCTCCACAGCATGCCTCGAAAGGCGTGCTAAATCCTAGCACTCAACAAACAAACACGTATGATCATGAATATTTGAACTGTGAACCATGAATAATGAATATTTGAACTATGATATTTGTGATCTGATAGTGCCAATCTATTTTTCCTAAAATAGTGAATATTTGAATCGTCAAATTTTAGAAATAAGGAGATTTTCGGTCGATATTTCAATGTAAGAGAGGGCAAATCATCGATTCTTCCATAAAAAAACGCCCTGATTTTGTAGTCGGAACGACAACTTACCAAACATTTCAGGGTTTTGGACCATTTGGCACACTTGGGTGTAGTAGTCTGCGTACATGATCCTTGTTGATCTGAACTTGATCTGGATTCTTTGTACTTCTTTTTGGAGCAGCGAGTTGTGATACTCCGTCAGGCGGTTGTAACCTTTTAAGCAGCCATACTGATCGAAGTCGCTTTTACTGGAGGAATTACCGAAGAACCACAAGAAAAGCGGTATACATCCGGTGGGCAGAATGCCCGGAACTGCGATGTGAACTGCGCCAAGTTCAATCAATTTCTACACAGCAAAACAGAAGGAAAATATCAAAATATCAAAGTTAAGTACCTCATGGTGGCCAAGCCAACATGGAATAGTTAGAACTTGCATAAGCAAAAAAAAATACATTATAGTCTCAGTGATCCTAATTTTTTGGTAATCTGCAAACGGTGAGTGATTTGGTAGAGGAAATGATTATCAGATTAGTTAAAGATAATAGGAATGTTAATTACAGAACGGGAGAGGTGTCAAATGATACTTTAATTATGAATCATGGCAAGCAATAGTGTCAAACCGTACTCCAGTACTGTTTACTTCCATTAGTGCTGGTTTACTTCAGTGTTGCATTTATTACTAGTGTGTAATGATGTTTCACCAAACGTGTGTCTCCATCTAAAGAACAGAATGTACTGTAACAAAACTAAGGAAGATGGAAGATGCCTGGTGCTATGAAAATTCAGTGTTGACTACTAGTACATATTGTGTAACGCTTTAGGATCTAAATTGGTTTAGATCTAATCTCATTATAGATAAACCACACATACGTAATAACATGTTTGTGCTTTCGTCCCCACTTCGCGTAAAGAAGTTATTATCAATAGTGCATATGGATTTATATGTTAGTACTTCTTATATTAAACTAGCAATATAGGACTAATCCAAATCCTCATGTACATATACACATGGATCATCATGAACAAAGGCGTTACATATTGATACCTCAACACCATCAGCGATGGCATTAACTATCTTTGGGGTGTTGTTCATCCCCTGCTCTATGCTGTAGCCAAGTTCAAGGAGCAGGGCATTGTAGTCATTTCCTCCGAATCCACCGAATAGAAACAGCGATTTCTCTAGGAATCCTTTGCAACCTACCATGAAACAACAAGCAGCTTCTCAGACGAAAGAAAGGTGCCGGTGTCCGTCATGATAACCAGATCTGTTCGCTTTTCTTTTCAGAGGATTAGTTAAGAGGAGATGCGAAGTGTTCACTTTGTTTTGTCCCGCATATGGAAGGCATCAGCTCCTCGAACCACTGGATCTGCGTGTCCAATGATCCATGGTTCCACACCGGCTCTTGCACACCGAGTGATTGGAGGAAGGAGAAGTTCATGGCAGTACCGCCGGTGATGGCCATATTTACGCCGCGCCGGAAATCTTTACCTTTCACTTTGGATGGAGGGAGCAATGGGAGCCCAAGTGCTTGTGCTGCATGAATGGTAAAGAAAAAAAATAAAGCTTGGTCTAGAAAAGTAAACTCAAAACCAAAATCAAAATGCCATCATCTCATTTGATACTGGCATCATTTGAGGAAAACTTTCTTTCTGTTCTTCAACATAGCTTCCCCAGGTATATTACGAACTTGACGAAGTTTAGCACTACAATATTTTTAAACTTTTAGAGTTACTGCACTATACTATTAGAGTTCAGGGCAGAAATTATTCAATTTGAACCACGAATATTTGGGCTGATGCTGGCACCTGTCTACGCAACCCTAATAATTCAGCCAGAATCCCTCGTTATTTTGTCTGAATAAGCGTTGTACGCTCGTATAGACAGGAGTACTAAGATTGGCATACTTCCCACTTTCACATGTTCTATATCTGAAGAAAAGAAAAGGTAGATATTGTTTTAGAGACTCCGCCGTTAAACATTTCAAACTTTGACAACTAATGTAAGTAAAACATATAAGACTAGCTGTATAAAAATAATCATAGTAGATTTGTAAAAAAGAAGAAGAGTTACTATCATAATAATACTAGTATTTTTTTTATAGCTCTTTGGCGACATATTGTGATCGCACTTAGTGGCTTAACTTAAATAGTCTTACTATGTCTAAGACAACATATATTTATGAAACAGTGGGAGGTTAAGTTACAGATGTATCTACCGATGAAGTCAATGACCACGCGGCCGTTGCACCACCGGCAAGACGGCCTGCCGAAGTAGGTCATGCCATACGGCGGGTGGGTGCAGGTGAGCGCGTCGAGCTCCGTCGAGTTGCTGCTGATGCAGATGTTGCCGGTCTCGGCCATGGAATCGCCGAAGCCGAATAGGGCATTGTATTTCAGTGCCGCGGTGGCCGGCGTAGCGCTGCTGCTACCACCACTACCGATCGCTGTGATCAGCAAAGAAGACAAGAACGCAAGGGAGCAAGAGTTGCTTAGGTGCTTCATAGCTCACGAACTTAAACAAGTGTTACACTTTAGTGACTTGGGAAACTTCGGCTGGACGGGTATGTTCTGAATTGCGATCCACTGGCGGCGACGTTGGCGAATATATGGACGCCCCGGTGCAAGCAAGCATGTTCATAACGGCGAGTTAATGAGAATTTGACCGGTCATTTAGGGGCAGTTGGACTTCACCAAATTTGCTCAACCATGCGAGTGTATATTAATGGGCGGATGACTCCTACAGTGGCGGACCTAGAAAAAAATATAGCTGATGCAGAGTCGGACATAAGTGAAGCAACAACTACATAGCAGAATGAAAAATGCATATTTCAGATATCAGATAGACAGAAAAAGAGTGGATACCTTGTCTTTTGACTTGCTATCTTTCAACTTGGGTTTGGAGACCTGAATTGATGCAAGGAGGCAATCAAGGTACCATGAATCTACAATGTGAAGTTGATGGTGTGAACGACACCGGACAACGGGAAGCCATGAACAGATAGCATAATTTTTTACCTTTCGATTAGGATATCGAATCAACTAAAAAGGGAATAATATAACATATCGATAATAACATGTTTATCTCATTTACAACTGCACTTGATCAATTACCCAGAACAATGACCTAATCACTGACTCACTGTCACTTCGCATGACAGAGATGGCTTTTTTTCCGAGAACAATGACAGAGATCAGAAGATCCTAATGTTCTCTGAGGGCTTGTGGCATCCACAGATATATCTTCACGTTTCTTGGGGAAGCACTACTGACCTCCAGATGCAAGAAATGCACAATGTAAACAAGTTTCTCCACGACCTGCAATAGAACAGAAGCAGTTGCCAATGAAAAAACATGGTACTAGTTAGCTATTCTTTTCTCTCTCTTCATTTCCACGCACGAAAGGACGTAGAAGAGTCCGGGCTATGCGTCGTACTCTCCGTGCGAGCGCACGCGGTGTCGCCGGCCGCCTCCGGCCTCCCGCCCAAACCCTCGCTATCCTCCACCGCCTCCTGCTCGCCCGCGCCGCCGCGCGCCGCGACCCCGAGCCAGCGCCCTTGCCTTCGGCGGCCGCGACGGAGAGGTGATCGCTCGCGTAGAGGACGGGGGAGCTGTTCCTGGGGCTGGTGGCGCTGCTTGTCTGCGCGGGAGGGGGCCCGCGCCGTGGAGGAGGTGGAGGAGAAGGAGAGCGTCGTGTGGGAGCAGCGTCCTCGGCATTGTTTCTTGGCATCCTCGGATGGATACGCTTATTGAAACAGTTGCATATCTTACGCCAAGAGACTGAATTCGAAGAGTTAAAAGTTCTTCGTTAAATCAACTGCAAATTGAAATAATAAATAATGATTAACTTACTATTAAATTAATAAATAATAACAAAAAATTAAACTAATAAATAATACCTAAAAATTAAAATAAGATAGCATTATTACCTCCTTTGCAGCTCTCAAAAAAAATCTGAAGATTTTTGAATTTTCGAAATTTTTTTTGAATTTTTACCAAATTTGTACAAAAACTTTCGGAATTTTCACAGCTAAACCGAGAGAGAAGAGTGAGATTTGAGGTATGGAGAATGGAGGCCGGATACCCCGCTATTTATAGAAAAAATTTCAGATTTTTTTCGAATTTTTTGCTATTTTTTCTGAATTTTTTACCCCTAACGGTTAGAAAACGGCTATTTTTTCCAACGTTGTGGACCGGACGTGCCGTGCCGGGCCGGCTCGGCCCGTTTAGAGCCGTTGGACGGGCCGTGCCGTGCCGACTGGCACGGCCCGATTGCTAAACGGGCCGTGCCGTGCCGCACCCTCGGCCCAGGCACAGCCCGATCCGGCGTGCCGACCTGGCCCATTTAGGGGTCGAGCCCGTGCCGTCACGGGCCGGGTCTACAGTGCCGGGCCGCGGTGCGGCCCGTTTAGGACTGGCCCCATTTGGACAGGTTTAGAGGCTAATAACTTTTTTATAGCTTTTGCTAGTTTGGTGTTTGCTAGTTGAGACCGGTTGTTACAGTTTTTCTAGTCTCTTTGCTCTCCGATCACGTAGAGTGCCACACTCCTGTTGTCTTCTCTGTTGGCTCATTGCACCGTGGGACCACCGACTGCTCAAGACGTGATGGACAACCAACTAAGTAGCAGCGCTAGCTGCACTATCTTGTCGTTCATGTGAACACGATACATCACTTCTGCCTCTAACGTGATGAGCTTCCTCTTGGACTCTTTGGTCTCCTCAACATGATAACAAGCAGCAGCTTTGCTCTCTGTTGTTCTGCACGTGAAGATCAACCGCAAGCTACACCAAAATGCCTCCTCCGTGCAGATCAACCGCAAGCTACACCAAAACGCCTCCTTCCAACAACAGAGAACAGAAAACACAGTATCGATGTTTTCCTAGGGCACAACTGCTCCTGCCTTTTCTTCTCTCTATTGACTTCTCATTGCTACTTGTTACAAGACTACATGGCCTTTTAAAAGGCTTGGCTACAACTGAGACATGGACTTGACTCGCTTGGTATATGTATATGGTAAACTAACTAAGAGCATACTTCACCTCGGACATGGCAAACCACAAGGGAAATGGAAACAAGATTACTAAACTAACAATCACCCCTTAATCTTATTTCATTAAACTCTAACATTGGGTTACTAGATTAAGTGCCGTACTATTAAGGGGATCTTTAACTAGTAGTTTAAAAGCATCATGGTGCCATATTGCAAATTTTAGTAGATTCTTTTGGGATGTGGTTTATAGTTTTTGACTTATAACTTTTGAATTTTGACTGTTCGCAAGAAAGATTACGAAGAGAGATAATCGCATGCTATTTTTGTTGGTATAGCTGAAGTCGGTACAATATCTATTGCAATCGACTTGTAGACCTCGCTTTTAAAAAATGCATAATTTGAAAACTAGTTATTGTAGCAAAGTACAAAAGTCAAAAGAAATGAGCTAATTCGAACCCACTCTTTGTCTTATGCTAGCTCATTTGATCTGCATTTATTTTTTTGATGTTCTAGAATTGCTAGGCTGATATAACCGCCATTGAATATGCAGTATGACCACGTTTCTTACGCCAGTTGCAATATTTCATAACAACTTTTTTCTATCTCTTAGCTGATTTTCAAAGGCGATCTGATTGCCATCTATCTGTCAGTACAACCACAACAATGGTACGACCGTTCTTTTGATACCGTTTGCAATATTCCATAACGTATATTGTTAGGTATTTTTTTGAATTCCTTACAGCACGGTACTACTGCCATCTCCTTCACGATATGACTGGATTTGTAGTGCAACTACATTTTCGTTGGCGATTGCTTTTCACCAAAGTGGGTGTTTTTTTGGCTCCGCTGTTTTTCACTCGAGCAGACATGCTATGCCTTGTGAGAGCAGTCTGATTGGACTTAGGGTTAACATCTAGTTTCTGTACATTTAATGCATAGTAAGTAGCTGTTGAACCGTGATGTGGTTCGACTGCTCGTTCAATGGTGGTACGACCGCTCTCAGCTAAAAATTGAGGATTTCATCCCTAACGACTATTTTGGTGGTTGGGAGCTATAAATATCCACTCTCCTACAGCAAAGGAACTCTCTTGAAATCTTATTGAATACACTTAAGTCCTTACCTCTTCTTGTCACCTCTTGAGCATTGATTTCATCCTTATGAGGTTGTTGAGAGTATTAAGTACAGAATATCCATTGTTTGAGTGTTGTAGCACTTAGCCAAGCAAGTACCATCGACTTGTTACTCTTAGAGGTTGCCACATCCTAGACAGCTTGATGGTGTGGAACCGATGATCTCTCCAAGAAGACATGAATATACCCGGTATTGGTGTAAAAGTTAGAGTTCACTTATCTGGAGTAGAAAAAAAGCTATCTTAATGGATCGAGGAAGGCTCACTTCAAGCACGGAATTGGCTTGCTTAATTGAAGCTCTCTCAACGTGGATTAAGGGAGTTCTGCAAAACTCTAAGACCACGAAAAAAGTTATTGTATGTGTTCATCTTGTGGTTTACTTTCTAGCTCTTTACTTTGTGCATTTACGTTTCTAGTCATTGATTGTATACTTGTCACCCTAGTATTGCTAACTTTGTTTAGACTTAGATTGTTGGTGCACTTAACAAGACTTAAACTATTAATAGTATTTGAATCGTACACAAACGAATTTCATTTTATACTGGCTCAAAGAATAGGTTTTACCTAAAAGTATTTAAAAACCTCCTGTTTATCTTCTCTAATCAGTTATCCTTAATTTTACCTTACTGATGCATTATTGTTGGGTACTGGACTCGTTAAGAACCAATTTATGTATATAAACAGCGGTCACTCTCTCCTCCTCTCTTATCCACGTAGCAAATTAATATTCTGCATGGCAAGTCTTATAGATGGTTGATGTTAGCCGTACCCTTTGCATTATTTGTCAACGTATTGATTGGTGAGTAGACTGCAGTGAATAAATTAGCTGTTCCATGGACAAATTGACTCGTATAAATGCATGGCGGCCACCGGAACGCCAAGCCCCGCACAAAGCAGATATTTTTGACCGAAAATTTTAAATTTTAGCTATTTATGATAAAAATTACAGATAGAGAGATAATCGTTTGCAATTTTGGATTGTATAGATGTTGGGTTTTTAATATATACTACAATTAACTTGTAGACTCCGTCTTGAAAAAATACTCGTGTAAAAGTTAGATACTATAGTAAAAACTAAAAGTCGTTTTTAGAAACCGAAAAGAACAAGCCCTTCCAGGACAATGTGACTAGCTAGCTAGCTCAATGTGACTAGCTCAATATACACAGGTTACTACTAGCTAGCTCAGTGTGACTAGCTCTTCCAGGACAATGACGTATCCTGTATGCTCAAATAGTCGGTGATAGATCTCGAATGAAATCTTAGGTATAACGGCTCAGCGCCACCTTACTAAGTACCACTTCCTCATCAGGCATCTCGCCCCTGCTAGAGTTTGGTCACTTGCTCGATGAAGTAAGTTCTCTGTTTTAATTGCTTTAATGCTCAACAAACCTCTTTTTTTAAGAGAGCATGTGCTCAATGAACTAATAAAATGAATCCTTTTAGAATATACAAACAACCTAGATGCATTAGGCACTCATATTACTCCATGTACATAGCGATGGCATTTAACATGTGAGACACGATCTTTTCAAAAATTCTATCGATGAACAAGTTTTATGTGGTAATTATTTTAGGATGATTGATTGGTAAAACTTCTAAAAGAACAAAGAGGGCTATTGTGGTATGAGCCATAACAGTGGGTACTTAAGGTAAAGGTACCCTTTCTCCATAAGAGAGATGAAACTAATAGAGCTAGAAAGCCAATCGAGAAAGAGAGAGATGGTTATTGGAAATGAGTGGATCTAGATCTGTCTATCCCTTTTGGGGTTATATACTTGAATAGGGTATGATGAGAAATTCCCATCTTACCCCTCAATAATTACATAAGGTAAGGGTAAGATGGTGCATTCATTTATACACAAGATACAGTGCTGTTAAGTTTGCCCTAAAATCTACTGTCTAATAACCAAAGCCCGAGGGGTTGGACACCCTTATAATAGTACTTCCTCGACAACAAACTCCAAGGTTCAGGGGCGAGTTGACGCAACTAACTACCCTAGTCTCTTGGGGACCTAGATGGCTCAAGTCTGCAGGAATGAGTCCACTTTTCCCAGCCAAGTAGTAGTCGCTCTCCACTTCTCCCGTGCCTTGACAGACTGGCCCGAATCGGCCCTACATGAATGTTGGTCCGGCCGGAACCCAATCATTGCACGATTGCATGAAATTTCAGCGGAACAACTAGAAGTTGGATCAGTACTAACTGGGTAAGATTACATGGACGCGTCCCTTTCCTATTTGGATTACATGGACGCGTCCCTTTCCTATTTGATCCGCCGTCTAACTGAGTAAGATCATCGACGATGCATCGTCTCTGAGACCGCCTCGAACTGCAGGGCCGCGCTCACGCATCGTCGTCGCGGTCATCGGACTCCTGGACGCCGACGCCGTCGTTGACGCGCTCGCACTCGTCGATCCACTCGCTATAGACGTCGATGGGCTCGCTGAGCGCGTGGGGCTTGGTGGAGCAGGTCTCCTTGCAGACGCAGCAGGAGGCCTCGGCGATCATGAGCTTGAGGTCGACGCTGCCGGCGTGGTTGCAGAACGGGCTCCAGCTTCGCCGCCTTCTTCCGCGGCGCCACCTTGCACCTCATCGACTTCCTCTTCCCCATAGCTGATGCGGCTAGCGGATCTCGAACTCACAAGTCGCAAAGGCGATCGCAAGTTGGCCGCAAGACTACGTACTCAAGGACGAGGAGAACGCAACGAGAGTTGTGATGTACGAAGCTGGTGCAATCACCGACCTTGCCGCTACAACGAAACGATAGTAATTTGCATAAATTTTAGATGTGTTTAGAGATTAATACTACTTATGTTGGAGAAAAAAAAGTATAGAAGCACCGTTATTACAATTTTGAGATGTCCCTCGCGAGAAGCGGCGTGTTTATTTACTAAGAATAGACCGTACGCTCTGTGGCATGTTTCTGAAGAATAGCCGAAAGTGCAATATTCTAGTGCTCAATACTTTCTGTCTTTTCTAGGGTTAAGATTATCGGTTTTGAGATTTTACCAGAAGGGACCGGTAAGACCGAAAAGAGCGCTTTTCGGTTTTTTTCAGAGAATTTCGGGCCAAAAATTTCAAATGTAAACTAGCCGATTATCGCCGAAAATCAACCGAAATTTATAGAAAAATCGGACAAAAAATCAGCCGAAAAATCAAACATAGTTGACAACACATACAATTATTTGTGCATGAGAATAGATACACATTTGGCTGTTACCCTCACCTATCTCCGATCTCTTGTCGATTTGTTTTACTTCATCCGGTCAAGCTCGAATTTTACTTCATCCGGTCAAGCTCGAACGAGGCGGTGCCGTCGTCGCAAAGATAGGGCGCCGAGGTGGATCTCGATGGCATGGGCGTGGGCATGGGCGTCGGTGGGGGAGAAGCCATCCGCGGCGGCGACGAAGCGGAGCGCCGCGGCGTCCTCCTCTATGGCGACGTCGGCGTCAGCGATGAAGGGGAGCTCGAGCACCTTGGCAAAGAGGTGCGGGAGGCGCCGCAGCTTCTTCCCACCGCCGCTGGCCGCGGTGACGCAGCGCTGCACGGCGATGGTGTGCTTCCGCGGGGCCGGATGGACCCTCATGGTGCGCAGGCGCGGCTGCGTCAGGAGGAGGAGGAGAAGAGGGAGCCTCGAAATCCTAACCCTAGACGCGCATGAGCGAGGAGGAGGAGAGGGGAGAACGGAGCGAGGAGTGAGATTGAAGACTTTGTCAGTTTGGGCCATTTTGGGCGATCGGAACGGAGCGTGGAGTGGGTCAGTTTGGGCCGTTTTTGTTTTCAAATTGAACTGAAAGTTTTGGGGCCGGTTTATAAATTAACCGGTGCTGAACAGTAAAACCAGTTTTCACTGAAAATCGAAAAATATCGGCTGATAAAGTCATCCCTGGTCTTTTCACGCAGTAGAGAATCACTTCCTCCTAGTTCCTCATCATGATTTTGTCACAGGTACAATAGATTTATTTGGAAAATACTAGGATCTGTATTTCATAAATACTAACACACTTTGACAATGGGTGTACAGCTTTATTCAGAATTTGATCACAAGTTCTTGAGACGATCTGACGATGCATATATGCTGCCAACTAAAGAAGGATCGAGTATACGTAGTCCGTTCAACTTAGAATAGGAGGGGTGCAGTAGGGGCCCTTGAGCCAGGCGTCGGCGATCATCTTGTTGGCCGCTTCCGTCGGGTGGACGCCGTCCCAGCTCAGGCGAGCCGACGGGTCGCGGCAAGCGGTGGTCGCGCCCGGCATGCCGCATCTCGCACTGACGTCGTAGTTGTACTTCCCTCCTCCCGCCCCACAGCACGTCTCAAAAGGATCACTGAACCCTAGTAATCCACAGAAACAGCACAACCAATCAGTTCAATTTCTCAATGCGTTGATTGCATCCTTGCATGAGATGTATACTAGTACTCCAGCAGAAACGCAACAATTATTCAGACATGCAATGAAGCAATGACTGAACGAGTGACATGCTCAGTTTCTCACGAAAGAGTGAAGTACCAAACTTTTCAGGCTGCCGGATCATCTGGTACACCTGGGTGTAGTAATCTGCGTACATGATCCTTGTTGATCTGTACTTCCCTTGGAGAATTTGTACTTCTTTTCGGAGCATTGAGTTGTGAAATTCCGTCAGATGGTTGTAATCTTTCAGGCAGCCGTTCTGATCAAAGTCACTTCTGCTGGAGGAACTGGCAAAGAACGTCAAGAAAATTGGGAAGCAGCCGGTTGGGAGGATGCCCGGGACTACGATGTGAACTGCACCAAGAGCAATCAATTTCTACACAAAGTAACAAAATAACAAAGTTAAAGTATCACATGGGCAGGCCAAAATGAATAGTTAGAACTTGCAAAAGTAGAAAGACAAATGCACTGCACTCTCGGGTAGTCTAACAATGAAAAGTGATTTCGCGGAACAGATTATAATCAATCAACGAAATATTTTGGTAGTGGAAGGTTGTTGTATGAATATATATATATATATATATATATATATATATATATATATATATATATATATATATATATATATATATATATATATATATATATATATATATATATATATATATATATATATATATATATATATATATATATATATATATATATACCTTAACACCATCAACGATGGCATTAACTATCTTTGGGGTGTTGTTCATTCCTTGCATTGGGGTTAAGCCAAGTTCAAGAAACTGGACATTGTAGTCGTTTCCTCCGAATCCACCGAACAGAAACAGTGATTTCTCTAGGAATCCTTTGCAGCCTACCATAAGAAAACAATCAGTTTCTCTCAGATTAAGAAAAATCTAAAAGTACTTAAATTTTTTCAGAGTAAATTAAATTTAGAAGTACATATAAGTAGAAGAATCTAATGGACAAATCGATTAAGAAGAGAGTGGAGTGTTCACTTCGTTTTGTCCCGCATATGGAAGGCATCAACTCCTCAAACCACCGGATCTGCGTGCTTAATGAACCATGGTTCCACACTGGGTCATCAATACCGAGTGATTTGTAGAAGGAGAAGTTCATCGCAGTACCGCCGGTGATGGCCATATTTACGCCGTGTCGGAAATCTTTGCCTTTTGCTTTGGATGGTGGAAGTAATGGGAGCCCAAGTGCTTGTGCTGGCATCCATGGTCAAGTAGAAAGAAAGCAAAAAAATTGTTTCAACTGATTTAAAAATAAATTAAACATAACATTTAAGGAAATTTCTCAGCATGATTTGCATACTTTTGTTATAAGAATAATTTCTTAAAGGACTACGTGAGAAGGTCTAAAATAATATTATAATGAACTATTGCAAGTTTTGCGAAGTGGTCATTTGGTTTTACAAAATTCAGTGGTGCAACTACCACCGGGGCAAGCCAGGGTGGCTGCCCCGGGTCTCCCGGGCGAACAACCCCCCTCCGGCCACCCCACCGGTGCCCTCGAACAAGCCGCCAATTGGCATGAGTTGAGCGAGCTACGCAACAAGCCGCAGACAGGCTGTGTGGGCCGAGCGAGCCAGGGATGCGGCGCACAGCGCAAGGGGGCGACGGTGAGGGGGCTGCTGCGCGCGGAGATGACGGTAAGGGTGCTGTAGCGCGAGGTGGCGACAGCAAGGGGGCTGAGGTAGTGTGGCGCGAGGTGGTGACGGTGAGGGGGCTGCTGCGCGCGGAGACGACAGTGAGGGTGCTGTAGCGCGAGGCGGCGACAGCAAGGGGGCTGCGGTAGTGTGGCGCGAGGCGGCGACGGTGAGGGGGATGCGGCACGTAGGGGCGATGGTGAGGGGGTTGTGGCATGAGGCGACGACGGCGAGGGGGTGCGACGCAGGTGAGTCACTAAGTTTGCTCTAGGTCTTTACTATTTCTGGTTCCGCCACTTACAAAGATACAAGTTTTACGGAGTGGTCATTTAGTTTAGCAAATATGGCATATTATCTATACTGATTTCTGTTTTCGGTAGAAATTGAGGATTTTAGTATTTAAGTTATGGATTAAGTCTGGGTGACCTGGGTCATTGCATTATTTATCAAATATTAATTTTTTCAGATCATAGCTAACCAAAATTTTGGTAACCGTAAACTTTAGCACAAAATAGTACAACAAAATTTTTCTCAAATCAAACAGTCCTCCACCTTAGCCCAAGTGTCAACCACATTAATTTGGTGATGTTAACCCCAGTGGGGGTGTTCGTTTTAGCGATGACTTCTGGCTTTTGGCTGAAATTTCACTGTAGATGGCTTTTTTTATTGTAGTTGATTTGACTTTTTAGGCATAATTAAATTTAAAAAAATGTAAAAATAGGAAAAAAAAATATGTTAGCCTATCACGGACAATGCAAAGGAACACAGAAAAAAAGAAAAATACAAAAAAGCCTAAAAAATCTAAAAAAAATTCAGAAAAAGACGAATTACTGAATAGTGAAAAAAAGCTGAAACGAGCGGGGAATAAGTCAAATTCCCTCATTAGTGTTGTCAGAATAGGTGTTGTTCACCTGTCAACGAATTATGTTTTTGATGATTCGGCACAAACCTGTGAGATGAGCATATTAATTCAGATGTCCCACGGACTGCTGGCAACATGAGTGCTGCTAACTATGCTATGGTTTCTACATTCTAGTATACTCACTATTACTAACTACATGGTGTTCCAGATATTGCTGTGGTCTCCAGTATAAACCATTCTCTATTTTTTTTTCTAATTATATGTTTGTAAACATGTATTATAAGAGCATTTAATTACACGAAAATACTTTTGATGACAAATTCACTAAATTTATATATTCATGTGACTGGTCTAAATAACTTTTTATATATTAGTAGTAAAATCTTAGAAAGTTTGTCTGCTCACGTTCTAAAATGATATAGTAACGGAGGGAGTACAACTTGATCATGAATTATTATAGTATCTATTATATACTAAAAGTATGGCAAACCTTTCAGAGTTGCTAAGAAAAAAGCAATACGCTATAAATTCTCACAAAAAAACATTGGGACTTTAATTTGGTGGATCCTAATTTTAAAGGCTTAAATTTGATATTTCACTTATTACACACTTAGAGAATGATCTAGCCATCAATTTGACAGCCCGAGTTATAACGGCTCAGATTAAATAAAAAGAGTCAATGTCAAGTACATCCAAATTTAAAAAATTTAAAATAAAAAATAAAAAAGTAATTTAATTTTCATACGACTTCCAAAGTAACATCTATAAATAACTAAATTTTACAATAATAATTAAAAAAAGATTTGCAAATTAAAAGAAAAGGGTTCACGTCAAGTACAATCAAAATTAACTAAAATTTAGAATAAGAAATAAAACAGAAATTGCAATTTAAGTTCCACATGAATTTCAAAGTGAACCCTAAAAAAGAAATTCAGAATAATAATATAAATTGATTTTACTAAAAAGAAATCCATGCAAGTACGATCTAAAAACATGTAAATTCAAAATAAAAATTAAAGGATGACAATATGTTAGAATTTTTTTTTAAAAAAACACATCCGTCCCTCAATCCAGTTGATCCTTATTATGGTCAATAAACGATTACTATTAGATGTCTTAAATGAAATAAGGAATTTTATAAGACAAAGCTACTCATTATAGGTTCTAGATGAAACTAATAAATAAAAAGAATACTAGATGGCATGCACTAAAAACAAGAAAGTGGCACTCGGAAAAGAAAAAAAGGAGAAACAAAAAAAGATAGAACCTATTCTACATGCACGCTTATTGTTTCTATTATTGGATATGCCAATTAAAAATTATAAAGAATAAGTATTTCCTTCTACAGATATAATTTATATTCTTTATTTTAACATATACTACTATATATTAATACCATAAATGAAACCAATTCTACTAATATAGAAATTAAATTAAATTGATAACGTTCTAAAAATTCTAATATTTGAATTTTTTTTGTGTGATATGCAACTCTTTATTTTCACATGTAGTTCCTTTATTATCTATCATATATGTACCGCTAAACTAATTAAATATGCTCTATGATCGATGATGTGCATATGTGTGGGCCACCGTTCTAGTTAATGATAATTAGGAGAAGTAATGTGTCTAAGAAAAAAAGATGTCACTTTTGTACACATCCAATCAAACATTTTCAACTTAGACCATTGATATGTTAGTCAGCAGCACGATTGGCCACTAGACAATGACATCAGCATTCTCATAGTCAAAAAGTATATTGATAATATTGTAATTGTATAGTTTTCCAAAACATGCATATTGGGAACATGGTTCAATAATCAAAGTTATATGTTGGACAGTGCACCAAGTCAAAAAAAATTATGTTGAAAGAGTACATTACGGAAATACTCTTGATGATAAAGTCCACTAATATTATTTTCATGTGCCTAAGTTTTTGTGTATAGTGGTGATTAATTAGACATATGTACTTCAAAACAACATTTATTTTGTTGTTTAACATAGTATTGCAGCAGGTCTCTTCGCTACTTTTTCCCTTAATAACAATATTTGTCTGGTCAGTAAAAATCTATAAAAAAAAACAACTGCTGTTATTCAAGTCATCATATTCGTTTTGAGGATAAGAAAATCTGACAATAATAATCCTAAAGAAAGAAAAAATAATAGATATTTTCACATTAATAGAGAGGAAAAGAGAAGGATCTACATCGCTTATTTTGCTGGGGCAAATTATAGCGGTCTATATTAATTAAATATAGATATTAGAGTTGTATATCAAAGACCATGGTTATGAAAATTGGCCGAAAATAACAGAAAATCGTCAAAAGGTTTTAGCAGCCACCTTCGGTTAGACTATAAACTGGTCTTAAATATTTTGTTTTACACCCGATTTAGACCGATTTTAGTTAATTTTATTTGAGATCCTCCCCCCGGGTTTTATTTTTCCTATCAAAGATAACTATATCGTATTATTTAGCTGTATAATTGCGAGGGTAATTCTACTGGTTGTACTAATATTAGGAAAGAAATAAATCATCTACCGATGAAGTCAATGACCATTCGTCCGTTGCACCACCGGCAAGCCGGCCTGCCGAAGTAGGTCATGCCATACGGCGGGTGGGTGCAGGTGAGCACGTCGAGCTCCGTCTTGTTGCTGTTGACGCAGATGTTGCCGGTTTCGGCCATCGAATCGCCGAAGCTGAACAGGGCGTTGTATTTCGGCGCCGAGGTGGCCGTCGTAGCACTGCTGCTGACCATCACTGTGATTATCACCTGGAAGGAAGCCATGAACACTACTGTGCTTGCGTAGACGCTTAGGAGCTTCATGGCTCACTACCTGAAATGTTTCAGTTACCTAAGCCAAGCTAGACGGTGATCGAATGCCGGCGAAGTTGGCCGATA
Source organism: Melocanna baccifera (assembly GCA_036346265.1). Taxonomy (NCBI): domain Eukaryota; kingdom Viridiplantae; phylum Streptophyta; class Magnoliopsida; order Poales; family Poaceae; genus Melocanna; species Melocanna baccifera. The sequence goes on along the minus strand of CM070691.1, from coordinate 1,678,139 downwards.
TATAGACGCCCTAAGAGTGCAAGCCCGTTGCTAGAACGCCGAGTTAATGACCAGCACTACCTCAGGGTAGTTGTATCTCTCACCCAATTTGCTGACCACTATTATTCCCATTGATGAACAGCACGTCGACAAGTACGATGTTAACGCACTGTTCTTGGCACCTGAGTTTATCTATAAACTGAACCAATCAAGCTGACCACTGCCATGCAAGCTGAATTTATTGTACGCGACACTTGACTGTAACCAGTCATCTCACAGGTATGCATGACAGGGGACCCCAACAGTGAATAGATTGTATTTAACAGCCATAGGCACACACAGTGGCGGACCTAGGAATAAAACAGAGCTGAGGCGGAGTCGGAATCGAAAGTGTGAAACAAACAGTATTACCCAAAAGTAAAGCAATCCATGATCAAACTACATTACAATCTTACTAATAAGAGTATGTGATCTAAAATAGAAATAACTATAAGTTGCATGTAAACATATGTAGATAACAGATTAACAGTAGGAGCTTAATCCATAATTGTAGATGAGTTTTGTCAATTATGAAAGAAAGGTAGATCAGTAGTGTCACAATTTAATAATAGTAACATAAAAGATGCAATAAAAAGAGAAGACAAAAGATATACCACTAAATAACTAAGTACATCTAGAAGAACAAGGCATTTTCGTTCTCCGAGTTTTGGTTGAAGCTTTGAATATGTTTTATGCTTGCAGAGGGCAAAACTTAACATAGACTATGTTAATTTCCTTTCTCTAAAAAAAGAGTATTCTTTTCTCTCTTAGCCAAACAAGAGGAGAAAAAATAAAAGAATATTGCTTCTTCTTTTTGGGGAAGATAAGAGGGAAACTAAAATAAAATAAATCTAATTTTATTTTTTGATTGGTCATTTGTAAAGATTTACACAAACGACATCTATCCAGTGTTCACAGCAAAAGTGTAGATTTCTTTTCTTCCCTACAATCCTACTTTCCTCCAACCAAACAGAGCATAAAAGTTTTTCATTTATCTTTTATGTGTGTAAGCTTACCTATCAATTCTGCATGAGGCTAAAACACTAAACAACTAAGACCACAAAATAACATGGTACCAATTTGCTAAGAATGTGTGTATATGTGCTACGAAACAGAGAGATGGTAGGCTCAATTCGGACCTGCGATCCATGTATATGTACAGGGGGATCGGCATGGATTTGGTCTCCGGCCGGACATATGCCCCGTCAAATCCGACGCTGCACCACGGCTCTCGGGGTTGCGTCGGCCGCAGCCTCCGGTGGCAGTGGCGGCGCCTCCACGGCGCGAGCGCGGACGGTGACGCCGATGCCCTGCTCTATGTCGGCGCCACCGCAGGAACAGGAGGGAGTCGTCGATCCGCCCGACCCTTGCCTCCCGAAGCTCCACAGCCTCCTCAGCGACCTCAGCCGCGCCAAGCCCAGGGACTTCGCCGCGACGTCGCGCGGGGTCGCCGCCGCCGACGACTCCGGGATCTCGAACCGAGGCGCGACGGAGCTCGGGCGGCCGCCCGAGCATGCCCGAAGGGTGGGTCCGCCCCTGGGCACACACAAAGTTACAGATCGACTTGCATGGCAGTCACACGCTGTAGGACCGGTAATGCCAGTAAGAGAGGGGGTGAATGACTCTGATAATTTTTCTCTAGGCATTCAAGATCTTTTTTACTTTAATAGCTATAGAAAGTTAAGAAGATAATATCTACCTCACCCATACAGCGGAAACATATCTGAAAGACTTGCAGCAAACTCAACTGACTCGGATAATCTGGGTTGACATGGATAATCTGAATGTATCGGATTATCCGAGTACATTCAGATTATCCGAGTCACAGCAATACAGTCCGATACAAAAGCAAGCACAACTTCTAAACCAAAGTTTCAGATGTCTTGAAATTTTGCAAGTAACAAGATGAACACCTTAAGAAGCTAGAACAATTGGAGATCTGGTAAAATCATTCCAGAGCTGACACATTTCTTCAAGCCAAGTTGCACTAAAACCAGGTAGAACAAAAGCAGTCATTAAGGCTTGCTCGTGGGCTCTAGATGGTCAAGATGACCTCAGGCCAAGTCTCACCCATCTTAGCAAGGTTGAACACAGCAAGGATCAAGCCTAAATCTCTTGGAATCAAGAAAACTTCAAATCACCTTTTCATGAGCAAAAACTAAGGAACCAAGAGAACTTGCTAAGAGCGCGCCCTAGATTGATGGATATGAACTCCTACAGTCTATCCCATCACTTACATATCATGGGGAACTAACAAGAGCAAAAGAAGCAAAAAAAAACCCAAATTATTTCAACTCAAAAGATAAAAAAACTCAAAGCAAGAACATAAAAGAATTCATGGGAGAGGTTTGATATTTTATTATCACTTGCAGATGAAGGATTACAACCACTTCATCCATAGGGCAAAGTTCCAAGGGCTAACCCCAAGCACTCCTATCAAAACCCTAACCTCCAGTGGCAGAGTCAGGATTTGGCTATGCTCCAAGCTAAATTCTAACAATATAGAACTAATGCTAATTTGTACACATACCACAGCATAACAAAACTAGGCTCCAAATACTTGGATTTAGATCAAAGGCTTATATTTTTTGCTGTTCATAAGCTAATACAATAAGTATAACAAAGCTAAGCTTTAAAAGGCCACATATAAGCCATCTGAGATGAAAAATATAGAAGATCAAACAAAAAAATTGAAAGCTGTAGGAAACAAATTGATAGAGATGGTAAAGTTTATGCATGAGATAGTTTTGTGATTCTCCTAAAAAAAGGAACCTGCAACTATTAATGTTATAAAAAGCATATTTAGCACTCTAGGCTTTAACTTAATCATCCTATCGAAAATAACATGTACCAAACTATGGGTTAAATTTCTAGTAAAGTTTTAGCAAATTAGAGACAACATCATATTGATATATAAATAAAGATATGAAAAAGTCTGACATTGAAAAAAGACAAAAGCAATTACCACGCTCATTTTTTCTGCATTTCCATTATCTCTGCCTGCGCGATGAAGATGATGAAAAAAGATTAAGACTCTGAATAGAATAGCTCAATAGCTGAATAGAAACAGAGGTTATACTTAGAGCAGGTCATAGTGAATGCTTCAATGAAGTTCTCTGATGTTATCAATATGGAGATGGTGACGTTGAGACTTTAAGTGATAGAGAGATGGCTGCCTTTTAAAATTACGCCTTTGCAAAAAGTAAGCAGAACAGGTAAGTGAATAAAAGTGTATTCGATTCAGCTGAGAGGTTTGAGAAATTTTTAGATGCACCAAATGAGCTCCAAAAATTTTAAAAATATTTTTGGAGTCTCCTAACATAGTGCAAATTCTTGTGTAATTTTTACATAATTTTATCTACCTTGGATTTTTCTCGTAAAATCTTTGAAGGCCACTATTTTGTGTATTATGCGCTATTTTGATTTAAATAAACTCAAGAACATATTCAAAACTTTATTTCCAGTGCCATGAATATATATATGAGTTTTTAAATTGCTTTTTACTATAAATTCTCCTCGGCCATTTTAGGATCATCTTTTTAGATTTGATTCTGAATTCAATTTGAATTATATCCCATGCACATTTCCTTTCCCAAAAATTTATGTTTACAAATTATTTTCCTAAAGAAACCCTAATAAAAAGCAAAGGAAATAAAATGCATGCGAATAGTATTAAAATTTTCTCACATCTACATTCCTTGAAATTTGGGATGTTACAAAAGTACACTAAAAATAAAATATCGTTGCATATAGCGCCGCCGAGTAGCGATTGTAGTGGCCACCGGCAGATCAGACTCAAGACTTTGGCTTGCAAGGATTAAATTATGGGAGAGATTTTGGGTAGAGAATAAGGAGATGAGGTGGGAGGAAGAAGGGGACAGAGGAGAAGACCTTTGCACGAGCTTCGGCTGTAGGCGAACAGCCTCCGTCGAGCTCTGGTGGCAGGAGCTTTGGACCAGAGGTCAGCCGTAGAGCTCGCGAGTTCGACCGGTGCTCGGGGAGAGAGGGGTCAGGAAGCTGGACTACGGAAAGATGGGAGAAACAAGAATCGGCACGAATGGCTGAAATGGATGGTGGGGACTGGGGATAGAGCGTTTGATACGCGTGGGCTTCCGTCGGACGTCTGGCCGAAAGCAATTTCTGAATTGTTGAAGACCATGCCCTCTCCACAACGATCGATCTGCTGCCGTTCCGCCGCTGCACACTTCTGTCACCGTGTTAGGGAATCGTCATTATACTCTCGCGCGATTAGCTTATTTAGAGTTAGCAACTTTGCCATCAGCTGATCGCAGTGGCCGCGCGCGCGGCCGGCTCGCCTCCCTCCTAACAAGTTCGTCGTCTCGTCGGCGCGACTCAACGTCGTCCGTCTTTGCGCGCTTGCTGCGTCTCCCCCCGACGAAGCCGCTCCGGTAGCCAGTTCTGCCGTGACGCCGCCCGCTGTTGCCGTGTACCACTGCAGGTTTGAGCATGGTGGCAGCTCGTGCGCGCGGGCCTCGTCGGCGGACGACCTGACTCGTGCGACCGACGTGAAAAATCCCCAAAACTGCGTGGCCCGGGGGAGGTCGAGCGCCCACTGGCCTAGGCAGCCTTTTCGGCCTGGGCCGGTAAGTGCTTTGACAGTTTGAAAGCACTGTAGTCCTGTTCCAAGCTGCTTCCACCTTTTGGTTTTAAGAAATCGGCTTTTGAATTGAGCAGTTTCGTAAGTCAGTTTTTATATGTTATTTGTAGAAACTGTTTTAAACGAAGTGACTTCTCAACGGTAGTGTCTCTTATTTCCACAATCTCTTTAATAATTAGCCAAAAATCATAACCAAAAGTTAAAAGCCATATCACTTTTGAATAGAGTGAGAGGAAAGCCGATTTGGAAGTTTGGCCATACTGGACGGGAAAGGCAAGCTTTGAAGGTTGGTCATGTGGTACTGAGTACTGACACGGTCTTGTGAATTGTGATTGGCGAATGAGTGCGCAGTGCCAACTGCCAAAGGGTGAGTTTATGAGAACATCCCATCATACGTTCTTCGTTTCAGGGAAAAGAAATGATCGCCTGGCAGACCAGAGAAAAGGGAGGATGCCTTGGAATCTCCCTAACATGTGGTACTAGTTAATACTCTTGCTTAAGCAGAGTTTGTTAGCATTTTAATGATTCCCATAATTAGGTGAGGGTGGCAAAAGCCAAAACGAGATGCATTACATTCCACAAGAAAGTTTGGCCAAACTTTAAACAAACTCAAGTTTTTTACAGCAACATGCATGCAACTTTTTGCAACGCAAAGATACTTTTGGATAGCGTTTCTCAGGGCATCTCCAATGGTGCTGAGTCAGCTGGCTATTTGCATGTACACATCAGCATATATCCTATGTAGAGAAAAGAGAGTATACAAAACACAAACAGCTAGCTACTATTTCGTCTCTAGTCTATAACGCAAAACGAGGCAGTATCTATAAATGACTGTGTGTGCATGTAAACATCAAATAGCTACCCTTATAGATAGTTCTTTGGAATATTAGCTTTTAGTGTGTACTCTATAGATGATGTGGAATCTTTATAGATAGTACTTAGCTAGGACTATTGGAGATACCCTCAAGGGGAAAAAGGGCCAGGCATTCATTCATCAAAGTTTTTCATATTTCCTGCTGCTAATTCGTCGCATTTGTTGGAGTTTCATCTCCCCTCCAGTGTACGCAACAAGGCATTTTTATCACGCTGCCACGGTTCAAAATGCATTGCAGTTTCATACGCACATGCAGCCATGCCACGTCGAGTTTTGCGATGAAACTTGCTCAGACTTATCATCTTTGCACGGTGTGTTCCAAGTCCAACCACACAATCGAGCAAATGTTCAACTGCAACACATAAATAGCCTCCCAATCGCGTGCTACTAACACAAATGGCATACTAGCATTGCTGTCACATAAAACATGAGAAAATGATGGCTATCCTCGCAACGTATCTTCTTCTTGTTTTCTGCTATCATAGTCCCCTCGATCCCCAACTTGAGGAGCAACGAAACAACTGTCGAATCATCGCGGGAGCTCTAGGACAAGATGGGCGGGTGGCAGTAGGGCCCGTTGACCCACCCGTCGGCGATCTGCTTGTACGCCGCCTCCGTCAGGTGGATGCCGTCCCAGCTCAACGACGACGCCGGGCTGGAGCACGCGTAGGCGCCCGGCATGCCGCACCTCGCGCTGTTCTGGTAGTTGTATTTGCCTCCGCCGGCGCCGCAGCACGCCCTCAGGTTGGTGCTGAACCCTACGCAAACATCAACATAAGACACCCATCGACAGATGCAGTTTCCATCAAGCTGCGTGAGGTCGTGGTATGTACCGTAGTTTCCTGGGGCCTTCACCATGTCGTAGACGTGGCTGTAGAAGTCGGCGTACATGATCCGTGCAAACGGGTACTTGCTCTGCAGGCTGGAGACCTTGCTCTGCAGCAGCGAGTTGTGGTGGGTGGACAGCGCGTTGAAGCGCTTGAGGCAGCCGTACTGGTCGTAGTCGCCGGCGTTCGAGGTCTGGTACAGCGTCAGGTAGATCGGGAAGCACCCCACCGGCAGCACCCCGGGCACCACGATGTACATCGCTCCAAGGTTGATCAGTTGCTGCAACCCAACGAAATCATGGATGGCTGTTACGAGAATTTTGCCATGTGTATATGGGAATTTGGTTGTGCGGAAGTGCGTACGTCGACGCCCTTGCCGATGCCGTCGACGATGGTGGGGCTCTGGCCGCTGGCCTGCTCGGGGGAGTAGCCGCCGAAGAGCTGGGCGTTGTAGTCGTTCCCACCGAACTCGCCGAGTACGAAGAGGGACTTGGAGAGGTAGGACTTGCAAGCTGCGAAGAGGTGAAGTTAATGGCGTGAGCATTGAGCAACCACTTCCCTGGACCAGGAATTAATGGAGAGTGCAGTGCATGGGAGGGGAGGGGAGAAGAGTGGCCGGCCGGGCAGTGGCTGGTAGGCTGTATTGATTACCCTGCGTCGAGCCGCAGACGGACGGCAGCAGCTGCTGGAGCCACTGGATCTGGGTGTTGAGGGGACCGTTGTTCCAGATCTTGTCGCCGATGCCGAGCGACTGGAAGAAGTTGGCCTCCATGGTCGTCGCGCCGATGATCGCCATGTTCGCGCCGCGCCGGAAGTCAGCCGCGCCCTGCTTCGACGGCAACAGAAGCGGCAGCCCGAACTTCTCAGCTGCACACACCACAGCCATCATTCGCACGTCACGTCGTCACGTGTCGAAACAGAGCGAAGCGCTCTGTTTTTTTGGAGGGAAATGGTGAGTTTAAAACCCCCCGCAAAGAACGGCGCCAAAACCGTACCGAGGAAGTCGATGACGAGGCGGCCGTCTGAGCACCGGCAGGTGGCGCGGCCGAAGAAGGTCTCGCCGTAGGGTGGCTGGGTGAGGGTGAGGCCGGCGGGGGGGCCGTTCACGCAGAGGTTGCCGGTGTCGGACATGGAGTCGCCGAAGCTGAAGATGGCGTTGAACTTCTGGCCGGAGACGGCCAAGAGCGAGGAGGAGACGACAAGAAACGCGACGAGCAGAGGCGCCATTGTAGCCGGTAGTTAGATGTGCTCGGAGCTCTGCGATTACTCGGTGGATGAAGAAATCCGCAGGGCTCCGCGGCTTATATACACGGCGTTAATGGTCGGTTAGGACGTAGCTGTTGCGCCACCTCGCGTCGAGCTTCACCACCGGGCTCAACTACTGCACTACCACTTGGTTGTTGTGCATGCATGAACTGCTTTTTCTTCCCTCTTTCCTTCCTGATTCCTCCTCGTGTTTATCAGTATATATCAAATCTTGCTTTTGGTTTCTACTTTTTAGGCTGTATCTTTTGTTTACAAGAGAAGTCTGCATCTCTTTTGACAGGAGATATCGAGGGGAAATTTGCTGTCCGAATCGTCTGGTCGGAGTAGTTTTTCCCGTGATTAGTTTGTGATGTTTCAAGAAAGGGGTGGCTTTAGTGGACATGAAAGTGTGACCTAGATATTTCCTCTTTTCAACATGTGTGTCGAGCAAAAGCGAAATGATTGAGCTTCTGAAGCATGGGCGTAGCCGTATAATACATTTGAGTCGGACCATTCTTGTTGGTGCTACCGTGCTGGTCTAGTAGGAGTACATCAATTATTGAAACAACCACGTAATCATTTTTTCCACTATCAACTTATCAGAATAAGTCCAAATGTCCTCGAATCAACTTTGATTTTGTCGAATTTGGGAGTGACCAGCAAATAAAACAATACTGTTGTGTATTGTGATCCGAATCTAGTCAGATCCGATCATTGCCGGTCTTTTCGACTATTTGAAGAGTCTAATCGGTATTCTCTCAAAGCAATAAGGACTGGTCAGAGGTTATGATTGAAATTATCTTCGTATCCAGATGGACTCTGCTCCGACTAGAGTCAGACATGGTTACTCGGGGTATTTCCGACTACAACTCTACACTGTTATCTTCTGAGACTATCCAAGCAAGGTGTTGTTCCTGTTTTCGAGAAGGTTACTGTTCTAATTTTTGGTAAGTCACTGTTTCGTTGTCAACTAAGACTCTATTCCTTTTTTCATTAGGAACTCTGATCTCAAACTTATATGTGTACCTCTGTAGTCGCACGGTTAAGAAACGCCGAAGTTTTTTGTGCTTGTAATCTATCCTCATATAACAAATTCTGCTTTTGTGCGTCCGTAGTTTTTCTCACAAGAGTTTTCATGTTAAATCCTTATCTCCTGTTCTCTTGATCATTTATTTTTTCTATATGTTTTATAACAAATATAATTTGAGAAAGTACATTTATTCCAACCCTCAGCTCTGATGAACTACTCTCCATGTATTCTGGATGCCACTGCATGGTGTCCTACAGGGAAACTCATACCATTGCCGATTGAGAAGTTCTCGAATCATACAAAATACTTCTCCTTAGAGATCATTCTTCCTCAAATTGAGTTTTGTACTTCGCAGGGAACGGTTAGGATCCATAAATCTCCTGGTGTCATTGACTCACTGTAGCTACTGAAAAGCTCAAGAGCTTGCTTAGGTAATCGAAGTCCATCCAAATAGCACCACCATACATACTTCATGTTACATGATTCCACAACGCATTGTGATTGTCTCGTAGTCGCTGTTTGGATTGATGGCCAAAAAGCTGTTGCTTGCTATGAAACAGGAAGCTATCTAAGCTAGCTGCACTGCCGCTGCATCAGCCAGCTAACCAGCACTCGGTTGTGTGTTTGTGTCGATCAGACGTTACCATTGCTTTCTTCCTCCTGCTTATCTGGTTTGGGAAACTAGTAGCAGGTAAAACAGCTTTGTCAGCAACAGGAAGGCCAGCATACATCTGCATCTACCCCCAAATATATGCAATGATATATTTACATACCAACTTTATAGACCATAGGGATCGGGATCGATGCAGTACTTGAATTTCCATTGAAACCTACGTTTCAACGTAAAAGGGAGGGCGCAACAACTCCAGCATTGAGAAGGAAGGGACATGCACTGGCTATTATTTGCGGATAGGTGGATGCCATGTCGATTCCTGAGCTAACTTTGCACTGGATGGGCCATGAAGAATTGCAGTCCGTTATTATCCAAAGTTCTAAGTGTAACAGATTAACAGGAGGGATCAGGTCATCAGACTGTTTGATTTAGATCAACCATGCTCTGTTGAGACAGTGCTGTGACTTGTGTGTCAACCTCACATGTTCTCCGGAGAGAAAATTGTCATTGCATAATTGCGTTCCATCAGTAGGATCAACATCTTGTACCACATCATGAATGTGGATAACTCCCACATGATCGAAGTTCAACAACTGTTAAACAAGATTATCCATATAGGCAGCTAGCTCCTCCATGAGACCAACGTCAAAGCACATGTGCTTTGACCACTTCGATTCCTTGATCCTCTATCTGTCACACATTCCCAGGAAAGGCTTGCGTGCATCTTAAACAATGGAGACTAGTGTACTTTTTTAGGCTGGGAGTGGCGCCATCTTGGTTCAATCGGTCTATTGCACCAAGAGGTCTAATAATCATGTGATCATGTGGCTAGTCTAAAAGGGCTATCACATGGAAAAAGATGTAATTGTTCCTATAATTGTAGACCCAGATAGGAGGGTTTATATAAGCAATCTACTCATGGCTATAAATATGTGCCTCAGGGCGCCATCAGAGAGGGAGGGCTTATTTTTTTCAGAGACAAGACTGTTGTAATACATACACCTTCTATATATCATCTCCATGATTTGTAAAGCTTTGGACAGCCCCTTTGTGGCTTCCCTGTAGCCCCATTATTCACTGTTTGGTCCATAACCATAATAGTTAGTGTCATCCATGAGGAGCGAAGTAGAAGCTGCGAACCAAGGAAAGAGCACTCAAACACCAATGGCACCAAAGAAGATGGTGATGTCGACCCTCAAGCGAAAGAGGAGCACCGCAACCAAGACCACCATGGCAAGAGCAAGGGAGCTGGTCTGCGAAGGCCCCCTGTCCCCATGGCAATGACATGCTAGCACAATGGCGTCCGAAGCCACGACAAGTAACGAAGGTAGTTCTTCGACAGGTGCACCAACAGCGGAGTGCGAAGCGTCACAAATGGAGAACTCAACCGCGGCAGCCAACTAAAACGTAGGAGTTCGTACTGCCCAAGTAGTGGTCTCTGCGAGCATCGACACTGTCGCCGTCACCACACAAGGAATGAAGGGCGTCCCCCCTCTCGCTGAGCGTGGGCAGAGGTGCCCTTGAGGTGATCTACAGGATACTGTAGTGAGAGTTGGTGGTCCTGTGAAGAGCCATACGCGAGATGCAGGAGAGTTGGAGTCAGCCGATGCCCATTGTGGTAGTAGCGGAGGCAGCCGTAGAAGGGATGGAGAGTCGCGAGGCCAACGCTAGAGCCCACAGTGCCTCTCGGTGGGTGAACCCCAAGACCCCCCTCTGCACAGGCCTACAGCTAAGGCTTGGCCAGAAGACTTCAAAATGCTCATGGTAAAGCCATACAAGGGCGACACGGACCCCCATGAGTTCCTACGCGTCTATAAAACGGCCATCGAGAATGGCGCTCGCAGGGTGATTAACAGTGTGAGATGAATCCTGCACCGCCCATCTCCGAGGCTAAGCCCGCTCCTGTCGCCCCGAAGAAGGGCTTGAGCTGCAAGCAGCAAAGGGAACCTCGACCCAGATACGTCATCTACATCGAAGGAGCTGAGGAGAGCACTGTCCCCAGAGTCATGGCCATGGCTAGAGGGGCTATCGGCATGAAAGGGGGTGGGGTCGGGAAGATTGGTGCCAGTAAGGACCATGGTGCAAAGTACACGACCAAATGGATCACCTCACTCACGAGGTAGCATTCCACAAAAAGCATAGTCAAAGAGCGTGCCCAAGATACGAGGGCACCGGTAGTGGGACACATATGGCAGCCCCTAGAGGTACCGCTCGTCCAACCCCTACCGGTCGTGTTACGAATCTAGGGCCTCGAGAATGGCGCCCGCAGGGTGATTAACATCATTACGGGAGGTTGTCCCTTGAATTCCCCTCTGAGAGATAGTGGAGGGCCTATGCATGTCGAATCCGGCATGTTGTCACATACCCCGCACACATGGTCCTGAAATGGGCTCGAGCGGACATCAAATTCAAGGCGGAGGATGCATCGGGGCGGACATTCCCCACCAAGACCCCCTGGTAATCACGACCAGCATCATAGGCTACGATGTGCGGCAAGTCCTGGTGGACAGAGGCAACTCCACTGATCTCTTGTTCGTCAGTGCCTTCGATCATATGAGTATCCCGCAAAGCAGGCTAGAGCCACCAGGTATACCCCTACAACGCTTCAGTGGGCAACTGGTCAGCGCGTTGGGGCAAATAGCGCTCGAGGTAATCTTCGTGCAAGAAGAGCAAAGCATACGGGAAGCCATCAACTTTGATGTGGTAGACCTCCAATTCCCCTGCAATGCTATCTTGGGAAGAGCTACCCTAAACACTTTTGGCACGATCCCACACCATAACTACCTATGCATGAAACTCCTAGGCCCTAGAGGTATCATCACAGTGTTCGGCAACCAAAACCTTGTACGGATAATTGAAGTTGGCACACGGAACCCACACCAGAAGATACATACCGTAAACGAAAGACTCACACCTTTTGTTTAAAACTGCTTGTCTTTTAACTTCTAGCTTCCAAAAGCCGAAAGTCGTTTAAATGCGTTAGTTTTTTAATGTGATTTTTTCCTTTTTTTCTTTGCATTGTCCATAAAGATATAACAATTTATTATTTTCTTTATTTTTCTTCAATTGAATGCTTTAGATAAAAGCTAACAATCGCTATAGTGTCTATTTTAACCAAAAACTAATAATCACAGCTAAAAGCCATTTTAAACGGGTCTTAATCAGTGAGAGACTATGTAAGAACAGTAAGAGCGCATGCACTAGCTTCATTAGCCTGTGCACACTACACCAAACGAATAAAACAGGCTGCTGCGTCCAACAACTTGAGCCGCTCTAGGCGGTGTTTAGATTGACGCTGGTTTATAATATTTTTTACTATAACTGATTTATTTTTTTATTATAATTAAAGTATCTTATTTAACATAATTAAATTTTAAAAATAAAAAATAAATTAGCCTATCATAGATAATGTGAAAAAATACGAAAAAAAAGAACCGACGAAAAAGCTCAAAAAAAACTCAAAGTAAACTGAAAAACTAAGATTAAAAATAGTAAATTAAAAGTAGAAATAAAAAATCATCGCTCAAACGAGTGAGAGACCCTAGGATGCTAGGAGTTGGTACATACTAGCAGAAACGTTTTAATTAATTAGTTCGCTGATGGACGAGCGTTCGGCTCGAGTACGTTCAGCGTGGACTACTGCAGTGCAGAGAGCGGTCGTTATCGGCGGCGACGTGCACGATGTTGTGTCACGCAAGCGAGCACGGAACACCTGAACCTTCCAATGTAACTTCCTCTACTAACAACTCTTCTCTTTTCTATCGGCCGGGCTTATTAGGTTCGAGTTAAAAGTGACCGGGAAGCAACCTCGCTAGCTTACGGAGCACATGTACATTTGTTGATTCACGCTAAAAATTTGGTGTCTGAAACTTTTTCCATACTAGGTCATGGTGTTGGATCTCTATTTTAATGATTAAAAATTTAAATAATTATTTAGAAGAAAATATTCAGATAATAGCTAGATACTTTTAAAAAGGATATGGCTTTTTAGGAAACTATAGGCTATTGTTTATAGTTTTTGATCCTAACGTGAACGTCTATGTAAGCGAACTAAATATCGATAAGTCGCTTCAAAAAGTATGCCCCGATGAACCATTTCAAAATAATGGTAAAGAAACTATCCTATTTACTTATTTGAGAGAAGCTATAAGTCGAAAAAAAACTATATATAACTTATAGCTGGAGAACATATAGTTGAACATCTTTTCTATCATTGCCTGATCCATTCTTGGTGGCCTGTTCGCGTCATGAGCTGGAGAATTGAATTCCATGCAACAAATGATCGAGACTAATGGAGGGTACTGCATGGTTACAATCAACGTGCATCATCGGGGGCTACCATTTTGTTTATCGATCGATCAGTCCAGTCCAAAAAAAATATTCTGATCTACCCATTAATTTTGGTTTCAGTTTCTAGTTTCTGATTTATTTTTTAATATTTTTGAAATTCATCTTGTTATGATTTTTTAATTTTTTAAACTTTTTTGTCTTTTTTTTATATTCGTTTGCATTGTCCGCAATGGATTAACTTGTTTTGTCTACTTTTAATTTTTTTAAAAAATTAATTATATTAAATAAGAAATTATAGTGTAAAATAAGTTAACTACAGTAAAAATTTAACCATAAGTTAACTTTTAAATCCAAAAAATTAGCTTTTAAATCCAAATAAGCAGCCTTCTAGTGCGATCAAAATTAGCGAGATAGGCGACGGTTCATGTGTCAGTTCAGAGTTGTGCCTGGTAATAACATGTCACCTAACTGTAGAAGATCAACGTCCGCTGATTTATTCAGCTTTAAGGTTGATCCAGCCGTACAGTACTACTTTGGAGTCCTAGTGATCCATATATTTGACAGCTTCTGGTACCAAATAGTACTGTGCATGGATTCTATAATAAGACTTACAACAGCTCTTTTTTTAAAAAAATGATCTACAAGAATTAAGAAGGTTTTTAGAGCGTTTGGAATGGTATTGACTTATGACTTTTTTTACTGTAACTAGTTTATTATTTTATTATAGCTAAGTTAGCTTATTTGGTATAATTAAATTTTAAAAAATTTAAAAATAAAAAACATGTTAGCCCATCGCGGACAATACAAAGGAATACGAGAAAAAAGAAAAAGCAAAAAAGTTCAAAAAATCTAAAAAATCATAAAAAGATGAAATTACTGAATAGTGAAAAAAAATAAAAAACTAGAAGCAAAAATTAGTTTTAAACCAAAATAAACGGGCTTAAAGTCTGACGGATGCAGCAGTCCGAGACTGCCGTTAACTTCTCTGACATGGAAAGCTCCATTTCTCCAACGATCCCATTAAGGGGGTGATCGTTTCGGCTTTTTTCGGCTTCAGCTTCTAGCTTCAGCTTTTTTTTCACTATTCACTACACTATCCATTAACTCGATTCTGATGTTTTTTCAGCGATTCTGATGTTTTTTCAGCCAAAAGCCAAAAACCATCGCTATTCCGATCACCCCCTAAAGCGCTCTTCTTATCCAAGGCTTGAGTTGAGCACGCATGGCTGCCTGTCCTGTTGAAGATCGGGTGGCTCGGGCGTCTGCCGCTCGCACGTCGCGAACATCGTATCGAAGTGGTGAACGACTCGTCAAATAAATCATCTGCTTCGCTTCCTCTTGACGAGACCCGAACGATCGACCAATGCCGTCGCCGCGTCGTACTTTAGCTCACCGGTCAACACTCATCACCTGATCAACCCTGCAACAATCACCTTAACAACGTGGCACTCTTGGGATGATCTCCGTTTCCTTTTCAAAGGGGACTCTAATCCAGTTTGACCAAAAGAGAAGTTCTATCACTATATATTGTAACTAAGTTAGCCCAAGCAATGCCCAATTATCGACCGGCGCCTTGGATTCTTCACCGCCACCATGTATAGCGAATCTAAGATTTTTAGTATAGGTGTTCAGACTTTGAAACTATGATGCTCAGATACATTGATACTATCATGACACACCATTTCCTCAAAAACACCTATACAAAAATATATGTATATAGATATAATAAAATACAAAAATACAAAAATTAATGATTTTTTATGAGGAGATGGGCAACATAAGACGAACATAATGTCATGAATTAAACAACAAAATATAAAGATTAATAAAAGTCGTATACCTTGCTAATCCTGCCCTTTTTTGCTATTTTCCTGTCAGCAAGACCTCTCATCTAAAACAAGGGCGAATCTACCGTAGGTGCTTATGAGTGCTCGAACACCCCCTTCTCCCACCATAGGTTGAAGAAGATCCGGCCGGCCTGAGGTTGAAGAAAAGCCGGAGGTTGAAGAAGAGCCGAAGTCGGAGGTTGAAGGTTGAAGAAAGTATGAGACCCAGTCAATGTCTTAAGGCCCAGCGCCCCAGCCAGCCCAAATCAATGGCGAATCCTAGCCCAAAATCCCTAATACAACTAGAGATTCAGACTTCAGAGATTAGAGAACATGAGGAAGATGAACAACGGAATGCCTGAATAGTAGATAAGGTAACAGGACACGGAGAGGCCGAGTCGGAGAGAGACTCACTGTCATGTCGAGTCGGCAACCCAGTGTGGCGGAGGGGGAGGTGGTCGGCGACTTGGCTTGGAGGGGAGGCAGGAGGTAGTCAGTGGCCCGACATGGAGCAGAGGGGGAGGTCGGAGGCGGTCGGCCGCTCAGTGGTGACCGGGGCTGGTGCCTGGCGAGCAGCGCGTGACAGCATCAGCACATCGCCACATCACCACATCAGCACATCGCCACATGGAAGAGCTCATGCCAGTTAGAGGTAAATCTGCACGTAGGCAGCATACGATGACTCACCGTCATTAGTACTATACTGAGATTTCCATTGCTGCTATTGATGTTATTACATCAGAGATGACCTATCAGTTTAATGAAGTTTCTTTGGAGTTACTGGTATGCATGTCTTGTCTTGATCCAAAGGCCCTTTCTTGAAGTTTGATATAGACAAGTTTGTTTGACTTGCTGAGATTTATACCGATGACTTCACCATGACTAACTATTTGTTATTAAGAAATCAGCTTAAAACCTTTGCTCTCAACATCAGGAGAAGTGTAGAATTTCATAGATATGGTGATTTTGCAAAGCTAGCTCAAAAGATGGTTGAATCAAGAAAAAAATATAACTTTTTCATTAGTCTATCGTCTTATTGAGCTAACATCGATCCTTCCAGTAGCAACGGTATCACTTGAAAGAGTTTTTGGCAATAAATATTATCAAGATATATTTGCGCGACAACAAAGTAGCGGATGAATAGTTCAGTGACTTAATAATATGGTACACTGATTGAGAGATAGTTACAAGCCTTGATAATGATATAATCAGAAAACGCTTCCAAGGCATGAAGTCTTAGAATATCATTGCCTTGTACGTGTACTACTGAATGCTAGCGCTTGTTGTGTGTGTTCTTTTTTTTCAGTGTTTATAACTATTAACAATCGTAATTTGTAATTTATCACTAAACTTTGATAATTTTGATGTACAAATAGCCTCTAACACATATTTATAGGCTACCTATTACTGAGGTACTACTTTCATTGTATTTTGTATTTTTCATTTTGTTCCCTCTTCCAATTATGTGTGATTTTGGATCACGAAAGATAGCTCTATTATTATTTCTTTCCATTGTCTCATGGAAGGTGCTTCTATACTTTCTTCAATAATGATTTGCATAATTTTTTAAAGTATAATAAATGGTAGATAAATGTTATTTACCTCTTTATTTGTTTTAAGATAAGTGTTACTCTTATTTAAAAAAAAGAAAAGATTTAAGCACTGCTCTTATCTCATTAGCATCCTCTAAATTTTAGTTCCTAGTCCGCCACTGAGCGCCAGACAAACTAGAAGGATAGGACGCTTGAAACCACCCCAGCCGCCTAAAAATCGGGGAATACTTTCCCTAATGGCATTTTTCTTGACGGCCAATTAATAAGCACCCCGGAAAACTATTTGGCGGTGTTTAGGCACATATGTTGGCATATATATACACCCCACGAGCCTACCATGTTGTAGTGAATTCAATCTGTATGTGATCATTTCACAAGAACAGTATTGCACATGCACGCGGGAATCGATGCCATATCCAAATCTAGATAAAAGATTGTTCTTGCAATATCATCTTCAAACATATAGGACCCGGTGATATAACGCGAGCAGAAACAACACACTACTCCCTGTGTCCCTCCAAATTAACATGCAAGATGCAGGGACCTAGCTCTCCTCCTATGGTTATATACTGGCTTCTAAAAAAGCTGCTTTTCTATATAAAATAGTTTTTTTATAATATCTAACTTTTAAACAGAGTGTGTTTTTAAGATATGGTCTACTAATCGATTGTAGTATACACTTTAGTGACTTCATTTATATCGATCAAAATCATATATAAGTGTCTCTCTCTGTAAGTTTCCTTATAAATTACTACTGTTTATAAGTCAAAACCAAAAGACACAGCCAAAAGCCTTTAAACTTCTTTCACTCGCAATCAATCAATCCCTTTGTTAACTCCTTGCTGGATGCATCGGCGGCTATATAATCTGGACGACCAATAAACAATCAAAATTATCGCATGCAAGAACCTTTTTTTTTTTTGAGATGGCAAGAGCACCTTTCATGCACCTCAATTTCTCGCCCATCCAACGGATCCGTACCGGACGGTCTCGCGCGTTAACCGCTCGCCTCATCATCACCAAACCAAACTCATAAAGGCGCCACCCACCACCGCAGAAGCCATTCCCGGGGCGTTATCGCGTCCAGCGAAGCGAGCCTGGCGAAAAAAAGCACTGTGCTGTGCAGCCTGTACTCTATGCGTGCTTATACTCTCCGGCTGGACGCTTGCAGAGCTGCTTCTCCACTTCAGCGTCCAAAGATCGTCGTCCAGCTCATCGCATCGCATCACGCCATCAACCCCTGCAAATCCGACCGACTATTCGCAAGGAACAAATGCAAGGTCGCCCCACCTGCTGCCATGGCCGATCATTCTGGCGTGTAGTACATGGATACGCACGCAAGGCTGTATCGATGCAAGCTGCAATGATCTGAAGCTTGTACTACCTGAGCCTGGGCCAGGGGCTGGGTGGCACGCACTGCTGCATAGAAGGTACAGCAGAAAATCGACACAAGGGTTGTGCGAGTCATGGGAGTCAAATAGCAGTGATTAACAATTTAACAGTCACGGACTAGGGCTGTATAGTGCAGAGTCGTACCTGGCAATGCGATGCCATCGTACATGGCTGCTTCTGCTCACCAACGGCAGATGGTGGTCAAGTTCTGAAGTACTTGTAGAGTTCAGTCATGCAACCTGTGCATAACAGCCAGTTAAAGGCAACGGCCTGTGCTACAGCGGGCAAACCAGCAGCGATCGATGCGGTGCGTGCCGATCTGCGTTACGCCATTACCTACGATTAAGGGTGATCGGAACAGCGATGATTTTTAATTTGTACTGAAAAAATACTGTAGTTGGTTGAAAAAACACTGTAGCTGAGTTGGTTTATTAAGTATAATTAAATTTTAAAAAATTTAAAAATAAAAACGATATATTAATCTAGAGCGGATGATGCAAATAAACATGAAAAAAAATCAAACAAAAAACGGAGAAAAATTTCTCAGAGCAGTGCTTGTAGCTACGATGCACACTCTGATAAAAAATCACCCACCGCCCACGACGCAGAAGCCATTGTGAGCGCGGCCTAATACTACTGATGAACTGTCCTCCATTAGTATGTTACTGTAGTAGCTATGGCGGAGATCACAGGGGTGGATGATTTTTGCCTCTTTCTTATTTTCAATAAAATCAACCCTTGTGAATGCAAAAGACTTCTTCACTTCACTAGTTATAAAAAGCTAAGAAGATCAAATGCATAGTAGAAATAACCCTCAAACAGAAGTCAAATGTTAAGAGAACAACAGGAGTATAGAACAACTCACCTTGCCCCTGGGACGGTCTGACTATGGCCTAGAGGCTGATCTGACCAGGCAGGCAAGTCTGACTGCCAGCTGAGACTAGTCTGACCGAACAGGGTGGTCTAACCCCAGGTCCTAGGCAGTCTGACCACTCCCATATTACCATACCTCAAAAAGCCTCTCGGATAAAACTCAAATATCAAAAACTTGATCAAATTTCATCCAAACAACCACAGATTTTGTATGAGACTTATCTAAGGAAATAGAAATATAAACCAATTAAGAATTACGAGGTTCTTGGACTTTGGTTCACTCAAACAAAGAAAAACAAATCTATATCTCAAAAACACCCAATATTCTAAATCCAAATTAGTCCTTGCTATATGAGTTTCTAATCAAGAGTACGATCCAGATATACTCCTATATGTCATAGGAAGCTAATATAGGCATGAATTCAGACTACAAATATCTAGATCACGAAAACTTTCAATTAATCCACTTGGGATGAAATGATACTTGGTGATCTGGGCACTGGGCAGTAGCTGCGTGCTCTCCCCTTTAGGGATCAATCTTGCTTCCCGACATCAAGAAAAAGTAATTACGTTCAATAAGATTATTCAGTTCAAGTTTACACTGCTTTTAATGAAGCCAGCAGGGATGATAATGGTATATTGGTACCTCGAGAGCATCGGTTTCCTCTGATGATCTGACTTCTTCCTTACCTTCAAAATCTACAACCCATCCATGTGATCATCAACAAGGGCGCGAAGTGCCCTAGTGATTTGCACCAGGGAGTTTGTCTATGAAGAACAGTGAGCAGACATAAACTCAGTCTGGCGCTTCAACACTTAACAGTGCGCATACAAACCTTTGGGAAATAAACTGGTGTATCTTGAGATTTCACCACAGCCTGAATCTGGGTATTCTTCTTGAGCTTCGATTGCAATGCAATAACTGCATCAACTTCACTGATATTGTAACTTAAAGTAACAACGTCCTCCAACTCCAGTTTTTTAATGGCCTGCAAAGCACTCGACTAGGAGATCTAGAACAGCCAATCCATAAGTTACAAAGTACTGAAAATTTACCAAAGAAATGTAAACAAGGAATTGGCAGTTAGCAAAATACAGTGACCACCGATTAGAACCACTGTCTTGTTGCAGTGACAGGAGACGGGTATCCAAGCAAACGAGGCAGGCAATTTATTGAATGACCATTTACCACTAATGAGTACCGACCAGGCAACCAGAAAAAAGAATTACAACTCGGGAAGGCAAGCGTCACCACTGGAATAGATCATGATTTACTCCCAGAAAACCTAAATTAGGTGCAAAGTAAACCCCCATCCTACAAAATAGCAGCCTGCAGATACACTTACTAAACAAGAAATCAAGCTTATATGTATTGCGCAAGTGCTGTTTAATGTTTACTGTTCGGTATCATGCACGATCGATAACAAGCTTGGCATACTCCAATTGTATGTCTAGTACTTTAGAAGTTCTCCTATACATAGCCAACAACAATCTATGCTCATACCAAGCAATTCAACTATGCAAAAAGTGGCATGTTGACACCGCAAAAGCAAAAACTTAAGCAAGGAAAAGGAGAGACAACGCTGAAGCAATGTTCATAAAGTTAGAACATCAAAGAAATGAACTACTGCAGAAATTTCGTGCCCCATAAGCATATAGATTGAAGCATGCCTCAGCTTCGTTTGATCCTTCTATATTTCCATCGGCAGAATCAAGATTATATGCAGAGTCCAAACTTCTTCTGGCCTTCCACAGAGAATCATCCTCAAACAGAGCAGCATCTTCACAAGGACCAAGGTGCAGTGGTTCTTCCTTTAGTACAGAAACTTCCTGCACCGACCCCCTTTGAACCCAACTTACGAACTTCAACATTAGGCAGTCTGCCTCAACGGCTGCACCAACAAAAGAAAGCCTAATCATATTTACAATGGGGTTACATGTCTAAGATCACCATTGTATAATCAAAATTGACAAGGCAATGTAACTGATTAATGACATAATCAGTGAGAACCTGAA
The DNA here is from genome assembly GCA_036346265.1 of Melocanna baccifera. Taxonomy (NCBI): domain Eukaryota; kingdom Viridiplantae; phylum Streptophyta; class Magnoliopsida; order Poales; family Poaceae; genus Melocanna; species Melocanna baccifera. The sequence goes on along the minus strand of CM070691.1, from coordinate 1,656,964 downwards.
AGTAGAGCATCTACAGTGGCTTCCAAACTACAATGGACATGCAATTCAGTTTTCGAGACAATCTCCGCAACACATGTAAATGTTGATGGGCCCTTGCCATCTAGGACAGTTTTTTGGACCCCTCTCCGGCTAGCTTCTTCATCACCAAGGGTGACACTCTTTTAGACAAACAATGGAACATATTGTAATAAATGTTCTTGACAAAAAAATAGTAAAATATGAAAAGACAGGAAACACATCAAAGCAAGTAAAAAGCTTCTACGCCTTCCCAAAAGAAAGCTGCCCCACATGCTATACCAATTAGTTGCTGAATTGCACCTGGCCATTAGTAACATTGGCTATTTTCAAATTTGTGCAGTCTTCAGCTGTAAAGCATAGAAGCACTCAGCAAGGAAACTGTAAGAACTACAAATTTAAATGTTACGGACCATAGTTCATAGAGGGTAAACACCGCCGAGAGAATGGCCAGACAGCATCGGTGTAGAGGGGGACGGAGAGATGATAAATGAAAATGACTTTGTTATTTCTTGTCTTCCCCCAATAGCATGCGGCAACCTCTCTTATATAGATGGGCTCCCCTTAACAGATAAAATCTAATCTCAATCATATCTCTAATAAATAGAAAATAATATCATATTTCTAATAGATAGAAACTAATATCTAACTTAAATGTAAACTAATCTCTACTTTCTAATAATAACCAGTTGGATTAGGCTCATGGGCGTTCTCACGCCCAGGATATTACACCTTTCTCGGATATGCAGCTCGTCCTCGAACTGCCAGGCAATGCGCCGACTTACTTTGCTGCGCCATCCAATTGACTGCGTCACAACGCTTCCATTTGATCCAGCCTGACGCCAGCTTTTTAATGAATCCCTGGACAATAGCTGAACGACCAGGTCGAAACTCTTCCCCTTGACTGCCTCCTCCATCTTCTCGTTGTCCAGCAGCACGGCATTTTGGGGGAAGTAGCAGAAGATGTGATCCCCGACGTGCTTGCCAACGGCGAGGAGGTCGGTGTCGTCGCGTCGCATGTTGGCGTGGTAGGATCCAACGACGGCGAGGCCCAGCGCTACAAAGTGGTCCTTGACGACGGTGAGCACGAGCTCCAGCGTGGGGAGCAGCGGAAGGTGCTGTGGGTGGTGGGACAGCGGCACCACGTCGACGACGGAGATGACAGCGGGGAAGGAGGCCACGTCGAGGAGGCCCCCAGAGGTGGGAGTGGGAGCGGCGGAGGAGTTGCTGGAGCTGTCGAGGCGAGTTCGTCGGCCTGCCGCTGGCAGAAATAGCTGCTCTGATCTAGAAGAGCAAGCAGGGGGTGGACGACGAATACGTGCGGTCCTACATTGACTTCCAGGAGCTGCACCGCGGCAAGGGGGTCACGGCGGGGCGCGGTGTGAGCGCCTTCACGGACTAGCGGCGCCTCGGCCACTCGGAGGTGGACTTCGGGTGGGGCGGCCCGGACGTCGTGCTGCCGCTCTCGTGGCGGCTGCTCGGCAGCACGGAGCCGTGCTTCTTGCTGCCCTACGGCGCCACGGACGGCAGGCGGCGGCGAGCGTTCAAGGTGTTCGTCGCGATGCAGGAGATGCCATGCTTCAGAAAGGAAATGGAAGAACTCTTGTTGCAACATCAGTACAGTGACTACAGTTCAGTGGGGAAACTGTAAATTTGATAGTAGAGCTACCAAACAAAATTACTTCTCCATCAGACTGAAGATTTCCATACACAATGAGGAGGTGAAACAGTAATTTTTCTAGGTTCACTCCGAGAGGTAAATGATTATATATATATATATATATATATATATATATATATATATATATATATATATATATATATATATATATATATATATATATATGTTTGATTTACTATCTGATCCTAAAGCTATGAATAAAATGAGGAACTTAAAATTGTGTACCAACAAAACCTTCCATTCAAGCAGACAGCCAGGCACGTCTTATTACAACAGCAAGAGATCCTAGTATTAACCAAAACCACTCTCATCAGATATATGTGTGCAATCGCTCAAACCAAATACATTCTACATTAGTCACTTCTTGTTCCGTATCACTGTAAAACAAAACAGAAAAAATACAACAAAGAGCGTAAAAAAAAATACAAAAGAGAACTTCACAGGATTTATCATACAATGAGCAGCAACCGTTTCGCCGCGGGCTTCAAGCGCTGAGCGAAGGAGCCTCTAGCCGCTGCTGTTGCTGCTTCTCTTGGCTCCCTTTCGTGTCCTTCGACTTCCCCTTGGGAGGGCCGGCTGCCTTCAATTTCTGCTCCTTTGCTACCAGTTTTTTCTGATCAGTGGGAGAAGGTGATGCCTTCTTCTTAGGGGCTTTTCGGTCATTGATGTTGCTGAGACTGATTGAGCCCTGCAGCTTCAGAGCTGACTGGTTTGTGCTGCCGTTGTCCTTCTTTGCCTGTCCTTTCTTCGGGTTCTCGGGGTGCACAAGAGATCGGGGCTCCCATGGTCGTGCGGCGATCCAGCGGTCCATCCAGCTCCACCCCCAGCCACCCTTCCCGACTTCGTAGTTGAAGTTTCCTAGACTTGTGGCAGACCTTGCCCTCCACTGCAAAAGGGCAGAATATATATAGCTTACACTGTTGAGGCACACGTAGAGATGCTAGTGTAGTGCTATTCTGGAATAGCTAACGAGTAACTTGGTTAAGAAACAGGCCTAGGATTCTAGAATGATGCTTGAGTCTGTCATAAGTTGGATCCAAATCTTTAGACATGAAGTGTTGCGATATGAAAGAGTTGCAACGTCAGCATTAGTAGTTGGTATGAACCTGATGGTTAAACGCATATGCCATGGCTCGCTCACGCTTCACAGCTGCGTCTTCCCTCTGTTGAATCCTCGCAAGTATTTCCTCCATAGTATCCGAGCCTCCATTCCATTCGACCTGTTAAAACATACCAAGCAACAAAATAAAATGCAGTGTCAAAGAACCTTTGTTTTTCTAGTACTTTAATTTGGGATAGAAAAGACGTGCACTTTGTAATGACAAAAAAAAGCATAAGCAGGTGAGTAAAAAAGAATTTATAAGGAACCTTGGTCCTTGGGGGAGGAAACTCACCTGCAAATTATGGAGTTTTGCTTCAAGTTTCATTTGATTCTCTTGTTTCTTCTTCCTATTGCGCCCTTCAGTGACCATAAAAGCACGCCGGTTTCTTATCTCTGCCTGTAACTTGTTCCAAGACTGTATGTAGCTCAATGTGGCAGCAGTCTGCTTGTTAACCGGATTGGTCTGTCCAATAATGCGCAATCTTTTAACTCCCTTCAGACAACGGAGAGTTTTCCTTGCCTGCATTTAAGTAATGATACACAACAAAAAAACAGATACATACCTATTTATTAGGAATTAACTCAATTCAGTAGTCGAAATGAAGGAAGCAATACATAATTGATGCTACCTTGTATCGCCGAAACGCATTCTGAATCCGAGTAGCTGCCCATTCCTCTAGTGCTGCATTGTCCTCAGGGTCACTACTAGAAGGACCATTGGATTTCTGATTTGTCGGGCTGACCCCATTGGGTACTTGACCAGCAAGCTTCATTGGCAAAGTAAAACATGTGAGAATGGCTCGATCATTCGTAAAACATCCATGAGTTAATTCCTCTAAGGATGTATAGAAGCCCTATGCCAGGATACAGGGTTTTTTTTAAAAAAAAGAACAATAGGAGATTGGCCCATTTCATTAGGAGTAAGAAAGAAGGTACAAGGAACCCAAGACCCGGGCGCAAGCGACCAGCCGAATGATATTATACAGTGTAGCCGGTATGGCAAAAACCCCAGCAACGAACATTACACCAGCAATGTCGGCCAGAATGTACTAATAGAGCAAAATTTTGTACTCCAAGAGAGGGAAGATGGTAGGCCAGTTGATGTCTGAAAATTGATGTAGCAGAAAAAAAAAGTTATGAAGGTATATTCAACAGTCAAATTACTTTGACTGACCAGTCCAAGTCCAAAAGTGAGAGTTGAACATATTTGGTAACTGAATCTAACAAAAACTGTTGAGAATGCCTGCCTAATGAGAAATTAGTTTTTGGGGGATTCCTTGTAGATCTCCTCCTAGAGTAGTAACATAGAAGAGAACAAGCAACCATGCCACGGCCTAGTAAATAATGGCCATGCATTTCCTATTTCTGAACCATAGAACGTGAAAAATCAACATAGAACTCAGCTAATCAAAGAACAATCTTTTGTTGTTTAACACACTCATCATCCATGCTGACGATTTCAGATCTTCTGCTGTCAGTAGGTGGAGTCAGTTACCAGTAGATCACCCAAATTCCAAATATGCAGAAGGCTCCTATAGTCCTATTCCAAAGGTAGCAGCACCTAACTCAACAGTCTCACACATACTGTTCTACAAGTCAGCATCGATCGTACCTTCCATTATTGCTATCAACAAATCAATCTTTCCCTACGGCCAACTTTCCATTATGATGACCACAAAAACAAGACACGAAGTTGCAGCACAGAGAGGCTGTGTGTGTTGTCCTGGCCCTTCGTAATGATGGAATGGAATGGATGGCGTCTTTTTTCAGGATGCTTAGAAGACATGCAACTATGCAAGGCAAGTTGTACAGGGCATGTTGGGAAAGACAGATTAAATCTTTTTCTTCTTCTCGAGACTGGGACATAAAGGAGCTTGATGGAGTGAGTACCTTTGCGTGCTTTGACTTGCTCCGTTTCGACTTCTTCTTGCTGATGATCGTCTTGAACCAGTCCCCGGACCCCATGGCTTCTTCAACAGGAGTGCACCTCGGAGATCAATTTGTATTCAAGTCCCCTTGCTTAGATCACATGGACAAGAAAAGGAGAATAAATTATCTAGGATTTGTTTTGTTTAAGAAAAAACCCAAAGCTCAAGATGGTGCAACATGTCTTGATCAGAAAATACTACTGATGAACCAAGTTTAGTTGGCTCATTCTGAATCTCTTTGAGACTGCCCCTTAAGTAAAAAAAAAAAAACAAAATTTGCATATAGTAAATAAGCAACCATATTATTTCTGAATTACTAGAAATATGCACCAGCAAGCATGAGAAAAGAACCTTTAATTGAATGTAAAATCTCAAGAAACTGTATTCAGAAGTCTTCCCAGATTGAATAAGAATGGCAACTCAGCTCAACTCAAATAAAAAAAGAGGAGTAATAAAACAGGACTCAAGAACCCACTGAAATCTCTAACTGTCGAGGCTCCTGGAAGAAAGACTGGGACTTTCTCCTCCTAACCTGACCAAGAAGACAAAACCCCGACGAAACAAACCCATGCCTCATCCAGTCCCCCGCTCATCCATCACAGGACAGAGAAAGCAGCTGTGCCTCCCTCCTAAACCCAGAGCAGAACCAAACCAAGAGTGCCAAAAACGAGGCGCAGAGCAGAGCAGAGAACCAAGAAGCAGAGAGCACAAACTAAGTACCAGAGGTTCAGAGGAGGTGGCGGTAGTCTGAATCCGATCAGGAGTTGCTTTCAGGAGGGGGAGAGCTCAGAAAAGGGAGGCATCCATTGGAAGCAATGGATCTCCTCCACCTTTCGGAGAGGGGGAGAGGAGGTGGGAGGGAAGGTGGAAAGGTGCAGGGTTGGAGTTAGATATAAGTCCAGATCAAGTCCTTTGTCTATTTGCTCCCCCGTTGTTTTCTTCCCAACGCCTTCTGTCAAACGCATTGGTTTCTTATCGTAACTTTTTTTCTTTTATTCTTCACTTTTTCTTTTATATTATCTATAGATATATAATAATGTATTTTTATTTTTTCTATTTATTTTTATTTAATTAAATATTTTAGAAAAAAACTAATACCCATTGTTTCAGTCAAAAACCATATACTTTTGAAGAGCACCAGTTGCCTCGCCCACGGATGACTGCTGACTTACTCTCTCTTTTTTTTCTTTTTCTTTTTTGCAGCGTGAATGCGTGGTACTCCTCTAGTGGGACTTGTCCCTTTCATTTTTTTTTTTATCTTATTGCCATTAAAAATGGGGACAGGGAGTAACTTCATTTTTGACTTCCATGGGGATCCACTAGAGCAGAGCATAGACAATTTGCATTTTGTGATATTTATTATCCATGTGCAGCAGAAGGAAATCTCAGAATGTGTGGGTCAAAAAGAAATCAAAATAGTGCTAATCGGTAGCTGGCCCAGCCGGGTTTTTTTTTTGTCTAGGACTCTAGTTGCGATAAACTGGTATTGGGCGCCACCCAAGATAGAGTAATTTGTTGTTTTGAAGTGTACTACAGTGCACACACACACACAAAAACTGCCCTTTTTCTTAGGCAACTTTGGAGGTGATCGGAATAGCGATGGTTTATGGCTGAAAAAACACTGTAGCTGGCTGAAAAAACACTGTAGTTGAGTTAGTGGATAGTGTAGTGAATAGTAAAAAAAAAGCTGAAGCTAGAAGCTGAAGTCGAAAAAAGCCGAAACGATCGAGGCCTTTGTTGTCTGAATTGATTTGACCAGCTCTGTTAAATTAAACCACGGCAAAATTAGACCTTGGAGCCCAGGTAACACGGTGAGCAGAGCTTGGAAGAAGCCAAGAGGAGCAAAGGCATAAGATGATGAGCACGTTGGGAGCTAATCAGAAAGGGATTCCCGCACCTGATACGCCGATCATTGGACGCACGCTTGCCATGTTACACTCTCATTTCTATTAATTTACTTCCTCTCTCTACAAATGTACATCGATTTAGAGAATTGTATGGTCAAACCATTTCAACTTTGACTACTGATATAAGCAAATATATCTACATTAGCCGACGTAAGTGATATTAGGGGGTGTTCAGAATGGCGGTAGCTTATGGTTTTTTTACTGTAATTAGCTTATTTTTTACTGTAACTGAGTTGACTTATTTAGCATAATTAATTTTAAAAAATAAAAATAGGAAAAACATATTAACCTATCACGGACAATACAAAATAATAAAAAACCTAAAATAAAAATATAATCACAAAAGGATAAAAATGAACAGTGCACAAAAACACCGAACGCTGTCGCTAAGTTGAGCGCGGCCTAAGTATATTTGTCATAAAAGATACTACTTTCGTAATACCAACATATTAGGCCAGAAACCAGTGGCCAAATTGCCTATTGTAGGTTGTGCTTGCGTCAAAAGGACATACATTTGCTCCAGACAATAAGTGGTAACTAATTTACCAACTCTACAGTGCAACAGGTTATGTTAAATTAAAGCCATGCATCCCAAGGTGAAAAATCTAGGTAGAACCACAAAGGCAGCCGGTCGCGTCATGATTCGGCTGCATGATTTGTTGTTGCTGTTGTCAGTTTACTGTCGTGGAGACAGGCCGTCGAGATCGGCGTGTCTTTGTACAATTATGGTGATGAGTGCTACGTTTTCATATGTGTGTAGTGCAATGCAAGCTAACGTGACTGCCCGGTTGTTGTGCATGCGTCCTGCGTCCTTCCACCCAAAAATGATCTCCCGGACGCCAAAAAGGCAGGTAGACACACTCGAATGCAAACATGTTACTTATGAAATCTAATCAATTGATTAACGGAGATTCATCGGGGAACAGACGAACTAATTGAGAAACCTCTTAGACATTTTTTTTTTTCTGTTGGGCCATAATCCTACTCGATCCACGTATTAGGCCGATGGATGGAGCTAGGATTTAGGAACAAGGAGGGTCAAATAAGTTATACAATGTAATTATATTTGATGAGGGAGATCAGATAGTACTAAGGGTAACAAATTCTTTAAAATATACAAAGTTATAATGCATAAATTTTCTCTCTCTTTATTTTTAGATAGATGAAGATTTTAGTAAGGTCCCGCTCAAGTTAGCTTTTTTTTCAACTTCAGCTTCTAGTTTTAGCTTTTTTTCACTATTTACTACACTATCTACTAACTCAGCTACAGTAAAAAAAACCAGTTACAGTGAAATTTCAGTTAAAAATCAAAAGCCATCGCTAAAACAATCACCCCTAAATTCATAGCTTAGATTCCGTCCGGGGAATGGGACTCTCAAGGCCCAAGGCCCTTATGGATGTACCCTAAGCGAGGACACAATCTACAGCCACTCCAGTTGCTCCTTGTCTTACGCGTTCGAATGGCTACGGAGGGTAGCCACGTGTGGGTATGTCCCCAATATCTGTTTTTCCTATTTTTAAATTTTTTAATTTTAATTACATTAAAAAAACTATCAGCAATAATAGTATAAAATAAATCAATTACAGTAAAAAAAGATATAAACCATAAAAAAACCAAGTTGAGCACCTTGCGGCTTGCACGTCGGTGTGAGCCGATGGTTGCAACTAATATTGCATAAGCATGTCTAATTAAGTATCTATGATACTAATTAGTAGACATAGGTTTAACTATGATGAAAGCAAAGGATGAGACTTAGAATAATTGGATTGGTACAACAGATTGCGGTTTGTCTAACTGGCGCACAGCTAAAGATTTTTAATGTTGCTATGAATACACACACTCTCTCTCTCTCTCTCTCTCACACACACACACACACACACACACACACACATATATATATATATATATATATATATATATATATATATATTGACGGTAATAAAATAATTCTCTAATTATTACGCCATCATACTCTTTAAATATATCCCTTACTAGTAAGGGAGGAAAATTATAGAGTGGTTGTGAGCTGTTCTATAACTATCTCATAGTCGGAAGTTATCCTATGATTATCTGGTCTTAATCCTCATATGATTATCTTATGGTCGTAAGTTTCTATACGACTATAAGTTAATCGTAATTGGTCTTACGACCACCTTATGATCGTAGACTTTCCTGCGACCAACGTCTCTTCGACTAGTTTGTTTACGATGACCTCCCATGCAGCACATCCATCTAACAAGGTATTTAGAACGTACGTTTATTCCTACTAACCACACTATCTCTTTCTGACAACAACCGTCACACAACGAACGGCTAATCATGTCTCTCTGACAATAACCTCCCTCTGACGGTTATACCCCGAAACGCTAAGATGTCTTTTGGGAACGAAACAACGGTCGTCATTTCGTCAACTATATAAGGGTTGACGTCAGAAGAAGTGGGAGATCCAGGAGACTAAGAGGATACTGCAAGTTTTTTTTTGCATTACTCTGTTGTAATCATCCCGTTGAAGCAATAGTCACACAGGACGTAGGGCTATTATTCCCCTAAAAGAAGGCTTAAACTTGTATAAAAATTCATATGTCCTCTGTGTACTCGTGGCCTATTCCTTGATATTAGCCTTCCTCTGAATCCAAATAAATCATATGTAAGATCAATATTAAAACATCGATAGTTGGCACCATTCGTGGGGATCGTTTTCTTCTAAGAGCCCTGTAATTTCTTTTCTAGCAAGTTCTTTTCCTTCTAATGTCCTTATGGCAGGAAAGTAGAATGAGGAAAATTGGTTTGACTTAACCGAGTACGCAAACCTCGATATGGAGGTCTGCTACAAGTATGAGCAGACAATGCTCGTTTCCGACGGTAAGGCTATCCCTGAAGGTCCATCCAGAGACCTCGACAGCCGCACACGCGAGAAAGGTTGAGAGAGGAACCTCATCCCCCATAGCAGCACGACCAAGAGAGGAGTCACTTTCCCCAAAAATGGCATGAATCAATCTAACTATGAGCAGGACCCGTCCCAAAGTGTTCTTAGGAGTAGAAAAAGGCTATATATATAGGACGCTGAAATGGGGTATTATGATTTTAAATGCACGAATTTAACCCAAATTCAGGTGTATTTTTTACATGCTTTGCTAATTTATATATATAATCAACACATAAATACAATCAAACTATCATAAAAAGCAACTACAATTCAAATTTTAGTTCAAACTTATTTGAAGTAGTTAGTAAACTAGTTAAATTTAACATCTAAAAAGTTAAAAAATTTCACACATGATACATAGAGGAAATAATTATTTTAGATTTTATATATATATATATATATATATATATATATATATATATATATAGGAAAAATATTTTTTACACCCGGGTGTAATTACACCTACCTCTAATATACCACCTAAATAAATTTGAAATACTTTTTTATCACCTTAGATATACTTGTGTACTAATTATAAGATACTCCAATGTGAACCATATGAAAAAAATTACAAAGAAGTCCATAGTTTTTAGCGTATTTTGTAAAACCCTTTATATACGTATATAAAAAGGAGTATATCAAAAAATATACATATCACCTCTGAAAAATTCTTCATACCACCTAGATGGTCTTAAATACTTATATACTACACGTACATACTCTCAGTTCATGAGATACTCCTACATTGTAAAATATGATATAGGATGTAACTACACTCGGTGTAGAAAAAGACTCCTATATATATATATATATATATATATATATATATATATATATATATATATATATATATATATATATATATATATATATATATATATATATGTGTGTGTGTGTGTGTGTATATAGACTCACACATACGTGCGATCAACTGAAAATTAGGGTGTAGCTGTTGCCTCCAATCATGGCGACAACACAACCGCTCTGAAAGAAATGCAGATGCTTGCAAGAGAATAATCATAAGAAACGAAACAATGGTGACAGGCCAGCATGAAGTAGCAGTATTAGGAATTATGAAATGTATGATTTGATTCTATATTCATGTACTTGCATGACGAATCATATGCGCATCAGCCGCAAAATGAAGTACTAGTTGAGTGAAAGGTTGGAAACAGATGGTTCACACTTGGCGGCATTACGCGTTGCCCCGTTGTACTGCGTCGTGTGACTTGGCTGGCTTAGTGCACACCTAATGTATCTAACATCAGTAATGTCTACAAAATTAATTAACCTATCAAATAGATTTGATGTTAAGGTGAAGAAAGAATTAAAGAAGAGAGAGAGGGACAGTATCTCATACAAGACACTGTTTAGATATAAAATCTAACACATAAGAACAAAAAAATACTTGTTTGAAAAGGAGATTAACATTGGAAGAAGTTTACGGATTTATTATTTAGGTCTACCAATGAAAACTATGTACTCGAGTTGTAGTGTCTATTATAGTGTTTATATGATATAGAAGTTATAGATATTATTGTACAATATCTATCACTGAAAATGCTCTTGTTGTCGGCGTTTAACAGTGGATAATTAACTGTAGTGATAGTTTTCGGCCAGGGGTTCTGTTGCTGGGTTGGGCCTGTTCAGGTCCATCCTGTGAAAGGGCTGTATTGGGGCTCGACTGGATTTGAAATTGTAAGAGCAACTCTAGCAGAGCCCCTACTTGAGCCCCTAAACTCAGATTTGAGAGCCAGAGCAAAAAACTGAACTCCAACAGGGCCCCTACTTGAGCTCTCAAAAATAGGGACCTCTCAAATGAGGCCTCCAAGCCATCATTCCTAGGGGGCCCCTACTTGAGTCCTCAAACTTAGATTTATTCGTATTTGAATAAATACGTCCCTCATTCGGAACAAATTTGAATTTAAATTTGAATATTCGTATTTGAATTCATAAATATAAACGTCCCTCATTGTGCTTTCAATTTAAATTCAGAACAAATTTGAATATTCAAATTTGAATTCATAAATTTAAATTTGGTACAAATTTGAATTTATATTTGAATATTTATATTTGAATTTATAAATTTAAATGTGGAATAAATTTGAATTTAAATTTAAATATTTGTATTTGAATTCATAAATTTACATATTATCCCTCATTGTGAAATAATAAATATTTTATTGTGTATTATGCTTTTGTCCCATACATATGCATATAGTGTGTGAGGAAATAGAGAGAATTGAGAAGTAGGGGCTCTGTTTTGAGGGCTCTCACTGAGTGCAAACTGTAAAACAGGGTCCTCAAAAGTAGGGGGAGCCCTCAAATGAAAAGTAGGGGCCCTGTTTTGAGAGCTACTGCTGAAGTTGCTCTAAGGCAATTAACTAGAGTAATCAATAGCTTTGCTTCCAATCAATTCATCATCATGCACTACTCCGAAGGGCGCTCAAAGTAGTTTATAAGTTGAAGTTTATGGTTTATTTTTTAATATATCTGCTGTTGGTTTATTTTTATGTAATTAAATATAAAATTTAAAAAATTTATATCAACATGCACAGTTCAAATGAATAAGAAAAAATCAAAAAAAAAACAAAACAACAAAAACTACAAACTAGAAATCAGAAGCTAATCCGTTTAGAGTAGGGATTGCAACAGGGCGGGGGATTGCGGGGAAAGCCTCCGCGGCCCCGCCTCGCTCCCTACTAGCCGGCCCCCACCCCGCCTCGCTAAGCCTCCCGGGGGGAGATGGCCCCCCGTTCCCAGTCCCCACGGGGACCCGACCCTCACAGAGTCCCCGCGGGAATAAAAAAGTATAAATTTATTTTCATAAAATAATAATTTAATTTAATTTATTAATTTTTAATTACTTAAGCATATTTTTTAAAAAAATTAGCTTCAAAATATATATTCTAACATATAAATTCAAGTTTTTGTCTAAATATATAAAAATAATAATACAATCTTTTGTATTAAAAAATTATAATATATTATCAAAATATTTATTTTTATTTTTGCCAGGTCTCTGTGAGACCCCGCGGGAGGATGATGATCCCCATCCCTACCCTGCTAGCATAATGGGTCCCGCCCTGTTCCTCCTGTGGGTAGGGTTGGAAAAAAGCTCGTTAGTGAGGCTCGTTGGTTCGGTTCAAAATTATTTCAATTACACTCGTTAATTAGTTAAACATTGAAAGAGTTAATTTCGGATGAAATTAAATTTTCGAAAAGCTCAGCTCGGCTCGGCTCGTTAGCTCGATTCTAAAAATAATTGCAAACTATCAATAAAATGATATTGAATCAAACTATATCAATTTTAAGAAAAGCTCGATAAGACGAACAACTGGCTCGATATTCACCCCTGCATGTGGGGGGAGATTATCCCCCCACCCCATCCTCTATAGAGATATTTCTCGTGGGGCCCACCCCACGGAGGAATTGTTATCTCTACTTTAGAGAAAGGGTTCGAAGGAGGAGAGCGAAACGTACATGCATGCATATGCATAGGCCTTCTGGATCGATCCAAGCCACTGTCACGAGCAGCACCAGAACAGGACAGTATCTGCATGATGCGTTCGATCTTCCATTCATGAGCGCATGGCATCTTCCATCTCTTAAAGTAAATTAATTAAGCCCATCCAATAGCTAGATAGATGCAGCACTCAAACACTCCACTCGTGCACGCCGATTCTGATCTTTTGCCATTTTTTTAAAAAATCAAAGTTGATAGCACTGTGGAGAATTTGCACTTGTACAGCATGCATCTCTCCTGAGAAGAACATCTCACTGGTGGTATATTAGCGTTTTGTTTTTTGAAATGAAAGGGGGGAGAGAGAGAGAGAGAGAGAGAGAGAGAAGCCGTCCACATATAACATTCTTGCATTCAAATGGGAAAATGACATCTGATTTCATCCGCTTTTTTTTTGCGATTCATCTTTCTTTTGATCATGTCTTTTTTTTTTGAACTATAGTAACAAGAGTATATATTCAATTTGGTTATAATTTGAAGTAAGTGTTTGTTGACGTTATTTCTTTTTTTAAAAAAAAGAACACCTTCGCTGAAACTAACTAGACTACAGTAGAACGTCTGGCTAGCTCGGATAAAAATCTTGGCAAAATCCAGCACATGTTATATTTTGTTGGAATTAACGAGTCGCATGTATTTTCAAGAAATACCTAGGTAAATAATGGCCATGCATGTACATGATAGCATGAACCTGGTAAATACCACTGCATAATTCGCTTATGCAGACCCAGGCTGCTCTCCAATTCCAGCACTGCATCAAATCCAATTCTATGCATTAACCTCCTCTTGTTCTCATCTGCCGTCCATCTCAACCGTCCATGCTTCATCGGACCATCGACTAGGTGGTACGAATCTCGAGGTAGCCCGACTCGCTCTACCGGGCCATATTTCTGCCACACCAGTACACCACGTACGTGTGTGATACGATTCTCTCTCACCTCCGCGCCGCCGCGCAATCCTCGCCTCCGGTGCGTTCATGGATAACCCGCCTGGTCAGACGGCGGCGCGCCACGGCTACGTCGACTGCGACAACCTCGTGCTCATCCCCCTGTTCCTCGCCTCCGCCTTCGTGTTCTTCGTCACCTACCAGCTCTTCGGCGTCGCCGCGGCCGCCGTCGTCCTAGTCCTCTTCTGCTTCCTCGTCCTCTGGGCCTACCGCGTCAGGGTCACCCGCAGCTTCCCCTTCCTGCACCTGTCGCTTGGCGCTGTAGGCCGTGGCGGCGGCGGCGGCGTCTTCGCTGGGGCGGCGGCCGGGATGGACGCGGCCGCGATCTCGGCGCTCCCGGCGGCGTTCGGGTACAAGCGGGACCAGGCCGCGGCAGGGTGGGCGCAGTGCACCATATGCCTGGGCCTGGTGCACGTCGGCGAGGCAGTGCGGCGGCTGCCGGCGTGCGGGCACCTCTTCCACGCCGGCTGCGTCGACAAGTGGCTGCGCGCGCACGCGACGTGCCCGCTGTGCCGCGCCGCCGTCCGCGCAGCACTGCCGGAGCTACCTGTCTGACGACGGCCCCGGTGATTGATGTTAACTCGATCAGATCGTAGGAAAAAAAACTGCTTTCGTTTGACTTGTGTGTTCGATCTTAATCTTGCATGGCATTCATAGATTTTGTCCGGGTTGTGCTCGTTTAGTTTAACAAATTTGCGGTACTGTGAAATGTGAGTTCAAATCCTTCCCAAAAGAAATCCAAGGAATTCATCTTCTTCAGAGAAGTTTTCTATCTCGTGAGAGTCTTATTCAGAATTAAAACCGCTTAATTGATTAATTATCGGGATTCATTTATTAGAAAACGGCGGGCTGCACGACTGGGTATTACCAGCCAGTGTAAAGTTTCCATGGCCAGTTCATGTATTATCGTACCAATACTGTACAAGTACTATGATACTAGGTACGGGACGCTTGGAATGTGATAGCTTATAGCTTTTATTTACTGTAGTTGTCTTATTTTTTACTGTAACTAAGGTGACTTATTTAGCGTAATTAAAATTTTTAAAAATTAAAAATAAAAGAAAAATAGATTAACACATCACAGATAATGCAAAGGAATACGAAAAAATAAAAAACCCTAAAAACAAAAAAACGAGAAAAAGACGAAATTAAGAAATAGTAAAATAAAAGCAGAAACCATCGCCAAAACGAGCGGTGTCATATGGTATATGATCTCACTTGACTGGTTGCACGAGTGGCAGTGCCACAGTATCAGCATATGAATTCGAGTTGTGAAGGAATATACTGTAGGAATTCTATGTTGACGGTCCAAATGAAATTGGGCTTTTTGATGTCTGATATAGTTCAACATACTTTGAAACCTACTCAACCAAAACAATCCGTAGCTTAAGGCTCCGCTCATTTCAACTTTTTTAGCTTCTGCTTCTAGCTTCTACTTTTTTTTCACTATTCAGTATTTCGTCTTTTTCTAAAAAATTTTTAGATATTTTAGGTTTTTTTGTATTTTCTTTTTTTCCTGTGTTCCTTTGTATTGTCCCTAATGTGTTAACATGTTTTTTCTATTTTTATATTTTTTTAAATTAATTATATCTAAAAAGCCAAATCAGCTACAGTAAAAAAAACCAGCTACAATAAAATTTCAACCAAAAATCAGAAGTCATCGCTAAAACAGCCCACTCAATTAGACCAATTATCGTGTATCGATCTAATCTAGTCAGACCAGAAAAGAACCTTACATTGATCGCAAAAAAAAAAAGTCATCCCTAAAGTGCAGAATTGTCAGTTGCCTCGGAGTCAACATTGAAAATTAGTAGAGAGAATCCACGAGAAATGCCGCACCTACTTGGCTAGTTTCCTATGTCACGGTCGTTGAATCAGCTTGTGCCTTGTGGTGCAGGAACGGGCATATACTCGCTCCATAAATGGGTATCTCGTCTCTGCACTTTGTCGAGTACGGTGATTGTTATCCTAGTTAGGATTCGGTAGTTTTTTAGATCTGAAAAGATGAGCTACAAGAGTTCTAGATGAATTCTAAAAAAATTAGGATTCCTAATCTTTTTTGGTAACATTCCACTCCATTTTAGAGGAGAATTAAAGGGATTATTTAAAATTATGAGGGATAGTCGTAGAGAACTCAAGCAAAGAGCCACTCATCGAAAATAGAAGTGCACAAGAAGATTAGATATTAGGTTATTCTTTAGCACTAGATTATTGTATAATGCAAGGATCTGAAGGTTTTACAAGATTCAAGAGGGTTGTGAGAGAGTAACAATATCTTGTACTATTTTGATGTTGTACTTAAGAAATTTATGACCGGTTTCGTCAAATTTTCTCTCTCTCATCGTGGTTACTTCAATGTTGTTATTTTGGTTCTCTACGAGATTTATCTTCTTTGCTCCTAATATCGTGCATGCTCTTGCCCTACCTCACAAACTCTAATCCAATCTAAGAGCTGCCATGAATAAAAAAGGTATCAGAGTATAATAAGTGGTATCAAAGCTAAAATCGAATTAATCTGATTTGTGAGAATGTCGATAAAGCATCAGGTAGCACAAAATCAACATCGATATCGATAATGTGGAATCAAGTAGATAAATTTGATGGCGGAGAAATTTTCAGCGTGTGGCAATGCATGGTAAAGAATATCCTTCTCCAACAGGAGTTATTCGATGCTATTGAAAGCGACAAACTGGAAAAGACGTCCGATGAAGATTGAAAAGTGATAGAGCGGAAGATTATCAGTTCGATCCATCTATATCTCTCCGATAAGGTAAAGTACTCGCTTATCAAGGAGAATTCTTTGAAGAAATTATGGGAAGACTTAGAAGAATTGTATATGGCAAACTCGCTGACAAACTGATGGGTGCTGAAGCGGCAATTGTACAGATTGCACATGAATGAAGGTACACAGTTTATTGACCATCTCAATGTCTTCAACAAGCTTATCAAACGTACTAGTGTGGATGAGAAGATTGAGAAGAACGATGAGGTCGTCATACTGACATTATCTCTATCACCATCATGGAGCAGTTGGTGGTGATTATTTTTGTTGGAAAAACCACTTTCAACTTTAATGAGGCAATTACATATCTATTGAAGGCAGAATCCTTGAAAGAGCCATCGGAATCTTCCTACTCAGGTGATCAAGTATTGGCTAGAGTAGGTATTGCAAGCAAAAAAAAAGGGCACACTGTGTATGTTATCTATGTGACGAGGAAGATGACATGATAAAGGACTGTTCTGATTTGAAGCAAATGAAGGGTGTATACTTAGTGGCAGTAGCAAAGGATGATTTGGACATAATAATCATCGGTCAATCAAGTATTTCTCATAAATAGATATTAGATTCAATTTGTTACTTCTATATATGTTCAGCGAGGGAGATGTTTAACGAAGGATCTCTACGTCCGGTGCATGAAACTGTTCACTTAGCAGATTGCAATGAGTGTGTAATTACTGAGATGAAAACGATTACATTGAAGATATATGATGGAGCACATCGTATATTGACGGGAGCTAGGTATGTTCCCATCTTATAAAAGAATCTAATATTTTGTGAGGTTACTTGAATTCGAAGGTTAGGAGATATCGCCTCGAGGTGGAGTCATACAAATTACTTGCAAAGGATAGATGATCATGAAAAATATTTAGAGCAATAAAGAATACCGATTGATGAAAACACTTAAAGAAAGGGTAACAAATGGGATGTCTAATAAAAATCATAGCCAAGAGAAGAAAATCGTGTAATCAACGGTAGGTATTCAGATTTCATCTGCAATTATATGTGAAACTACAAAAATGATTGTAAAATCTAGCAAAAGTAAAGGTGAATGTGCAATCTGTTGGAAGAAGGAAGGCTGTAGGAACATGAGATATGGTAATCAAACTATAAAGCAAAGAAGCTTTCAAGTGGAGGGTTCAGGCAAGCTAGCTCAGACATAGACACACATATTGCAATAATGTGCATGAGCCCCTGTGGTGAGAGCACTAGGAAAGGTGGGTGGGAAAAATAATAAATGCAGAGCTGACTTAGAGCGAGTTCTTAGAAGAGCACAATGACTTCAATGGATAAAAATTAAGGAAGAGATTATTGAATATGGTGACTCATATTCTATTATTTTAGAATTTAAAAAATGTGTGCCATAAGGAGTCATATATGAATCCTAATAAGATCAGGATTCATACTTTCTTTTGTAGTAGGATTTCTACTCCACTTTAGAGGAGAGCTAGTGTGACTATATATAGCCATGAGGGGTGGCCATGGAGACCCCAAGCAACCAAATAATAAAGCAAAAAAAGTCACTCATCCAAAGGTACAGGTGTACAAGAGGATTAGAGGTTAGGTTATTTTTTTGCAATAGATTCTTGTATAGGGTAAGGATCCGAGGGTTCTAAAAAATTCAAGAGGGTTGTGAGAGCGACAATCCCTTATACTCTTGAAAAGTTGTGCTTCAGGAATTTGTAGTCGGCTTCGCCAAAACTTTTCTCTCTCGTCGTGATTGCTTTGACGTTATTATTTTGGTTCTTTCTATGAGATTTTTTTTCTTTGTTCTTGATACCGTGCATGCTTGTATCTTATCTCACAAACTCTGATCCGATGCAAGGGTTACTGTACATAAGAAGGAGTATCAGAGTGTAATACTTTCCTTGTAATTCTTGTAAAAAAATGTACTTAATGTTAAAAGGGCAAATGGTTGTCCAAATTAAAGGTTGTTTCTCTGACCATAGAATCAACATTTGTTTTTCCTAGGCATTGACAGAATTGACATAACCAACATCTGCTTGTGTGTATGTGTGTAGTTTAATTTCTGAAAATCATGGAAGCTCTACCAATATATAGCATATAATTATGTCGATACAACTTCAATAATGAACTCCTAGATATGGAGCAGCATCAGAAATGAAAACGACTTCATATAGTTCTTTAGTTTTCCTGATTTTATCTTTAGTTTTCCTGATTGTTCAACAGATAAAAGTATTTTCAGTGCTATGTATCATCAGTTGGATAACTTGTATGGCAAATAGAGTCAAACGATCAGATTTTTCAACTATTTTTAAGCCTATTTTTCAGTGCTTGGTGTCATGCATGATTATATGGCTTATGACTGTAGGTGAGTTCTTTTTGCTGTGGTTTATGGGGGTGATTGGAATAGCGATGGCTTTTGGCTTTTCTTGAAAAACATCAGAATGGTTTGAAAAACATCAGAATCGAGTTGGTTTATTGAGTATAATTAAATGTAAAAAAATATATAAAAAACCGAAAACAAAAAACGAAAAAAGTATAAGTAAATTTTTTTTTAAAAAAAACGAAAAAATAAATTTTACTGTAGCAGGTACTGTAGCTATAGTATCTGCTACAGTAAAAAAATCGCCACCGCTAGCGATCAAGAAGCTGTATTGAGCGCCCCTTATAACTTTTGAATTTTGGCTGTTCATAAGAAAGAGGACGAAGAGAGAGATAATCGCATATGATTTTGGTCGGTATAACTGAAGTCGGTACAATGTCTAATACAATCAACTTGTAGATCCTATCTTAAAAAGACGTATCGTTTGAAAGCTAGTTATTGTAGCGAAAGAAAGCCGTAAGCATGAAGTCCAAAAGAACTGAGCCTGTGCTTATACGAACAAACCGAACATTGATATGCCGATAAGTCATTTCAAAAAAGATTATTCCAATAAATCATTTTAAAAATATAATAGAAAAATTATTTTGTTTGTTTGTTCAGAAAAAATCATAAAACATAAGCTAAATAACTCACCCAAGATGGTCTCCGCATCCCTGTGAAACATGTGTACTGCATCTTGTTTCCTTGGGTATTCCACGTACCAACGACTTACATTCGTCAATTTTCCTTAAAAAAACGTCCTGTTCTGTTATCATCTTAGACAAAAAGTGCACAGTTTTTCAAGCCTTCACACAGTAGCAATCAGGCAGTATAGGCTTGATTCGGTTCAGACTTGAGAGGCATTGAATCAGGTGTGTACCGAGTATACAGTTCACACTTGACAGTTAGCACAGCCACAGATCATCAGCATGGTACTGATGTTGAATCTTTCAATAATTCAAGCTGATACATCTAGTAAGATATTTGACTGGCCGTGAGAGATCGAACTGAAAGGTCACGGCGAAACGCGTTGGTCGGATGATGAATCCATGATGCATCACAATCCAAAGATTCTAGCGCTACAGTGGTGGACGATACTCCCTCGAGTATAGTTCGTTTGTACGTACGTACATACATACGAACTATACATACATACATAGATACATGTCCAGGGTGGGCATGGTGGTGTGGTTCTTCGTCGTGGTCATGCTGACGGCGAACTATACGGCGAGCCTGAGCTCGCTGCTCACCGTGCAGCGCCTCGAGGGGGGCGGTCACCGTGGAGTCGCTCAAGGGCGGCGGCGCGGCAGTAGGCTGCACCAACGGCTCGGTCGTCGCCAAGTACCTGCAGGAGGTGCTGCTGCTCCCGGAGCACAGCATCAGGAGGTTCCCCAGGGACGAGGACTACCGTCGCGCCCTGAGCTCCGGCGAGGTCAAGGCCGCCTTCCTCCGCATCTCGCACGCCAAGCTCCTCCTCGCCAAGTACTGCAAGTCTGCAACGACCTCATGACCACCGGCCCCGTGTACCACGTCGGCGGCCTCGGGTTCGGAAGCGTCGCATCAATCCCTCTCCAAAAACCTGCGACCAAATGACCTAGCTCGGATCAAGAGTTAATTGATCCGATCGACACATTTATATAGGGTGGGCCGTCTCAGGTGTTCCCCAAGGGGTCGCCGCTGCTCGCCGCCGTCTCGCAGGTGTTCGCGAATGGCACCATCCAGAAGCTGGAGACGGCGATGCTGTCCGCTTACAACTGCTCGGCCACAGCCAAGGACGGGCCCGACGGCGACCTGTACCGCCTCAGCCCGGTGAACGTTTGGGGTTCTTCGTCGTGACGCTCTCCGCGTCGACCGCTTCGCTTACCGTGTACGGCGTCTTCTTCCACCACGACGGTACCTGCAGCGGCGGCTGCCGCAGGAAGCAAGGTGGCGGCCGTAAGGATTCCGCCACGGTTGATCCCGGCGGCGGACGGAGCCTTGATGATGAAGTACCTAGCTTCAGTTTCAGTTGAGCATGCAGGAAATGATACTGGGAAGGATACAGGAATAAGCATGGACAAGGAATGTGAGCATCCTGCTTGCATGCCTAACCAGAAGTAATGGCTACTTATATACAGTGTGTTCCAAATGCAAGAATTTAAGCTGTTTGCTTGATTTCATTATATGCATACATGTAAGATTGTCTACATAGCATTGAGGAAAATCACCCAGGGCATGAAAAGCGGTTCACTTTCTGTATTTACACCAAGTTTGCAACAACATCAAGGCACAACTTATGTGGGCAGAGGGTCTGCTTGACAGAACCTAGTTTCTGTCTTAAAGAAACAAAAAAAAGAAAAAGAAAAAGAAAGGGAGGGAAAAATTAGTCAAACACTGCCTGCAAATGTGCAGATTTATCTCACTATTCACAACCTCCACAGCCAGCCTTTTTTTTTTATCTGCCCCCGATCCAATCCTATGTTTTATGTGACAAAAGGAACTCTAGGAACAATACCAACTGAAACAAATAAATAGAAGGGGCAAAGTGACTACCGCCATGTTAACCCTGGAGCCCTGGCCCGAGCATCAGCCAATGAAAGAGCCATGGCCAGCATCATTTGTTCTTCAAAGCTATCAGGAATATTGCCTGAACCAATGCTAGATCCATCTGAAGCAGCCAAATTGGCAGCCCCAGCCTCCACTGTAACATCAGAGCCGGCACAACTGGTACTGGCCTCCGCCACCTCTGACCACCGGTCATTAGAATACTCTGCACCTTCTCTTGCTTGGTGTGCTCTGCTGGTCGATGGTTCCTCGACTCTGGTGCCTGAAGAACTGCTCCCAACTACGCTCAGATCCTCTGTAAAAGACCTGCCTGACCTGTTGAGAGTATCATATCTTGATGTGTGGCAAGTAGCTGCGCTGGAAGAATCTCCATACACATGCTGTTGCTCGGCTAAAGCTGCAACCGCACAGACAAATCCACTAGAAGAAGCTGCTTCAGCTGAAGCCGTCACAGAGCCATCATGACATCTCAAAGGAATTGTTGGTGGGACAGCACCGGCGCAGCCTGGATTTCCCAAAGCTTCCTGATCCTGTTCGAACAAACATAGATAATAAAATGGACAATTAACCTGGTAATTTTAACAAGATGAGTAGTTCTGTACTTCCCCCATTTACACAAGTTGTCTACGATGATGTTTACATCAGCCTAATGGTGTTTTCTGTTAAGTATATGCTATGTGTATTCTAGCCCAACATGTATCTTGGCCCAATAGGCCCAATATGAATAGTGTTAGGGTTTGAGGTTGTATATATATTCACAGATGGAATAAAGAAAGTTTGAGAGGCTTTATTTCTCTGACGTTTTCTTCCTTGGAAAGAGGTACACTTGTTCTAATGGAAACCGTCTACCCACAAATGTAACAATGATGAGTATGCATAACTTTTAAGATAACAAATGCAGGTTTGCATAACAAGTGATGAAAACCAAATGTAGGTTTATGTGAATAAGCAATTTCTAAGTAAATTTGCACATAACTCAAAAGGATATTGAACCAACTGGTTGCTGATGATAGGACATACGATAATTAAATGAAAAGCAACTATCATGTGAAACATGGTAAACAGCAAAAGATGTACCCATTATGGGAATGTTCATCATTACTGAAGCAATCATGCTTTACAAACTGTGCCCCCCAAAAATTTAAACTCATTTTTGAGATGTGGCAACAAAATATGACTGATCTTTGCATAAACCTTTTTGGAACTTAATTGATGAGCTCTTTGAAATAAACAAGTTATAGATATGAACTATTTTGATAAGTGAGTTCAACAATATATTCACATACTTGTATAGAAAGCCAAATTGCTTCCATAAGCATAACTTCTTCAAGATCCATGTCAAACTTGTTGTCCCTGCATTTTGAGGAATTCATCAGTAAATAATCAATACCAACAGCTGTGATATATCCATGCCACAGTAAAAAGGATATAGATAATAAGGGAGGAAAATGGGATGGCAGCAAGTTGTTTGAACTAGCCTATCTTTTCTTATGTTTATGTTCTTCCTAAGACAAGAACACTGCTTTGCATGTCTTAGCACTCTATTCTCCTCCAAATGACATAGAGCAGATCCAAACTATGCAAAAGAAATGGTCAAAACAAATAAAATGTTTCTCAATATCAAACATCACCAGCAAACAAATTAATCCTCTTAAAACTTTGCAGAGGCCAGAAGCTTTGCAAATTGTACATGTTTACCGGTCAAACTTTATTATCTAATAGGGTCTATGACACAGGTGAACAAAGCATGGTTCTTCTTTTCAAGCCATACCTTGCGAATTGTACATGTTTACCGGTCAAACTTTATTATCTAATAGGGTCTATGAAACAGGTGAACAAAGCATGGTTCTTCTTTTCAAGCGATACCTATGATCCTTAAATAGATGCATTCACACTGGCAAGACTTTTCCTGTAAAAGTCTCCTGGGGCAATATAGAAACTTCCCACAGAACTCACATATAAATGCCTCAGATAAAGGTGAGTCAAAACCAATAATAGTCATCTTTTTTAGCAGTTCAGGATGGATGGGCAAATTATCGTATTGCCTAGTAATGGATTTCATTGTACAGAAGTAGGTAGCAATTATCATATTATTAGTTATTTTAGTACAACTAAACAGAAGGTCTTCTAGAATAGTCAAAAGCAGAAATAAATAATTACTTAGAATACACATATATGCAGTGCTTAGCTAAGGTGCAACAAGCATTAGGTGAATTAAATTGATCACTCAACAACCATTTATCCTCAAGTCAAGAGCAGCATGATCAAGGTTTCAAGGGAATCTCCAACATATTCAATAAACTGATAGACAAGAAGAAACAAAAATCTTAAACTGTTGGTAATATCATCAACATGGTACCACCAGGACCTTATTTTGACAACCAACATGGCAATAACACATAAGTATATAACTGATCTGTGTTATTATTTATTTAATTGCCAAATCATTGCAACTGTGCTACGCCTGATAGCAGGAGAGAATGCACAACCATCTATCAGAAAGTACATATAGTAAGCTACCAAATTTCCCAATGAACGGCAAGTAAGGACTAATTATTTTGCTTACAGTCCCTGATCCCCAATGCATTTATGCAACAGTAATCACGGTACTTCAACAGAATTCAATCTAGAAAGCACAAATAATCCCCAATGCATAGATTCAACCATAATGATGCCGCTTCAACGGAATAGAAGGCACAAATGAGTTAGTCAGTACAAACCGCATCTGCTTTAAGCGTTCAGAATTCTTCAATAGTAACTCTGAATGCTGTACTTGAGATAAGAGCACATCATTGCCTTGAACACTGCTTGCGGCTATCAACAAAACAGATAGGGTCAGCAACTGTACAACAAAAAAACAACAGAGAAAGACAAATAACCTACAGCAACCTACACACCTGGTGCGGATGTGCCACCAGTATCACAACATTCAACTTGTGCAGTTGTTATTGCATCGGTCGAAGCAGCAGTCTGCTCCTTCTTCATCCGCTCGGCGTCGTCCTGGAGCTCCTGCTGCCGCATCCTGATCTGTGCCTCGATCACCCTCTGCTCCTCCTACCCACAATTCGCAGTGCCGCCCAATTGGCAAAAATAATAACCAAAGCAGACAGACAGAACTGAACAAAATCATGGTATCACAGGCACTCACAAGCTGCTCAATGCCCTTCTCCTCCTTGGTCTTGATGCCGCGGTACTCCATCGCGTAACTCACCGTCTTGCAGTACGGACACCTTACAGGTTAAGGAACAACCGAATCACAGGCCGGCCGCCGGCGGTGTGTGGACTTGTAACACCAGAAACGAATATCAACTCTCAACATCATCTAGAGTAGATAAAATTGATCAGAATTTGGGCTAGGATACTGCGTCGGCCGGCACGAGGTGGGCGACTTCATCTGGAGGAAACACTCTGCAAGCACGAGCAAGCACAGGTCAAGCACCAAGCAAATCAAGAGGCGAAGACGGCGGCATCAAGAGCACACGCATACATCCTCAACTCACCCGTGCAAATCCCCTTGGCGCAGCACTTGGACCGGTTCAGGCTAGGATAAAACTGCAAGCGCAATGGAGAAACGATAATCAAATCTTCGCATCCATCGATCCATCGAAGGCGAAACAGAACAGCAGCAACAAGAGGAACAGGAAACGGTGGAGCGGAGGGAACGGACCAGGAAGCAGATGGGGCACTCGTCGAGGTCGGTGCGGGGGTCGTCGGAGCCGGGGTAGCAGGGCGCGAGCTTGGCCTCGAGGATGAGGCGGCGCAGCTTCTTGAGGTCGATGTCCGGGTGCGGGTACAGCCCCTGCGGCCGCGTGTACCGCTCCTCCACCGCCGGCCGCCGCCGCCTGCCCCCCACCTGGTTCCCCATTCCCCCAACAACCCAACCCGCTCCCCGACTCCTCTACTAAGCCTCAACCACCGCACCCACCCACGTCCTTACCCACAAGCGGCGGCGTCGCGGCGAGGAAGACGAACACGACAGAAGAGAAGGCAGCAGAAGGATTTCTCACGAAACTCTCTCTCTCTCTCTCTCGGCTACGTCTGGGTCGTTGCCAGAAACCGCACGCACGTGCACGGCCAAAAGCAGTCCTCCACGCCCCCCCGCTCCGACCCCGACCGTTCTCTGCTCTTCTCTTCTACTGATCCGGTGGATTAGGTTCGCTCACTTATATAATAAGGGGCTCTTCATTATATACCTTCTTTATTTTTGGTAATTTCAGGATTTACCCTCCCCACTCAACGATACGTGGGGTCATCACAAGTCACTGACACGTGGGCCAGGAGGATAAATCCTGAATTTCCATCTAAGGGGAGGGTATATGATGAATAAATCCATATAATAATCCCCCTCTCTCCTCTCTGCTTATCAAACTTTGCTAATTCAGTTCCTCTCCCGTCCAGCCAAGCCGTCCACTCTCCTCGTCCCTCCCGACCTCCCCTGTCACTGCCAGATGGGACCGTACACTGTCCACCGCATACTAGCCTACCACTGTTCAATTGGACGGGCGCGCTCAAAAGCACTTTTTTCTCAGCGTCGAGCGTTTGCTTTTTTACTGTGCAGCTTCTCAGGTACTGTTTATATTTTATCTTGTAGTGAATTTTTTTTGTTTTTTTTGGTATTTTTGTGTTTTATTTTTTTACCGTATTTCTTTGCATTGTCCGCTCTAGATTAGCATGTCGTTTTTATTTTTACATTTTTAAAATTTTAATTATGTACAATAAGTCAACTCAGCTACAGTAAAAAAATCAGCCAGCTACAGTAAAATTTCAATAAAAATCAAAAGTCATCACTATTCCAAATGCTACCAATGTTTCTAATTTCTTAATTTTATTTTTTTAATTTTTTTATCTTTTTTTCTAAATTTTTAGTTTTTTAAGTTTTTTAATATGTTTTTCCAATATTCCTTTATATTATCCATAATCATCAGATATAATCAAAAGCTATTAGTTACAACAGTATGAATAGGTCTTATGTTTCGGATCAACCGATGCTGCAGTAGCTTTGCAGCAAGCGATGAGAGTGAGAATTCGGCAAGTAAACGCTCTGCAGCGCTGTCCGATTAGGATTTTTGTAAGGAGCCGAGGAAGGGATTAGCTACTTTTAACTACCAAACGGCCCCGGGCTTTGTGAGTAGGACGGGATGCGTGCGATCCAAGTTTTGGCGTCATCTTTCCTCGTTTCCGCACATGACGCGTGTAGAAGCCGCCAGTGGCTGAGTGGTTCAGAAATGCAAGTGGGATTTTGGGTAGTTTTTAACTTTGTTTTGCTAAAGTGTACAGTTATTAGGTTGTGCTCGGTTAGACTTTTTTCTGTGATTTTTATTTTTTTACTATAGTTAATTTATTTTATATTATAGTATATATATATTTTTGATATAATTAAATTTAAAAAAGTTAAAATAGAAAAAAAGATTATCTCATTACAAGCAATACAAAGGAACACGGAAAAAAAAATAAAAAAACTTTAAAAAGCTAAAATATTAAGAAAAGGTAAACTAAAAGATAAAAATCAAAAAAGTTGAAACGAGCTAAGTCGAAGATGGTGACAAAGCTTAGTAGAGCACTGCACTAGTAGCAGCTATAAATGATGGACTTTTAATACTACTAGTGGTAGTACTCTGCGTAAAAGGACAAGGACGGCCGTTCCTTCACGTTTCCAGCGTAAGATTGGCTGCCCGTGTGGAAATGGCCACTGGTGACCGGTGCTACTACTTTTGACGTGCACAGTGCGCCAATTTATCACCTGTGTGTACCAGTTACTTCGTTGAAAAGTAAATTAAGAGGATAGGAACGGGTTCGTGATGGGCTGGTCTGCGCTTGTAGAGTGGGTAAAGAAGCAACGGGCCAATTTGTCCGTGATTTGTGTGTTGACAGTCTTGGTCCATTGAAATAATTGCTCGGCCCGGCTGTCTTGGGCCAATTGGGTTTTTGTTTTCCCGTTTTGCGGCTGGGCCCTATTCCCTATCCTCTATATCTTTGTCGGCTTTAAGTGGGTGGCAGATTGGTTGATACACAAATGTATAATCTATTTTCAGACACCACCAGTGCTCAGACCTACGATGAGAGTGATCCTATCATACACCTCCTCCTCAAAATGGCACAATATTTTTGTAACACTGAGCAACAAAAATTAAATGACGTGAACAAAAACTTACCTTGCAATAAATAAAATAATGAGAATTATTACGTCAAAATAAATTGTCATTCTGCAACAATCAACTATAAATTATTGCAACATATTACAACTTCTCTTACAATAAATGATGTGAGGTGCTTTCACAAACAAAATCTATTCATACAACAAATCAAAAAAAAACTACTAAAAAACTTATGTTTCAACAACCGAAAAGAGTTGTTGCAAGAAACAAAATATGACACTGCAACAATAAAAAGAGATTGCTACAACAAGCAAAAGATAAACACTTCCTCAGATCTACAATCATTTCAGAAAAAAATAATACAACAATCAAAAATACTTTTTGTAACAAAATACAAAGAATGCTATAACAAATTCAAAAAACATTTGCAACAAAAAAACAATATTAGAGAAGGATGCACAAAAGGCATACGAATGGTGATGAGTAGTAGAGCTTGCCGAAGGAAGAAGCTATCCCATTGCCTTATTGCTAGTAGTCCCAGATCTGATGGCACGAGGCCGATCCGGGTGCCTCATCATTGGTTTATTGCTCGCAGCCAAAGAGGCCAAACATCACAGCGATGAACTCATCAGAGAGGTCAACAACGCCGCCTTTAGGGTTGAACTTTCGAGGCTCATGGGGCGCTCTCCTCTGCCCCTAGGATTTGCATGTATTTAACCCTAAAATCTATGGTTTTTCCAATGTATTTGCATACAAAGAAGGAATGTGTGAGGGGAGAGTGAATCAATGAAGTAGAGGCGATGTGGTGCAGCCATTGGCCGAGGAAGAGGAGTTTATCAGGGAGGATTTGTTAGAGGAGCCACCTGGTGGGAGGATGTCAAGACCTAAATATATAAATCCAAACTCTATATATTCTGCACTAGTCCAAGATCAGGCTAGTGCATATAGTGAAAATATAGATGAAATATCCACCATAATCACAATTAACTATGAATAAAGCAAAATTTATTAATTATCATAGTAGCCACTTTATGTTCAAGCCTACAAATAATAGCATGCGGGCCTAACAAACTAGCAGCGAGAAATAAAGATAAACATAGTAACCATTCGACATGCCACAGACAATCAACTAGAAAATAATTTACACCCTCAACTACGAAACTATTTGCTTTGCCCCCCTCAAGTAGCAAAACCACATCACTTAACCCTCTTAGCCCAATACCACTTGGTTTTAGGCTGACGTGGCACAAATGCTAGTCATCGTTGGCGAGGATGGTGACTCTGGACAGCGGTAAATGGTTGCATGAAAATAAAATTAACTTAGGGGAATGAGAGAGGAAGTTCGGAAACACAAAGTGACGTGAACGGTTTTGAAAGGAGCTCACCAAACAAAGAGATCTGAGTGAGGGCGTGGCAATCAAACTTGGGGAAGAAGGAGGGCTTGATCTAGAGGCGGTGATTCAAAATATTCACAATTAAAGTAACATTGCAACTGAAGATGAAACTACATGCGCTCAGGGCCACAGATGGCAGGTTCTCATCACGATCATTAGCTTCACAGATGTTAGATTTAGTGCTTGAGTCACACAAGAACACGAACATTTCATCCAGGGACTAAGAGGTTTCAAGATTCAGGCATGAACAGATTAAGTAGACACATCGATCAATCAGACTTTGTTCAAATGTATGTTAGGGGTGTTGTGTTGTTGGAGAAGATCTCAGCAGAGATCGAGGCATTGTGGTTAGTCAATGAAGAGGTGGAAGGTGACCGTGGCGTCAGGGGCGGCATCCCGCAAAATGGCATGGAAGCAGAGGAGGGCTGATGAGGTGTAAGCGGTGACTAGCAGCGCGAGCATGGTCGGAGTCAACGATGGGGAGGAGGCATGAGAGCTCTAGGATGTCGGCCCAGAGCTTTCTCCATCGGTAGGAGACGAGGCTGGTTCAGGTTGCGGTAGAGGCGGAGGAAGAGGAGGTCATCGAGGAGCGAGCTAAGGGGTCCCCATCACCAAAGTCGTAACCTGAGACATCGTCGTGGTCATCCTTAGCGGATAGCTTTGGGCTTCGAAGAATCGAGAGGACAAATCATGAGAGAGACGAGATAAGAGAGAGGAAGAAAGATATGGAGTTGGCACGTGGGAGAGGACAAATCTATGTTTGGAAGCCATAGATAAAAGCTTATGCCTTTGAAGCCCCTTACGACACAACATTGTTAGCTATAGTTTCTTTTGCATCTCTACCGACACACACCTCCTATACAGCCAAACTCGAACTCCACGGTTATCACGATAACAACGCCTATTGGGTTCACACTGCCTATTGGGTTCACCTTCACTGCCCTTGTCTCTAGATTATGATCATCCTTTTCCCTTACAATGGGATGATCTTCTCCACCCTATGATGTGCCGATCTTCTCCACCTGTGGCCGGTGACGTCACTGCCATCTCCTCGCATAGATGCTTTCCACCACTGGCTTGGTAAATTTTGGATTGAACCTCACCGCTTCACTGCCCTAGGCCACCTTCCTTATTTGTCTCATAGAAAGTGGTAAGAACATGATTCCATTTACGAGAATTAAACTGTTTTCGTAATTTTTCTTTGAAATTCCTACGCTCCAAAATATGCTAAATAAAAAACAACTACCGTTTCTTAATTCCACCTAATCAACAACCTAAGACATTGGCCCTGTTCTTTACGGCTTCTAGAAGCGGCTTTTGACTTTTGCTACAGTAACTAACTTTTAAACGGAGTATTTTTTTAAGATGAGGTCTACAAGTTAATTGTAGTATACGTTAAAAAACTAATATCTGTATCATCAAAAATCGCAAGCGAGTATCTCTCTTTCCGCAATCTTTCTCGCAAACAGCCAAAAAGCCATCAGCCGCAGCCATAAGCCATCAGCCGCAGCCGCAAAGAACAGGCCCATTGTCTCATTTGCTACAATCAACACAGTTTTCTACAAAAGCTTTATTTAGCCTATAGGTTACAGAGGCTGTACTTGTACTCCTACTTCCGTTTCCTCATGCCCTCGTCACCCTCACAATACATCATTCATTACAACTCAAAACAGGTGCCCTCGACCTAGTTAAATCCACCCTAAACTGCGCAAGAGCAAGGAGACCAATCACACCTCCACCATCTAGTCCTAGTAACCGTAGCCATGGTCACATGTGCATTCTACCATTTCCTTCTGTGGCCACAATGGCATTCTCATAGGAATAAAAAATCAGCGAGAGAGATAAAAAAAGAGAGGGGAGCGAGCTACGGGCACTATTCTATTGTTTTAGAGTGTGGTTGATGATTTTGATGTGATCGATAGTTTTAGATTATGTGTTTTAAAATTATGATAGATAATAAAAATATTGATATGAATGATATATATAGCTGTAAATTGGAAAGCCTGTTGAAAGAAGTGATTTCGGTCTCCGGAAAATTCTAACCGAAAAGAAAAAAAACAGAAAAGAAGGGAGCCACACAGAAAACAGGCCGAAAGCGACCAAATCTCGCAACGAATTCCACCACTCCCACGCACACTTTCCCTTCCTTTCCCCTCGCGATCCAAATCCGAATCCGCACGTGGCGATGGACGGCGGGGTGCAGCCGCCGGACGCGGAGATGGCGGACGCTGGCGCGGGGGCTGGGGCCGGAGCGGGTGCGGGTGGCCAGCAGCCGGCTGCGTCGGCGTCGGCGGGGATGATGGAGAACATCCAGGCCACGCTCAGCCACGGCGGGAGGTTCATCCAGTACAACATATTCGGCAACGTGTTCGAGGTCACCGTCAAGTTCAAGCCCCCCGTCCTCCCCATCGGCAAGGGCGCCTACGGCATCGTCTGGTCCGCCTGGCCGGCTCGCTCCCCCATCCGATTCGTGCGTTACACGCGCGGGCGTGTGTTTGATTTGCGCTTTTTTTGGCAGCTCGGCGCTCAACTCGGAGACGGGGGAGCAGGTGGCGATCAAGAAGATCGCCAACGCCTTCGACAACAAGATCGATGCCAAGCGGACGCTCCGCGAGATCAAGCTGCTCCGCCACATGGACCACGAGAATGTCAGTCACGCGCCTCCGATCCGTTGAGCTCTTCTCTTTCAGAGACGCAATCCCCTTCTCATTTTTCGCGGAGATTTGATATTCTCCTTAAATATTTTTGTCTCTTTCTCTGAGAAGTGAGGGCTTCAGGAATAGTAGTAATTGTGGCCATGCATTTAAAGAAGCCAGCCACCTTTTAGGGCGTAAGTCTTTGTGTTCTTGAAGAAGTTAGAGGGGGAACAAGTGATGTGAACAGACCTGGAGCCGCAGCACATGATGCTCGAAGGTGCTGATGTCAAAAGTCGCCTAAGGACCAACCTGGTGCTACCTTTTAGCTAGGTCAATCAAATCCAGTCTGAATGTAGTGGATGTGAATGTCCAGTTGGTAGGGGACTAGGAGTTGTGTTACTATTGGAAAGACTTAGGATCGACTTTCTGTTTAGATGTTGGACTTCGACTTAATCTTTCCAATATAATAAAGAGGATTAGAAGGAGTCCACGTTTGAATTATGGGATTTGACCTACATAGGCTTGAGTAATCACTTTCAGTTTGTCAGAGGGGACATATTTTGGATTATCAATGTTAGAAGGACAACTACTGGAGAAGTAGATTAGAGATTGAATTGCATCTTGACAGCCTTCCCTTGAACACTGCAGCATTTTCTAAGTGAACTGAGTTAAAATCTGGATGATGAATATTTTCCTGATAAGATGTGAAAACACGGACAGGTTACTAATTTTGTAAGTTATGCAAAAATGTTACCTTTTTCCTGTTCCATTTTATTCTTTGTTTTATCAAGCATCCTCTTTTGGAGATTGTGTATACTCATGTCTATTGTGGAAGGCTTTCTCAAAGTGAAATCGGTTTTTGGCTTGTATCTCACATAAAGCAAGGTGTTTCAGCTTTTAATGCTCCAATGATATGGGTAAACTTTTTTGGGAGTTACACCATTGGACAATTTGAGTGTTAGTAGCGATCGTCGGATTAGGCAAGGTTTGGTCGGTGGAAGTACTTTGTTAATGTACTTGCTTTATACAATGTCATCTATTTATATCTAAACTTTTCCTTTATAGTAGTGTAAGTCTTATTCTTGTATTCTTATAGCTGTATTGGAACATTTTCCTTTTTTAAGTGAAAATCCTGTTGGTTTACCTCCTACATAAAGCAAAATCTTTTGAGCTTTCAACATTCCAAAGATATAAACAAACCTTTGTTGTGAGTTATAACGTTGGAGGACAATTATTAATGTGGAATAGCAAATCTTTGGATTGGACATGGTTTGGTTAGTGCAAATAATTGGTTGATGCACTTGTTCTATCTACTGCTAGTCAGCCATCTGTACCTGGTTGGTTGTATTCTACAAATCCATAGTAGCTGCGTAACTCTTAGTTAGTTGTATACGACATATCCATGCTCCAAACAGCAATAAATGGTCACAACTGCCTGCACATGTGGTTTCTGGGAACATATGCAGTTGGTATAATGCTGCCTTGTATTCAGATTTTCTACGAAAGTTAAAGAAGTGTATACACACTTGATATTAAAAAGTATGCAAAAAGCCAAAAAAATATAAAAAAAATATAAATATTGAAAGTTGCAGAATTATTTTATTCATACTTCATATCAAGTATTGTGAGCTTTTGGCTATTTGAATTCATTTTATTTATAAAATTTGTGGTATCTGCACTACAAAAAAAAGCAGTATAACATACGACAAGCAAAAAACATTATGGATTTCCATCATCGCCATCTGTATCTTTTAATCATATTTCATATGGCGGTGCCAGAAGGACTACTAAGTGCAGATTTTCATTATTCATTTATCTTTCCTCATTTTGTTGATATCATGTCTTGGTTATCTTTTGATGAAGAATATAGCTATAGCTATGTTAATAATATCATAGCAATTTGTTTCTGTTTGTGTCATTGCTATACAGTACCATATCTGGGAAAAACATGTTTTTAACCTGAAAAATGCCAACACCTCATCAAAATGTCATCGGACATAACTCAGCTCTAAGAAATGGTTGTTGTGTGGTGTCAAAAAACACATTGGGTACAGAAACACAAACACTACTTGGAAGAAGTGTCCACGCAACTTAGTTTAGCTGTAAGCCTGTAACTGTAGCACAGAAAAGTTTGATGAAGTGTATGTGTTGTTGACTTATTTCAATTCATTCGAGCTGAGATAAAGTTGACTCGAACCACTGAATAAAACGTACAAATCTATTAGAGTGTATAAAATTTTCTGATACAAGCAACTCAGTGTATGTTTTTTGGTGCAAATTGTAAAAACTAAAAATCATTGCATGCTTCCAGCCCTCTTGCTGCTAACCATAGTTATTAAAGAACAATTTCAAGTATGAATGCCAGCTACAAAATATTTTTTTTACACAAATCCATTTCTTATGCAGATTGTTGCAATAAGGGATATTATACCTCCTCCACAGAGGAATTCATTCAATGATGTCTATATTGCATATGAATTGATGGATACCGACCTGCATCAAATTATTCGCTCAAATCAAGCTTTGTCAGAGGAGCATTGCCAGGTGCTTATTTCAATAGAAAAGCAGGACCTTCTCCTTTCCCCTTTATTTGATAAATTCAGTGTTTTAATTAACACTGCTATTTAGCTTTAGAAATTCTTTCCATGTTAGTATTTGATTTTTGTTCGATTCCTTAAATACAACATACTGTCAATTATTTGTTTCAGTTTTTGATGCCTCATACACTACTATCTTAGATGTTAGTATTCTAGGAACTTATATGGTCGGTGGTTGGGTACGGGTCTGAAGACCGAGGGTAGGGTGCTTGCCCTGATCTAGACAAAGGCAGGGCTCTTCTCTGATGTAGTAGAGAGGCTTGGAGGCCCGAGTTTAGAAGAAGAGGGAGGTTAGAGACTTGTTTGATTGTTCATTGCTTCCCTCCAACGATTACAACATGCCTCTTTATGCAAAGAGCACTCCTAACAATTATGGATAAGATTAAGCTAAATCATAACCTTCCTAACTAATAGATAAGATACCAATTCCCAATGCTATAATACACGAATATTGTTCCTGTGCGCAGTACCAGTGACCCTAACATTTCACCCCTTATGGCGAGGTAGCTCGTCCTTGAGTTACGGCGGTCGTCATAGTTGAAGTCTTTCGTAACTCTATGCTGACGAGAGGGCACGATTAAGACGTCGTGTCGCATGGAAGAGGGTCAATGAGGCTTTAGTGGGCTGCTATGCTGATGTGCGCCCCTCCGCGTGGCTTGACGTTGAGGGTATTGCTGACGACATCAGCAACCGGTGGGGGGCAATTATGATGCCTTTTTTGCCCCAAGTTGCAACTGTTGTAGGAGAGATGCGACGGCATCGCAAATTGCCACGTGACAGCCGTTGTGCAACGCACCTTCAAAGGCACAATGTTGACTAGCCGTGTGGGGAAGACCGCCGCCGGATATCAGTAACTTTCCTCCTTAGCGAAGGCACCAGAGGTGCAGCCAAGGATAGCACTACCTGCTGAAGCGTTGTGGTGATGGCAGGAGTGGCATCGGTGGCGGTACTGGTTCTGGAGGTGATGGAAGTGACGACGTTGGTGATGACAAGCACCTCCTACTGCTTCTCCACTTTCGGCAATGTCGCAGTGGGCGGATGTGGTGACTTTACTAGCGGTGGCGACACAGCAATCGCAGCAAGCCAGCAACATGTTGCGCCTTCTTCTCCCTCTTGATCTAGTTTGTCTTCAAGTCCAACAATAAGGCCTTGATGTTGGCACAGAGTTCATTAGGGGATAACTTGTTAATATTGACATTAATGGCCTTGATTCCATCGGCCTTAATCGTATCAGCAGCAGAAGCCATGGTGAGTGGCTTTGATACTAAATGATATCGTCGGTGGTTGGGTATAGGTTCGAGGATCAAGGGTAGGGCCGCTCGCCCTCATCTAGTCACCGGTATGACTCTTCCCAGACGTGGTAGAGAGGAGAGGTTCTGAGGCATGACTTTAGAAGAAAGGGGAGACTAGAGACTTGTTTGATTGTTCATTGCTTCCCTTCAACGATTACAATAGATTTACTTATATGGAGGACTCTCCTAACAATTATGGATAAGATCAAGCTAAATCATAACCTTCATAACTAATAGAAAACTTTCCTAACTAATAGATGAGATACCAATTAAATAATCTCTGTCCTAGGAAACTAATTAATTATTTAGGAAAATATATTTTTTTATTTAGGAAGATAAACTCTTCCTTCCCAATGCTACAGTACATGTGTACTGTTCATGTGTACAGTATCAGCGACCATAACAGGAACTAATAACCAATGCCTCTTATTTTTCTTCTGTTTCTGGTCGTCCTGAATCCTCTTGCTAGTCTAGGACTATGTGTTCAAACTAAGTTTGCCTGATGTTTTAGTAAACATTGACCTAAGAGGTGAAAATATTGAGATATATGTTAATGACTATCGGTAAATGCTTTGCTTCTTTGAAATACTATTGGAAGTTTGATTAACACAACTACAGAGGTGAACTGTAATATATTGAGGAAGTTCCCTATTGTATTGCACCTTTAATAATACTATAGGTAAGCAGCAGCTTTAAAACTGAGGAAATCGACATCAAGACCTACTATATATGACGGTATGACCTGAAGAAAACCTTTATTGTGTATAGGCAGAATGGTTAATTATGTTCTTTCAATGCACCATTGAGCGTTGGATCAAGCAAACGGAGCAGTTGAACAAGTTTATCACATCTGACACATGCCTGCGAGATGACATATTATTTTTTTGCTAGCCATATCTTTTATATGCTTTGTGCACCACCCATGCGTCAACATTGCTAAGAGATTACTCCCTGAATATAAGTATGTTTCTGATATCAGAGTGGTCTATCTGTTATGACTTATGAGAATATTGTATCTTGCTTATGGTAAGACATATTCGGCATTTACAAATTCCGTCTGATGATCTTTCGTGGACACAAGTTCAATGAAGAAACTGATTGCTGTTTATGATTATTGGTAGTAATATGCCTGCACTGACCATGCCTAAGTGGGTTTCTAGCATGGAAAAGGTTGATGCTAGATCACGCCTGAGAGCTCTTACTGTATCCTAGCTATTATTGTCATTGTTAATGACACATTTCTCTATCTTGAGTGGGTTTCTAGAATGGTCGCCTTTTTCTCTTCTGTCCAATTATAGATCTTGCGCTCTCTTTTTTTTTTTCAATTTGCAAGCTTCTATCTTGTTCTGAGAAATTGTACATGTTTGATATGACTGCTTTGTGTAATTGTTTACCTTTTTGTGCAGTATTTCCTTTATCAGATTCTTCGTGGCTTGAAGTATATACATTCAGCAAATGTTCTTCACCGAGACTTGAAGCCTAGCAATCTTCTTTTGAATGCAAACTGTGACCTTAAAATTTGTGATTTTGGGCTTGCTCGTACCACCTCAGAAACTGATTTTATGACTGAGTATGTTGTCACAAGATGGTACAGGGCACCAGAGCTTTTGTTGAACTCCTCTGAATACAGTGCAGCAATTGATGTGTGGTCTGTGGGCTGTATATTTATGGAACTGATGGATCGGAGACCTTTGTTTCCTGGAAGGGACCATGTCCATCAGCTACGTCTACTAATGGAGGTTAGACCATACCCTTTGAACTTCTTTTATATTGAATTGGCAAAATTATGTTTCATAGTCCTATATCTAGCATAATTATTTTTTTGTGATAATATCTTACAAGTGTTAGATATGTGTATAGTTTGGGTCTCTTTGCATTTTGTACATGGACATATATTGGCCTGTTGGGCCCGTTGGCAATATAAGGCCTCATTCTTACATAGTATCAGAGCAAGGTTAGAGTTAGGGTTTGGCTGGCCGCCGTCGTTGGCGGACCACCCTCTCCCTCTCTCCTCACTTCTCCCGCTCGCCCGCGCTTTCTCCCACTCGCCGTGTCCTCGAGTCGCCTCCACTCACCGCCGCCTCCTCCGGTTGGCGCTGATCCGACTGCCGCCGCCGGATCCGGCCGATCTAGCTATCGCGCCCATGCGTCGCTCGCTCGCGCGCCACGTTTGCCCGAAGTCGACACTCGCCGCGCCGCGCCGCCGCCGCCGCTTCTCCCACGCCAGTGCACGTCCACGCTGGCGACCGCCCATCGGCCGACGTCACCTGCTTCGGTCGCCACCACAAAAAAGGTCCGATTTGCTCCGGATGGCGACCATCGGCGGCTTCTTCATCATCCCACTCCCCGCTGTTTGTTTTGACGGTACGAACTTCAGGGAGTGGGTGGTTCACCTGAGGATTCTCCTCAACAACCGGCGTCTGTGAGGTCATCTCACTGGCAAGCATTGGAGGAGGCCCTGGAACTCTATCAGGCTACCCTGCATGCCTACGAGCAGTGGCTGGAGTCTGAGGCTTGTGCTACTGCCATCCTGGTAGGTAGCATAACAGTGTGATTATCTCTATGGATGTAGCGGAGTTGCCGACGACAACTTATGTGGGAGTGTCTCTTAGCTCACTATCAGCCGATGAGTGATGCTATATATCTCTCAATCATGCACCGAACGCATTCGCTTCAGCAGCTTGATGCCACCATCGATGACTTCTACCAGTAGATGTCTAAGGTGTGGCGTCAGCTTGACTCTCTGGGGCCAGATGTTTGCCGGACATGTTCCTACTGTGTGCGGCTCCGTGCTCACCAGGAGACTATCTCTACGACTTCCTGACCCATCTTCGGCCCAAGTTTGAGACTGTGCGGGCTCAGTTCCTGACTTGTCACCCGCGCCCGAGCTTAGTGGAGGCTCTCACGGCTGTGCGTGCTGAGACTCGTCTCTGTGGCACAGCTTAGATGCAGGCTGTCTTGTCTGCCTCAACGCTTGTTTCTTCAACACCGGTCGAGATCCCTTCCCCAGCTCCC
This sequence comes from Melocanna baccifera, assembly GCA_036346265.1. NCBI lineage: Eukaryota > Viridiplantae > Streptophyta > Magnoliopsida > Poales > Poaceae > Melocanna > Melocanna baccifera. Next base: position 1,618,260 of record CM070691.1, on the reverse strand, counting down.
AGCACCCATGTAGCTGATGCTTCTACTACGGGTCTCTACTGCACCTATTGCCAGCGTGATGGTCATATGTATCAGGACTGCTACAAGCGGAGGAGGGACCAGGGTCACCGAGGTGGACGTCCCCCGAAGGGCTTTGGCAGTTCCTTCTCCCCAGGAGTTGGTACTTCTCGCTAGGGCTCCTCCGGTGATGCTGCACTACAGCTACTCTTGCTTCTCTAGCGCCTCGTTTTTGTGGATCACGTCTTTCGTCATTTGTCGGTCATGGTATTATTAGGTCTATTTCTAAGGACACATCTTTACATTGTATGGGTTGCAAGCTTGGCAAGCAGGTGCAGCTCCCCTATCCTTCTAATGACTTTCTAGTCGTCCTTTTGATCTTGTACACACTAATGTTTGGGGTTTGGCTCCTTTCGTTTCGAAAGGGATCATCGTTATTGTGTGATTTTTATTGATGATTGTTCTTGTCATACTTGGCTCTATTTTATGTTCTTTCGCAGTCAGGTTCTTTCTATTTATCAGAGTTTTGCCATTATTGTTCGCACTCTCCTAGAATACGTACTAGGACTTCAAGTTAGTCATGGCTTCAACTTGAGTTATATACGGAGACAAACTCTATTGCATCTTGGACTCTAAGTCAAGATTATTTCCAACAATCTCCCCCCTAATTTTGACTCGACATACTCCTATGAACTACCAGCTACATCTCCACATGAAGTGTTCTACATGTAAGCTAAACACATAATTGCATATAGGAACTCAATTCAATTGGTATAGGTCTATCCAGATGCAAAGACTCTTTAACTTGTTGTGACGGTCTCATTTATGACTTACTATTGAGTTGCATGCACCAACCAATTCACCCAAAAGTTTAAGTTGATGAGGAAAGGTGGGCGATTCACTTATACTTCAATACTTCCCCTCACGTGTAGGCTCCCTCAGGTCTAAGATGTGGAATAGAACTGGGCTGTAATTATTTTTTTAATTGCGCCAACCGGGTCTCGAACTCAAGACCTTTTGGCTCCGATACCATATTGAGTTGTATGCACCAATCAATTCACCTAAAAGTTTAAGCTGATGAGGAAGGTAGGCAATTCTCTTATACTTCAACACTTACCCAGCTCAACTCTACTTACTCGAGTTTAGACGTCGAACACATTTTCTTAACGTCCTGGACTCATCTCTCAGTGGCATCATACCACCGTCGTTGTCAGTCTCCATCGACTTCGTAAACGTTCCCGCGAAGTAGCACTAGATAGCATCTTCAATGCCTTCCACACATCTTTGACTGTCTCCTTGGGGTAGACTGCTGTTGAGCGTTGGGCTTTTGCTTTTCTGTTTGAACTGAGGGACTGAAGCAAAACGCTACTTTTCGCTGCCGCCCACTGGACAGCTCGGTTTCTACCTTTAACTGAAGGCTCGGACTGAAGAAAACTAGCTAGACTTGGTTCCTCTTCTCGCTTTGTTTTTTTGGCGCACTTCGGAATCCAGGCGCTGCAATGCCTTTTCTTTTCTTCGCCTCGGGAAGCATGCACGAAGACACGCTTTTGTTGTCTCCTATTGCTCATGTTGGACCTTGCTGGCCGTGTGAGACGAGGACACGATGGCGTTGCTGTTGCTTTCGTTACTGCTTCTCTCCATGTGCCAAGTGTTGGTGGGACCGAGGCGAGCGACCACACGCGGATGACTAAAGAAACGTGACGCGCCTCAGCGTTGGTGCGTCTCTGTTGTCGTTTGGTGACGCTCGCGCCTTCTTGAACCAACGAAACGACATGATGGCGTCATGTGTGCCGCCCCAGGAGTGGGCTCCTCCCAGGGTAGTGGCTTGGATCTTATTTTTGAAGCTCTAATACCAATTGTTGGCTTTGCCCTAGGAGAAAACTTACACATTGCAAATAAACAAAGATAACGCGAGAGAATTGCTTCGGCCGCAACTACGTAGCTGAGTGTTCTGAATTTTTCTATTCTCTTATTTTTCTTCTTATTACTTACAAAATTGGTTACAAGCTTCCTCATTATATTGGCTAATATTCTCCTACTAGCATACATACTCGGACTTCAAGTTAGTCACGACTTTAACTTGAGTTACATACGGACGAACTCTACTACGTCTCGAACTCTTAAGGCAAGATTATTTCAAACATAGTCATACACGATTTTAAGTTTGTATTTGATGATTAGACAATAGTGTTCCCCTAGGCGGGCGACTAGGCGTTGGGCACAAGCTCTCCACCGTGTCTCGAACAGAGGGGCTCCCCTGGGCAGTCAGCCCGCATAGGCGGTCAACGTCGGTCCTAGGTGAACCCAGGTGGCGCTAGGCGGGCTAGATGCGGCGAAGCTGGGCATCCTCTTTGCCTGCGGAAGCCGTGGTTCCCCGTCGCCACCGCCCTTGGTTCCCCGTCGCGCGTCACCACCCTCAATTCCCCGTTGCGTGCCGCCGCCCGTGGTTCACCGTCGCAGTCGCCCTCGGTCTTCCTCCGCTCATAGCCACAGACGAAGTAACATCCTCCCTGCCTGCCCTCCCCGTCCTCCCACTCACCAGCCTCCTTCTGCATATCCAGCCTCCGCCCCGCGCTTCCCTTCGCCGCATCCCTCGGCCACCTCCTCTGGTCCCGCTGCTATCTCCTCTTCGTCACCCTCGCCCTCCTCTTCCTCATCCTCTTCATCTCCCTTGGCGGCGCCTCCACCCTCTGCCTGCCCGAGCTCCATCTCCTCTTCTATTCGGCCGCCTAGGCGGCTAGGCGGCCACCCACCGCCCACCTAGCGCCTAGGTGAACATTGTTAAACAATGTGCACTACGGTTTAGCCTGGTCGACAGTAACGGCCTCAGTTATTCTCTAATCCTTATTGTAACTGGTGGTAATGTGCTGAGTAGGGTTCCAAATTACACTGGAAACATGTATCATGGTAGGTTGTGCTATTTTGAAGGATATGTACTGTGTTGATTATCCTTATATCCTATGATTTAAGATATGCAAAAACATAGGAAAAAAGAAAACGGAATGTTGCTCTTCAGAAACTGTTTATGGCCACCAGCTGGGGTTTGGGGTTTCTTCATTAAAAAAAATCCCTGGCAATCGAAACCCTGGTCCTGAGTCATGACTAGTGATTGATACCCCCTGGTCCTGAGTCATGACTAGTGATTGATACCAATGCATTGCTCAATAGAGAATTTATGTACCTTTCTAGTGCACATCATTGCGTGTTTGATTTCCCCATCATATTTCTTGGCTGCAGCTCATCGGGACGCCAAATGAGGCTGATTTGGATTTTGTAAATGAAAATGCAAGAAGATATATCAGCCAACTTCCCCGTCATGCAAGGCAGTCCTTTCCTGAAAAATTTCCACATGTTCATCCTTTAGCGATTGACCTGGTTGAAAAGATGCTGACTTTTGATCCTAGACAGAGAATAACAGGTAAATTTCGACATGATCTTTTAGAGATTTAGATGTTACCATCTCATCCATCTGTTCTATGTATTAGACATTTATTATATTTTATTCTAAAATGTTGTTTTTGCCATCAAGAGTGATGATGCTATCTTGCAAATAGCAAGTGCAAAAAGACCTACGCTGGTTCAAACTGTGCTTTCTTGCGCTACGGATAATTTTGATATTATATTATTCAAAGCTGTATTGTTCTCGATTTGATAGTTATCAACTGGAAACTCTTCTAAATCTGTCATTAGCTAATATCACTTCCCACTTAACTATATAGAGAACAGAGCATCTGCACAAGATTTATATACAAAAATAGCACTTGTGAACCTAAACAGACCCTAAACCCATCCCGGGTAGGTATGAATGTGTCCATACCCTCTTGTGAATGCATGTAAAGGGCATTAGTCTGAAGTAAAAGAGTCATTGTCGGGTGGTGTTTCTTTTTTCTCTCGAACACGCAGGAGAACTGCGCATCATTATATTAATGAAGAAGAAAGGAGTCTAGAAGACTCGAACAATCCCTAGAGGGGGAATAACAAACAAAAAGGCATCAATGTCAAATCCTATAGGGCCCTTTGGCTCCCGCCATACACCACAACCTAGCCTTATCTCTAATATCCCGCATTATAGCATTATGGTTAGGAGAAACTTCCTCAAAAACACAACCATTTCTATGCTTCCAAATCCACCATGCCACCAACACGACCAAGGAGTTGAAACCCTTGCGAATAACCTTGGGAACCCACTGTAAAGTTTGCCGCCACCATTCTGTAAAAATGCAGTCATCTAAACCCGGAGCTAATTCTAATGCTGACAATATATAGTTCCTAGTAGCAAAATATTCTTCCTGATTTTGTCTCAAGTTTCATGTTACTGAAGGTTCCCTTTTCATGTCTCCTGTTTCTTTTGATCAGTTGTAGGTGCACTTGCACATCCTTACTTGGCATCACTGCATGACATAAGTGATGAGCCAGTCTGCTCAATGCCCTTCAGCTTTGACTTCGAGCAGCATGCATTGTCAGAAGAACAAATGAAGGATCTAATCTACCAAGAGGCCCTTGCATTCAACCCTGAGTATCAGTAGCTGGAGTTCAATTCAGCCTTTGATTGGCTTTATTCACGTGGAATTTTTTTCCTCCTGCCACCACAAAAGGTGGCCGCCACTGATCGCTAGTTGTAAATGATTGCCTTACCTGAAGATCCTCCTTGTTAAGCTGGAGGTGGTGTTTTAAGGGTAGAAAAGAGCATGTTGGTGGTCAAATTTCTTCGTTGCTGTGGATTCTTGTGTTTATGTATGTTGTTTCATGTGGATTTTTTCTTAAAATATTTCAGTGTTGGCCGTAAGAAGAGGTGTTTCATGAACGATGACTGCCTAAATTCGGTGGCTATGATCAAAGTACATTTCTGCTCGACTTATGAATCCTTGTGTTTACGTAATTCCACGTGACTTATAATTTTGATGTTGCCTGTGATTTGTGGTTAATGAATGATGACTGACCGTGATTCGGTGGTAGCTATTGAAGTTGAACTGTGAACTATTTTTGTTTCCCGAATTTCAGCCCAATTCGCATGTTCTTGTCTCATTAATGCAATTTTCATGTTCTGTGAGACGAGGTTGGTGGCTGGCTGGCTGGCAATGCGTCCACTGGTGCACAACAACTCCAAATCTAAAATACGTTACTTGATTTGAGATGTCCTTGATGCCCATCTTCACGGTGTCGCTTCTGACAGGACTGTTTTGCCAAACACCAGTCTGAAGGGAAGAGACCAAGGGGAGACGCGGCCGAAATTATTGCCGGTGCGCGGCAAGCGAGGAAAGGCGGCGGCCGGCGGCCAAGGAAGCCGACGGCTGACGCGCACGCGACGCCGCGACGGAGCGGCCGCGCGCGCGCGGGGTGAGGTGGCAATGGCGTGGGCGACCGTTGGCCACGTACGGCGCGCGTCACGCCCCGGCCCTTGGATTCGCTGCGGACGGTCGGTGGAACAGCTGAGCTCGCGTTGAGTTCCTCCTGACTTTGATAGCTTGATCTGATTACAGGTGTTTGTAATGGTTTTTCTCATCATTTTTGACTGAAGATAAATAGCATGATCGAAAAAAAGTAGCTTTTAAAAAGAGTTAAAAAGAGGGGTGAGTGATAGAATAAGTTCCGAAGAAATACGTGTACATAACGGAAATGAGAGAAATAGGATAGGTGATGTACCTTTGGCTCTCTAGCATATTCGGGAGGGAGACGGTAACAAGATAAATGAAATACAGAGAAACCGGATGTTATTATTGTATCTTAGCGTTTCTAAACAGAATGCAGCAGGACGCCTGGAGGTTTACGTTTTTAAACAGAATGCAACCTTGCCTCAGCCCTGCTCGGCCGCAAGGGCGAATAGTTCAGCATGTGGCAACGGCCGTCGCCTTCCACTGCGTCCTTGCCGAGGACGGCGTCCGACACCTCCAGCTCAGAGGCTCGTACGACGTGCATGCGCGCAGGGAAAAGGGCCGCGCCGCGCCGCGCGCGACGCCGAGACCTGACGCCGTACGGCTCGCGAACAGGACACCCACTCGCGCCGGCGAAATGATGAACCGTCGTCGTCCCACTGGAGGCGCACGCCGCATCCTATCCAGAACAGCGGGCGGCTCCGGCGGAGGAAACCGTGGCTTGTAATTCGCCTGTGCAGTGCAGTGCAGCACAGCGCAGCACTCGGTGCCGCCAGCCGGGCTGGCCACACGCGACAGCCAGAGCCAGTCCGTCCCTCGCGACACGCGGTGAACCATCGAAAAGTCTTCACGGGCCCGGCGTCCTCGGCTTTAGTGCCATGGTTTTGTCCGTGTTGTCGTCGGATGGATGGATGGATCACATGAACATCCCTATCCGTAGGGGTCCGGCCGGCACTGCGGATAAGATACTCCATTTTGCTGCTCGTCTCCCGGAGTCCCAAGAGAAAAAGGGGGTAAAGGATGAGACGTACACAAAAGCATGCCACCATGCATGTGTGATGATTAACCTTCACTTTCATGAACTACCTCGAACTACTTAATTATGGGAAACTTCGTGCACCGGAAAACCCCGCTAGTTCAGCTTTTAACTTTTTAATTTTATTTTTAAAAAGATTTTTTGGTTTTTTATCTTTTATTTTATTTTATTTCTTTGTATTGTTCGAGATAATGTAATCTTTTTTTATATATATATTTTTTAAAAAGATAAGTCTCATGTCCAATCAGGGGCACTAAAATATTATGAAACTAACTCGTAAGGAGATAAGTACATGTAGCTTACTTGAACTTGTGCAGCCAACGCCAACCTCTTAATATGTAATGTTATCATCAATTGGTTGATTGAAGTAACGTGTGTTTTTTAAAAATTAATTAGACTAAAATTTTTTTAGCAGCTACAGTGAAAGAAATACCCCAAACAATGCAATTTAAGTTAAGAGCTTAAGCTTTAAACTCACTTGAGCACTACCCCAGTTTGAGGTCTTGCTCGGAACATAAAATTTTTTCTTGAGTTTTGCTAGAATTGAACTGTTTTCCTATCAGATTCTTGAGGAAATCTCGCGGTCTAAACATGGCGTTACCGTGTAATTGCCATAAAAACCAACTGCTAAACCTAGACGTTAATTTGTTATCTATAGGATCTCTTGTACTTCATTTTGCGGTAGTTAAAAACGGGCTTAGGTACCTAATCAGGGTATCAGCACGGTGACGTCATGGATTGTGGCAAAACGCACACTCCGGTGAGTGCTGCAATTTTGCAATGATTTGAGCACACCGTCAGATTTCGATTGCTATCTGCATGCCAATCTCCGTACGGTTGTGCTATGATTGCTATCTGGACGCAGGGGGATCGCAGTGTAGCCTACTACAACGGTTGTGGTTGCACACTTCCATATTCATTTGCAGCCTTTTCCTTTTGGTTTATCTTAACAAACTAAGGTAGAGGTTACCAAACCAAAATATCAATCTCACTAATTGTTGTACTAGTTAGCACGATGACGAGAAAATAGAAATTAGACCCTGTTAAAATTTGATGAGAAGTGCTAGAGAGTACTAGAGTGTTTTTGAAGTTGATAGCACTAAGATTTTGAAGCATTGTATCTTCATCTAACGGATCACGTACAGTGACTAAGAACAGTTGCATATCATAAGCAGGGTCCTTGATTGGGATGACCAAGAACAAGAGAGCTGCATGTAGAGAATTTAACCTTCCAAGTAGAGCTGGAGCAATATAGAGATCGTTTGATTGGACTGAAATTCAATATCTTATGGTTAAATTTATAGTGTAGTTGACTAAAATTATATTGTAGTTAATGATAGTTTATTTGGCGTAATTAATTTAAAAAAATTAAAATAGAAAAATATGTTAACCCATCATAGACAATGTAAATGAATACAGAAAAAAGAATAGATAAAAAACTTTAAAAATTAGAAAAATAAAATTTATAAATAATAAAAATAAATCTGAAATCAGAAGTTCAAGCGAAAATAAACTGAGCATAAAGTTGCCAACAGATGAGACACTACCCGCTCCGCTCGTGATGAGCGCCTCCAAAGAGAGAGAGGAAAAAGCAGCTGAAAGAAAGAAAGGGTTGCTGTTAAAACCTGATAAAATATCAGTGTAGGAGTACGAGCAGCTTTTAATTATTCAGGCCACGGATTTGGGGCCGGGCAGCTGCAGGATTTTTTTTCCATTAACAAAACGTGCACTTGATTGGCCTAGTTGCAAGGGAATCAATCGCGTTAGACGTGCGCTTACCTACCCATGGCCATACATGCCACTGTGTTGCCCATTAACCAGCCCACGCCAGGAAAACGTTATCGGTTTTGTAGGGTAGCGACAAAATCGGTAACCGGCGATTATCGTTTTTTTGTTTTTTAAACAAAAATTTGAATTTTTCAGATGTAAAAAAGAAAAGGTTGAAAAAATTGCAAATTTACTTTATATTTGATGAAAATTAGATAAATCTGAATTTTTTTATCTGATTTAAATTTTAGATCCGATAGCCTGCGGTTTTTGGCAAAATTTTGGCGATAGGTTTTCCCAAGCCCATTGCTAACCCAGCGCCATCGAGGGAAAGGGACTTCTGGTGTATCATAGTCTCAAGTGAAGAATGTCATCTTCCACTAAGTCTAACACGCAATTCATGAAATCGTATAATAAAAGAAGTCTAGATCATCGACAATGTTATGTACGGCGTGCTCCATTATAAAAACCCAAGGGGTGACTGTTTCCAACTCAAAGACTGAGTGAGTAGATGGCAGTCTTGTCTCTCAGTCTCATCGTATCCAGATGTTCCGTTTCTCATGGGACTGATCTTAATTTCAGGGAGCGTATCTGTCTGTGTTCGGTCTTGTTTGCGTATGCTGCTGTTTATAGAGCAATTGTGTGACTGGATGCTACAAGTCTACGATACATATGTTTACATGTAAAAATACAATTATATTTGCTAAAACTTTAATGCATACAATAGAAAATATGGTGTATTTGTTATACAACAACACATGTAGTATCTATACCTAGCTTCTCAAAACGGTTTTTGGTTTTTGTTACACTACCTAACTTTCAAACGGAGTATTTTTCAAGACGGACTATATAAGTTAATTATAGTACACGTTAAAATCCCAACATCTATACCATCTAAAATTGTAAGCGAATATCTCTCTCTCCGTAATATCTGCCGCAAACAGCTAAAATTCAAAAAATTCAGCCAAATACCAAAAGCCGCAGCAAAAAAGAACAGGCCCATAGTCTCACCAACATAAATGTATAGATCCTTTACTTTTGTATTAATGAGAGAATTTTTAAGTTTTTTATTTTTAAGAATTCTCGTAAGAATTTCTAACCCTTATTGCAAAGGATGTACCTTTAATCTTATCGGTTATTTTTATTAGCATAGACTACAATCCTCAACACACTCGAAAAAAAGCAGCAATTCAACTCACAATCTATTTTTTTCCTCAACTGGAACTATTTACCTTTACTTTGAAGTGGTGCCTGCATACACATGTCTCTGTACCCAGCTCTTTATCTTTTACAGAACTTGCTGTTAAGAGTATTTAGGTCTTTTTTATTGTACTAGGGTTTGTATCTTTACTATATATATATGCCCTATGGGATATTACAATAGACAAGCTTCCTTTCATATTTACATGGTATTAGAGGTTAGGTTTCATATCTAGCCACTGGCCGACTTGTGCACGCTACTGCTACCCCCGGGAGGAGTGTTCTCCACTCCTAGGGGTGTCCACCTCCTACTGCGTCGCCGCTCCAGCGTCGGGCAACCACCTCCATCCCCAGATCCTACCGTCGTCAGCCTCGCGATGCCGAATATAGCCAGAAGATGGCCTACCAACGTCGGATTCGTGCGGATCCGACTGCTGTCGGCCACGCCGCTCCTGGATCTGGCCTGGCTGCCTTCTTCCTCGGAAACTATGCCATCGAGATGGATCCGCGTCGTCCTTGAGCTAGGCCTATTCAGGCGCTACTCTACTCCGCCACTGACCTTGTCCCGCCCAGATCCAGTTGCCTCCACACCGGATCCAACTAGCTTTGAGCTCCCGTCGCCCGTGCCATGGTTGTCCGCACCGCCGCCGCCATCGTCTCCTTGGACAGTTGTTGCCGCTCGGCTCTCTTGGCTCCACCACGTGCTCTGCCATCACCGAATCTTGTCCCCGGCATCACCTTCACCTTCGCCGAGCCCCTCCATCCAGCTCGCCTCTGATCAGCTCTGGCATGGCCCCGCGCTGGATTCGGCCTCCTCCCTCCCCCTTAAGTCGCCGCCAGCCCTTCCCGTGCCGTCGCCCTTCCCGTGCCACTGCCCTTTGGGTCACCGACCGTCACCCCGTCCCCTGCCGTCTCCTCCCCCAGCCGCCCACGCCTCCACCGTCACTATTTGGTGGAGATTGCCTCCCCTACTCAGTGGTGGACAGAGAAAGAGGGAGGGGCAGAGAAAGAGAGACGAGAGGGAGTGAGGGGGTGAAGAGAGATGAGAGGAGGGGAATATGAAGGCATAGTACTATTGCTGACATTTCTGCTACTAGTATCTATTGTCATTGAGTCCTTTTCTTTAGTCTTCCGTTTGTGTTCATCCAAATCCGTAGTGTCAATCTTTGAGTTCGTCGAAGCTGTGCGAGTCTACAAATCTTTATCAGTCAGCCGACAGTTTTGCTAGTCATGGTCCATCCTCTTGGATGAGTGTGGTTATCTCTTTCCTTTTGCATAGCCGCAACCGCCACTTTTTTCTTTGAGTCGCTGCAGATTGTAGAAATCTTTATGATACCGCCACTTCTCTCTAAGCTGCCACCTCGAATGTCCAAGGCCGCCGTGCTTCTCTTCCACATTGCCGTCATCTTGGGTTTCGATCTGTACCGCTATGCTTCTATATCTCTTTTTGGCTTGATTTAACAAATATCTCTATTTGTGTCGCCTTCCTCGTCCTCTTCGTCATGTTACCGCTATTGACTTTGCTTTCGCTTACCTCTACCTTTTCGGCCTCTGCACTTTATGCTTCATGGGCTGCCACACGACTTCAGATGGGAGGTGATATTTCTGACACAAATTTTTCAAAAGCTGTCCGTTATAACGACATCTTAAGACACAGACTTTGGATTTTTCCTATTTAATGTTAACCTTTCTCAAATATAATATTATTGCATACACGAGGTGTTAAAGATATTTAGGTATTTTTCTATTGTAGTATGGTTTATACCTTATACTATATATGTGTGTGCATATAGTATACGAGCTAATTGCAATTGACATGCTTCCTTTTCTATTTATACTTGCATCGTCTGAAACTCACTTATCCCACAGAATCATTTATCGCGTTTTTATGAATGTCCCCGTGACAAAGCAGCTCGTGATTCTCCTGTCATGCCCCGCGTCAGGACGTAAAAACGCGGGAAAGTGGGGCCAACCACAAGACTGCAACTGCCGGCCTGCTTGTGACATTCTTACAGCAAACAGGTAAGAAGCAAATAGCACATGAAATTCACTAGCACTACAACCACTAATGCTAATTCAGCAATCTGGGAATATAAGATGCAGCAGTAAGATAAAATACCACAGCGCAACTCTGAATGCTAACCCATCTCTACCAAATGGTGAGCAGCTACTAAAACTTTTCTTAAAAAAAAGGAGCAATTACTTAATCTACGAGCAAAGAAATTGCGCGCGCGCGCCCGCGCGTGGTCGCGGGCCAATTATGCGAGCAAGAAAGTCTCGACGTGGCACAAGAGGAAAGAAGAAGCTTCTGCTCTACGTAATCTGCTCCTTCTAGATTCCAGCTTTAAATTCTATAGTAGTAAGCATTCTCTTGTGAGGCCTCCAGCTACTTAACCAAAAAGCATTAGTGCCAATGCTGAATGATTAGGACAACAGAGCTCTCTCACTCATGGGGGGTTCCTTTTCCAGGGCACCGATAATCGTCTGGATTTGCTTTGACAGAACCTGCGATCTCGCATTATCTCTTGCTGAGGCGTCCAGCCCTCTCACTCGCTGGACAGGAGGCATGCAGAAGCACTGGATGAACCGGCCGGCTTCTAGTGCGAAGATCTTTTGTCATGTTCTGATGCTGATCTCGTTCGGCACGTCCTCCTTGTCATGCTACAATTTGCGGATGAGAGGAAACAAAGCGACGGCTCCTTCGGGGATCATATCATTGCAGAGAACAGACCGGCGATTGTGCGAGTCTGTCTCTGATGGACCGCTTGGACCTTGGAAAGGTCGTTCTATTTGGCTTCTGGGGTGGCTTTCGGCTTCGGCTTCTGAAGCCGAAACAAACGGAGTTGTTTCTTCAAATGGTTTGGTTTCTCGAAGTGGATTCTTCAAACGGTATTCCGAGTTTAAAACCATATGCACCTGCCATCTCAAAAAACGTAGACAAAACCCATTAGTCGCAGCCCAAAATTGGCAAGTTTCCTATTGCAACTATATTGAACTTCATTGTCCATTCATAAAAATTACCGACCAATTTTGGATGTGACCATCTTGACCATGATGAATGTAGCACTTACGACACAAGGGTACAGGAAAAACAAGCGAATGACATTTTTCTTCTGTTTACAGAGCTCAAACGTGGACAACTTACAACTCACTAGAACAATGCCAATTTCTCTTGCCGGTGTTCAACTCAGCTCAGCTTAAAAACAAAATCATTTTTCCTTGGCAATATTTCCTCAAAGCCTAATTTATTATCTTACCTCCTGCAAATATCTGAATTCTGAGCGAACTCTCTTATTACACGAGGAAAAGAAAAAAGTGCAACTAAGAAGATCACCATTACTTGCGGACAGGTATTTCCTCCTCGAAGGGATTACCGCAGCCCAATTCACATAATACCATTACTCCACCCATAATCGCGAGCAGCTCACCCATACTTCAGAGCCATCCCAAATCGGAGCAAGAACTCCACAAGAATCTCTGTATTCAACTTCAGAACCATTCTCTGACTGTGCACCAAATCCACCACTAATCAGCAATGGACCGGTTGTTCAGCTGCATCTCAAATCGGAGCCATGATTCAGCCCGCATCTCCGTGATCATCATATCATTCTCCGGCGCCGGATAGTAGTCCTCCCGTAACTGCATGTCCCTCAAGTTTGGCATTGCCAGGAAGAAGCTCATGAAGTGCTCGTGAGTGGTACCATGGATGAAGAGCTTCCTGAGTCCAATGCAGCGCTGGAGCAGCCCCACAGCTGGCAGTGTCAGGCTCCGCTGGTTCACTTCCTTGTCTTGGGGCGGCCAGTAGTCCAGCTCATACAAAGTCAGCAGTGATTCGATACCATGCAAATAGAATCGCTCCCACAATGAAAGATCCATCTGCCCTGTTGGTGCTGTAAGTGCATAACCCACCGCCTCGCTGAGGTCCAATTTCATCTTGGCTAGTACTGGGAAACCCGCAAGGTCGCTTAAGCCAAAGATTGTTCTTGGAGAAGGGCGCGGACATGTCCGGCAATCACCCTCCACCTTAATTGAGATCTCCTCAAGCACAGGGCAGCTATCGAGCCCAGCAGAAATGAGCGGGGAGAGCAGCTGACCAGCAGGGAACCAGAGGGAGAGTGACCGGAGCATCTCCCAGCTGCCATCACCATCTAATTCCGTGTACCTACATTTCTTGGACGCAGACTCATATGACACTTCACCAAGCTCATCATCCTCATGGTTGCATCTGGCGGAGCCGTTGGCCACGCTGCAAGGTTGTTCATCTGCCTTCCAGACACAGTTGATCTCAAGACTCTCGATGCGATCACGGATCGGACTTAGAGCAGTTAGACATTCTGCCGTGTGCAGAAGCCGGCAGTGCAAGACACTGACCTCCTTGAGTGTAGGACGAAGCGCCGCTGCTAGCCTCCTGATCCCAGCTGACGTGACAAGGTCGCAGCCATGGATGGCGAACTTAGCAAGCCTCCCACACCCACGACCGATCGCCACAAGGCTGGCGTCGGTGAGATCCTGACAATTTTTCATGCAAAGTGACTCCAGCCCACCGCACACGGCAACACCATCAAGATGCAGCCAAGAGGCCTTACACAGCCCCTGAAAGCACCCCAGCGTCAAGAACTTGATCCGTGGGCACCTGCGGGCAAGCGCTTCCATCGCCGGCGCTGCCTCCAGCACATTGTGTCGGAGGTCCAGCGTGAAATCCTCAAGCCCGGGGAGCTCAGCGAAGAAGGCAACCAGCCCTGTCACGGTAATGGCCGCCTCCTCCCGCTGACTGGTGGACGCCGGTTCGAACGGCTCGCTGAGCCGCAGGACCATCAGCCGGGGACATCTGGCAGCGAGCGAGAGCAGCGCGTCGTCGCCGACGAAGTCAACGCACCGGGGGTTGAACATACAGGGCGCAACGAGCTTCCGGAGATTGGGGCAGGAGCCCGCGATGGCCCCGAGCTCGGAGGAGTGGAACCCGTCGGTGGCGCCCGCGAGGCCGAGGTCGAGCTCGGTGAGCGCCGCGGCGGAGGCCGGGTGCGCGGCGAGCGCCGGCACGATGTCCTCCGTCCAGCAGTAGAACTCCGACAGGTCGAGCGCCCTGAGCGCGGCGCAGGTCTGGAGCAGCGGCTCGAGATCCGCGCCGCTGGGAAGGTCCGGCGGGCGCTGGTGCCAACGCACGAGCTTGACGCAGCGGAGGGCGCCACGCCAGTGCGGCGTGAGGTTGGCGAGCGTGGAGGGGTCGCGGCAGTAGACGGAGAGCGAGGACACGGCAGGGAAGCAGTGCGCGAGGCGCGCCGCGATGAAGGCGTTGTGCTCGGCGATCTGCTCGGGATGGTGGAGATGGTGCGCGGAGGACGAAGACGAGGGCGCCCCGGCGGCGGGCGTGGAGGAGAGGAACGGGTGCCCCCACGGCGAGACGAGCGACAGGTCGAGGCGCTCGAGCGCGGGGAAGCAGAACTCCGGCGGGAGGAGCAGGAACGCCGGCAACCGGGGCTCCCCGCGCAGCGACAGCGCCGCCCGCGTCGCCCGCTCCGCCGCGCGGAGCCTGTGGCAGGCCAGCGCGACCCGGTGGCGCGACCGGGCGTCGGTGAGCAAGCTCAGGATGTGCAGCAGCAGCGGCTCCGGCAGGTCCAGGATGGGCGCCCGCGCCGCCTCCTTAACCGGCACATCGACTTCATCGTCGTCGGCCATGCGCGATGTGCCGCCGCGTCCGGCAAAGCTGTCTACTCCTCTCTCTCTCTTCCCTTCGCTTGCTTTGTTGCAATTGGGGGAAGGATTTGGGTGAAGCGGAGTGGGGACGAGAAGCAGCACCGCGAAGTGATATATACTCGACAGCTCTCCCCCCTTTTTTTTTTTGCCCTTTTTATAATTTTATCTTTCTATCCTCTTCCGTATTGTATCCCACTCTAATCGATTTTAACTTCTAATTTATTTTAAATTTTAATTTATCTGAATTAAAAATTATTTAAAATATATTGATTCTTGATTTCTAATTTTAATATATTTTAATTTTTAAGAGTTTTTAATCTTATTTTTTATTGCTCATAATGATATAATAGTATTTTATTTTTTTTCATTTTTAAAAAACTAATAACTACTATAATATAATTTTAACTATAACTTAAAAACTATAACAAAAAATTTAAGCCGTAAGAAGCTAGAGCACCACCATTAGGGCAGTCCCAATGAAAGAAACTGACACGATTTCCATAGCACAAGAAATCATCTATAGAAACTATCTTCCACAGTGGAGGTGTCTTCGAGTAATAATTATTTTCTCTTTCTCTCTCCCAACTCTATCTTCTTTCTCCAATGAGAGTGTGCCACGAGCCCCCTAGAAACTGGTGGTTTCTTCCCAATGACGATTTCATAGTTTCTTGGTGCATTGGGTGGAGTGAAGACCTGATTTCTTCATGAGGAAACCGTTTCTAGGATTTATGCTCTCTTTCATCATTAATTACGTTACCATATCAGCATTTTACCTACGTAGCAAATTATTTAATGAGAATAGAAATCATCATCAATACACCATTGGGACTGCTCTTATATCCCACTTTTCTCGCCGCAGCCATGACTGAAGTACGAAGCGTTTTTTTCCCTCTCTCTTTCGTGTCAAGGGACGCATCTTATGCACGCGCTGGCTCGCTTGGGGCGTCCGCTGCTTCGCCTCGCGCGCGCGGCCGCGTCCGGCTCCGGCGGCGATGGGCTTGTCGTCGGCGGGGAGGGACCCGAGCGCGACCCCGACGGTGAGTAGGCTGCGGGAGCTCTTCCAGCGCGGCTACGCGGCAGGTGAGGACTTGGCTATTGCTTTCTCCGTTGCTGGTGGCTGTTAGGTGGGGAGTTGAAATTGAATAAGGTTTGATTTTTCGTTTTTGTGGAGTTCGTTCGTGTGTGCGCGTGGTGGGGCTGTGCGTTTGATGATGGGTGAAGTGGATTGGATTGTGGCGAGTAGTTGGGGAATTTCTCCGTTCGTTGGTTGGAACTTGGAAGCAATGTTGGCAGCGAAAAAAATGGGTGGGTCTTGGTATGGTTGGGGAGTTCGCCAAGCTGGGGTTACAGCTTATTGCACCACCTATACCGTGGAAAGAGATTCTCTGGTGATTCTCTATAGGCATTGCTGAAATAACATGAGCAAAGTAGAAGGAACTGATACTCTAGTATGTTATCTCAGAGTAGAAGCACAATTGTTGAGATCAAAGTTCAAATCAGCAGTTTGGAGCTGCTGTTTGTTTTAGGGGATATAGGATATGCAGATAGTCGTTCGCTGAAACCATGCTAACCAAGCAGAGAATGAGATTGAGATGAGTAGAGTAGTTTGTTGCAAGGCAGAAATGCAGATTTTCAGGAAACAAAATTGCCAGATGGACGTTCTACTTCGTGCGTATCTTGTATTTTATCATGTGCGGACAGTTCCCCAGTTTTGAATTGTTCTTTCTTTATTGGTGTTGATCAGATCAGATATCTGGGATTAGTCCTGGCAGTCTGGCATAACCCCGTGGGATCTGGGGGAAGCCAACACCTATCATCGAACATCTTGTTAAATCAGGAACTCTTCCGAAAGGAAGAGCTTTGGTCCTGGGATGCGGCATGGTAAGTTCAACAAAAAAACCATTTACCATGTGCTTCTGCCTGAAGCCTTTTCCCTAAATATTATTGCTTCCCTCCCTGTTCCTCCCCTATAACTAAGCTCATGACTGGGAGTTAGACCATGACTTTCTTCCAAGGTTGCATGCCATAGGACTTTGTACTTTTTTCGCCATTTGATGTCGATAACATCAGTCAGAGCCTCTCTGTCTATTGAGAACAGATGTGCCATGAATTGCCATAAAAAACATATTAGTAATTTCAATCTTTTGATTGAAGATTGTCACTGTGGCAGTGTGCCCTACTACGGACCATAGTAGACACCTTGAAATGCAAGATGATTATGTATGTAGTGACCTAATTCATTTCCCACTATAAGAACAATTTGCAAACTGCAACTAGGAGGGTTCTGCTCAATTTTCCCTTGTAATACCATTTCATCAGTATTTTCTGATTGAGTTGCTTCTGTCTAACAGGGGTACGATGTGATCGCTCTGGCAAGCCTGGAGCGATTTGTTGTCAGCCTGGACATTTCTGATATGGCTACCAAGAAGGCTAAGCAGGTGAGATGTAGCTCAGCAAGAGATGGATTATCAGTTAACGGAAGCTATGTTGACTTATTTAAGCTGTTAACATAGGATTTGGCAGTTGCTTCTTTTTGGTGTGCTTTTTGGTAAATACGCCTGTACAGAGTGATTGTCACACGCATCGATTACTATTCATGGTACTGTTCACGCACGCGTGAAGAACTGTTCACGTGCGTGAACGGTGCCCGTGTACTTTAGCAGCATGCATGGTGAGGTCAAATTAGTAAGGATAGAAATAAGAATTGTTAGTTTCTTTATTAGATGAATTTACTACCTTATATATATATTCTATTTATTAGAGATAGAGATTATAACTTGGAAGTCAAGTCGAGCTATCCTTATAAAAGAGTTAGCATGTATCTATTATCAATCAAGCAATAAAAATGAATTGATCTAATATTTTTTTCAAGTTTTATGATCCTAGTCTATAGTCAAATCTCTCATCCCACCAAGCCGACGCTGCCCGACCTTTCTCCCGACGATGTTTATCATGATGAATTAAGGTTCATCACATTTAGTATTAGAGCAGTCGATCCCTTCCTACGACTTCTGCTACCATGACTCCTATTGCCGAGTCGTTGGTCACGATAAAGGCTAATACCATCAAGATGACTGACATTGACAAGAAAATGGTAGCCATCTTCCTCAACATGCATGCCACCTTGGAGAAGATCGCAAATTAGAAGAAGGCGCAAAAGAGGCGGTAGCGGCGCTGTTCCCAGCAGCTGCCACAGTGCTGCCAGAACATGTCGTGGTAGCCGCGGTTCTGCCGACGCCTGCCGCAACTGTGCCACGCCCTGCCGCGGTAGCTGTGTTGCTGCCGAAGCCTGCCGCGACTTGTTGTGGTACTGCCAACGCTCGCCACGACCGTGCCATGCCCTATCATGGTGTTGCCGGAGGCCGCCGTTGCCCTGTTGAAACCTATCACAGCAACCGCATTGTGGAAGTCTACTATAATATTGCTATTGTTGCCACCGCGTCTACTATGGCGATCACAGATGTCATCAATGTTGCTGCACCTGTACATGGAGGCCACAGTCTTCAAAGCCACTAGTTAACATCATAGTATCTCGTCAACTTAGGGTCTCCTAGGGTTGTAGCTATGGCCGCCACCACAGCTTGAAGATGTGTTGTCGCCGAAGGGGGGGTTGTCGCACGCGTGAATTACTATTCATGGTACTGTTCACGGATGAGTGAAGTACTGTTCACACGTGTGAATAGTACTCGTGTACTGTAGCAACATGCGTGTCGAGGTTAAATTAGTAAGGATAGAGGTAAGAATAATTAGTTTTCTTATTAGATAAGTTTACTTCTTTATTAGATGAATTTACTACCTTATAGATATATTCTATCTATTAGAGATATGTTTACTTAAAAATAGAGATTACTTTTTAGAGGTCAAGTTGAATTATCCTTATAAAAGGAATAGATGTATCCATTATCATCAAGCAATGAATAATGAAGAAGTATTCCAAGTCCATAATTGCTAGTTTTGGTCACTCGCCTAGACCGGCCACTTTAGATCTGTTCCTCTCCCTTAATCGGTGCTCTTCTTCTCCTAGCGCCGTTCTACCTCAAGTCATCGTCGTCGGACCTCTCTCCGACGGACGTTTATCCCATTACAAACTAAGATTCATGATAGTGATGATTTATCTTGTAGTCATGTTTGACATCTTATCTAGTAATATTATGTTTGGAGTGGTTCAGGTTCAGTTTCGTGCTGGAAAAGATTAGCAGTATTTCTTGGAAGTGAAAGATCATATGCCGCCTAGAGCATGGTTAGGTTTAATTTATGTCGTAGGGTAACTTTCTTCAAAATAAACAATAAACCACATGTGATGTTAATTACAAAAGGGAACCAGAAATCTTCTAAAATGACAACTTTATGGTTTTGTAGTTTCGGAGTTGAGGACCAAGGATGCCACCTGTATTTTACACATGTTGAATTCTTGAAGTCATAAATTCTAATGTAGCATTAATCATAGTGGCAATTGGGCCCACTTTTTGGATAAAATTGGCGTGCAGTCCATTTTTAATTAAAATTCACAATCATTTTAACTATCATAACTGGGATAAAGCTTTTCAACCCTATCTTTTTTTTAAAAAAAAATGTCTTATGACTGTAGGTAATGCCCTCTATGGTGCTAAAACTTATATAAATGTACCTAATCGTTTTGCCCATTGCTATATCAGTGGCCATCCTCTTTGCCAAATGCAGATTGTTTTACTTTTCTGGCAGCCGATTTCTTCAAGTTGACACCAAGTGAACAATTTTACCTTATTTTTTTATTATACATATGTGCCAATATATCCTGTCGATTTATTGTTCTGGCGGCAGCTGTGATTACCTTTATTAATATACACAGGTTCTTTTGTGCACTCGATCCAAGCTTGAGGCTAGCTTGGGCAGAGACAGTTGGTCACCATTTAAAACCAGGTGGAAAGCTTATCACCTTGATATATTTGGTGAGGTCGTGAGGACAGAATCTCTCTGTTCTTTTTGTTTACCTTTGCATTTCAGATG
This sequence comes from Melocanna baccifera, assembly GCA_036346265.1. NCBI lineage: Eukaryota > Viridiplantae > Streptophyta > Magnoliopsida > Poales > Poaceae > Melocanna > Melocanna baccifera. The sequence goes on along the minus strand of CM070691.1, from coordinate 1,598,208 downwards.
TCATTGCACTTATCACATGATATTCTATTATTCAAACTATACTAAAATTTCAACTATCTGATTTACTCTTAAGATTTTCTAAGCCCTTTGATGTTGTAAGTATCATAATCCTAGAGGCTGTTGGTCAACCATCTGGTTTGCATTGAAGATGTCATTGTACTTATCATATGATACTGTATTCTTCAAACTATACTAAAATTTCAGCCATCTGTCCTTCTTTCAAGGGTCATGAGTAGTCATAGGTAGTCACTGGAACTCACTACTGAAGTTACAAATTCTACGAGTGCAGATTCTGGACTCTGAAGACTAACAAATACAATTTAAGGATGTTGGTAGAATCTGAATTCTTACGAGTAATATTACTTATATAGAATGTTCTGGACCTGTGTACTGAAGAATTGCCAATGTTGGTTGTGTTAGATTTGCAGCTGTTGCCCCTGGATTGAGCTATTACTTAAACCCCAGTTTCAACTTGGGAATAACATGCCAGCTTTTACTAAAATAGTGGTCAAAATGGTGAATTATTTTGTACTCTGCAACTAATAATATGATTAAAGTGGGGTTCGATAGCTTGGTGTAAATCAGCAGGATTTTGCATCTAGTTAGCCAAATTTGAGCGCTTGACGCAAATCTAAGAAGCAGCCATCCCCTGGCTATTTTCTCATTTCTGATCCACGTGCACCCACAGATTTCAGGATCTTCGATGCAAGATGCCCTTGACATGTAAGGAATCAACATGTGATCATCAGCTGAAGCAGTTTGGTGCACTACAGTGCTTAATCTTCTAAAGCTAATACTGACATTGGATAAATACATGCTAATACCTCCCATGTTATTGTTCCAATATATTTTGCTTCATTACTTTGGAGTCAAGAAAACAGAATAAATTCCAGGTGCTTACTCCAACATGCGTCCTCAGTTGAAACATGGAAAGTAGGATGCAGATATAATTTAGCATTTAACACCAAAATTAATCTACATACGGGCATGAATGCGATTTGCTTCGTTGGATGCTATTCCATTATTTTGTTCACCGTGAAGAACATTGCTTATAGTGCTTCTTATTACAGATCAGTGATCAAGGAGGACCACCATACAATAATACAGTTGCTTAGTAAGTATGCCTGTCCCCTCGCTATCATGAAAGAATTTATTTCCAACTTAAAACCTTCTATTTTTCTTGGTGATGACGCAACTTTGTGTTGGACAAAAATCTTACCCTTCTCTACTCTTGTCCTGATAACTGTCCTTTCTGAAACCACAGCTATCAGAAAGTACTGGAACCGTTGGGGTTTCAAGGCTGTTCTTATGGAAGACAATGAACTAGCTAGTAAACCGCGCAAGGTACATGGTGTTTTTTTTTATATAATTGAGTTGTACATTAAAGAAAGACTCTCGTCGCCTACAGTTTTAAACGTAATGGTTTGCCAAAGCATCGTGTTCTCAATACATGAACAATTACTCAACTGGCCTCTATATTTATAATCTTAGGTAGTGAAACTACGATCGCTTCTGTTGATGTCTTCGATCTTTCACATCCTTTCCAGGGTCGGGTCGCGAGAAACTTGGAAGGTGGAAGAGATGCAGACAACAATCATCTCTACGAGAGACGAGAGTAGATGCAGCGCCCGTCTTCTTCCTAGCCTCTTGACTGCATTCCAATTCATGGTGCTCGGTCATGGAAGATGTACGCGTGCCGGTCCAAGATGTTTCAAATGTAATGGCTAGAGATGCGTCTTTTAAACTCTCTCTTCAAGTGTGAATAGAGTATTATGTTGTTAGCTTGTCACTATCGGAGAAGGAAAAAGGAGAAGAAAATGGATTGGTTGGGTCACATGGGCTGAGATCGAAATGGGCCTTATCTCAAACCGACCCAGGCACGAAAGACGGGCTCGATCCGGATCAAAGACGGACGCGCCCTTTCGGGTCCAACCCAACCTCCTCTATAAAGCGAGGCCGGCGCAGCAAGCTCGGGTTCTTCTTATATCGCAAGAAAGGGTGAGGAAACAGAAAAAAAAAGAAGAAAAACTCACTTCATCGCCTCCACCGCTGTGCGCACGACGCGACGCCATGAGGCCGGACATCTCCGCCCTCGAGAACCACTTCGCCGTCTCCGGCGAGGACGACGGACTCTTCTCCGCCGCCGCCGATCTGCCCGCCATGGAGCTCCCCACCTGCGCTGACGTGAGCTACCTCCTCTCCCCTCGAGCCTCTTTGCACGCCGCCCCGCCGTTCGCGTCGATCCGCCCCCCAGATGTGTTCTGACCTCTTATCTGTGTGTTGTCTCCTGAGCAGTTTGATGGGTTCCAGAAGGCGACCAAGGAGCTGGTGAAGAATAAGAAGGGCACGACCACGCTCTCGTTCATCTTCGACAAGGGCGTCATCGTCGCCGCCGACTCCCGGGCCAGCATGGGCGGATACATATGTGAGCACCCGGTCCTTCTTCTCGTACTCGTTTGGGTGTTTGGGATGGTTGGGGTTTGGTGGCGGTGTTAAGTTGTGGTGTGGATGCGTGGTTTGGGTCAGAAAATTTAGATCTCTGTGAGGAATTTGATGTCTTGCTCCGTCGATTAGGTCTGGGAGGAGACAGTTGTGACTAGTAATGCTTGTCGCGCAGTTTTTGGTTTGCGGGATTGTGAAATTTCGCGTTTCTATGCGAGATTTGTGGTTTCCGGTGGTTTTTAGGTCTGGAGGTTTTCGTAGCTCGTCTAATTCGGGGTGGTGATTCGTAGTTTTAATGGCAAATCAACTAAGTAGGATGTGAAGGACTGCTGTTTAGGCTGGTGATTCGCAGTTTTAATCGCAAATCAAATAAAGTAGGATGTGAAGAACTGCTCTTTAGGCTCTAACAGAGATCAAACAAAACTAGCCTTTTGACATGATGAGTAGGGAAGCACAGCGCCACAACCTCACAATTCTCACTTGTGGTCATGTTTGGCTATTAATGATTCATATGTATGAGTAGGAAATTACCTTTTGATGTTTGGCACATGTGGATCACTGATCTCAATCGACCGTACAATGATTCCAAATGGGTATTTCTTTTTGCAAGCCCTGATCCTTTTGTAAACTTGCCCTTGCGTGAATATTATCATAAAACAACTTTTTCAAAGAATTGTTTGTCGTTTTAGAAGGACTTGGCTTAATGCAAGGATTATCACTTAAACTTACCTGTCACTCTGTCAGATCGTATTACTGTTTAACATGATCTCACATTTCTTTTTTGTCTGCAGCTTCACAAACTGTGAGGAAAATTATTGAGATAAATCCTTACATGCTGGGAACGATGGCTGGAGGTGCTGCTGATTGCCAATTTTGGCATAGGAACTTAGGGATCAAGGTTAGATTTCCACTTGCTTGTAGGGATCAAGGTTAGGGATCAATCCTTATCTGCATTTCATCTTTGCAGAGTAGGACTAATAGTAGCTTTTCCTTTTCAGTGCCGGCTCCATGAGCTTGCGAACAAGCGAAGGATCTCTGTTGCTGGTGCTTCAAAGTTGTTGGCTAACATCCTTTATTCATACCGTGGGATGGGACTGTCAATTGGTACAATGATTGCTGGATGGGATGAGAAGGTGAATGGTTGCCTTTGATTACATGTCTTTAGTTTCTTTAAGCTGTATGTTGCTCTATGTTTAATGATTGCTATCTTGATCCAGGGTCCTGGCTTGTACTATGTTGATAGTGAGGGTGCAAGGCTCAAGGGAAACCGGTTCTCTGTTGGTTCAGGTTCCCTATATGCTTATGGTATCTTGGACGAAGGGTAGGCTTTTTTTGTTACCTCTGATATGTTGCTTTGCTGGCTGCTTCTTGGAGTTGCCTTATGTTTGCACTTTGCCTTTCAGTTACCGCTTCGAGATGTCAGTTGAGGAAGCTGGTGAATTAGCACGGCGGGCTATTTATCATGCAACATTCCGTGATGGAGCAAGTGGTGGTTGTGTTAGTGGTATGTTTTCTGTTTCTTAGTCTATGCCATTGTGTTTATTTTAGAACTTTTACATTATCATGTTTTCAGACAGCTGTCTACTTATTCTGGCTAGGGTCATATAAGATCATCCATTTTCTTTCTTTTGGCAATAATGGCAAACAACCTTCTACAATATAATCCTAACACGCTGTTACCATAATAATTTTGAAACAAGATACCTTGGTGACACTTCGGATCTGATTATTTGCATCCATTATCTAATCAAGTAGTAATGCTGAAGCTCCCTTCTGTTCTTCTTAGGCCTGTAGGATAGGGGAACTTATGTGCTTCATAGAACTTTTGCAAAGCACAGTTACAAAATGAAATCCCTCTTGATCATCTGCTCCCCCATTTTGTTAGTTCATATATGGATTGTGGTTGATATTACCAGTTTGTTTGGATTGCAGTTTATCACGTTGGTCCTAATGGTTGGAAGAAACTTTCTGGAGATGACGTCGGGGAGCTGCACTACCACTACTACCCGGTTCAGGCATCTCCTGTTGAACAAGAAATGACCGAGGCGCCTGCTGCGTAAACCTGCTGTCAAGAAATCCGAGTTGGGGCGCATGTATCCGGGACCCGTGAATTGTAGAAGCGCCTTATTTCTGAACTTGGGACACGTTTCTCTCTTCAATGTTAGATCTCCTTTGAGATTGGCTGATGTTTCTGAGCAACTTTACAAAACTGGTATCCATGATTGTAGACCAATATAGATGTTTCTATTGAAGTTGCCCTTTACATTCGTGTGTCCACGCTATCTCTGGTCTGTGTTGTGTTTCCTGCCGCTGTTGTATAATCCGGCCTCGACTCCAGAGTGCCTGACCGGACACGGCCTGCAGCTCTGGTGATTAACGCAGAGTTATTTGTGCTGATCGGTTGCACAATCTGCTGCTGTTTTTGCAGATCGACGAGGCAAGGATACTACCTGTAGGTTAGCAGCATAACCGGTAGTTATAGGGTTTTTTTTTTGTTGGTTTTTTCGTGGTTTTTGCTTTGATTTCTTTGAAAGTCAAAATAAATGACGTGGCTTATTTTAGCCATTTCTTTAAATGATTTTTTAACCTCAAAACTATGTGTACTATTTGTGTCGACGTCTCTATTGTTCGTCACTTTTTTGAAGTGTACAAAATAAAAGTCATCAACGGTAACCAAAGGTCATAAAAGTGGTTTTTTGCTTCGGTTTTTCCGGAAGTCAAAATAAATAGAGCGGTTTTTATAAGCTACTTCTTTAAACGGCTTTTCGAGCTTAAAACTATGTGCATTGTCTATGTCGATGTCTTCGTCGTCCGTCATTGTTTTGAAAAATACATATAAAAGCTATTAGTCATAGTCTAAAAAAAAGAATTATATTACAATACATTCAAGAGATTGGCTTTGTTCTTTTAGGTCTTTCAACTTTTTTTTACTTTTTAATAATTACTGTTTATTAGACTAATAAATTATAATTAAAAATAATAAGTGTAGCCTAAAAGACATACCCGTATCGAAGAAACATGGCTATTATACATTGTTGGTGGCCGTACCTAACCAGTAAAACACACACACAAAAATTACGCCACGAGCGCACGAACCAAAGTTGAAAGTGAAACGCCGTTGCCACAAGGCACTAACTGCGAGAGACGACGCGTCCAAAAATCATTGTGAAGACTGGAGTGGAGTAGTAAAGCGAGTTCCACCTAGGTGGGCCCACACCCCGGATCGCCTCCTCTTTCCGAGACCCCACCGTGCTTCACTCCGAAGCTTCCCTCTCTGTCTTGCTCGCCGGCGCCGCCATGGCGGTTGCTTTTCTCCAAGCCCTAGCACTAGCCTAGCGAAGGAACGACGGGGTCATGGCCACCAGCCGAGCTCCTCGTCCGCCTCCTCCGCTCCACCGTAATGCCTCCACCATGTACGTGTGTCTTGGACAACTTCGTTGGCTCGAACCCTAACCCATGCGTTCCTCTAATCCCCGCACGGCTGCAGTTAGGGGTACAAATGAAGTGGATATAGATGGATATTGTTTATTCTGTATTTTTTTATATTTTTTGTCGAAGTTAAAATCGGACACAGATAATGCAGATAAAAATACAAATATGGATATTCTCGGTCACAAATACGGAGCGAATACATACCGCTCTGAATATGGTTAGTCTCGATCACGAATATTTAGTCGGATAATGTGCAAAAACAAAAACCATATATATTACATGTGTAAGGATTACGATTACAAGGCTTATATAGCCCCTTATGATGTCCATATGATCTCCAAATTAAATACAACTTAACCGTATATTGTTTTAGACTCGAACTCACATAAAAAAAACTAGATAATCCAGATCCATCTTCGTATTTGACATATAGTGAGCTATCGAATCCATATTTGTATCCGACAAAGATAATCTGTATTAATTTTCGATCCGATACTATCTGATAAATATCTAAATTGACATAATCTATATTTAAAAATTATTTAAATGGATCATAAACTATCCGATTTGTTTTGTCCCCTGCAGCCCAGTGCTTCCTTCCTTTTCACCAGGATCTGACTGTGCTCGTGTTTCTTTTGTAAATCTGTTTGGAAATTTGGGCTCTTTGCGTCGGGCGGTTTGTTTTATGTAACATTCAGAGATGCTGCTACTACTTGGGTTTTTGAGTGGCTTTGGCATAGCTAGTATCTGCTGCATTTGACTGCTTGCTGATGGCATCCGAGAGAACAAAGTGGTTCCGGAATTAAAACAAAATAGATCGCTCAATAATATTTGCACAGAAAACGTTGTAAGAATAATATGTTCTGTTGAGAATAAGAGCAAAGCATACTTAGGAATTGACATGAGCTAAAAATTTTGCTAAGAAGTTTTTAGAACAAATTATCTAGAAATATTTCATGGCAAATGGTAGAATTATCTAGAGTTTAGATATTTAGTAAGAGAATTCCAGAGCAAAATATTTATAGTTATAAAGCTTAGATTGTACTATATGATAACAATTTAACAGTATTGTAACACTATAAATAAGGATGTCATACCACCTTTTTTTTGTGTGCCATAAGTGTGTCATAGATGAGTAATCATAAAAGCCATCACAAGCATACGAGTGAGTGTTAAGGTAACTATGAGAAGACCATATGTAGAAAGTGAGTTAGGGTAGCCACTAAGAGTGTAAAGTTGTATTGAATCAAAGCTTGTAAAAGTAAATAAATAGTTGAGTTGCATGTTTTTTATATATCTATTGTTCTCGCATCATAAGCCACATACTTCTTAGTACACAGTGACTGTGGGTTGTGATTTAATATGAGTGGGCTCGGTCACCTGTAATCACAACAGTTCTAGCTTTAACATGAGCGGCTCAGCCGCTCGGAAGCTGAACAGTCTTGCCTTTAATGTGAGCGGCTTGGATGCCCGAAAACTAATAATTAATTAACCACTAAGTAGTACAAAAGAAAAGACTAACTGACTTAAAAGATAGTTGGTGAGGTCTTCTCGGTGTCGATATTTAGAGGATTCACCCCTGTTTTCCAACATTGACATTGAGTTTACAATTTTTCGATGATAACCTAATATGGCATGTATGATCTATCCAGTGAGCAGCAACTAGTATCTATCACATAAAAAAAATAATATTGGTATTTGCTAACGCATCAAGAAAAATACATGCAGCTCAAACCTGAGCATGGTCTGTAAGCCATATGGTTGTTAAATCACCCTCACTAAAACTGAAAAGGAGCATTCACAGTTCAATACAAGTACTTCACAACAGGCATTGTGACAAGAATCTAAGATTACCTATCTTGTTTATCTTGTAGAAAAGAGTGTTTATCTTGGATTACTAAGGGAAAACAATATTTGCTATTGAACTTTTATCATTTTCTTTAATTTCTCATAGTTAAAATTTGAACTTTCTGAATTCAAAATCCAAATTAAAAAATATTTTTCCAAACATGAATTTTAAAGACAAAATATCAAAAATTGAATCATGAATTTTAGAATCTTAAATTCAGGTAATTTAAATTTCAAAATTTGAAGTTTGGATTTTGAAGTTCTTTTTTTCCTAAAAATTTAAATTGTAAAATCTGAAATTTTGAATTCTGGATTTCAAAAATTCAAGTTCAAAAATTTAATTTTTATAAATTTGAATATTTTGATGTTCCAAACTCAAATTTTAAAATTTAATTTTTTGAAAATAAAAAATTTAAACTTTGAATTGTATGAATTGATTTTTTTGATTGTTTTAATTTTAAATTGAGAGAATTTAAATTGTTAAATTCAAATTAGTTTTTAATTTGAAATTTATAAATGTTAACTTTCATGGTTTGAATTTTCAAATCATGTAATTTAGATTTGTAAACTTATTGGTTCGAGTTATGAAATATTTGAACTATTATAAAGACCATTTTGTTGTTTTTTCAAACCAACGAAATTTTGGATTCTTAGATTAGTGATATTGTGTTGCCAATAATCAGATTGAAGAAGATATTAGATCATCGGGGAATATAAAACTGAGAGGCACTTCTATAATTTTCTCAATAGTGATTTATATAATTTTTAAAATATAATGAATTATTTATAGATAGATATTACTTATTATTTCGTTTGGTTTAAGATTAATACTATTTTTTGTTAGAGAGAGAAGTGTAGAATCGAAGGAAAAGTTTTATGGGTCCTTCGCCCCCAGCGTCGTGCCGAAAGAGACGTTGCCATTCCAGCAGCCGGCGCTTAGTCTCCCTCCTCGCGTCGCCGCCTCTTGCCTCGCAAACTGCAATGACGCGCCGCCTCAAGCCGCGCGCCCTGCCTTCCGGCGACCGCGACCGCCTCCTCGCCGAGGAGGTGCTCCACCTCCACTCCCTCTGGCGCCGCGGCCCACCCGTCCTCGACCCCGTTCCCGTTCCCGCCCCCATTCCGCCCCGCGGCTCCGGCTCCCTCGCCACCCGCCGCCGCGCCAATCAGCGGAAGCGCCGCAGGCTCGGGCTGCTCGCCCAGCCCCACGATCCCGGCTCTGAGTGGCCCCTCGCGTCCTCTCCGCCCACGTCCCCCACCACCTGGCCCGATGCCTCCAAGCAGCCCCAGCGACCGCCCCCGCCGCAGCCTTCCCCCGCCTCGCTCGCGCAGCGCGCCGCCCTGCGCGCCGCTGAGGAGTTCTTCTCCAGGCACTTCTCGGGCGACGATGACGAGGTGTCTGAATCGGAGGGAGAGGATGGCGGGGAGGAGGGGACGGCGGAGTTCTTCTTGGGGGTGTTCGAGCGGGACGCGGCGCTGCGGGGCTACTACGAGCGGAGCTGGGAGGACGGTGAGTTCATGTGCATGGCGTGCGTGGGGAGGAAGGTGAGGAGGGGCATGGCCAGGAGGTTTCGGGGGTGCGTTGGCCTCGTGCAGCACGCGCGCGCCGCCACGCGCTGCGGGAGGCCGCGGGCGCACCGCGATCTCGCCGTCGCTGTCTGCCGCGTGCTAGGGTGGGACATCGAGAGGCTGCCCAGCGTCGTCATCGATCCCCGCGGCACGCTTGGGCAGGCGCTTGCCACTGCCGCCGCTCACGAGGCAAAGGTTTTCAGCATGTTCATTGGCTCATTGCTGGTCGCTCGCTGACAGACTGTTAGCTAGTACTTAGTCTGATTTAATTGTTGATTTCAGGATAACGTTGATACTGGGGAGAATGATGGATCTTCGAGTGATGAGGATGCAGGGGAGGTGTGCAACATGTTAAATGGTTATTAGATGGTTGATGTGAGTGTTGGCTGGTTAATCTGATTGGTTTTTGATTTCAGGAGGATGTTCATGCCAGGAAGAATGACGGCTTTTTGCGTGATGAGGATGCAGCGAAGGTGTGCAAAATCGTAGATGGTTAGTGATCTCTGTTGAGATTGTAGTTAATCTGATTTGGTTGTTGATTTCAGGAGGATGTTGATACTTGTAAGAATGACGGCTCTTTGAATGATGGGAATGCAATGAAGGTGCACAGCTTGTTAAATGGTTATTGATTGCTGATGAGATTGGTGGTTAGTTCAAATCTGATTTTGTCGTTACTTTCAGGAGGATGTTGATGCGGGGAAGAGCGGCTCTTCGAGCAGTGACAATAATAGAGATGTTCATGAGCAAGAGAATGGTGAAGAATCTGCTAAAAAGGTTTGTGTCAGCAATAATTATCTGTATAAAAAAATTAGCTCTAATATAATGTGCATTGGTAGTTTTGTTGTTGAAGATTTTGCTGCCTTTTATGGTTTCATCATCTATTTCCTTTGATGATTGAGGTAAATGCTTTCATTACCTTATGCAGGAGGATACAGAAGATATAAACCAACTGAGCTCCAAAGACACATCTATAAACGAGGAGCTTTGTCAAGCTGTCCAGAAGGTTAGTACTGATATTGGTTTCTTATACTGATGGTAAGACTGCAAGAACAGGAAAGTTGATTTTTAAAGTCACTTTTTTATTGAGCACCTTGAGCAAGAGTCTTAATTCACAGTTCACACATGCAATTACATTTGAATTCAAAGCTAGCCTGATACTGCAGAGGCACTGCTTTAAATCTAAGAAGTGAACCATTCTTGGGAGTGAGAAATCCAATGCCATGGTAAGTTGTATCTCTTGTAACTTTCAGGTTTACCATTTAATAGTTGTGTTCTAGCGTTGAGGAGTTATTCTTTTGTTCATTTAAAGTATGCACCAAACATTTTGTATGAAATGGTCCAAGTAGGTGCAGCAATTTTAATAAAGACTCCAAGAAAGTGACTGCATGTGGTTTGTGGGCTTTCTTGCACTATCTTACCCAATTGTTGCTTGGTATGAAGGAAGAAGATGCTATTGATAATAAACAGGAGCTTGCTACGAGTGCAGATGATACTAGGGACACTGTTATCACCATACTAGGAAACAGTTCATCAAAGGTGTCTCCATCCTTCAAATTTGCATTGACATGCTTGATTTCTTCTGATGTCCTTAAATCAAAAACTCAATGTGTATCTATTTTTTGTTTCAGTTTCAAGCTTCCTCTAGATGCATCTGATATCTTCTCTACAATTTGTGTCATGAATCATATGGAATATGAATGCATCAGAAACTGTTCTAGAGGCTTAGCATACTTTCGGCATGCAGGAAGAAGCTGCTACCGAGAATAAAGAGGTGCATGCTAAAAATATTACTGGGGACCATGATATTGCTAGCCTGGGAAACATTTCAATGGATTCATCAAAGGTATCTTATCCTCATCCTTCTAACTCGTCGCACATCACCCTGTTTGATTCTTATCTGTTTGTTTACATGTCTTGGGCCTTAAATCGATGCAAATGTACCCCTGATCAAATGCAAATGTTTATATTGCACCATAGACTACAGACAGCTGTGACGTCTTACCCACGCAGTTCCTGACTATCAGAATTTGCTATTCCCTGTATACTAATCTATACTATGTGTTTTCTGGAATGCAGAATTGAAAGGTGAGATTGTGCTGTATGCACATGAACTCAAGTAATAGTTTCTGGTAGCTATCCAGTGGTACTGGGCGTGCTTATTGGAGTGGAAACAAATATTTCACTGCTCATCTGACAGTCTGATGCAACAGACCTTCAGCGTTTTATGATAGAAGCTGCGGTTGAAACAAGGAAAGCAAATGCAATCACGGCAAAAGGAAAGAACAATGAAACCTTCCTTTTTTTTCTTTTTTATTTTTTATGGAAGAATTGTGAGCTCTTCCTGAGCATTATCTGACTCGAATTCCTGTTTTTAAAATTCGATGTCCTAATTGAGCAGAGGCATAGCTCATCTCCCGCGTGAGCACTGTCTCATATTAGAGAGAATCTCTATTGTGACCGATTAGATTCGTTTCTAATTAATTCCTTGAAATGAAGGGTTCAGCGAGAAGGTCGCCTTCTTTGTATCTGACTGGGACAAATAAATAAGGAAAACCATCGACAACCTTTGCCCTTTCTTTTCTTTAACAAGAGCAATGAAATACTACGACGACATAAAAAAACTTGTGATTCCGAGTACACAAAAAATGTTACAGTACAAGCTACAATAGTACATGATACATGGGAAAGGAATAGTTCTTTTGATTCGTAGTTTTACAAATTACAAATAATCAAATGCTGCTCCCTAACTTTCAAGGGAACATCACCTATGGGGTATGTGTGGTCACTCTTACATTTCATCTATAGAGAGGATGAATATACCCAGGCGCTGAAAATGTGTAGGTTTAAGAATGAATATGTGCATGTTGTACTCGCACAGAGAAAAGAAAAAACACAGAAATTGTCGTCCATACCCAGTAACTTTCATTACAAACAAGCATACCAATTTGTAACTGACGCCGATCTTCTCAAAATGGGAATGCCGATGAACTTAGCTCTTAGTTTCATACTGTAGTTTGCCTGACTATTCAATCAAGGATGAGAAGTGAGCATTCAACCTCGTTTTGAGATGGAAAAGCTCAGGTAGATCACTTCGAAGTTTGGTTTGCAGAGCATCAGCAAGTCTAGCAGGAGCCGTATACGAACGTGTGTCTTTTCAGTGGAAACTTCCATAAGTACTTATTACTTCAACAGGAAGGCAGGAATGGTTTCAAGGCATCAACAATCCTGCCAAAATCAGACAGGTTAAATCATAGCAACACTGGTAATGAAAAAAGTGCTGAGAGAAACGAGCAAGTGCTGAATAATTACTTTTAGCTGTAAATTGAGACAAAATGTACAAATCAAAAGTGTGTGCGCACGTGTGTGCCTACGGTCTGTGCTCAATCATGTAAGGGGTCCTTACCAAGTGGCAGTTAAAATGTCGTCACATTGCAAAATTATGTATCTTCATCCTGGAATTCATCGTGATATTCCAAGTCATCTAGAATAATGTATTTGGCTTCTTCATTAAACGAAGGTGAATTAACTTCATCCTCGTTTGTTTGACCCCTTTTGAATTTCTTATACCTGTGATTAGCAATAAAACGTGTTACACCATGATTCCATGAACACATAAATAATAGTATGCCAAGAAGCTAACTTCGTATGTGGTACAGTAAGTGCTTCACTACTAACTAATACGTTAGCAAGTTCACAGTGCATGCAAAGTTCCTTCAAATGCCCTACGGTCAGTTTGTAGCAATATCAATAAAGTAATCATTTTGAAGATGGAATGTGAATTCGGACCTCAAATTTTTGTCATAGGTTATTGATGGTAAATGTTTTCTGTAAATACCTTTATCCATGAATTTGTGTACAAGCAAACATTATGCTGTGTAAAGAAGATCAGCGGACAGCCATACCCTTGATTTTTAAATCAATACTTAGGAAACAAATGATAAATGGTTTAGCAACATACAAAAAATTATGCAAAACATTCAACTAGCCAAAGAAATGAACTTTACAGCTGACTTATTTTCGTATCCCTAGTTCAAAATCCATGCATTCATGCTAAGCTGTTCTGTATGGTAACATGGTTAATTCTGAACAGCAAAAATCATAATATCCATCTAGCGTTACTTCCGGAGAATAAAATGCAGATTATAACTCGACCAAATGTTAATAGAAGAAGTTTCACTTTATTTGTTTAGCACTTTGGTTTGAGTCGGCATACACATATTGCTCCATTACACCCCAATGTGCACATAAGTTTGTTTGTATAGGAGTTAAGGACTTTGAAATCACACTTGTGTTGTCCATGAGTTAATCTTGCAAGTACTCTAGGAAAAGAGTCACTTACTTGTACCAATTGAATAAGCTAACACCAACCATAATAGTGACAAGACCAACCCCTTTCAGCCAAGTAAATTCATCATGGAAATAAAATACTGCAACCTGAAAGGACAGGGGAAAAAACTTTCATAACAGATATTAATAACTAAATGCATGTTAGTTCTGAATCATATGGAGTCTAGCAATAACATATGAACTACTTCACAATCTTTGGAGTTATGGTACCAAGTACAGTACCATCTTCATGCCAGTGCTAGGCTGCTAGCAGCCAAGTATACACCAGAAACGCTGTTGGACTTAGTTGCATGTAACTATACTGATAGATTGCCCCTACCAGTGTATGCCAAAAATTAAAGAAGCTACTGATTGGAATGTTTCCTGGATGTTACGTAACTTTTAAACAAACAACGGAACACTTCTACTTTTGTGGTTCAAGACTTGTAAGCCTTATTTGTCATGAGCCATCAGTTGTCTACCATCTATCTCATCCTGATTTCAGTTCAGATGAAGTGCCATTCATGTTTGATCACAGTATTCACATAAACATTAGCTAAACTAGAAAGATATTACTTTGGAAGGGATTTATGCAATTCAGATTCTGCTACAGATACAGGAAAATATATAACAATAAAATTTTAGAAAAAAACATATTTCAAATATTACCAAGATGGTTACAGCTTCTTTTACTACCCCAGCTATCGTCACTGTTATAGCACTGGTTGCTGAAACAAGTATGTACTCCGTTAACACCTGCAGTTAGAATAATACATCATGACATCTACGATATTTACTGACAACTTCATTCTGTAATCAAATTAACACTCATTACCATGAAAAATGCTAAGGTTCCTCCAATTAACATAAGTAAGCAACTGCGCATGACGTGCCACGGGTTATCAAAATATGCATTCTTCTGAAAATCACTCCAAGGATCCATTAAGAGAGATAGTACCATGGTGGCTATGGCCATCACTGGAGTAACATGACTCATCAGGGTAATTGGATTTTTCAGGCCTGCCAAAGGAAGATAGATTATTGAATTAATGAACTCCTGGTAGTCAAATGAGGATTGCTAAGTTTACTAAAATAACGTTGGGCCCACTTTTATCCAAGCTCTGGACTCCAGCTTTTTAGCTGGATTTGGAGCCACCAGGCCAAATGGGATGGCTCCAGCAGAAACTAGAGATGATTTATATGAAGTAGAAGCATTGTTCCTGATACTTCAGAAGCTAAAGATCAACAGCATAAAACTCACACTTCAAACGCTACACAAAATTTGGCTTTAAATTATATTAACGGCTTGACCACTTGATTCTCTCTTCATGGTCAGAAATGTCAAACAAAGGCTTTGGAAAACAGAGGTTAGAGCCCTCATCCAATGTCTTCAAGGCTTCAACTTTTCAACTCCAGTTTCTCAATTAGTAGAGATAATAGACTTTCAAGAATCCAGCTTAGTTTCTTAATCAAAGAAACAGGAGCTGGACCCAGGCTAAACAAGGCCTTAATTCAATTCAAGAAATGGTTTGATTGATATGCATAAAACAAACAAATGAAACAACTAGAAATTTAGAAGCCCTAAGTGTTCACGTGAACTAATTCTACACTTACTGTTGGTACTGATATTAAAGGGTAAAAAAAGAGCAAAGATAACATACCATAAGTATCTTTCTTGAAATATCAAGATCCACATACGTAAAAACAAGACAAATCATTAGCACAGGGAGCATCCAAGAAAAAGGGAAACATGTGAGACTGGTGATAGCTATAAAAATATTTGGATTAGTTATTACTTGCAACAGAATCTGAGTCATGGACCAGCGGAATCCTGACATAACAGCAGCAAGCGTCACAAAAATGAAGCCCCAGAAGTCAAACTCGGTCTCCTTGGCAACTGATGAAAATGGTATTATTAAATCAGAAAAGGTAAGCCAAGAAGCATATTATGTTGGATTATCGAAAAAGGACTGCAGTACTGCACAACAGAAGGCTACATCAACACGGAGTGGCTTAGACAAGAAAAGCATTCTACCACAAAATTGACAGTTACTATATGTGGAGCAGAACATATTTAACTACCACAGATCCTCAGGAAAACTACTTCAGCTCAGTACTGGATAATACTTTCTTGTAAAATCCACCGAAACAACTCGGTCATCCAAATGTTGGAAAAGCCTAAAATGAGTTGCCACTTGCCAGTGTTGAGAATGAAGGATTTCCAGAACCTCTCAGTTCTCCATTCAACTGACAATGTTGGAACATGTATTGTCTTATCTCTGATTTTATGTAAAGTGCATTCTTCTTCATTTTCTGAGTCAAAGCAAAAGTCTACTTATATTTGCCGATTGCAAGGTGAATTTTGAATGACGTCAAATGATAACACATTCTCTTAGTGTGGTACACTTGTGCAAGGAATATGGTGGAAATTATATAGGAAACAATGTCTGCTACCTATAAATCAAAGTGGAAACAAGGAATGTCAGTCCTTGGCAAAAATAATAATAAATCAACAACAGATGATAAGGATTTCTGCAACATTGTGTTGATCTCCAACATTAGAACTTTGCAAGCCAAATTAACTTATAGCTTATACTGAGACAACTCAGGATTGTCTTTAATTATCAAATAATTTAAAGAACTCCGCCTATGTAGTTTTCTACATAGCTTGTCCCAAGTCAGGAAAAAAGAGGAGAGTTGGGTTAGACTTGGCAAGTCAATGTAAAATCAAGCCATCTTTTTATGGAATGAAACTCAAAATAGTGTTTCATTTCTAGCCTACCTTAACTTGTTTGGGACAAAAGGCTTTGTTGTTGTTGTTGTTGTATCAAATAATATCAAGAGTAATGGCATATCTATATCATAACAACACCTTTTAAAAGGTAAGCTTTTGTTTATCACCTACAGATTTATGTTCCAAACGGTGTAGGCAAAATACAATATAATAATGACAAAGATAGACAACCATACAAAGATGAACAATACAATCTTAATAATCAGCAAACTGTTACTGCACAAATTTTTTACTCAACAACGAACTACATTAGCTTCGCTCCATGCATTTTAAGCCCTCTGAAGCTACATACCTGTCAACAGAACCCCAATAGAAATGACAACTATAATCCCTAGAAGCTTGATGCTGGGATTCTCCAACCTAGTAAAGTGGGAGAGAACTTTTAGAAGCATATACGATCAAAATCAAAGGAAAACAAAAGAAAGAGTACAATAATACAATATACATGTTGTCCAGGACATGTCGATGACCCTCTTGGTTGCAAAAGAAAAATAAATGGATACTATGTAATCAACTCTTGGTTGCATAAGAAAAATAAATGGATATTATGTAATCAACTAAGTTAATAAATCTGCAGGTCCTATGTAATCAATGAGGTTGCAAAAGACGGCAAAGATTTATACAGGAAAGGAATATTGAAAGTAAGTGTGCTCACTGGCACTTAAAAAGAATTTTACAAAAGTTACAAAAAGAAGAAATGAGTAATAGATTGAGACAATATTTCTTAGACTACCCCAAATTATTGCTTACACTTCCTTTTTTCACAGAAAACAACTTTTATGTTTGTTTACTTGCATAACTTCATTTTCTATGGCTAGAAAAAAGTTCTAATTAGAAGCACAGTCAAAGCAATTCACATGCTATTTTTATGTGGACATGGTTATTCACCGTCCACATTAGTGTCCCTCTGTGGATTATGGAAAGGGTGTCTTTTTTTTTATTGCTTTACATTTGATCGACACAGTTTTGCTTTTGCATGAAAATATGAAAGCTTTAGCAATAGCTTAATACTAGCTTATACCCGTAAAACGGATGAGTTACAGCATTGGCTCCATCAAATCATCCTTTTCAAGTGCGATGAACATACAACTCTTAACAACCAATTATGCGGCAAGTTAATGGCAATTAGTCGGAAATATATGTCCTGCTCTGCTAATATGGATAAATCAATTCTTCAACTAACTAGCAAGTTGAACAAACAATTATAAATGCAACCAGCATAATCATCACCACTAAAACTAAGTAGCAGTAGTAAGAGAGGCGTACTACAACAGTATCCAACTTCATTATAGATCAACACTCACCTAAATGCAAAAGCGAATAGCAAAAGAAATATGGGGGATGCTGATTTACACTGCAAAAGAACAAATTTCGAAAACCTAGTTAACTCTCCAGCCAACTGAACTAAATTAGGAATGTAACCAAAAGCATAAGTGGCTTTAACCCATTTGCGGATAACACACCATAGTAGCAAATGTGACCGAGATGAACACTAGAGAGGCGTTGCTCAGGTTTATGTCCAATGCGGTTCCCAGAGCAGTTGGCACGACTGCAGAAAGGCAAGACAGAAGCATGACTCCCCAGATACAAACACAAAATCATGCGGCAATTGCCTCAAAACGAGAAATCCGAAACCAGGATCCACACCTCTCATGAAGTAATCCTTCCATCCCATCTCCACCGCATTCTCAAGCCCCTTGGACTGGAAGAACATTATGATCTTGGAGAGCGCCGCCTGCAGCGCGAAGTGCACGGTGTTCATCAGCAGCGGCGCCGGGAACTTGCCCAGCTTGTCCCCCAGCAGCGTCTTGTTGTATCTACCCAACAGCGAAACAATCAATCAAACCGCCATTGTTTTTCACAACGAGCTAGACTAGATATACGGAGAGTTGGTGAGAGCCGAGATCCACAGGCGCGAGCAGCAGCAACTCACAGCGTGAGACAGGTACTGAAGGCGTACCAAACCAGGATGTAGAAGCCCGTCTTGAGAACGACCACCGGCGCCAGCGCGGCGCGCTCCGCCCGCTCCAGCGACTCCAGCTTGGCCACGGACTCGCTGGGCCGGAGCCCGCCTCCTCCTCCGCCGGCGGCGGTAGGGTTCTCCACGTCGAACACCTTGCGCGCCGCGGCGCCGGCGCCGTCCGGATCCGCAGCGTGCATGCTCCGCTGCCGGAAGTAGCGGGATCGCGGGGACCCGACCTCCGCGGTGCCCCCGTCCGCGTCCCCCTCGGGCATCGGATGCATACCTCCTCGGCGCGAAGAGATCTCCTCCGCCTACGATGACGCCGGCATTGCGCGCAGGGCGCTCGACGCCAACGCCAATGCCAATGCCGCGGCGGGGATCTGGAAACGCGAGGCGAGGGGGAGGGGAGACGTTAGGGGGGGCCTGCGCTGCGGCTGCCCACCTGCCGGGACGAGGCCACGAGGGATTTGGCGGGTGCGCGACGCGGGCGGGTCGGGTTGGGCTGACCGCCCGGACCGGTTGGGTGGTGCTGCGGTGTAGTGTTGCCCTGTTGGCTTGTGTTTAGTTTGTAGGTTAGTAGTTACGGACTTACGGTATAGCCGTGTTATTATATATGTATATATACGTAAATTCTAATTATTCATCCAGACGTGTGCTAGTCTTAACGCATGTCTAGGTACGTATCCATCTGATCTGGTTAGCGAGAGTTTACGGGTACGATTCTTCCACATGATCCTCAACTCCACTCCACCTTCTCAGTTTTTCTTATTCTACTGATGCCACCACCTCCTCTTGTACCGCTCTCCTCCTAGTCTCCTCCCATGCTCACCGGATCTAGCCACAACTCTTGTGTGTTGTATGACATGAAGCAAGGCGGTGTGTAATGGAGGATGGCGAGTCCAAACAGACACTCCCTGGCCACCCTTAGCATCCACTATTTGTATGATTTGCTTCATTCCTTGAATGAATAGATAAGTTCCTCATGTTGATCTAGTTTTCAATTTCTAGGAGTTAGTGTTCAGATGATTTGTGTCATTGCTTTGTTGATTTAGGGGTTGAGATGTGGTACTAGATGCAGTAGTAATTTTATGTGAAATTGTAAGTAGAGTCACTACTACAGGAATAGCCCTATACCAATTGATAGTATACTATGAACCTTAAGATGCTATTTGTGTGAAAATTGCAGACAGACAAAGTAGGGTTCAAACAAATGGTAAATTTTGGACTTCAGTGGTGATAGTTTGTCAGGTACATGTGTCTTTTATAATAACTAACCATTGTTTTTTTAACTAAGAAGGTGGAAATTTCTCAAAAAAAAATATAGATGTTAAACTTTTCTATGGGCCCAACTGATGAAAATATTCTGAAGTTTTAACAAAGCCAAAAACTGATTGTAAGTCTTGAAGGTAATTTGTCAAAACTATATATGGTGACTTAGGGTTTATGAGTGATGGTAATTTTTTAAACCTTTTTAGTATCTCTTTTGCCACTACCTTTATCTCCTTTACCTTTTAACCTCTCATTTTAAAATTGTGTTTACACTCAATTCTACAACTAGGTGGAAAGAATATGATATTTGTTTTAGCTTTTTTTTTCAACAAAAGCATGTTTTACTTATAAATTATATATGCGAGAAGGATAACTCACAAGTAGCCACACGGTAAGAATATATGCAGAGAGGGTTTTTACCTACTATTTTGGGTATGCTTTTTGGTGTCCCCTAATTTATTATGATGTACTTATATTCATGTATTTTTTATGTAATTTTGTATTCCGTTCATGATAAGATAATTTGGTTTAGTAAATAAATTACTGCAACACAACAACATCAAATACTAAGAAATTTTTACTCTTTTTATTTGTACTAGTCAAATGTCCATGTGTTGCAACAGATTTATATGAAAAATATCACAAGTCCTAAATTCTAGAAAAACAAAATATGGTGCGAATATTCCTGCATTTGCAATGGTAGCATGAGCAATATTTATTTACAATATAGACAGCATTTTTGCAAAAGAAAAAGAAAGGACAAAAAGACATTTTTCAACAAAAAAGGGATAAGAGTGGCATTACATGTTTACTACAAATAGATTATATTTGTAGTGGGCACCAGGGCATCCAAATATTCAATTCTTCTTAAAGATATACTACGATCTGCCTATAGGTTTTCAATCCATTATATCCATCTAATTAAGCAATGCCAACATTCATTCTATAATCTCTTCTCTAATTCTTGAATTAGAACTCAATAGCAACCAGACTATCCCTAGGGCAGGGCAGTAGGGGCACCCGCCAGGGCCCCAAGAGATAGGGCCTAACTCATGTTGAAAGCTTAAACGTGAAGTCAAGCGAATTCACGTGATACAATTCTAGCTACACAAGATATATCAATTCAACCACTAGGAATGCAAATACGAAAGAGTAAAGACAAGAGATAACCACAATGGAGACACATGATATTTTTCACGTGGTATTGAAGACTTGTCGGTCTTCATTAGTCCACGTTGAGGTAAGTCCAAACGAATTAGACCGGCTCTATGAATTAAACCTAATGACCTTAAGTCCACTAATATTGCTCTTCCTCAACCAGAAATTTGATCGTTTGGAACAAAACTCCACAAAATTATGTAGGTGCGGTACTACCACCATGTATGGCCGCTACTACCGCACCTACTGTTCAACGGCTCTTTTTGTATGCAATTAATGCGTCAACTAGCCGTTAAACCTCAAGTGCAGTACTACCGCCATGTATGGTCGGTACTAACGTACGACGGTAATATCGCTCAGTGGAAACGGTACTACCGATTTCTAGAGTTTCAAAAATTATCCCAAAATATGCTCTTTGGAAAAAAATGTGCTGTAGAAAAATTGGTACTACCGCAGCAGTGTACCGCTGCTCAACGGTGGTATTACTGTCGGTCAGTAGTACCGCACATTCTATGCGGTGCCACCAATTTTTATGATAGAAAACATTCAAAATTGGTTCAAGATGCATACATGACTCTTTTGTTGATCAAGATGACACAAATTTAATTCTCAAGCTGCTAGCCATGATCCCCTTTATAGTACAGTGTTTAGCCTACAAATCCAATCTTTTCTCTAAACACCAAGACCGGCAAAATTATAAAAGGGAACTGTTGTGGTTACAGACAAAACAGAGAGAAGGTGTAGTGGGGAATTAGGTGAGATGTCCCCTCTCCCTATGGCTAGCATCACGTATATATCTCCTTAAGAGGAACATCTTTACAAGAATACCCTTCAGGGCATTTACGTCATTATACATGCCTCACTCGATACTTACGCCTTTCTAACAGGCCGGTTGGGTTTAGGTGGGGGCCACCCCTACAACAGGAACCTAAATCTATATTTCTCATTTGTCTTAAGTAGGGGTGCAATCGGATTGGATTCGGACAGATATTACTTATACTATATCCTAACCTATTTTTTTTCCTAGATTCAGTATCGAATACGGTCAATTCACATGCAAATACGAATTCGAAATATGCGGATTTTCGGAAACGGTAACACTGGGGCGGATATTTGACGGATTCGAATTGGGCAACGGATAATATAAACGGATAGCACGCTCATACAAAATGATACATTCAACATAAGTTCTCGACACAATATAAATTCAACATAAATGGTAAATTGATATATAATTCATTAACTAACAGTCTAACATAACACAAATTCAACATAGCGATTAATGGACCAAATTACTAGATGATACATTGTTAAAAAAAATTGGGTGATTGAAAGGGTGCATTAGGATTTTTCCTTTGTAACAAATTTCTCACTATTTTCATATTTTCTCCAATAAGGCATTGAAGTTAGTATACATCTTTCTCACTGTGAACTCGCAATAAATACAATAATATTGTTAAAAAACCATTTACCAATATCAGTAAATGGAACATGAGAAACTACAATACCATCAGCCTTCAACAAGCACATTGTAGGAAAGAAAACCTATGCAAAATAATTGTTACATTAAATAATATTTAACATGAGTGCCTTCATGCAAAATAACTGTTATCCGACCAGATAATCCGAATATCTGATCGGATAATTATTCGATATCCGGATACCGACACTATTTGGTCGGATAGCAGCTCTCCCGAATTCGTTACCGAATCCGACATTAACTATCCGGTACCGATACCGAATCCGACTGGATACCAAATTTCCTTACCGAATCCGGTATCGATCGGATTCGACACCGGATTGGTCGAGATTAACCCAACCCCTTTGCACCCCTAGTCTTAAGCCACGTCGATCCTTCATAGCCTTTGTATGCCATTGTTGCATTGTCATTCGTAATCCGGGACCAAACCTTTTAAGATATCTTAGCATATATATTAGTCTCAAACACAATATTGTCATTAATTACCAAAACCTTTTAAGACATGCTAGCACACATGTTAAATTCTTTTAGGTGGTATATCATGGGTGGAAGTAACTACAACCGGAAGTAGAATGTATTTTTTTCTACATACATACATACATGTGTGTGTTTTGTGTGATCGAAGTTTGGAACCAATAGAATTTCAAAATAAATTGGAACCAATAGTAGTAAGGAGAATCAATAGTGATTGATCTGTTGGAACGTAGAAACACTTCTTTTTTCATTGCGACGTAAATTGCGTAAAATAACCGTGTTGCTTGGCTATGAACATTTAGATGGCTACCAAAGTACTACAAATCTGCAATGTCACTCCGTCGGTTGTTTATACTTGATCTGTATGAGTTGTTCATAAATATGCTCCATTTTATGCATTCGTGCCTGAACCGTCCATGCTTTGTTCGTTCCGTTTAGCCCCACCACAATTAGGGGGTGATCGGAATGACTTCTAAAAGTTTCAGCTTCTAACTTCAGCTTTTTTTTTACTATTCACTACACTATCCACTAACTCAGCTACAGTGTTTTTTCAGCTAGCTACAGTGTTTTTTCAACCAAAAGTCAAAAACCATCGCTATTCCGATCACCCCTTAACCACTTGTGCCTATTCACTAAATTTGTAATGATTGTTGTGCAGCCGCAAGTTTTTTATTATCCTTTAGAAGTGCTATCTAGCTCTGAAACTAAACGTACCAGCCCATAATTCAATAAACCTATCTAGAGGAAAATTTTAGATGCAGATACACTTTAAACAGTTTTTAAGTAGGACACTATTGGCAACGTTAAGCTAGCATCCAACAAAATAAGCCCTATCACACAAATTAATACCTTTAACGGAGCATATACAGGGCAGAGAAGTGTATGATCCAAAAGCAACCCATGAGGAGACAAAAGGCTTGCTTTGCATACCCTGCTACTGTATGCTTCCAAATTTGCCGGTGCAGGCCTAAGCCGGTGAGAAAAATGACAAATGACACTAGTGGATTGCTTCCTTTTTTTTTTGGTGGTTTTGGTTTATGTTTTGTGAATTCTGACTGTTCGTAAGAGATGATACGTAGAGAAAAACAGTTATATATGATTTTGATTTGAACTTGATATAATGTCTACTACAATCTACCTTAGACCCTTCGTTAAAAAGATACACAGTTTAAAAGCTTATTATTATAGCAAAAATAATAAATAAAAGCCAAAATATAAAAGAATCCAGCCACTAACACATACGGAGTGGGAGAATACGAGATCCATACGAGGAAAAAGCAGATCTGATGCAAAAGCAAAATCACAAGCTCCAATCCGGATTTTGGATGTTTGTATCCACGGTCTCTACCAGGCACAGACCCGACCCGCTACCGTTCGAAGCGAAGGTCTTTAATCAAAGTATAAATTAATGGCGTCCAAAGTAAATTAATCAGATGCTTATGGACTGAACGAAGAAGACATCGGCATTTGTTGGACCTAATACGGATATAAAATTGGTTGCCGTGATGCCTGAAGCACTGCGCGGATTGCACACATACTTCACGGTGCTATATGCTTGGCTAGCTCTAATGGTTCGCTGAATTTGGCTAACTCGGCAGTCGTGACATATATATTTGGGGTTAATTACCCAGTAATACTAAAGAATCATAGGAGTTGGAAAAATCACATCATTGCTCACTAACAAATGGGTCCAGTCTTATTGGATGCTATTTTATGACTCGTATATCTTTGCACAGCGTTACTGGGCAAATTTTGATCCTGAGCAACTCGGATTCAACTATTTCGTGAGCATGTGTAAACCAAAGTGACACAAAATTTGGTAAGGATTTTGATGGACGAACCATCTCTGCAGAGAATCGAGAGGTGGCGAGCAGGTAGACGTCCAAAGTCCCACCTGGATCCACTTTTGCATACAACTCAGGGGTCACGGCACAGTTGAGTTGTTGTCAGGTCATCCATTCCTCGCCTCTCGATCGATCAAGATGTTGGCCCTTGATTCTCCAAATTAATCGGACACTTCACCGAATAATTTTCTCCCCCAAAGACCGCTAGATTCAGACGCTGCTTGGACTTTTGTGCGTTTCAACGAGGTCTCCCGCAGCACCGCTAGATGCACGCCGTCGGATCGAGTTGGCAGTTCGGATCGAACGTCGATGGCATATGCTAAATATCTTGCGATTATCTACAGAGCTCTCGATTTTTGTTCGGATTGAACATCCTACCGGTCCATCTACGAGATCTCGTTGCCTTGAGATATTTTTATTTATACAGTTAACCAAGCGCGCAGTAGCACGCGCACATGCGCCCCTGACGTGGAAATACGCTTTATCTCGTTGGGTGGTATGAACTGACTGATGTTAAGTGGGCTGGTTCGGCGCGTCTTTGTTTTGCTTTTCACCTCGTGCTACAATAACTAGTTTGGAGCGCTCATTCCCGTTTTTTTTCTCAGCCATGGAGGTTCAATCCACTGTAGCAACGATAGATGGTACTATAGTAATTTTGTCTTTATTTAATTTTTTTTGTGTTTTTTTAGTATTTTTATGTTTTATTTTTTTCACGTATTCCTTAGCATCGTCTGCTCTAGATTAGTGTACCACTTTTATTTTTACATTTTTTAGATTTAATTATGCCCAATAAGCCAACCAGTTACAGTAAAAAATCAGCCAGCTACAGTAAAATTTCAGCAAAAGCCAAAAGCCATCGCTATTCCGAACGCCCCTTAAGATAACATATTTTTTAAAATTAAATATATACATTAATTGTAATAGATACTATACTAAATGTAATTATATTAAACAATTATAATTAATTGTTGAGAAAAATAGTTCCACATGGATTATGAGAGAGTAAAAAGCACAACTTAGAAGTGTGAGAAAACCTTCACCCATCAAACTAATCTTTTAGGGGGAAAAGGTATAATACCACTTATAAGGTTATTACTTGAGAGACTTCTTTGCGGGTAGCTCGTGGGCTAAGATACGCAGAGAGCGCAACCCATTTAAGATCTGAGAACCAAAAATAAATTTGATGAGACCGAGGCAAGATCTGAAACCATTCCAATATCTCAATATATTGATTTCCTCTCTGATCAATGTTACCCAATATCTCAATACCCTGCAAATACAGTAACGCCCACTTTCTTGATTTCCTCTCTGATCAATGTTACCCAATATCTCAATACCCTGCAAATACAGTAACGCCCACTTTCTTGATTTCCTCTCTGATCAATCTTACCCAATGTCTCAATACCCTGCAAATACAGTAACACCCACTTTCTTGATTTCCTCTCTGATCAATATAACTCAATATCTCAATACCCTGCAAATTAAGCCGTGCAATGCAGGCACGGCGACAGGCCGAGGGCGCCGAGCGGTGTCTTGCCCTGCCCGGCCTCGAAGTAGAAGACGAGCATGGCAACGCGCGTGTGCTTGATCTCGGCCAACTCGAGCCCGCTCTAGCTTGTAGGCGTCGGGGATGTAGACGCCATGCAGGATGGTGCCACCAAGGCCGAGCGGATCGAAGAACCTGCCCCTCGGTACGGTACCCCTGCTCGCCGGTGGCGTTGGCAAAGTTCTCGGCGGTGCGCGACCATGGCGTGGCCCGCTCCACCGACTACGAGTCCGGACTGAAGAAGTTCACCCACCCGGTTCCTCTGGGCCTGATAAGATCCTGCTCGTTTCAGTTTTTTTCAATTTCAGTTTCTAACTTCAGTTTTTTTTACTATTCAGTAATTCGTTTTTTAATTGTTTTAGATTTTTTGAGCTTTTTTACATTTTTCTTTTTTTCTCGTGTTCCTTAGCATTGTCCGTAATGGGCTAACATATTTTTTCTATTTTTAAATTTTTAAAAATTTAATTATACCTAAAAAGTAAAATCAGTTACAGTAAAAAAACCACTTACAGTGAAATTTCAGTTAAAAGTTAAAAATCATCGCTAAAACGAACGCCCCCTGAGGATAACCCGGTATCGGAGTTCCTGGAACCACCAATTCCGCCCGAAATGTCTGAAATGGAACGGAATGGCTCGGGACTGGTATTGAGGCTGGTATAAGATTGAGCCTGCTGTGTAGCGTGTTTTGATCGGTACCTAAATGGAATTGATAACTTGCTTTGGAGCCAACAGTACTCCCAAACCTTTCGTGCTTGGCTTTTGTCACTGTAGCAAGGTCCCGTTCTGTTTCAATAACGTCATGCGACTTTTGGTTATCCCCTGGCTAGCTACGTCCTACGTACCATTTTACTTTGTCTTCAAGATTGTGCTTGAGCCTGACTGCCTGACCGCGACTGCACCTATGTTTCTGGACAGAATGTGCTTTTCACGTTGGGCCGGCTACAAAGAGCTTAGCCTTCTCGTTTATAACTTCAACTGTTGATTTTTAACTAAAATAAAACTATAGAGACCGTTAGCGTTTTCTAAATCTTTCAGTTAAAAGAAAATAAAAATAAGAAAAAAACCGTTATATTATCACAAATAATACAAAAAAGCTTTAAAAATTAAAATAAATCAAAATTAGAAAATGATATGCTCAAAGTGGCTTCTGGCCCAACTAAATTAAAAACTAAAAAAAATTAGAAGCTGGAACCGAGATGTTAACCGAGTGGTCATGCCATCCTCTTCGTATCACGTTTCCTCCAACATTGTGGCGCTGCTCTGCTCTGTACCCTCACCATCTGTGTTGTCGAGTCACCAAGTGACTGCTGACTTCTAGTTCTAGGCCACTCCTCGGGCCGGCCATGCAACGTTGCTAGTCTCTACCGTAGTAGGCTGGTCTTGCCTGAAGCCTAAGCCGAAGCATCTGCACGGCTGCCGGCAACGGCAGGTGTCAGGGTGACTCAAATTAACAAGTCAGGATCAGATCACAAATCTCGCAGTCTGCAAGTCTGATGGAACATGCCATCACTTGAACTGCACCACATTCAAACTAAACAGAGTTTAACTAAAATTTTAAAGAGAGTGTTTTTTAGTGATTTTAAACGGTTAGACCGGCCAGTAGCCGGCGTTCTGACCGCTATGGGGAGTGCAATATAACCAGTGGGTGCGACCAGAGAGCAATGAAAATGAATTTTGAGTTAGATGAGTGCTTATCATTGGTTAGTTGTGTTGCGTTGCATGATGCATGGTTTTAACTAATGTAAGTTAAATGCACGGAACTTATGCTCAAGATGATTGTTTGGTCTTTAGATGTGCAAGTGGCTTAGGAAATATCAGTGGTCGACGACAATGGATCAAGACTAGATAGAAGAGGTAGGGTCCAAACGGTCATGTAAATCCGTGTGAGACTACGTGATCCAAACGAGAAGCACAGCGAAGACAATAATAATGAAGAGCCAAGTTAGTGCATGTGATGTGTAAGTGATGAGGTCAATGTTCGTAGAGATGGTTTGAAAGAGACCGAATTAGTGATGACGGCTAGTCATTTGGCACAATGGGCTACATGTCAAAAAATATAGAGATGTTTTGAGGTAATGGTGAAGACAGAGTCAAGAGAAGGTGTCCAGAATCTTCATTAGGGTACTTCGATAGACGGCCAAATATCGGGTTGGTGCCTTGATCAAAACTGGGGCATGGGGAGGAGCAAAGGAGAAGTAGTTTAGTTCAAGTAGAGCTAAAATTACTAAGTGAATCAATTATTAAGATGTTAACAGGTTGAGTCTTGTAAATACTTTGAAAGTGTACGTGAGTGTGTAAAACTCATGTTAACAGGGTTTCTATGGTGTCTTAATAGGTTGAACCCATTAGGATTGTTGCTAGTTATTAAAGGGGAGAGAATGTGGTAGATCTAGTCTCCTTGCATGGTTTAAATTTTTATTTTACCACATCGTCTCCTTGTATGGTTGTGAGAAAAAAATTGAGAAAGATGAAAGAGTGATGTTTTGACTGTACCTTGTAATCATTCATGAATTTGTAAACTTCATCCTCTACTAAAAATAGATCAAAGATTTGTCTCAGCTGTACTCTTATTTGTATTCTTGCCGGATTTTGATTGTTTTTGAGCTAGTTTTGTGATTTCGTATTCATATGAATTCTAGTCTAATCTCTCATTTAAATTAATTACCTTACTAGGACACGTGACAATAGATCTAGAAGATTTCATGCCTTAAATCCTTACAAGCAAGAAGTAATATGAATTTTAGGGTTTTTGGTACTCTTGTGACCTAGATTCAATTCTACCTGAGCCCAAATACCCCATGATTCTTGATTGGCTTAGGTTCTTAATACCTTGAACAAGTATCATGCAAAATTTAAAAGTGTTTGAATTAGAATTAAGTAAGTTCTTGGTATTTGAGTTTTGCCCCAAGAGACTTTTATGTCTGAAAATAGAAGATCGGTCAGACCGGCCCTAGATCTACGGTTAGACTGGCAGTGGCGGTCAGATCTGCCCTTCCATGCGATCTAGCCAGATTTGGAGTAAGGGGGTGATCGAAATAGCGATGGCTTTTGGCTTTTGCTGAAAAAACACTGTAGCTAGCTGAAAAAACACTATAGCTGAGTTGGTTTATTGAGTATAATTAAATTTTAAAAAATTTTAAAATAAAAACGGCACACTAATCTAGAGCGGACGATGCAAAGGAACATGAGAAAAAAAATCAAACAAAAAATAAAAAAAATAATTTTACTGTAGCAAGTACTGTAGCTACAGTACCTTGTAGCTACAGTACCTGCTACAGTGAAAATATCGCCACCGCTAGCGATGGCATAAGCCATCCTGAGCGCAGCCTAAAGGCTGCTGATTTTGTTAGTTTAGATCTATAGCCTTGTTTTTTAAAGTATGGTTAGTGTAATCTAAATTTGGTAACTCTTAGGGGGCGTTTGGAATAACGATGGCTTTTGGCTTTTGCTGAAATTTTACTGTAACTGATTTTTTTACTGTAGCTGAATTGGCTTATTGGGCATAATTAAATTTAAAAAAATATAAAAATAAAAGCGACATGTTAATCAAGAGCGGACGATGCAAAGGAATACGATAAAAAACAAAGCTAAAAAAAACAGCTAGCCATACTGTATCTAAAATATTTATCCAAGTGACTTTTGAAACTTATAGTCACTTGGATAAATATTTTAAATACAGTAAAAAAAAGTTTGAACAATCATTCATTATTCATTATTCTCTGCTTGCTGACATCATTCTTACGGTAAGCATGGCTAGCGATCAAGATTCATGACACGAGCTTAATTAAATAATTCTCAAATCCTACTTAACCCATCTAATCCGGATATCCTGAAAACGTCTACATCTATTGTTATGTTCAGATAACACAGCTAATTATTAGATCGATTTTCCTGGAGTGTATAGGAGCAAATATAAGTCAACGGAATTATTCGTTTATCGTAAATTTGCTTTCATGTCTGAGGATGAGATATTTTCAGATGAGCTAACGGCGAGCATTATTCCGTCTGACTTGTCGAAATGTAGTACGAGATATTTTTCGGACATATGTTTCAAAAGAGATATTTTTCAGATATTTTCAGAGACGGAGAGTGATATGTTGCATTAACTGCATTCATAGTCCTAATTGATCTTAGCAAGCTTAGCTGAATCTTAGCAAAGTGCAAAGTTACCGTCGTCACTGCAAAAGTGCAAACTCGCACCATCCCAGATATCCAACCCACAAGCTAGAAACAGGAGACAGTGAATAGGAGAAGCAAAGAATGCATATGCCAGTGACCCCATTTAAATGGTTTTAGCTTCTAATTTATTTTGGTTTTCAGCTTATTTAAAATAGAAGTTATTTAAAATACATTGGTTTCTAATTTTAACATATTTTATTATTTTTTTGCTTTTCTGTCTTTTCTTTTTCCTTTATTTCTTTGCATTATCTGTGATGATATAACGGTTTTATTTTCTCTTATTTCTTAAGAAAAGCTAATATATGCTATAGTGTAATTTTAGCTAAAAACAAGCTTAAGCCAGTTGTCGTACAACAAATTTCCCGTTGAAACGTCCATGTCCAACAAGTATTTACACGGATTTGCATTCTTTGTCACCGTACACACAAGTACATAATTGGTGCGAAAGTGCCCCCGCAATTCTGAAACTGAATTGTTTCGCAAATATACCATTCACAGTTTGGATTTGGCAAACATGCAAATCACTGTCAAATTCATCAAAAACTTGTTTACCACTACATGTTTTAAAATAGTAACAAACTGAAAAGCTAATAATGCTACATTTACAAAGTGGCTTTTAGGCAGTGACGTGTATGCAATTTTCTCCTGGCTAGCAGGATGTG
The DNA here is from genome assembly GCA_036346265.1 of Melocanna baccifera. Lineage (NCBI taxonomy): Eukaryota > Viridiplantae > Streptophyta > Magnoliopsida > Poales > Poaceae > Melocanna > Melocanna baccifera. Next base: position 1,567,225 of record CM070691.1, on the reverse strand, counting down.
CTACGGTAGTGGTCACGACTCACTAGTGCTACTAAGGATGCACAGTCCCGCGGCCGTTGGATCACGCAAACTATGGCCAAGATTAACACCTTTGATCCAACTAAAAAAGAAAATCACGTAATAAACTTATAATCTGATGATGGAGTTGATTCCTTAATTACAAGTTCGTAGCCCTAGCGCCGATTCCTATTTTAAACAACTCATTTATGATAGATGTATATTGATTCATGCAGTGACTGTTTCTCGGTTAGAATCTCGCTCGTAGCAGCCCTTTTGCCATGCACTGATCGGAAACGCTCGTAGTTGGTGTGCGGTTATTAAAGAACTGTCGAGCATGATTTTGGCCTAGACGCCTAGTGTACTGTGTACATGGTTTTATATAGCTATGTTAAAGTTATTTATGGATGCGATCTTTTGAGTTATGGTTTATGTCTTTTATCTTTTAAATTTTGGTTATTTGTGAGAGAGATAGTCACATGCGATTTTAGCTGGTATGACCGAAGTTGATAAGTGTGTACTACAATTAACTAGTAGACTCATCTCGAAAAAACACACCGTTTGAAAGTTAATACTGTAGCATCACATAAGCCATAAGTGATAAAGAGCCCACTTTCTTTTTTTTTGGCTTATAATTTATGATTTTTTCTTAAAAAAATAAATATGATGATTTTTTTCATCGATGTTTCGAAATAATTTATTGAAACAAAATTTTTAAATAATTTTTTAATATTTAATTTATTTATATAAATGTATATATTAAAACTAAAAATTATCAGTCATAGGGAACTCATCCTTAGACTTACAAGGATGGAGTAACATGTCAGAACTGTACCGTTATCGTTTATCCAGCAGCAACGTACACAGGGCATGTGTTCTCACTAACAGTGCGAATGGGATTTGTTTGCCACCTATTTATAAAGAAAGGTCACGGAGGCTGGAATCTTTTACCTAGTACGTTGTTTTGATCGAGATTCACCAAGACTGATTCGTCCATTTCTCTGGGCCACGGGATAGATTTTTTTCGAGGGCGCTGCTTAAGATAGATTCGTGCCGCCGATCCAGAGCGGGACCGAGTAGTGTACCATACATAATGATAACGGCACCGTGATGGTTTCGAACGTTGTGCAGTCATCAGACACGTAACACGCAGTAATTTTGGGTTTGTTCTTTTTTTATTAATAATTTTTAGTTATAATTTTTTAATTTTAAACTGTTCGTGATAGTGATTATGAAGAGAGATACTCGCTTATGATTTTGACCAATACAGATGTTAGACTTTTAACGTGTATTATAATAATTTATAAACCATATCTTAAAAAAATATTCCGTTTGAAAGTTAAGTATTATAACAAAAGCAAAAGGTCGGTTTCAAAAACCGAAAAGAACAAACCCTTTACCTAAGCTTAAGAAATTAATACATGTGATCAAGGGTAGATCCACATAGAGCTACAAAGGTGTACGGGACACCGGATCCAAAGTAGTTTTGCAAAATCAAAACCTACGAGTGTACAGATGTGCACCCTATAGTAGCATAAGCTAATTACTGTAGCATAAACCAAAAGTCAGCATAATCATGATTCTCACTTAGGGCAACATATTAGGTGTAGATGACCCGATCTATGAACATATGCATAGACTCGCTCATGTCCATTCGATCCGAAATCAGTAGTCAAAGGCCTCTCTTGTTATTCGACTTTTAACTTCTAGTTTACTATTTTCAAATTTCATCCTTTCTGATTTTCTAGCTTTTTTGCCGGTTCTTTCCCTTCCTAGCATACTCAACCTCCAATCACTCGGAAGAAAAAAACGGCAGAAACCAAACCAAACAACAAACAAAGTCGAGGAAGAACACAGCGCTAAGCCGAACAAACAACCACGCGCAGCTAATGCCCGACTCCGGGGCTCGGGACCGACCCCAAGACCCGCGCCGCATTGCCCGCCGTCCTCCTGCCGGTGAACGCCGCCGTCGCCGTGGAACCGCCTTCTTTCTTCACATCCTCTACGTACGGCGCCTCACCGCCGGCACGCCCATCGGCGAGCAACGCCCTTGCCGCTACGCTCGGTGGTGACGACATGAGCGTCAGAAGAAGTGACAAGAGGAGAGCCACCGCCACTCTGCTGCTGCACAAGGCCATGTCTGTAGCTCAGCTGGATGATGTAAACTGAGAGGTTCAAGGAAGAAAAAGACACCAAATGTTTATGTTGGGATAGAACCGGGAAGGTTTCGAGGGGATCGGGGAGGGTTTATATAGGCGCAGGAGACGCGTGGTTGGGACATGGAGGCGGGCGAGCTGCAGGACGAGCGGGAAGCGTAGGGGCAAAGGCAAGGCACGCCGTTGCAGCAGCAGTCACCTCATCAGCTGCGTACAACAAGCTAATGAGCTAAGTTAAAGCTGAAACCGAGCTGAGACATCAAAACAGACGAAAACACGGAGCGGATTAATCAGACAACGTCAGGCTCGCGAACAAATCGAGAGGTTCAGGCTGGATTCCTTGTGCGGGGAGGGCAACGCGCGCGAGAGTTGGCGGGGTTGGACGATCGGCCTCCCGTCCCATGTGCCGGCCGTTTTCTGCTCGTCCGGTTCAGACGATGGGTTAATTAACTGGCTCTCAGAGGTCCGAATCCCTTGTGAGCTAAGAGCAAGCTGGGCATGTTCCTTAAAGCAAAGATTAAGACATGTGGTGGCAGCCCTATAGTGATGATGAGCATTTGATCTTGGTTGTGCCTTGCTATTTTTAGTTAAGTTTGATTTTAAAAAATTGCATTTTAACATGTTGCTTCCAGTACCTAGCAGTATGACCAGCCCTAACGTGGTGGTCTTAATCGGTCGTTGCACGATGGTCTAACCGGTATGTGATAGTATCCACCCTTTGTTGACGGTACTATTTTCCAAAGGTCTTTTGGAGTTTTTGAGCTAAGACTTGATGCGGTGAAAGCATTTAGACCTCTAAAAATTATTTTGATAATTAATGACAATATGTAAATATAGAACTAATATGTTTGCTAAGTATCACATAGGTTTAGTCCATCATGATGAACGTGACAAATTGAAAATATATGCTAAAGGTCAACATGAGGATTAAGATGGTTCAAGACAAAGATACAAGTAGTCTAAGATCCTTTTTGTTTTTACCAGTTTTGGAAGAAAGGTTAGAAAACCAGATTATATGTTAATTGCCGTACTATTAAGAGGTATCATAGAAAATAACTTGAAAGCATATTTTTGTACCATTTAGATCAATTAAGAATCATGCACGCACTTAAAATTGAATTTAAAAGCCAACTATGCTCTGTCAGAAAAATCGGAAGTATCAGAGTTTGTTTAGCGGAACTACTAGACTCCAGAAGTACCAACGTGTACATAGCAATACTACCGGAACTCAGAAGCACCAATATTTTTGAGTGGTACATTTTTTTTCCAGAGAGCACCCACTTGAACACTTAGGCTCCTTGACATCGGTAGTATTGAAAAATGAACGACGGAGCTACCGCAAAGCGGTATGACCGCACTCTGAAACGGAATTACCGGACCTCGGAAGTACCTAAAATTTGGGCGATATGTTTTTTCCAGAGAGGACCAACTATCGGACCTCGGAAGTACCGAAAACTGATGAAGTCTGACCTATCACATGACTCATTGGGGGCGCATAGGGCTCCACCACATGGGAGAAGACGAGGTGGCAGATCGTAAGCCAATATTCCCTATCCTGGTTACATTGCTCTGATAAGCCAAAAGGCATTGTCTCGGAGATGAATTCTACGGTTCATACCATTCATATGATGCTACCCTCATGTAAGGTCTCGAATGCATTATGGAACTCTAGGTACGCTCGCTATGGTCTCTCCCTGGACCATCCTAGCTCGCTAGCAGTCCAATAAGTACCCATAGTGGGTTCATGCCTCTAACTAGTACGGGTGTACCTATACCTAAAAGTGCTCCCACAACCACAACTGCTACAGGTTGTCACAAACGGTAAGGTGTGGATTGCCAGTAGCACACTTCAAGTCATCGCACAAACCCCTGCAGGTGATGCATAGTACAGCCAAGCCTTAGCTACACAGCAGAATCTCATTACGCTCGGCGTCAACCAGAGACCTCGTAGTGGCAGGCCAATAATGTAAGCAATATCCTACAAGGTGATGGTCATCTCCCCCCACCAAAAGTGAAACATGTGGGTCTCTGGTTTTCACTAGTCAACGAGTACCGATAGAAGGGGCGAGTCCAATGCGAACGAGTGCTCAATGTGCATCATCCTCGCTATGAGCTGTAACCCAGTCCGCCGTAGAACTAGAACATACCAATCGTCAAGAGGCTAGTCCTATCGATGTCCCCAAAGAACAAACGGGGGCGGTCCATTATCGCTCAACCACGCCTAACAATCATGCTGTCCATTCCAAAATGGGTCCAACAACATACCACGCTTGTGACTGTCACCTGCAGCCATTTCCTACAATAGAGAAAAAATGTGTTGGTGAACGACGATGCTAAATACAACATAGCATAACACAAAATAATCATGTATACGAACATAGCTGAGCCACCAATTATATCGACGACCATGTACTTATATGCATGTAAATATGTATACATGTATACACACACACACATACTACAACTAACAGTGCGCACTTCTGGAATTCTGACATCATTTTATATAATTTTGTAATCACATAATAACAATAAATATATACGTGTAGACTTACATACATATTTCTAAATTACGAACGCATCGTGAACACTAAAAATAACATGTATTTCTTTAGATATTTACAAAAATTAATCATTATCGTCACTACCAAACCATCGTTGTGCGAATGCAACGCTAATGGCATATTAAATGTATTGCTCGCATACGAATGAAGCATACCTTTTCTTGAAAGTCGTCACCCGCTCTACAATCCTTCCAACCGTGAAATCTCCTTAACCATAGCAAAACCATATCAAAAAACTGTTACAAATTGTGAAATCTTCTAAACCATAGCAAAAGCCGGCACGCCCTGCGGAGTCAAGGGAGCTCAGCCGGTCGGCAGGCTCCTTTGGCCCCCGCGTGCACTATCCTTTTGAGCTCGCCTCGCTTGCTGTGCCACATCTTGCCAAAACTTTGGTGGTATGGCAAGGAGGAGGCTATTTTTGCAAAAGTGAATGCTCAGTCCCAATCTTCAACGGCTTTTCGAACTCATTGTTTCCTACCACCCCCTCTCCTAGACCGCGTCCACAGAACCACCAGACATACGCCGCAACACCCACAACGCGCTCCCCAAACACCGCGTCCACGCCAAGCTCCTCTAGTATCCTCTTCCCCAGATTCTTCCCGCCGCGAGTCCCTTATCCACCAACGGCCAACCTGATCACAAACCCGGCGCGCCCCCTCCCCATCCGCCCATGGCCGCCGACGGCTCCTCTGATGACCTATCCCGCCGCCTCGCTGCCTTCCTCCCCCTCCCCCCGCCTCCGCAGAAGCAGCAGCTCTCCGGCGTGGCCGCGGCAGTGCTCGACGCCGGCGGCCGCCTCGGCCGCGCCGTGGGCGACGTCTTCCGCCGCCTCCGCATCGACGATAGCTTCTATGGCGACGCTCCGCAGCATCAGATAAATGCGGGTGGTGGGAGCGGTGCGGCGGGTGCCACTGCCGACACTCAGAGCAAGGAAGGGATCGCCGGGTTCGACCCGATCGGCGCCTCTGGGCGGTTTGCGCGGTCGCAGGCAAGAACCAAAACCGCAAAAACACGTCCACGCCTCTCACCATGGAAATCTTGGCGCGCGATTAAAGGAGGCGTTTTGGTTTCGATGCAGGGGAGCATGAACTTGTCGGCGACGTACGACAGCAGGACGAACGACTTGGAGAGCTCGGTGGTCGCGAGGGGCGACCTGTGGCGGGCGGAGGCGTCACACAGCAGCAGCTCTGCAGCTCCGAGAGGCGACGGCGCGCCCCTGTTCCTGATACAGCTCGGCCCGGTCCTCTTCGTCCGCGACACGACGCTGCTGTTCCCGGTGCACCTGTCCAAGCGGCATCTCATTTGGTACGGATTCGAGCGCAAGGTACAGTCCACAAAACAAACGAGCTTTGCTTTTTCGGAAGAATTTCAGTACGCAAATATCTTGAGTGTCAGAGCTGCTACGCTCGTGCAGAATGGAGTGCATTCGGTGTGTCCTGCTTACTGGTCGGCCCACAGGAGATGGTTCTTCATGTCAATGATTTGCCTCAATCCATTTGCTTGCGTAAGTCTGTGTGCTCTCTGTTCGAGGAACAGTTTCTACTTGTTCTTTCCATCCATCTTTGCCTGAACTTTCTCTGCCAAATTGAGCAGTCGTTTATGGACATGCAATTTCCAAATGGGCAACTAAGATATGTAGCCAGCGACGGGTTCACTGCGCGCGCTTTTCTTCCTCTCTGTGGTGGAATCTTTCAAGCCCATGGAAAATTCCCAGGAGAGAAGAGGCTTAGCTTCTCTTTCAAGGTTAGCCAGCTACCTGACGGTCAAAATATATCTGCATGGATACAACAGAAGCTTCATTACTGTACTTCTTTGTGAATTTGGACAGAATGCCCATATATTTTCCACTTACAAGATGATCTCAGTTGCTTCCAGAACAGGAGTGGTGGCAGCGTTATTCCAATGGTTCAGTGGCCAGATAAGTCTTTCTCACTGGGGATAGTACAAGCATTGTCCTGGAAGAGGTGTGGCCTTATGTTACAACCTGCCCTGCAGTTAAGGCAAATCACTTGAACCCCTCTATTCTTGACATTCTCTTGTCCAGATGATTAGTGTGACATTCTCTTGTTTGGTAGTTGATCATCTGATGCATGTCCTTGGCATATGCCATTGGCAATAATTGCCTTCTTGGTGTCTAGAATAAAATTTTCTGAAATGGGCGTCTTAACTGATTGTCATTTCGTTCTGATGAGCAGCATATGCCCTACGTTCGGTGGAAGCCGTCGTGGGTTGTGCGTGGAGTTGATCCATTCAGTGAATGAGAACGCTGGTGTTGCCTGTGGCTACTCTACTGCTTCTCCTTCTGCCTACGCCTCCATATCGGTCAGTCCAGTTGTTTCTCTGTACCTCTGCTAATAAAATTCGTTTTCCTATCACCCAGAAGTATTTAATTTTGCCTCTTTGGTAATCTTTTTTGCATATGGCAGATTGGAAGATCGAAGCTGAATGGCAGCGCAGCAAGCTCAGGGTTAGCGTTCAGAGTAGACGCTCCGCTCCATAACTTTGGCCGGCCATGGTTCTCGATTCAGATGAACAGTGGGCTCGAGTTCTGATCGACAGCTCAGACCGTTTTACATCGAAAATGCATGTACGGTGTGAGACCATCCCATGTTGTATGATGAGTATTTAGTTTTGCTTGTGCTTCGCTGTCAAAGTTTGAGTTTGATTTTGTATCGTTTGCATTATCTGGGTTTGCTGTCAAGTGATCTGACCAGCCGTGGGCAGCGATCTGACTGCCCGAGGACAACACTCTAGTGTGATCGATTTCTAGTTGAAGTTATGTTTTTCTAGAGAGATTTTTGTTTTGTTGCGCGAAGGCTTTGAGAGCGATGCGACCAGCCGTATGATGATGTTCTGACCGATCTAACCGGTGTTGGGCTAGCAGTCAGGTTAGCTCCCCTGTTATTGAGGTTTTATTGAGGTTGACTGGGGCAGCATGATCAGCCGTTGGTTGGCGGTCAGATTGGCCAGTGCTAAGCTAAGTGAGCTAAGTTGTGTGTTGGTTGTGTTGTTGCTACAAGAGCTTTTTAGGGGTCATTCCAAGGTGTTAGTCACGGCAGCATGATCAGCCGTTGGTTGGCGGTCAGATTGGCCAGTGCTAAGCTAAGTGAGCTGAGTTGTGTGTTGGTTGTGTTGTTGCTACAAGAGCTTTTTAGGGGTCATTCCAAGGTGTTAGTCACGGCATGAATCCATTCAAGGTGTTAATCATGGGGTGAGTCCATGCAAGGTGTTAGTCATTGCGGAAGTCCATATAAGGTGTTAGTCATGGCGGGAGTCTATGTAAGTGCTAATCATGGCCAAGAGTGCCATCCAGTGTTTGCTAAGGAAAGTCAAGTCATTTGTGCTTACGATAATTGGTTGTTCTTTGATGTACATGTTGCTTGGTGATTATTGACGGTCAACAGTAAGAAGCTTTGAGGCGGAGCCCAAGGCCATGGAGGGTCGCGTAAATCTGGGTGAAGCTACATCTCAAGTGGAGAAACATAGGAGAAAGATAAGGATCGTGATAAGACAAGTGCATACATGTGATATGTCATTGGACTTGGGCTATTTTAAGTGGAGACGATCCGAGAGGAGATCGAAGTTGTATAGGCTTAGCGGCAAGTCATTGAGCATCATGGATTTCGATTTAGAGTTTACTTCAAGGAGTAGTGTAGGATCATTGATGGTAATCAGAAAGAGGTGAATGATTATAATCCGCAGTGAAAATATTTTCTTCAAATCTATTGTCTCCTGATTATCCAATCTGCCAACGCAGCACAAACCAAAACAAAAACAAAAGACACCAAAAAAGAAAAAAATATTTTTAGGTAATGTAGCAAATATTGTAGCTACAGTGTTTTTCTACTATTGCAGTACTGTAGTGAATAGCGCGCAGATGTCACTTTTGATGGCTACTGTGTGTTGAAATTATTTCCCTTTGTCGCACGGTCAGGCATTGAGAGCAACTTGCTCTTTGGTCTTCATATCATGGTCAAGACCTTATTGTTGACGTGATGGAAAAACCCTCATTAACGTGATGCCTCCTCTGCTGGCTTCTTCATGTGAAGGCTTGCACAAGGTGGATAGCAGAGCATGCGTGAGATCGAAGGCTTCCTCACGGCGCGTGACCAAAGGATAGAGCGAGACACTTGATGGAAAGAAACGAATAGCCAAGAGCAGAATAGATCTATAATTTTTTATTACTGGATCATCATATTTGTGGTTATAAAATATCCTTCTGACATCTCTCAAACTCTAACACGAAAATTGCATCTATTAGCCTTAGAGTTAGCCCCTAACCTTACCTCTATTTATATTCTAGGCCTAAACCATGATCTTATCCTTAAGATCATGAGTTCTTTTCCAATTTCAACAAATAAAGGACCCAAAAACTTTACGTAACATGGTTTTTTTTAATATTTTTCACAACCTAATTTTGAACACTCTAAAATTGTCACATGTTGTAGCCTCTAGACCGCACCTTCGTAGTTTCAACACGTATGATCTATCTTTGATCTCCATGCACCCCCCAACTCGAGCACGACCGTCTCCTCGAGTATCCCTGACCCTCTAGACCATAACTTTGAACCAAGCTATCTTCTGATCCTTGCTGTAGACTACAATCTCCACTGAGTTACCCTGCGCATGCAAATACCAAAGTAACATCTTTTTCTAGCACAAGTTCTTTTCAACTTGACCGATATGAATCTACACACATAACACGCCTTAAATAACATGAATAAACAATATTGTCAATTATTCATTATCATAAATATTCTAAACCTAGTCACATGGTCAAACAATATCTCTCTTGATGAATACATTAATAACACGTCAAGATAACATGACTTCAAATAGGCCTAAGTGAAGAACCGAAGTCAAAAAAGTATTTTAAGCCACAAGCCACAAATCTCTCATGAAGCATACCAAACAATATTTAGCATTTTGAACAAATCTTTTCACCTTTGTTAATGTAAGCATCAAGGCATAAAAGGAAGAAACAACAAAGAGAGAAATCACATCCAACAATATTGATCCAATTTTTTTAAAGAAAAACACAGCATGAAAACTTGCAAGATTATTTAAACCAATTGAATTGATGTATACAAAGTCATACTTTTATAAAGCTTGCCCGATCATAAGCATACAAATATAACAAAGCAGTCCAAAAGAAGCTTATAATGTAATTAAGCAAATTAATGTATATGTCAGACCTTCACAAAAATGACCAGTTAAGCTAAATATCTCACTAAATAAGATAGCCATCTAAAAATACAGAGTTAAATCTAGATGCTAGAATCAACAACTAAGTAAGTCATAAGTGATAAACTGAATCACAAAGTTTTATATAGATTTACACAGTATAGCCCATTCATGCTGATGGTCTAAATGGGACATACATACCTGAGTCGTGCCGAATCAGGCATGTGCCGGGCCGCCCATTTGGCCCAAACCCAAGGGGTGTGGACTAGGTGGGACCCAGTAGTCAGTGAGTCGTCAGCCCAAACTCCTTTCTGTTGTTCCTGCGCTCTCCCCTCCACCATTCCGGTGTTCCCTATCCTTCGACGCCCCGAGGTGAGCAGGGATCCCCAGTAAGTCTTCGGAATTCCTTCCTTTTTCGTTTCCTGTTCATCTGCTTCATGGAATTTATTGTGATTTGTGTGTCTTTCCACTTTGTTTTGGCTGTGATTTTGCATCTCTGGTGTGTGTAAGTTTGTATCTTGATGGGGCTAATCCGTTACCGTGGGGTCTTGAGGGCGTTCATGGTCGAATTCAGGAGTAGTCTCGTTGTTGATTGTTATTTGATCGGGAGTAATCTCGTTGTTGATTGTTGTTTGATCGGGTAGGTTGGCCCGTTCTTGGTCGAAGGCGTGAGCTATGAATGGCTGGCTAGGGTTAGTCCGAAATTTCTTGATTTCGTTCCAAAATCTGCTAGTCCAAACAGGTTGCCGGCTGGTTATCATCCATATGTTTTTTGCAATTGAAAGAGCTAGATTCTAGATCGGATTGGAAGAGTGATGTCAAATTATCTCTTTTTTAAGCATATATTGATCGGTTTCTTATTAGTTAAGCAATGGATATAGTATCCATGACAGGAACACACAAGGTCTTGCGTTCCTGAATCGTGAATCCATTATGATTAGTTTGCTATCTCTTGTGATTACGGAATTCCGTAGCCTTTTCTAGAAGTATCTTTATGTTGTGCAGCTTGGTAAGTTGGCCTAAAATCCCTTCCAAGTTTATTTCGCGAATATGTATTTTATACATTACCTAGAATACACTGGATTTCCTCGTGTATATTTGTTGTCTTGTTCTAAAGAATTTATCTATTATTGTGTACTGTGGCATGTTCTTTACAACTAGAAACTTCATAGATGTGTACATCTTATGGCCGTTCAGTAGATTATAGTAATTGTATTTGGTTTGATTTGATTTGAAGGAAGAGCTAGTTGAACCATGGGGAAGAGAAAGTCAGCGGCCAAGCCACCTCCTAAGAAGCGGATGGACAAGCTTGATACGGTCTTTTCCTGCCCATTCTGCAATCATGGGAGTAGTGTTGAATGCCGAATGTGACTACCATTTTCACAAGTGTTCTTATTTGTTGGTTGATGCTGGTTATGGGCCTATGGTAATGCATTCAGCATTTTGACTTGGTTTTCCCCTTTTCTCCAGTGATATGAAGAATCTGATTGGTGAAGCTTCTTGTAGAATCTGTCAGGAAAACTTCAGCACCACTGTGAATGGTATGTCCAAATTATATGTAGAATTGCACAGTGTACTCCTAATTTAGATGCCATACGTAGTGATTTGCAGCTAGAAAATCCTAACAAGAAAATTCAGCACAGCAATCGGCTCATAACTTTTGTTCTTTCTCAATTTAATGGACTAATGAACAAGGCAACATAAAATCGCATTTGCTCCTCTAGGAACATAATATAGCTTCCCCATAAATTTCTCAGAGCCATGCCTATTTCATGTTGTACACTTGTACTCTTGGCTTAGTCACTTAGGGTATAATGGATCAGAATTCAGAACCGAAGGAGTAAACCAAAATCTGTAGTTAAGAACAAATTGAGGGTAGAACAAAGCAACATCAAGTGTGAAATTTGGCCATTACTAATGTTGAGGCATTGCAGGAAAAAATATTTGAACAAACTGTTTCTTTGAGTTGCGTGCTTGTATGCACTTACACGGTAACCACTAAGTCTCACCTTCATGTCTGTTAAGACATTAAACCCTGCAGCTCGCTATTTTTTCATGTCCAAGTCTGAATTAACTGAATTGCTTGAAAGAAACTACATTCGTTAGAAATTAAACCTGTTACGTTAATCTTGTATAGAATATAGTGCTGTTAGAAGCTAAACTTTGTTAACCTGCATGTTTTCAAGTTTGTACTAAACTACTAATTCACTGATCTCTTTGTTGCAGCGCTGACTGAGCCTATTGATATGTAAGTAAATCCCAACAAATAATTCTTACTCTTGCCAGTTTGTGCAAATTCGTCGCTTTTATCTGCACCTGGAACCGAGCTGGAATTTGTTTTTCTTTGCAGATATAGCGAATGGATTGATGAGTGCGAGCGTGTCAACACTGTCGAAGATGACGATGGTGCGTGAGCATGTCCCAATGCGAATGAAATGGTTGCTATGACCGTAATTTGATGGTGTTCTTGACTGCCACCATCAGCCATGCCTGTAATAACGTTGTAAGAACGTGCTGGCTGACTGGTATGTTAGTAGGCAGTTTATCCCGCACTAACTAGACACCCAATGATGTTGTATACTTGTGTTTCAACCTTGATAGTGGTTATGCATGTTCGACGCGCGCGTGTGGACCTGTGAGATTATGTAAGAGTGGTTTTCTATCAGTATGTTCCCATGGTTGAAATTACTCTAAATCGATCTATGATATCATGTAAGAGTGCCTTTTCTATCAGTCAGTTATCATGGTTGAAATTACTCCAAATTTCAGTACCAGTGAAGACATTAGACATACGCTTTTTGTTGGCGGTTTGATAAATGTCTTTCTATCATGGAAAACGTTCTGAAGCCTGTGGCTGTCCGCGTACCTGCCATGGGATCATCTATTACAAAATGCCATAGGTTCATAACTAGGAGAAATAGTCCATAATAAAAGCCACAGGGAGGGATCGTCTATAACTGTGTGTACTTTATGTAGAAAAGAGATTGACGCCGATTTGAGGAATTTGTCCGAAGCATACTTATTACAAATCAAAGAAAACAAAGCTAGCCCTACTTGCTAGCTCGCTCATCAACTTCTCGATGGGGCTTCCAGTCGTAGGACTACTCCACGCCCCCTGTTCCTGAGGTTAACAGAAAGGAGAGGAAACCCCTGTTTGCTATTTGATTGCAACCCCTGCTGAAATATCGAAGTGGCATAGCTTCCAAGAAAAATGTTCCGATGATGCACGGTCAATTCGTTTTCTCCAACCACAACTATGCTAACCTTGTTTCTGTGACATTGTTGAGGGTGTTTCGCTTTTCTTGATGCCATAGGCAATATAATTTACACTAATATCATCTGACAGAGACCACTCTCCACTCAACGGATTATAAACAAACCCTGCCATTTCTTGTACCTGGTGACAGAAATCAAGCTATCAGTTACATAACTCGCAACAAAATCAACATATTATAGTGACCGAGAGCTTACGGAGACTGAAGCTCTTTGCAGTATTAGGACTAGCTCCTCAGGAGTAAGTAGTTTGGACCACCGATGTGTGCCTTTAGGAAGCTGTAAAAGGACAGGGAAAATATTTTAGAATGCAGTGTAAACATTGATTCACATTCAACTGAACATCACCTTAAGTTAGTCTGAGCATATGATCAAACAGCTTGTTGATAATTGTGCAGATCAACGTAACTGCGGAAACATAATGGCAGATGAATGTTTCTTTGGAGATTTGAACCATTACTGAATTCTGAGTTTCTGACAGCCCAATAAACACAGCTAACTATCTCATACAGATCAACATGGCCATATGCATGTGTTCAACTGTCATCTGTGCAACCTGTGGCGTTGTCAAGATGATACAATACTACATATGTATGCACCCCGAAAGCCATATGTTAGGAAGGACAGACGTTTCAGGTTTCTTCTACTATACACCTGTTTACGTGATGATTTCCACAGCCGATTTTGTTGTGGCTTGAGATTGCTCAGAAGCAGCCATTGGAAAGGTGTTAGTAAGTGGCACTCTCAAGGGTCAAGATTGACTAAGGGCCTGTTTGGTACAGCTCCTGCTCCCAGTTTCTTAATAGATTCTTAGGGAGCTGTATCAAACACCCCGATTCTCAGGGCCTGTTTGGTAGAGCTCCAGATTATCATTTTTCTGCTTCTACTCCAGATTCTGTAAGAATCCGCTTCTCTGAGAATCTGGAGCTACCTCTGAAAAGCGTTTGGCTAGTGGTTTAACTCCAGATTCATAAAAGAGAAGATTTGAGGGAAATAGACCGTGTTACCCCTAGTTGTAACCCTTCTTGTCGGTGCTGATAGACGTTCTTGTCGGCATCTTCTTTCCATTGTTAAATTGTTCATAGACGTTCTTGGCGGCATCTTCTTTCCATTGTTAAATTATTCATTCATTATTAAATTGTTCATTCCCTACTTTATTATTCTCCGATTGCTGTGAAGTGTAAACGGACGTAGACATGCAACAAACCGCACAAATGAACGTTCTGCTGTTACGCCTTTTCTTCTCGATTTAGATTTGATCCGATGGCGCCCTTGGTGTCTCAAATGCTCTAACCAGCAATTTATACTACTTTATATGTGTTTTTTGGCACGCAACGGGCAATAATAACAGATAGCAAGTATGTTTAAGCTGATAAACGATAGCAACAGCTCCGGCAAAAAAAAGAGACGATAGCAAGCACACAATGGCCCAAGTCTCTAGTCCAAGTGCCATTATATACCAAAATAATCGTAATTGATTTCCAAGTCAAACAGCAGGCTGACTCAGGATTTTCTTTAATTATCAAATAATCTCAAAATGATGAGATTCTGCTTCTCACGAGAAGCAGACTCCTAAATGAACTAGAGTGGAGAAGCAGTCTTTTGGTGGATTCTCGTGGGGAGTTTTGGCCTTAAAACCAACTTACCCATTGAAGTTCCTAATATTTACCCGCAAAATGCCACCGGTATAAAAACCGAATCCCCCGTCCACCCGAGCACCTCGCCTCCCACCTGCGCACTCGCCTCGTCCGAGCGCCCTCGTCCTCCCACCGAGCGCCGCCCGCCTCGCGCGCGCGCCGCCTCCTCCTTCCTCACCGCATCGCGCGCGCCTCCCCTTCCTCCCGCATCGCGCCTCCGCCTCCTCTCCCCTTCTCCCCCGCATCGCGCCCGCCTCCTCTCCCTCCTCTCGCGCGCCGCCTCCTCTCCTCCTCCTCGCGCGCCGCCCCTCCCTCCTCCTCGCCGCCCCGACGCCGCCCCAGCCCCGGCGCCACCCCTTCCTCCCGAGCTCCAGCGCCGCCTCGGCCTCTTCCTCCTCCCGCCGCGCCGGATCCCGGTCAGCCCGCACCGTCCCACTCCCTCGACGACGTCCGCAGTGTCCGGTGAATTTTTGTTATGCTGAATTTTTGTTACGGCAAGATCTAAGATATGTGTAGCAAATATTGTTGTGATGCTGCATGGCTAATGTCTACTATGTTAGCTGAGATAAACTATATGGTTTGCTGGTTTAAACTATGTTAGCATTGTGTGTGGTGCTGATGGTTAGAGTGATGTAGGTGTAGCATTGCCGTATCATTCATGTTCAAGACTGTTGGTTGCAACTATGTAGCATTGCTTAACTCTTTTGCATGATCTGTGAATGATATTGAGCGAATCTTCAAGGAGGCTCAAAGAATGTAAATTGCCGTATTGCTCCAGAACCACCAAACAGGCCTCCAAGTATGGACATATGTCTGCTATTTACTAATTTATGAAAGTTTTCTTTTACTCCTGAGCTTGGTTCCATCCAGATCATCATTTGTTTGTAATGCCCAGCAGCAGCAGCCATAACAATAGCTTGGTTCCATCCAGATCATCATCCTCCTGAGCTCTTTGTAGTGGATATAGATAAATAAATACAATCATGGTCCATTAGAGGATATATCTGTTAAATAAACAACACCAGTTTTCACTGCTTGTAACGTAGCAGATGGGTGACAATACCGAGTGGACCGACGACTTGAATCATATGTAGACTTCTTGCAATATGCCAAGCTCAAACATGAATCATGTGTTTGCAGCATTACGTCTTCTAATTGAGCAATGTTGGGCCTTGCAACCGGAGAAGAGGCCAGAATTCTGGCAAATAGTTCAAGTATTGGAGAAGCTTAAGATGGTTCTGGACAGAGATGGAAACCTCAACAATATGCCAAGCTCAAACTTCCAAGGGACTCATGATCATAAGAATTGGTTAGCTCATTGGGTTCAAAAGCTCAAACATAGCCATCCTGATCTCTCTGGACCTCTACCGCCAAACATAGTCCTTTCCTATCTTTGTTAGTCTGATAGGCCTCAGAATGTAATTGTCAAAATTTTGTGCTGGTATATAACAGATATACCATTTGTTTGTCTTCGTGATTTTATAGCACAATAAGCACTTGTTTGGCTTGACCACTGAAATGTTGTTCCTCTTGTTTTTCTCCTTTTATACTGTTTGGTTCATGGGACCAGATTACCAGAGTACGCCCATGCAGTTTCCTTGGAAAATTTGTCTTCAGTTATTCGCTTGAATGTTTGCCGTCAAGGACTCATTCATTGAGCCTTTCGTTAACACTGGGAGAAACTAGGCCTTCTTGAGCATGTGCACAAGCAAACTATGGTTGCTGGTTGGACATTATTGGTTGATGTTGTAGCCTGCCATAGTGCCATTTGATTCTCTTTGAACTTGCGAATTCGTCATGGCATAAGTTTGAAAGCACATGCTCTGATCTGATCGTCAACAACGATTTGTTTGTTAATAAAAGGTTTACAACTAGGGGTAACATGGTCTATTTTCCTCAAATCTTCTCTTTTATGAATTTAGAGCCAACCCACTAGCCAAACGCTTTTTAGAGATAGCTCCAGATTCTCAGAAAAGTAGATTCTTACAGAATCTGAAGCAGAAACTGAAAAATAAGAATCTGGAGCTCTACCAAACAGGCCCTAAGCTAGCCACCAAATAATGGCATATTTCTCCGAAACAATAGGCTACCCAACTAAGTGAATCGATCTTAGGAGATGAAGCTAAAACATGCAAGAGGGGCAGATAGACTAACCCAATTGAGAATATACTCAGCAGCAACTATTGCAGTTGCATATGATCTCATTGACCGATTGATTGTGGAAATCACAGTGGCACCATTAGGAACTGTTAAAGCCGATAGAGATTTGCAGAACTCCAGAGGATTAGCAACGTGCTCAATCACCTGCAAATATTTAAGATTAATCTATATTTCTGATCCAGTACATTAGTTGCAGTTAAGAAAGCTGTAAATGCAACAGACCGAAAAAAAATTTAACTGTTGAGTGCGTTGTGCTATGATATTCTATTGTAGAATGCATTAGTTCTCCCGATATTTCTCATGGATGAGTCCTTTTTGTTGTACACATGGCTTGAGATTTAAATGTACGTGAAAAAAATAATTCTCATCTAACATTATAACTGGGCTGACGCAACAAACATTTTTGCTCTCACAGCAACACCCAAAATTAAGGCATATACAGGAGAAGGAGAGCACGAGCATTATCCACCTTATAATCTATGTTTCTGACAGGGACATCCCTTAATCAAACACCTTGTTTGAAGGACAGGATGGGTTTAGATGGAATGGAAAATGTGCATACCTCAAGAGAAACTACAGCATCAAATTGTTTGTTCTCTTTTACCAATTCCTCTGCATAAACAAAACTCACGTAAGTTTTGCTCTCGTCACACACATAGGAAATAGCAGGGGTCAATCACTTATATATCTAATATTATTCTCTTATCAAAAATGGGAAGTTGTTGTTTCTTCCTTTATAGTCTGGTTAATTTATTATATATAATTATTGAGATACTTTCTGTATTAAACAGATGGAGAACATTTGCGATCAAGTTTTCCAGAGAACAATGCACACGGTCTACTATATATAATTACTGCAACCAAGATATCCAGAGAACAATGCGCATGGTCTACTATATATAATTACTGAGAAAAAAATAATTGTTCAAGAAAGATAGCATATATTCTGATTATATATAATAGATATTAGTGGAGCAACATAACTAAACTGCCACTCAAATATGTCCTGCAATTGATTAATTAAGCGCATGAGAGAGACAGACCAGCTGTTGTGCAGCAATACTCAATGGAAGCAGTTGTTGGATCAGATGCCTGAGAATATAAGAACAAAAAAATCATTGGCTGGAAAGATAATAAATTTATCATGGCTCTGGCTCAGGTAATTCCAGCATTATGAAATCATGACCAGTTAATCCACTTTAGGGGCATTGAATGGCTACAGGCCAGGGAAAAGAAGTCATTAGTCCTCAAAAGCTTAATATAGTATGCACAGTGATCATGACGCAATATTATCAGATAAAGTATGAAAGTGAATGTATTCAGTAGTATTATATGGCAGCAACATTATTTTTCATTGATGTCAGCGGTAAGCAAGTACCTAAACTTAGCAGTATACACTTTATTGTCCATAAGATATCAAAATCAGTCTTGAGAAAAACAAACACATCTTTATCTACCTAATAATTTACATGAAGATGAGTTTATACATACAGCATGGATATGAGTTTATACATACAGCATGGATATGTGCAATCTTTATATTCTTGTCAACAGCATCAATTCCAGTAACCGTAGCTCCCATCCGAGCAAGAGGCTGTCATCCAGCACCAAGAATCCAAGATATATATAAGTTTGTTATTTGTCAGGTCGATCACAGTATCACACAAAAGCAGAAAGAACATGTTACTGTCCTTAATTGCACTCTGACACCCAAAAGGCATTGATCTAAGACAAAACACTAACAACTTTAAATCAACTAGTTATTGTATATCAGTGTGCGCCAACTTTATAAAATTTATGAAATTATTTATAATACCATAAGTGCAATTTTATGACGTAATGGTCCTGGGTAGAACCAGCATTGCAGGTGTTGAGGTTTCCAACCTAAGCCATGGGTTCAATTCAAACATAAATTGGAATTAAATGAATCATTTTCTGCATTTTATTGGGTGCAAAAAGTACCATAAAGTAGAAACACAAAAAAAAAACTGCAAATGCACTTACTCCACATCAAAAAGCTTGACTCAAACAGTAGTCAAGGAGAATACGGTTAGGAGCTTAGTTAGTTTAAGACATTCATTATAGACTATAGGGATGAGTGAGTCAACATGATGAAAGATGATTATAGATGTGAAAATGAATTCAAATCTAAAAGTTCAATATGGGTATGTTGTACAGAACAACACCAGGTATCAAAAAGAATATGATAAGCAAGAAGCCAATTAGTACATATACATTTTCTGTTTCTATAACAGTGAACCACATGAGCCTACATAATTCTCCCTTTACAAAAGAATGAATGTTCCTCAAAATGCCATTTACTATGTAAAATGCCAGAAGGTAGTAATTCTTAGAAATGATTGATGGAGAAAGCCTTGCTACCTCTGAGAGAATGCCACCTCCACATCCAACATCAATAACTTTAAGACCTTCAAGTGGCTTAGATGAATATGGATCCCTCCTGGAAGAATAAACTTTAAGCAGAACATAGCAAATATGGATCCCTTCTTAGGATGCACTTTAGGGGGGAAAAGAAAGCAAAAAGGCAAGGATAAATATTCACATGAGAAAGAAATGGGAAAATGATCGCAATATGGAACAAGGCATGGTATAAGTAGCAGTCCACTACTGTCTTTTCTTCAATTAAAAAGAACACAACAGTAATGCCTCCAACAAAAGAAAGTGCATTCCAATAATTGGGCCAAGTAATCAATGCAAATTAAGTTATTCTTGTAGCATTGGATAGTGTGTGTGTGTGCGCGCGTATGTATACATATGTGTGTGTGTGTGTGTGTATTCAGGCGGCCAC
Source organism: Melocanna baccifera (assembly GCA_036346265.1). Taxonomy (NCBI): domain Eukaryota; kingdom Viridiplantae; phylum Streptophyta; class Magnoliopsida; order Poales; family Poaceae; genus Melocanna; species Melocanna baccifera. The sequence continues at coordinate 1,547,448 of CM070691.1, read as the reverse complement.
CAGCGATATCAGCAAAAATGAATACATTAGACGGTTAGAGTGCAGCAATAATGTACCTGAAATGTCTACAAAGAGTGGAGCGGATAAATGAGAGTCGGATTGGATTCATCAAATGCAAAGGTTTGAATGGACCGTCAGAATCCCACCTGTTTATTCCATAAACAATGTCATCATCAATAAGAAATTCTATGCAAAGAAAAAACTTGTAGCTCCCGTCATTTTGAGTGTCTCATATAAAAATTACTACAAAGTGTTGCACTGGTAGGCAAATAGTTCTACAATGAACTGGGATGATATAATACAGAGAGCACAAAGCCTAGCATTAGGTTTGATAACTATTGCAGTCTTATGGACTGTCTGGCTGACCAGGAATAGGAAGTGTTTGACAATATCACCATACTCTGAAAGAGTGTGAGAACAATGTATTGAAACTTTGGATATTTGGTCAAATAGAGTGGCACACATAGAAGGTAAGACAGAGATCGCATCATGGCTGCATGCATGGAGAGGCAGAACCCTTGTATTATGATGCGAATTAGCTTTTTGTTTCTCTCTTTGATGCCTGCGAGCGTCCCCCTCTCCATCCCCACTCTCTTGCTTGCATGGATGTTCTGTCATCCCACTCCGTTTGTACCCAATTACTCTTGTATTTCTTGGTTTGAAAAACTATTTAATGAAAAATTAAAGGTAGGGGTATCCCCTCCCGTTCACCCTCCAAAAAAGGCTACACCTACATCCATATAAATATTTTCCACACGCAGTTGCCTACACACTTCCATACTTTTTGTGCACTTCCCTGAAAATGGCTAGCGATACACTGGTATCACAAAAATGTAGTTCAATTTACTGGACTGCATTAACAAACTACACGAGCTATTGCAGCTTATTTTAAGCATCTCATGGCTGCATCAGAACCGATATCCAACTGTGGAGTTCGCAATGTCAACAGTGATCCCCCCAATGTTCATCACTGTGGGAGTCCCAAAAGAGAAAGCGATGCTATTCGAATCCCAAAAATTAGGCCAATAAGTTTGCCGAACTGTAGAGCTCTGGCTCACGGACTAGGGGTAGTGTTCATCGTCATCCTTCAAAAACACACTTACTTAAAACATGCATAGTTGCATATCATTCGAGTCCACTCTACTCCAAATCTTGACCAAGCATACAGCAAACGCACGGCAATTCATCATCCAAAAAGACCAGGCCAGGCCAGACCAGGGAGGGAGGGATCTCACCAGGTGTCGGCGATGGCGGCGAACTTGGCGACCTCGTCGGGGTTCAGCGACGAGGCAGTGGATCCGCCCCCACGCTGCGGTGGGCCTTGAGGCGAGGATGGAGGAGGGGGCAGCGGTGGGGAGGAGGCGGTGGTGCAAAGGCGCCATTGGGAGAGCAGGGCGTGAGGAGGCGGGAGGCAAGGGTCTGGGAGGTGCACGCGGCAGTGCGGGATGGAGTAGGTGGTGGTGGAGGAGAGGAGGGCTCGGCAGAGGGACGGAGGGAGGCGGCGGAGCATCGTCTGCTCCGGTCAGGGGTTGCGGGGACGACACGGTGGTGGTCTCGTGTTGCCTGACCTGAGGTAAGGGCCGAATGGGGTTTACTTGCCAGGAGAAGGATCTGCTTCCCGCGATCTGGACCATCGGATTCGAGATTGGACGGCTCAGATCAAGATTTTCGTGAAAATTACTGTTGCCCTCGGCTTCTCCCTATTTTTTCCACGTACGTAGGGAAATCACACTGTTTCCTTGCCGATGCAGCTGACTTGGATCTTCTTTTGGGCTACGGTCCATAGTTTTTGGTTGTATTTGATGGATTTTTATTGTACTTTTCAAAATAGCAGCAGATTATAGAGATATCAATACGGACGACGTACATAATTTAGTCTCAAAAAACTATTTAAAGAGCCCGTTTCAAAAAAAAAATATCTCATTTCGATGTTTGGCTTTTCAACTCCTAAAGAAACTAAAAATCAAAAAGCACATGCCCCCAGAGTTGCAGAGTCTATAGTAGGTTTATATAGTTCTGACTAAAGCTTGTGGAACAGGTCAAGAAGTGTGGTCAAGTGATTGTAGTTCTCGATGAAACAATGAAGTCCTTGCTTGATATGAAAAATCGCTATTTCAAGCAAACTTTAGGTTTACGGATCCAGCTGAATCAACCACTCTAGCAAAATATGGGAGACGGTTAGGCATGTGTGGTTTGGGATTCGACTCTCATAATCTTTGGTTAAGAGGACTAAAGTGAGTCGAGCCAAAGTATCATGTTATCTCTGTACTACTTTGCTATCTCCAATAACCAATAAGGTAAGGTTTGAACCTAGTTTAATTCACTTACAAATTTAGAGGCAAGTATCTTTACTACATCCGTATGGTGTGCCCTCGTGAAAACGGCTCCAAGTGATATCGGCAGCCAAACTGGGTGAGTCGGAGACGCGGTGGCTCAACGAGACCTAACGGCGAAGGGGAACGGGTGGAGACTGCCTGCTGGGGCGTGGTTGTGACTACCTTTATCTCTAGGGTTCCAAAGCCAGAGTTTGGACTAAAGTGTAATCGGTAGAAATGTAAAGGCTAGAACGAGTATCTGTTGGGCTGAAATGCAAAATGTTATCGGCCTTTAAAGCATATAATATATTTGTTTCTCTTCGTAGCAATTCAACTAGTCCGAGTAATACAGCTATGGATGTTTAGAGAGAGAGGTTCCACGTACTGGCGATGCTCTTCTTTATTTCACTATACACAAATCGACCACAAATCCGTCATCTCAGAGCTCACAACAATTATCCAGCCATAATCTTTAGAAACAAAATATCATCGACGCATTACAACATATTTTTTAGACTGACTAGTGGAGAATTCATTTGAACGCTCATCCAGTCCGGTTTTCTGTGATTTGGCTCACCAAGAGACCTCTTTTCAAGATTGGCCTGCTAGACTGAGATAGTCTTCCTTCTGGTTATTCAAAACTGTCTCCTCCGGCGCTTCAAACCAGCAGATACAGCGAAGTGGTTCTGAGAGCTCTCGAGAGAGGAAATTTCAGGGACGAACATGGTGCTGTCATACACAGGATACCGCAAATTCCCTTGCCAATAAAGCCCCGAGGCTGTTGGCGGTGAGGGAACCTCGGGTACTGTCCATGGATTCTCAGGCACTCGGCTCAGAGATTCATCAGCATCAAATCCAGGCAACTGGCCTAACAGTTCTTCGGCAACCAAGCCTTCAGCCAGATGGCACTGTGGAGATCCCCCAGCACACTCCAGCTTAGCATTGTCACCCTGTGTAGCAAAAACAAGGATGGAATAAGAACAACATCTACATGGAAGAACTTATCCCAGACTCCCAGTAGGGAGAGACGGTACTGAATAGTTACTTTTCATGGTAATAGCAAGCCTCCTTGCATGTGAAATAAGCATAAATGTAAATGCCACACTAAAAACAATAACTTCGTTGTGTCACATTTATGGTTTAGCCACCACTGTTGCAAATTGAGCAAGCCAGTAGAAAAACTTCATAACTGAATGCTAAAAAGTTTTCATGACGAGTAAGTTGTGTGATGGTGACAACTAACAAGCACACAGTAAGTTAAAATGAAGAAGGGACAAAATCACTAGCACAAACTTCCCAAGTCACAAGTCTTCTAAGCTTGAGAATAATGGTTAACAAATTTTAGAATGGCAAAAAATTATGTTGAAAAGTCTGAAAACTAAACCGATCAGCACTCTAGCTTGACTCTGGGACCTCACAGTAAAACCATAAGCATATTAGTTCTTAGAAGCAATTAACTAGCTAAGTTCTGATTATTCATCAACCTAAATCAGCTTAGGTGCTAATTTCCCCATAGTGGATGTTGGAAAGGTTCCCAACTCTTAATCTTCTGGGGTGAACTCATTTGCAACAAAAGTCTAACCATATCACAATACAAAGGTCCTAAATTCAAACACATCAAGCTGCTGAACCATTAGTAATTTTAGCCAATGGCATCATGCTATAGAACCTGCATCCCAAAATCAAATGAAAAGCCAGGCAACATAGCAATTCACATCTATATAATACTTTAGATTACCTTAGAAGAACCATGCTCGGCAAAGCCAAAGTTTGGACCATATTCTGTGTTACCAAAGAACTCATCCACAGGCCAATCGGGTAGACTGTCACCACCTGAGAATGGCAAGTTGTAGGCCCGATCACTATCTTTGTTAATTTGATTGGAGAAGGCTGCTGTGCACTGACTAGATAAAAGTGTTGGACTTTCCTCTGGCAAGTACTTAGGTGGAGGCTCTATTGATCTAATTGCACTGCTGTTCATAGTCCAGTCGACCACTCCTGTCCTGGACCTGGTATTTGGAACAGAACTCTGCCTAGAATAATCTCCATTGATTGCATTTTGGCTGGGAACAGATGCACTGCTTTCACCTGAAAATAAGACTGCAGGATTTCTCCTTGGCAAATGTTTAGTTGGTGAATCCACTGATCCACCAGCAGCATTAGCTTGCTTGTCAGCAATAGGTGGAACTGGATCAGCAGGATCAAGGCCAACTTGAACTCCTGTTAGCAGGAATCGTTGATGTACTGAAACAAAGGAATTTACTGTGTGTATAGCAACATCACAATCTCTACAAAGTAGTGCTCGGTCCTCCAGGCAGAAGAAGTATCCAGAAGCCTCCTGCAATGACAAATAGAGATTCAGATTTCCATATAAGGTATTAAGGATAAATATCAGAAATGACTTGCAGAAGGAATCAATAGAGTCCAAAGAAACTATGTGGATGCAGTATTGTCTTGAACTGGGGCATTAGTTGTGCCTTTGCACATGACATGGCCAACTTAGCCGTGGCAAACTACATCCTCCAATCGTTAGACAGGATCCACATCCAAATTATCCAGCCTGGTAACCACAGCTCAAAGAACTAAAATAGTACAATACAGTTGGCCCAACATCCATATGGCAATTTAAGCTCAAAGACAAAAAAAAAAAAAAGAGCAAAGGATGCAGTTCAAATGAATAGAACATGCATCTAACAATGACCACCCACTGGACAAGGCTTTTCCTCTAAGTCTGCTTCACCGTCCATTTTGTCAGAGACAACCACCTTGCAATTTATCTTTTTTACAGGCCTCACAACTTAAATTGTTTTACCACATAATGAAGTTATTATACTATACATAGAATCAGGAAAAAAAAACTTTACAAGAATGATGAACTTACTGTGTCTATCGTACCCAGCTTATATGACATCTTACAAGAAATGGCAGTTCTAAAAAAGGATAGAATGTGTTACAGAAACCTCAATTAGAAGGTACAGGTGACCCTTGAGGTCTACCTCACCCATGTAGTAATAAACATTTTCTCCAATCAGAACGCAGACACCTGAGACAATAAACATGCAAAGTGATAGTCTATACTATCCCTGTGAGACAAGTGCAAGGAGATGGGTCATTATGAGAGAGATTATCCAAAGTTAAAAGAGCATAATAGTGGGAAGCGTGATGAGAAGACTATGAATGTGGCTCGGAAAGATGACTCAGACAGCGGCAATGCAAATGTTCTCTCGGTTTCAAATAGTCGGTTCACATATGCGTGGATTATTGATTCAGGGTGTTCGTACCACATTACGCCTAACAGGGATTGGTTCACCTCATACAGGTCAGGTAATTTCCCATGCGGCTCCACCTCACGCTCTTTGGGCTGACGTCGCCGGTTCCTCGCGCCAACCGCCGGCACCTAGCTCCAGATTCGGCTCGTCTTTGCCTGGATCCAGGCTCTTCGCGGCCGCTGCCTCGGGTCCTCATCGATAGCTGCCTTGCGCTAGTTCCGCCGTCGCTCGAGCCCATGCCTGCCGCCGGATTCGAGCGCTACCGGCCGGATCAGGCCGTCTCCTTGACAGGCCAGCCACCGCCGCTGTTGCGCCTCTTCGGGCTGTCGCCACCGGCTCCCGCTCGTCGACTTTGTCAGCCCGATTCCCAGATCCACCGCGGCCTCCTCCGGATCCAACTTGTGCACATCGATCCAGATGCCCTTGAGTCGTCGTGCTCTTCCTCACCGCTGGATCCGAGCCACCTCGATTTCGTGCTCACGCCCGCACCATGGCCTCCCGGCTGCCTGGATCCAGGTTCTTCGCCGCCGCCATTCTTTCTCGCATGCCAAGAATGCCGTCGATGGCCTCGATGGCCGCCATCCGCTCAAGCACATATGAACATACAATAAACCACTCGTAAATATAACCAGTCCTTTTGTCCTTTTCCTTTTACTTCACTAGTGTTCGTGTGTGTGAGAATCCAGGTTGTCCTCTTAAAAGTGGGTTTGATTCTTCCACTAGTGACAAATTGGCTGGTGTGAACAAGATGAGAGAGCCCATCCAAGTTCACTATAAAACCTATTTGAGTTCAGTTGTTTCATTTTAACTTCCAGAGTGGTTTGTAGTCCATCTTACCATTAAAAGCCTTGATTAAATTGTTAGCATTTATATATGGATTAATTGGCTAGCAGTGATCAAATTGAGGTACACTTTTTCTTATGTTACTAGTCTCATTTCAAGTGGTCTTTCATATATAATACCATGTTAAGCCTTGATTCTAAATGTTAGTCTAGGAATAATAACACTCCAGAGATTCTAATCTTACAGAGCAATCCTTGATCATTTTTTAGTGCACATTTTCCATTAATAGGAGAACAACAGTTCCAATCAAATGCTAAGATATTAAGTTTGATTGAAGTAAAGCTGGAAAAGAAAACTGACACTGCATGTGCATGCACATGCGGACATGCCCAGTAATCCAGCCAGCATGGTGAAGCAAGCATGCATGGCTATCATACCTAGGGCCATGCCAGGGGCCCAGGATAGCATGATCAGCTCTAACACCAACATTTATCATTTTCCTTACTGGTTTAAAACAGATGAGAAGTGAACTTTAAAACATAAACCTACTACATTGTTAATGCAAACTCTTAAGAGTGCATAATTTACCAAAAGCAAGTAGTATATATGTTGATCATTCCTCTGGGACATGAGACCAAATCTGTCAGCAACAAAATAAGGGCGTGAGTTCATTAATCTGCATTTTCAAAGCCACAGTATTCACTAGTTCACCTTAGGCTTGATTCAAAAACCAGGGACTAATCCCATTGTTTCCTGGGCTCATTTGATTTGATAAACTTACTGCCCTTTGTACCGACATTAGTGCCTCAAAAGGGAGTTTGCGGTGCTCTTAATATGTCAACAGTTTATCTAAGCAATTGAGGTGTACAGCATGAGATAAGAAAAACGCTTTAGCAACAGGGGTTTTTTGCTTATAAATGTTTGTCATGGAATCATTTTTTTTTTTTGCAATGTTTGGCATAATAAAGCATTGGTTGTATTCAAGTTTGTCTAAGCATAGCGACACTTCAAAAGTAATGATGCACACACCAATAGCAAGCTTTAAAAGAGGGGTGGATCAATGAAAATATGGGTCCTCAGGAGACACTGCACAAGGCAATTAGGTCATGAGTCAGGGCACGCTATAAGAATGCATACGTATGCTCTGGAAACAAAGTCTCTGCACAACAACTGATGGCGATGAGCCATATGGTTGGTAGAAATCAACTCCCGCATTTTCAGCTCCAGGATTGCGCTAATTCCTCTTTGTGCTTCTATGTGGTTACTACCTCCTAACGCAGCTTGACATACAATGGAAGCATAGTTTCTCGTTTCAACCGCCCATAAAAGGTAGTCGCTTCGTTTCACTAACTAAATTCTCCCGGTAAGAACATCCACAACTACTGTATTTCAGTATTTGCAAATTAACAGCAGGGCATAGCTAATCAAACAAACGCCTCTGGAACCAAAAAATTCCTGCTTCCTGCACAACCACCCCAATCGAGAGACAAAGGGAGGGACGGGAGGGGCGAACTCACCTGGCAGATGTCGCACTTGGGCACGGCCGGCGCGACGGAGGCGCCGTCGGAGAGGAGCGGCACGCGCTGGTGCTTCCCGGCGAGCTTGTTCGCGGCGTGCACCTCCTCGTCGCAGGCGTCGCACAGCGCGGCCTCGTCGGCGCAGCACAGCACGCGCGCCTCCGCCGCGCAGCACGCGTTGCACTGGATCTTCATCGCCCGCAGTAGCAGCAGCAGCTTCTAGGGTTTTGCTCTTCCTCTCTCACCTGGAGGGAAGAGGCAGAGGAGGATACAGCGATGCGATTGGATTGGGGGGAGAGGGTAGCGACTAGCGATTAGTCGTGGGTTTGTTTAATTAGTGGTGTGGTTTGCTTGCTTTGGGAGGCGGGGGAGTGGCGAGGAGATCGTGAGAGGGAGAGTACGAGACGAGCGGTGGTCAGAGGGAAGAGCATGGAGAGAGAATGTGAGACGAACCAAGTATTTCAAAAATTCGAAATACTCTTAAGGGGCTGTTTAGTTAGGTTTTTTCAAAAATTCGAAATACTCTTAAGGGGCTGTTTAGTTAGGTTTTTTCACTGTTTAGTACTATAGCTATTGATAGTTTTTTTGGTGTAATTAAATTTTAAAAGTTTTAAAAACAAGCTAGTCTATCACAAACAATGCAAAGGAATATCGAAAAAACCCAAAAATAGCTAAAAAAGGTAGAAAAAGACAAAATTAAGAAACTAGAAACTAGAAACCAAAAGCCAGAAGTTGAAACAAAACGAGCAAGTCAAATTTGAGTTTGTGCCAAATTAGGGGGGGATTTCTTGAATTTTCCGCTTTCCCTTCTTAATTCCCTATCTTCTCCCCCACCTTGGCACTATTCTATCTCCCCGCCTTCTTCCCTGAGTCTCACCGCCACTCGGCCGAACTCGATTCGCCGCAGCCACAGAACATCCTCGTTGCTTCCAACACTATCAATGGTTGTACCATGCACAGCAACCTCTCTTACATGCCATCAAAGCCATCACCTGATCGCAGCCACGGTCGTCCGTGCCAAACCTGTCGCCAAGCAATGCCTTCTTAGCCCGATGCGCACGCCTGCCTTAGACCACCGCCGCTGCGAGCTTGCTAACACCAAGGGGAGCCCTGAGCCCAAGGTGCCATCGCAGACGCCGAAGACTCCTGCACGCCACCTCATCGCTGTGCGCCATCGCCATAGCCAAGCCATCACTGCTCCCACCACCTCCCTAGTGCTATAAAGCTACTCCGATTTCGCCATTAACCTCCACAGCCACACCACTATACACCCCACACTCTTCCTCTCCACCTCCAGCCAAGTTTCTATTGCCACCAACACAATTTCGAAGGTGAGCCTAGTTTCTAATCCACGAAATGCCTCCACCAAACTCCAATTCCCTTCGCCCTAGCACCACCAAGACTCCACAAACTCAGCCCCCAACATTGCCTTAACCATTCCTAGCCCCTAGCTTGTCAGCGACAAGCTCTACCACCAACCCGAACCACCTCACAATGGACAACCCAACACAAATCATGAGAGCCAAAACCGACACTTCCGCTAGCATTCCCATCCCCTCCTAGATGCTTAAAAGCTCATACTCCTCGCCGAAACCCAATCGAGACGCCATCGTGCCATGGAAGAGCTCTGATGAACTCTTTCTCACCTCTGGCTGTCTCCATTAAACCTCGGCAACCACAAATCCCAAAAATGAACCACCTTATCCCCCCTTGGTCCATCCATGTGCTTAATTGCTGTCAAAAACCCTCACTGGAGTGCACTGGCTCTTCACCGATGTGTTATGCTCGGGATGCCCTAGCACTCAAGGAAGAAGAAGGCCAACATAGATCAAGCTGAAGTTAGAAGCTGAAATTAAAAAAAAGTTAAATAAAAGACTTGTTCATTCTAACTTCGACTCATGGGCTCCAGAATAAACATGCTGTCTTTTTATTTTGGTTTTTTTGTGTTTTCTTTTTTTCTTTGCATTTGTGTTTTAGAGATGTAATGGTCTTTTTTATTTTTTAATTAAATAATTTAAAAAATTAACAGCTATTAAAGTATAATTTAAATAAAAAATTAATAGCCGAAAATCAAAAGACGCAAAAAAAACGCCGGACTGAACGAGGCTAAGCGGCTGAATCAGCGGGATTCGGCACGTGCGCACTGAGCACGTCACAGAACCAACAAGACGTGAGAGGTTGTATAATTTCTTTGGAATGCATTCCTACTCAAGTCTATAGGAAAATAAACATGAGTTCAACCCTCATGTTTTTTTCTTTTAAGAAGCCTAATAAAGTTTAAATGTTGTGTTTCAGACTCATTTAACAAATTATACAACTTAAGATTTTAGTATTATAAACCTTTAAAGCTCTCGTCTTTTTTATTTAAGGTTTTATTTCTAATTTACCTAATTTATCTATGAGAAAAAAAACTTTGATGTTGTTGTTGAAGAAGCCTAATGCACCCTCTCTCCACACACTAATCAAGAAACATCTTATCTCAAAATTGCTACTAAAAAAATCCCAAAATTCCTACATTTTTCCAGTGAGGCATCTAAACACCTCTTTTAAGGATTTTGTTTCCTACAGGATTGAACAAGTTATGATATTCCAATCATGTTTTTTTCCTATTCCTACATTTTTATATTAATATGTTCCAAAAAGGCCCTAAACCAGCAATTTCAATTTCTGCGGTAGACTCTTATGGCAAAATTTCTACAAGTTCAAACTAATTCTAACATGTTTCTTTGTGTTCTATTTTGCCTGATCCGCTTCTAGCATAGAATCCAAAATCACGAGAACTAAAATTTTAGTATCCAACAACATGAAAGCAGAGAGGTACGACAGGCCAAGCACATTAGTAAAATGCACTCATCTTCATAAAGCAGAATCCACCAAGTACCATGACCAGGGAAATGTACATTACTCGGTGAAAGAACAGCCGAGTCTGATACGACGCCATGCCAAACATAAACCCCAAGTAAATCTTTTTCAACATGTCACCAACCAACAAACCAAAGCTAATTATTCACTGCATATCAGGTGACACGCCAAGCAAATGCAAGCCCACAGATTACTGAACCAAATGAGGAGCAAAGTCTCAAATGACCAAAATAACATATGAGGACTTAGAAACCCTGCTCGACCAGATAATCACCAAGCCTCTCAACTATCATATTGCACTGGCCTGGAGTCATTGGCTCGTCGTAGATACCAATAATCAAGGCCAGAGTAGTCTTCTTGATAGTAATGCCTCCAGTGCCCTGTAAGGTATATGGAAATGAGAGGTAAAGAGCAATTCGTTTTTTTTGTGAAAAAGAAAGTCAATGAACGAATTGAGGAATGCACATTTTGCATGTTTCTCATAGTCTATTATAGGAGGGAGATGGGAGTTATTGGTGGATTGAGAAGGGAGCAGATGGGTGGGCTAGTTCAATCTTTTTGCTCCTGCCTTCCTAGCCTTATGGACAGGAGTCCTCTGGCCTAATTCTGAAACTCTTCTGCATCCTTCTTTGCCCTTATTGCCCGGCATACCTCGGAAGGCATACCCTGGAACCAATTCATTCATCTGCCATCTTAGCGATAAAGCTTTGCCTTACTTTGCTTGCTGGCTCTAAGCCCAACTCCTTTACTACACTACACCCTAATACAAAATTTTGCAACTTAAATGAAACACGTTATGCAGTAATTATTAGCAACTTTCCTTATCAGGGTCTCAGGGATAGCAGAAAACAACTCTCACTCTGAAGTAAACTGGATATCCACTAATGACAATCTAGAAGTTTAACTACTAAGTACCAACAAATGATCTTCTACATTACATGTTCAGAAGCCTATTTGTCCAGTTAATGGTTGCAACTGTGATTTGCTGACAGCGCAAAGATAACAAAAAAGTAAACGCAACTACAAGCACCTTCAATCTACACACAAACAAGCAAAAGCAAATGTGTGAGAACAAGTTGTGCATTTATTACCTACTTCACTATAAACTTCTTTTTTAAAAAACATATATAAGGCTTATACATGCTAAACATTATTAAGACAGTTTGGCAATTGTATCGTCACATGAATTGTCTCAAGTGCTTATAATGGACCATGAGTCCATGATATCTTAAAGAGAGGTATTCATCTGATGTAACACGCTTGCATTAATGAGGTAACACAGTATAGCTCCCTCACCAGGAGACAATTCATCTTTAACACATACGTAACTCAATTCGTACCAACAACATAAATTAATTCAGTTTGTTTGCAAAACTAATACAAGTATTGAAGGAAAAAGTCACAAGCATTGACAATCTGTGTCCCAAAAAGGTGTACCTTCTTTCCTCGGATGACAAACCCAGGTTCACCTTGGATCACCATGTATTTTGTGCCTCCAAGGAACAGACCAGTTGGTGCAAGAATTCCAGGTTCAACAAAGTCCTTCATGATGGCAGCGATCTCCTCAGGTTTGTACTGCAACATCCATAACCATAAAACAAGAGAACTCAGTGATAGAGCACTCAAAATAAAAAGTAGATATAGTTACACATTGTGCAAAATAAAAAACATTAGGATTCCCTTGTAAATCCAGTCTCTGCTGAAACAACGGGACAGCTATACCAGCATCATGCAACGGTATGATATGGTCATGACGGAACAATTGTCAAAGCAAACCTATGGTAATGCTAGATCATTTACTAATAATATAATTTCCCCAGTGACAGTGATGCACTTAGGCCTCCAGTCACAATACGGGGCACAACTATGCAACATAAATGCCATTTTACAGCTTAAAGCATATGATTAATACCATAAATCACGCAGAGAAACACCAGAGCAGTATGGTATCGTCCAGTAAAAGCAAATGCTCCATGTAGTAATGTAATGTAACACCATTGACACTATGTTAACACAAACTTATCTCGTGCAATAATATGCTTTGGTGAAAGTTTAGCAGCTACTCCACCTACGAAATTTACATGTAACCCAACGCCAAGTGCTTGCGGTAGCATGACTATTTCCATTTCTGAATTCTGATATTAACATAATTTCTAAGACTATGAAGTCTAAGAGCAATGGGCAGCAGAATCGCACCGGTAGGCCAATGAATCCGATCTCACCGGCGATTCCACCAGTTACACATCGTTCAAAACACACATCCTATTCACAGCATACTCCCACACGAATCGTACTGGCAGCACAATCCCGCAACGAATCCCCAGTAGCAACAACCACCGAAACAACACTTGGCGCCTATGCACCCGAAGCTAAAAGATCCCCATCTCGCCTCATCGACCAAGATCCGGATCTCAACTCGCCGCGATCCGACCGCGGGGAGCAGATCGCGGCGGGGGCAGATCTACCCACGCGCGCGGATCTAGGGCAGCACGAAACGGAACGACACAAGCAGACTGGTGTCGAGAGAGATAGGGAAAGACAGAGAAAGAGAGAGGGGGAGACCTGGGGGAAGTTGGAGGACTGCGACCAGGCGCTGCCGTCGTGGCCGAGGATGGCGGCGGAGGTGAGGGTCTGGCCCTCTATCTCGCACATCAGGTGGTCGTCGACGTACGCCTGCCACGACATCCTGCTCCTCCCTTCTCCGGCGGTGGCTCGCTTCTCCTCGGTTTCTCTCCGTCTGCTTGGATCGCACGCGGCCTCGGCTGCTTGTCTGGCTGGCAGCTGGGGGTGACGGGGGTTTATCGGTTGCGTGTGGGGGAGGCGGTCGAGTGGAATGGATCAATGGAACCCTACTTTTTCTTTTTCTTTTTTCTTTTTCATTTGCTTTTTACGTTTCTAGAAATGGAAAAAAAGGACATGTGGCTTGTGGGGTAAGGTATAGGGTGGGGTTTTTAAGGCGAGACTTCTCTTATGGCTTTCTGAATTTTGATATGTTTGTGAGAGATAATACGTAAAGAAAAATAGTTGAATGTAATTTTAGCTGATACAGTTGAACTCAGTACAATTTGTACTATAATTTACTTGTAGACCATACCTTAAAAAATGTATCATATAATTTACAATTTGTACTATAATTTACTTGTAAATTAAAATCTAAGCATAAATCCAAAATATCTGACTCGGTGAGAGATGTGAATAAAGTGTGATTTTTAGTATAGTGTTTTGTGGGATGGATCAGATGTAAGCAGGTGCTAATTGTACTTGATTTTGCGTTACTTGTAGTATCTGTCTAGCACAATTTTGGGTCGCGTTTTGAGCTTTGCACAGAAGTTAAAACGGTAAAGACGATGTTAGTTAAGGGTAGAAATGGCAGTTTAGAGGCCGCTTTCAAACGGCTGAAACTTATGATTTTTAGTTATAGTTGTTAGCTTTTAATTGAAATTATATTGTAATAGTTGTTAATTTTTTCTGAATCCTTCAATTAAAAAATAAGAAAAAAAATAAAAACATTGTTATATCTCTGCAACCAATGGAAAGAAAAAAAGGAAATAAGCAAAAGCAAAAAAAAAAGGCAATACATTTCCAATAGCTTCTAACTTAAAAACCGAAAGTCAGAAAAAACTAGAAACTGAAACCGTTCCAAACAAGGCCTAGGTCAAAGGTGGTAGCTAGTAGGAGGTGTTACAAAGGGTAGTGGTAGTCTAGTAGAGGTGTGGACTGACTTCAGTAAATATGGTAAGGACATATACAATAATGCATACAAGCAGCTGATGTTTATCATATTTTTCATGCATCTATAGACAAAAAATAAAGACAACTCATAAATGGATTTTTTCTAAGTTGACCCTACAATTTCAATAGATGGTATTGATACAACAGCAAAATAAGTTATCTATAAGGGTACTATAGACTATCTGTTGCCGACTTCTTTCTCTTCTCTCTATATCATCAAAAGTCTTATATGATAACAATTGCAGATGACTTTATGTCACCTGTTGTACATACTCTAAGGCATCGTTAAAAAAGTGTTAGTTAAAATTGTATAAAAAAAGAACATTTATACCGTAATTGTTCTGTGAATAAAATGCGTGTTCACGAATGGATTTAGCGAATGCTATCGCAACAACAGTAAAGGACTAAAAGGCTCCGCTCAGCTGCAAGAAAAGCTAGCGTTCGGCTGTGGCTTTATTTTTACCATTTATATTTTTTTCTATTTTTTTGATTTTGTGTTTTCTTTTTTTTCCGTATTTCTTTGCATTGTCCATAATGGACTAACATGTTTTTTATTTTTTTAAATTTAATTATGCCAAATAAGCCAACTCAGTTACAGTAAAAGATCAGCTAGTTACTGTAAAAAAAGCCATAAGCCATTGCTATTCCGAACGCTATCTAAGATCAAAGAATTTGATGTGACAACAATGTGTTGCAAGAGGTAGCTATCAAAAAGGAAGGGAAAAAAATAAAAGCATTGCTTCTTTTGCTTTTTGGAGATTTCCTTCGGAGAATTTAGCAAGAGCAAGTAACTGAAGCTTGCAGAATTGAAGTACTGATTGTGCAATTCAAATTGGGTTCTTGTCTCCTAATGAGATTTGCCACTCACTCAAATGAAGTCTTCTGGGTGCACCGGAAGAAAGCCTCTATCCAAAATTAGAGCTTTTAGCTCCATATTGTTTCAACGGCCAACCAGAAGTTGAACATGTAATTGTTCAACTTAGAGCATGTTCTTTTCGGCTTCTAAAAATAGCTTTGGCTTTTACTACATTACTTAACTTTTAAACGGAGTATTTTTTTTAAGACGGAGTCTACAAGTTAATTGTAGTACATGTTAAAAGCCTAACATCTGTATCATCCAAAATCGTAAGCGAGTATCTCTCTTTCTGTAATATCTGTCGCAAACAGCTAAAATTCAAAATTTTCAATCAAAAACTATAAGCCGCAGCCATATCAAATAGACCCTTAATGTCTGCTGTCCTGTAGCCATTTCTGGCTTTCAAGTTTGAACCGTGCTTCTTTAAAAACCCATGCCCTGACTTTGTTGAAACTTACACAAGGGCAGTCAGCTACGTATAATTAGTCCCAACTGATGTATCATAACCTGACAAGGACCAAACAAACTTGACTTGATATAGGTATGTGCATACATGACACATTGGATGAATATGGCCAATCATATGCATTTAGAAAAGTATGGCAATGCCATTGCCTTCCTTCCGCATCAACACTCCACTTCACAGCTAAACTGGTATTGGCCTAGCCTACGAATAACGGATCCTTCACTAACACACCGCTGCCCCTCCACCCTCTCGCCTGCCACCTTCCCCTTCTCCTGCAAGCCACTGTCGCCTCCTCTCCCTTCTCCCTGTACCGCCACCTCTCCCATTGCAGCCGTCACCCTCCTCCTGCCACCGCCACCTTCTCCTTCTCCTGCAAGCCACCACCGCCTTAAGGAGTGAGGATAGAAATCTCGACGCCTTCTACAGAGTTGTGATTAGGTGAGTGACGACTCTCAGATCTTTACATTTTTCTTGTTTTTAGATACATATATAGTCACGGAATCGTCTAATTCTTTTTTTTTTTACGAAATTGCCTATCATCATACTAGTATCACTGGGCCCAGCATCCAGGTACCTCGGGGCTCGGGCACTCCATGTCCAGTAAGAGAGGAGTCACCAGACCCCTTCACAGAAGGAAACAAACACGACAGCATCTTTATCATTGGTCTTGCTGGGGTAGTCTTATGAGAAGACAAGCTGCCCTCCTCTGTAGTAACTTCTGTAACATCAGAGCCCTCCAAATCTGCTTCTGTTGCCAGTACCACGTCCTCCCCTGATGGAGATGCTGCTGCTGAATGGCTTGTGACAGCGGGAAGTTCTGCGTTCCTCTTGCTGAATTCATGAAGTATGAACCACCTGCAAGGATCAAAGCCACCTAGAATATAGAAGTATTTTTCAATGATTATGTGTTTAAACCATCTTTTTCCAAGTGATTTACATGAGACAAAAAAGAAACGGCCTGGCTTTCAGGACCTTTACGAACTTTCAGAATCCTCCAGTGACACTACTGGCAAGTACATAATTCATCTTAACTCTTTCCCTAATAAGTGGGCTTGGTTTGGTTCCGTTGAGAGTGAATTTGGTCCACACTATATAACTTCGGTGCAGCAACAGAACAAAAGTACTCATTCCATCCAAATCTATAAGCCATACTTTCTCTTGTCACATAGACTAAGAAGATAATAAAATAGCTATATTATCGCTAATTATTATCTCTAAATACTATATTCAATGTATGCACGTAGAGAATAGCCAATAAAACTGCATATTTATTAGAGGTAAAAGAGAATATCATATTAATTTTACATTGGAATATGAAATATATTCTATATTTTATGGATAATGCTATTAAAAAAATACGTCCTATAAACTTAGACGAATGGAGTAGCTAATTGTCACAATCCAAGCAGCTTACAGATCACAGCATTGCTTTACAAAGAGGGATGTGAGTTCCATGTTTACATAATCATCAACAGATAGTTCACTTTACATATAGCCTATAGGTGATTGGTCAAGGGTTGAGGAGTTAACAACAAAATATCTCCTGTCAGCGATATTTCCTTTGTGCTTATGCAAGCCTTAACAAAGACCTGTATGCATTGATATATATTTATCCCAATCAATGGAAAAAGGTGCTAAAATGCAACATATGCTTTCCCAGTTAGTTATATGATTATCAATGATTGGTTGGCTGAACAATAGGCGGGTAATTTCCACCAACTTATATAATAGAAAACTAAGAAAAGGGACAAATGCATGTAACTTGTCAATCCAAGAAACAACACAACTGGAGAGCAACACAAGTGAATCTTCTTAGTGCAACGAGTTGTTAGTTTCAGAGATGGAAGAAATGAGTTAGGATATGTCCAGTACCCAGCGAAACAGCAATGCAAAATTAATTCCAATAAGTGGTGTGTGATAACTTTATTCCCACTATGGATCTGAAGTTCTCAGCTCAATGTTTGACATGTTAGTTTCACTAAAACATGAATAATTAAACTTAACACTTACCAGATAGCACAAGGCAATTGTTGTACTCCTTCCCCTTCCAGCTTTGCAGTGGATATATGTCATCCTCCCACAAGATGCGTTTCCTAATTAAAAAATGCAGATATGCCACTGAAAGCCTTTGCCCCTGTTCTTTTGGGATGCAACCGATGTCTTTTGGTTACAGTTGATGGCTTTTGTTTGTGTTTTTTGAGACAGCAATGGGCGACAGAAAAGAAAAGCTACCGGTAAAAGAGAAAGCGATGCTGTGAATGACCATCAACTTTATCACCAACTCTGGGACAATCAGTTAAATAATTGCTCAGTTAAAAAGTTCACTTTGGGCATAATCTGTCACTCACTTACTATGAATGAAACTGAAGAACCATGTTGATCTCTGAGCTAATTTGTACCATCAATCCCTCCTTAGCTTTATATTCTTAACTATTTATGCCATTTTTTCTCACGTCGACTTTTGTTTTTGCAGATCTTGATGTTACTAGATTAAATCCAGGTATGCCAGATTATTTCTCATGTTAACAGACCTAAGATGTATCTTTATTCTAATGCAATTGGGTGCCAAGTGTCGCCCTATGTTATGTATCAACAATTCATATGCTTTTACTTCGTGTACGACCGTATGCTGAAAAGGGTGAGCTATGCACCTTCTTAACATATGGCAATTTGAACTGTCAATTTGAGTTTTTTCCCAGCTGTTCACTGTCTTTACCTATTCCAGATTTTTGATTTCACTACATTTTCATCTTCATTCTTGAGCAGTTGAGCTGCTTTTGGTGGACAACAAATTCACTAATGCAAGGGATCCCATTAACATTTTGGAGGAAGCCATAAGAGATGGTATACCCAATTCTGATAATTTCTGAGGATATTGAGCAGAGGCTCATGCTACCCTTATTGTCAACATGCTTAGTTCAATGATTTCTTCTATCAATAGGAGTGAAAAGTGGATAAGAATTATCCAGTTATCATATTCGATAGGATGCGAATATGATATAGATTTTTCTATCCGATTAATAATTTCTATCATATTCGTATTCGTATTCGCATAAAAAAATATGAATGCAAATATAGTATAGATTTTTATCATTTGAAATGTTATTTTATCCAGACTATCCGTATCCGTACTCATATTCAAAGAAGAAATATGGATATTTTATTACAATATGACTAATTAGTTAGACAATTTTTTTAATTGAATATGAATTTGTATTCTTTAGGTGAAGTAAATGAATTAGAATGATTAAACGTGATTGAGGATAAAATATCATTAATATCTTCATACTACATAAGTTATGAGGATATCCAAATCTGATCGAATTGAGTAGATATTCGATTCAAATTCGTATTCATTACAATATTCAATTCGTATTCGAGAATATTCGGATTCATATACAAATATGAACACGAGTATATGAATACGAATGTGATTTAGGCATTATTTAATTCGTATCTGATCCGTTTTCACCCCTATCTATCAATGGCCCTGGTTTTCGAGAGCGCACGACCCAGAACTAGGATGATATTGCCATGCTAATAGGAGGTGAGGCGAACTTTCAATCTGGAACATTTTCATAATCACTAATATATCTTATTTATGAGCATATTTATGAGCTTTATTTGTTTCTATAGATTGTCTATACGAATGTCATAAATTTCTCAATTCCAGTAATAGATCATGGAGCATAGTGGCGTGATGTGAGCCAAGGTGGAGATCAATGTGGTGCAGTGTTGTTAGGCTGCGCTCATAGTAGCGGCAGCGATGGGCTTTCGGCATTGTAGCAGTGACGAAATTACTATAGCAGTTTTTGTTGTTTTTCTTTTTTTTGGTTTTTTTGTATTTTGTTTTTTTCTTATATTCTTTTGCATTGTCTGTGATATATTAGCATGCTATTTTTATTTTTATATTTTTAAATTTTAATTATGTTCAATAAGCTAACTCAGCTACAGTGAAAAATAAGTTAGTTATAGTAAAATTTCAGACAAAAGTAAAAAAGTTATCGCTATTCCGAACGCCCAACGAAAGACGTGGCATAAGCTGGTGTAGAGATTGCTTGGGCATGGCAACAAAGGCTGAGAACGATGACAAAGGCTTATGTATGCTGGGTGCAACGGCTAGCATAGTGCAGGCCAATGCACGACGTCCATGGTTCGATGAGCTCCCACATCGACCTGGCAGGATCTAGCAGAGATTACTGTCATTGATTGGCAAGGCAAAACATTGTCCTAAAGTATAATTTTTAGAAATATAATGCTAAGATAAAAATCATTGGGCTGACATGTAAAATGTTTGAGTTCCAATGTATGAAATATATTTTTTTAATCCATAGCATTGAACGGGCATTCAATTCCCGCACTAAAAATACATTAGTCCTTTTTATACGAACTAACCATTGCAATACTTACGAGCTACGACTATCCGTTTACAGAGTTAGGGTGAAGTCTTTTAGACCGTGGTTTATAATTTATGGTTAAAATTTTTGAATTTTGGCTATTCATGAGAGGTAATATGCAGAGAAAAATAGTCATATGCGATTTTGACCGGTGCAGTTAAACTCAGTATATTTTTACTATAATTTTTTATTAATCACACCTTAAAAAATACATTATTTAAAAACTAATTGCTATAACATAAATCATAAGCTGCGAGTTGTAAACTCTCCCGAAACCAGCATTACATGACCTAGGCTGATAGCTCCGCATCGATAATAAATTACACTTTTTCCTTACAAGCCAAGCATCGCGATACCTGCAACTATCCATTTCGCAAAGTTCCCTAACCTGAAGGATCGATACATTGAAGGTAGCAGTTGTGCATCCATAATTCTCAGGTGAACATGATATGGCATCATCGCTGCGTCCACGTGCAATGCAATGCACTGGTAGCGAACACGAATCTTGGAACCTGGTCCCACTCTCAGCCCGACCCCACCACCAAGTGGCAGACCGCAGATCCTCCAATAGACCAAGGAATTCCATAGACCAATACTGTCCCCCCTTCCTCACCTCTCCAGTCTCCACAGCATCGTTCTCTCCCGTTCGCTCTCCTCCCCCGTCGCCGTCAACCCCCCGTCGTCACGCACCACTGGTGCCTCCGTCGCCATCACCGGCCCGCTACAAAAGGAACCCCTAAACCTCATACGAAATGGAGCCCTCCCCCGCAGCCTTCCCGCATGGCGTCGCCGGCCGCCACCGCTGACTCGGACTCGAACCCCAGCCGCAGCCGACCCGGCGCTCCCGTGCCCGTCACCTTGCCGAGCCCGCGGGCCCACCTACACCAGCACCACCACCACCTGCTCGACCGCCGCGACACGCCGCGGGCGCGCGCGCGGGAGCCTGAGGGGGCGATGGACGGGGCGGCCAAGCCCGAGGCGAAGCTGGTGGCCGGCGAGGCCGGGTACGTCCTCGAGGACGTGCCGCACGTGTCCGACTACCTCCCCGATCTCCCGGTAAGTGCCGGCCGTCTCCTGCTTGCGGAGTCTGTGCTGCGTGGATCGATCTAGGGATTGGAGCGGGGAGCGATCCGCCGCTTCGCTAGATCGCCGGTGTGTGGAGTGGTTGGGGTTATTTCGGAAAATGTGGAATCTGATAAAGATTCTATGCGATCTGAAGTGGGGCTCTTATACCCTCCTCATTTTGGCAATTTCAGGATTTACCCTCCCCACTCAATGTCACTGACACGTGGGTCAGGAGGGTAAATCCTGAATTTCCATCTAAGGGGAGGGTATATGATGAATAAATCCATCCAATGTTGTTCCTAACTTTGCTTATTTAATAATACCTTTTGTTCGTTAGTTCCATGGCGTGGGAGTGCAGCCTTTTCGAGTGGTCACCTAAACTTAGTTTTTTTCCCCTCTTTCGTGGCGCAGTTTGAGGTGATCTGTGATTAATTACAGAGGCCATGGATGAAATGTTGAGTCTTTGAGATAAATAACACAAATGTTTCTTTGTGATCATGATGACCTTTTTGTTGTTTTGATGTGGCAGACCTACCCAAATCCACTGCAAGATAACCCAGCATACTCGGTTGTGAAGTAAGACTGAACTTGCTAACTTGCTACTCCAATTTTTTTCTTCTCATATTGTTGTTAAATTGATAATAAAATATTTCGTTTGCAGGCAATACTTTGTAAACCCAGATGACACCGTCTGCCAGAAGGTGAATTCTTGAGAAATTTGTTGTGAATTCGCGTCCTTTGTAAACAAATACTTTGGTTCTAGAAAGTATTTACTTTGATTCAGTGAGTATCATCGTTCAATGCAGATTGTTGTTCACAAGGGTGGCCCAAGAGGGAACCACTTCCGCCGTGCTGGACCTCGCCAAAGGGTTTGTTACATCGTGTTTTGTATGCTGACAAAGCGATCAACATGGACAAAGGTTTTTTTTCCTAACCTCATGTTTGTCTTGGTTAGGTCTATTTTGAATCGGATGAGGTCCATGCATGCATTGTCACCTGTGGAGGACTGTGCCCTGGGCTTAATACAGTGATTAGGGAAATTGTATGCGGCTTATCTGACATGTATGGTGTCACCAGAATACTTGGAATTCAGGTAAGTCATTACATTGCATCACAAAGTCCGCATAAAGTATGAAAGTGGTCATTTTTTCCCCTGGGATTCTGCAAACTGCTTCTTTCCTGAAGTTTCATTGAAGTCATCCTGGAATAATTGTTATACACTTGTTAGTATTTCTTTTACATCTGTCCAGTTGCATCAGCCTGATAATCAGGAAGATGCATTATGCACAAGCTAAGTATAGGCAATGAATGTTTATTAAGAAGAAAATTTGGGTAACGGATGAGTTGCTTTGCACCAGTTTGAGGATTCAATAAATCATGCCGAGTACCACGTTACCACCAAAACCAGTCTACTACCAAATTTGTCTCGTAGGTTGTTGCTGTATATCTATACCAGTTCTTTTCATTTAAAAGTACTAGTGTTCAACAAGCTTTTGATATGTAGGTGTAGGGATCACAGCAAAATAAGAACAATGGCTTCACAATTTTTTTTTAAAAAAACTAAGGTGTCATCATTTATTATATTGGTGCCATGTCTTCTAATTTTGTGCTTTTTTTCATAGGGTGGGTATAGAGGTTTCTATGCTCGCAACACCATTGACCTGACTCCAAAGAGTGTAAATGACATTCACAAAAGGGGCGGAACTATTCTCGGAACATCACGAGGAGGGCATGACACCATGAAGATTGTTGACAGCATTCAGGATCGTAGTATAAATCAGGTGACGGAAAGAAAATGCCATTTCTACTGTTTTTCATTCTCTCCTTTTTAGAGCCACTTTGTCCTTCCCTTGGCATCATGAACATTCTTTACCAAACTGAGACATCTTGCACATTGGTTTTACTCTTTTGTGCTTTGTCCAGGTGTACGTAATTGGTGGTGATGGTACTCAAAGGGGTGCAGGAGTGATTTTTGAAGTAAGCACAATTATAGATTAGCCAAAAGTGCTCATTAACCTGATTGAATTATAGCTCTTCCTCTTAGCATTTGGTTGGTTGTATGATTTATAGTTTATACTGTTAATCAAATGGCATATTGATAGTTAATCAATTGTATTTTGTTACTACCAAGTTTGGTGAAACATGTTTGTAAGTGTACTCTTTACTTGAATCTTATTGTAGGAGGTTAGAAGACGTGGTCTCAAAGTTGCTGTTGCTGGCATTCCAAAGACTATTGATAATGACATCCCAGTAATACTCTTTTTTTTCCATATTATAGTGATATTTTGTTGAAAAATGGCATACTACCCTATATGCCTGAACTCGTTGCTACCCTATGTTTCAGGCAATTGACAAGTCATTTGGTTTCGACACTGCAGTCGAGGAGGCTCAACGTGCAATAAATGCTGCTCATGTGGAAGCTGAAAGTGCTGAGAATGGTATAGGACTTGTAAAGCTAATGGGTCGATACAGTGGTAAGTTTCTCGGAGACACCGATATCTCTTGCTAGTATGATATGCTATTAGCCAATCGCATACTTTGACACAATTGGCCAAAAAAGTTTCTCTATTAATATCTTTATTCTGAAAGGTGTATCTTTAAAGAAACTTCGGGGCTTCTTTTGTAATTTTTAAATGTATTAATGTTATTAACAGTTTCCTGAGAAATTTCTGTATCACTTATTTCTGTTAACAATCTTAAGTGTTATTTATAGCTCTACAGACATCTCAAATCAACCTAATTTCTTTGAATGTATATGTCAATTTAGATGCATGTCTTATGCTGCTACGACTAGTTGTTGTTTGCCATGTTCCATACTTTTGCAAGTAGAATACGGCAATAGCTGACATATGTGAACTTATTGAATCGTGAGTGTTCCACATTCCTTTGGGCAGCATTTGGCTTGCATCCTTGTATTTGTGGATACAACACTGTGAGATAACTTTGGTTGTGAACTAAACGTGCCTATGTTCCGCAATAATTTCCAGAGTAATAGTGTAAGTTTGTCCATTTACTCATTCCTCTATGGCATTTTTTATTCAGTGCTATTTTTTACTGATGCAGGTTTCATCGCACATTATGCTACTCTAGCGAGCAGAGATGTGGTATGTAACATCTCCATCAAGCTGAAAACATTCTAAGTTTTCCATGTTACACTCAAGAATAAGGGTGTTTGCTCCTATTGAGCTGACAAATGTTTTCTATTTTATCAGGACTGTTGCTTGATTCCGGAATCACCTTTCTATCTAGAAGGTGAAGGTGGGCTTTTCAAATATATGGAAAAGCGACTGAAGGAGAACGGCCATATGGTTATTGTTGTCGCTGAGGGTGCAGGACAGAAACTTATCGCTGAAACCATGCAGTCAATGGGGCAAGACGCATCAGGCAATGCTCTGCTTCTTGATGTTGGTCTTTGGTTATCTCAAAAGATAAAGGTGAGACCCTTGAAATTTCCATTTGCATCTGCCATTTGTCTACTTCGTTGGTACCACCTTGAATTCAAGTGAAATAGCCACTTTGTCTACTCACAAGATGCATGTTTAGATTGGGCTTGACATTTTTACTTCTTTTAGCTCCTGTCTGTATCAGATGACACCATCCATACTATATGCATCATTACATGTCTTATCTAGAGCTGTGATAGAAGTGACTTCTTAATCAATGTTCTATTTGTAAGTTCAGGAGCATTTCAAGAAAAACAAGACAACCATAAATCTCAAGTATATAGGTTAGTGGTCTCTTTGCCTCTGTATTTTAGTTTCTCTAACTTCCTTGATTTGACAGCAACTAATTTCAGACATTATACTTCTGCCGCAGATCCTACATACATGATACGTGCCATTCCCAGCAACGCATCTGATAATGTCTATTGCACACTGTTGGCTCACAGTGTGGTCCATGGAGCCATGGCCGGATATACTGGTTTCACCGTTGGTCAAGTTAACGGCCGGCATTGCTATATTCCATTTTATGTAAGTCGCCCTCTATAGAACAATTGAATTAAGGTCCTGTTCCAAACAACTTTTGGCTTTTGACTTTGGAAACTGCCTTTTGAACGGAGTGGCTTTTCAACATAGTTTCTATAGTTATTTGTAGAGTCACTGTAGGAGCTGTTTTGAACGGAGTAGCTTCTTAAGTCTTAACGCGAGTGTTCCTTACTCCTTATTCTCTCTCGCAATCAGCCAAAAGCCACAAAGTTTTGAACAGGGCATAAGTGTTACTGCATTCGGCATCACTAGTTTATGTCAAAATATTCACTGCCCTTCATATTGATTCTTTGTATCACTCACTTCAGAGGATCACAAAGAAGCAGAACAAAGTCTCTATAACTGACAGGATGTGGGCAAGGCTTCTCTCCTCCACCAACCAGCCAAGCTTCCTCAGCAAGAAAGATGTCGACGAGGCAAAGTTGGAAGACGAGAGAACAGCCAAACTTTTAGATGGCCCACCTTCCAACTCTAATGGTGTGAAGTGAGGTCAACAGCTGCTGATATCTATGTGCAGATGGATTAGTACTTGGTAGTAGTAATTGCAAGTGATGCTCAGTTCTCCCTGTTCAAAGTTTAGCTCTGAATAAACTTTTCTTGGGCATAGTTGGGTGGGAGACTATCTGAGCAAGACATTAATTATCACTGTCAGCGCTATCTTACTGCTGTCTGCCTTGCTCCTTTTGGTGGGCTTTTTGGAACTAGTTTATTTTTTGTGTTTGTGTTTCAGCAATGTGCAAGAACCCTAGAAAACAGTTAGTTCATTTGGCATGCATGACATATAATCTCGTTTCGGATTGTGAACTGAAAGAACTCTGTGGGCTCGAGACAGTGTATGATTTTTACTGAACTCGTCAAAAAGCGAGGAGAAAACGGTTCAGAGCTCGCGTCCCGTGAAGTGGCAACCGCGTCCAGCTGGTACAGTAAGATAGATGTTGAGGAGAGTGGGTTCTTTTCGGCTATAGCTAATAGTTCTTTATTTTAGAATAAATATTTATGTGAATGATTTAAATATCGATAAACTACTTTGAAAAGACTATCTCAATAAGCTACTTAGAATAGTTAATGAAAAAAATGTTCTATTTATTTTTTCAAAAAAAATCATAAACTATAAGTTAAAAAGAAAAGGGGTGGAGCCTTCTATGCAGAGGAGTTTACATGGTGCAACTGGGGTTGTCGCAAGGAATAATCGAGGTGAGTTTCTGCTGGTGTCGGCAAGGTGGTATCAGGCCCTACCTGGCTCCGTTCCAAACAGCAGAAGCCAAAAGATGTAATGGAGTTTTTTTTTCTTTATTTATTTTCGTTTAGTTGAGTATGTAAAAAAAATAAATAAACAGACGTTACAGTGCTGTTGAACGGCCCTAATGCCGCCCCTCCGGCGAAGCGCATGCATGCCGCGATGGAGTCCGTCTGCTAGCAGGTTGGAACCTTGTTGATGATGATGATGTGCTGGAGACGGGTCCTCAGACCGTCGTCAATCTCTGGAATACACACGATTCTGGCCGAGCAGAGATTGTGCCGATTCTGGCTAATATCCAAGAGCTTAACAGGAGTTTCCCTAGTCCTTTGTTAGGCGAAGTGCGAACATGGCAGCTCCAAGCTTTTCGCTCCGTTTCCACCCGCCGCAGCTGGTCACATGGCCGCCGAAAGGCAGCAGCTCTACAAGCGGCCGGCCGATCCCCCGGAGTAACGCGCGTGCGTGCGTTTCGGCTCCGATCCGCCGCCTCCCATCTCCCGAACGCGCGGCGCCGCGAGGCTCTCGACGCTCGGAGTCGAGTGGCCGCCCAGCGGCGCGGCGCACGCGGCCCGCGAAACAAGACGCGAGCGGAGAAGAAGCGCAGGCGCGCTGCGTGGAAAGAAGCCCGTGCCCATCGAAAAGACAGCAAGCCCAACTGTTTGGTTGCAGGGGTGTTTTTGTCCCGCATCGCTTGTCGAGCGGCGCGTCCGCGAGGGAGAAGGCTATAAGAGGGAGCGGTGGGCGCACCGTACTTCTCATCTTTGCGCTTGGGGCAATGACGCAGCTAGTGAGGTCATACCGAGGCGCGTCAATTGCTGGTTGAAAACTATTTCCAAACCCCCTCTTTGGCCCACCCGGGCCACTGAGAATTTCTGGAAGGGCTCCCTCTCATTGGAGAGGATAAAAAGCCCTACAATTTTTGAAGAAAAGTTTGTCTTGATCTTTGCTTAAGCGGTTACACATTACTTATCGCTACAGATAAATTTTGTTGGGATCTTTCGTGGCTCCTTAAAATAGATCAAACGTGAAATCCACGTCGCAAAACCTAAACCACACACATGCTGTCGGGTTATGACAACATAGGCCCTACCGGTAAAAGACACTGGGCTAATTTGATTGGCAATTGTATCGTACACAGCAACTGATGACCTGTCCTAGTAAACTCGTTCATGGGCCACACCATATGCCTGACAGGCCATGCCCTATCCCGCATGGCATCCTATTCCAAGTCATCGTAATGCAGTCATGAATTGTACATATGGGCCAGAGATGGTCACAAGCCGTTAACTGGAACGGGAGTACATTAAAAGTGTAATCCGCTAATAGTTTTTGCCAAAAAAATATAGTTATATGAAAACTTTTCCTTAAAAGTTTAGTTCTAAGATAGTTTAGAAACCGTAGGTATAGTTCTGTAAAATTTAGTTTTAACTCAAAATTCATAAGTTCCAAACATGACATCCTTGTCATTGAGAGGACAATGAATACATGATGAGGTCAACGATTTTGTGATGATTGTGTAGTTGGGATGATGGGTGTGCTTGGCAAAGCTTTTGTGTGATCCAACATGCAAAATATTTAGGTGCTCTAAAATCTGATCGTAACCACGATAGAAGCACGAACAAGAAATTGCAGTATGCCACATGCTTAAGTCATTGAAATGCTACCAGTGCATGAACTGCAAGCAGCAACACACCGCGTCCACAAGCTGGGCCGGCAGCCGCGCACTAGGCGAGTGAGCAGAGGCGGGGACGTGGCTAGGCCGATGTGCCCGCTCAAGTGTGCGGGCGGGCAGAATTGAGAGAGGGGATCACAGAGGTGATATGCCCTCGTCGACGTCGTCGTATACACTAGGTCATTGACTCGACCATTTCATCTTCCACGTAAGTATGCGTGTGTGATTCAGTGTGAAATGGATTCCTAGAGCACGCAACAGATTTGTTGTTAGAGCTTGTATCCCTGATTCTTCGATCTATGGCCTCTTTCTGCTGGCCAATCACTTTGCATTATACTCATATATACACTTTTGGCTTATTTACTAACCTGACTGAATGTTTTCTTTTGTACATATCGTGCTTTACTCGACTTATTTTGGTTCAGTCGTTGTGTTCCGAACATATGTGATATATATCTCAGGAACGTGAACTGCACCTTATTCACATGAATGTAACAATAAATCAATTGGAGGTTTAGAGCATGTAATGTAATATGATTTTTTTTTCCCGTAGTAACGCACGGGTATTTAGTTAATTATAAAAAAAACAAAAGCATATACGTAAGATGTTTTACATCATGCATATATAGTGGTGAAGGGTTCAGGATTCCAGTAAGGATAAACCTGAAGTGTGGTCGACCTTGGTTCCTATCAAACGGGACCCGTACAAAAATGGCTGGAATCTAGAAACCCGTTGAGGTGTAAGCCGGCACCATAAACCGAACTATCCAAGGTATTGACCAATGACCTAGGTACGCTAAAGCCTAAACACCTACAGTCAGCTACTCGTAGGCAAAGCACCTTGTAAGGCTGTAACATCATCTTGGGGCCTAAATATGGTGTTTATGACCTGCTTCAGGTTGCTGCAGGGCAAAATCTCAATATCAAGATTAAGCGGTTTGAGCAGCTTCTCTGAAGCCTTGGGAACGACACATTTCCTGTATCCCAACTTCGCAATAGCTATCACCCGCTTATCCATTCTTGGCACCTTAAATAGGAAGAAACAAAAGAAACGTTACTACAATAGTCAAAACAAACCAGATAGCGGCTAAAACATAAGCTGAAAGACCGTCTAACTTCTCAAGATCAGGAAAAAACACTCAACGCTGTAATCAAGTAACTGGCTATTGGCTACGTGGCTCTCAAACTCCAAGTGGAGCTGGATTAGCAACTCCTATCTATCCCGAGTTAAGATTTACCCCTACTCCTACGCGGCCCCACAGTTTCGTTAAAATGAACCTGCTATTAGTTTTTCTAATGCCCTACACTTCTTGCTAGTGATAGTATATTGGCGGGGGACATAGCTTCCATAAAAATAGTCGGAGGTATAATTCCTAGTCACTGTTTAGACATCAAATATTAATAGCACAAAAGACAGGAAATATAATTCCCTAAAAAAAGCACAAAAGACATCTGGGTAGGCTTGGAAAAAGCCTAGGTCAAACACGCACCTCAAATACCAATAAACATTATTCACATCCAATAAGTGGTAGCATGAAGCAGAAAAACACAAACTTACAGTTCTAAGTTCACCACCAAGGCCAACCTCTCCAATAAATGCAATATCATTTGGGATAGGAAATTCCAAGAAACTAAAGACAAGGAGAAAAGAGGTTACTTAAAATGAACAAAGATGAAAAAAATAGACTAAAAAAGACCTTCCACCAACATTTAATAGAGCAAAGAACGATAACATGACAATACAACCATATTCTGGGCTTCATTAAATTGCTGTGATATTTGCCCAAGTTTATCCAGTATATTATAATTAGTCCATGTAACCACTCTACAAAGAAAAATCTAGCAAATGACTATATAAACCTAACATGAATACATGATGGCCATGGGCACAGAAGTATTTAAGGAGGGAGCTCTAGTACTTAGCTAAAACTGTATCTTGTACCAGTTATGATCTCCCTAAAATAAACCACAAAAGGTACTACCTGCTGCAAATTGAAGCTGCTATGGCCAGATCTCCTGCAGTCTCTGTCAACTTGAAGCCACTGACCACATTCAGAAAAATAGCCTGCAGTGCGAAAAGAAAAATAGTACCAGAAGCAGAATATGGGAGCAAAACTAGCAAAAAAGAGCATCTAAAGGCCTACTTTATTGTCACGATTGACCCAAAGCCTGGCACATTATGAAATGTGTCAATAAAACTTGTCACAATCGGGCCTTTGCCATCCATGTCATAATACTCCACTAATACATATGTTAGACAGTTAGAGCCATGCCAGAATTTGTGTCAATGCCCCATACATGTCAGGACACCAGTATATGGCTGGTGGAGTGTTGGTGCAAAATAGGGCTCTCAAAAGGCCACTGAAGCAACTAACAAGCCTACATGTGACGACAGCCTATTAATTGTGTCTCAGAATTAACACTGAAACTTTGCATGTAAAAGAGCTAGGCAAATAGAAGCTTGATGATCTTACATTGTCATGAAGTTTTAGACCTGCTTGCTTCGTAAGAACCTGCATGATTAAGAAATGAGCTTTATGTGCATTTTTCAGTATTTTTTGTGCAGCTCTAACACCAAATAATGGGGTTAGCGAGCTAGAATAAACTTGCAACACTATCCATCTCACTGGATCTAGCCCTGCAATTCTGCCTATCCTGCTGGATCTTATCCATAGATTTACTTAACACATACAATACATATAGGCAGTGCTTATGAGGGGCAGAATGTTTTATTGGTTGGAAGTATTTATGGGAACAATTAAACACATACTGAGATTATCACATCAGCCCTGCTTGTCGGTATGCCAACTACTTGTCCGTCACGAGGAGAACCAGAAACACACAATGCCTGAAAACAGCAGAAATTGCATCTCACAGTCACAGAAGATGTCTTGTAGTTCTTAAACTGCAGTTATGAAGTACTAAAGAAAGTTGAATGTACATTCGAAGCGGTGCTAAAGGAAGTTTCACAAGAAAATTATGTTTCCATGTGTCTGAACTCAGCTGCAATATCCATAGGGCACAGATGATACAAACCAATGGTCATCACAAAGTCCAAAATAGAGCAAAGAAACAAAAAGTATGAACAAAGCTGCAATACCATGTCTCCTTTTTCACAGATTGCTACTAGTTCACCAAGAGATGAGCCTAGTTGATTACGCAGTAATTTCTAAGGTTCCCCTACTCGAATTTACATTCTATTAAAAAAATTCTTCACTGCAGTGGAAGATGGATTAACAACAAAATTCATTTTAAAAATGTATGCCCAAGGCAATATGACACTAAGAGGACAAAAGAAACAATATGAAGTGTTGGAAGGAAGATAATTTAGCGGGTTCAAGAAGACACCAACAATCATAATATTAGTACCTGAACTTCAATAGCAAAGGTCCTGGATCCATCCAAAATAACAGCTACAGCAAGCCCAGCTAGTACTTCAGAATCAGAGTCATGTTCAGTTAAGAACATCTCGCTAGGATTCAGAACAGCTTGCAGACCATATTCTGACATTTCAAATACACCAAGCTGAAAAAAAAAGGACGCATAATTGAATACACCTGCTTTAGGTTCAAATTGTGGTTGATGTGCTGTGCTGTGGAATCTAGTTAGTTACATGAATATTTACTAATTCCAGTAATATGCTGCTATGGCTCCAAAAAAAACTTTTAACTAAATGTACCCAAAAGTAGAAAAATAGGCTTTTGAAAAGCCATCACAATGCCAAACGAAGCATTAATAGCTTTCAAAAAACTAGTTTCAATATCTGATGAACAAAAGTCAACATAAAATGTGAAGGAAAAATAAAACATGCAGGCATCTTTTTTGTGTGACTCTTAGACGAACAGGTAGGCTTTTATGGCACAGCTGGTTTGCAAGGAAAGAAACTGTGGCAAATCACTGTAGGTGATTGGTGCTGCAGCAGCCAATCTCATGCATTGCGATTTTGATTGGATAGTCCAAATTGATGGAATGGCACAACACTATGCTCCTGGGCCAGAGGATGCCATTCCTGTAAGGCGGTAACAACATATCACCTTGCTGACAATGTCAGAGACTCTAAGATGAGTCTTTTTTTCTAGGAGGGGGATGAAGATGTCCATGAGCAAAAACGTGAAGGCAGAACATAATAGGTGGTAGAGGAGCAATGCCAGCCTAGGAATGGAGGCAGAGGAACGAAGAGGCAAGAAGAGGAAAGAGGGTGTCAGATTTCTGAAAACTTGACTTTAGACAATTTATCTTACACTACAATTCAGTTATCCGACAGCAGTCGAGCCTCTGTACCGCTTCGTTTAATGCGATCGTGTGGCCTCAGGCAAGTGCGGGAGTCATGAAGAATCAGCGGACATGATTGAAGGGTAGCGTTTCGCCTGCATCCGATGGCTGGAATTCATTTCAGTCGTTGTTACTATTCACTGTCATTTCTTTGTCTGTTATTGTTTACGGTTTAACTGGTAGACCTGTCAAATGTGGTGAAATTGTGGACCTTTATAAGTCGTCGCATTGTAAGACCTAGGCATGAATGGAATGTTGAAGTATAAGTGAATTATCCGTCTTTCCTCATCAACTTAAGTTTTTGGGTGAACTGGCTAGTGCATACAACTTAATATGGTATCAAAGTCAAAAAGGTCTTGAATTTGAGACCCGATTGGCGCAATTAAAAAAAATAATTACAACTCATTTCTATTCCACGTCTTAGACCTGAGAAAGTCTACACGTGAGTGGGAGTGTTGAAGTATAAATGAATTGTCCACCTGTACTCATCAGCTTAAGCTTTTCGGTGAATTGGTTGGTGCATGCAACTCAATACTCACGTGTAGACTCGCTACGGTCTAATACGTGGAATAAAAGTGGGCTACAATTATTTTTTTAATTGCATCAACCAGATCTTGATCTCAAGACCTCTTGACTTTGATACCATATTGAATTATATGTATTAATCAATTCACTCAAAAGCTTAAGCTTATGAGAAAAGAAGTATAATTCACTTATACTTCAACATGGAAAACCCTAATTTCTTACTGCCTACTTTACCTTGTTCCTGTTCTTGCCTTCCTCTTTAGAGTTCCTGATTTCTTCTTCAAATTTGTCCCCAAATTCTACTCTGATTCTGAATTTTAGACCCAATCCCATCGGGTCCTGAGGGTAAATCGATGGCTAAGGGAGGGAGAGGGCAAGGCAGCAGCCAGATTGGAAAGGGATGTGAAATAACGATTCTTAGGATTTTATGTAAATGTTTAAAAATTGAAGATGCAAGATAATCTATGGACAATAGCCTAAAACTATTATACTTACTCCCAGTCCCAGCAAACTTCAATAATTTGCAATGTGATAGTCTAGTCTCACTATATTTTAATGCCATCATAGAAATAAAATCAATATCATCAGACCAATCCCCGGATACTATCTTAGGGTTTGCCGAATCAGACTATTGCATCCACATCAGAATCAGGCACTAGTGTCTGTGTCCAACAGAACCTTCATTTCTAACCATGATATAAGGTAGTTCAAGGTAACATCAACTGATGGCAGACAAAAAGTTTTTGGACCTGATATAAAGACAGCTACAAGGCAAAAAAAAAAAAAGCCTTTACATGAGTTAAGCCTTATTTTTCATCCAGAGCAACACCATTTGTGGCTGCAGGAATGTTACTAATCATGGTTTAATCTACTGCAGATTAATTTTACTGGCCACATGAATCAAAATATTACGCCAGTAGCTGACCGGCAACTAAGGAAACAACATCTTAGCACTAACAAGACAGGTAAGTCCAACATACATGCATTTTTATATACTAAGAAGTGAAATATATTCAATAGAAACATAGGAGTGTACCTCATCCGTTGAACCGAAACGATTCTTCACCGACCGCAGCAGACGATGAGATGAGCATCTCTCTCCCTGAAACAAGAGCACCAAGCTTTTGTTAGGTTTGCAATCTAGAATATGTGAATTTGCAAGCAAAGATTGGTCTAAAATAAACAGCACAGATGAAGCTGCATTGTTGTAGAAATTTACATGTTTATCATCTTAGATGTACAAACTGGTATTACGTTTTCTGGTTTCTGAGAAAGCTATATGAACTGGATCGTTCTATGAAGGCAATGACAAAAGAAGAAGAAGAACCTGGAGGTATTTCTTGTCTGCCCAATCAGGAAGATTTATAATGTTATGGCAGTACACACAATTTAAGAAATATAAAGTGGTGTATCCAAAATTAGGTCTAGGCAAATATCTCCCATTTTCAAACCAGATTCTGTGCATTAGCGACGAAAATTCACTGTGCTACTACAATTCCGTTGATTTTCTTCGCCACTGCAGAGGATTCCTGTCCATTTCACACACACATAGAGGAAGACCCAAGATTGTAGAACAAGTTGTATTCCAGTGATAATGAGAATAGAAATTGATTTTTGTCATGATAATTCAGCTCTGAAAAATGGAAGGAAAACCCTTGCTGGTATTTGTTTAGTTTTTTACTGCCAATTCCTTTTTTTAAAAAAAATCATCAATTCCTCTGTTAGTAATAGGGACAAAGGCAGTTTCTGGTATAGCATTACAGACTTGTTACTGTGTTTAGTAACGTCTTAAGTCTTAACAGGTGTCAGGACTTGTGAAATTGAAAGGAAGAAATGAACTTTGACATTTAAGACATTCCCAGGCAGCACCAAGGAAATGAACGTATTTAGTGTATAATCTATAACAGTTTGCTAAAATCCTAATATGCTCCAATATTCCCACTTTATAAGCAAAATATGTGTCTGGAAGCACTGAAGCAGTAATTTACAAACCTCCATATATAAAACAACATCCACTATGTGCTCTAAAAGACGAGGGCCAGCAATATCACCGGTTTTTGTAACATGTCCAATCTGAAAAAGGAAAAAAGGAAACAAGGTTGCTAATGATGACAAGAACACAAATGCACCCATTAATCTAGGATGAACCATAAATAACGATAAAACTTCTCGCACAGTGGATAACTTACCAAGAAAACAGGGATATTTGTCAGTTTTGCAAATCTTAACAAGGCAGAGGTGCATTCCTTGACCTATGGTTCATAAAAAATAAGGCAGATATTTTCAACAAGTGAAGATATGAATATGTGCATTTTTCAGTGGCACAACAACATAATCTAGTTCACAGTGTCAAAACTTCTGTTAAATCATATTTGATATGAAGTTGTTAGCTCACAAAATTAAAATGTTCCTAGATCCAACACTAAGATTCTCAAAACTAGTCAAATTCTCCTTTGAGACCCACTATTGCGATGTGTTTTCATGAAGTTACTTTCAGTTTAATTAGACATTTGGAGAGTCAACAAACTGTCAAAATAACAAAAAGAAAAAATTACACATCATAAATGACATCCACCGTCAACCCATGATTTATATGATTTAGTAAGACATGACATGCCAGGCAGGCAGGCCTTAAGCTAATCTAGAAACTATTAGTTGAACTAATAGAAGCACCTGCGTCATATTCCCAGCACTTCCAGCAAATGCTTTTATGTAAACTGTCTGAATTGAATCAATAATAAGAGCTCTTGGAGATAATGGCTGGATTTTGTCCAAGATATCCTGTGGAACAAGAAGTTAGACGAACATCGATAATTTATCAGTTATAATCCGGATGTGAGATTTCTTGCAAGATATAAAATGCTTTTGATTTGGTTAGCTGGTAAAAAAATCTCAGATCACAAATATGAAATGTCTGATGTCTAACTTGTTACGCTACTTCTATGCTTTTAGTCAGTTAGCTTTCCATCATCTATCAAAGCATAATTTTTAGATTACAGGCAGATTGCCCAACTTTATCAGAAAGCCAAAATTGTCAAAGACTATCAAAGTATATGGTTATCAAGCTGTTAATTTTGGTTCGCTGATATGAAATTTGAGCTATACACATACAAACCATTTAGTAGATGTGAAGTTACTATGAAACCATAAAAATGGAAATTTCCAGATCTATGAGTAGTTGAGTACGGAACAAAATAAAGTTACCTACTCTATCGGTAGCCTTATTAGGTGGTATGAAGGAAGCTCTCATATGAGTGAGAAGAACAAAGAGGGTCGAACACACTTTAGCGCTCGAGAACATTATGTCACTCTTAACTTAGTAAATAGAAGTACAAGTTATGAGGAGTTTTCCAAAGGTAAAGCTAGCTAGTATGATTGCCTTTCCCTAAAAAAGGTCTATGACCCAAACAAAAAAAATTATGAGTATATATAAATGATGCCAGCCAAATAATGTTACATTGTTACCTCAATATCCGTACTAGAGTATAGGTACAAGTTTCTAGACTTGATACTCATCCGATCAGCCCTATTTCCAATTTGCGCAATGCTCTGGGGACAAAGTTACAGATCTGTATCAAAGAACGTTCAGGGAAATAACAATAAAATTTGAAATTATCAAATACTGAAGGGTATCAGAAGAGTGTCATGTAGATTTGTCCATGATATTTCCATCAACAAGAAAACAAAATAGTTAGGGAGGTGCAAATGATTGGACAAGGCTACTACCAACCTCCTCACCGGACACATATACAACAGGAGAAGGCTCCTCAACCTTGAAGCCCTCAGATACAATAGAAGCGAGCTACAGACCCCCCAAAAAAAGCATTATCAGATTCCAAAAGTTAAGGAATTAGGTACAGAAAATCCCAAAGTCCAAACTCCAAAACTCAAAATGTAAGAAACTAAGTAGATAAAATATTGAAATTCCAAAAGTATGTGGTAGATAAATGAATGCAGGGATCTTAATGGCTTGAAAACACAAGAAAAAGCTGACCAAACTAACACTGAACAGCCAAATGTGTATATTTACCTGTAACAACAATGAACTTTTGCCAACACCTGGATCCCCACCTACTAAAACCAATGAGCCTGAAAAAATATATGTGTGATGACAATCCATGATATACAGTAGGTAATGCATTGATCCCGTGGAGTAACAAAAGCTTCTGTGACATGTTACATGTACTTTTCTCAAATATGGTAAACATAACACAGAAATAGAATAGCACAAGATGGAAAGAGAACTTAGTAGGCCCAGACTCACACCAAAATGGTATACATTGATCTAAAAGTCAGTACTTATTTGTTATATGAACTCTCCTATAAATGGTAGTTCCATACTTATTAAGTCGTCGACTAGTCGACAAGTCGGTGGTGAAAAAACGACTGGAGTTGGCGACTCGACTTGCGCCGGAAAGTCAGGCAACTAGTCGACTAGTCGTCGACTTGCCCGTCGACTAGTCGACTAGGCGACGCCAAGTCAAGCGACTTGGGAAGCAGTGAAGTGAATATTGAGTTGCATGCACCAACCAATTCACCCAAAAGCTTAAGCTGACGAGGAAAAGTGGGCAATTCATTTATGCTTCAATACTCCCCCTCACGTGTAGACTCTCTCATGTCTAAGACGTGGAATAGAAGTGAGCTGCAATTATTTTTTTTAATTGCGCCAACCGGATCTTGAACTCAAAACATCTTGGCTCTGATACCATATTGAGTTGCATGCACCAACCAATTCACCCAAAAGCTTAAGCTCATGAGGAAAGGTGGGCAATTCACTTATGCTTCAACACTCCCCCTCACGTGTGACATAAGACGTGAAATAGAAGTGAGCTGCAATTATTTTTTTAATTGTGAAGATATCCCTCTAACCGAGAGCGAAGAACGGGCAGTGAAGCAAGAGCGGGCAGTGAAGCAAGCGAAGAGCCGAAGAGACCGACCGCTAGATCCTGAGCTCCTGAGCGCGGAGCAAGAACGGGGAGCGAGTGCGGGCGGAGAGAGGCAGCTCCTGAGCTCCGACCGCCAGATCTGGCCTGCAGTCGCCGTCGGCCCGCCGCCAGATCCAGATCCAGGTAATCTCCCTCCACCCCGGCCTCCCTTCTCCCCGGCCCCCTCCGCCTCCCTCCGCCCCAGCCTCCCTCCTCCCTGGCCCCCTCCGCCCGGCTTCATATTGCAACTTATGCATTGGATCTTTGGACTTATACTGCTCTCTGTTTTGTGCATATGTAGGCATCATGGCAGAATCATGTTGGTTAGGTTGATACTGTTTTGTGCATAAACAGTATCTGTCGACTAGTCGACAAGTTAGTCATTAGAAGGGTAGTGTCAACTTGTCGACTTAATAACCTTGGGTAGTTCACCACATTACACATACAGAAAAAATGAACAGCGAGAACATTAATAATGAGTCCAATATGTAGGGGAGAAGATGTGGATTCCAAGCCAATTCAAGAAACATTGCAAGAACAAAACAGTCTAGAATTGCCGATGAAATGAGAAGCAGATAGCTTATTAGCACATGGTTTTGATATATATTCACTATGTGGTACAGATAGCTCATTTCGGTGCCAGTTTCAAAAGGCAATAGAACATAGGACCAGAGTTTGAAATTTACACAAATACAATCCCTGATCCTACACCTGACACAAGTTTCCTTTCAACCAGTACCAAGAAAGTTCAGAGTGATGTTTTACCAGGAACAATCCCACCCCCAAGCACCCGAGCAATCTCCATCCCGAAGCTCCCTGGCCTAAAAGTAAGACACATTCATGTACGTCATCAGCTAATAAGGCAGAAAAAAATCTTCAGATTGCTACAAAGCAGTTTCATTGCATAGTGAATACTGAATACTATCCTAAAGCCAATGCCCATGTTCGCACAGAATAGTCATAAATTTGAACATCTTATATCTATACAATAGTTTAGAGAAGAAACTAAGGAAGTTGACATTTCTCCAAAGGAAGTTGACATTTCTCCAATTCTAAACATTTCAGTTTCCATTTAATACAAAAATATGAACTGGGGTGAGAAATGTTACAGCGGTATGCGCCACTCCGCCTGGTCGACCCCCTTGATCACCTCCTGAAGGCTCTGGGGCATCATCTCCTTGCTCTTCTGCGGAATCCACGACCGGACCGCGTGGTGCGAACCCTCCACAGCAGCGGCAGCATCAGGCTCCGGGACATACTTGGTCAATGTTCCCGTCGCCTGGCAGTGGCGGCACACACCCCACCACTGCGAAAAGCCCTCCCCGCAGTGGCTGCAGACGTACGAGACCTTCTCCTTGGCCGCCTTCCCCCCGGCCTTCCTCACCGCGGCCACCGCCGACCACCTGGCCTGGCCCTTCATGCCGCTCGATTTCCCCTTTCCCTTTTCCTTCACGGCCTCCTCCTCCTCCTCCTCGGAGCAGGACGGAGGAGGGGGCGGCGGGTAGGGCTGCCCCTGCATGACGATGCGGCCGGCGACGGGGTCGAACACGCCCCAGACGTCGGAGTCCGCGGGGGTCTCGGGGTCGGGGGCGGAGACGGAGGCCGAAGAGCTTGCCGCAGATGGGGCGAGGCTGTCGGTGAGGGGGTCGTAGGTGGCCCATCCGGCGCCGTCGGATGGAGACGAGGAGGAGCGGAGGCGGAGGTGGGTGAGGAGCAGGGGGCTAGGGAGGCGAGGGTTTGGGGCGCGGAGGCGGCGAGAGAGGTGGAGGAGGGAGCGGAGGGAGGAGTGCGAGGGGAGCATCGCGGCGGAGGGGTGCGGCATGGAACGGGAGGGAAGGGGGAATGGTGGAGTTCGAGCGGGGTTTTGGTCGGGTTTCTCGACGGTGGACAGACAAGTGGACAAAGCTGGCCACTGGGCTGTGCCGGGCCGGCCCGACTCGTTTAGACACGGTTCGTTAAGGTCCGTGTAATAAACGGGTTGTGTCGTGCCGGTCCGCGGGCCGCGGTGCAAGCTCAAGTACGGTCCAAAGCCGTGTCGTGCTGGCCTGGGTACGGTTAAGGCTAAACGGGCCGTGCCGACCCGGCTAGCCCGTTTAGCCCGAAAAACAGAAAAAATAAGAGAAATTGTAGAGAAAATATAAAAAAAATTGTAGAAAACTCAAAAAAAATTGTAAAAAAATTGTAAAAAATTCAGAAAAAATTCAAAAAAATATAGAAAATCATAGACATTGCTAATCATAAAAATAAATATTTGCAATGACATAATGAGCTTTATTAACTTATTAAATTACATGGGATGGTTGTCTCATTAAAAACTTTACCAAGTAAAAACTCAATTTGAGAAAACCTTGGTAAAGAAAAAAGAGTACAACCTATAAAGCTCATTAGTGACTATATGTGAAGAAAAATATTGAAAATCCTATTCATTGCTATCTAAATACAAATTCTCAAAAGATTCTTCTAAATCTTTATTTTCTGCAGTATGTTGAAGTCTTGATTCAGCTTGTTCCCAGTCTTTG
Source organism: Melocanna baccifera (assembly GCA_036346265.1). Taxonomy (NCBI): domain Eukaryota; kingdom Viridiplantae; phylum Streptophyta; class Magnoliopsida; order Poales; family Poaceae; genus Melocanna; species Melocanna baccifera. Next base: position 1,507,050 of record CM070691.1, on the reverse strand, counting down.
ACGGTCATAAGTACTTCGACCATCTCGTTGGAGAGACTTGTTCGTTGCTCCTCGATTATTCTTCCGGAAGATGAATCGTCGACTCAGACGAGAGGCGTAGAGACAGAATACAACACATCCCGCGCTAATATGGATAGCACTGGATATGATACCTTCTGGGTTTGCCACCATGAGAGGATGTTCAACTCCTGCTCGAAGCTAACGCTGTCACTGTTGAGATAGCTTGATAGGTCTCTAGTGCTTTGTCGCATTCCTCCTCCTAACTGATGTGTACCTGCACCTGCACGAGAATTAGACGAAGAACCAAAAATCTTGCCCCATTGCATAGCCCCCCTAGAGGTGCTAGGGACTACCGGGGGTCTTGCCAAACGCACAGACCCAAACTTATTTTCATATTTATCATATACCTCATATAATTTATTCTTAACTGATGTAAAGTATGAAGAATAGTCTAAATTGGTAGCCTCACTTAAAATTTGCAAAATATTCATAAATCCTTGGAGTTTGGCCCTAGGATCCAAAATAAAAGCGAATGCATATAAAATAGGAATTCCTCTCTAATATTTTAAAAACTTAGTTTTCATGGCACCTACAGCATCCCGTAGTATAGGATCATTTTCAAAAGACTTTAAGTAAGTGGCAATTTCAACAATATTATGAACAATTATAGGAGATGTAGGGTAATATACTCCAGAAAGACAAAGTGTAGCTTTATGAAAAATTTCTAAAAAGAAAAATATTTGTTCAGCAACAACCCAATTGTCTTCAGTAAGTTCAGGGTCTCTAACTTGGGTTCTACTGGAGGAGCTACGAGATTAATGGCTTTGGGTGTGAAGGAAAACAGATAAGGTGCTCCTATATGGCAATATATGTTTAAGCATAAGGTAAGTAGAGTTCCATCTAACAGGCATGTCTAAAGCAAATTTTCTAGGACGAGCATTCATTGCTACGCAAAAACTCTTATATGCGGCTATTCGTTGGTTAGAACAATTAATAAATGAAATAGCATCTCTAAAAGAATCCATATAACTATTTAATCTTTTTAAATCGGATTTAACAATAAGATTAATAATATGACAAGCACAACGTTGATGCAATAAGAAAGAGTGTGCATAAGTATTAAACACAGGAGTAAGAATTTCCATAGCTTTAGTGTTTGCAGCTGCATTATCTAAAGTTATAGAAAAAATTTTATCTGTGAGGCCAAAATCTTCTACAACTCTAATAATACTTTCTGCAATATTTCCAGCACTATTTGAAATATTAATTAATTTAAATCTTATAATTCTTTTTTCCATTATCCAGTCATCATTAATATAATGAGCAACAACACTAATATAATCCTCTCTAGCCCTACAACTCCATATGTCAGAAGTCAAAGCAATAGAGAATATACAGGTAAATCTTGAGAAGCAATTAATCTACAAAGCGATTCCCGAGCTACCTCTGGGTTGTACTCCCATGTACGTACCGAGCCGTCAGGGTTATATTGCAGTTGTGTTTGGCGCATTTGTATTCCTTGCTTTTTCTTACAGCTTGCAGCATGTCGTTGTAGATGACCCGTCCCACCTGAAGATTTTGCAGTTAATTCATTATCACAAATTTTACAAACAGCATACCTCACCGAAGTCCCATCATCCTCGGTCTTGAACTTCTTGTCGAAATCATTCCAAACAGTTGATGTACTAGCTCTTGATCTTTTTGCACCCGTGCTTTGAGTCGTGGATGCACTTGTTGAGCCAGCAGAAAATGGATCGATTGGACCCTACGCTCCCGGGGCCATTGTTTCTTCGGCATCTTCGGATGGATATGCTTGTTGAAACGTTTGCATATCCTCCACCGAGAGTCCGAATTCGGAGAGTTCAAAATCGTAGTTCTCCATTAAATAAACTACAAATTGAAATAGTAAAGAACGATTAACTTACTATTAAACCAATAAATAATAGCAAAAAATTAAAATAACAAATAATACCCAAAAAATTAAAATAAAACAGCATTATTACCTCCTTTGCAGCTCTCACAAAAAAATCCGAAGATTTTTGAATTTTCGGAATTTTTTTTTGAAATTTTCACCAAATTTGTGCAAACACTTTCAGAATTTTCACAGCTAAACCGAGAGAGAAGAGTGAGATTTGAGGTGTGGAGAATGGAGCCCGGATGCCCCTCTATTTATAGAAAAAATTTCAGATTTTTTTTGAATTTTTTTACCCCAACGGTCATAAAATGGCTCTTTTTTCACCCGTTGCGGGCCGGGCGTGCCGTGCCGGGTCGGCACGGCCCGTTTAGAGCCATTACGCGGGCCGTGCCGTGCCGACACGGCCCGATGGATAAACGGGCGTCGCGTCGCACGCCCGCCGCCGCACTCTCGGCCGAGCACGGCCCGTCCGTCGTGTCGTCTGGCCCGACCGTTCTGGTCGTGCGGCCGTCGTGGGCTGGCCAACAACGATCGGGCCGTCGTGGGCCGGCCAAAGATCTGGGCGTGGTGCGACCCGTTTAAGCCCGGCCCAGGTGGCCAGCTTTACAAGTGGTCCTTCGATGTTGGATGATTACACAACACACCTTTTCCCCTCATTTTGGTTGTTCATATTACTAACTCTTGTATTTTCATTTTTTCACTTATGCATCTTCTACATGCATCACGTATTGAAGCAAGCAATATATGTTACAACATTTCATATCTGTTGGAAAATTCACGATAAAATCTCTGTTTGCTTGCTTCAAATAATCAAAGGGGGCAACAAGGGGTGATTGCCTTAAATAAAGAGATAAAGACCTAATATTTTTTGGACAGGTGATCCTCACTAACTGCAATTATATTTCCTCTAGATCTACACTAGGAATCGTGTGATCTGCTGCTGCAGGATGCACAAAACGGTACATTATTTGAGGGCATGGACTATAAAACCAACTAATTCCATGTCTGATTAACTAGGACTGTTGCAACAATATATACGGAATGCCCCAATGTAATTTCTAGAATTGCAATTCTATATAACAATGTTTTTTTTCAAAGAGAAATTTGCATTGTAGCTCTCTAAACTTGTGAGGTTATACCACTTTAATCCAAAAACTTGCATTTTACTTTCTCGGCTCTCTAAACTTGTCTCCATTTACACCACAAGCCGTTTCATCCCTAAACTTGCCAACTTTAAATTGTAGTAATTAGTTTTAAAAGGTAAGAATTTTTAAAACATTCTATTCACCCCCCTCTCTAGTCAATTATCCTTAATCCTACACTAGGGACGACGTTGGTGAGGCTCAAGGCGACTGGATGAAGCTCGTGACGTGGACGGCACGAACATGCGATGTTGGAGGCGACGATGTGCTTGGCGCAGCATACAAAGGATTGCTGTCGTCGTGCTACCAAACCCGCTGCTGCTTCTTGTGCCGCCACTACTGCCACTGGGCTCCGGTTGTCGCGCCACCACCAGCCATGCCTTCCTCGAGTAGCCTTCGACCCATTTTGGGCCTTGGCCTCGTCGGTGCCAGCCACCGCTTGAGCCGTTGCTCTGCTCCCTGGAAGCTTCCCTGTTTCTTCGCTCTTCTATTTTTTTCATGAGTCTATGACTGCATAGCCCCACTTGTCATCCACCAATACACTCCAAAAATATGCCACCTAAGCAGCCACATTAGCCAATTCTGTTACCAAACGCATGAAATAACCTGGTGCAAACGGAGATAAGTTTAGAAAGCCAAGAAAGTAAAATGCAGGTGGAGCGACAACCTCTAGGGAGGTGCAGGGTCACCACCTCACTGACCAACCGAGCTCCGCCTTCATTTGGTAGCTTCAACTCGCTGTCTAGCCGTGGTGCCAGGTACATGAGTTTCGTTCTAGTATGGATCTAGCTAGTGCAAGAAATTTTGCTCTCCCTCTGCTCCCCTCTGCTTGTTACAGCAAGAGATCAGTGTGCTTGCGTGGTAGTATGTGAATTAGTGCCCAAAACTTTGCCGTAAAACTGTTGGTCGCAGTTCATGCTGTTAGCATCGTTCATTCTTGTTGGCTGTTTTTCTACTGTTAAGATGAATAGTTGGGAGGAAACCTTAGCTTTGGTTTACATGGATGTTTCTTCTTGATGGTTCTTGGACATAGGGTGAACGATGTGAAGTACCCATTTCAGATCTCCACGAATCAAAAGGGAGGACCTAGATCTAGACATTTTCTTCCCCCGTGCACCCTGCCTACATGCGCTCGACACCATCTCAAGACTTAAGACTTGCCTTTCAAATCCCAAGAATTAAGACTAGAAGATACAAGAATTCTTTAGTATTTGGTCTTACTGGTGAAGAAGTGACCGTGTCCTTTGTAACTTTTTTTATGTATCACTACATGGATTAGGTCATAAATCGCTTAGATAGGCACATGTTCTTAGTAAAAATGGAATGCCCATAGTTTGGAAGTGTTGAAGTTGATCCGAATTCGTATTGTGTCACCTCATGCCAGACGTGGCATAATAGGTGTCTGGGCATTGTGCAGGTTGCAGGTTGTATCAGATATGGTATCAATCTGTAGCAACCGACTCTGATTCGGTTTCCTCTCTTTGTGGGATTCGTTTCTCTCGTCCTATATATGTACCCTCAGTAGCTTATAGGAAAAGTAAGCGCTCTATTATAGTATTTTCTCGTTACAGTGATTTGCCGTCGAGCGTCTGTCGTTTTTTCTCGCAAGGGTTTTTCACGTGAAATTTCATATCTCTTGCCTCTGTTTTTTTTACATTGTTTGCAACAAGAAGCGCAGACTTTTGTAAGCTCAAGTCCAAATTCAATCTGTGGTTGTGAACTTGGGTGATTAGTTTGCTGCACATTAGCATTTAGCAGAGTTATATGCAGTTTGAACAAACGGCAGTGAGTCCACAATATTTGTCGCATATTTTCTGTTTCATCTTAAAAGCCAAAATCCAAAAAGATCTGTATGGAAATCTGGTCCATTCAGAATAATTTCTGAGTTCTTTTTACCAATTTTAGAAGCATGAGTTCTTTTGCTAGTCTGTTTTCTCCTTTTACATGTATGAAGATTTTATTGGGTTCTGATACGTTTCTCTGCAGCTGCAGCTGCAGCTGATACGAGAAATTTACTTTTTTTTTCACCACTCCGTCTTCTTGTGTGACTATGGTGGCAGTGGCAATCTACAGCCTTTTCATCATCTACAAGTCTGGTGACCTTATATACTACAAGGTTTCTTTCTTCCTGAATTCCTCTTTCTCCTCCTCCTCCTCCTAGACTGGAGTCTGAACAACCTGCACTTCTCTCCAGGACTACGGCTCAGCAGGGAGGATGGACACCAACGACAGTCCACGCTTGGCAAGTCTCTGGCATTCAATGCATGCTATCTCCCAGCAGCTGTCCCGTACCCCTGGCTGTACTGGCATTGACCTCCTACAAGCCCACAACTTTGTTCTTTATCTATTTTAAGTTATGTTCTGAGCAGAGAAACTTCCTAAGAGTTGACTGACATCATTGAACATTTTTTCTTTATGTTACTCTTTCATTCGCTATCTGGCTGCCATAAATCTTGCAGTGCCTTGGACTAGCAGTTTTCTTGATGGAAGATTTAATTTGATCTGTATTCATGCCATATCTAGACATCTAGTTCACAGGAACTATAAATAGTAACAAAATAAGATTGATCAATCTAACTGTATTTGGTGCTCGACTATCACGGGGGTGCTCCTCTATGATGCCGGGTTATAGCATTTCGCGGACAGACAATGTGTCTAGACTTCTATGTTGTTCAGCTTTGGTTCCCAATTTGCCATGGTTAAAACTGGATTACGCGCATGTGGGTAATGACCTCGCATTCTGGGTGGTTTCTGGAATGAACCCAAGCTTGTGATGGTGAGCTAACTCAATGCTAACGTCTTCAGCTTACGACTTATGATTTTTCGTCTTTTTTTGGTTTCATTGCTTTTTTTTGGATTTTTTCTCTTATTCTTTTGTATTGTCTGTATTGATATAATATTTTTTACTTTTACTTTTATATTTAATTACACATAATGAGTCAACAGCAGCCATAATGTAAAATAAATGAAAAGCTTCGGCTTATAAGTTGCGTGAGCGCCCAATTACTTTGCGGTTCGCGCATAGCAGTACCATTCTGTCATCATAGTTAAGGTCCGAGCAAATCTGCTGCATTTGGTCCCTAGATGATTTCGATTTCTAGAAATCGGTGCGCGAGGTGCTAAATCGGCACGAGCACTGGTGCGTCACGTCTACCAACACGTGCTAACCGCTAAGCATAGTACTAGTAAGCAACATAGGACACACACTGCCTCGTGCTATGACGACCTCCTACCACGTTGCACGGCAAGATGAGCCTCTCCACCACCACCGCTCGGGGCGCTGTGCTATCGGGCAACCCCTACTATGTGTACGCGCCGCACCCCTACCAGGACCCACAGTGGTAGGGCGTTCTCACGCTCTTCGTCGTCGGCCTCCCCGACGACGTGAAGCTCTGTGAGATCCATAACCTCTTCTCCCGCTGCCCCGGTTTCGACTACTGCTTCCTTAAGTACCCTAGCCGTGGAAACCAGGTCCCCCTTCTCCTCTCCTCTAACTCTCTCTCGCTCGAGTCTCGATTCCTATCGCGTGCTCTTCTCTAAAACTACACCCTCATCGTAGAACCCTCCATTTCGGCTAGTTGCGTTGCGTCGATATCGTCGGCATCTCTTGTCAATGTTGTTCCTATGGTGTCTCCCTCAACCTCCAACAAAATGGAAGCTCATTTTCTTCTTCTGCCGCTCGACATCACCGACAAACACACAGCAAGTGACAAAGCTGTGGCCAGATACGAGTGTTCAAGGCGAGGAGCATCGAAAGTGTGTTCTCAACTGCTAGAGGACTTGAATATTATTTTTCCTTTCTTTGTAGTCCTTTTTTCTTATATGCAAGGACCGAGTTATGAATTGTTTCTTCCTCATGGTCCCTTATGTAATGTTCAGAGTGGTTGTAGCTAGACTATAATATTAATCCGGAGTTAAAAGGCATTTTGGGCCATATTTGCCCTTAAAAAACTAAACTTTCTGGCTTTTTCTTCATGGATTTTTGGATTTAATACCATAAATCTATTGTGAGCTTTAAAATAAAAAAGCGTTAACCAATGCACAACGGGAAACACAGGACTACAAACATCAAAACCATGCCGCTGAGAGAAACCACGAAGAGTAACCATAAACTAAAAGCCGCTTAAGGCATTGTTCAAAACGGTTTAAAGTTAACTTCTATTTCTAGACTAACATGTTTGCTAATCTAGATATAGGGTCTGTTCTTTTTGGCTGCGGCTGATGGCTTTTTGACTGTTTGCGACAGAGATTGTGGAAAGAGAGATACTCGTTTGCGATTTTTGATGGTACATATATTAATTTTTTAACATGTACTACAATTAACTTATAGACCCTATTTTTAAAAAATATTCTATTTAAAAGTTAATTACTGTAATAAAAACGACTTTTAAAACCGCAAAGGACAAATCATAGTAAAAAATAAACCAGATAAACAGCGCCATTGTTAAGAGCCACTGCCGGAGAAGCAGAGTACAACAACACAACACCGTCCGTCGCGAGCTCACAAACGGGAAGCGTTCGCGCCTGCCGTCACCGCGAACCCCAGACTCGCCGCCGTCACCGGCTTCAGCAAGCTCTCCGGGCCGGCTTCCACCACCTCCATCAGCCGCGGCCACAACCTCGTGCCGGCGACGAACCACGATCCGTCCCCGCTCGGGCAGGGCACGACCGAAATCGACGCCGACCCCAACCGGCCGTGCCGCAGCCACGGCATGACCAGTCTCGGCTTGCCGAACCCAAAGTCCCCGTCGATGGGGAACGGGAGCAGCCCGGAGATCACCAGCGGCGGGCTCCCGAACCCGAGATTCACCGCCTCCGTCCACTTCCCACCGTCCTTGAACGCCGCTTTCCTTACCTCCATCCAGTCCACCAGCTCCTGGAACCTGTCCTTGGTCATCGCCGCCGCGATGGCCGCGCGCACCATGGCGGCCACGTCGTGCAGCGGCATGTGCAGCAACTCCGCCACGCTCGCCTCGCGGGAGGTGTAGGTGACCACGTTCCCGATGTACCGGTCCAAGGCGCCGTCCCCGGCGCCGAGCGATGGCTCGACGCTTTTCCGGCCGTCGATGATCCACGCCATCCGGCAGTTGGGATCGGAGTCGCCGACGGCCTGCGCGAGTAGCTTCCAGACGTACGCGCATAGCGCCACGAAGCGTGAGCTGCGACGGCCACCGCCCGATGCCGCCGCCTGGAGCTCCCCAAGGTCGGTCGCTTCGATGCGGTACAGCCGCCGCTGGATGGCCGCGGCCAGGAGGGGGTTGATCATGGTGTCGGGCGTGAATCTCGCGAACTCAGCGTCCAGCGACGGGTTGAACCGCGGGGGCGACCGCGGCCTGAAGAGGGACCGATCGATCCAGAGCTCTCGGGAGAGGCCGCCCGTGCGGACCATCTCCCCCAAGGCGTTGAGCAGGACGGTGAACGCTCTGCCGTCGGCGAGGAGGTGATTCGTGGCGACCGTCATCGAGAACCCCCCGCAGGCGAACCGGACTAGCTGCAGCGACATGGGGAGGCTCGCGTCGAAGGGTATATGGATCAGGCCGAGCGACCGGTCGACGTTTGTGAAGTCGACGGCCCCGAGGGCGACGGCGGCGTCGGCGACGACGAGCTCGGCGCCGGCGTTGGTGCAGGCGACCTCGGGGATGTTGGTGCCGGGGTCGCGGACGATGCGGCCGGCAAAGGGGAAGAAGCGGGAGAGGTAGGACGGGAGGGCGGCGCGGACGGTGGACACCACGGCGTCAAGGCCGGACGGCGGGGGAGGGTAGACGGAGACAAGGTAGATAGGGAAGGGGCCGAGGATGAGGTCGAGGTTGGAGACGGCGAGGACGGAGGGGAAGCCCGGAGGCGGGCGCGAGGCCTGGACCAGCGTCCGGGAGGCGATCTCGACGTCGAAGTGCTTAAGCGGCATTTCGCCGAGCAGGTGGAGCGCGTCGATGCTTGCGGGCTTGTGATGGTGCTGACGAGGTGTGGGGATCTCTCTCAAGATGTAGTGATCACGAGTCCACGGCACTATACGGATCTACGGCGTTCAGAATAGTTATAGTTTTTAATTTCTATTAAAATTTTACTATAATTAATTTTTTATTATAGTTGAGTTGATTTATTAGGTATAATTAAATTTTAAAAAATATAAAAATAAAAACGACATATTAATTTAGAATAGATGATAAAAAAAATAAGAGAAAAAAATAAATTTTTTCTATAGCTACAGTGTTCTACTACAGGGCCGCGATCCCTATCCCCGAACGCCATCTCATGTGCGCGCTTCGTGTCCCGTCGAACAGGGCCTGATGATTGACGAGTTTGGCCGACAGCAATCACTAGTCAGCGTGGTACTAATGTTCGCTCAGCTTGGCCGTCGTGTTACAAATTAATTGGTATTATATTGATTTTAACTATGTCGAGTCGTTTTCTCTGTACTTTTTTATAAATAATTAAAATTTAAATCATAAATTACAGTAAAACCCCGCACCGCACCGCACCGTTTCGAGCCTGCCTGCCGCACGCAGCACTGCAGCATCGAGCCGAACGAGCGAGAAGAAATATGGCGAGAAGCGCCGTGGTTGCCGTGGCCTTGGCCGTCGCGCTCGCGGCCGTCCTCCTCCACCCCGCCGCGGCGGCGGGGCAGAAGAAGCCGGCGACGGCCGCGAGGCGGGAGGACATCCCCTACATCCGGTGCCAGGTCTGCGAGCGGATCGCGCGCGAGATCTCCGCGCAGGTCGCCAAGAAGCTGCAGGCGCTCACGCCGGCCAAGAGGGTACTGGTGCTCCGCGTCTGGTTCCGGTAACTTGGAGCCGCTGCTTCGATGCTGTGTTGGGACTGTGTGTGCAGGTGCCGGAGATCGAGATCGCGGAAAATGTGTGCAACCTGAAGAAGCAGGAGGCGGACTGGTTGCTCCTGATCGATATCGTCGAGAAAGGCGACAAGCTAGAGGTAAATTGGCATTCTCTGATTTAGCTGGAGTTGATGTGGATTCGTGCTGCGTTTTGATGCTAACTCTGCAAAAAGAATTGCTCTAATTGCCCCTGGCCACTGGGGAGAAAAGAGTCCCATAGATATGTATTGTTGATGCACCTGCAGGCTCCAAAATGCTAATGAAATCTTCACCACCACTAAATGCACTCCAAAAGCTGCGCAAATAATTGGACTCAGATTGAATAATTTGTTTAAATTATCACAAAAAAGTAACCAAACTATCTATTCTAAATGCAACTAAACAGTGATCAAACACATTAAAAATCTAATAGACAGTATGAACTGGACGGTTTCTTTTTAAGAAGTTCCTTATTATCAGCGATGTAATTGCATTTCTTATGTAGATGTCTTGCTTTTGTTCAGGCTTCCTTTAGGTTTCCCTTTTCAGTTAATATGTTTGTTATAGCTACATAGCTAGTTCTATTAAAAATTCCATCGTTCCTTTAAGCTTGCCTTTTCAGTTAATACATAATTGATATTGCCCTTCCAAAATATATGAACTATATATGTAAGCCTGCTAGTCAGATTAAAGTGATCTAGTTGATTCTGCTTGGTCATAGCTTTGTGGTTAATTTGTGATACTTATACAAATGTACCATCTCAATCTCATTCTAATGCATCAAAGTATTTTGCAGCTTGTTGAGCAACAGAGCAAGATGAGGAAGGGCATTGTAATTCAGAATGCAAGACGATTGAGCGTGCATGCCAGGATGTGAAGATCAATGCTTAACTAGCTGATCACGCGTTTGTACTATTTAGAACTTATGAACATATTACACAAGATCTTGACTTCTTTTAGAAGTGCTAAATTGCTAATCTTTCATGAGTTCAACAAACTGTTGAGTAAATGATATTATGATAATCAATACCGGAATGGATCATAAATGGTTTAACTATGTTAATCTTGTGTGTAATTAGTTGAAGTTTTCTTTCCAGATTGTTAATAGTCATTAAGCAACTGAAGGCAGCACTATTATTTCTATTAATTTTGTGTTACTGTGCTCAACTGAACTAAATAAACTGCAGGTGATGGGGTATGCTGATACCGATGTTGCTGAGTTTGTCTACAAAAACAGGCCTTCAGTTGATCAGCTAGTGAAATTTTTCTGCAAAGATCTTTCCAAAGCATGTGCTGTGGATCCACCACCAGTTCCAAAAGTGAGCCATTCCCGTCTTGTTTCTGCCCTTTTAAATTGATTATTACCTATGAATAGCACTGCATGTAGTGATGATCAATCAGGGAATATGCTAGAGGCCTTCATTTTGGGTACTGGCATTTGAAAAATAGCAGCGATAGAGGGGGGGGGGGGACATGTTGAATGTGAGCATAAATGTGGTACTAGTCTGCGGTTGAGCTTTAGCTGTTACTGGTCTGAAGTTTGATATAGGTTAACGAGGCCTGTTTTAGTTTGACAATGGTTCACTTAACCCAGATATAGTTAAATTGTGGTATCAAGTTCAACAACCCTGTACCTAACAGAAATGCATCTATTGTTTGTAATTCAGTTTTTCGGAATTACATGTTGCAGCGTATTGATACAAATGTTATTATTAGAAATATTACAAGAAACCCTTCCTAGAAGGGAAAGGAAAAGGAGGTTTAATAGCAACTGTAGCAATATAATCAAGGAGTTGACACATGAAATGATTTGGGACCTAACAATTGCAGGTCATATAGCAACTGTAGCAATAGAATCAAGGAGTTGACATGTCATTTTTGACACATCAATCATAACAATTGCAGGATCGGGTCCCTGGAGAACCCTTTGCTGCAAAGTCATCAAAAGATGCTGAGATGGAAAAGATATTGAGATCAATGGAGGTAGATATTATAGCTGTAATCTGTGTAACTTTATACTTGATTCAAATGTCAGAAGAGACTATTGATGATGACAGGGTATTGCGGGAGCCCCAAGCATGAAGATGTACTCTAGAGATGATCTGATGAAAAACAATTTTGGTGCTGAAGAGGATGATGAAGATGACGATGAAGACGAGGAGAATAACTTTCCCAATAACTTGGTAATATTTTGCACCTTTTCAGCTAAATATTTTTTTTAATTTTTAACATTTAATCATACCTCCTGTACTCCTTCCAGGGAAAAGTTCTAAAAGATAATGGTCCTCAAAAGAAAGATTTGAAACAACAAGTTGTGAAGCAGATCAAGGATACAGGCAAAAAATTGAAAGGGCATGTGGACAACGTGTCAAAAGTGGTAAAAAAATGGTGGCAAGAGAAGTAGCAGCATCAACAACAACAAAGCATTTTGTGCCAAATAAATTGGGGTAGGCTAGAAATGAAACCTCTTCAAAATCAAAGAGATGAGAGTTTTAAAGATCTATAATGTTAAAACCCTAAGCCGTACAACTTGCCAATTGAGTTGAGAGTCTAAAACACTGCCTCTAGACTTTTTTATGGTCCCGGTATATGGATCACTAACTTCCATGCGTTTCTATCCAAACCTAATTATTTAGATATATTCTGATCCCTCAAGTCTCTTTTAAATAAAGCTGTAAAAAAAGCTCGAGACTCGTGAACTACTCAAGTTTAGCTCGTTCTACACTTGATACAAGCTCGGCTCGAGTTTTAAACGAGCTAAACTTGAGCTTGATTTCGAGCTCACGAGTTTCACCGAGCCGAGCTCGAATAGTTCGCGAATCTCGATTCGAGCTTAAATAGTGATACATATTAACTCTTACCAAGCTTACCTGAGTCGAACTCGAACTTTTCTTATTGTTAAAAATTAGTATATATTTGAATTATTTTGACTGTTATCGAGTTTACTCGAGCTAAGCTCGATCTCGAGTCTTTCTTATTTTTAAAAATTAATGCATAATAAATTATTTTAATTATTATCGAGCTTCAACGAGCCGAGCTCGAGTCTACTCGAGCTTAGACCGAACCGAGCTCGAGCCTAGGTTTAGGCTCGGACCTCAACTCGAGCTTGAGTCTAGAAGGCCAAGCTCGCTCGAGCTCGGCTCGTTTACAACCCTACTTTTAACTGCTTTCTCCCCCGTTAGTTTTGGTCGACCTCTATCTCTTCTTACGTTTTCAGTGCGTCGTAAAATTCTACTATGTACTGGTGTCTTAGAAAGCTTTTGTTGGAGATGTCAAAACCATCTCAAACGATATTGGACCAATTTCTCTTCAATTGGTGCTACCTCCATTCTATCACATATATCATCATTGCGGATGCGATCCTACCTTGTATAACCACAGATTCACCGCTGCATCCTCATCTCCACCATACTCATCTTCTGTGTATATTGTCTTTTGGTTGTCCAACATTCTGCTCCATATAGCTTTGCAAGTCTGATCACTGTCATATAGAACTTAACATTTTAACTTCTGAAGGACTTTTTTGTCACACAGAACGCCAGATACTTGGCGTCATTTCACCAACTCCGCTCTTATCTTGTGGCTCACATCTTCATCAATCTCACCGTTTCACTGTAGCATTGATCTTAAATAACGAAACGTATAATTTCTAGGCATTACTTGTCCGTCCAGCCTAACATCTCCATCATCTGCCCTGGTACTGTTAAAATCATATTTCATATACTCAGTTTTAGTTCTACTAAGTCTAAACCCTTTAATTCTAAAGTCTTCTTTCACAAATCCATATTTCTATTAACACATATTTTACTCTCATCAACTAGCACCACGTCATCAGCGAAAAACATACACCAAGAGATATTTCCTTGTATGTCTTGCGTGACCTCATCCATCACTAGGGCAAAAATGTATAGGTTCAACGTTGACCTTTGGTGTAATTCTATCTTAATATGAAAGTCATTAGTAAAACTATCACATGTTCTAATATTAGTCACAATATCTTCATACATGTTCTTAATTAGGGTAATATATTTTGTTGGCATTTTTCTTTTGAAGCATTCACCACATAACTTTCCTTGGCACTTTATCATAGGTTTTCTCCAAGTCAATAAACATCACGTGAAGGTCCTTTTTTTGCTTCTTATATCTTTCCATCAACTGTCGTAGCAAGAAAATTGTCTCTGTGGTCGACCTCTCAGGCATAAAACCAAATTGGTTTGTCGTCACGCTAGTCACTTTTCTTAAACAGTGTTTAATCACTCGTTTCTAAAGTTTCATTGTGTGGCTTATGAATTTAATTTCTTTATAATTAGTACAACTTTGAATATCTTCTTTATTTTTGAAAATTGGTACTAATGTGTGGCAAGAGAAGAAGAAGCCTACAGAAATTTCTGGCAAAACTGAACTCTGAAGACAGCAGTATAGCCAAACGGTTCAGTAAACCAATCCACCTTCCATTCTTCTGGGGCGGAATTTAAGATAATTTTCGGAAGTTTAGCGTGCCCCACTTCAAAGCATCCAGAGCTTTCGTAGAGGACCACTACATAAACGTGTACAATTTTTTCAGACATTTTCAGTGTACACTACGAGAACAAGTGGATCTGGAGTTGAAGCATGAGGATTCATGAGTAGTAGTTTGCAAGGTTAGTCAAGTCCCAATTGATTGTTGGTATGTTATAAACACACTGTAAAAGAATGGCCATACCAGTAAATTAGACTATTGGCTGTCTCAAATCTTAATGTTCCATTCATGTATTCAAGCATGCAATCTACCTGTGCAACAACAGGTCTTACTTTCAAGTCTTGCTGGAGATTGACACAGGTGCACGCCCTATTTTACCCCAAACATTTCTCTCTAAAATTAGCTTGTCCCAATTAAGAACAAAAGCAATGGAGTTTGTCTATCCCTCGGCCACACAACCTGAAACCGAAGCGGCTCTTTCCAGTTTCCAGTTTGGAAACGGGAGGTTCGCACCTCTCACGGGAAGAGGGGTTTCTGACGAGGAGCTTCTCATTCCTCTCGGGCAGAGAGGAGCAAGCTCATCAACGCGGCAGCAACTCTCCCCTGTCGCCGGACGGCATCCCGGGGACAATGGCAAGGTGGCCGCCGCCGTTGCCACCGGACGGCGCGCACTCCTTCGCCCACGATGCCGTCGCGCTGTCCTTCCTCGTCGCGTGCGTGGCCGCCACCGTCGCGCTCGTCTCGTCCATGTGCTCGGCGTGCGACCGCAAGCCGAAGGCGGCCAGCCAAGCGCCGGCCGCGTCGGACTTAAAGTCCGCTACGGACTCCTTCTCCGACGGCGGCCACGCCGAGAGCCTGCAGAGTGGCAAAGAGGAGCAGGCGGTGGTTACGCTGTCGCCGGACCTGGCGACGCACGGGCCGATCGAGCCGGTGGCGCTGCCGGCGTCGACGTCGAAGCGGCGGCTGTCAATGAGCCTGAGCTTGAACATCCCGGACAAGATGAGGCTGAGCCGGAGGGAGCGCAGGGACAAGGTGGAGCCGGAGGACACGCTGTGGAAGAAGGCCATCATCCTCGGGGAGAAGTGCAAGATCCCCGGGGAGAGGGACGGAGAGGACGACGCCGACGCCGACGAGCTGGCGGCCGGCAGCTTCCGCCGGTCCAGCTACTCCCGGCAGATGTCGCGGTCGAGCTCGTTCGCGGTCCATCAACACGACCCTCCCGCCTTGCATACCTCGCATTCTTGACACACCACACAGACGTCACAGGCTCGCAGCTAGCCTCGCAAGGTGGAGGGATGTACCGTGTACGTACGTATATACGTGTATAGGTTGCGGGGAGATGCTAGTGTGAGGAAGTGCATTCGTGTGGTTGCTCTTCTCGTTTCTATCATGTTGCGTGTTTTTTTTGACTGTTTATTGCACATATGATTAGTTTTTCTTTTTACTCTTAGTTATTTTTACCTATTAGATGTACATTATCCGACGGTCTTTTTTTTTTTTGAGAAGATTTTTTTTAGAGGAGAGAAAAAATAGTACTATACAACTTTAGGTGATTGAAAAATAAAAAAATTTCAGTCGACCGTGTAATAACAAAATTGTTTTTTTAAGTTGTGATATGAATGCATGGATGACCAATTTGAGAATAGCAAGGGGGACAATGGAATTCGTGTTGATGATATGATTTAGTGTGCTTGCTTGCTTAGATCATTGGAGGAGTTGTGAGTTGTGACACCCGGCTCTAAGTTAGATTGAGCTCAGTTGAGACCCATTTGAGCATTGTACAAGAGGAGCATACAGAACAATTGACTTGAATCATAGCTGAATGTGTGCATTCTGCATTATAGCATATGCTACAAAGTACAACCCAACATTATGCATTCCACGACAATGGGAAAAATGTAGAACCAAATATGACAATAGAGAGAGGGTGAATGATATTAACTCAAAATTTTTCTCTAAATATTCAAAATTATATTCTCAGATATTTACAGAGGTATAGAACACAGAATCCTTAGTTAAAAATTAAACCAACTAGTCTAAATCAACAAAATTTGGAACCTAACCCTTACTGGCGGTGTGACCAGCCTTCAAATAGCGGTCTGAGCAGTTGCTACAATAAAATAGGGCGATAAATAGTGTTTCAACCCGACTTCAAAAATCAAAATTGAGAGAACTTTTGATTTGTAGATCCAAATGATATCAAATTTTATATGGATCTTATTTAGATTATTGTGAACCTATTCCAACAAATGATCATGAAAATTATGGCCAAAGTTTAGGCTTTTTTTTCAGTTTGTTGGAAGATTGTATTAAAATCGAGCCAAAACCCCAAACAGTAAATACAACTTACTCATGGGTATATAATGGCCAAAATGACTCTAGATGTATTTCACTGTGACCCGAAGAACTCGATTCAAAAACCCTTGAAACAAGAAATCACTCGATGATACTAAAATCAAGAAAAATCAGGTTTCTCTAGAGATTATCTCCATCTCAATCACGTCCTTAGCATAGCAAAATCAAGAAAAGGGAATAGAAGATATCAAAATCAACCAAAACTAGAGCAAATTAATCAACACATAAAATATCCATCGAAATAATCAAGATTGATGTATTGCTTACTTGAGAATGTAGATTTTACAGCCACACCACCTTAGAGGACAAAAAACAAAAAACACACTCAACTTTTAAACCCTAACACTAGACGTGAGAGCACATGAGAGATGGATTGGATATATTACACAGGTCTCCATCCCAATCCCTTTATATAGATGGGTAACTAGCCACACCTAGCCCTAATGGATATTATCCACTTAATACAATAGAGGAAACCCGTTAACTCTATACACACAGGTTTTAACTCACACATATCACTTATGCACACTTATCAAAGTGTATAAGTCTAAATCCACTAAGTCCTTTCAGTATAATCCAATTTGATCAAATCAGATTTTCTTGACCTAAACCGCCCTCCAAACGCCACATATACGCCGCCATTTTGACCAAGGCAAATTCCAGAATTTTGGCCAAATTTACCAAAAATACATTTTCTTAACCAGGTCTTCATCTTTTATTGCAAGCAGTCGTTATGCTTGCCACGTGTAGGTTCACCATTGGCTTACCACACGTCGGCAAGTCTCTCCTGCTCCGATTCTATCGGATCATGCCTCACTTGGACCGACCAACCCACTTGGTGTAAATCTACCGTTCGAACTCGCTTTCAATATTTTTCATCTTTCTCGCGTCATACTTGAGCTCACCATCTTACCCAGTATCCTTGATCATTCTGGACCTCAGCTCCTCCCTGAGCGTAGCCCCAATCCTCGCTGTCGACAATAGTGACTCCAAGCGTTCTTGCATAGCCAAAGATAAAGAAATCATTTTTGGACATAAGTTCTTCATAATTTGACCCACGTTAGCCAAAATATGCATCATGCAGTCTTAATGCAATGACCCAGGTCACCAAACTCAATCCATGACTCAAATCATGAAATCCTCAATTTCTGCCCAAAACAGAAAATAGCCTAGATAATATGCTATCTTTACAAAACCTAAATGACCACTCCGCAAAACCTGCAATGGTTCATTACAACATTAACCTAGATTTTCTCACATGGTCCTTAAAAAATATAGTTTCTTAATGTGCGTGTCACATAATAAATTTTGTGGTGATAAATATAGTTTTTAATGTGCAAGTGTTGATATCCTTATAAACACACAATTTTACAATATGAATAAGATGATGTTGAGTAAATACAATTGATGAGATAGCTGAGAAGCCCAATTTACGGAAGAAGGATGAATCGATGAATCTCAATTTGCACATAGAGTTAAGGTCATAAACCAGACATATAAGATATGACCCTTTACTAAGACCTAATTTGAGGACGATCGAAATATATTAAGAGAGATTATTATTTTTTCTAGTCCAAGGACGAAATTCATTAATAAAAGTCTAGCTCATTGCATATAATAAATAACCCCCAAACTGAAAGTAGTGTGTGTTGAAAGAATGAAATATTTCTCACATAGCATATATCTATAGGCCTTCACCTGTAGTTGGGTGTGTGTGTGTGTGTGTGTGTATGTTGGATCTGAAATCTCACCAATCCAGTGCCCATGAAAGGATATTTTTATGGTATGCTAGAAAGATCTAATCTCAACATAAGGGAGGAGAAAAGCTCAAAAATCTTGAATACCTAGATATTTAATATTAAGATTCACGCGTTAGCCAAGTTGAACTATAAGTTTAGTTGATACTCCTGAAATCCAGAAGTGCGAGCTTGCCAGATACTTTTCAAGAAATTATAAAAGAGTACCCAAGTTAAGTTTGCTGGAAGCAGACTCACCGGTAAGAGTGGTATACCCCGTGTTTTTAAATAGTATATCTACCTAGTGGAATGACTTGTTGATCAATGATCTAAATTTACGGGGACTCCTACGGGTTTTATGGTGGAGACAACAGTAGTGACATCACGATAAACCATTCCTTAAGACTCCTGAAGAAAAATGACCCAGAATGTGAGAAAGACCTTTCGAAGAGACTCATTCTGAAAATGAAAACCTAGCAATATAAACAAGTGTAAAGCATAATGCTGGAAAAATAGAATGACCAAGAATCTTTCGTTTTGATAAATGATGAATATTTGGTTAACAATGAAATAAACTCGAATTTTGAGGATGTGAGAGAAATGAAATAGTTACCGATAATGTTGCCTCTAAGATTGGTAATATTTATCTAAGATAGCTGCAACTTGCAACAAGAGCAACCCAAAACTTGTTAAAAATGACAAATCCTTATATTCAAGGAGTTTTGTCAAGGAAAAAGTTTAAAAGAGTTGTTCACCACATAGTGTCTAGGTATACCTAATCCTGTAATCAGCCTGCTGATATGTTTTTTTGAAACTTAAGGAATCTCTGTGATTCTGACTTTGCTGAAACCAAAGATAATTTTTTGCGAAAATGCAAAAGGTATGTTTCATTCAATAAGAAGAGGAAGACAGTACTGTTCACAATCTAGTTTTATGTTTCATTCAATAAGAAGAGGAAGACAGTACTGTTCACAATCTAGTTTTTGGACCAGGGAAAGAGGTCGAGAAGACCTTAAGGGCGGAAAAAAAACTGAAAGCAGAAATTATAGAAAAAATGTAATTTCTCAAAACGAAAGATAATGACTGGAACAACTTTCGAAGAATGTGAGACAAACTGGGTTAGGATAATATCACAAAATATTTATAACGTTTCTCTAGTTAAGAGCCAAACTGGAATTAACTATGAGCATATATTTTGTTTTAGCGCCGTGTGGCATCGGATGAAAACAAATTATTGGTAATACATTCGTTTAGTGACTAATACAATCAATGGGGATAGATTTTTTTCAAAAACAAAAAATCCATGGAGATAGATACCTGGGACAAATTGGTACCCTACAATTATTTCATACAGCCTCTCAAAAAAACCTACAGATTCCTTGCAGATAAATTCCATAGGAAGATTGTGCAATACAATTTGGTAACCGGCTACTAAATATAGTCCAACCGTATACATGGAACTATTCTGAATAAGAGGTGAGATTAAAAGGTCATGGCAATGCACTCCTCTCTTACAGCTGCAAAGAGGTCAGAGTTCATGTATCTCTCTCCCCCACTCGGGAACATGGTGACAATCATCTTCCCCTTGTTTTCTTCTCTCGACGCGACCTAAAGATACATTTGAAGGATTACTGAAGATCAGAAAGGGAAATTAAAATAGGTCTCAAACAAAGTCAATTAGCTAGGAGTATGAACCTTGAAGCAAGCTGCCAAGTTTGCTCCAGAAGATATGCCCACGAGTAGGCCCTCTTCCTGTGCCAACCTCCTTGCATTCACCATTGCATCCTCAGTGGTCACCGTGATGACCTCATCGATGACTGAGGTGTCCAAGATTTCAGGTGAAAATCCTGGTCCTACTCCCTGGATTTTATGCTTACCTGGCTCCCCACCTAATCAGTACCAACAGGCAACAATATGTCACTGTCACTGAAATACTATTTTACTGCTATTGCAGTGATTTCAATAACTGGTACCACACAATCTGTTATAGAAGCAAATGCGGAGCCACTTAATTGACTGGACGACAAGTTACAATCATCAAGACATGACGAAGTATGATTTAGTGACACTTCTTCTGCCTAATAAATGAGCACAATCCTTTCTAGACGACAAGTGAAACTAACAACAAGCAGAGTTACAGCCTCGCAGGTATGAGGGGGGGAAAAGGTACTCCATTTGGTAGCAAACATTCTACTTACCAAAATCATTTCACACAATAATCTGTTAATTTATTCTATGGAGCATACAACACTCACATAATAATTATCCGACCCTAAAAACTCATTATTGATGATTTCCAAGGGTTATGGAGTAAGTGGTACTTGATTTTCAGATTCAAGAGCAAATGATTTACCTGAAATGACTGGACTCTCAGCAGGCTCCACACAAATGATCTTCACAGCTGAATTTTGCATCTTCAGATACTTTCCAACACCAGATACCGTACCTCCTGAGCCTGAACCGGCAACAAATATGTCCACCTTGCCAGCCGTATCCTTCCAAATCTCAGGTCCTGCATATGTAAAACAACATACAACATTTTATCACCATGACTACAAGAAAGAGCAAAAATGCATTGTCAAACGGGGCACATCTAAAATGCAACTATGGTGCCCATATGCATAAGGAATAATCATAGACATCGTTAACCGCTAACTTACAATAATAGGTTAATAAGGGAGTATTCCTTTGTTAGGAATGACAGAATAGGTCTTATTTACTGAATCAAGTCATCTTGAGACCGTACCAGTCCATCTAACGTGTGCCTCAGGATTTGCTGGATTTGAGAATTGATCAAGAACGTGTACATTGGGTAAATCTTTCTTGAGCTGTTCGACCTTGTTGACTATGCCCGGAAACCCAAGTGCTGGATCTGCCAATGTGGTCACACCAAAGGGAGAAGGTCACCAACACAGTTCCACTGATTTGCCATTGTCAATGACAGTATGCAAGGAAAATCCGACCTAAGAAAGCAAGTAAGCATTTGATTTTCTTCAGATGAGGAAGCAACTAAGCTGATGCTATCTTACCAGTTAAAAACACCTCAGCACCCATATATCTCAACAAGATCTGCTTATCAAGCGAATATTGGCCTGGCATGACTGCAACGAACCTGTAGCCTTTGCGAAGAGCAATGAGAACCAATCCTAACCCCAAATTACCACTCGTTGGCTCGACCAGAGTTGTGACACCAGGTGAAATCAACCCTTTCTCTTCGGCATCTTCAATCATTCTGAAGAAAATAAAGAAATAGATAGAACAAAAATTCCCAATTCCGAATACTTATGGTAAATGTTTTGTCCAGGAAATGAATTCTTTTTTAAAGCCTTTTTTTTAATTTTTTTAAAGCCGGAAAATGAATTTTTTCAAGTGCAAGGCAAGTATGTACAGGAAAGCAAGTGCAAGATTTTATATACTTGAAATTTCTGCCTTCTTCAAATTCGCTACCACTAGTAGTCGCCACAACCAAATAGTAACATAGATGGTTTGCTGAAGGTTGGAGTTCTGTTCTCAACTATATCAACCTCACTTGCTCAACTGGCACAAACGAAACTAGCTGTCGAATCTAATCCAAAATTTGTGGAAATAAACGAGTCCGGGAGAAGTTAATAATACCTCAAAGCGCTGCGATCCTTGACGGAGCAGAGGGGCTGGTAGGCCTCGATCTTGCCAACGATCCGGGCATCTACTCCATCCTTCTGGGCGATTCGCTTCAACTCGATCAGTGGCGTCCATCCAATGAGCTGGACAGATTATTTCACATGCATCAGTCTCAAAGAAATCCACCCTAATGGCTTAATCTCAATCCAAACTGCGACTGCTCAGCCAAAGAAAAATTTCTACCAACAACAACATGAATACGAAGGGGGTATTTAATCTAAAAAAACTACGGAAGGGATAGAACAAAGAAAGTATGTATCAGAGAAGACGACGACTTTGCCTGTGTCACGTCAGAGGCAATGTGTTCCTGCCCAATACCGCCTTCGCCGGAAGATGACTTGAGCAGAGCAGGAATCCCTCTCCTTCCAACCCCCTCTCCCTCCATGGATGCTGCCCTCCCGTTTCTTGGCTTCTCACGGGAGGAGCAGACAGGCAGCTACGACTGACAAGCGACGAGTCCGCGTCTTGCAAAGTGCTAGACTGCTAGTATTGTTTGTGAGGTCGGCACGGCCTTTCCTAGCTGCACTCCACTTCGCGACGGACCTGCTTGGTTGTTAAAAATTAAAATCATGTTCTGGCTGGGTGTATATCGTACAGATAGCGCTCAGTTTAATATTAATTTATAATTTTTTACTGTAATTAATTTATTTTTTACTATAATTAAGTTGATTTATTTAATATAATTAAATTTAAAAAATAGAAAAAAATTAGTCCATTACGAACAACGCAAAGAAATACGAAAAAAAGAAAAAAAACTAAAATATCTAAAAAATCAGAAAAAATAAAATTACTAAATAATAAAAAAACAAAAAATTAGAAATAAAAATTAGCTTTAAATCAATTTGAACACCACCATAATCCATGGTCAAGGAGACTTCGGTAGCGTTTTGATGGCTCCGACTTTGCAAGAACCAAGGAGAAGACCTCGGAAGAAGAGATAAGTCAGCCAAGCAAGAAGTGAACCAAACTGTGATGATAGCATAAGATATCGCTACGATTCCTCTAGTCAAGCATCCAACTGGAGTAATCGAGCACATGTATTTTCATGAGCTCTGGCATTTGTTCACTAGCAGATTTACCCATGTAACTAACTAGTAGATTTACTTATGTAACTGTGGCTTGATATTATAATACATCTATTTTTAATATATAACTATACTTCCTATAATTGAAATATAACTATATTTTTATATAACTCTAATATCTATATATGATTAATCTGCACAGTTATAATTTTGTGTCACTAAAATAAGTAGCGGAGATCCTCCTCTTTTTCTTTTGATTAATGTAAGAATTTTTAGATTCGTTTCTTTTTTAAGATTATCGATATTTTAATATCGATCTTACGTATGATTTTTTGGATTTAGGAAAAAGTATTCAAGGCTCTTGTATCATCATACAGAGTAAATACACGGGAATTTTATCTAAGTTGAGGCCTTCTCCTAAGAGAATAATAATCCTATGTCCTATGCTATTGTTGCTGAGGAAATGCTTACAAGCGTGGACAGTGCGAGAAATTACACTGCTTACAGTATTGATTGCTCCCTACTGGGATCTCCTCTCGTCCTCTTAAGACTTGTCCCTTATATTGCCAGCGAAGCAACGGCGGTTGCTTCTTACTCGAAGACGTCTTGATACTTCGGGAGTTAGCCGCTGGACGACGGTTATCGTCAGAGAGACGTGGGCAGCAGTTCACCGTAAGACGGTTGTTGTCAGAGAGATGTGGGTAAGATCATGTACGATTATAGAATATAAACGCACATCTTAACTGCTTTGTTAGGCTACTCCACTGCGGGAGTAAGCTAGTCGTAAATTGGAGAATAATCAGACCATCGTAATAGAACTTACAACCAAGTAGTTGAAGCAGGTCTTATGACTAGGTGGTCGTAGCAGAACTTACGACTAGATAATCGTAGCAAAACTTATGGAGTAGTCGCAGTGAGACTTATGAACACTTTATAAAATTTCTCTCTTATCATTAAAGAGTATATTTGGAGAATATGATGACATAATAAATAAAAAGATTGTTATATCCTCATCAAAGATTATTGTAGGATTTTCTTGCCTCTAAAAAAATAAAGTGCCTTAAATATCACCTTTTATATGTGTGTGTGTATGTATGTATGTATGATCCATGATTTATGATTTATACTTTCTAGTATGATCCATCATCCATGGGATAGATCATCCGCTCCAAATTCTGATATCCGTGGATGATGGAGCAAACGGAGCGGATATTTTTCGACCGTCCGTCCGTCCGTTTTAATTCGGATATAATTCGGAGCAAATTTTCGTATATCCGGAAGTTTTTTCGGATACGGATACAGATTCGGATATTTTTTGCCGGATATGGAAACGGATTCGGAACAAACATTATCCGACGGATACGGAACTATCAGGATATTTTTTTAGATAGTTACCAGATATTTTTTTAAATAGTTGCCGGATTCAAATTCGGATTCAACTTAGAACTTAATTCGGATTCGTTTCGGGATAGCCCAACAGACACGTACTAAAAAGGTCATAACTTTTACAAACGGAGTCCGATTCGGGTGTTCTTGTACTCATTGGAAAGCTTATTTCAAGACCTATGTAATGGATAAGGCCTCATCTTTAAATACATCACGAATCATCTATTATAAACAAAACAATATGACAGCTGTAAAATCTAGTTCATTTTTGTGTGAGTTCGAGTCTAAAATAATATATGGTTGAGTTGTATTTAGTTTGCAGACCATATGGACGTCCCAAGGGGCTATATAAGCCTTGTAATCGTAGCCTTTAGGGTTCAGACTACCTTTGAGAAAAATCAATCTAGTAAAGTTTGTTCGAGTTCATCATTGTTGCCGAAATTTCATATGAAATTAAGAGTGTTCTTCAATCAAGATTGTTCAGCCTTTCTGCAGAGAATTGGGTGCATGGTAGATCTTCGCTTGGTGTTCGGCGAAATCAACACGAGCGTATTTGGCGGATTAAAGAGTGTTTGTCCCTTGCACTAGCATTGCAAGATCATTACGATTCATCAAGAATCCCGTGAGTATCCATCATATATTGAGTAGATCGGGCGACCCCGTATCAAGTGATGTACTTGACTACTTGGCTATGACTAATTCTTACTTTTGAACTGTGTGGTATATAGCTAGTTAGCTACTACTTGTTTAACTACTCTCTATCATTTACATGCTACTTTGCTAACTAGAATTTACTAGTTGCTTAACTTATCCCTGTCATCGTGTGAAATTTGCTTGTTAAGTTACTAATATAGTTCCATTATGAATATGTAGTATGGTGATTGATCCTTACACATGTGATATATATGGTTTTTGTTTTTGCGCATTATCCGACTAAATATTCGTGGCCGAGACTAACCATATTCGGAGCGGCATGTATTCGCTCCGTATTCGTGATCAATAATATCCGTATTCATATTCGTATCTGACATTATCCGTTTCCGATTCTGACTCCGACAAAAAATATAGAAAAGGATACGGAATGAGTAATATCCATCCGTATCCACTCCGTTTGCACCCCTACTTACGAGTGCAAAGAGGTCAGAGTTCATGTCTCTCTCTCTCTTTGCACCACTACGAAACATGGTGACAATCATCTTCCCCTCATTTTCCTATCTTGATGCCACCTAAAAATACATTTGAGGGATAAGCAAAGATTGGAAGGAAAAATCTGGCCATTTCATTTTTACCATCATTCTATTCGTACGTATATCATTTTTTTGCCACTCTGTCTAATTGTTTTGTCAAATCAACCGACACATGTCACCTATCACGCACAGTCAATTGACTTGATAGAACATTGGATGGAGTGCTAAAAATAAAAATGTGCACAAACGGAAGGATGTCAAAAATGAAATGAGCATATTTTTATGGTAGAAACAAAATTGCACATACTTTGAGTTTCTCTTTTATTTTGGATGTACTCTGTCTCCCTCTCTCTTCCCATGACATGTGGGCCCAACTCAAGTAGATGGTTAACTAGGGCAGCAAATACATTAGTATGTCTTTAGTATCCAATTAGCATATGGTCCAATTTTGAATTCAATGTTTAAGAAATATTCAAATAGAAATTTGATGAAATATAATCTATAAACAAAAATAAGAATATAATTGAATTATGAAATTAGAATAAAGGTTTATGCAAAATAAAAATGTTAGAGATTTAATCTTGGTTAATTACATGTCAACAAAGAGTAGCAAGTTAATTATTATATAAGAATAATTAGTGTGTCATTAATGTTTATGTCAAATCCAAGTGCTAATCAAAGACATTTATAACGTTGTGTAAATAATATTTAAGTTAAAAATAAGGTAATTAACCAATATGTCATCACCACTTAAATTAAAATACAAATTTAAATTAGAGGTCATGATAAACATATAATCTCACCATCAGCTTCTAATTTAAAAAGGTTAGGTTAATATACAATCTTGTCTAAATAATAATCATCCTATCATTATCCTTGCATTTAAAATCACTTATGATAATTGAGAATAATTAAGGTACCAATAATTCAAGGCATAACCTTAAAAGAGAACCCAGTTAACATGCAATTCCATGTTCCAATAAGTTGCAGACCATTGGTCACTAATAACAATTATACTAATCGGCAAAATGATAAATTTTGTGCATAATAGCAAATTGATTAAATATCAAACTCCACATTTTGAGTTAATTATTTGAATGTTGGCAATTAAAACCTCAAATAATATTATATTTTGAATTACCAAAAATATGAACTCTAAGATTAATTCAATAAATTAAAGTTATACACATCACGTGTAGAACTCGTTCCATAATCCTTAAATGTTTACACTCAACAAATACAACCCAATTCCCCGTATAGACTCTCATACCTACCGTACGTCTAACCTAACTCATGTAACTTTCTTAATACATATAAAATAATAAAGTAAGTCATTAAATTAAAGATCATGCCATGACATTCTACGCTTAGGCTACGTCTAGCCATCTTGAACTCAAAGTAGAATATTTGTATGAATATTCCTTCATCATTTACCCTTCCTTGATTTACTTCTCAGCAGAGTTACTCCACCGTTTCACTTTCGCTTCAACTTCATTTCACTCCGTCTTTATTCCACACTCGCTAATCTCATATCACCAACCCAACCATAATAAAACTTAATTAAGTTCATTTTAGATTTATTTGGATCTTTGAAGTTCTTTGGATTGATTTAGATTTCGGTCGTTTATTGTGTAATTAGAAGTTGGGGTCTCAGAGGCGCAACAGCTTGAGCAAGATCAAGATTCATATAAACATGAAGACCAAGGAATCAAGATTATTGATTGAGAAAGCTTTGCGTATAATCAAGACCACGATAAATAGAGCGAAGAAAGTCATTACTTTGATCATATTGCACCTACCTTTTGAATACAAATTATTTTATTTAAAAATATCAAATTGCATGCTTTACTTTGTTACGTGAATTATATTCACACTACTTTGTAGTTAACTTTCTATGTATAATTGCTTAATTATATCACACTCCCTAGCTTTGGATATAAATCCTTGTCATCCTAAAATCAATGATAAATATACTAGTTATAAGTTGTATCTAAGCGCCATGCTTAGCCTTGTTTAGATACTCGTGGGCATTAAATTGCCCTAACATCATTTTAAATATGAAACTTGATTTGGACAGTCATTGGAGGGAAGTGATTGGTATATTGGTCTAAAGTATTTTATGCTTCCCAAAAACCCTAAAACTTGCTTTATATATCTGAGCGGATGGTAAAAAGTGTTGGTACTGATGTAGTATGAGAATATATGGTTTGTGGTAGCACCGCCTAGATAGCTTCAGGGACTGAATCTTTTAATGACCTCCTAATGTAAAACAGTGCAACTATAAATCTATAATAGGTACGACTTGACTAACTAATTTGCATCCACTACTGTGGGTTGCATCATTGGAGTGACCCATGGGTTGTGTCGCTGGATATAAGTCACTATGGACACAGGTCATGTCGCCAGATATAAGCCATTATGTGGCGCAAGAGGGGGTCTTGGTAAGTGTGGACGTAACCCCACTAAGGTGAAACCTTAGCGGGTGTAACCTTCGCTGGGTGATGCATTATAAAGGTTTTTTTGTGATCTTTTTGATTCGCATGTCAAGAAAATATGTAAAATATAACAAGTTGATTGTCTCTTATAGGTAAAGCGTACGACTTCTACAAAGTGAAAACTGTTCAAACAGCCGTACCCACGGTCATGGATGGACATGAAAACTTATTTGAGTTAGTGTCTATTTCTAAAATTTTATGGGTGGGATGAAAACTCATCATGTGGATGTAACCCTGGATTTAGATTAATCTAGGTGGATGTAACCTAGTGATAATAATGGGTGGATATAATGCTGTTAATAAAACTAGTATATGGTGGATGGAACCATACTCTATAACAGGTGAATGGAATATACACTACTACTTTTATTGTGTACTCTTATCTTCTTTAAAAACATGGTTTAAGTTAAAAAAAACTAGGTCACAAGAATTTTTTATATCTATATCTCAAAATGATGGCGTTTCCACAAATAAAAACCTCAAGTCTCCCTTGACGGCCTTGCATATATTACTATTACATTATGTGTGATAACTTGTTGAGCACCTTTGTATTCATCGTTGCTCAATTACTATTATTTTGTTAGTAAGAAGGATGAAACCAAGGCCTACGATCATCTAAACGAGTTGACAAGACTATAAGATGATGAGGCCAAGAATTAGGTCGCAAACTCTAGTTGACTGCTTGCGGGCGTGTTCTAAGAGTCCCACCTATGTGAAGTTTTCATTCTGTTGTTACTTCTTAATGGTTACGGCCTGATCGGCCTATGTGTAGTCTATTACTGTATTAATTACGCTTCCGTAAGATATGTATTTGATGTACAATAATGTATCTATAGGTACTATCTACTGATCTAAGGAATAGTACGGTAAAATCACAGAAAATTCTGAATTGACAAAATCCGGATTCAACACCTCACCTGGGTGATATCAGTGGCGATGTGTTCCTCCAAAGAACCTTCAGTTTTTAGGCGGCGACGATGATTTGAGCAGAGAAGGAATCCCTCTCCTTCCTTCCTCTTCCTCTTCCTCCTCCATGGTCTTCTCTTCTAAGCTCTATGCATTTTAAAGGGACAGCAGATCGAAGTACCGCTCTTCAGGCAGCTCCTGCACTTCCAATATGTTATTGCCTACTTGACTATAATTTTTTTTAAAGAAACATTCTACTTGGCTATTATTAAATGTAATCTTCTAATAGTATTACATAGCACGTTGCTACTACCTTGTTGCACTTTCAAGTGCGCAAAATGTAAAGTTCCTTCTTTTTAAATGGAAAATGCAAATGTTTTGGATCCGGGCGTTAGGAGACAAGCACGTTGATGCCAACGCGTCTGCGCCTTCATCACTTTGTTAAAATCTGTGCGTGTTCCTTTTTTTCTTTTAGGCAATATATAACTTGCTTTTGTCCATTGGTACTTGTCTTTACTCGCGTACAGCATAGCCTAACGCACGCAGAGTGGCAGATGGATATTTTGAGAGCAACTGAATAACCAGTAGAGCATACACGAGAGCATTCAGCCTAAAGAATTCAGAATGTCATTTTTCCAGACTTCCAGATAAAAACTATATTGAGTTTTCCATTCCATCATCCATGTGGATCTAAACAGTATTATACTATTATTACAAACAGGACAATACATAAAAATTGGTTTACGAGACGAAAAACTATCTCCGCGTCGTTCCTGTGTGCAAATAGGAGCTAAAAGAGGAAGGACGACATTTGGACTCCATAAAATGCCCAGACCAGCCACCAGCTCACTATGTAGCATTGAAAAGCAGCACATGAGACAACACTGTTCCTTATGTTAAGTCGATGAAAATTTTTGTTTGCGGCTCAGTGCAAAATTACTCAGGATTATCTGACACATTATCACCTTCAGGAACCAGTTTTGCTATCTGATAATGCTAAACAGCATGCATTGGAAAAGAGTTCATGCTATGGAAATTGATTCCTCCTCAGCATCTGATCCTGCAGATTGAAAAGGCCAAAACTTTATTACACCATGATACATTGACAATTTAAAATAAAACTGCTTGGCGAAGACTACACAACGAACTGTTCATTTTCCTCATTATTTTGATCTAAGCAATGTACATTGATGCAAAGCAGTGAGGTTGTCAGCCAAATACTTCAATTCAACAGTTCTAAGAGGCAAATGCCCATAATTACCATGAAGAGCACTCCAGGTTGTAACATGGATTTTAAGGCAACACATGCCATTATATGAAATTATGACATGCTTGACGATCAGTTAAACGCAGTGAATTCAATAATAGCTTACAAAAACTTCATCAATAATAAAAAAAAGATACTCTCAATTGATGCCAACAGCCTATATTTAATTCATATCCTTCTCTTTTGGCTATCATCAAATAAAATGATGCAAAACTGGGACATCATCACATGATGAATTCTGAGTTATAACACAAAATATAAGTTCAAAGAAATTCCTTTTGCATATCAATACCAGTACCAGACTACTGGTGCAAGGTGATCCAACCACCTTTAACCGCCTAATTCATGAAGAAAAGCAAAACCTACACATTGTGTACAATGAAACCCCCCTTGTTAGCATTTTGAGCAACTACTATCACATGTCATTCAATAATCAATATGAACGAGAGCATAATCTACACAACATGAAAAATGAGATCATCGAGCACTATGAAGCCATAGTGCCAATTGAACATGAAATTTTTCAGTAAAATAATATTACTAGAAGGTATAAAATGATGCCGTGCGTGAAAACAACTACAACAACGGTTCTGGTCAAGCCTCGTTTTGTTATCCATTGTACTAGAATGAATGCAACATCTCCGACACCATTTTGCTGCCTATAAATCAAGACTACGTTACACAAGTTAAGTTCAATGTTATCCTTACCAAAATAATGACCACAAACTTCGTAAAAACAACTCAAAACACGGCTGTCGCAGCCTTAAGTTGCTTTAGACATTTACATGCACAACCAAAGCATGAACAGATTAACGATCTACAAAAAGTTTTCTCGGACATGGCTTTAACTTTGCAACCCACGAATCGATTTCAGGTTCAGATTAGCATCAGCCCCTACAAAAGTATAACTAGACCACACGATCTACAAATTTATTACGGAACAAGCATTGCTGGAATCAGTGAGGTACCCACCTTGACCTGGCTGCTTGGGCACGGGCAGGGCGGGATCCTCCTCGCCGTAGATATCGCGGAGGCGGGCGGCGGAGATGGGCGGGGAGGGCGCGGCAGCGAGGGCGAAGAACTCCTCGCTCCAGGCCGACATGGCGGAGGACATGGAGGCGTTGGCGGCGCGGAGGGACGACTTCTGGGCCTCCAGGTCGTCGATCTCGTGCTGATGCTCCGACGACCACACCCCCAGGGCCACGAACGAGCCCAGCAGCAGCGCGAAGGTCACCTTCTCCCGGTGCTCCGCCAGTCCGCCAGCTTCGCACCGATCCCCCGCACCACCGCCTCCATTCCCCACTGCTCGCTCGTCCTTGTCTGTGCCGCCGCCGACCGACTGGTACGATTAGTCGGACCTGCTACGAGCGACTCAACGGCTGAGCTACTTCGGGGAGACGCACTAGGCCGTGAGGGTTATTAGCATGGTACCTTCCTCGGCCCGGCCCAGATAATTAGAAAGAGGGGGAAATGGCAGCAGCCAGCAGATGAGCGCCACGCCCCCCCCCCCCCCCAAATAGAATAATGCTGTAATTGAAGTAACCAATGGAAAACAAATATATATATATATACATATACACATTTGTTTAGAAAAGAGCAAATAAAACCGTAAAATATTTAGATTATTTTATGGAAATGAGCAGCACATGATAAAAATGAGATTTTATTTTATTTGCCATCCAAATTGGATAGGTGGTTGATAAGAGGGGTGTTGCTCGATTTAGTTTTTTTTGTCTTATCATTTGTTACTTGGAGAAAAATACTATCATTGTTATAGAAGTTGGAAAGTTATATATTTACTTTATAGGAAGCAGTTTAATCCTTGTAGAAAAATCCAAAAGAATTTCTGTGTTCTAAATGGCCGAATTAATATTGACACAATTTGCTTGACAAAGTTGTTATGAGTTTCATTCACTCTTAGTCTCTTAGACAATTTATAATTTTAAAGATACTTTTCTTATAGGCATTTAGAAGTTTTTGAAAGAGCTGTTTCTTGCCAAATTTGATGTTTACTTCCAGCGAGGTTGCTTTACTTTTTGCAAATAAATCCAGAGAACCATGCGAGTTTGTAAACGCTCCTCAGGGAGGCTTTCGTAGATTGACACAAAGCCGAGGTGTAAAACGAAACGGTACAAGCGCGAGATGCGTCGCAGCCTTCTTATACCCCGGAGACTAGGGTTTTAGTGGCTTCCCTTCTCTCTCTCCTCGCTTTCTCACCGCCATCTCCCGCTCCTAGGCTTCCCCTCTCCGCGGCGGCGCGGCGGCGAAGTCCAAGTCGAAGGCGAAGCAGGCCACATCGGAGCTCCGGCGATGGGCGGCGAGAAGGAGAGCCTCGACCTCACCGACCTCAACACATCCCTCCCCGCCGCCACCGCCGGTAACGTCCGCGCCGCCGAGTCGTATTCCCGCCCCCTTATCATTTCCCTAATCGATCGGCATTCTCGTGCGGTTTGCCTGCAGCTCTCAGTGCCGAGGACCGCGCCGACCTCGTCAATGCCCTAAAGGTGCGTTGATTCGGCTTATGCTTCAGAGGTTTGCGCAATTACTATTCGATTCCGGCATGCTTGGTTGTTTTATGTTCGGTGGAATTTTTTGATCCCATTTCTGTTATGCTTTCCTGTTATTTTCATGTATGTGATCTGATTTGGTTACAGGACAAGCTGCAGAGCTTGGCGGGTCAGCATGCCGACGTGCTCGAGACGCTCCCGCCCAATGTCAGGAAGCGTGTTGAGTTTTTGAGGGGGATCCAGGTCGAGTAGGATTTTCCCTACCTTTAATTTTACCATTGTGATGTGATTTTTTTTGCCGATGTCCTTGTGCCAGAATATAATCCGGATGAAGTGCTGAAATTGAAATGAAATGGTATAGTTGTTAGATTTGGCTTTTTGTAGCCGCAATGATTTGCCGATGTCCTTGTGCCAGAATATAATCCGGATGAAGTGCTGACTGCTGAAATTGAAATGAAATGGTATGGTTGTTAGATTTGGCTTCTTGTAGGCGCAATGATTTGTGAGGATGCCATAAGTTAGATTTATCAACATTACTGTTTTTTAGTTAATAGCTTAATGCCCTTACTTCTGTAATGGTAGCTAAAAAAATTAATCAAAGTATTATATGTGTGCTATATCCTTTTTTAAGGGACCACAACTTGTTGATGGGTTGGATTGATCAGGCTGTATTAACTTCTGATCTGTAATAAATTATTCAGCTCTTGCCATTTCTTGATTCAACTATAATTGTAGTTGATGGGCAGCACTAAAATTATCTGTAGGATATCGACATGCTATACATGTGGTGTAAGATTTCCTAGGCCAACTTTTTTTAGTTACTTTAATGCTATTAAATATGAAAAGAACTCATAACGTGATGATGAGAGGAGAATGTTCATTGTGAATTGATCCAGTGGAGATATTCCTTAAGTGTGCTTAATGCATTGTGGCTTCTGTTGACTATTAATGGCATTTCACACTCTTCCAGTTTCTGTTACTAGGCTTAAAGAATTTTTCCTTTTTTTAAGTACTTTATTAGATGTTTGCTTAGATAAGATTACCTTCTCTTTTAGTCTTTTGGTGGACTTTGTTGACTTGAATAAGAAACCTACATCTTTCTTAGTTAGGCCTATTCATACTTTTATTGTGTGTTGATGAATGAACACTGTGAAGTGAGGAAGGAGAATACCGAATCCTTAAAGAGGGTAAAGGCAAAATAAGCCAGGAGATCAAATATGAATTGAAAAGATATTTTTGGGATTCAGCACTCCATACAGACATGATATTCTATGCCACTACCAAGGGTACTATAATTCTTTTAGAATCGTCTGTTGTCTGCGGATTTAGCTTTGAAATTGGATGTATGAAACATTGTCATGTGACCTGAGCAACGTCTGAGATTTCATCGTTCAAATCTCATTGCTAAAACATATAACCACCTAAAGTAATGTCTTTGCCTCACTGGGAGGAGTGATCCAAGCTTTTGTATTTTATATAGGCTTGAGGGAGTTTGATTTATGTTTGTTGGTCTGTTTTAGAACCATAAACATTTGCCTGGTTGAGCTGCTGGGTCATATGATTCACACTCTGTTGTCCTTTGTTATTTCTACTGCTTCCATTCATCTATTGCTGAATTTGTGCAGTTCCTCTTTATGCAATGTACTTCATTCCTATTGTTTCTATTCCCTGGTACTTGTTTGTGCTGTCAACCTGTGAATTGTTCCTTCCATTTGTCTTCCATCCTGTTCTATGCCAGATCTATTATCCATGGCAAACTGCTCTGAGAATTTTGTATAATACCATTTCTAGTACATAATTAATGGATCAGAGTTTATCAATGTCCTACATAAATTGTGCATTTTACTCCATGAGTTGTAACTGCCTCAGAGATCCAACTTTTTCTCTGTAATAATGCAGAGCCAACATGATGAGATTGAGGCAAAGTTTTTTGAAGAACGAGCTGCCCTTGAAGCTAAGTACCAGAAGCTTTATGAGCCATTGTACACAAAGGTACACTAGTTTATGTTTTATGTTTTATACTGTTTCACGTGAATATGTGAAAACATCAAACTCTACCATTTCCATTTGTGCAAATTGCTGAATTATCCTATTTTGTGTTTTTTCAGAGGTACGACATTGTAAATGGAGTGGTGGAGGCTGATGGTGTCAATGACGAACTGACCAGCGAAAATGCTACTCAGGGGAAAGATGCAGATGGTATCAACTATCAAATCAAAGTTTTACCTGAACTCTTGTACAGTTCCCATTCTGATTTATGATTAAACCTTTTTTCAGCTAAAGGTGTCCCAGATTTTTGGCTTACTGCTATGAAAACAAATGAAGTGCTGTCGGAGGAGGTAGTGTTGAGTATGCTATACTTTCTACGTGGATGTTTAGATGCATCACTATATCATTGACTTGATTATTGCCTAAATTTAGATCCAAGAGCGTGATGAGGCTGCTTTGAAATATCTAAAAGATATCAAGTGGTCTAGAATCGATAACCCCAAGGGTTTCAAGCTGGAGTTTTTCTTTGATACAAACCCTTTCTTCAAGAACTCGGTCCTAACAAAAATCTATCACATGGTTGATGAGGATGAACCGATTTTGGAGAAAGCAATTGGGTTGGTATTTTTCTACTTTGTTATTGTTTTCATGTATAAGGTTCTCATGTTCCACCCTATGTTGATACCTGTATATGCATGCCTTATTAGACACATTATGTGCACCGCAGGACTGAAATTGAGTGGTATCCTGGGAAAAACCTGACACAGAAGATTCTCAAAAAGAAACCCAAGAAAGGTTCAAAGAGTGTGAAGCCTATTACTAAAACTGAAGACTGTGAGAGCTTCTTCAACTTTTTCAATCCCCCGCAAGTACCTGATGATGATGAGGACATTGATGAAGATACTGTATGTTTTAAGATTTGTTGTTCTACTTAGAGGGATATCACTTTTTGCATTGTTTCATGGAAAACTTGTTCTTTCAATCTGTGATGTAGGCTGATGAGCTTCAGGGTCAAATGGAACATGATTATGACATTGGGTAAGTGCAGTTCATCATCATTTGCCGTGCAATGCTGTATCTGTCACACCTGGTGATGCTATGTTATGGTTTGTGGCGTATTGCTCTCGTGCTGTTTTTTACTGATATTTGACTTTTAGGAGCACCATGAGGGATAAGATCATCCCTCATGCTGTTTCCTGGTTTACCGGTGAGGCTGTGCAAGCTGAGGATTTTGGGGAAGTAGAAGATGGTGATGATGAGGACGATGATGAAGATGAGGATGAAGACGAGGATGAAGACGAGGAGGATGAGGAAGAAGAAAACAAACCAAAGAAGAAGGTAGTCTTACGCTGTCATAGAACCTATTTCTGCTTGCTTCAACATTACCATGTTTAATTGACCTTGCTAATACATTTCTTTTGTAATTGTCTGAGCAGCCGTCGGGCAAACAAAAGGTACAAGTTCTACACTAATCTCAAATGAGTAATGTTCACTTGCCTTGTTCCAGTTAGTAATGTTATTACCTTATACAACTCATGGCATATCTTCTACCAGTTACCACCGAAGGGTGGGGCACAAGGGAACACTGAGCAACCAGCGGAGTGCAAGCAGCAGTAGAACTGTTCCGGTGCACTGGGTCCTTTGCGCTGTTTTTGGTTGATGCAGTATTTTCCATTGAATTGCCCAGGAGATTTGTTGGTTGTGTTGTGCGCAGGTGAGATTCTATTGTTGATATACCGAAGGCATGTGCCGGTTTTACTAGGTGGTGAGGCAGTTGTCTGGGGCACTCTGTGTTGTGTCGGTGGATGGCTAATGGTTTGGGACAATGTTAGTGTTATGTTCTAGTTATATGCTATCGGATGATACCCTAAGATCGTGTAATTATCTTTGCACTATGCTGACGAGCTTTTAGTATTTGTCTGAAAATGATCTCGTATCACTCGGGTCAGGTTGGGACTCTTGCCGGAACTCTGCCATTTTATCTTGCCTTGATTTATGGATGACCATCGTTGATTTGGGTGCTGGTGGACGATTGGAGAAAGGACGCCCATAGTGTATAGGCGAAACAGCCTTCTAGAGGTTGTCTCTATACATTATAATGTTTGGCCTCCAAGCTCTAGAGTTTGGCATGGATGCCAGATGTGGAGGCAGCAGCTAAGGTTAAACAAATATTTGTTTTCTAATCGTTGCTTCCTATTTCCAACCGTTGTATTTAAGTAGTACATATTGCAGACTGTTCGAATGAGATTTTTTTCTAGTTTGCTGGGTTAACCTATTGGCAATATAAATCTAACATATTGTAGACGAAATTGATAAGCTTAGAGGTTAGTTGAAGGTTTTGATTTGGAGGTTGAATTGCCTCCGGCCACTACGGATGCCCTTATTGTTGTAATTTTGTAACCTCTGTTTATGTTATGAACCTTCAACAACGGTACGGCAGGAAAGCGCGACCAATGCTTTGGTTTACCGTGGTGAGGAAATGTTTTGAGACGGCTATGCGTGCGGAAATGTGAATGAATCCCATGAAATGGCCCTATAGTCCTAGACTGCGACCAGCGGCGGCCCACCAAGGTGACCCGCAGCGTCCGAGCGGGCCGGGCTTGTCCACGTACCCAGTAAGGCCCATTACTCTCTCATATGCTCGACACTTGGACAGCTTGAACGCAAGGGGGGAGCAGGTCTGGAGCTAGGGTTTTTCACTCGCGACCTCCGTTCTCCGCCTGGTTCGCTGGGCGCGCCTCCTCCCGCGTGAGGAGAAGAAGCGGCGGCTCAGGCTCCGCCGTGAGAAGCAGAGGTCGGAGGCCTTTTCAGCCTTTCAGGTACTTGATTTCCGTTCCCATGCCCATCTTGCAGGTGTTCCTACTTCCTACCTTTCCCCCTCTTGAATTCGATATGATGCAAATTACATGTAAATGTACGGTCACGCAGAATCAGAGATCGGCACAGCTAGGTTTAGCATGACAGATCGGTCTAGTCTTTTTTTTTTTTTTTGAAAAAAAAGCCATTTTTTTAAAGCCACAGATCTGTCTAGCCTAGTGACTGGTGCAGCAGATAAGGCTGTATCTGGCCAAAGCCGAGTGATGGGCTTGCAGTTGTTGCAATTCGTAGGAAACTATTAGTAGGTTAGTATGTGGTGCTATAGAGGGGGAAAATAGCACGGTGGAGCAACTATGAATCTGAACTACGCAGTTGCATCTTCCGAGTAAAAAAGGATTTCCGATGGTTACACTGTGCACACTGCTGATTTTGCGCTATTTGGTTTTGGCCGGTGTATTGGGGTTTCAATGTTGTAAACAGTCTTGTCAGTAATGTCACTTCCGTTCTTGAAAAAAAAATCATGTTAATTGGATAGTTGCGTCAGATGTGATGGATAAGTCATTGTGTTGTTGTTGTGTTGTTGTTTCTTCTCTCTTTAGGACAGCATCTCCTTTAAGGACAGCATCTCCTTTAAGGACAGCATCTTGACTCCTTTAAGGACAGCATCTCCTTTAAGGACAGCATCTTAGACTAGCTTTAGGACAGCTTTAGACTAGCATCTAGGACTAGCATCTTGGCATATGCTTGGCTGGTTAGCGGCCTATAAATTTGTATCCCCAACCCCTCAGGTTGGTGTGGCATTTGTGTGAGATATAAACAAGAAAATTTGCCCCATTCCCAGAGTGTCATCCTCTCAATGAGAGTAAGGATCTTGCTATCACCAACAAAGAAGACTCAATGAGTAACAAGTGGTATCGAGCCATACTATCCTGTAGCTGAGCATCTCCCGCTCATCTCCTTCTCGACCTCGCAAAGAAGACTCACCAGAATGCGCAGCAGCCCCGCCGTCCCCGCCACTCTCTCGGAGGCGGCGGCTCGTCGAAGCGACCTCCTCCACGCAATGCCCCTAGTAGCGCGCCATGTCCGCAGGCGCTCTCGGCCTTCGAGCACGCCTCGAGCACGCGGCGTCGTGACGGCCGAAGCTCGCCGCGCAGAGCAAGCCAGGCAGCGGCGGCAGAGCCCGCGGCGGCGGAAAGGGCGTCAAAGCGGGGCGGGCGGAGCGGGCAAAGCAGCAGAGAGAGGCGGAAGCGGCGGCGGCGGCGAGATGCAGCGGCGCGTCGCGCGGCGGCGGAGGTCAAGGCTGCAGCGGCGAACGGCAGCTCCATCTCTCTGCGATGGCAGCGACGACGAGGATCTTGAGCGGCCCGAGAGGAGGCGCGCGAGGCGAGCGAGTAAGCGCGATGGCGGCCGCGCGCGCCACGGCGCGCGGCGGCAGAGACAGCGCGAACGCGTCGGTGGCGCTCTGGAGGAGCGCGCGACGACGGTCGCGACGGGTTGACGGCGAGCGCGGCCTTCACGGCGACGCGCTTTCTCCCGGCCGTTGATCGTGGTCACCACGAGTACCGTGCCGTCGTCGAGGACGTCGGCCCGCGGCGAGTGGCCTACCTCACCAAGACCAACTTCGTCGAGTGGGCGCGGTGATGAGGTAAAGCTCCAGTGCGGCATATGTGGGATGCGATCCGACACGGCGACGTCGACTACGACCAGATCGACGGCGCTGGATGCTCTCATCGCCGATCCGCCGAGATGCGCTTCGCTACCAACAAGCGGATCGCCAAAGAGGCTTGGGACGCCATCGCCGCAAAGACGCGCGGCAGCGGCGGCCGCGCCCGCAAGTCTACATTGCGGCACTACGCAGGAGTGGGAGAACCCGCCTTCAAGCCGGTGAGGACGTTGATGATTTTGCTCTCGTCTCAACACTCGCTGCGAGTTAGTGCGATTCGGCGGCGACACCTACGGCGAGAGAGAGCGTGGAGAAGCTCTTCCGCCGCGTCCCGAGAAGTACAAGCGGATGGCTCGCCGATCGAGTCTCTGCTGGACCTCTCGCGATGACGATCGAGGAGGCGCTGGTCGCCTCAAGGTCGTTGACAACGATGAGCCACAACGTCTCGGGACCCGTCACCATTGGCGGAAGCTCCTCCTCGCTCGGGCAGCGGTGGGCGCCGGCCAAGGTGGCGGGAAGAAGGAGCCTTCTTCCACGACGACGCCCACAGCGTGGCAAGCGCGCAAGCCACGCAAAGACGCCAGCGGCGCGAGGACGTCTGCCGAGGTGATGATCGTGGGCGCCAGCATGCGGCTGGCGGCAAGCAAAAGGCGGCACGAGACGACTCTTGCCACAATCGCGGCAAGCTTGGTCATTGGGCGAGGATTGTCGGCGACCACGACGTGGCGAGCCCATGTCGCGCGCGGAGGAGCGGCGGCTCGTTCATTGCTCGTGCGAGCACCGAACTATCTCCAGCGCACGCCGCGCGATGGCTCTCTCCACCTTGACGAGCCAAAAGCACATGCCTCCTCGCCACGGCTCGGCAGAACGACAAGATCGACGCGGGTGGTGCCTCGACACCGGCGCCACCCGTCACATGACCGGCCGGCGGAGCTCTTCGCCGAGTTTGACTCTAGCGTCCGAGGCTCGTCAAGTTTGGGACGCCTCGCGTGGAAATCAAGGCGTCGGCTCCGTCATCTTCACCATCGTGTCCGTGAGCACAGTCGCCACCGGCGTCTACTACATCCCCGACTGCGGAACTCCATCATCGCCTTGGGACGGTGGATGAGAACGGCTCGCGTGTCGAGATAGAGCATGGGTGCCGCGGATTTGGGATCTTCGCCGCCGCCTTCTTGCCAAGGTAACCGAGGCGCAAATCGACTTTACATTCTTCACGTGTAGGTGGCACAACCCTCTGTCTCGCCGCTCGTCGGGACGACGCAGGCGTGCGATAACACGAGCGCTTTGGGCACCTTCACCGAGGCCCGGCGGCTCGGTGCTACGGAAATGGTGCGAGGCTGCGCGTGCCTTGACCATGTGGAGCGATTCTGCGGCGTCTGCGTGTTGACAAAGCGCAGGACTCCTCTTTCTCGGCGGGCGAAGCTTAGGAGCCAAGGAGAGGCTCGAGCTCGTGCACGGGACTTGTGTGGCGGTGACACCGCCACACCGGGAGACGACGCTACTTCCTGCCGCTCGTCGACGACCTCTCCCGCTACATGTGGTGATGGTCCTCGCAGCAAGGAGAGGCTGCGGGCGCCATCGCGCACGCAGTCGCCGTGGAGGCGAGCGCGGCGCAAGTCGCGCGTCTTTGCGCCGCGACAGACAACGGCGCGAATTCCACGGCGGCCGGTCGCGTCGTCTTTGCGGCGATGAGGCATTGGCGCCACTACTCCGCGCCGTCTGACCGCGCGTGAGCAGCGCGTCGTCGAGCGCGCAACGAGGCGATTGTGGGGATGGCTCGGGCTCTCCTCAGCGAGGGATGCCGGCTATCTTACGGGAGAGGCGGTGGTGACGGCCGTCTACATCCTCAACCGCCGCCTACCAAGGCGCTCGGCAGCGGGGCGCGTGCGAGGCTTGGCACGCAGCGCAGCCGCGGTCTCCACTTGCGGGTCTTGGCTCCTCGCGTTCGCCAAGGAGCTTGGCCACATCGATGCTCGGCGGCGGGAGCACTCGGAGTGTTCATCGGCCACGCGGAGGGCTCAAAGGCCTCACGCATCCTCGACCTGTCACACAGCGTCGCCCGCATCTCGCGTGGCGTTGTGTTCGACGGCGGAGGCCGGCGTGGACAAGGCGGTGGGCGGCGGTTCGACTTCAACTCTTAGGGACTTTGTTGTCGACTCGCCCACTTCGAGAGCCGGGAGCTAGCGGCTCGTCTTCACCAAGCTCGCCCGCTCGACACCTTGCTCGCCACCGCCTCGGCGAGTGCTCCACCACCTTCGGCACGGCCACGCCCACTCTCTGCACCGGCCACACACCACCGGATCGACCCCAGCCTTCGGTCTCGGCGGCGGCGCATGGTGGAGTTCGCTACTCCGCCGTCTCACGACGAGGACCGCGTTGACGCTACCACGACGGCGAGCCTCGCGCTACCGTCATCGTGGGCGACCTCCTCGGCGGCGGCCGGTCCCTCGAATCGCGCGCACGCGACCTCGCGGCGGAGCCGCACCTCGCAGACGGCGGCGGCGAGCCTCGCCCGTCGCCGAGCGCGAAAAGACGCGGCATGGCGTGCGCGATGCGAGAGAGATGGACGCCGCCAGCGGAACGAGCGCTGGGTC
Organism: Melocanna baccifera; assembly: GCA_036346265.1. Classification (NCBI taxonomy): domain Eukaryota; kingdom Viridiplantae; phylum Streptophyta; class Magnoliopsida; order Poales; family Poaceae; genus Melocanna; species Melocanna baccifera. The sequence goes on along the minus strand of CM070691.1, from coordinate 1,465,136 downwards.
GGCGGATCTTCCCGCCGGCCACCGCGCGATCACCCTTAAGTGGGTGTTCAAGCCGAAGCGGGATGGCGGTGCCATCGTCAAGCACAAGGCTCGCTTGGTGGCACGAGGCTTCGTGCGGCGGAGAGGTCGACCGATGATGCCTTCGCACCCGTCGCGCGCATGGAGTCCGTTCGTCTACTCCTCGCACTTGCGGCCCGGAGGATTGGCGCGTCCATCACATGGACGTTAAGTCCGCCTTCCTCAACGGCGACTTGAAGGAGGAGGCCTACGTCCGTCGGCCGCGGGATTCGTCATCCCGGCAGGAGGGCAAGGTTCTCCGCCACGCAAGGCCTCTGCGGCTGCGGCGGCACCACGAGCCCGAACGCTGCCGGACTCCACTCAAGCAAATGGGGTTCCAGCAGAGCGCACACGGCCGCGGTCTGGCGGGGCAAAGCGGCAACGCCTGGCGGTGGCGTCGCCGACGACACAGTGATCACCGGCTCCAAGGAGGCCGAGGTCGAGGCGTTCAAGGCGGAAATGAAGACCGTCTTCCGGATGAGCGACTTGGGGCTCTCTCCTTCTACCGGGATCGAGGTCCACCAGACGCCTCCAGATCTCCTTCGCCGATCGCCACGCCAAGCGCACCGTCGAAGTGGCGGGCTCACCGATCGCAACCCACCCCACACCCCTGGAGGAGAGGTCGGCCGAGTCGTGAGAGCACGGCGGAGGAGGTGGACGCGACGCAAGACGCGGCACATTGTGGCGCCTTCGCTACCTCGTCCACACGCGTCCGGTTTGGCGTTGGCGCCGGCCACGTCGGTCGGTTCATGCAATGACCGACGACGAGCATCGGCGGCCGTGAAGAGGATCCTCCGCTACGTTGCGGGCACCTCCGACTACGGCTTGCACTACCCGAGGTGTCCCGCGCCGCGACACTTCATCGGCATGGCGACAATGACCACGCAGCGACATCGACACCAAAGCAGAGCACAAGCGGATTCTCTTCTTCCTCGGCAAGTGCCTCGTTAGGGGCAATACGATCGATCAAGCGGCGGTGGTAGCCTGTCGGTGTGAGGCCGAGTACATAGCGGCGTCCACCGCTCGACTCAGCGCCTGCTCGCTCGATCGCTTGGTGATCTCCTCGGCAAAGACATCAAGCGGTGGCGCTCGGGGTGGACGACAAGTCCGCTCTGCTCGCAAAGAACCCTGTTTTCCACGAACGGAGCAAGCACATCCGGTGAAGTACCACTTCATCCGAGGTCATTTGGATGAAGGCAGCATCAAGGCGAGCTACATCAACACCACGGATCAGCTTGCGGACCTGCTCACCAAGCCTCTTGGGAGGGTCAAATTCCTCGAGCTCTGCTCTAGGGTCGGGGTGGTTCAACTTTTCCACAAGACGACGCACAAGACTTAGGGGGAGAGTGATGGATAAGTCATTGTGTTGTTGTTGTGTTGTTGTTTCTTCTCTCTTTAGGACAGCATCTCCTTTAAGGACAGCATCTTGACTCCTTTAAGGACAGCATCTCCTTTAAGGACAGCATCTTAGACTAGCTTTAGGACAGCTTTAGACTAGCATCTAGGACTAGCATCTTGGCATATGCTTGGCTGGTTAGCGGCCTATAAATTTGTATCCCCAACCCCTCAGGTTGGTGTGGCATTTGTGTGAGATATAAACAAGAAAATTTGCCCCATTCCCAGAGTGTCATCCTCTCAATGAGAGTAAGGATCTTGCTATCACCAACAGCAAGACTCCAGCGAGTAACAAGATGTCCTTAGGTGTTACATAGCTAAAAAAGAAAGAAGATGACTGGAATTTTGGGGAAACAGGGAAATTTAAGTAGTTTGGCATGGAATCACACGTGTTGTATGTGAACATACGGAGAAATGGCATGATTACTGAAAGAGCACCAGTGAAAATGTTGTTGGTTAAATGATCATTACTGTTTTTTACCTGTTAAGTCATCACTGAAGGATGAAAAAAAGATATTCACATCTAACTTCATCTACATGTATTTCAGAATCGCAAGGCTTGCGTTTAATCTGTGCTGAAATTGCTCATTTATGCATTGACTGCTCCAGGGATACACCATGGAGATCAGACCGATGGTAGCTCTGCGTGCTGCCCTAGTTGGTGGGGTAGCAGCATTTGCGAAGATTGCTGGAGCGATGAAAGCTGCAGGAGGTGTGAAGGTTGGTGCAGCGGCCACAGCTGTGACAGCAGCAGCAACGGCTGCCATATCCGGAAAAGACACAAATAAAGATAACCCAAAGCCAGAAACAAAATGATATTTGCCATGAATTTGTGGAGAAGCCCTGTATGAAAACACCGCCCCAGAGTGTAGATCAGCGTTCAGCAAAATACCAGCCTTTCGTGATTGCTGCTCCACCAGTGCTGCGGAAGCTAATTATGGTCTACGAAAGGATGCCATAATCAATAAAGTTACTAGAGCATCTTTCGTGCTACATGTGTTTTAAATCGGGAATAAGAATGACATTGTCGAGTTTTCCCCTATTGATGGTTTGGTCCCATGCAATAGTTGCTGTTGCTCAATGTGATAACGATTCGATGGCACGATGACAGTGTTCACCCTGGATGCTAGGCTGCTAGCTTGATTTCTGCTGCTTCCATCTGGGGTGCAGTGTAACAGGTAGCAGCTGTTTGCACTCTGCAGGGAGATCCTGGAGCCCCTGTGCAGCTTCATGGGGGAAATCCTAATTACTTACATCAGTATCCGTGTAACTTAACAGTGTCCCTAAATGTACAAGATTGGACAATTCCATCAGCATCCGTGTACAGTATTCTGGGCATGCTCCGTATGCTAATGTCAGTAACAGACCAACAGACAACGAATGACTTCTTTGGGATTAATCCTTACTAGGCAGGGACAGGTTCTACGCCACGCTCGAAGGGCCAGCTGTGAGCCTGTGACTGAGATGAGTAAACGTTGGATATGCAGCCTCATAACGAATGAAATCGATATGTACAGCAAAAGTAATGTAGGGATCAATGATATCTCAAGTTCTTAACAGAATGTTTTGGCTAGCACATGTCACATTCTAGTACCAACATATAACTCGGCCTGTTTTGGCTTAGCACATGTTACATTCTAGTACAACATATAACTCGGCTGCTACAAATGCCGTTAGACATAAATATCTGGAGGTGGGAGATGCACGTCAACTGCTGCTCATAAATCTCCAAGGTACGGTAAACATCCTGGATGGGAGAAAATAAAGGAAATGTAGATGAGCGAGATCATGATTAAAAACCAAGAAATATATCATTGCACTGATCCAAACATTTTGTACAGTAAATCCTGCAGGATGTCCAGTCGTCCAATGCATTGCAACATGCAAAAAAAAAAAAGTATGTCACAGAGAAGAGAATGCACACATGATGATGTAGATACACATATCTTTTGCACTTTGCAGTTAAATATATTATTTAATTAGAAAGAATTATTGAGCCATATTAAATATTATCAGGTGAATCTATTTTTTTTTTATAAATTTTCTTCTATTGATAAGAATAATATACTACCTTATGCTAGTTTATTGTTCTTTCTTAGGTGAAGGACGCGAACTTTTTGGAGGAGGCTGGAGCCAAAGCCTACAAGGACAAGATGAATCATGCTCAGTCGGCCAGTAAAGGAGGTAGCTCTAAGGTTCATGCGGCACAGGCTGGAAGCAGTCCAGTCCATACGGGTGAACTCCACACCATGTGTCACAAGAGTCCCATCCAATTCCGTGAGGAGACCACCTTTTTGTTAAAAGATAATAGATTGATTTTTTTGTTTCTTCTTGATGACCGATGTTGTCAATAGAGAAAATTGAGGATTCTTACTAATTAAGATTGTTCAACCTTTCCGCTAAGAATTAAAAGCATAATAAGACCTTACTTGGTGGTATATGATCTTGCGAATTAAACAGCGTTCGTTCTTACATTGGCAACGGAGAATCGCTACGATTTAAATCATGTGAGTATTCAATCCTATGTCGATTAGATCGGATGACCCGTATCACATGAGTTTTCACAGTGTGACAGAGAGCCAGAGATAGTAGTTAAAGAAACTCGGTACTGATGCTAGCTAAAAGTCAGCGCATATTCTTGACGAACTGAACTAAAACCTAATGGATTTAACTAATATCCAAAAAAATTGTTAGACAGGCTATTCTCGTACAGGGAAAAAAAGCAAGTGCAAGTATACATAGAAAAATGGGATGTACAGTGTAGGGTAACTGACAAAGCAGCTGAACTAATCGGCAATTGGCAGTTTTCAGAGGACGGCCAGTTTATCCCTAACGGACTAATCATTAAACCATAACTAAACGCTAGAATATAAGAGTACTCATGAAGTTCTCTGGCTCCCGCAATAACTTGTCAAAAGAACAACTATAGAGGGGAAGATTAATCAAGTACGCAATAGCTCCATATTAGCTTATTGATATAAGCTATAGGACTGCTACTCCGAATGCATTCCTCCAAATAAATCGCAACAGACAGAACAGCAAGATGCGACTGAAGAAAGACATGGAAGATGGGGAATGCGGGAGCTGCACAGGACATGTAAAGGGAGGATGCTTCTTCAGAAAGAACTGATTGTTTTATCAATGCATCATCTTCCTAGAGATTTTCCATTAAGATGCTCTACTTGATGTGATACCAAAACTTACACAAAGAAAAATAGAAATAAAGAATAAACCAACTCAACCCACAATAGCAAAGGACAATGTTCAGATATGAGAGCAGTTTTTTAAAAGGAATATGAGAGCAGGTTTGAGTTTTCAAGTAGGACTAACCTGATTGGTCTTGGCACATAGCCTTCAATTTTGAGATATAGTGCTTCTTCTCACAGGAAGAGGCCAATAGTTGGTAATCTGAGATTTAGTAAAAGGCATATAAATATATAAGAAAATATGTTCATCTATAGCATACTATAGCACATTATAGCACACTGCTTGTTTAGATTATTTGGACCAAATAGACCTAGAGATTTTTTTTACTGCACATTCACAGAGAAAGGCGGCAATAGGAACAATATTACCTTTTCTATTTCAGAAAACAGGTAGGGGGGACATCAGAAATGGCTGAGGAAAGATGTTACCACCCTTTTCCAGCTCAAGAAAAGTATCTCTAGTAAAACATCAACGATTTGTTGGTTTAATCTCTAAAAATTTATCTAGGCTGGCAAACCAAATGGAAAAACATAAAAAGATTAATTCTGTGAGCAGCAATGCCCTCTCTGAAGGCAATCAGAGAGAGCTGGGCAATACATGAACGCATTTGACCATCTCTTCTCTGCTATAGATACCTGTGAAGCAAACGGACCATTCTCTTTCACTCCTTGTAGGCACATCCCACAATGTTCAGCAGGCTATCGGATAGGAACAACGATGAGATGGAGCTTTTCAGGTAACATACCAAAAAGATGGAAACAACCTATCTTCCTTGATTGCTTGGAAACACGCCACACGATATTGTTGGCAAAAACAGATAGCTCTACAGTTTTATTAGCTTTCGTAATTTAGCACAAGCATCTAGCTTGTACCAGAAAGCAAGCAGATAGAAACTACAAACCAAACTAAGGCTAACTAAGGGAACATGCAAACAATTGATGTTCACAATTTCTGAAGTAATAACGTCGATAAAATCAAGAAGAATGTGAACTCTATATCAAGCCATTCAACAAAGCATAGCAGCACTACCTAATTTCATACCTCCTTATTGTCCAAGGATCTTACAGTCTGAAATTAGGAGGTATGAAGTTCATAAGCCTACCAGTCCCAGAGTACAAAGTTGAAAATATAGTTAAGAGATAACAGTGTCTCAAAACAAAGTTAAGAATTAAATGACCTGAAATTAATAACCGGTCAGAATTGTTCTTCCAGTCTGGTAAGGGCCCAAATAAAACTAACGAACCAATTCGAACTGGTGTTTCATTTGTTAGGTCTGATATATGAAGTTTCCTTCAAACATTGTGGTGTTCTCTGTGGTCTGCAGTCTGCACAGCAAAGAAATAAATGAAGTTCAGCTATGAAGTTTCCTTCAGAGGCGGGCAAGAAAAAAAATTAAAATAGCAATGTATATTGGCAAGAAAATAATTTAAAATAGCAATGTACATTGAGGTCATTTATGTTCTCCAAAAGCAGCTTGATCACACAACCAGCTCAAAACTGCAACATTGCAACACCAAGCGTAGCACTGGAAGAGTGGCAATTAGTGCACATGAAAATAGTTAGCCCACTAACAGCGGGGCAGTAGCATTGTACTCAGGACTCAGCAAGAGAATCAGAAAAGGTATAGTGCAAAAGCAGAATGTTTGTAATTTCTCCAAGTAGCAGATCATATAAAATGTCCCTCAGTGGCTCAGTCAAAATATAAATATCTCCTGCAGTTGGTTAGGATAGTTACAGTTTGTGACAATAACTCTCCTAAATAAACTGGTGATTACAAAATTTAACTTCTAGAATTCAAGCACCGCCATCTATATTTAGTCATGACAGAGAAAAAATTAAAGTGGAAACTTCCAGAATGGACCCATTGTCTACATTTGCAATTGAAGGCAGTATTACTAGTTTACTTGGCCCAACGTATGCTCCACAGATGTTACTTTACACTACCTAGAGCTAACAGTAACAGCCATTACTTCACATAGTCTAGAAGACTTGAACTGATCAGAATTGCTTGCACTGCTTGAATAGGTAGGACTTACCATCCTGGGAAGAAATGATTTGAGAGCCGAACAGATCTCTTTCAACTTTCAACTCAAAAATTCACATCGCACAGTACAGCCATCAAAAGGAGACCGAGCTACCCATCTGGACAATTCAACATTTACATAAAAGCCCGATCACTGCTATTAAGAAAGTTGAAATTTTTTGTTCATTTGAAGGATAACATCTTTGAATGCCTCACAGCCATCCAAACTTTGCCCTTTATTATTCCAGTTTAGCAACCTATCATGAAGATCAATTACAAAATCTCTATCTTGACCTGCCTGATTCAGCACAAGTAATAAATTTACACACTTGAGCAAGTATGGGCCTGTCTTGGTTCTGAGTTGACTGACAAAATGACGGCATGTATCATCACATTCAAAGATCATTGCAGACATATGGTCAATAATGTCAAGCCAGCCAAAGATGAGACATGCACCACTTAAAGCACATCTTTCAGTAAAACCTCTACAGCAGGCTGAAAAATCATCGTTACCGACATGATCTTTTGCTTTTCTGTGCACCTCATTTGACTCCAGGACCAGCCCAGTACTTGTGTAGTGCAGAAGCATGTCACAGTCCTGCTCATTAATACAACTAGAGGACACAAGCAACACTCCTAAAGGAATCCGTAAATGCAGAAAATTAAGGCATGAGGTAGGGAAATCTGATAGTTCTTCATGTTGCACTTGACTAACGGCAGTTATGCTACAAAACTTCACACAGTGATCATCAAATTCTTTAATAAGGGAATTGACAGGGTTGGTTGACACATGAAGTTTCTCCGTATCCCCAACTGTGGGTATTTGCAGTTTCCTCCTGTGATTTATAGTACTAGTATGGTATGCATAGCTTGAGCATTTTTTGTTGGTCCTGGCCCAAGAGTGTGATAACTCCAAAATATTGTTAGCCAGCATCTGTTGTTGATCTTCATTGGAAGGGCATAGCACCCAAGAAAGGTAAACGGCTGCCCTCTGAGCAAGACTGATATCACTTATTGATTCAGCAATTATCTCCTTGGATAATGTTTCTGATAGATAACCTTGCGAACCTTCCCGATGAAATAGTAAAGCAGTAGCAAAATTGAACCAGATAGGGTAATTTATAACCATCGACCTGCAACACCACAATTAGAACAGGTGCAATTAGCTTTGAATTGGACAAAATGCAGGTGCAACAGGTGCAACACCACATATACAGTAGTGTCTGTATATTAAATAAGCATACCAAGCAGAACTATAGTTAAATTTGACCAATCCCTTTGATGGTTGTGATTGTAAGTTTTTCCATGAAGAGTGACCGGTTCGTGTTTTGCCCAAATAAACCATAGTGTCTATATAAGAAACAAGATCCAAAAACCTGCTGCATGATATGGGCCCAGTTAGTATTGCAAGCAAGTCACTTTGTTGGCTTGGGAAATAAGCATGTGAAAAGGGAAATTTCTGTCCTAATTCCATGGATATTCCCCATGCCATTGGCTCGAAAAGAACATCTAATACTGATGACACCACTGCAGTGTAAAGTTCTAGCACAGAATCCAGACCCCTGCATAAATAAATAAGTAAATTTCATAAGAACATATCCTTAAACAAGCCCAGAATGTGTAATACTATACTTCATTACTGTGTAAATGTAACATTTTTAACAGTGTTGTGGGTAAAATGTCATTTAGACCAGGAGGAAGAAATGATACAGAGGATTAAATAATCAAGTTTTGCAGTTAATAGAGCTTCCATTTACAGAAGATTAAATAACTAACCGCCAATGAAACTTAACAACAAATACTAAAAATGTTTGCATCCATTTATTCATTTTGCAGGTAGTTTGAAGCCAAGGCCTGCAGAGTTCATTTGGTCATGGTAATCACCCAGTTTTCTAAAATGAACTTCAACTTAGCTGATTTCAGGCTTGAGACACACCACCTTTAAATTGATTTGTAATTGTAAAAATGTGTGCAGAAGACAACTGACAGAAACATGACAAACTCAGTGTCAAAACAAAGTATAGAGCATTTAGTACGAGTATTGTTAGGTGTGAACTTACGTCGCAAGAAACCAGATATGAAATAATGATCTCATCTCCATAAACATAGGTGGGGAGCAAACCAAGCATATTAAAATCACACGCCATGCCATCCGATCATGTAATTCTTTTGTCAGACAAAGCAAGGGCCTTCTAATTGCTTCTTGTAGCATCGCTGAAAGATCATGTTTTAGAATTGATGGATCGAGATGCCATAAAAGGACCCTGCCAAAAAAGAAGATGTAATGTCAATCAGTAGAGCACGTAAAAGAAATGGCAGGCACATTTTGCTCAAGTCCAGGCAACAGCAGAAATCATCACCTTATGTAAGCATAAATAAGATGTATGGACTGTCAATACTGTACTAAAGTGTAAAAACAATAGAAAAGTTTTGAGGAAGAGAGAGGGAAAACCAAAGGAAAAATTATACAGTAAGCCCAAAATATCAATGTACACTTTTTGGATTCCCATTGCATTTTAGCATGTATTTCCTTAATCCTATAACATGTTCGCAGCCAAGAAATTATTTGTGTTCAAACACAAAGACAGTACAATATCAACATATATTGTACTACTTCCTTGATCCTTTCTTTAACTAACAATAGTTCATGAATGCTAGTATTTTGTTAGTCCATATATAACTGCCCCAAGCATACCGTAGCGGGATTGAGTGATCACTAGGAAGCACTTGGTAAGATGGATGCCTTGTTAAATCCGTAGCAATGGTACCCATGACAGAAACGCTTTCTTCATCTTCTTTGTAATATGGTAAAGGAAAGAGACACTCGTAACGAGGGGATAACAGCACCACTTTCACAACAGCATACAATAGATCATAAGAATGTCCCGTGACTGTGCAAGAAAAAATGGCACAAGATCAACATTAAGGCAAACACAAAATATATCAACCTAGAGGCATAGGTGGTGTGACATGAATTTCATAAAGTGAGCACTGAACTGCAAACTGCAAAGAGTTGAATGACTATTGCAGTATCACTAAACCACAGGACGGACACTAAGAACGCCGTATCATCTTTAAGTTCGTTTTATGGTCACAGTATTGATGGGCGTTGCCTCTCAAGTCTAAAACAGCAACATGAAATTAGAAGAGAACACAGGGGGGTGGGAAATCTCACCATCACAATTCCCCAATTTCTGCAGAAGGGCAGCGCACGAGCGAACCAGCTCGCGGCAATCCACGGGCGATACGGAGCTCCCGACGCAGAGCATCTCGGCGCCGACGCCGTCGGACCGGACCACTCGGCACGAGACCGACGCAGAGAGCGCGGAGACGATGGTGCGGACCAGGCAGTCGACGCAAGCCCTATCCACCTGCAACGCACACTCACATCAGCACCAGCCACCAAGGCTAACAAAAGGTCGGGAACTGCATTGATCGAAGAGGAAGAGAGACTAGGGGGCTGCCTCTAGTGAGTCGAAGCACATGAGGGAGAGCGCGACGTCGAGAACCCTAGTTCCGGCGGTGGCGGCGGGGTTGAGGGCCGCGGCGAGGGAGGAGATGAAGGATGAGAGGGAGTCGCCAGCGCCGGCGCCGGGAGGACGGGAGAGGCGGGAGGCTAGCCCAGCGAGTAGGTGGGTGAGGTCTTCTAAGGGAGACGCCATTTTTGGGGCGGGGAGCGGCGGGAGATGGAATGGAAGGGTGACCGCTGCCGCTAGAAGAGCACGGAAGCAGAAGATAGTACCAGATTGTAAATTAGGGGAAACTTCATCATATACCCTCCCCACATTTGAGACTTTCAGGATTTACCCTCCCCTGTCAATGACATGTAGGGTCGGAATGAGTTACTGACACGTGGGCCAGAGGGTAAATCTTGAATTTCAATATAAGGGGAGGGTATATGATGAATAATTCCGTAAATTAGATGCATCATGACTTGTCCTTCTTTAGTTGAAATGGTAAGTGATGTTTCACAGATATACTAGTCAGTATTAGTAAGATATTATAGAATATTTTATCAAATAGTAAAAAAACATATCAAATCATCAAAATTCTCTTATAAATTTTGCCATTGCCATCACGACCGTCGCCATGAGCCAAATGCCATCACCAACGTGTGAAATTCTCAAAAATATCATTGCTGTCATATCATCCATCTTGAGACTGAAATAATCAGTTTGCCCCATTCTTTCTTCTTTCTCCTTAGCCTCCACCGTATGCCAACCTCGTCCTTACCATGGACCTCATCCGTGGTCGTCACCTCGAGTCGTTTGAGTGCTTTGGTAACCATATCATCGTCTTCTTTCTCGAGTCATCGCCGAAAATCCCCCCAAATTGGACACCTCCTTGTCTTCCTCACTCCCTTACGACCTCATCAAGCCTTTCTTCGTTGTTCTCATCATCGGAAGACCTATCTTTTGTTGAGCTGCACCGCCACCATGTCCTAACGCTATTCGTTGTCCCCTTGCCCAAGCCAAACCACCGCCATAGCCCCTCATCGTGGAGCTCTACTGCTGCCCCATGGCCTCGCCACCTCAGGCCAAGCCACCGCCACTGTGTTCTGACCATGTCGCCCCGCCCCACACCACCACCATGTGCTAGCGCCCCTCACCGTCCCCTTGCCCAAGCTAAATCACCGCCATAACACCTCATCGTCGAGCTCCATCGCCATGGCCGTAGCCACTGCCGGCCTCACCCGCTCCCCCTCAGGCCAAGCCGTCATTACTTGAAGGTTTGCAGAGACAACGCCATACTCATGCACGATATCCATCACCACCTGGCACTCTGCCCTACTCGTTCTCTTGACATCGCCCCCTTCCACGCGCGTTGTCGTCGTCGCTGGCACCCTCGCTGACCAGTGAGCACATGCTCAATTATAGCCCTGTGCTGGAGACCCTAGTGCTCATCCTCAACAGCACCCCGAGCGCATCCACCTCATCAATTAAAGCCTCTAATGCATGCTCCTCTGGTTGTTCATGGTGGAGGAGGTAGCATGGCGGTTGGTGGAGACAGCACAAGGGAAAGAATGAAGATGCGAGAAGAACACAGGGGTATTATTGCTATTTCTAAAATTTAGCCTCTCCAAGAAATGCTCTAACAACTGTTTTAGACAGAAAACGTGACATCAATAGCATTTCTAGATTTTTTATGTTTGTGATGATATTTTATAACCTCTCCTGTTCGCGTTTTGTATTTTCCAAGCGTCTAACCTTTGCAGTGGCACTAACAAATTTTACTCGATTAGATTTTGCCTAATCAACTTAGTTTTTGTTGTTCGTATGCACAAAACTCACTGCATGTAAGCTTCAATCCTTCAATGATGGTCCATTGAAACTATTGATTTCCTTGATGTTTTAAAGTATTTTAGGGTTTAAGCTTGAGAAGAGGAGATGAGATATTTTGGGGGGAAATTCTGGATCTCTCAATCCAACTCTCTTAGTATTCCTACTATAATAGCCCTCACATTTTACATTTAAGTCCATTGACCGAGGATGGAGCCATAGAGGTCAAGGCCATGGCAAAGGCCGAGGTCACGACGGTGGCCGTAGCCACCAAGACCAACAGAAGCACGGACTATGGTGCGAGGTGCATGGACGGGGAGACCATCTCACTCGGCATTACCCCACCATCGCAACACTCCGAGAGAGCATTGTGAGGGACAGGGATCTGGAGGCGTGCGCGCAAGTGGTGGCGCACGTGCAGCAACCTCTGGAAGGCTAGTTACTTCAACCTGCCCCTACCACTCTCCGCATACAGGCCCCTGATGGTGGACAACACCGAGTCATTACTGTTATCATAGGAGGGTCGTTATTAGAATTCTTATCTGAGAGGCAACAGAAGGCTTATGCCGGTCGACTTCATCACATTGCCGCATACCCTGCGCAGGCGCCCCCGACTTGGGCACATAACGACATCACATTTATGGTAGCTGATGCGGAGAGTGTCGACTTCCCACACCAAGACCCTTTGGTGTGCAAGCTACCATCATCGCATGTGATGTTAAGCGCGTTTTGGTCGATGGCGGCAGCTCCATGGACATCCTGTTCACCAAAGCCTTCGACCAAATGGACATCCTCTAAAGCAGACTACAGCCCCCTGGGGTCCCACTCTAGGGCTTCGGGAGTCAACCCCTATAAGCCCTGGGCCAAATTCAATTCCAAGTGTCCTTCGGGCAGGGCGATCAAACGAGAAGTAGGGATGTCACCTTGGATACCATTGACCTTCTCTATCCTTGCAACGCTGTCCTTAGAAGGCCTACGCTCAACGCTTTTGGGGCGATCACGCACCATAACTTCTTACATGAAGCTACCGAGTCCACAAGGGATTGTCACTGTGTTCGGAGATTAGGACCTCGCCTGCCGAATAGAGCTGGGCGCCTGAGGTCTTCTTCGCAAGGTGCATGCGGTAAGCGAGACTCGCCCCATGCCTACGCTTGCGTTATCATCAACCCTAGGGTGGACGCCCAAACCCAGGCCGGACAACGAGGCCAAGAGGGTTCCCTTGCATGACTCAGATACGTCCCAGCAGGTTTCCATCGGTGCGTGCCTCACCTCAGTAGCTGAACAAGAACTTCTTCGAGTCCTCCGCGACAACGCTAACATCTTCGCATGGTCTTCAGGCTCATGTGATCAGGGGACCTCCACCGCAAAGTCAACAAGAGTACTCTCTAGTGAGTCTAGCGACCTCCATGTCAACATGAAGGCATCGCCCAGTGTACATCCCATGGCTCCCAGTTCAGACGTCAGTTGGCTCGTCTTCGCCTCGAACTCAGAGATTTGCTGTTAATAGCCTTTATATTTTATATTTAAGTCTCTATATATTTGTCTAAATTACAAAGTAACATGTCAACAGAAACAACAGTAATGATTGTTTGTGCTTGGTAACAGCTCCCCGTGAAAATAGTTGAATTCAGCAACCAAACAATGTAAAATCGTTGAATTCAGCAACAAAGGGAGCAGAATGGGAAAACAAGTTTTCTTCTCCAAGAAATCAGCTCTAGGCCGTGGGCCGTCTTCTGAGAACCCAGACCAGCCCAAACTCCCCATGAAATCGCTCGCATCGCATCGCAGGCCCCAGATCGCACTCTCGCAGAGTCCGCTGTCGGCCGCATTTTTTACCCAACTCCGCTCGCGGTGAGGCGCCGCCGTCCACCTTCTCCGCCGCCCCTGCTCCCCGCCACCCATGGCGGACCCCTATCGCGCGTACGCCCCTCCCTCCTCGCACGACAGAGGTATGTATTGCTCGCACCCGCCCTCTCCGACCCAACCAACCGGACCTCTTCTACATGGTTCCTTTCGCGTTTTGATTCGTGTGGACAAATCCTTGGAGAGGGTAGTTTTAGTGGCTTGCTTCTGCTTGGTTCGTTGATGTTGCTTCTAAAGATTCATAGAGTTAGTTCATGCAAGGTTCAATTTTGGGTTATAAAGTACAAAGGAAGAAGATCCTTTGCTTGGCCCGTTTAGATGGTTCGTTCTGGTCATATTTGTTCAGTCTGAATAATTTTTTTTTGTATATATTCAATTGGTACTAATCTGCACACTGCGAAGGGGAACTCATAAGTTGTCAGGACTCGCATTATGCAATTTGAGTTCGTAGTTTGCTAGCCTGTTGTGAGTTTTAGCAGCGTCAAATTACCACTGCAATTTTGTTTCTGATTTGCCCCGATTTGTTGCTGCTAGGTGCTAGCTTGATGAATGGTGGGATTGACTGTTTGAGTATATGACATCGCGTTTGCATTTAGTTGTGTGCGGATGGATCATACACTATATATAATCCAGCTGGATGTAATGTCTGAGTTTATGTTGAGGTCAACAAATCGTGGATTTCATTTTTGCATCAACTGTAGTCCGGGGAGTACCATCTCATGGAGTGTTGTGAATTTGATGTTAGGTAATTTCAGAGAACAAAAGGGTAGCTATGCCCACTATTCCAGCTGAACATTGTTCTAATTTGAGTTTGGTAAGTGGGTTAGGAGGAATATTAGGTATGCTAAAAAAGGGTAGAATGTAGGATTGCCCTGAATTGGAAACTTCTGTTGTGAGGGATAGTGTGACGTGATGTGATAACCAATTGAGCCCATGGAAATCTCATTGTTTAACCCATGGAAATCTCATTGTTTAATCGAACTACTATACAAAGAAACAACATCTATGGGCATCAAAGCAAATTGCAGTTATTACTTTCTATACATGAGTGCTATTGATAGTTGGAGGAAGTGCAAAATATCCAGTTGTGGCGCATAGTTGTGATTTGTGAAATACACCATGGTGGCAACTGTGGATCCATTATCGAATCGAATTATTGGCTATCTCCCATGGAAATATCATTGTTTAATCAAACTACTACAAAAAAAAAACTTCTATGGGTGTCAAAGCGAATTGCAATTTATTACTTTCTATACATGAGTGCTATTGATAGTTGGAGGAAGTGCAAAATATCCGGTTATGGTGCATAGTTGTGATTTGTGAAACACACCATGGTGGCAACTGTGGATCCATTATTGAATCAAATTATTGGCTATCTCCTACATTGCAGTTGCATTAGTTTGGGTATACTGTAGCTGAATTGTTGCAAGTATAAGAACAACCAAATAACTTTCTAGACAGAGGTATACATGGTGAAGATGAATATAGAAGGCTGTGGTTTGCATTGCTTTACTGAGACATGCATTCTGTTTTATCCCTTGCTTTCTTGTTCTTTTGAGGTTGGAACTTGGAAACGATATTTATCATCACATTAGAAATGGCCAACATGCCTTTTGTTGTCATAGGCTAATTTTAATTGATTAGCAGATCCACAGGGTGATTTTCCTGGTTATCTTCCACCTGAGGCCTCTTATTATGCTTCAAGAGTTGCTGCTCTGCACGGAGCATCAGATATTCTTAGAACTGATGTAATACATCTTGACTTTTAGCAGATTCGTTTGTAAGAGCAAAGTAAATACCTTTTTGTTTGGGTCACATAGCACATTGTTTTGATCTACAGGTACCATTACAGTCAAGAGCTTATGGTTTAGATTTTCCATCAGGAGTAAGTCATCCTGCTTTGGCTGGTTTGAGTGCATTGCCTGCTGGAGCTAGGGCACGGGGTCCTAGTCCTTTGGAAGACCCAGCTTTAGTAAGGCGAAGTTCTTCACTAGGCAAAAGTGCTGCTATTCCAGAAATTGAGCGTCCCAGCCCCCTCTTGAACGTTGATGGGCCATTACAAGATGAATCCAACATTCTTTTTGTTGATGGTCTCCCTACTGATTGCACAAGGAGAGAAGTAGCCCGTATCCTTCCTACTTAGTATTCTTTTGCATCATATTTCTTTATCTTGTTACTTTGGTTTTGCAAGGCTTAACTTTCTCTTGAAGATTTATTCCGTCCTTTCGTTGGCTTCAAGGACCTCAGATTAGTGCACAAGGAGCCCAGACATGTATGCACTTTGCTTTTTTCAATGCATCATTTTTTTTCTCACTTGTAAAAAATAACGGTTGGATGGTTCTTTACCACTTATTCATTCACTTGCAATTTTGTCCATGTGCATTCAAATTAGTCATGTTATGTTAAAAATATATTTATGCAATGAAATGTATTTTTCCAGCCATTGCAATAAAGCATATATATTGAACAGATGTAGGATATTAGAAAACTAATTAATGCTAATAGCTATTACATTGATGTCTACATATTGAACACATTTGAAGGTAGGGTTTGTTCCCAGACTTCCTTTAGTACCATCTTTTCCCGAGGGCCAACTAACTAGTGCCCTGTGCCAAGTTTTGCTACACTGTTACATTCCTTTTAGGCATTACCTCATTTTCTCACGTAATGAACAAACAGTTGATGCTTCTTGTTTTGCATCACAAACCCCCTTTATTACTGGTGAAATGCCCTTATTTTTTCTTTTAGTATTTGAGTCAACCCGAGTTTATTACTCACCTTTTCCTACTGCTACTTGCAGAGTGGTGACAAGGCTTATGTTCTGTGCTTTGTGGAGTTCAGTGATGCAAAATGTGCATTGACTGCTATGCAGGCTCTCCAAGGTTCTTGTTCCAATGGCATTGATTTGTTACATTGATATTTTCACTTGATATTCCTTCATATATCCTGTAGGAGGCATTATTTTACCTGGATCAAAATAATCATAATATAGAAGTTTCTTACATAAAGTGTAAATAGGTGCTTGCAAGGATGGTATATACACACATGTTATACTCAATATATAAAACTGAATGCTGCCTTCATATGCTTGCTATTGATGGACTGTGTTCTTTTCCGGTACTATTGGACAATGTACAGTAGCTCTAGGGCCTGTTTGTTTCAGCTGTAGATTCTGAGAAGTAGCTGGTAAGTATCTAGCTAGTCAGAATCTGGAGAAGCTGGATAACCCCAGCTTCTGGCTACTAGTTCATTTTCTGAATTCTGTAGCTTCTGGCTACTTAGAATCTGGATGAAAATCTGGACTGTTTGGGGGAGCTGCAGATTCTGGGAGTAGCTGCAGCTGCCAGAAGCTAAAACAAACAGGCCCTAGACTCTTTTACCATGTTGAGTTTCAGTCTTTTATGCACCAACCATCTTCCTCAAAAACTTTAGCTATTAAATCAAGCCAGACAGTTCACTGATATTTCATAGATATTTGTAGTGGAAAAGTTCTGCAGAACACACCTAAGGGCTAAGTATAGCAAGAATCAACTTGTAAGAATGAGCATTTCTTGGTTTCACAGACTGAACTTCCATGGTTGTTTTGCAGAATACCGCTTTGACGAGAGGAAGCCTGATGCGCCGGTTCTTAAGATCCAATTTGCAAGGTTCCCTTTCCGACCACCTGCTACCCATGGCGATAGGAGACGCCTTAGCATCCCCTAGCTAGTAGTGTAGTCCAGACATTGGGGCATTGTAGGTAATAAGTTATGATCCAGCTTGTAACCTGTAATGGTGTCAGTTGTCAGTTGAAGATGGCTAGCAGGAGTCTTTACATGACACCAACACATGGAATGTGTTCTTCTTTGCCCCCATTCATGCCCACATCGCCGTACCGTCTTTCGCATATTCAGATTTCTGCAGATATCAAATATGGTAGAAATAATGGGCATTAAAACTGGTGGTGAGCAACTCCAGAGACAGTACATTCAGGTGAATGCCCTACAGCTTGCAGTGGTGAAGTGGTGCTGAAGAGCGACATCTTGTCGTCGAACCGATGCCAACCCACCGGAGTCCAGAGCTGTCAATTTGAGACAAGCTGTCGTCCAAGTCTTCTTCCATCCTGCACAAAAAGCCTCAAGATGTCAGGTTCATTCTACTGTGTCGATCTCACTGTCGAATCTTAACACTCGCGAACGAAGGAGAGGTCAACGGCGACCACGGGGCGGCGAGAAGTGCTTGCTTGTCGTAGGCGTCCGCCGTTGCTTTCACGGTGGAAACCACCGGAGGTTCTACAGGGGCGATGGGGTCCAGGATTTGCAGAAAATCTCGGCACACTTTTCAGGCTGTCGCACGGGCGGTCCATCAGCCACTCGATCATAGATTTTTTTAAAAAATATATTGTTATTCAAAAATACGGAAATATATCTGTGATTATATTATTTACAAAATTGGCCTTTTATCTCCCAACTGTTGGACGACTGGAACGTGCTGTTTAACCGTTAGACAATAATAATACAGTCGTCTAACCGTTGGGCACTATTAATACAGTTACCGAACGGTTGGACGATAGGTTCCAGTCGTCGAACGGTTGGACGACAGGTTCTAATTACCTAACTGTTAGGCGATTGTAGCTTTCAATCATCGAACGGTTGGGCGACTGTAACTTCTAGTTGTCGAACAGTTGGACGACTGGATGGCTTATATAACCGACGCGTCGGTAGTCACCCCCCTCCCTCGGCCGAGCGAGGGAGAAAAGAGTAAGAAAGAAAGGGGAGGAGAGGAGAGGAGAGGAAAGAAGAGGAGAGGGAAGGGAGATGGAGGGAGAAGAAGAAGAGGATAGAAGATTCGTCTATGAGGTATTTTGTTTATCTTTTATTGTATTTCTTTATAGTAAGTATATAGCTTGTTTAGTTTAGATAATAGTATAAGTAGCACCCATAGAAAATTATAATTAGAGAAAAAAGTAGTAAATTAGAATCTTGTTAATCTATATGTAAGTAGCACCTATAGAAAAATATAGTTACAAAAATAAGTAATAAATTAGAATCTTGTTAATTTATAATAGTGTAAGTACAACCTATATAAAATTTTAGTTAGAGAAGAAAGCAGTCCATGAGAGAGAAGTTGTGCTATTTGTGAGAAGTAGTAGTGTTGTGTTGGTGTATGTGTGACTGACTATTGTTCGGTAAATAACTAGAAAGTCGGTTAATTGTATTAGGTACTTTGGCCGAGTGTATGAGGAGGATGAATAGTTTGTATGGATTAATTAGTTCAAGTTAACGCCAGAGCCGAATAATGCCCAGTATAGAATACCATGGCCTTCAAGTTGAATCGGAATAGTATAGTGCACGTTCATTGTAGCCTGTGCTTTGATTGAATGACATCTTATCCATACGGTAATGCAGTTATTCAAGACAAGCGAATGTACGAATGTAAATTACAGTATAGCAGTAGTTGCATATCGTGTGATGCGATCTGACTAGTTACATTATTAGAAATATTTACAGGCAGACTTCAGTCATGCCAACACCCACTACATTGAAAGTGCATTATGGTATTGACACCATTCGTGAAGGTCCGTACGGTATTGACTTAAGCAATTTTTCACAAGCCACTCTAATACACCCGGACGGTGAGAATGCTCAAATAGTAGAGGTGATGCACCGGCTGACTCGCAGCTTCTCCTTAGACCCTGAGATGTATAGCGTTGTCATACAAGGGCTTTTGAGCTGATCTTCTACGTAGATTAGATATGAGTTGAGAAGATTGATGCACACGGCTATGTGAAAGGGCTTTTGGAAGGCTACCAGCGCCAAGGATATGAGTGTTTGCTGCTTGTGCAAGGATACCTAAAAAAGTTGTATTAGGTCCTGCCGACAGGCATCATCCGGGTGGTGGGAATAGTTTAGGCGTGCCAACATGTTGATGAAGAAGAGGCTCCAGAGGCCAGTATTTCGAATGGTGCGGAGGATGTCGCTCGTGACGAGGCCAACACGGTAAATACATTAGACGAAGATCGGTCACCGCACGATGAGGCTACAGGACAGACTGACAAAGGAGAATATATGGAGTACATAGTGTGTCAAATGAAGAGCGATAACCAGATGGCTTAAGCTGAAGAGGAAACTGTGCAGAAGGACGACGAGTATAGTTCCAGTGATGATTTAGCTCCTATCCCGCAAGGATGGAACAGATTTGACGCTGAGAAAGACGGCCAAGCGGAGCCGGGATGACGGGCGGCCGTTGATGATTTAGCTCCCATCATCGTCTTTTTGTATTCAATTTTTTGCGTAACAAGGCATCTAATAACATGAAAAAAATAAGTTCTCCTCCATATCCCATCTATATATGAATTTCCGATTGCATCGTAATGTCACTAAACGTCATATTTACCAATCGTTACTATCTCAATCATCCTGAAAATAATTTTCATAATTTTTTTGCACTATAATAACATACGACGATCGTAAAATGTTATTACGAATCTAACAAATTTTGTACCATACATAATCTACCAAAATTACAAATAAATCAACCGACATTATCTCCTGTTATTTTTTTTCAAAAATACAACTCATACATAAATTTTGATCAATGTTACTTACATACAACAATTGTCATTTACCCCTATGCGCAGGTCGGAGGGGCACTTGAGCAAAAATGGGCTGAAATTGCAGTCACTATCGGTCGGGTGACTAGAGGTCCAGTTACCCAACCGTTCGGTGACAGGTCGCAGTCGCCCAACGGTGGGGTGACTGCAACCTGTCGCCTAATCGCCTGCGGACTGATTGCGTGTCGTGCGGCTATTGTACAATACGTTCCAGTCGACCAACGTTGGACGAATGGAGGCCATTTTTGTAAAAAAAATTTCATGTGAATATATTTCTGTAATTTAAAATAAAAATATGTTATTTAAAAAAAATCCTAGATGGTATTTTGTTGTGGCCAGTTGCCGATGATTTGCACTGTAGCTCAGTGGCGATTTGCTCGTGAGGCCACGTGCTGTTTGTGTCCGCAACTCTGGTTACTATGAACGGCGCTTTTCTGTTCCGGTGCCGATATTTCCCTCCGTGTTCTCTTGATCTGGACCGCTCGCTATTGATCTAACGGCCCAAAACTTGCGCCTATGGGCTATTGGATCCATAACGAGCGGTCCAGATCGAGAGAACACGAAGGGAAACACCGTGCGCGAGGACAGGGAAGCCGTTTTCGGTTACCATTGCACAGGTTGAGTCTATCCACGGTTGGAGTTGCAGGCCTTAGCCCGTTTAAAACGTTGGAATTCTTACAGAAACGAAGTAGTTTTGCGTAGAGTTCTTCCGAAAATCCTCAGGGGCAACCCGGGCCCCAGTACGTAAGACTGCAGATCCTCAGCCGGTGGATGCGAAGTTACCTGGCATCCGTGCTGTTCCATCGTCAAAATGTAATACTATCATTCCACGCTAAAAAATAACATCCTATTTCTTCGAAGTGCCACCGCTTTCTGGCAAGTTTAATCAGTGACCGGAAAGATGGTGACCGTCCTTAACAATAATTATTATCTTTTGCCGATGGCGATACATAGATAGTAGTACTTTTTTTAAGGAATCAAAGACGTAAAATCGTACACCACGTTGCCGTTCCATGTCGATCTTACCAAACTAGGTGTCCGTTGCAACGTGCTGCGCCCTAGCGCAGTGTGGACTCTGTTCTTCCAAGGAATTGACCAAAGCGCACACGTGCCTCAGGTGCACAGTGTTTTTCCAAGGCATTGACCAAAGCGCGCGCGTGCCTCGGATGCACAGTGTTGACCAGAACACACGCGTGCCGATTGCCTCGGCCTTTCAGATTAGAAGAATATGCAAATGCCAGCGAGCAAAAGTAAAAATCCGGAAAAGCGAAGGAGACCGGCACCCACCACCGGCACAACCCTCGCGCACGTTGTTCAGCTAGTCCGTCCACCGCCCTCCCTTCCGAGCCTCCTCCGGCCATCCATCCACACCGGCGAGCGAGCCTGACATCGCCTCATCCTCCTCGCCGCTGCCTTCCGATGGCGACGCCTCGGAAGCCGGGCAAGCTCGCCCTCCCCTCCCACGAATCCACCATCGGCAAATTCTTGTAACCTCCAATTTCCCTCTCTTTTTTTCCCTCTCTCTCTCCGATCACGCTTGTTTTCTTGGATGCGTTGCTCGTGCTGATTACGTGGGTGTTGGGATTTGTGCTCCGGCAGGACGCAGAGCGGGACGTTCAAGGACGGCGATCTGCTCGTCAACAAGGACGGCCTCCGCATCGTCTCGCAGAGCGAGGAAGGCGAGGTAAACCACCAGCACCGGAGATGATAATTGCGTCTTTTCACCCCTTTGGGTCTAGCCTTTTGGCAATCGTAGGACTGTATTCGGCAAGATTGGGTGCTATGTTGGTTTTTGTCGATGAGATGAACAGAGTTACCGATTGGGATGCGATTGGATTAGCAGGAAGCGAGCGGGGTTCTGGATTCACATATGAGTGAATTGTTGTTGAGCTCTGGCTACTCTTGGAATTGCTATGTCCTGTCTGGAAATCAGGGTGCCGATTAGTGATAAGGCAGGCGCTTATGCTTGATTTCTTCATGTCAATGTAAGGGTAGTCATAAAACACGTTGATATGGTATAGAAATTCCGCAATAGCATTCTTGTCATTTCCCATTCCCTAGTTACCTTAGCAGGATCATGGCTTAGGGAGAGAACAACATGTAGTCAGGAGCTTTATTGATTACTCACGAAGACCACATTTGCATCGCCCATTTTCCTTGCGAGAAGAAGACCATCCCGCGTTGCCAGTTCTTCAATCACCATTGGTACAGAAATTGCATCATGCTTCTTACACGAGGCGGCCAAAAAAGCACCTCTGTCATTCCGGGCTAACACTTCTGTACCAGCACAGGAGTCAGCAGTGCAGACTGCTCCATCTGCATTGACTTTGACCCATTGAGCTGGAGGAGGTTCCCAAGTAACATTCAGAGCCGTATCGCCATTGCATGGACTGTACTTTGGAAGCTCGAAAAAATCTGCAGGGTCTTACGCACATAATCCATGGTCTTATGAGGATCATAGCCCACCTCACCGTGGGTCCAGCGATTGTGCGACGACCAGATACTCCACATGATTGTTACCACAGAAGGCACCATGTTGTCAGCTATCAGACCTGCACAAAGGATATCTGCAGCCCATGTCAGAGGATGCAACTTCGGTAGCATTACACCAAGAATTTCTTTGGCTAATACCCAGAACACCCTTGCATGAGGGCAATCAATGGACACATGCATTAGTGTTTCATCTTCTGCCTTACATAAACTGCATGTACCTCGGTCTCGTAAGTGCCGATACATCAACATGGCCTCGACGGGTAATGCACCCTTTGGGACTCACCACCAGAACACCCTGACCTTTGGTACAACTTTGAGTTTCCATAATTTAAGCCAAATCACATCAGCAGCAGCTCGCGAGCTCTCTGCTGTCACTTCTTTCTGAGCAGACAAACTAGCTTTACGTTGGACCAGTTCTCGGTAAGCAAATTTCACCGAGTACAGGCCATTCTTCTCAAACAACCACCCATCAAAATATGCAAGATAGCTTTGGCATCTGGCGGAATAAAAATTTATGTGACTAGAGAGGCTTTCCATACCTTGGTTTCATGATCAACAACCTCGCTAACTTTTTCCTAGTTACAGGCCACCAAACTCCCTCAAGGCTTCAGACTAATAGAATCTGGAATCCAGTTATCTGTCCAAATTGACACATCCTTCCCATCACCAATTCTTTCTTTTTGATGAGTGGAATACATACAGTGATTTTTCATGCGGGATGTCATAGATACTAGCCATAGAATATCTGCATATGCAGTGGGTTACCAAAATCATATGTGCTGTATCAAGGGGCTGTATTTCTCCTGAATGGGAATGCTCACTTGATTATAGTGGAAGAATGATGCCTAATACCTTTTTTTGCAAGGATTGTCTAATACCATCGTTGGTGTTATATTCTTCATTAATCTAATTTGTTATTTGTTTTCCTTTTGTGTTCTCACCTTCTTTCTATTGACATACTCAAAATGTTCTCCAGGCTCCTCCTATAGAGCCGTTGGATAATCATCAATTGAGCGTAGATGATCTAGATGCAATCAAAGTGATTGGGAAAGGTAGTAGTGGAATAGTGCAATTGGTTCGCCACAAATGGACTCGCCAGTTTTTTGCTCTCAAGGTATTGTCTGAAATGTACATTCTTTGCTGCTTCTTATTTATGGTTCCTTCCACTTCTTTCTGTACATATCAGAGTTTTTATCTACATTCTCTTTAATGTACCTAATAGTTGTAACTTCAAGAATAACCAATACTCATTTCGTGTAATCCTTTACCTATCTGTTGCAAAGGGTCTTTATCTCCAATAGTGTTGTTGTGTTTGCAGGTTATACAACTCAATATTGAGGAAAGTATACGCAGACAGATTGCCCAGGAGTTAAAAATAAGCTTGTCAACACAGTGCCAATATGTTGTTGTGTACTATCAGTGTTTTTATGTCAATGGTGCTATTTCTATTGTTTTGGAGTACATGGACGGCGGCTCTCTCGCTGATTTCCTGGAGACCGTTAAAACCATTCCAGAGCCCTACCTTGCTGCAATTTGTAAGCAGGCCAGTGACATGTCGCACAAGCGACCATGTAGTTTCTTTGCTATTAGAATGTTACCTTAGCATCACATGGACCTTTTTAATTAAAAATTTCGTTGTTCTTGTGCAGGTGTTAAAAGGACTGATGTACTTGCATCATGAGAAGCACATTATACACCGAGATCTGAAACCATCGAATATCTTAATAAATCATAGGGGTGAAGTAAAAATATCAGACTTCGGTGTTAGTGCCATCATTGCTAGTTCTTCTGCACAGCGAGATACATTTACTGGCACACTTAACTACATGGCGGTGGGTGAAAGTTTTTCAAGTTAAATAAATGTGTCTTCCAGTTTGGCATGAAACGCTGTCCCCTTTTTTGGTTTCAATGAACCAAAGTAAAATTTCTGTTCTTGACAGCCAGAAAGAATCAGTGGGCAGAAACATGGCCATATGAGTGATATCTGGAGCTTGGGCCTGGTTATTCTGGAATGTGCCACCGGCAATTTTCCATATCCTCATCATGATAGCTTTTATGAACTTCTTGAAGCTGTTGTCGACCAACCACCACCTTCTGCACCATCAGACGAGTTTTCACCGGAATTCTGTTCATTCATTTCTGCATGGTATATGTGCTTCTCCAATGACGCGGCTAATGAAAGTTACTTAAGCAATATTAGAAATAGGCATTTCTACCTTTTGCTTGTGAAGTTGCCACTCCCAAGTCAATTCCTGCTCTGTACATTATACATGCAGAGATTATCTGACTTCTTGATAGGTTTTCTTTCTTTTTTATTCTCTCACCTGTGGACAGATTAACTGATTTCTTTATGGAAAATAAGTGTCCAAAAGAAGGCTAATATCCGGTTTATTTATTTTCTTTGTGGATTTTCAGTATCCAAAAGAAGGCTACGGATAGGTCATCAGCTCAAGTCTTATCAGTAAGCAAAAAACTCTGCTCTGCTTCACAGCTTTATGTTCTTTTTAAAGCATCATTTGCAAAGCTAGCTCACTGATCTTGACCCATCTCTCCTGTCTATTATCTTTGATACCCAGTCTCATCCATTCCTGAGCATGTATGATGACCTGAATATAGATCTCGCTTCCTACTTTACAACCGCTGGATCTCCGCTTGCCACCTTTAAGTAATGATGCTGTAACTTATTGAAGAGTATATGCTACTGCAATTCTTTTACAACTCCAATGAGTGACCCATTCAAGGCAACCTTACATGGTCTATTCTTGTTTTACTAGGCAAATTGGTGAAGACAAGTACAACCATGTTTCATGAGCTGGAATGACTTGGCCCTTTTGCAGCCAATCTGTAGAGCGTACCTAAGCTAACTGATGCAAATGCTTGGAGTTTTTTTTTTATTTTTCTTTTGGGACAAGTGGAAGGGATTGCGGTATGAAGTAAGCTGTGTTGATCTATTGTAAGGCAAAGTTGATTACAAACTTGCATCGTCATACATATACAGCATCCTAGGATCAATGAGCATTGAAGTTTTGCTTGGCTGTGTGCCGGAACCGTGTGTTCCTGCTTGTGTAACTTTGACCCTGTAGTATACTCGGCTTTCTCAATCAGATGCATTATTGCGGTATATCCAATGTATGTGCTGGGTAATTTGTTCCGTGGCCTCGTCTGTACAAGGAAATGCCCATTATTGCCTTTTGTTGCCGACTTGCAACCCAGGGTTTTCCAAATCGGCCGATTTTCGGCTGAAAATAAAATTTGGTACCGGTTCAAAAAAAATCGTTTTGCATGTTTTTTTATCAAATATAAAATAAATTCGTCACCATTTCAGTCTGGAGTTGGAATCCTGGAAACTGCATTTTTTTCATTTTTTCGTTTGAACTTTAAAAAACTTCAAATTTTGATTTGAAATTTTCAAGAATCGAAAATTTTGCCCTCCGGTAAAATTTCAAAACCGATTTTGAAAACCCTGATTGCAATGTGTTGGTGGTTCTATGATATCTGTGATAAGCGATTTGTTTGTGTACTTTAGACATGATCTCTGTCGGTAGCCCGCTTTTGCTCCGAGTTTTCCATCTGGATTCTTACGTTTTGACTAGGTTAGGCAACACTTAGTTGGGAAGTTCTAAAGGCATCGGAATACCCGCCGTTCTCTGTCGGCAGCCGCTTTTGCTCTCTGTTTCCATCAGAATTCTTACGTTTCGACTGAGGCTAACACTTGGCGGGGATGTTCTAAAGGGATGGGAAATACATCTCATCGGACCATCTCGCCGTTGTCTTTACGAAAGTGATGGCGCGATTAGCAGGTGGGCCGCCAGCCCATAAGATATTGAGAGTATCCGAGGCTTTTTATTTTCACCCAACTTTTAGCTGATGCTTGCTTTTATTGTTATCATCGTGTTGTTAGTATAGAACACCAGAGGATTTTTTTTCCTTTTAAGAAACAGGCATTTCATGGTCAAATCGGTTTTAAAAATGTATTTCATGGTCAAACCACTGCAACGAGTTGGAGCCAACGGCCAATCGAAATATTCCGTCGTGTGGTACACTATTTTCTGTATGCATTCGGCTGCTAAATAATAATGAGTACATTAACAGAAGGGCGGGGAATGAATACTCAATACAGGTATACACGTAATACCAGTATATTTTGGCGTACACGGTTCGCGTTATTGTAGATCTGTAGTATTAATTTAGAGCATATAGTTACCTAAATCACACGTTTAATTAACTCTTAAAACTCGCGGGACTTCGAGCTAGCTCGTCAGCACCTTCAATACTAAGAGAACAACGCGTATATATAGAGCCTTTGCAACCCAGGCCAGGCCCAATTGATAATAGACTCGAGACTCACATTCGTGCTCGTGCAATCAAACATGGTGATCGCCATTGATGGCCGGTGTTGGCTGCAGGGCCTCGGCTGGGGCCTCCTGACCGTCACCTCCGCCCTCGCGCTGCGCCGATCGGTAGGCTGCGACGCCGGGTCGGCGATTTTCGCCGCCGCGTCCTACGCGCTCCTCCTCATGCTGCTCTGGTGCCTCCGCGCGTTCGAGCGCGCGGCTGGCGCCGGCGACGCGGCCGCCAAGGGGAGGCTAAAGCTGGCCGTCTGGCTGCTCGCGAGCGGACTCACCGTCATGTTCGCCGCGAGGGTCGCGCCGCTGATGCCCCGCGCGGTGGCGCTTCTCGTCTGGAGCATGGCGGCCGCGACTGTTACCGCCGGGTTCCGTCTTTTGTTCTTAGCTCGTGTGTAACCAGGAGCTCGGCTCGATATACATTTTTCTTGCTGTGTTTGACGATTTTAATTTAATTCATGTTGTTCTTGTTTCAAAAAAATAATGAAATGGAGAGGATTGCAGGGCACGTTCCGTTCATGCACAGCAAGCATTAAAAGCAGGCGCAAGAGACATGAAATGCTTCCTCTTTTTTTAACTTATATTTTTTAGTCTTTACGATTTCTATATACGACTTTAATCATCATATTTTATAATTTTATATTAGATATACTAATAATATTATAAAATCATTTTTAACGATAAATCTAATTATTTAATTTTTATATAATCAATCTATTTAGTTTCTAATTAATTGATAATTAAATTTTAGAAAATTTAATAGCTCGGATCCTAAGACAGTCAGTATAAGACCGCTCTCTCTATATATTTTTGTGAGCAAACCCCCATGACATTAAGGTAACGTTCAGAATAGCAATAACTTTTACCTTTTACTGAAATTTTACTGTATATGACTTTTTTTTACTGTAGTTGAGTTAGCTTCTTAGGCATAATTAAATTTAAAAATATAAAAAATAAAAACGGCATGGTAATCTAGAGCAGACAATACAAAAGAATACGGGAAAAAAATAAAACACAAAAAATCGAAAAAACAAAAAAATAACAAATTTATACACAGTATCACCCATCACCTAACAGTGCCACCCATCGTCCATCACCAGCGATGGCCTCGTGGCTGAGCGGGGCACTAGGTTGCTCCTGGTCTACCGTCTACGACGGTAAGTCGCAAACCTTTTGAAACGCTGTTGAAGAATGTCCGTACTTCGTTTTCACGGTGATGTATGCTTACAAAAGGTAAATAGTTTGCTCCAAACAGCATTGTCAACTGTGCGTAGTAACTCCACCCATCTGCTGAAGCCGCCAAAGCCCACAGGTGTCAAATTTTAAGGCCTCTTTGGTTTGCAGAATCCAAAATAGTAGAATAAAGAAAACACAAAAATGTATTAGAATATATGCAAAATAGATGATTAAAAAACACTGAAATTTAGTAGACTTAGGTGTTTCAAAACATAGAATTTTTTTGCGTAGTTTCATGAATGGCAATTCAAAAGCACCATCAAGTGCAATGGCTAGACAGGAATTTAATCGCGCAATTTGCCTCAACCTTATCATGAAGGAAGAAAAAAAAGGTGATAATGAATGTTCTCAACGCATTTCCTATGGAATCAGGAGCTCGTCGAAAATTTTCTCTGTTTTTCCTTTGGTTGGGGTGCTTAGTTGGGCTTTTTTCATAGTTTATAACTTTTTTATATTATAGCTGTTGATGATTTTTTATATAATTAAATTTTAAAAAATAAAAATAAAAAATATGTTAATCCATCACAGATAATACAAAAGAATATAAATAAAAAGATAAGACAAAAAAGTTAAAAAAGTTAAAATAAAAAAATTAGAAAGCTAGAAATTAAAAACATAAATCAGTGTATATAAATTAAAATAAGCACACACAGAATCATAAAAAAAACAGTTTCCTTCACTTTTCCTCTCAAATTCCTGCGAATCAGAGCCCTATGTCCTACACAAGAAAGGTACCTGATTCATTCCTCAGCTCACTCGATGGCCGGTCTAAGGGCATCTCCAATGGTCCTAGCTAGCAACTAACTAGGAGACTTCTACATCATCAACCAAATAGCTAGCATACAAAGGACTGTCTATAAGGATAGCTATTTGATACTTACATGCACACACAGTCATTTATAGAGACTACCTCGTTTTCTGTTATAGCCTAGTGCTTAAGGAAGAGCCGGCTCGATTTTTTTTGCATACTCTCTTTCCTCCACATAGGATTTATGCTGATGTGTACATGCAAATAGCCAGCTAACTCAGACCATTGGAGATGCCCTAATTTCTCAACGACACCACTTCATTTCCAATGCATTGACTACACCGACGCGCTCCGGAAGCGACCTCAGATTCCCTCCCCTCTAAGGATCTCTCGTCAAATGAACGGTCCCGTAAACTAAATTATTTAAATAATTTTTTAAGTTTACTGTTTACTATCATATTAAAAAATACAATTTAACATTATTAGTCACAACATAAAAGAACACTTTCTATGAGAGTTAATGAGTTTCTTTTTTTACTCCGCCATATGTTTTTTCCTGTGATTTATAGCTTATAAATTATTTATAAAAGATAGTACAGAATAATATAAACTAGTATATACTATAATTAATTTATAGATTTTATCATAAAAAGATATTTTATTTAAAAACTAGTTACTGTAGAAAAAAAATTAAAAAATAGTTTTTAAAAGGTGAAAAAGGAAAGGCCGAACGTAGCATATCAAGCAAGAAGGCTCTATGCGGAGTGTTTATTTTAAAATAATTTATTAATTTATTAATATTTAATTCGTCAACACAAACTTTATGAAAATACATCGGCGGCAGACATCACATGGCAATCGCACGAAGCATGGCAAAACATCTCCCCCCACACACAAGACCAAAAGACCCCCAATGCCGAGCGCGAAACCCGATCACCAGCCCAACCCCGCCGCACCGGCGAGCAATCGCCGCGTCCCGTGGGCCGCCCTGATCGGCTTCGTCGGCCTCGCCGTCAACTTCGCCCTCTGCGTCTACCGCGCGGACGGGGACCGCAGCGTGATCGCGTTCGTCTCCTTCTCCTACCTCAACCTGCTGCTCCTTTTCTGGTGCATCCGCCAGTTCGAGCAGTCCCCGCCCGGATCGGCGGCGCGGGGCAGGATCAAGGCCGCCGTTTGGCTTCTGGCCACCTCCCTGACCGTCATCTTCACTTGGAAGGTAGCGGCGCTGATGCCTCTGCCCCTAGCGGTGGCGGCGTGGATCATGGCCGCGGCGACCGTCGTCGGTGGGTTCTACGGCTTCTTCGTCCATGACGACAAGTGGTGAGATCATCGAGGAATTAATACTGCGCCGTGTGCCTAGATGTGATGCATCCTTGACCGAGGTTTCGTTTCCATCGCTACTCTGATGCTATTATATGTCGACCTGTCATATACATACATATATATAAAACTAAAACCATCGACCAGGTTGCCATCGAGTGATCGACTCATGTGAGTATAAATAAAAGCCTGTGCACCAGTACTATGTGCATTACCTCATTTGATTGGTCTATTCCTCTTGTTATGAATTGCATTATGTCGATTTCACCCGATGTTCTGAATCTTTTCCTCACCTTTGAGAGAGCAAAGCATCTCACCTTTTTAACCGCTTCCTTTTCGATCTGACCAGCATGGATTCTAAGTGATCGGAATAGCGATGGTTTTTGGCTGAAAAAACATTGTAGCTGGCTGAAAAAACACTGTAGCTGGCTGAAAAAACACTGTAGCTGAGTTAGTGGATAGTGTAGTGAATAGTGAAAAAAGCTGAAGTTAGAAGCTGAAACCGAAACGATCAAGCCTTAATCAGAGCCTTGATCTAGCTTGGCACCGAGGAGCGCCGACGGCAAGCCCGGCTGGGGTGGGAGCAAGGGCTGAGGAGGTGACGACGCGATGCAACGTTGGCTGGCGGGAGGTCGTCGGTGTGGGAATCTCTGGCGCTGAGGCCAGCGGCACGAGCGAAGAGGCGAGTGGCGCTGACAGTAGGAGCACTCCGAGGCGGCGGCAAGCTAGATCCAGCCGGATCCGGCGAGGAGATGATGGCGACATTGGCGGCAGCAGACAGTGGCGACCGGCAGCGGTGGCCAGGTGGAAACCTTAATTTTGCTCTGATTCTATGATAGAGTATGACCTTGTCTATTCAAGAGAGCCTTACATGCTAATATATATCTATGTACAAAGTACAAAGCGACATCTAGACTATACATATATCTAACAATACACATATCTAACGGGAATAACAGCAGAACCATTGATATATAAATCTTGCAACCAACAAATTAACATGAGTTCTGCATTTTTAGAAGGGGAAACAAAATACAGAGGGGCATGCTCGGTAAATATTTGTCAAAATGTACTAGTTGTTTTTCTTTACTAAAAGAGCAGAACTTTAGTTCCTCAGAGCAATGGCAGTAGTCTCTGGTCACCTGGAGTCTCTGGAAAGAGTGCAATGTTAGGATATTTCAGAACAAAGAAATGGCTGTCACGTGGTCACCTGGAGTCTCTGGAAGACTCACACGCAGCTTCTTACTGTGATGAGTTAGCACTAGCTGTGGACCTGATAACTGGCCGATTTTCAGAAAAATCGGTTTTTATCGAGTATCTCCGGCTAGAATACAAACTAGTCTTAAATATTTTGGCTAAATTTGAATTTGCACCAATTTGCTTTGAGTTTTTTTGGCCAAAAAACTCTGATATTTTCTGATTTTGGCCTTTTCAATTCAAATTTGATCGGAAAATTTCGGCCAATTTGATCCAAAATTTTTCAATGATCGGTGATATCGGTGTTATTGAACCCTCCCTAAAAAAATTGAAACCGGTTTTTGAAAACCTTTACTTTGGCGAGAGCATGGCAGCTCGACAGGTGGTTGTTTACTGCAGGTGCAGGGTGCTGAAGGTAGCGGTGGAAAATGGAGCTTCTTCAGTCCGGTTATAGGTTGTTGGTAAGGGGCATTTGGAACAGCGATGGTTTATGTTTTTTTACTGTAACTGAATTGATTTATTTAACATAATTAAATTTAAAAAATTTTAAAAATAGAAAAAACATATTAGCCCATCACGGACAATGCAAAGGAATATGAGAAAAAAAAGAAAAAGCAAAAAATCCCAAAAAAACTAAAAAAATCAGAAAAAAAATAAAATTACTTAATAATAAAAAAAACAGAAATTAACTTTAAACCAAAATGAGCGAGATCTAAAGTCTGCTAACTCCGTGGGTGCAGCTCGTTAGCTTTCTTTTCCTTTTCTTCTCTTCCTTCCTGTTTCTATTAGCTCCAATGCCGGCCGTCATCTTCGGCACCGTGAGCCTGGGTGCAAACCCTAAAACTTCAGCGCGTTCTTGATTTTTTTTCTTCAACTTATTGGATGGGGCATTCAGCATTTCGTTAGGCAAGAAGTTCAGAACACTCTTTTTGGTACGAGCATTTCCAAAAGAGTCGTCACGTCACCAGCGATGGTCAGCTTCTTCAAGCTCTCTGTCTCTGGTCCACATCACCGTGTGTCCTACGTTCAAAGGAAGAGGAATACACTAAGCACTAAGTCTTTCCAAAAAAGGAAAAGGAAAGAAAATGTGCACAGGTTAGTAAGTCTTTGCAGCAAAAGGCACCTTCTCGGCTCAGGCTTCGACAAGGACAGGAAAAACGAGCTATCTGCTGCTTTTGTGGTTGGCCCGGTCTAGAGTACTGTGGTTTTTATTTTTGACTGAAACGGAACAGTTAGCTTGCTTCCTCTAAAGTATTCAATTAAAAATAAAGAAAATAGAAAAATAAAAACACTGTTATATCTCTGCTGATAATACAATAGAAGTAGAAAAAAAGTTACGTTAAGAAGCTAATATATTTTAAATAATTTTTAATTTTTAAAAATTAAAAGTTATAGCTGTTTAGAACAGAGTACATTTCTTTACCATCGAGAGCTAGCAGAGACCGGACAGACAGGGCACAGAAGCCAGTTCTGTCCACGTGAAAATTGCAGGCACGTCAGTCGATCGGGTTCTGATTTATTGTCTATATGTTGGACAGAGAGATCATTTGATGCCTGGACCTGTGGTATATATATTCGATTATGTTGGACAGTGAGATCATTCGATACCTGGATCAAGAGTATATATTATAGCATGCCATATATTCGATGGTTCTGAAGTGCCATTAATTTCGTGGATTAGACCGGCGGTCCGCCATAAGATCAGATTTGGTGCCTGTGCCCCTGACGTGCCCCCAACCAGAAGATGCTAGTGATGGCCAGCGCGAAGGGACGAACAAATCCAGTCGAATAATTATGTTAGCTAAGCCAGCACCGCATGTTCATCCAATAGCTAGGATCTATTCAAGGTGACGTCGTTCAATTCGCTCTTCCACTTCAGAATCGGGGAGTTTCTGCCAACGGTAGCGTAGTTTATCGGTGTCTCATCACCTTGTCTCTCTGACTGATTTTCAGAGTTTAATCTTCATCAACCTCATCATATCAGGCCTGTTTATTTATTCATGTTGATTTTTCACTGCTGATGAGCTAAAAAGATCCTTAACCATGCTTTCTTCGAGAAACAAAAGTAAAGGCACACACGGCATCCTAACGTGGAAAGGGGCAAAAATAAGATGTCCTCATACCATTCCTAAAAAAAAGATGTCCTGGCACCGCCGGCATCACGTGAAAACGGTACCAGAGTCGTTTTGGGGGAGTAATTCCGCCAGCAAAATCATCCCTAGAGTGGAGGACAGGACGAAAGCAACGTACAGGTGCGCGCTGGTGCGTAACGCTCAACGGGAGGTGGTGTCAAGGTGAACGACCCATCAGCCAAACAGGAGCGCGCGCAGTGTCCGCTATCGCCGACTTACCACCGACCGATATGACCGTAGACCTTAATCTGTGGTGTTCGATCAGCAGGTCGGCTGGTCGGTTGTCGTCTCCTTGGCTGTCCTGTCTTGCGCGGAGTATGCACCCACTCTCCCACAAGCTTTCCGATAATGCATCAAACCTCGATTTGACTTGACGTGTTCTAGGTGGTTTTGCACCGCACAGCGTCGCCGTCCAAGGGAAGGCTCTGGTTCTGCGATCGATGGAAGAAGCGGGGTGGTGTATCGGGCCCGTTACAACCGGACGTGGATTTGGTTAGATTTGCACTGTTATGACTATTAGTTTTTTTTTTAAAAAAAATAGGACCTTCGGGTTTAGCGTTAAGAAAATGGGCTAGCTCTATCTTGGGTTTTAATATTTTTCTTTTTTTTATTTTTCTGATTCAAAATTATTTTCACATTTTAGCTTTAATTCAAGTTTTTGGTTATATGATTTAAATTCGAATTTCACTTCTATTTTGTTTTCAAACTTTCGCTTCAATTTAAATTCTCGTTTAAATTATGAATCATCTTTTCAAATTCAGATTTCTATTTTTAATTTGCTTTGCCAATTGTATATCTTTTAGCCTTAGACTTTGATTTTCTTTTTTTATTTATAGATTTGTTCCAAGCACAAACTCCAACCAGGATTGTCAGATAAAAACAAAAAAAATTCAAGTAACACCAAAACACATTAAGAAGTCTGACAGTTTTTCATATTTTTAAACATTCAAATTTTGAGATGTTATATCACACGTCTTGTAGTCCAACACCTAGGCTCCAGCTATTCCTTCCTCTTGGCCCACCGCCCCATCTTTAGGGGCGCTGCTTTTTCATGATGGTTTCGATTTTTAATTTGAAATTTCATCAGAAATGATTTTTTTATCAGAATGATTTGGCTTTTTGAGCATAATTAATTAAAAAATGTAAAAATAGAAAAAAATGTTAACCCATTAGGGATAATACAAAGGAACACGGGAAAAAAAGAAAATACAAAAAAGCCTAAAATATCTAAAAAAATTTAGAAAAATATAAAATACTGAATAGTAAAAAAAAATAGAAATCAAAAAAAATTGAAACGAGCGGGGTTCTCTCTTCCCTTTTCTCTCCATTGCCGGTCGCAAGCACCAATCCGCACCTACAGCCACACCGTGCGCTCGTCCTCGCCACAGCACCGTTGACTCAACACGCCCACGTGCCCGCTTAGTGCGCCTGCTCGGCGCTCGCGCCATCTAGTTGCTGACGCCATGCCACGCCACACTCCCATGCCCTGCCACGTGGTCCTCGGACGTAACACATTTCGCTATGCTTGCACAGATTTGCTGTCTCCCCCTTGGATATCTAAGCTGTCGAGCTCCCTCCTTTCCCCTAACCAGGCTCCACTCTCTATGCTCATGAATTACAAAAAATTAATAAATTATAATTTTTTTTATACTTATGAATTGCAAAAGATTGATAAGATTAAGGTACTGCATACTAAGTTATATGAAAATCTTACAGATTTACTCACTAAATCACTTTTAGCATTTAACTTTGAAAGATATATACGTGAAATTGGAATAATGAGATTTAAAGAAGTGCAGAACTCTAAGGAAGACTCTTCTCAAGCTCACTATTAAAATTTGATCACGAAAATCAAGTACCAAAAGAATACATCCCATAGATGAAATGAAATTGGGTGGATTGTACTTTTTTTTATTGACGAGTTTTCTTGAAGTTTCTTGACCAAGATTTTTTAATGAGGCAATTCGTATAATACAACATAACATGTATGATGTACTCTTTCTCCAAATTTCTCTCTGGGTTTTTATGAAGTTTTGCTAATGCATGAACGTATCGGATGAGTGTCCAAGAGGAGTGTTGGAAAATCTAGATCTAGACTTGCAAGCCTGGTCCATTAGTAAGCACCATCTACTTAATCTATAAATAAATATTTCAATCATTATAAAATATACTTGTGAACAGAGAAAGTAATAAAGAAAAAAAAATTCTCTTATCATTCTCTCTATGTTCAATATATTATTTATAGTATTTTGTATTTAATCTATCTCTATTACATAGAAAAAATCGTTCAAACTAAACTCGCAGTGACTATCCGTACAACACTAAGTGTAATCCGTGGGCACATAACGCAGAAAGTTGGTCGTAGCATGCTGACGCGGTGAGATGGGTTATGCCGCTGCAACCTGTGTATATCATAGATTGATAAGACTCATGGACTGGGCTGTGGCTTCTGCGTCCTGCAGTCAGCGTCGTCACCCAGATGGTTTCTGTGGGATCTTCACTCGCTTTTACCTCTCCATGCAGCGAGAAATTAAGGCCGGTTCAAAACGGCTCATTGTTTTGGTTGTGGCCGTTAATTTTTAATTGAAATAAGTTTGTTAGCTTTTAGATGAGACATTTAATTAAAAAAATAAAAAAGTTATCTTCATAAAAAAAATAAAGAAAAAAAAATAAAAACCACCGTTTCTAATTTTTAAAAGCTAAAAACTAAAAGCTATTCTGAACGGAGACAAGATGCCTGCCGACGGCCCGGCGGGGGTGCGCTTGTCAAAATAGATAAACTCCACATCTTCCCAACAGGAGCGCGCGCAGTATCTGCTGGCAAGGTAGGTATCCAATAAAATATTTATCGATCCTAATTTTATGGTATATTCTGACGTCCTTTGCCGTGTTGTTCCGCCAGCAGGTCGGTTCGCCGGTTCGCGTCTCCATCAGGTTTCCGATAATCCGTCAAAATTCGATTGACTTGACGTGTTCCAGGAGGTTTTGCACCGCACAGCGTCGCCGTCCAAGGAAAGGCTCTCGTTCCGCGATCGATGGAAGAAGCGGGGTGGCGTGTTGTTAGCTGGGAGCAGACAACGCTGTTTGACCCCCGCCGTTCCCGTTCCCGCGTGCCTTACATACATCCTCCATACGCAGAGGAGTCCTCTGATATTTGGAACAGAGGGGGCTTTCTGGGTCCTGTCCGCATTGCGCGACGGGCACGATTAGCAGCTACTCGTTAATGTCTTTTTTTTCTTCTTCTCTGGCTCTAGTATGCGTCAACGCGCTTCCTTTCCCGGTTGAACGGGACGAACAGGAGCTTGGCGCGTACGGTACGCACGCGCCAAGCTAGAGAAACTTCGCTAACAATATTGGTAACCGTCTTTCGCTACGTACGTGATACGTACTTTCCTCTGAAGTGCATGGCGTGTCCTTGACGCACTTCTTGTGGCTCGCCCCAGTACGTACGTGACGAGCGTTCTGCTCACCCCTTTCTGCGGCACTATGGTTCAGAAAGGAAACAAAAAAATACTAAAATTCTAGGGGCCGCACAGTGAGGGTCATAGCTCTGCTCATCGCCCCCAGAAAGAGCGGCACGACGATCGAGAAGGGCAAAGAAATCGGTGCGCTGAAGCTTATCCAGGGTTCAGGATACTACGTGCCGATAGGCTTGACGAGCGACGTCGAGAATCGTACTTGAGGTCAAGACACGTCACCCGGCCCATTCAAACTAGCTCCTCCGAGATGCGGCCGCCGAGGTTTTCTTCCTTCTTCGAGAGAGAGGGGCAGCTGGACGGGCAAGCAACTCTGTTATGTTCTTTCTTTTTCATCCACGTGACCGAATAAAAATAACTTTTAAAAGTTAAGAAGAGAGACCGAATATAATATATTACTCTGCCTCTTAGAGATGCTTATTTTGGATTTTTGCTGATTTTTGTTATTTACTGTACCTGATTTATTTTATACATAGTAATTAATAGTTTTTTTAGCGTAATTAAATTTAAAAAATTTTAAAATAGAAATACAATAAAAAACACAGAAAAAGGAAAATAAAAAGATAAAATTAAAATATAGCAAATTATAAATTAAAAGTTAGAAACTAAAATTGATACAAACGGACCTTATGGAGCAAGTAAACAGAGCTTATCCAAGTACTCCGTGCCAATTCAGCAGTGACGCGCGCACACATCCAGAATTCCAGATGCATTTGTGCGCCTTATAAACTGAGAACGATCGACTCGAAGGGTCAGGATTCTTGACTTGGGTCAAGCAGACAGGATAGGTCTCCCAAAATCGGCCTCTCTCTTCCAAGAACACACCTCTCTCTCCTCTTCTGTGCCACCATTTACTTGTGCTCGCCATGGATCCAAACGGCGCCCCGACGTGGGTTGCCAGGGCGGGCTTCGGCGTGCTCACCCTCAACTCCGGCCTCGCCATCTACCGCTCCAAAGGGGACGCCGGCGCGGTCGCCTTCGTCGTCGTCTCGTACTCCTCCCTGCTTCTCCTGTTCGCGTGCCTCCGTGCGTTCGAGCGCGCGGCGCCCGGCTCGCCCGCGAGGGAGCGGCTGAAGCGCGCGGTGTGGGCGCTCTCGACGCTTCTCACCACCATGTTCGCGTGGAAGGTCGCGGCCCTCATGCCGTGGTCAGTGGCCGCTGTCGTTTGGGGCCTCGCCGTGGCCACCTCGCTCTGGGGCTTCTTCGCCTTCTTTGTCCACGCCTGAAGCCGCGCCCCGCTGGTGGCCGGATGGATGTACATATGGTCATGTACATAGCTTGGGCTGTGTGCTTCCCCGCTGTACATAGGAGCGCTATATTTTCAGTAAACTTCAGCTGTACATATCGGTTATATGCACATATTAGCACATCAGTAATGTGTCGACATGCTCGGTGTCCACCCTTCATCGACAATTTAAGCTTTTGGGTCATGAAACTCAGTACTGTCATTTCCATTTGGAACGGAAATATGTGACGCTAGATACACGTACCAATAAATATCCTTTACTGGATTGTGCTTTAGGAATTTTGGTCGGTTTCGTCAAAAAAAAATTTTTTGTCGTGATTGTTTAGGGGGTGTTTGTTTTAACGATGGTTTTTAGATTCTAATTAAAATTTCACAGTAATTGATTTTTTTATTATAGTTAAATTGATTTATTGGATGACGGTCGTCGCTCACTTTTCCTTTCTCTTCTACTGCAGATCACGGTCGTCGCTCACTTTTTGTTTTTCTCCTGAAACTCACGGCAAGCCAAAAATACAAACCGGCCTCACGAAACAAATAGCCAGCACCTTTCTTATTTTCTAGTCGCTCACAGCTTCATCCGAAATCCTGGCCGCCAAAACAAATAGACGCAAAACTTTGCTAGTTGCTCTGCTTGTTTCTTCTTTCCAAAAAGCCACGGCAAAAACTGCAAAGCCGCTGCCAGTTCTCTTACATTATATGGTCGTCCCTCTGTTTCCGTATACAAAACAAACTTATCTATCTAACCAACCGTTTACAGATAACGCACACAAAACAAATTCCAACACGGAAGCGTACACACCACAGCTTTGTATTGGATTTGTATTTCCGGCCGTATACACACATATATTGCACGTCAAGTCTCGTCGTGCCATCCGCACAACACTCCGCCATAACGTATCTCCGCGCCTTCAACGCTGCGTCATCTCCATACGCGTTGTTCTCTTGTCTGAACATCTCGCATGACATCTTTGACCGATAGGACCTCAGTTCCTTCCTGAATTTAGTCCCGAAACCTCAGTTCCACCCGAACCTAGTTTCAGTCCCGTCATCGACGACGTTCCGCCTCAAGCAACACCTGCACATGAATAAACAAACAATCGCATATGAGTACAAGTTTATGACTTACTCAAGTCAATCCACACAATACCTCACACGAGCATATCATACAACATTATTCTAAGTAATATCATAACCAATCATACTAACATTGTCAATTATTCATCATCTAGCTTAGATATGATCACATAGTCTAACAAATTCTATATCGCTTAGTTGTGTTCTGTCGATTAATTAGTTAAGTTAATGATGGGGCATGGATGTGTGAAGATGGCTTTGCCTGCCCCTTCCACCGTTCCGCGCGAGTCCCCGGACGGAAACGAATGGACCACATTGACGTGACGGCAGCCGGTTCGTCCATCCCTCCAGGGCCATGCTTGCAGTATAAAATGTTGTGTAGCAAGAGCATTCCTGTAATTTTTTAATTGAGAAAAGAAATTAAAAAAGAAAAAGGGAAAGAGCCCACCGATAGATAAGGGTCTCCTCCCTGTGCAGCGCATCACCTCAATGGATCCGATACTTAGGGCGGCGGCGACTTCGGGCTAAGCATCACCTCACGGTTTGTATTTTTTTTTGTCGTGGTTACTTAAGGGGGCGTTCGTTTTAGCGATGGTTTTTAGATTCTGACTGAAATTTCACTGTAGCTGGTTTTTTTACTATAGCTGAGTTTTTGTGTGATCAAGTATTAGCTGCAGTAAGTACTGTAGGCAGAAGTAAAGGTTATAGAAAGAAGAAGAGCAACACATATGTATGCTATCAAAACTGTTCACTTAGCGGATTGCAAGGAGTATATAATTACTGGAATAGGAACAATTACATTGGAGATGTATGATGGAGCATATTTCACATTGATGGGAGTTCGTTACGTTTCCAGTTTAAAGAAGAATTTAATATATGTGTGGTTGCTTAAACTCGAAGGTTGTGAGGTATTACTTAGAGGTATAGTCATACGAGTTACTTGCAATGGAAAAATAATCATGAAAAGTATATGGAGCAATGAATAATACCGATAAAAGGATAATATTAAAGGTGGAGCAACTAATGGGAGGTCTGATAAAAATCTCGGTAAAAAAGGAAACCATGTCAATGGAAGGTACTCAAATTTATCAGCAGTTATGTGTGGAACTACAAAGATGGTTGTAAAATTTAGCAGATGCAAGGCGAATGTGCAAACTGTTAGAAGAAGGAAGACGTGATGGGACCAAACATGTGATACTGACAAGTAGGTGGAGCTCAGAGGCGGTATAAACCTATGACATGGAAGCCTGTAGGAACAGAAGGTGTGATTAACCAAACAATACAACAAAAGAGCTCAAGTGGAGGGTTCGGGCAAACTAGCCCGAATAATGACACACACATTATGATGATGTGCATGAGCTCCTGTGGTGGGGTCACTCATAAAAGTGGGAGGGAAAAAAATTAAAAATTAAAAGGGTGGAATCGACTTGGAGCGAGTTTTTGGAGGAGCACAATAACTTCAATAGGTAGGAGTCAAGGTAGAGATTATTGAGTTAAGGTGACTTGTATATAGTCTTTTAAAATTTAGAATGTATGCTATAAAGTCCTAGATGAATCCTACTACAATTAGGACCTCAACTTCTATTTGGATTATGATTCATACTCTGAATTAGAGAAGGGTTATGAGTGACTACATAAACTATAGGGTTAGATGCTAGGATATTCTTTAGCATCGGGTTATGAGTGACTACTATAAGGGTTTATGAGTGACTACATAAACTACATAGAGAGAAACCAAGAAACCAAATCAATCAAGTCTAGCATCCAAATCAGCGGATGCACGAGAGGATTAGATGCTAGAATA
This sequence comes from Melocanna baccifera, assembly GCA_036346265.1. Taxonomy (NCBI): domain Eukaryota; kingdom Viridiplantae; phylum Streptophyta; class Magnoliopsida; order Poales; family Poaceae; genus Melocanna; species Melocanna baccifera. Next base: position 1,423,648 of record CM070691.1, on the reverse strand, counting down.
TTATTTAATATCAAATTCTTGTATAAGACAAAGTTCTAAAAGAACTAAAAGATTCGAAAGAATTATGAGTAATAATCTTTTGTACCTTTGAGATTGTCGGCAGTGAGGTCGGCATCGGCCTCGACGAATACGACGCCCTACACACTGCACTCTATGATGAGGGAATCGGATGGAGACTTGGCTAGGGAATAGGAAGGGTAGGTCGGTAGGAGGCCGGACCCGGATGGGAGATTGGGAGGGGAGAATGGATTGGCTCGAACCTGTAGGACGGTGGGAGATTGTGATGAGAGATTGGGTTGGGATGGGATGGGAGAATGAAACGGCTATGTTCTTATGTAGAATTGTAGATTGCTAAATAGTAAATAATACTAAGCTTTGCAAATTACTTATGTAGAATTGTAAATTGCTAAATAGCAAATAGTACTATGCTTTGCAAATTGCAACAATCGGTGATGCTCATGCTACTACACTGCTATTAATATTCTGCTTTGTTAATTTGCTATGTTGATTGCATCCGTTATTCCATTACATGTGAAACAAAATCTTTATGCTATGTATGGATCGTATTGTCCACATACTAAGAAACTGATGCGTTGCTTAATTTTTAATGTGCAAATTTACATGAAGCATTTATATCAAATGATCAAATGCCCATCATTCTCTATCAAATTTACAACATTACAAGTTATTCTAAGGAATAATATTCTTCCTACAAACATTATATATGTCTTGACGTCGCCCACAGCACACCATGACTAAGTCGGCTGTCTAGGCTCCTCCTAGGTGGCCTAGGAACTAGGCCCTAGCTTACCGTCCGTTTAAAGCCTATTTAAACATATGTCGTTGTTGTTTTAGCGTTGTTATTTTAAATATAATGTTCCACTAGATAGCCGTGTTAATACGTCAATCTATATATCCGTATAAGTCACTAATGTAGGAGTTCTAACATAGTAGGATTCAAAGACTATACAAGGTGAATATGTATTCATGTATCTGACACAACAGTCAGCCGTAATTCTGTAGGATCGATTCACACTAAGATAGGCAAACAGAGGGGGTGAATGATTGCGGAAGCTCAAAATAAATTTTAATTCTTCCCCCTAAACACAAAACCTTTTTAAGCATCGTTTAAAGTTCTGGACAGAACACTGTATCCTCACTAAAACTGATCTCGATAAAAAACTGTAACTCCGATTGACCTCAAACTTTGACAGAATAAACTAGACAAAATTATTGAACTAATCCAACTGAAATTACATCAAATAGAGGTCTAGAACTCGAGATATAAAATAAACAAGCTCGCTGGATAGAAAGTGACGAGAATTGATTAAGCTCTAATTATACAATTAAGCAAAATCTGTAAAGAATTAATCAACCAAACTTTCCAGATCAACAAAGACAACAGTCAGTCAGTCACAGATCACATAGAAAAATCATTGCATGCAGTCATCACGTTGAATAAAGGAAATATGAATATCTATGCATGCATTAGAAAGAATCAGAGAAGCCTTCACACGTCACGCACAGGACAGCAGTCATGCAAACAAATAGCAGCTAACAATCTTTACACGTGATGAGTCTGGAAGCATAGAGTACATGCATGCATAACCCTTTTCTAATTAGCTTACACTTAATCTCTTTTTCTTCTCTCCTCATGCATAAGTATCATTAACTACTCACGTATAGTTGCAGGTCTACACGAACCAAAGCAAAAAGAATGAAGAGCACTTAGCAGACCGAGGCGCCCCGAGTCTCCGGCCGCCGCTGTGAGTACTTTCGAGCTTCTCCGACCACGTGCGTGCGCGCGAGCGCCGGGCTGCCTTGTCAGTCGCCCCAAAAAAATCACAGCAGCTCCTTTGTTCTTTTAGATCAAAGAACCCCAGCGCTACCAAACAAAGCTGCCGCCGTAGCACATCTTCATATTTATCTAGCCGCCGTTCCGTTTCTTCAAAAGTCTCGACGCTGCACTTTTCTTTTTTCGAACGCACCACTTTTCCTTTCTCTTCTACTGCAGATCACGGTCGTCGCTCACTTTTTGTTTTTCTCCTGAAACTCACGGCAAGCCAAAAATACAAACCGGCCTCACGAAACAAATAGCCAGCACCTTTCTTATTTTCTAGTCGCTCACAGCTTCATCCGAAATCCTGGCCGCCAAAACAAATAGACGCAAAACTTTGCTAGTTGCTCTGCTTGTTTCTTCTTTCCAAAAAGCCACGGCAAAAACTGCAAAGCCGCTGCCAGTTCTCTTACATTATATGGTCGTCCCTCCGTTTCCGTATACAAAACAAACTTATCTAACCAACCGTTTACAGATAACACACACAAAACAAACTCCAACATAGAAGCATACACGCCACGGCTTTGTATTGGATTTGTATTCCCGGCCGTATACACACATGTATTGCACGTCAAGTCTCGTCGTGCCATCCGCACAACACTCCACCATAACGCATCTCTGCGCCTTCAACATCGCGTCATCTCCATACGCGTTGTTCTCTTGTCTGAACATCCCACATGCCATCTTTGACCGATAGGACCTCAGTTCCTTCTTGAATTTAGTTCCGAAACCTCAGTTCCATTCGAACCTAGTTTCAGTCTCATCATCGACGACGTTCCGCCTCAAGCAACACCTGCACATGAATAAACAAACAACCACGTACGAGCACAAGTTCATGATTTACTCAAGTCAATCCACACAATACCTCACACGAGCATATCATGTAATATTATTCTAAGTAATATTATAACCAATCATAATTAACATTGTTAATTATTTATCATCTAGCTTAGATCTGATCACATAGTCTAACAAATTCTATATCGCTTAGTTGTGTTCTGTCGATTAATTAGTTAAGTTAATGATGGGGCATGGATGTGTGAAGAGAAAGATAGCTTTGCCTGCCCCTTCCACCGTTCCGCGCGAGTCCCCGGACGGAAACGAATGGACCACATTGACGTGACGGCAGCCGGTTCGTCCATCCCTCCAGGGCCATGCTTGCAGTATAAAATGTTGTGTAGCAAGAGCATTCCTGTAATTTTTTAATTGAGAAAAGAAATTAAAAAAGAAAAAAGGAAAGAGCCCACCGATAGTTAAGGGTCTCCTCCCTGTGCGGCGCATCACCTCAATGGATCCGATACTTAGGGCGGCGACGACTTCGGGCTGAGCATCACCTCAATAGATCCGATACTTATAGCAACTCTACTTCAAAGAGCATAATATCAATTAAAACCGAGTTTTAGACTGTTATAATTGATTCCTTTATCGTGAAACTGAATAATATGCTCCTTTTAGCATTTATAATGTTTCACGCTTTATATTTATACTCTTGTATAAATGATATGGTAGAATTATATGTTTATATGTAATTTCTACCATTTATACTCTACTAGGAATGTGCTTCAGTTATGTTTAATATTACTGGAATTAAATATAAATATTTATTTATACTGTATTATTTATAACATAAAAATGCCAAGGAGACTGTGGTACGTGGACGGTGCACGCGCCGCGCCGCCCATCCTACGCTAGTAGACGTGCCCTACCTACGTCCGTGCAGTTTGAGACTCATGGGCAGGGGCTGTGACGAGCCGGCCCATCACCTCGTCGTGGCCAATCGTGGTTCTCTTCCATCACCTCGTCTGCTCACCGTGCGAGCTCGGGTGGACGGGGTCGGGAGGTCTCGACCAAGGTTGTATAACTTACATAGAAAAATCAGCAAAGTACAAAAACGAAAATAAGAAGAAATTATAAATATAGAAATCTTCGGAGTATTAAACCATGCAACTATATAGATATGTATATATACTAGATATTAGATTCTCGAACAAAGAAGAAAATCGAATCAAAATCAGATGTCGCAGCCCTTGTGTCTTATATAACTTGGCGCAAGCACGATGTCACGTTTGATACAATGTTCGATATATACATGACAAAGAATTTGGGTCCCACTTTACCACAGATTATCAATTTTTATCTCAGCCGCTCCTTTCCTTGCAACTTGCAAGGCAAGTAAAAGCTTGTTTTGCGTGCGTCTCCTCCTTGTTGTCAAAGAAAAGATCATTTTGGTATTGCCTTGTCGGTTGCATCTTCTCTCTATATATATCGCTTGACACGTTCCTCTGCCAAGCTGCATTCGAACTCGCACTGCCACTTTCAACCTGATGGATCCGAGAGATGGCGCCGATAACGCCGGCGTCGTCCGCGCGGGGATCATCGTTCTAACCCTGGCGTCCGCCGCGGCCGTGTACAGGGCGGCAGGGGACGTCGGTTCGACAGCTTTCGTCGCAATCAGCTACGGCGCTCTTCTCCTCCTCTTCCGCTGCCTTCGAGCGTACGAGCGCGCACCGCCGGGCGCCGCCGAAATTAGGGAGCTGCTCAAGCGCAAAGTTTGGTGCCTGTGCACGCTGCTCACCACGCTGTTTGCGTGGAAAGTTGCCGGCGTTATGCCGTGGCCCGCCGCGGTGGTCGTGTGGGCTCTCGCCGTGGCCACTTCAGCCGGTGGCTTCCTTGTCCTGTTTCACCGTCGTCCATGAATACCTCAGTGCTGTATGTTGGTCTTTTGCTACTAATTATGCACGACGTGTTTTTGCATCTACGTTCGGTAAGATCTAAGTTAAAAAAATTTTGCGCTTTTTTTAGGAAGCATGGAGTATACTCATGATTAATTCTTGTTCTCTGAAATTATTTTATGGTCTTGAAGAATTCGATCGAGCTGGAAGCTGTTCTGTTGGTGAATGAGATGCATGGGGACGATTTTATTGAAAACTGAACTAGCTGACGTTTATTTACATATTGTACGTGTGATGTAGTGCTTTCACTGTAAGATTCAGCACGAACTCGTTTTGTGAGCGTTTTCTTTGCAGAAAAAAAGAACGCTCGGATATCTCTACTACTACTTAAAAAAAGAGTTAATGGTAGTATGTTCTTACTATTCCACCTCCTCACATAAAAAACGTTTTGCCTGGGTCTGCTGTTTCTCTTGCTGATGAATCGGCGCGTGGGCCTACTGGCTTCGCTTCTCCCCGCCTCTCGTCTCCCCGCTTCGCTTTTCCCTTTCCTTCGCCGCAGCAGTTCAGTTCGTCTCTCTTGCGCAAGAGTAGTAGTCGTCGCATTTTTTCTCGCTTAAACCCTCTGCTAAAAACCAACCTAAAACCCCCGCATCTCGCTGCCCTCCCAGCCGCCTCCCGCTGCGCGCAAGTTCGGTGTCCTCGTGGCTATCGCCGGGGCCCTCGGCGATGCCGGCTACGTCAGCTACGGTGCGATCCCTCGATCCGTCGCCGTGATCTCGCCTAGGGTTCTTTCTTTGGGTGTGGATTCGGTTCGGATTTGGCGGCTTACGCCACATTTTGACCTGCGTTGTTTTGTTCCCGTTTCGTCGCGTGCATCTTATACGTTGGAGGAGGTGGATCAGAAGACGCGGGAGTTTAGGGGTGGGTTTTTTTCGGCAGTGGTTTATGGTTTAAAGTTTTGAATTTTATGGTTCGCAAGAGGCAGTATACAGAGGAAAATAGTTGTATGTAATTTTGACAGGTACAACTGAACTCAATATACTTTTTATTATAATATTTATATTGATTCTGTTTTGAAAAACGCATCGTTTGAAAGCTAAAGCTAGTTAATGTAATACGTATAAACTAAAGCCGACTCAAAGGTTGGGTTTGATACCACTTTTAACTGGCTTATATTTGTACGGACTATAGTAACTAACTTTTAAACTACGTTTTTTCATGGAGGGGTCAACAAGAATATTGTAGTAAAAAGTGTACTGAGTTCAGGTGTACCGGCTAAAATTGCATACGACTATTTTTTTTCTGCATACTGCCTCTCACGAACAACCAAAATTTAAAAACTTAAACTATAAACCACAGCACCTAAAGTCTTACCGCAGGCAGCCTAGGAAGAACCCAGCCCCCTGTTGCAGAGGATGCCTAGGATTTGAGGTAAATAATGCTATGTGGTCTTCCGATCCTTGTCGTTGCTTGGTGGAGTAATTTTTTGAGAGTCAATAGTGTAACAACATGCAAACTTGATAATCCTGTTCCAACTCTGTTCGTTGTAATGCAACAAGGAATAACGGTAAGAGGAGAAATTGTCTACTGCAGTTATGGTTTTGTACAAATGGAGATCATGAGCATAAATTGTAGTTAGCAGTGAATAACTTTGTCTTGTACTCTTATTGATTGTGATAGTATTTCTAATACTAGAATGTGTGGTGTCTTAATTGTATGCAGAAATATCATATATCAGACTATGGCTTATTCGACAGCTATGAAAGGTACAGGCTCTGGCATAATCCTTTTTTTTGCTATCGTTATCTTTTCTGTGGCCTCAAGTACTGCTGCACACTTCTTTCTTCACCTGATGATTTCTTGTACACTTTTTGAACACTTGCTTGAACGACGATGTGATGATGCATAATTAATTGATTTAATTCATACTACCACTTCGTGTTTGACATTTTGTCTTTAGTTGACATCCCATGTTTGTTCCCTTCCTCCGCCTGATACTTGTGAGGACTACATGGTGTGTTTTATGCGATTGTAGTAAGTCAACGATTAAAGAATTGCCCTCAATGGATGCAATGAAAAAGGAACGGAATTATGCTATTATTAAATTGAGGGTAGTTTCCTCTGGTTCTTTGATGCAATTTGATGAATTAGGGATTGCCTTGTTAAGCAATTAACGAGAGCGCCATCAAGTTTGGTCTCAAATTGTGTTAAATTTTGGTGTTTTTATGTGGTCTACGCAGCCTAAGATATATTGTGATGAGAAGAACCTCCTCGACCTATATGTCATCCTCCTGAGATACTCGAGGTGGGCTGGGTGTTGTTTATCCTGATATCTGTTCTTTAGTATTTTGTTTGGGTGTCACATCTGACGTCTGACTGGCTGCAGCTTGCTGTGCAAGACAATTCCGAAGCATCGTGACTGCCACACATTCAAGTCGAGAGAAGCGGAGTTCTTCAAGAATGCTTCATATAACTCCTTCGTAATTTCTCTCGTGAGCTCAATAACTATGTGTTTATGGTTTCAAGTTGTTAAAATGTACAAGTTTGTCTTGATTAGAAAGCTCATCTAGAGCCTTAAAACACTGTGGTAACTTGATCATTTTGTTAAGACAAAGGTTAGGCTTATAGGAAACATATCACACGCATATAGTAACTTGAGTTTGAGAGCAGCAACTTTGCAGGAAACATAGCTCTTTCTAATATCTCTCAGATTCCTTGCATTTCAAACAAGGACTTAGTTTCTTGATGTGCAGCAAGTCGCAACTCACAATCTGAGTCTCCACTGGGTGGGCTGAATTAGAAGATTTTCATTGTATGTTAGGTTTATTTCTTCACCTGTGTTAAGGTTCCCTCTATAGTGCACTAATATGCTTTGATGAATGTTGATGTAGCTGAAGAAAATGTGCAAGGAGGGTGCATATTTGGGTAACCAAGTGCAACTCTCATATTGTTTTTTGAACTCAGATAAATGCAATATCATTAATCCTTGAACTGCTCTTCTTATGTTCTCTGATATATTCAAATGTTTTTTCGATTAATATGCAGGTGCTGTTGCTGGCATGTACGTGGGCATGGAGTATGGAGTGGAAAGGATCCATGGTTACTGTGACTGGGTAATGAATGTTTGAAAATGAACCTTTTATGTTTCTTGCAGTTAATTGAGCCTTACATGAAGGGAAAAACTTATCTGCCAAACTGGCTTCCCGTATCTCATTATTATTTGGCTAAGAGCCTTACTTGAAATGTAGGTCTTATTATTATTTGGCCAAGATAATTACTATAAGAGAAGATTTAGACTCTATAAGGCACCGGTATCTCATTGTACAAACTTTAATTCCGCTAAGGAATCCCGGGGAAACCTGCATGTTTTGAGTCAAAATTTTAAGAATCACTTTACGCAATGGTATCTTATTGTACAAGTTTTTGATGTTGCTCATGGCTGGTGCTAATTAATCTCTCTCTCTTGTACTCGACCCTGTAGAAGAATTTGATGATTGGGGGCGCCTTAAGTGGTGCTTTGAGCTCTACTGCCAGCAATAACCACACAGTGATCCAAAAATCGTCCTGGGCGAAACAGGCCAGAGCGGAGCTCGCCTGGGTGACGCGGCGGAGCCAAAGGTTGTAAGCTAAGCCCGTCACAACGGCTTACTTTGGTGGGGTAGTGTTATTCTTTTTACTCATAGCAAAGCACGGGTATTTAGCTAGTCTCAGTATAATTCATGCTCAGCGATCGGTGGCAATGTAACCGGTGATCAATAGTAACACAATGTTTGGCATGGATTAGGTTTTTTAGGTTTACTAGGCCCCACCAACAGATCTCTTGGGGCGGTTGGACATCGACTCAAAAGAGGACAATAGGTGATAGATGGCACAAGTGGGGAGCCAAAAATAGATGTCTTAATGGGCTTATGGAGCCTTTGAAATTTATGCTTTGAAAAGCGTACAAGTGTGTATGTAAAACTTATTTATGTGTGGGTTACCGGATTTTCTCAATTGTAAGTGGTGTGATCCACTAAAGAGTAACTGATTAGTGTGAGGTGAGGAGTCTTCATTATATAAGTCTTGTGTTGAGTTGAGCCTTGTGAGAGACTTGAGCGTTAAGGTTGGAGTTTCCTTTTGTTGGAGTATTTTATGTGTGTGTTCTAAGTTTAGAGCTATGCTATTTTGAGGGGTTGGCTGTAAAATATTTCTCTCTAAGTGAAATAGACATCTAAAGTTTGCTCAAATAAGTTATACTATAGATCCCTTTATGTGCTTTTGAATTTCTTGGCTTTCATCTTTGGATTGCTCCTCTTGAGTTTTTCTAATGCCAAGTGCGTATAAGAGGTGGAGAAGTCTCATAAAGACAAAATATAATCTATCTAGGCATGATCTAGACAAAGTTTTTGAGTTTGCTTGATTTTTCTCTGGAGGTGATTTTCGAGTTTTACTTTTGTGGGTGTTTTTGGGTTGAATTCATATATGAGAACCCATTTCAGGTCACCTATACCATCTAGGACTCACGAACAAGAGTAGATCAAAGTTTTTCTCTTTTGACCGTTTTTAGCGCACCTTTCCTTAGAATGAAAAAATATCAGAACTTTGACAACAATTTTTTCAGTCATTGATTGGAATAGGTTACCGACATTTTAGAGAAAATGCATGCAAAGTCTCAAGTCATCTTGATCAACCGATCAAAAGTTACATGAATTTTCGGATTTGAAACATCAATGATTTTACTGTTCACCCCTTGATTTTACTATTCATTTCGGTCTGACCACTGTTGAGTTAGAGGTCTGACTGGTTGGTAATTTCAGTCTGACAGGTACAAATTGTGATTTTGTGGGGGTTTTGCTTTCTTGGCTTAGGGCTTTGATAAAATTATGAATTTGGTTTTTCGTTGTTATTGTTATTGATATTTGGGGATGATTTTGAAAGAGTTATTCACTCCTCTCTCTGACTCGCTATATTCGATCTTACATATAGACTAGGGATCAGTGCCGAACGGAGAAGAAAACCAAATCAGAGTTGAATACCATGGCCGTTGCCATATCTGATATGCCTTGGTGCAAACATCGCTCGATGCTACGTCTAACGTAGTGTCCAACATGGACACGACGAAGAATTCAAATTATACTTTAACACAGAATAACAATTAACGGTAGCTCCTTTCCTTGCAAGGCAAGTAAAAGATTCCTTTGCGTATCAAGTCTCCTTGATGTCGAAGGAAATTCTTTTGACATTGACCGTGTCGGCTGCATCTTTATATATACGTCGCTTGACAGGTTCCTCTGCCTTGGCAAGTAAGCAAATTTACAAACTCGGCGCCTAGCTGCATTCGAACTCGCACTGCCCATTTGAACCTGATGGATCCAAGAGATGGCGCCGATAACGCCGGCCTCATCCGCGCGGGGATCATCGTTCTAACCCTGACGTCCGCCGCGGCCGTGTACAGGGCGGCAGGGGACGTCGGTTCGACAGCTTTCGTCGCAATCAGCTACGGCGCTCTTCTCCTCCTCTTCCGCTGCCTTCGAGCGTACGAGCGCGCACCGCCGGGCGCCGCCGAAAGTAGGGAGCTGCTCAAGCGTAAAGTTTGGTGCCTGTGCACGCTGCTCACCACGCTGTTTGCGTGGAAAGTTGCCGGCGTTATGCCGTGGCCCGCCGCGGTGGCCGTGTGGGCTCTCGCCGTGGCCACTTCAGCCGGTGGCTTCCTTGTCCTGTTTCACCGTCGTCCATGAATACCTCAGTATTGTATGTTGGTCTTTCGCTACTAATTATGCACGACGTGTTTTTGCATCTACGTTCGGTAAGATCTAAGTTAAAAAATTGTTTGCGCTCAAATCATATAATCGGTAAATATTTCATTTCTGAACATTCTCTTTTTTTTTATATAGGAAGCATGGAGTATACTCATGATTAATTCTTGTTCTCTGAAATTATTTTATGGCCTTGAAGAATTCGATCGAGCTGGAAGGTGTGCTGTTGGTGAATGAGATGCATGGGGACTATTTTTATTGCAAACTGAACTAGCTGAAATTTATTTACATATTGTACGTGTGTGATATAGTGCTTTCACTGTAAGATACGAGGTTTTGTATCCGATAAGATACCATCATTATTGATGCATGAACCATGAACTCGTTTTGTATACAGACAATGCTCCTATTGTGAATGTAATTGGTGCATATATAGAGACCAGCTATGGCTGGACATATTTTTTTTCCTTTGGTGTTTACTAAACAACACTTGAGTGTTTTCTTTGCAAAAAAAGAAAAAAACGCTCAAATATCTTTAGTTTTGTTGGTAGCAATGTCACTGGTGATCAATAGTAACAAAATGTATGGCATCGATATGTTCACTAGTATGCCGGTCGTCAAAATAAGCGCGCTCAGAAGCGCTGCGCGACTGACTAAGGGCCTGTTTGTTTCAGCTGTAGATTCTGAGAAGCAGCTAATAAGTATCTAACTAGTCAGAATCTGGAGAAGTTGGATAACCCCAGCTTCTGACTACTAGTTCATTTTCTGGATTTTGTAGCTTCTGGCTACTTAGAATCTAGATGAAAATCTGGACTGTTTAGGGGAGCTGCAGATTCTGAAAGTAGCTGCAGCTGCTAGAAACTAAAACAAACAGACCCTATGAAAACTTCCGCACTTCCGTGGTTGCAGCGGGCATCACGCAACCAACTCTCTGCGCTCCGTGACCACGTATATGGTCAATGCACTGGAAATGATTCACAAGCTATAAACCATAGTCCCCAGGGAAAAACATAAGGCGAAGTAAAAAAGAACAGACCCATTAACTCTCATTGGAGGTATTCTTTTATATTATAGCTAATGATTTTTAACTGTGTTTTTTAATACGATAGTAGATAGATATAAACGACATATATAATTTTAAATTTAAAAAATTATTTAAATAATTTAGTTTAAGAGACCGTTCATTTGACGAGAGAGCCTTAGAGGGGGAAGGAATAGTGATCTGAGGCCGCTTCCGGAGCGCGTAGTCAACATTGGAAAAGAAGTGGTGACGTTGAGAAATTAGACCGGACAAACGGCCACCGAGTGAGCTGAGGAATGAATGAGGTACCCTTCCTGTGTAAGGACAGAAGGCTCTGATTCGCGGGAATTTTAGAGGAAAAGTGAAGGCCTATCCAAACTAACTCCTCCTTGGAGATGCGGCCGCCGACGTCTTTCGCTAGGTATGTTCTACGAGGTTAATTTTGCACCGCACAACGTCGCCGCCCAAGGAAAGGCTCTCGTTCTGCAATCGATGGAACCGATAGCGACTTGTTAGATGGGAGCATGAGCGCAGGATAAGGCGTAGGTGTGTTGTTCCATGAGCAGGTCGGCTGGCTGGTCGGTTGTCGTTCCCTTAGCTGTCCATCAGCACACCACAGAAAGCGGTGTGCTGAATCTTATCCTCATTCCTCTCGTGTTCGTCATGGATCCAAACGGCGCCCCGACGTGGGTTGCTAGGGCGGGCTTCAGCGTGCTCACCCTCAACTCCGGCCTTGCCATCTACCGCTCCAAAGGGGACGCCGGCGAGGTCGCCTTCGTCGTCGTCTCGTACTCCTCCCAGCTTCTCCTGCTGGCGTGCCTCCGTGCGTTCGAGCGCGCGGCGCCCTGCTCGTCCGCGAGGGAGCGGCTGAAGCGCGCGGTGTGGGCGCTCTCGACGCTTCTCACCACCATGTGTTCGCGTGGAAGGTCGCGGCCCTCATGCCGTGGCCAGTGGCCGCCGTCGTTTGGGGCCTTGCCGTGGACACTTCAGTCGGTGGCTTCTTTGTCCTGTTTCACCGTTTAAATAGACGGGATTCCCTGAAATCCGAGGTGCAGATATCCTTAACCGATTAGCTGGACTAATTGATTGAGGCTACCGATTCATCCAATTTCTCGGTAATATGGATTGGTCTTGTTGTGGGCACTTGGACTACAGTCAACACAATTTTTTCTCAAGCAGTTTTTCAATGAGAAGGAGAACACCACACTAGATCTAGTCTAAGTCCATGAATACCTCAGTACTATGTGTAGGTCTTTCGCTACTAATTATACACGGGGACATATATACGGTAGGAATTAGAGTCCCGAACAAAAAAAAAACTGAATCAAAATCAGATGTGGTGGCCATTGCCATGTCTTACATAGCCTGATGCAAGCACCACTTGACGCCAAATTGACATAATGTCCGACATAGATAGCATAGGAGAATTTGGATCACACTTTACCACATATTATCAATTTTAGCTCCAACGTTCCTTTCCTTGCAAGTCAAGTAAAAGCTACTTTTGCGTTAGTCCCTTCCTTGATGTCGAAGAAAAGAATATTTTGATATTGCCTTGTAGTATTTATACCCTCTGCGTAGGTAGGTAAGCAAATTTACGAACTTCCGCGCCAAGCTGTTTTCGAACTCGCACTGCCGCTTTGAACCTGATGGATCCGAGAGATGGCGGCGATAACGCCGGTGTCGTACGCGCGGGGATCATCGTTCTAACCCTGACGTCCGCCGCGGCCGTGTACAGGGCGGCAGGGGACGTCGGTCCGACAGCTTTCGTCGCAATCAGCTACGGCGCTCTCCTCCTCCTCTTCCGCTGCCTTCGAGCGTACGCGCGCGCACCGCCGGGCGCCGCCGAAAGTAGGGAGCTGCTCAAGCGCAAAGTTTGGTGCCTGTGCACGCTGCTCACCACGCTGTTTGCGTGGAAAGTTACCGGCGTTATGCTGTGGCCCGCCGCGGTGGCCGTGTGGGCTCTCGCCGTGGCCACTTCAGCCGGTGGCTTCCTTGTCCTGTTTCACCGTCGTCCATGAATACCTTAGTACTGTGTGGAGGTCTTTCGCTACTAATTATGCACGACGTGTTTTTGCATCTACGTTTGGTAAGATCTAGGTTAAAAATTGTTTGCGCCCGAGCATGTAGTTGGTAAATATTTCATTTCTGAACAATCTCTTTTTTTATAGGAAGCATGGAGTATACTCATGATTAATTCTTGTTCTCTGAAATTATTTTATAGTCTTGAAGAATTCGATCGAGCTGGAAGCCTGGAAGGTGTGCTGTTGGTGAATGAGATGCATGGGGACGATTTTATTGTAAACTGAACTAGCTGAAATTTACTTACATATTGTACGTGTGATGTAGTGCTTTCACTGTAAGATACAAGGTTTTGGGGGTGATCGAAATAGCGATAGCTTTTAACTTTTGCTGAAAAAACACTGTACCTGGCTGAAAAAACACTGTAGCTGAGTTGGTTTATTGAGTATAATTAAATATAAATTTTTTTTAAAAAAATCGAAAACAAAAAACGAAACAAAAAAGTATAAGTAAATTAAAAACGAAAAAACAAAAAATTCATCAGAGAGCGCACAAGCGCGCTCTGATGAAAAAAATGTCAACGCCCACACAAGTCGCTTCGAGCGCAATTGTTATATCCAATAAGATACCATCATTATTGATGCACGAACTCGTTTTGTATACAGAATACTCCTATTGTTAATGTAATTGGTGTGTATATAGAGACCAGCTATGGCTGAACATATATTTTTTTCCTTTGGTGTTTACTAAACAACATTTGAGTGTTTTCTTAAAAAAAAACGCTCGAATATCTTTAGTTTTGTAGGTAGCAATATAACTGGTGATCAACAATAACAAGATGTTTGGCATTGATAAGGTTTTTTAGGTTCACTACGCCCACCAATAGATCTCTTGGGTCGGTTGAACACCGATTCAAAAGAGGGCAATAGGGCGATAGATGTCATTGGTGATGTTGTGTTAGGATGACTCATATATAGTTTTTTAGAATTTAGATATGTGTGATATAAAGAGTCATAAATAAATCTTACTAGGATTAGGACTTCTACTCCTATTTATATTAGGATTTCTACTCTAAATTAGAGAAGGGATAAGAGAGACTATATAAAACATGTGACCACAAAGAAGCAACATAGCAATCAAGTCTACTCATCCAAAGCAGAGAGCATACTAAGGATTAGATGTTAGAATATTCTTTAGCTCTAGATTCTTGTATAGAGCAAAAATCTGAGGGTCCTAGAAGATTCGAGATGGTTGTGAGTGAGTGACAATCCCTTGTACTCTTTTGAGGTTGTGCTTCGGCTTTGCCAAATCTTCTCTCTGTCGTCGTGATTGTTTCAATGTTGTTATTTTAGTTATCTCTACGAGATTTATCTTCTTCGTTCATAATACTGTGCATGCTCGTGCCGTATCTCACAAACTCTGATCTGATCTGAGGGCTGCTGCGCATGAGAAGAGGTGTAACAGGCGACAAGCACAAGAAGGTGAAGTTAGGTTTTAGCTAGTAGCATATAGGTAAGGAAGTCCATACAAGGAAGCAGTGGTGGAGCCACCTCCTGGAGACCTCGGGTGGCTACTTGGGTTTATCGATGAACTATGCTGTGAAACTTCCTTACCGTCGGAAGGATTGAAGATGATGTTTTTTCGAGCAAACACTCATCGTAGTTAGGCTTATCTAGGTTCTAAAAAATTCCTAGCTCCCACCAATGTAGGAAAAGAGGATGTTACGTTGGCAGGGATTAGAGGGGAGAAAAGGTGGCATAGGGTAAGGTGGCGGCGGTGAAGATCGGCGTCAAAGCGGTGATACTTAACAGTGAGAAAGCCTCACTGGTGTTGGTAGGAGTGCGCTAGAGTGGTGTCATGTCGGGATTGAGGATGGCGATGGGTTAGTGGCACTTAAAATATGCAGGGAAAGAGGGTGGGAATATATTCCCTTAAAAATTGATGATCATCTATAATCTTAACTTTTTTTAGAGAACGCACGAGTGTCCCCTGCCTTTTAGGAAAAAAAGAAAGACAATTATTATTTTATTCGAGCAATTGAATTACTTACTATACAGTATATTTTAGATGAACTGCACACTACATTCGAAAAACAATGCTGTGTTGAGCTTCTTATAATTTGTATCTATCTTATAGGCTCAAGTAACCGTCCTATTTGATCTGGTTTTAGGTCTTGCTTTACTTCCCTTTTCACCAGGAACAATTGATTGCTTTTCACTGTGGTATTGGAGACTTGTCGATCTCCACTAGTCCACATTGAGATAAGTCCAAATAAATTATATCAGCTACACGAATTAAGCCCCCACCTTAAATCCACTTGTGGTAACTTTTTACCGCTCGGGGTAGGTGAGCTCCAACATTCATACTTTGTCGGATCTTCTCAAAAATTTTCTCACAACCGTCTTTGAGAAGATCACCGCGCATGATGCTTCCAATACCATCTAGGAGTTGACAAACTCTAAGAGTAATAAGTCAAGCCCCTCGTTTGACTATTATCACGTGCAACAAATATACAAGCTCAAGTGGATACTCAATCCACCTCTAAATATAACACATGCAATTTGAAGCCTTCCTCTTACTTACAAAGTACAATATATGCATAATTGAGAGAAGGATCTCATACTAGCTCAAGGAAGTGTCAATGGGTGCAGCAACTCTTGCTCCAACCGGCCACAAAGGGGTATATATATCCACACCACAAAAACTAGCCGTTGGAGGCAAAACCTTTTTAAAAAATAGGATTTCCGGTAGTTCTGCCGTTATAAAACCGGAACCACCGCTCTCCTCGCAATGATAAAAAAAACTAGTAGTTATCAGCAAAATCGGTAGTTTCGTCGTTCATTTTCTAGGACCGCGCCACACATGTAGAACTACCGCTCTCGTAGGGCGGAGAAGACCACCACACAGGTGTCTCTCTGGAAAAAAACGTACTGTAGAATTTTCAGAACTTCCGAAGTTTGGTAGCACCGTGCAGGGCCGTGCCGTGAAATTTGGAGGCCCTGTACAAAGCTTTAAGTGAGGCCTAAACCAAAATACCAAATATCGATTTGCAGAAGACATGGCTTCAAAAGATGAAAAGAACAAAATTAAAATTATACAAACAGTTCTAGACTTTCATACGAACTTACGAAGGATTTAAATATTTAATCAGTACAATACTACAATACATGGATTGATGGATAATTGGACTTTGCTAAAAAAAACGAATACAGAATACCTGCTGGCAGGCCTCTCGCCGCCCTTGACGGCTTGACGCGGAGGCGAGCAGCACGGCGTCCTCGGTCGGTCGGTGACGTCGGTCCTCCCGCAGTCCCGCTAGAGTGCTAGACGCTAGTCCCGCGCCACGGCCGCACGGCGCCAGCAGCCGCTCCAGGAGACCAGGATGTCCTCACTGTAGTGTCCGCCTTGTGGCTTGTATCGCAGTCCGCAGCGCCCAGGCCCCAGAGCCCCAGAGCAATGAGCCAATGAGCATGGGCTGCATGCCTGCATGGCCACTTGGCCAGCGTCCAGAACGCCTGGAAATTTGGAATACGAAGCGAAGCGTCACGCACGCCGACTCGTCTCGCCGAGAATACGAAGCGGCAGGGGCCCTGTGGCCGAAGGGGCCCTGTACGATTGCACCACTTGCACTCCCATGGGCCCGGGCCTGCACCGTGCAACACATGCCGGTACTACCGACTTCCGGTAGTATCGCTCACACAGATGTGGCACCCAAGGGGTGTTAAACTTGTAATTATGCACTGATCATACAACCCTATCTTGTTCCTGCCATTCATGATCGGTACTTGGTTTTCATTCTTGTAGGCAGAACTACTGATCCCTCAGTTGGAGTTCCTCAACGAGGAAGGAGCACAGGCCGAGGTCTGGGCATTGTCGATAATATTCCGCAATAGATATGGCTTTTGCTCTTTCTGGTCCCTTCACAATTCTGTGGCACTAGCTCCTATGTGGCACCTAGTCATCGGATTCCTTTATGCTTCGCAGCGTACCAGTTCTCTCGTTAGAGAATTTATTGGTCTTGCAGTTTAAATATGTATTCTGTGCTGATTCTACTTTCTGTTGTATACAGAAAGTTAAGGCCATCTTCCCTGATGCTGGACCAGCTGCCCTTCTGAAGTATCAGTGGAAAGATGCACAGTTCAAGTGCGCTAGGTACTGCTTTACTTTCAGAAGGGAGACGGATTGCTTAGTAAACTGACATGACGTGACATGCTGTGGATTATGATTTCTCGAATCCTGTCATGTCATTGCTTAGTACACAGAAGCACGTTTTCTTCTTGTTAAGACTTGTCCAGTTCTCTTCAAATTCCTATTGGTGAATACCATATATTGGTAGACAATGACATGACAGGACAGAATGCGGACCATTTTGTATTCCTGGGGAAGAAAATTTTATTGGTTGCTTCTAGCTTTAGGACATTAAATATTACGCAAGAGCGAAACATCATAGATTTTACCATCAAAATCGAAAATAAAAAAATTCAGCACCACCGATCCTTGGTTGTCACAGTGAGAATATTCCATTTTTCTGTTGGCATTGAAATATGTTTGTTAGATTTTCTTTGTCTTAATGTATTCATTCACATCTTAGTTTTTTTTCCCTTTGTTATCTTTTCCCCAGCAGCCCAGTTTATGGATGATGTGCTCTTTAAGATGGTTGACCTTAAATTTTGTTCTGCTCAATTTGTTTTGTAAATTTAAATTCTATCTGTTCTCCAAACTTGAATTGCAGCTTAAGTGACCGGAAACCAGTTGACACTGAGGATGAAGTCGTTGTTATGATTATCCCTGATCATCAGATGGTGGAATCCGTTGAACTCATTGCATCTCGACTCTCTTATGATCCTGTATGTAGCTTATGCCTGATCAAATTTCAAATATCTGCAAATAAACCTGCATTAGTTCATATGGAAAAAAGGAATTTTATTTGGTGTGCCAAGCAAAGTTGGTAGGATAAGATTTACATGTGCATTTACAGAGTGGATAATATTTACATGTGCATTTACAGAGTATTTGGCCATTGTGACGACCCGCACTATTACCACGGGGTAATACTGCTAGTCAACGGATTATTATTCGTTTTAGCCGATAAAACATCGCTTTAACGAATAATAAGCCTAACAGAGTAGCACAACATAACAACAATTAGAGTAAATACAATACATCCATACATGTAGCCACGCAGGGCTAGAGTTTAATACAGTCTAATGGGTTCAGTTATTACAATACCAACCCAAAAGTTCGAACCACCTTCTAATTACACAAAAGGGGCGAGAGTACATATACCATATACGAGAAATACCAATACCTAGTACGGGGATTCTGTACAACCCCTATATCTCTACTCATCCCAGTCCTCGTATGAGGGATGATCTCCATATGGCTCCACCTCAGCACCATCGCCCTCTCCTGGTGAGTAGGGGTCCTCTGGACTAGCCTCATCTCCCTCCCCGATCCCTGTGGACTGGTCATCCTCTAAGAGAAGGGAATAATACAAGAGTGAGTACAGAGTACTCAGCAAGCTTTTATATTTAACAAAATGCATTTCATGCTTTTATATTAGTTCCAGCTCATTCATCCTCCCATTTAAGTCCATCATTCTGCCCAATAGGAAAATAACATTTTTCAGTTGTGAAGGATCTCGATTTTTATTAATTTAAACACTACTGAACATTTGTACGAACAGAGAAGAACTTCCATGAGTTCCCGTACTCTCCTTACCCGGAGACAGACATGAATTCATGATTTAAATAGCATTGCGCAAGCTTGTATCACTTTACCCCACATCATTCTGATCCTGTTGGCACATGGATTTCCGCACTTCCTAAGATGCGGTGCCCGATCGAAAACACGTAACTTTTGTATCTATCTTAGTACATTATATCTCCACCCAGTTATTCGCATTCGGTAGTCTGTGCGAATTATTACTATCACCAGACTTCCCAAAAGCAACATAACTGTTGGTTGGGAAGGTTTCCGGCCTTCACCCAACACTCCATCGCGTAATATATCGCCCGCGCACTCTCGCGATACCGATCGACCGGGCGATGGCGGTACAGATCCCAGTCGAGAACCATCGACCGGTTCACCTCCTAAATTAATACTTACCCCTGTGGAGAGTATAATGACCTCGGTAGTACTACTGGCTCTGTCCGTCCATTCATGAACGAAATGGTGGCTGACACGATTTAATACGGACCGTTCATACAGATGAAGTTTGTAATTACTTATATTATACTTTATGCAGAGGTCCCCACCCTGCCCTTTTGTTCTGCCAAGGCAACCTCCGCCCACCCAATTATTACTCTATACGGTGATCGCTCCATCGATCGATTCTTGTTCCTTTCTCTTTCTTTTCCTCAACTTATTCTCAATTTAAAACCTTTGTTATTTATATGCAGGGTGATATTAAACTAATAGGTAAATTATTTTATTTTACTGAAAACACTCAGCTCTTATGCTCAAAGTAATGCTTGCCTGAGTTAAATAAAAAGTGCTGAATCCCCGCACTACTCAGATATGTCTTCCCTTGAGTGCTTGGACCGCCTTCTGCAATAGCGTCGTATCGCTAGCTTAATTCATAGCTACGACAGATAAAATAATGAATCACTAAAATGTGGTAATACCGTGGTGAGGCTTCTATGGTTAGGTGGGGTTGGTTAGCTAATGCCCGACGCGTCAATATTACATAATCGATTACTCCTTCTATCGACTGATTCAATTCGTGTCGTTTTTAAATAGTAATTGTCAAATTATGAAGTCGACACTAAGTCAAAAATTTAGGCTAAGATTTTAAGTGAATTAATACAAATTATCACTATTTTGATGATACCATAATTTGGGCACAGTGTTTTAAATTATCTTTTCTTCTCATTTCCTTCCAAATCCGCCGCCCACTTGTTTTTGGCCCAACCCAACCCGCTACCTCTCCTTTTCTTCCCTTTTTCCCTAACCCTTCCCTTTTTCTTTCTTGCGCCGCCTCCCGGCTCCTCCTCGCCTCTCGCGCCTCTCCTCCTCCCTCGCCCCGCCGCCTCCTCTACTCCTCTCTCTCTCTTACCCGCGCGGCTCTCCTCACTCCCTACACGCCGCCGCCTCCCTCACTCCCTCTCTGCGCGCTCCTCCTCCCCTCTCTCCTCATGCGCCGCTGCGCGCCTCCTCCCCCTCGCTCCCCTTCTTCTGCGCCGCCTCCCCTCCCCTCTCTCCTCATGCGCCGCCGCCTGCTCCTCTCTGCCCTCTCTCCCAGTGCCGCGCCGCCGCCTGCGCGCTGCACACGCCGGCGCTCCTAGGGTGGCGAGACCCTAGCACCCGGCCTCCCGTAGATCCGGCCCAGCACCCTACTCCGGCCCATCCGGCTAAGCTACTCCTCCCCCCCATGATTCTTGCTCATGCTAACTTCTAATATTTGCTTATTTTGATTATGGTGGTGATGTCTTTTGGTTGCTATGATTCACAGATGTTTGGTGGTGCTATGCTACAAGGGTGTTGTTTGCTAGCTAATGTATATGCAAAGATTTGCTACGAAGACTACTAGAATGGACAAGGGTTTTGGCTACCTTCACTGATGAACCGACGGTGGTTTGAATGCTGTGATGGTGTTGCTTGTGCTTGCTTGTGTGTTGCTCGGTTCCAGTGGGGGTTCCTTCGGCTTGGGGTGGGGTGGTCCTGCTGCTTGGCTCCTTCTTCTTGCTTTCGGCTGGTTGCTGCTGGGGTGGTGACGGCTGTGGTCGGTGTGGGATGGTGCCTCCAGTTGGAGAAGCGAAGAACGGCCGGCGATGCTCTCTTCGCTGGATCGTGTCCGAGGTCTTGGGAAGTATCCGGAGGTGATGATCTGTCCTTGTGCTCTTTGGTCGTGGCTGTCCCGTGGGTTTTCGACACGCCAGCGGCCGAGCGGTTGGTAGCCTCGGGATAAATGTGTGCTGGCTTGCTGGACGGTTGCTCTGCTGGCACTTGGTTATGTGTGGTTTCAATTGCGACGGCTCGAAGGGTTGTTTGGTCTATGTGGTTTTCTCCAGTGTTTGAAATAAACATCGAGTTTACTTTGGAGTGAAATGTAAGGTGTGGTTCAATGGTAATTCTATTGTATGAAATGCCTAGTGTGTACTAGGATTTACCGGTGTGTTAATGCGAGAATATGAGAATGTAATTTTCCAATGTATGTGTAGATGTACGGGGTGCTCCTTATGTGTAATTGTTCTCTGCTGATGTAATTGTGAATCATTAATAAAGAGTGAGTTTATTTAGTGTTTACACTTCTGGTGCTAAAGTGTGCAACGGTTGCTACTTAAACGAGTTTACGACACGGACTTCAACTAATAAACTCTAGTTCCCCGCTAATAACTTAAACTAATTAATCACTTAATTAATACTGATTATGCTTAACTGACTAATGAATAAACACGGGGTGTTTCAACCTCCCCTCCTTAGAAAAGATTTCGTCCTCGAAATCAAGGTCTTACTTAAAAAGGTTTGGGTAGGCTTCACGTAGATCTTCTTCTTTCTCCCATGTCGCTTCTCGCACGGTGTGGTTCCTCCATTGTACCTTGCAAAAGCGAATGGTTCGTTTCCTCAATTGTCGATCTTCAGTTTGTAGGATCCGCAACGGACGTTCCTCATAAGTCAAGTCCTCTTGTAATGGCACATCCTCCTGGATTATTTGTTCGGATGGTTGGCTAAGGCATTTTCTGAGTTGAGATACATGGAATACATCATGGATCCTTGACAGCTGCTTAGGCAATTCTAGTTGGTACGCGGAACTACCTTTTTGATTTAATACCTTGAATGGTCCGACATATCTAGGGCTTAGTTTTCCTTTCAATCCAAATCTACGAACACCTCGCATTGGTGATACTTTTAAATATACGTAGTCACCAACTGCAAAGGTAAGGTCTCGTCTTCGCCGGTCTGCATAGCTCTTTTGTCGGCTACTGGCAATCCGAAGTCGATCCTGGATGAGTTGGATTTTCTCATCATTCTCCCGTATGAGGTCCGGTCCTAGTAATGGCTTCTCTCCCACTTCATACCAACAGATGGGTGATCGACATTTTCTGCCGTACAAAGCTTCAAAAGGTGCCATTTGTATACTCGCTTGATAGCTATTGTTATAAGCGAATTCTGCTAGTGGTAAACATTTATCCCACGATGTCCCGAAGTTCAGGGCACAGGCCCTTAACATGTCTTCCAATATTTGATTGGTTCTCTCGGTTTGGCCGTCTGTTTGAGGGTGATAGGCTGTACTGAACTTTAATGTAGTCCCTAAAGCAGTTTGAAGGCTCTTCCAGAAGCTAGAAGTAAATACCGATCCTCTGTCTGACACAATGTCCTTAGGAATTCCATGAAGGGTTACTATTCTCTCGATATATAGTTCTGCCAGTTTATCAAAGGAATAGTTTTGTTTGGTGGGGATGAAATGAGCTGATTTAGTAAGTCTATCTATGATGACCCAAATGGTATCCTTTTTACTCAAAGTCATGGGTAGACCTGATATGAAGTCCATACTTATACTTTCCCACTTCCACTCTGGAATTTCTAAAGGTTGACATAATCCTGCAGGGCGTTGATGTTCAGCTTTTACTTTCTGACAGGTGTCACAACTGTTGACATATGTGGCAATTTCTTTCTTCATTCCATTCCACCAAAAACTCCCCTTAATATCCTTATACATTTTGGTGCTTCCAGGATGTATAGTGTATAAGGTATCATGGGCTTCTCGCAGGATTGTTTTCTTAATTTCTGCATCATTGGGTACGCAAACTCTTCCATGATTGCGTAACATCCCTTCTTGATCTATCTCAAATTCAGAGGGTTGACCTAACTTTATCCTGCTGACTTCTTCAACTATGAACGGGTCTTTTAACTGATGCTGTTTGATTTGGTCATAGAGAGTAGGTTGTATGGTCATGGTGGAGATCATGGCGTTGGTTGTGGATACTTGAAATCTGATTTCCATTTTGGCGAGGTCGTGTAACAGGTTTAGGTTGTACTTGGTAATCGACAAATGATTGCAGTGGGATTTTCTACTAAGGGCATCAGCAACCACGTTTGCTTTACCTGGATGGTAATTTAGTGTTATGTCATAATCCTTAATGAGTTCTAGCCACCTCCTCTGCCTCATATTCAACTCCTTTTGGGTAAATATATATTTCAGGCTTTTGTGGTCACTATATATGGTGCACTTCGATCCTAACAAATAATGTCTCCAGATCTTAAGTGCAAAAACCACAGCTCCCAATTCCAGATCATGGGTAGGGTAATTCACTTCATGGGGTTTCAGTTGTCGAGATGCATAGGATATGACCTTATCTTGCTGCATCAAAACACATCCAAATCCTAATTTTGAAGCATCACAATATACAGTGTATTCGATTCCATCCTTAGGTAAGGTTAATACGGGTGCAGTGGTGAGGAGTCCTTTGAGTTTTTGAAAACTCTGCTCGCATGATTCTGTCCACTCATACTTCACCTCTTTTCTTAGCAGCTTGGTGAGGGGTGAAGCTATTTGTGAAAAGCCCTGAATGAATCTACGATAATATCCGGCTAAGCCTAAGAAACTACGAATCTCGGTGGCATTGGTAGGTCGGTTCCATGACATAACCGCTTCAATCTTCTGTGGATCTACTTCAATGCCCTTACCGGATACCACATGCCCCAAGAAAGAAACTTGGTCCAACCAAAACTCACATTTACTAAATTTGGCATATAGCTGGTTCTCTCGCAGAGTTTGTAACACTGTCCTCAGATGCTGGGTATGCTCTTCTTTACTTCTGGAGAATACCAAGATATCATCAATGAAAACCACTACAAATTTGTCTAGGTATTTCATGAAGAGCTTATTCATCAGATTCATGAATACTGCAGGTGCATTGGTCAATCCAAATGGAATCACGGTGTACTCGTGATGTCCATAACGGGATACGAATGCTGTTTTGGGGATGTCCTCCGGTTTTACCTTTATCCGTGATACCGACCTTAAATCAATTTTTGAGAATACACAAGCCCCTTGGAGTTGATCAAAAGATCATCTATTCTGGTAACGGGTATTTATTCTTAATGGTGACTTGATTTAATTCTCTATAATCTGCATACGCCTCGGGCTTCCATCTTTCTTCTCCACAAATAAAACCGGTGCTCCCACGGATACACTCTCTCTAATGTACCCTTTTTCCTCTAGGTCGTCGAGTTGATTCTTCAACTCTACCAATTCTTGCGAATTCATTCGTATGGTCTTTTGGATATGGGGTTGTACTGAATAAGGTCAATGGTGAATTCCATTCTCGATCGTGGCATACCCGGTAGTTCACTTGGGAAAACATCTAGAAACTCTTGAACTACAGGTATATTTGCTGCCCCAAAGATTCTCAGAGATGGTTTATCTTTATGTGGGATAGTAATGGTCCCATCCTCACACCAAAGATACAATAACCTAGAGCCATCAGTTTTCTTATGGAAGCGCTTTGAATTCACAATCTATTTTCACTCCATTCTTGGCTAACCAATCCATGCCTGAATGGTATCCAAATTAGTCAAACTAATTATATGGAGGTTAGCTAAGAATTCATATCTTGGATAAGTATGGGTTGATCCTTAAGATAGAAGATATTTGTTATAATCCCCGCAGTGTATGAACACCTAGTAACTTCTCTAATGTTGTTCCCACCAACCCATTTTCTTTTGTAAATTCTTGAGAAATGAATGAATGGGTTGCCCTGGATCAAAAGAACGGTACCCATTGAGGGTGGGATAATGAATTTACCTACAACCACATCGGTTGCTTCTCCCGCTTGTTCGGCGGTGACATGAGTGAGGCGAGCTTGCCCCGGTCCGACTCCGGACTTGGTGTTCCTTCCGCTGAATTTCCCGAGGTTCTCTGTCCTCCCGCCGATCGCAGATCTTGCATCGGGTGCTCAAGATTTGGTTTTGCTGTCCAGGTGTCCCTGTGGTTCGGTTAGGATAAGGGCAATTGGCTCGGATATGTCCATCCTTCCCGCAGTTGAAGCATCCCTTGCCACGGGGACAATCCTTGGTAAAATGGTTCCCCTTGCATTTGTCACATTGAATTCGGTTGAATGTCTGAATTTGGTTGGAAGGTCTGGATGTGTAGCGCTGTGACTGATAGTTGGTTGGCCGCTGGGATTGGTTTGAACGGTTGCGGTTGGAGTTACCAAAGCGTTGATCATACCTGGCTTTCTTACGTCTTTCTTCCACTAGATTGGCATGCTCCTTCTCTACAATAATTGCCCGATCAATCAGATCCTCGAACTCGGTGATCCGATGTGACGAAAGCTGCAGCCTGATATAAGGGTCCATCTTTGTCTTGAATCGATCTATCTTCCTCTCATCTGTGGACACATCATCAGGTGCATATCGGGATAACTCATTAAACTTATGCAGATACTCAGTAATACTCTTGCTCCCCTGGGCCAAGTCTCGAAACTCTTGCTTTTTAATTTCTTTTTGCCCTTGAGGAACATGGTGAGCACTAAAGCTTTTCATAAAATCGGCCCAAGTGATGGGACGTTCAGTACCGCGGCTTCGCTGAAAGTTTAACCACCAGGTGGCGGCCGGTCCCGTCAATTGGTGAGATGCATAGCGGACTTTCTCCTCGTCCGAACAACCCACTACATTCAATTTCTTCTCTACCTCCTGTAGCCAGTCATCCGCCTCCATGGGGTCTACTGCTTTGGAAAAGGTAGGTGGGCGAGTTTGGAGAAATTCTCCAAGACTAACCCCAGCGTTGGGTGGCTGCTGTCCCGGAGGTGCCATCCTGGTTAACAGGGATTCCAAAAATTTGTTCTGACTTTCCTGGGCTTCCTTGCGAGAGTTCTCCATGAACTGGAGAATATCCCCCAAGTTATTCAAAGTATTGGCAGTTCCCACATTATTGTTATCCCCTCCTTCGGGAGGACCATTTCGACCCTCTGGTTGCCCATTTCTTATCTCTGGTTATCCCGTTGGTTGACCTGTCCTAGCAAGACATTGCGGTTGCCGGATTGATGGTTGCTTATCGACAGCGGGTGACCCTCCCCGTAATACCCCGTGAGTATCAGACTGTTGATTGCCTCCGGACCGGCCGATCCACGCACTCAGTCCCCCTGGTCCCACCAGATGGGTTCTGGCTATGCTCCATCTACAATGAGATCAATTAAATTAGTTACTCTGGCTTAAGTAGTTTTTTTTTCCGGTTTCTAAATAAGATTTCCAAGGATATATTTGGGGTGCTTTCATGGTAATCTCCCTGTTTTAGTGGTTCAGCAACCATTTGGGATAAGAGGTTAATTTCTGTTTTAAAGAATCAAGTAATTATCCGCCCAACTTTGCTCTTGCATAAGTTGTTGTTGCCATCCACATCATACATCACATCACATAATATTGCCAAATAACTCCCAAGAAACAAAGAGATGCAAAAAGATCCAATTTCTATTCTACTCTGGGACTACGTGCCCAGCAACGCTCGAGAACCCGCTCTCGAGACCGCCCAACAATTACGCAGTTGGGACCACGCTCAGGGCTTGCCCCTGAGTGCGAACCTACACTACTCGACTTCCGTGCGAGTGCACGCCGAGAACTCGCTCTCGGATCGCCCAACGACACGCAGCTTGGGACCACGCCGTGGCTCATTCCTGAGTACGCCCAGGACTTCGTTCCTGGATACGCCCGAAACTTACGCGTTCGGGAGCGCCACGGACCACTCGTCCGGGAAATCTCTTATGCAGAATAGGATAAGGACATTTTCTTACAATGTTCTCTGCCATCATTAATGGTTAACTTGTTTATCATGTTTACTTTCTAGTTATAATGATGGCAGTAGAGTTCATTTAGTGATTAGAATGAAATAGATAAGTAGTCCTGGAATTTGGCTCCTATCTATTCCTTCTTATATTTACCCTCTAGTTTGGTTTAGCTAGTGATACTGCTGACCCCCCATAAAACAATACTACTACTGAAGTTTGTGGCATGGAAGGTAAACATGAACATATGCATATGCTGCAAGTTAAGTTTTCTATAGTTCAACAAGTAATATAACAAAAAAAGAATTTGCATGCTCATTATGATTGATTTAGAAAAAAAAATTTATACAGCATTTCTTGCTAGCAATCCTATCATTATTATAATGGTTATTATAATATTTTACTTCAGGTATGCCCTTATAATAGAATACATTAGTACCTCAACGATAACCGCTGGGACTGGTAGGGTCATCCTCCTCAGATCCGCCCCCTGCTCTCCGCGATCTGGATCGGCTGCTACTGGAGTCTGACGATGGGGTACTACTTCTCCTCCCGCCTAGCCTCCTCAAAAGTGCTGCTACCGTACGACGGGGAGCTGACTCTCGGGCTGGTCCTGGGTGTACACTGATACGGGCGCCACGAAAGGTTGCCCGTGAAGACGAAGGAAGATCATGCTGCGGGGTCGCAGGATGTCGTGGTGCATGGGCATCCCCTGCCTCTGGAGGTACAGCAGGAGCAGGTGGTGGTGGAGGTGGATACTCTGGAGGTGCACTCGGCTGTGGATCTGGTGGTGGATAGAAAGGCTGATGCTCCGCACCTACATAATGAAATAAAGACTCCTGGAGCTCCTCACATCTATTGTCACTCAAATAAGTCCGATACCTCCAATGCTCGGACCTCTCCTCGGATCTCTCTAGGGCATCTCTAGTGCCATAATACAGCATCGTATCTGAGATCATCATCATACTGGATGCTAAATTACGGCCTGCAGGTGCTGTGGACGACGACCCCTCAATACTAGACGTACTCGCTCTCGCTCCATACTGCTGCCCAAGACTACCTGGGGCAAAAGCTGGTATGTCACGAAAGCTCGTTTGGCGTAGCCGCTCTCTAAAATGTGAACGTACCACTAATATGACCTCCTTAGACACCTGCTGCATCGGCAGGTAGTCATCGGCCTCTCGCCAGGGTACGGAATGCACATAATAATAGTCATCACTATTAGGGATCCCTGTAATTACTACCCCTATCCTAGGGACTGAACCGTCCTCGGGTATATCCTGAAAATATTCTGGTCCTGCTGCCCCCAGTTCCTCAAGTATCTGCCAAAGTAACACAGCATGCTGCCCTCTGATCCGAGATGGTGGAATCCTAGCACAGGTCATCCTACAAGGACATAGTAATAATAATTAGAATTGGTAGTCCACTTAAAACCTTATAGAAAGCAATAAACACTAGATTTTATAACTAAAGCATAATAAGATTATCAAGGGTAAGAGTATTAAGGAACACTTGTGATAACATATTTGAGACCTCTACTTAAGTTCCAATTCTATCCTAGATTTATGCGTGGCACTCAAACCGTTGCTCTGATACCACCTGTGACGACCCGCACTATTACCACGGGGTAATACTGCTAGTCAACGGATTATTATTCGTTTTAGCCGATAAAACATCGCTTTAACGAATAATAAGCCTAACAGAGTAGCACAACATAACAACAATTAGAGTAAATACAATACATCCATACATGTAGCCACGCAGGGCTAGAGTTTAATACAGTCTAATGGGTTCAGTTATTACAATACCAACCCAAAAGTTCGAACCACCTTCTAATTACACAAAAGGGGCGAGAGTACATATACCATATACGAGAAATACCAATACCTAGTACGGGGATTCTGTACAACCCCTATATCTCTACTCATCCCAGTCCTCGTATGAGGGATGATCTCCATATGGCTCCACCTCAGCACCATCGCCCTCTCCTGGTGAGTAGGGGTCCTCTGGACTAGCCTCATCTCCCTCCCCGATCCCTGTGGACTGGTCATCCTCTAAGAGAAGGGAATAATACAAGAGTGAGTACAGAGTACTCAGCAAGCTTTTATATTTAACAAAATGCATTTCATGCTTTTATATTAGTTCCAGCTCATTCATCCTCCCATTTAAGTCCATCATTCTGCCCAATAGGAAAATAACATTTTTCAGTTGTGAAGGATCTCGATTTTTATTAATTTAAACACTACTGAACATTTGTACGAACAGAGAAGAACTTCCATGAGTTCCCGTACTCTCCTTACCCGGAGACAGGCATGAATTCATGATTTAAATAGCATTGCGCAAGCTTGTATCACTTTACCCCACATCATTCTGATCCTGTTGGCACATGGATTTCCGCACTTCCTAAGATGCGGTGCCCAGATCAGAAAACACAGAACTTTTGTATCTATCTTAGTACATTATATCTCCACCCAGTTATTCGCATTCGGTAGTCTGTGCGAATTATTACTATCACCAGACTTCCCAAAAGCAACATAACTGTTGGTTGGGAAGGTTTCCGGCCTTCACCCAACACTCCACTGCGTAATATATCGCCCCCGCGCACCCCCTGCTGATACCGATCAGACCCGGGCGATGGCGGTACAGATCCCCCAGGTCAGGAGAACCACTGACCCCTGGGTTCACCTCCTAAATTAATACTTACCCCTGTGGAGAGTATAATGACCTCGGTAGTACTACTGGCTCTGTCCGTCCATTCATGAACGAAATGGTGGCTGACACGATTTAATACGGACCGTTCATACAGATGAAGTTTGTAATTACTTATATTATACTTTATGCAGAGGTCCCCACCCTGCCCTTTTGTTCCTGCCAAGGCAACCTCCGCCCACCCAATTATTACTCTATACGGCTGACTGCTCCATCAGTCGCCGATTCTTGTTCCTTTCTCTTTCTTTTCCTCAACTTATTCTCAATTTAAAACCTTTGTTATTTATATGCAGGGTGATATTAAACTAATAGGTAAATTATTTTATTTTACTGAAAACACTCAGCTCTTATGCTCAAAGTAATGCTTGCCTGAGTTAAATAAAAAGTGCTGAATCCCCGCACTACTCAGATATGT
This sequence comes from Melocanna baccifera, assembly GCA_036346265.1. Lineage (NCBI taxonomy): Eukaryota > Viridiplantae > Streptophyta > Magnoliopsida > Poales > Poaceae > Melocanna > Melocanna baccifera. Next base: position 1,393,513 of record CM070691.1, on the reverse strand, counting down.
CTTCCCTTGAGTGCTTGGACCACCTTCTGCAATAGCGTCGTATCGCTAGCTTAATTCATAGCGCTGACAGATAAAATAATGAATCACTAAAATGTGGTAATACCGTGGTGAGGCTTCTATGGTTAGGTGGGGTTGGTTAGCTAATGCCCGACGCGTCAATATTACATAATCGATTACTCCTTCTATCGACTGATTCAATTCGTGTCGTTTTTAAATAGTAATTGTCAAATTATGAAGTCGACACTAAGTCAAAAATTTAGGCTAAGATTTTAAGTGAATTAATACAAATTATCACTATTTTGATGATACCATAATTTGGGCACAGGTTTTTAAATTATCTTTTTCTTCTCATTTCCTTCCAAATCCGGCCGGCCCACTTGTTTTTGGCCCAACCCAACCCGGCTACCTCTCCTTTTCTTCCCTTTTTCCCTAACCCTTCCCCTTTTTCTTTCTTGCGCCGCCTCCTGGCTCCTCCCTCAGTCTCTCCGCCGCCTCTCCTCCTCCCTCAGTCCCGCGCCGCCTCCCTCTACTCCTCTCTCTCTCTTACCCGCCGCCGGCTCTCCCCTCACTCCCCTACACGCCGCCGCCTCTCCCTCACTCCCTCTCCTGCGCCGCTCCTCCCCTCCCCTCTCTCCCTCATGCGCCGCCTGCGCCGCTCCTCCCCTCGCTCCCCCTTCTTCTGCGCCGCTCCTCCCCTCCCCTCTCTCCCTCATGCGCCGCCGGCGCCGCTCCTCCCTGCCCTCTCTCCCCCGTGTGCGCCGCCGCCGGCCTGCGGCGCTGCACACGCCGGCGCTCCTAGGGTGGCGAGACCCTAGCACCCGGCCTCCCGTAGATCCGGCCCAGCACCCTACTCCGGCCCATCCGGCTAAGCTACTCCTCCCCCCCATGATTCTTGCTCATGCTAACTTCTAATATTTGCTTATTTTGATTATGGTGGTGATGTCTTTTGGTTGCTATGATTCACAGATGTTTGGTGGTGCTATGCTACAAGGGTGTTGTTTGCTAGCTAATGTATATGCAAAGATTTGCTACGAAGACTACTAGAATGGACAAGGGTTTTGGCTACCTTCACTGATGAACCGACGGTGGTTTGAATGCTGTGATGGTGTTGCTTGTGCTTGCTTGTGTGTTGCTCGGTTCCAGTGGGGGTTCCTTCGGCTTGGGGTGGGGTGGTCCTGCTGCTTGGCTCCTTCTTCTTGCTTTCGGCTGGTTGCTGCTGGGGTGGTGACGGCTGTGGTCGGTGTGGGATGGTGCCTCCAGTTGGAGAAGCGAAGGAACGAAGCTGGCGTATGCTCTCTTCGGTTGACTGGTGTCTGAGGTCTTGGGAAGTATCTGGAGGTGATGATCTGTCCTTGTGCTCTTTGGCTGTGCTGTCCCGTGGGTTTTCTGGACACGTTGTGCGGCCGAGCGGTTGGTAGCTTCGGGATAAATGTGTGCTGGCTTGCTGGACGGTTGCTCTGCTGGCACTTGGTTATGTGTGGTTTCAATTGCGACGGCTCGAAGGGTTGTTTGGTCTATGTGGTTTTCTCCAGTGTTTGAAATAAACATCAGGTTTACTTTGGAGTGAAATGTAAGGTGTGGTTCAATGGTAATTCTATTGTATGAAATGCCTAGTGTGTACTAGGATTTACCGGTGTGTTAATGCGAGAATATGAGAATGTAATTTTCCAATGTATGTGTAGATGTACGGGGTGCTCCTTATGTGTAATTGTTCTCTGCTGATGTAATTGTGAATCATTAATAAAGAGTGAGTTTATTTAGTGTTTACACTTCTGCTGCTAAAGTGTGCAACGGTTGCTACTTAAACGAGTTTACGACACGGACTTCAACTAATAAACTCTAGTTCCCCGCTAATAACTTAAACTAATTAATCACTTAATTAATACTGATTATGCTTAACTGACTAATGAATAAACACGGGGTGTTTCAGCCATGCATGCATATTTTCATGATCCAAATGCATTTGCACAAGCAGGTTAGTATATACTTACATGCATGGCCATCCCATGAAAGAGCTCATGCAGAATTGCATGCCCAACACATCCATCCGTATGGACATCCATCGAAGTTTGTATATTTTGATCAACTATCCATCTAAATTTGTTTATTTCAATCAACTACCTTCTTTATAACATTATTATTATTTGCATATATATTCCATATAATATGATATCCTAAAATAATGCACAATTTTAATTAAATGAAGACAAGACCTCTTGTCATGTGGAACCCACGGCTTGTTAGTGGAGACGTTGGAGTAGGCTTTAATGTCTGGAATCTACGCAGAAATTTCATAAATAGTTATTGCTTGATAAGATCAGAATATGGACAAGACAAATCTTCTATGAGGGTGATCGTTTCAGCTTCTAAAAGCTTCAGCTTCTAGCTTCAGCTTTTTTTTCACTATTCACTACACTATCCACTAACTCAGCTACAGTGTTTTTTCAGCCAGCTACAGTGTTTTTTCAGCCAAAAGCCAAAAGCCAAAAGCCATCGCTATTCCGATCACCCCCATAGGGCTAAAGTATGGCTATTCTTACCTGTTTCATTTTCTTAAAAATATCTGTGGCAATCAAGTACATGTCAGTAAGCGATTGAACTAGTGCATGTTTTCTCCTTTTTTTATCTGTTGTGTTCTCCCTGTCTTTTTCTAACATCTGTCACCCACTTTGCAGTACTTTTACCACTGTTTACTTTTCTTACAAATTGTTGTTTTTATTTTTTTGTGTTACAGAAAGTGGAAAGTGTTTTATGATGATCCAAGTAGGCCCAATCGGTATTTGCTTGCCAGAGAACTTATAAGTCGCCCTGATGCAACAGATATTGACGTTAGACACTGGAATTAACTACTACTTAATTTGTTGCTTTTTCCTATGTTTTCAGTATAAATTTGTACTTGTGAAGTTGAATCTGTACACAGTTGAAAAAGTGAGTCAAATTATGCGACTGCGCATAGAAACTGCAAGCACCCAACAGTCAACTCACTTCTCAATCTCAAGACAGCATTGTGTGACTGCACGCACTTTAAGCGGTCAAACTACTGACACTCCATACTAGCTGGAGAGCCTCAATTTAAAAAATCTATTTGCAGTTGCTAGAAAAATGCTTGACTACATATGTTGTTATAATTCAGCAACAATGTTGGTACTTGCCAAAAAAATACATTTGAAAAATAACACCATTCTAATTTTCAGATGATATTTGGAGGTGGCTGGTGATGGGCAATCTGAAGAGGCGCCATCATTGCTGAACAATGTCATGGGCGTGTTTAATTCTGTGAGCCGGTTTATGAAAGTCGATTCCATGTGAAAATCGCAGCCAAGGTTCTTCACATCTGAAGCCATTTATGAACATCTCGATGGCCTATTCTCAAGAAGATGGTTCTCGTGCATCAGTGATGGGATGTTGCTGGTCTGCAACTCCATGTGTTACTGAGTAGTGGCTATTGATGTCCATTAGGCATTGCAGGCAGCGTACGAGGTTACAAGTGCAAGTGTGTACACATAGCATACCGTAGATTTCTCAATCACGGGATGATCCTGGCACATGTAACTCTTATTCATATATCTGGATGAAAATTTCTGTAGATAGATCATTTTTCTGGAAGTAATGGAGATCTGAAATGTAGCCTTCTGTTATTTCTTAGACACTAATGTGCTCATCTATCATGATCTACTTGTATCATGATCAACTCATCTTGATCTGCTATCTCATAAAAGAAGGAGAAGGAAGGAAAACACACAGTCAATTTATTTGTTTTACATGTTTACACTGTGAATCAAAACAATTACTTTATCTACAGTCAGGATATCTATCATCTCAAGTCACACACATACCCCCTGGATATGTACACAAAGTTATCAAATTACAAAATCACCTTTTTAATGAATCTAAACACATTCAGAATTTATATTCAGCTAATGTGCTCCCTGTTCTCCACAGGAGACATGGATGCGCTCGTTGTGCCTGACAGCCCCAGCGACGGCTGCAAGAACATCAGGCTGCTCGAACTCAGCTCCATCGCCGTCGACGACGACCGTGCCAGCAATGCCGACGAGCATGCCGTGCTTGACGGCCCCAGCCTAAGGTGCTCCCCCCACTTGAGCCCCTGGCTGCCCTCTCCTCCCCCTGCTGACGACGCACCCTGCGTGCCGACGTATGACGTGATGGCGGCCGCGAGCGCCGTGTGGAAGCTCGGGTCCGACGTGATCGCCTTCGCTATCGTGTCGGTGAGCACGCTCGGCGCCGCGCCGCCTCTTGCGGAAGCCTTCTGCTGCAGCTGAGGCACCTGGGGCTGGTAGAGCGCTGCTGCTGAGCCTTGCCTTCCATTGATGCTGCTGAGCGCAGCTTCGAACGAGCTCTTGCCGCCGTTGTACGGTACGCCTGTTGATCCATAGCTCAAGTACCCGGCACCGGTCGGCCATGCAGTAGCACTGGGCAGGTTGCTCGGCCCGGAGTTGCAGAAGGTGAAGCTCGTGGAAGGGTACCTAGTGCTGTGAGAGCCAGTGAAGCTCGAAGACAACCTGTTGCTCATAGAGAAGGCTTGCGAGGTGGCCGGCGAGGTGAGGTCCAAGGTGATTGTGGGGTAGGAAGGGGTGGAGGTGATGAACGCCGCGCCGGTCGGGAGGAAGAATGGCCGGCCGCCGGGCAGCTTGGAGGCGTCGGCGGCCGCCGGGAGGCCGAAGTTGAGGCCGGCGGTGGCGGTGGGGAAGCCGAGGGAGATGGAGGAGCCCGACATGAGCATGGACGCCGCGGCGGAGGTGGCGGAGGCCATGGCGGTGGCGGAGACGGAGAGCGGGTGGTTGTGCGTGCCCTCGTAGGTGGTGATCAGGATGGACTTGTCTTCCGCGCATCTTTGCACCTGGAAAATGTTGCACATGCACGGTGAGGACGGATGCTCGTGAATGTATTACGCCATCACAAAATTAAATGTGAGCCGAAGTTTAAAGCAGTTTTTGATTAGGTTAAGTTCAAATTCCAGTTAAGACATCATCCTGCGATTACGAAGATAAACATAGTAAAACTGTTAGGATAATTAGCTAGCGTAAAGTAAAGTCTTATCAAAGAGGAGACCCGTATATGATTCCAACCAACTTGCAAAATCCACCGGTTTAGTATTCGCCTGAAAGTTGTCACACACATGTTGAAAAGTTTTTGCAGTTTCGGGCGTATTTCACTCAAATGCGCCTACATAGTTTCTCGAAGCATTCAAACAGGTGCTTGGATCATTTGAAATTTCTCGGGAAGACTTGCAATTCGTACGTTTTTAGAGAATTCCGATTGGCAGGCTTGAAATGGACAGCCGACGAGGCGCCCTGGCCCAGCCAACAATCTTTGCGAATGCCCACCAAAATCTATTTCCATCGGCCGTTTGGCATGGAGGGACCAGACCAATTTCGCCCGGTTCTTTTGGGTTTTAGGCTTATGCTACAGTAATTAGTTTTTAAATAATATATTTTTAATTAGCTTTAGGCTTATGTTGGATTAAAAAACTATGTTCTAATCGCAATTGTATAACGCATTTGTTAGTTGGGGCCTCGGGTACAGTCCCCATCCCGAGTCAATTTCTCGCGAGTAATTAAATTCATATTCAATAAAGTAGCGATGTAATTTTGAACAGAAAATGCGTAGCTTTAGAGACTGAAATTTGAGCATTGTAGTTCGACATAGATCATTCATAATGTACCTGCTTTCTGACGGGGCATCCTGCTGCAACGGTGCATCGGTAGTAGGCCCGTGGGCACGGGTTCCCCTTTGCTATCTTCTGCCCATACTTCCTCCACTGGCATCCATCATTCATCTGCACAACAATACAAATCATGTTTCCATCTTATTAAGCTTTTCTCCTCATCATATACAGTATTCACGAGATGGTAGCGCTAGTCGGACGACAAATCCACACATAGCGTTTAATCGCTGTCTAGACGGGCTAGGTGGTCGTCTAGATGAGAAAAATCGGCTAAACGGGCAAGGCAGATGGTGGCGCCTAACGCTTAGGTGCTGTCTAGATCTGATTTTTAGAACACTGGTCATATGTTAGCAAGAGATAGCATTTTTCAAGAGACTTCTGTTATGTATGTACTACCTTTGGTGCATCACACCTTGCCCTCACCGAAACCCTCGTCTTCTTGACCTGTGCCTGTCGGCCTATGTCATCCTCAGTTTCGGCGCCACCGCTCCTCAAATTCTTCAGCATTTTGCTCGGTGGCCATTGCTCTGTTGTCTCGACGGCAGCGTCGTTGGTGTCCTCAAAGCTGCCTTCAGGGCTCAAGGTCAGCGCATCTGGCTGTACCTTCTCGCTGTTAGTTGCACCAACTTTGCAATCTGACAGTCCAAGAGAGAGGCCTCCTTCTTTAATCTTGGAAAAAAAATCATTTTCTTTGCCTCCGGCAATAGTACTCTTCTCTTCCTTGTTGCGCCTGGTTGGGCTCGTGCCGAGGATAAATGGGACGAATTCAGGCTCCCCGATGTCGGCGGGCAAGGTGGTCGGAGAGTCCGCGAGCTTCTTCGGCCTCCGTCGTTGAAGAACGTCGTAGAACTGCTTTTGAAGAGATCGGTAGTCCTCTACGACGCGCGATAGCATCTTCTTGAGCCTCTCGTTCTCTTCTCTCACTTCACTCATCTCTGCCCTTTTGGATGCTAGCTTATCTTCCCAAACCTGAAGCCATGAAAGCACAACGATGAGACCCGTTAGTCATTTCTGAAGCAAGTCACATATGATAATGGCTTGTTGTCTGGGCGTGTATTTAACTACTGGATATTAGCACCTAGGAAGATGATTAAAACAATAGGAAGATATAACTATGTGCCATCCTGACCTCGTTTTGAGCCTTCAGGTTTGATGAAATATGCTTTGATGACGAGTCCATATAAGATCTTTCGATTGGGCTCGGTGAACGCACCTAGGAAGTAAAAACTCTGGCATCAGCGCATATTGCAGTAGAGGAAACAAAATTTACTGTAGAGGAAACTTTGACGCAGTTAATGAAAGAAGGTGGTCTTTTCATGAAAATTCAGGTTAGGAAATTTCAGGGTTAGAAAGTAACGTCAGAATTTATAACTGCCACTTCTGAAGTAATAGGAAAAAAATTTGACAGATCTTATTGGATTCACTCATAGCCAGCCATGAATTTTTCCGTCTATAATGTATTATTGACTATATGCTTAATTGTTAGGCACCTCTTTTTTTGTGCTTGATTGGTTTAGCAAGGACTTGAAAAAGTTGCCATCTGAGACCCGATCATCTTCTTTCATCTGCAATAATAAGGTAGAAGATAATCTGTAAGATCAGCAAACAGTATCATATACATCCAGCAAACAGCATCATACACCCATAATTACACGAGGATCAGCTGTGGACCATTCCAATTCATGTTTTATCTACAAGTTTTGTCTCTGCTATATATGCACCAGAACCGGTGGTTTCTAATATTTCGTAATAAGTTGGACATCAGATTTCGTCTAGCTCTAAACTGGCACCCTACTTTTAGTTTCAAACATGCGTACATATCCCAAAAGAGCTGCATATCTGAAGAAACTCCAAAAACAAATCTCGCAAAGTCCTAATCGTACCTATCCAAATAAATAATTAAACTCTTCCAAGCTTAAAAACATACAATTAAGAGAAGAAAGAATTCCAAACCTCGTCTTTTAGCCGCTGTTCGTGGATACCAAGCTGCTTCGTCTCTCCCTTGATCATATCGTCTTCTACAGAAGCTTGCTGTTTTGAGCAGCACAGCTCCCTCGCTCTCCTCTTCTTCTCTAGCTTCTCTCTCTACCTCCAACCCTTTCTTCTCTCCTCAATCTGTTCTTGCACCAGCCTTATCTCTTATAAATGCAGGCCATGGCCTCTGCCATCACCTGCTTGGACTTTGGCATAAATAAAGTCGTAACCCGGTGCTCACCTATGTTAGGCGGTCAGCATCCGAAATGTCAAATACAGCCGCACTCTTGGGTCACTTGCAGAGTAAAAAAAATAAGCACAGGCGACTGAGATTTATGTTGATTTCGACGTGTGCAACATGTTTCTGCTGCTGATCAGAGGCCAGTTAGGATGTCCGTCTCCGTCCAGACTGGCCTAAAGAGCGCGTCCGACTTTAACGTCCGTATGAATCTTCCTACAAGTCATCGCCTCTGCCGACTATTGTGGGACCGTCCTCACGTAAGAGTTTTTTTTCTTCAAAATTTCAGTGGGACTTTAGGATGATGGGCAGGTTAATTAAGCGATTTGGTCCCACGTGAGGATAGCCTCGAAAAGATGGGAGGGTAGCTTGAGTGTTGTTTTAAGGAAAATCGCCATGACTAATAAGTATCACTACTGCAAAAAGGTTATCACAGATGGTTTAAAAATATCACCGTAGACGGTTTCGTGAACCATCTGAATTTATGGATCAGTAATAACATGATGTCATCATAGACGACTTTCGAACCGTCTATGATGCAACTATCACAGACGGTTTCAACTACAAACCGTTTGTGATATTTAACTATTACAAACGGTTTTCAGTAGAAACCGTCTGTGATAGATCAGTATCACAGACGGTTCCAACTACAAACCGTCTATGATAGATCAGTATCACAGAAGGTTTATAGTTGAAACCGTCTATGATATTCATTTCTATTCTTAAATATATTTATGTTTGTTGGCTAGCCTCAGAAAATGCTAGTGATGCCCTCTGAAACAAGTAGATCAACACAGTATGCTTCCAATTCATATTTATTCATTTCAGAAACAAGGATATCCATTTCACAAATCAATTAACCGAAATAAAATAAATTATCCTTTAATGTACTCTTCACTCACACGATTCCCAGGGTATATCTATCTTCGGTCCTACCTTACGTGTATATATAATAATTTAATATTAAATATTAAATTAATTAATTAGTATACTAGATATATATCATATGTATTGGGACTTTGCTTAACACAAAAGTCATTTTTTCTAGAACTAATTATAACGAACTATTTTGACTAATTTGGCCCATATGACGGGTACTAACATGCATAGCCAAGTAGAAATAGACTATAACTTGACGGGTACAACAGGGACAAATTACTAATCATAGGTAGTCAAAAACTTGATGAATCTTCAATCACTCTTGCCAAATAGTCTCTTTTTATTAAATGGCCTTAAAGCCTCGCCTCCAGCTTAAAGCAGCAGCTTAGATCTGGAATTTAAGACAGATGGTCGACATGTCTGTGCACAATTAATGTAGTAGAATTATCACATATAGTTTTTAATACAAACCGTCTGTGATGTTTTAATTATCATAGATGGTTTATAATATAAATCATCTATGATACTTCACAGACGTTCAAAGAAAAAAATCGTCTATGACATTACACCTCATAAACGGTTTTTAGCACTAGCAGCAACACATATGGTTTTTAAACTAAAATCATATGTGATAATATTTAATATTGACGGTTTTGGAAAATCATCTATAATGTGGCGTCTAGTATTAGGTTTTTTTTGTAGTAGTGTATGCAGTTTAGATAACACTGGCTTACATAGAAATGGGGAAATTTGTTACAAGAAATTCAGCTATATTTATCATGTTTGAGCTAGATCAACGATAGCTTGTCCATAGTGGTATTTTGTGAAAGTAGATGACCACATCCGTCTTTTATCCGTATTGATTATTGGTGAGAGTAGAGGACCACATGCGTCTTTCTCCCAAGCTAGAATTTCTCTCCAGAGAGAAGCCCATTTGATTCTTCGAGCTATAGCACCATGCACGCATGATACGATGTTGTGATATCAGCTTGGAAATCGATCTGGTCACTTTAGATGCGTGCATGCATGCTCTGCCATTGAACATGCAATTAGGAACTTAATTGCTAGGAGTATTATTTAGATCCTGATGTCCAGAGACTAGCATCTTTCCAGGCTTTGGATGACATGTCATGAACTCGATCTATCGTGATTCAATACTCACGGTTTGATTCTTTGAAAAACAAATTCGAAAAAGTATGGTATTGAGGACAACTAATTGGTCTGAAAAAATGTTGCATTGACCCATTGAGTATGCACAACAGGTAAGCCCGGCATCCTATATAATTCTAAGAAAAATGTGGAAAACCTCATTTTGTTACAAAGCCTTGGATATACATGTACAGATCATGCAGATCACAACAAAAGTAATGACAAGTGTATAGCAACTTATGTCACGGAAAAAGGAATATTGTTCAGAAACATCAAAACTGGACGTATAGATAATCGAAGATGTATACAATCTGAGACACACCAACAAAAACATTTAATTTCCTTGTTCAAGAAAACTAATAATTTCTTGCTAGCTAGATCTATCATTAAGAACTGGCGGCCTCTACCTGCAAAGCTTGGACTAGGACTAGATATATCTCCTAGATCCAAGGTTTCCCCTTCCACAGGCGCATCACTGGACCACTTGTATGGTATCCTTTAGAAAATCAACAAACTAATCAAATGCAAGACCATTGACCTTAATCATAACGTACTAATCTTATGGAAATTAAGAACAGGATGTAGTACTGTGATCCAAAGTTAGCTGTACCATTTGCGTAGAATACCGTGTGGGTTCAGCTGGGGGTGGTCTTTGAGATTCTGACTGCCTCTTCTGGTGATCCCATTGGTGCTCGTTTACAGGTATAGTTCGTGGATTTGGTCTCACCATTGTTTTTAGATCCCAATGCGTTGAAACTTGAAAAAGGAGGGTGAAGTTGTTACATGCTAGCAGCAGTACAGGGTACTGTTCATGTGAAGTAGTGTAGCGTCTATGGTAGCCACCACTAAAATAAGGATTAGAATGATTAGTTTTCATGTTTGTTAGTTGCTATTTTTTGAGTTTGTTTCTATCTTTAGGATCTGCCACCTCTATATAAGAAGATCCTTTGATAGCATTTAGAATAAAGCAAGAAGAAAGAATTAAAAGTTCATTCCCATCTATATCTATCTTTCTCCTCTAAAATCTCTCCCCGATTAAGCCGACGTCGTTCAGCGTAATGATCTAAGGATCATTACGCACTCCATGACTGGCATTGCCGCATTGGCAACTTGTACTTCTCACCGTGCAGTTTAGGTAATTAGGTACTTCATGCAGTGCCGTTCAAGCTTTGCGTTTGAATTGGTGTACACACCAGCCTGACTTTACACACCAGCCAGAACTAGTAGAAGTAGAACAATGATTTTTAAAAACCAGTTCGGTTTCCACTGAACAGTACGTGTGTTAATGGATCTCTTAGTTTGCTTCGTCTTCCATTTTTCTAGTTAACAGGTGGCATTCACCAATTCAATTCATTCGTTAATTAGATCTTTTTTGTTTACAACTAGTATCATTTTCAGTTGCTTATGTGTCATCTTTCTTATCGTCATATGTATACGTACGCTTGTTTGACTTGGAACAAAGAAAAATAACTTGCGAGCTGGCATAATTTAGACCCTGTTGTAGTTAGAAAACGAGCAGTGTGATAAGAAATCATGCATGCATGTGTTCTCCTGTCTCTGATCTGGATTCAGAATTCAGAAGGAACTCCTAAGCTAAAAGGTAAACATGTCAATTAGCTATTACACTTAGCAACGTTTTGACCTGTAGACCTCGAGTACTAATTGTATTAGTACGGTAAAGTAATTACGGTGTTCAATTGAATGCAGGTTCATCCTTTAAGCTGACTATAGCTTGTTATTTGCCCATTTTTTTGGGTATGTATTCGTGGACTTCACTGGGTATCTATTTATTTGGTTTTGTTAATTACCAGTAGAGCCCAGCCTTATGTATGCACATGAAACAAGTCAGTCTGCTTCTGCAAGTGCCAAACTAGTTGTTGTAAAGGAAGAGTTGTACATATTAACTAAAATCATGATTCATGAGACGCATGCATGTAGGAAGAATGATAAATTAAGAATTTGGTTTGATATAACTGTTTATGTGTAAGGTTGAGATGATTGACAGCTTGTTCAGATGCAGCAATTGCATCTTTAATTTGCAAGCTGACTCTTTTTCTTGGAATTCACACGTGGTCTGAAATGGCACGCAAGAGCTGTGTACATAGTAGAGTCAAATGGTTTTGGTGATGGCCATATAGTACAAAACCGTCGGCTACTTTGACATGGTGACATGAGTGTCCATTATATCAGAAAATATATATACATGGTGATCTCGTAGGAGCTAACCTAGTTTACGTGATCCTAAAAAATATTTGGTTTAGGTAACCAAGAGATTTGACAAGTAGAGCACATAGGGTGGTTAGCTCGGTATAGGGCAGATCGATCACACGAGCACAATGACAAGACTGAAAGTACGTCTCTTTAATTAATTCATATTGCTAGCAATGATCAAAATTCAGAAGGAAGTTTTAGGCCACGTTTATCTCGGCTTGAGTTTGTAGATTTTTATTTATTTTTTATTACTTTTAAATTTTTATTATTATTTTTTAGTTTTTTTGAATTTTTTGTCGTTTTTTCTAGCAGTTGTTTGCATTATACGTGATGAGATAATATATTTTTTGTTTTAAAATTTTTTAAATTTAATTATATCAAATAAATTATCATCAGCTATAATACAAAATAAATTAGATATAATACAAATTTAACCATAAATTATCAATTTTTATGAGCACCTAATTATGCCCAAATGTGCGCCCTCTTAACTTGCCGCCCAAATTGTGTCATGCTTATGTGCCACGCATGCATCCATTTTATACTAACAAGGGGAGATTAGCTGTGCCCTCGTTGGCCGCACGACATGCAAGCCCAAGATGGGATATTTTCAGACTAGAAAGTGATACTTCTTCATAGAATAAGGCAGACTTGAGGGGGGAATCTACGAACACTTGCATATCTTTGCTAAAACCCCCTTGAGAATTGGAATAATATGTACCAGGGACCCAATATATATTTTATCAGATAAACAAAGGAACTGGAATAGGAATATTGATGTCATCATGAGCAGCATCTGGGGCCGAGCTTTTCAACAATACGGTCAACGTGGTGCCTAATAAGACGGCAATCCACACGGACAAGGGGAAGACTACTCATTGGCTGAGTTGAAATTAGCTTATAGCCGGTATATGTTTATATTATCTATATTAACTAATTTTTAAATAGTATATTTTTTAAAATAAAATCAATAAAAAGACTATAATAAAAAATATGATGAGTTCATCCGTACTGACCAAAATCGCATACGACTATGTTCTTGTATGTGCTACCTCATGAGTCATGAATAGCTAATTTAAATATTTAAGACATAAGTTATAGATCTAAAAGAATCCACCCATTGTCACTAGGAGGAAATAATAGGCAACCGATAAGAAATTTGAAATAATCCAGTTTCAAACCGGTTGCTTCGAAGCAAGTCACTTCCCCATGACACAGGCCTCTGTTTTTGTGTTCTTCTGTCAACTTCCATGGCCTACAGTATTGGGAGTCCTCACCTAGCATGTGCCAACTATCTCCCAATTGATTGAGCATTTCGTTGAACTGTGCACCCAAGTGGCATCGAATGGTCAAGTTCGCTAGTTCTAAATTTCTAATTGTCGAGTTCAGAATTCTCAATAGTGGAATTATGGAAGTCCATGGTACATGGTCGTATTAACGAAAAATACATAAATTTCTCTTGAACCATGCGATCGCAAGTGGCGTCGTATGTTCTCATGGTCATGGCATAATTAATTAATTTTCTAGTAATTTTGATGGGTGCTTGTTCTAATTATTTAGCTCAATATTATTCTCGAGTAAGGTACTAAGGTTCACGGCTATATATCAATGATACCGACAATTTTCTAAACCAAACCACTTTTGAGTTACTGCTTTAGTGAAATGCCCAGCTTGCTCAAAATTTGTCATGGAAGAACAAAGACTCCAACAATGTCATAGGACTTCATATGTTGACATATTAGTTAGCCCTATGCATGCATGGACCATTGGATCCATATAATGATGGTGTGAAAACCTCGAGATACATGAAGAGAAAGCATCTCGTCTGAAACTTTTTATTCTGATTGCGCAGGAGACTTTTACGTAGTTTCGTCTGCGGTGCATCTCTTTCTGCCATTACCTTTGACATTTACAGCGTCAAACACCCAAGCTTTTCCATGTACTTTCGCTTCTTCTGGTAAGGTCGCATGAACCCTATTCCAATTTGTTGTTCTTTTGCTGTTACAGTTTGTCCACATTAGTTGAGCGTGGAGACAGTTCATTTGTTACGGCTAGTATCTTTAGGGAGCCATGTGAGCATGAGAGTTGGTACGACTTAGTAGTCCATAGATTTAATGTAGAAGTTGATGCTCTGGTACCAATTGGACTATCCAAACGTTGTATTTGACTACTTATGCAATACATAAGTAGGTCGAAATCACGTGTCTTAAATAGACTAGATCTGTCCATGACATCTCACAACATTGACCAAATGTGCTAGCTTTATCTGTAGAGCCTAAATTTTCAGTTCTTTTTTTCTTTTGGAATATTAATTGGAGTCTCATTTTCAATCACCAATCAATTTGTTGACCTTAACAAAATTTAGTATTTTTCTTTCCATCAAAGAGAGGAATGGTCAAGCTGCCTATGTTTGTTACTATCAAGATGATGAAGCATAGTAGCATTAAAAAAAAGGACCTTGTGCTAATCACCCAGCTGTATCAGATTTCCAATCTTACAGCAGTTACAGGACTTCCTAGTTGGTAACATCCACATGAATAAACAAGCTACACCAAATTTTGGTTGCATTCACAATCCAATAGAACTCACCCATGTAGAGGAAACTGGAGAGAACAATAGGTTGGTTCATTCTTTAAAAAGAAACGCAGAGATCATGTCCAAGTTCGCCAAATTGCTCTTAAATAGGATTATCTCATAGGAGCAGCTCATAATGGACATGAGCAAAGTAGATGAACAAGCCAAAGAACACCTATCCCGAATCTGGTAAAAAAAAACAAAGGAATTCGTAGGCCGTTCTTGAGCTGCTGGTTTCTGCCTGATAAGGATGCCTGCAGCACATTTTACAAACTTATAACTTCAACATTTTTGCGTAATACGGAACCATTACCTGAATAGGACTCATCTGAAGTCTCCATTACTTAATTTGAAGCAGGCTCATCTCATTCGCAATTTTTAGTCCATACCACACTGTTAAAACAGTAAAAGTCAACGAAATACACAGCCTATAGGTCGCCTGCTCCTCCTCACCACCTTAAACTTCATCTAACTTGCCTCAATCACGCCGAAGACAAGGTGGCCGGCAGGAGGTGCAGTACATGCAATTGCAGCAAAACATTTCTGCTGATAAATGCACAGTAGAATATATCTCGATGTGAAATGCACAAAACCATCAACCTTATGCTTACACACACACACACACACACACACCCCTTTCTGCAGTCATGCAGCAACATCATGCATTCAGCACTAAGTGCTCTTGCTAGGCTTCTTCCTTTCTTCTTTGTCACATCGCGGAACTGAACTTTATATCTCCCTGCAAAGATGGATTTATTGAACTATTGAAGCGCACGATTCTCTCAGAAACGTACAGAAAACTATACGTACAAAAGGACAGGGTGAGAAGAAGAGAGATTAATTCAGGGCGTAAGATAGGAATACAAATGAAGTAGTGCTTACATCTTAATTCAGCATTTATCCAAAATGAATTGACAAAAAGGAATGCAAAAGATGATGTTGCCATAAAATTTCAATGTAATAAATGTGTCGACTAGAACTGACTTTACTTTCCAAACATTTAACTTCTGCATATTTTATTTTTTTAAGATTACACCATCTATACGAGGGATTAGCTCACACGATGTATTTAATACCTCACTGAAATATACAATTTAACAAAAAGTCAAGAGTGACCAAATGCAACAGCAGACCACATGCAATTGTAAACTGAGAACAACTATAGCTTGAAGCTTTGACAATTTGGATTTATTAAGATATCATCGCAGTAGTTTGCACAGCCACACAACAGTTATCATAATGATGCAGGTCAATGGCTCAATGCTTTCATCAAGCATTGAATTGTGCATGTCAAGAACACAAACTTCTTTATTTCCCTTTTGGTTGCATTGCATAAGGCCTACAAGTTAGATCTGATTCCTTGCAGTTAAATTATTAAAGCTGAAAACTCATTGGCTCCTTGGTATTGGCATGGGCTATTTATATATAGGTGACAATGACAACTGGATGCTTAACATTACAGGAATCAACTTATAACCACGGCATCAGAGCATAAAACAGCAAGGATCTCATTAAACCTTTTTCTTGGAAGCCTCTCTAATGTTCTTCAATGGAAAATGACAAATCTTGGTCACGACTATAATGCTGAGAAGTCAGTCCATTTGTTTATCTAAAGCCTGCATGGAGATGATAAAACACAAAAATGGTCTAGTTCCTTCGATGGGGACGACACAAAGGCCAAACGGAGTTAGTCAGAAGGCACAACACAAATTAATATAAAGTTACATATTAACCTTTAATATTGCTGGAAGGAAACTTTTTTCACCACATTTATTTGTGTACCTTGAATGTTATACCCTGGCCCAACCGCTGAGCCCAAGTGCTACCACTACTCTACATCCATTGCTACTAGATTTCAGTAGCATCCCCTCCAGTTGTATCACAATGAAGTGGTAAACCACATACAATTGACAATAAGCATTAAAACAATTATGCTATAAACAAGACTCGTTTACTAGTGTAGGAATAAATAATTCATAAAATAAAATTTTAGTCACTCGTGCGGTCGCGCCCAAGAACGCTCAAGACTACACACTCAACAACGCCCAGAACCATACTCCAGGAGCGATCTTAGCATGCAAATAGAATATTATTGAGGAATTATACATTATCATAAAATCTTCCTAATATTCATCATCAGTTACGAAGGTTCTATTGAATAAGTTCAAGGTTGACTACTACTGTATTACGGCAACAGTAAGGAAGATAAATGTGCTGCTCTAGATCATCATTATTATTATTAGGTGTGATGTAGAGGTGCTATTCTCATCCCCGATGCATGGAGCCTCATCGGTCACCTAAAAACAATAACAAAATAAACATGAGTTCAAAACTCAGCAAACACATAATAGAACGATAAACACTATCATAAGTATAAGCATAAACACTACCATAAGTATAAGCATTAACCTAGCCATGTTATTTCCCACATGTTTTAACATAAACATAAATATAATTATATCATTCTCCACTTATCCTAACATAATCATATCATCCTTCTTATGTCTCATCATCATTTCTTTCTATTAGTGCAATGCAAAACTACTCTACATGCTCATTTGCTCATCACATTGCATATACCGATAGAGCCGAGTGAACACCTGTCGATGTTCACTCATTATAAAATCATCCTTGTCAGCACGGGGGCTCTCTCCACTCCCGTAGAGACCTACCGAATTAGGTCTTATTTATCCACCCATGTTGGATTTCTTTCTCATAATATGAGAATGCACATGATGTAAATGCATATATCCATTGTCATAAACATGTTCTATCGTTATCATTAAAACGTAATCATTATTATTTACCATGCTCCATCATCATTATCATCATAAGATAAACAACATATAATGTAAACATCGCATATTCCATAACATCTACCGTCTACAGCTCTACCATGCACTTTCCTTTTAACCGAGCAGAGCGGAGTGACGTGTGGACCGCACCAAATCAAAACCTGCACCTGAACAAGTATCATCCAGACAATACATGTCAGACCTCGGGTTAGCAAACCCAGATCCTCTGTGATTCCATTACACTATTCGCTGGATTAGTAGATAGCGCTTAGAGATACATTATTGTATATCAAAAATATATTATGCGGAATCTTAATTAATACAGTAAAAACTTACGCATGGGCTGATTAGACTGAAAACAAAGAATGCAGCAGCGGAAACTTCACATATGTGAAACCCTCAGGACTTGCCCACAGGCAGCCAACTAGGGTTTGCGACCTAGTTCTCGGCCTTGTCGTCTTTCAGCTTTGTCTATCCCCTTTACAGTATCGCATGGTTTAAGCTTCTTTTCCTGACCGACTGAATGATGGTAATTAAGTAAGAGTGAGTACAAACATACTTAACAAGCCACCACACTGGCGAGAAAGAACGCAGCCGCAATCCAGAGCTCAGGCAGGCGGCCGTGTGGGCGGGGAAAACAGGAAGGCGGCGGGGAAAGTGGATTTCCAAAGGGCGCTTGCGGGAGGAGAAAACGGGAAGCAAGGAAGGAAGGCATAAACCCAAAGTAGAGTGCCAAATTGGGAGGGATTGGAGATTCAAACAAAAATCTGAAAACAATTCAAATTGGTTTTGAACTTTTTGAAAATTTTCAACTCATCTTGTTTGTAAAGATAAAATTTAACATAATATTTATGTTCATATGAAGAATTTTGATTGATGTTTACTATTGTAGTGATAACGTGATATATCACAATGAACTCCCAATTGAACCATACAAATCCCACAAGATACAAAGTCGTGTGAATGGTAGATGTGAAGGTTACGAACTGAATTTAAAACCTATGAATTGATTATTAGAAATGCATTAGTTGAAGAAGCATGGACACATAAGGAGGACATCAAGAGGAGCAAACCGTATATATCTATTGTCTTGGCACTTCTGTGAACAGCAAATGGACTTACTTAACTGACTACCTTATGCGTTCTCCTTCTGACCGCTTCTTTGAATGTTTGGTCAACTGAAATTGAATTTTAGAATGCTGAGCTGTCCTTACAAGTGCTGAATAATCCAAAATGTTTATGATGCATTGTCATTTTCATTCTCTTTCCCTCGTATGGTTTAGTTTTCTCAACCACCCAGCTTCAGCCTCTAATAGGAAGAATAAGCAAAGTACGGCATGGAAGACAAAATAAGATAACAAGTTGTCTCATTGAATTGAAAGATCCATACTTATCGGGATAGGAGTAGGACTAGCTGATTTTTCCTATCTCTAATGTGTCACTATAAAACTCTAGATGACGAAATTTTGATGTCAAATGGAGAGAGAAGTTGCGTTCTATTAGATTACATTACAAAAATAATTGCAGAAAGAAACTTGGCAAGGTATAATCAGAAACCTGTTAAGAAGCAATAAATTAAACTTTTACGACAATGGCAACTAAGATGAAACGCTGTTTTTTTTTTCTGACAGGATAGCTATTTGTAATTGACCTGCTAATCCAATAAGCCGAAAAAAGCAATCCCGATAAGCTGCTTAAAAATGGTGGCAAAGAAGTCATCATATTTGCTTATTCGAGAAAACCATAAGCTATAAGCCATAAACTATAAATCGAAAAGAATGAGGCCTTAGCCTATATACAAACCTATATATTGCATGAATCAATTGCATTTCAAAATATGAAATAGGGAAACAAGGAAACTTGAATTCGCATAAAGAAAGCAGCTGAAGACATT
Organism: Melocanna baccifera; assembly: GCA_036346265.1. Classification (NCBI taxonomy): domain Eukaryota; kingdom Viridiplantae; phylum Streptophyta; class Magnoliopsida; order Poales; family Poaceae; genus Melocanna; species Melocanna baccifera. Next base: position 1,374,110 of record CM070691.1, on the reverse strand, counting down.
GCGTATGGATTACGGTCATATTTAATTTTGATATGGGACCACCTTCCTGGGTGTCAAGTTGAACTGTAAGCCATACCCCTCGCTCTATCTGTTACTCCTCAGCACAGCAGAGCGGCCAAAAGTGGCTAATTTTTTTGCTGCCTGCCCATCACACCCATCCCGGTGCCATAGCCACGCCTCGTGGAGTTGCAATGTAGCACGCTACCTCGGATTTTCAAGAGGGAAGCGCTCGGCCATAAGCATGTTCTGTCGTGCCGAGGAACTCAAACCTTGAGCTTGAATAATCAAAGCAAAAAAAAAAAAAAAAAAAGAACTCCAAGCTGATACCATGGTGTGCCGGCGAAAACCGCTCGACGACGACGAACCAGACGAAATGCCCCTTTTTCGAGTTTTTGGTCGGTTTTTGGCTCCAATTTCTTCCACGATTATTATTTATTAGACTAATAAATCATTGAAAAATCAAGCCGTACCTTCGCCGCAACGACAGCGCACACGGTACAACATCTGGAACCAGGTGGCGCGCGGACGCAGCCCGCATGGAGAGGAGACTGACCTGACCTGACCTGACCTGTCCTGCGCGGCGAGGTGGGGATGCGTGGGCGGGGCGAGCTGGGAGGGAGACGGCCGAGGAGGAGGTGGTGGTGGTGGAGTGCGATGGGATTACGGGAAGAAGCTGCAGCTTGCATACGCTTCTAGCAGATTCGACTCTGGCCAGCGGGCCGGGCAGGCCACATCAAGCCGCTGATGTTTATTCTCAGTGGGCCATGCCGAATAAACAAGGACATGACCAGATGAGAACCCAATGGCCATAGTTGAGATTTGAGAATCAGGTCATTCTCAAACGACAGTGAGAAAGAATCTGGCGCCGTTCTTTATGTGCTTTGATTTGGGGATCTTCATCATATACCCTCCCCACATTTGAGGATTTCAGGATTTACCCTCCCGGGACAATGACATGTGGGGTCGGGATGAGTCACTGACACGTGGGCCGGAGGGTAAATCCTGAATTTCAATCTAAGGGGAGGGTATATGATGAATAATTCCCTTTGATTTACGTTGTGTCTTATAATTTTAAAATTATTTATAAAAAAGTATAAAATAATAAAAACTCACATACAATTTTAGCTGATATAAATAAAATCATTAGAGTATCTACTAAGATAAATTTATAGACCAATCTTAAAAGATCCTCTATTTAAAAACTAGTTATTGTAGAAAGACTAAAAAATAACTTTTAGAAACCAAAAAAAGAGACCTGTAGGGAGAGGTTAGAGACTATGGATGACTGAATGCACCATTCGACTCCAGTGCACTTGGAATCCAACAAAATCAAGATTCGGATTGCAAGTGCACAGCTCAATCCTACGAGGCAAACATCCATCGGGCAATTGCAATATCTTCCAGCAAAAACTACTACAATAATATCAGGTAAGGGAGTACTGCAAGCTCAATCTTTCTCTGACAATTCAAGTCATGTCTCAGCTAAAAATCATGAAAAACTTTCCAGGGGCAGATCAGTAGCTTGACAGGAGGCCTTAGCAACTTGCCTCATACGTCAGAGCTGAGATTTGTTGTACAACATGTGACCTCGTGCAACTCCATACAGCAGAGAAACATTTTGGATAGCACAATTCCTACCTGCCTGCTTAACTAGAAAGGAAAAGAGTAACCAAAAATAGAGATAACCCAACCAAATTATGCACCGATGTACTTTCAAACACCACCGCCACCAAGAATTTCATCCTTGAATTGTTGCCATCTCCCTTCGAGTGCATCATTGATCACCTTCGCCACTCATATTCAGGCCCAGACTGCGGCCTACTGTATTCCCGTGAATCCTCGGGTTTGATAGAATTTGTAAATGTGCTCCAGCCCATGAGGTGTGGTATGATGTACTGCACATATAACATTGTGATTAAGCATTATTTTCAAGGATTAATGTGATTTTTTCATGTTATTTACCTAAAATAATAAAAAGGCAAAAGTGCAAAACATCTATCCAACCTACAATTATAAAAGAGAAAACATCTATCCAACATTTAAGGCATCCTGAAAAGAGTTGGACGGCAATGTTAACAAAAAAAAAGGACAGCAGCAATTGGCGCTACAAGAAGATGAAGTAAACATAAAAATACTAAAAACCTAGTTGTAATCAGGACAAATCTACCCTACATGCTGCACAAACAACCATAGCAGAAAATAGGTTGATTGGTGAAAAACACATCAAATGTTATATGCAGAACAACAAAAGTAGAATCAAATAAAAAAATAATCTACCAATTATAACTCATGTATAGTTCATTTAAAGTATTGGGACTATTGGAACTGTATCCATATCCTGGGTGACGTATCAGGGTAACCTTGGTTTAAACTATCACAATGAACTACAAATAGATGATGGAAAAATGCTCATGTAGAAGGATTGAAAATAAAACAGGATATTCCATGTACATTGAAAGTCGATACGATGACAGCAAATTCTCCTTTGGTTATAGGGATGTAAATGCTCTCATCAATGTTCAGAAGTCGGTTTTGAACACCTAAGAGCAATAAATGATCACCAGGTCAATTTGTGAACGTAGAGTCAGATGCAAATAAAATTTGCAACAGTGACTGTGACTACATACTGAGATTGAAAAAGCGACCCTTGCCATCTGGTGTTGGCTCAACCTTGAGAACCTTGCGCACTTTACCTTCATCACTGTGTTTTATAAGAAGATGAAATGATAATAAGGATTAAGGTTTTCTTGATGCAGAATGCCAAAATATGAATCCCACAGAAAACAGTAAATAAGAAAGTAAAAAAATAAAAATACAAACAATGTAAGAACGTGAAGATGCTTGGAGTCTTGATAAACTATGCTATAGACAATGTGATTTAGGGCAGCCTCATTGTCATTGGGAAGGCTTGATTATAGATATTGGAATAAAGATAAGATTATATTAACTAGCAATATTTTTAGTGGCTTGACACACAAAAATAACACTTGACAGATAAATAAAATAACATTTGAAACGATGCCCCTCTTTTGCTAACTAATAATCTTCAGAAAATGAAAAGAACAGAGTGTCTTCCCCCATTGTCATTCTATTTCAAACATAAGATGAGGTGAACGGAATTGCTAAGCAACAGTGATAAGCCCTCAAAGGCTCAAACTATATTGGATCAGACTATTAGATTTCAATTCACATACATAGTATTAGAGAAGCTTGACATGTTGATACTGATGCCTTATTATATCATTGGACAGACAGCACAAGGAAATGAAATATGTTGGAGATGCCCAGTAGGATAACAAAACGTGGCAAATCCAACATAATGATTCAGATTTCTCATGAGACATTGCAAAAGCACGTCGCATGTTTTGTCCACACACTTCTGGGAGCTAAACACTCGACAAGGGAAAATACGTTAGGAAAAAGAGAGCTACTAATCATATATGATGAACAAGACCAACCTCCTCCCCTTGAAAGGGTCATGAAAGAATTCGCATGAATCTGTTGGATCAAGAGTAAGCAAGCTTCCCATCTCCCACACAGATAATGAGAACACCTGCATTGCATTGCATCAAACAAGTTCATGTAAGCAACATTATATAGATACCTCCCATCACTAGGCCTATTTAACACAATTACAGAGATAAAACATTTGAGCTTCCAGAAAAATTCACAAAGAAACCGAATAAATAGAGCTGTAATACATGCTTCCAACTTGCAAGGGTTAATGTTGAATTTGCCCGAGGAGAAAACGCATATATTGCGAATAATCGGAGAGAACACGGGAGAATTTCTAAGTTTCTTTATTCTCTTACTTGCTCTTTCTATTAAACTGGTTACAAGCATTCTCAATATATAGGCTAATATTCTTCTACTAACATACGTATTTAGATTTCAAGTAAGACTCGAGTTACAAACGGAGACGGACTCTACTGCATCTCAGAGTTTAAGTCAAGATTATTTGTAACAGTTAACTTACAAACCAGCAACTATGCAGTAATAGGTTCACAGTTTCATTACAAATTTACAACACTTGCTGAACTTCCAATAACATGTATTTTCAGGAAAAAACAAACTAGAGATTCTAAATATACTACAAGTATCTACATTTCTTCCCCACCTCTAAAGAAACGCAAACCTCAACGCCCACCTCCAACTGTTAAAATCCCCAGCTCATAAATATCAATATTTCGTAAAAATTCGTAGCACAACACCAGAAAAGAACACAAACTGTAAATGAGAACTTGAACAATTACAGCCGAACTCCGGATACCTGCTTGCGAGTCCAATCATACTGCCGGGGCGACACCGAGGGCGCGAACTGGAGCAGCACGAACCCCTCCTTCGCCACCTTGTACGCCCCAGACTGCAAATTCGAAAGCACGAAACACCCATTAAGGAATTAAGAAAATGCATCAATAGCATGCAGCACAAAAACGACGCCCACGGCGCACCACTCTACCTACATCGAGCGGCACAAACTGTGGCGGCCTCGGGTCGAGGGAGAGCGCCGCCTTGCCCTTGTAGATGTTGTAGGAGGCGAACACCCTCCCATCCCGGCCCCCTTGCGGTAGCGGCGGGGGAGGAGGTCGCCCGTATCCGTCGCGCGGCGGCGGGGCCCGGGGGTCGAAGTAGTCGGAGTGGCGCTGGGAGGCGACGGAGCAGACAGAAGAGGGCTTCCTGGAGGAGAGGGGCGGGGCTAGAGCTAGGGACTGGGGGGCCTTGGGGTGGAGGGAGAGGGGTGGGAGCGGTGGCGGAGGCGGAGGCGAGGGGAGCGAGAGGAAGAGCGGCGGTGGCATTTCGTCGAACGGGTTGTGGACGACGGCGGCGGGTGGGGGTGGCCAGCGGAGAGCGAGGAGTTTTCTTTCGTTTGGGGAGGGTTGGTTTATCCTGTGGTGTGGTTTGGGCGGTCGGATCGGACTCGTGGGTACCATCCGACCGTTACGTTATCGTCTTTGGGTCTATGCGACTATGGGCCCGCGTGGCAGTGAGAGTCCCAAGAATGATTTCCTCCCTAGTCTCGTCACATATCTACGATTCATGCCATTTGCTGTTTGGTTGCAGCCCCCAACAAATCCTACAAAAATCCGGCGATTCTTTTAGGCTCAGTTTACGGTTCTTTGTCACGCTTGTTTTTGAACTTGGTGTGAAAGATGTTACTTTGTTTCGATTTTTTTCGGTTTCAGCTTTTAGTTTTAACTTTTTTTCACTATTTACTACACTATCCACTAACTCAGCTACAGTAAAAAAAGTTAACTACAGTAAAAAAATCAAAAACCAAAAATCATCACTAAAACGATCACCACAAGTTGTCCTCTTACATTTCATCCCATATATTACGAAGACATGATGTGCATTACCAACAGAACACATACTACCTGCCTAAAATTTAGATTGTCCCTGTAAAAATAATCAGCGCAAGGAAAATGGATCCCAAGCCCCGCAAGCGAGCAACCGTGATAAACATGTGCATGGTTTCGTCGCTTCCGATCGACCGATGGCCATGGCCCGGGACACAGCTCCTCCACCTCAGGCCGCCGCTCGCCGTCCTCCCGGAGGCTTGAGTTGACGCCGGAGAAGAGGCAGATCAGACGTCTCACGTCTGGTGTCCCTCCATTTTTATCCGTGCAGTACCTCCGATCCCCACCTTGCTCTTTGAGATCATGTGCATGGTGAATCCAGCCAGTCCGGCTTACGATTTCTAGTTTACGAGATGTCGTCAACTTCCCCCGTGCGATTCCACAAAGTTTACGGGACCCAGCCCTCTCAGTTTCACCACAAGTCGTGTAAGGTGCTTTAGGGCAGCGTGAAGTACGAGAAAGCTGTAACCTGGCTGCGTTGCAGCTTGAACGTCATTGGTGTCTAGCACTTTCCCAGCTTGGAACAAGAACCTTGCCTGCATGTTCATGTATATATCCTCTGATCGATCACTTGATGGCCAAGATCATATCCAATTAGTAATCACCCCATCTCGATCCAGTGCAAAGTTACAAGCCACAAATATCCTCCAAAAAGAAGCTCTCAAATCGTGCTTGAAGAATTGTCTCTATCTGTCTGTCTGATATAATCCTAAGGACATCTGTAGTGTATATATCACAATAGATCTTAAGATAGGTCCCACCTAGTTGTTAAGGTCGACTCTGTTATGTTTAAAGCAATCGCTCGGCCTTAAAGAGGGTCCCACATAATATCCCTCGTACTACGGTGATTGGCTGGTGAAGGGAGAGAGAACACATGATTCAAAAGAAAATTTATATTTTAATGCTTACGGCCAGGTTTTAGCTCGAGGACTGGCCTTAAGTCTTTTTTATTTATGATCTACTTAAGGTCGACCTTGTAATATATAAGATCGACTTTAATATGATTTAAAATCTCCTATTTTCGTACACTGTGGATGCTCTAATCAAACATGTCAAATTACTTACTACTTCCTGTGCAGTTTTCCATTCCTTAACCTGGGCAGTTTTTTCTTTCAAATTATGAATGAATGACCCATCCACGAAATTGCTCCAATCAAAGGACAGCACGATTAAGATAAGGAGAGGGATGTCGCTCTTGGCGCCCGTGAGACGCTGAAAATAAACAGCGCAGTCAAGATTCGTGCCACGAGGGCCCGACAGGAACGAAGCCCTGCGACCAACCCAATGGCGCGATGCTGTGCCGTTCTTTGTCACCACTCTCCCTGCCTGCAGCCTGCCGACCTCACCCTGCAGCAAGTCAAATTTAACTTAGCTTCAGAAACCCAACTTAGGCCAGTCAGCTGCTAGTCTTACAGGGAAACTATTTCGTTTTGGATTTTTTTTTTTTCGGTGGGCAGTGAAAGGAATGAAATCACCGAAATTTCAGTTATTTCGTACGAATTTCATTCAAAGGGTTTAGACCTATTTCGGTGAGTACATGCCATAACACACGGTACGTCCTATCTCGAGAATGTTCTTTTTCTTTGTGTGACACTTAGTTCGTATGAAATTAGATCTATGTATGTGTGCATATAAGAATGAGAATTAATCATATCTTACTAGTTTAGCATGAAAAACATCAATATATAAACACATAAGCACCATTGGTAATAATCTCCGATTAACCGTTTTGTATGAAGAGAGAACAAAAGCGTAAGCAAGTTAGTGTGCGTGACTTATCTATAATGGAATTAGACCTAAGTCGATTTAGACTCTAGGATGTTACACTTTATCTTTTTAATGGATCATGGCAAGGGGATGTTTGTCCATCTGGCCGGTGAACATAGAAGGAGGTTTCCATCGTTTTCAATGGTATAATTCGGCGCCTGCCACACCAAATTTATTTTGGAAAGAAATGCCAGTTTCTTTAATTTTGATAGGATGTGTGATAAATGATTTTAGATGCATTAGCCCGTAAACTGATCAGTACTGAAGTTCCTTTGTTGACTTGTCATGGAACATGGATGTTGAAGGGTCATGCAACACAATGAGCACATATCTACCTCCATACGGGGAATGTGTGATTCGAGTTCCCTATTTCTCCACCTTTTGCGACATGAGAAAAAATATATCGTAGAAGACAGATCAATTAATTTTATTGAGTAAAGTGTGCCCCCATATCTACCTCCATACGGACGGGTTGGTGGTTAAAACAACGCATCATTGTCCTGGCGAAATGTGAAGTCTCCACTGGAAGGCTTCGGTACACCTCTTTTTTAAAAATATAAATCTTAAAGCTAAATAGTTAATATTTGATGATGATAAATCACTACCAACCTATAAAAAAAGTCTATAAGACAATATGGTGGCAACGTCATGTGAATGATAAGTATTTAACATTGGTTATGTATCGTTTTTATTATTTGAGTTTGATTTTTAAGAATTTGATTTTTTTTTTTGGATGCTATTTTGGAGATACTAGTTGGACCGGCTTAGCCAAGCGGTCTGACCACTGGGGCGGTGCGGTCAGACCGGCCTAGTGAGGCGGTTTGACGGGCAATCTTGTGGGCGGTCTGACCAACAAGTGAGCCACGGTCAGACCGGCCCTGCTGAGTCGAGTTGTAGTTTGTTTTGCTGTTTTGGGTGTTAGTCACAGTGAGAGTTCACACAGGTGTTAGTCATGGAGGGGTTTATGTATATGTAAGTCATGGTGCATGTCCACGCATATGGTTTTCTAATGGATAGTTAAATGTATGTCATTTGTGTTTGGATCGATTGCTTTGTTCTTTGTTGTACATGTGCTTTGATGATGGTTACGACCAGCGGTGAGACCGAGCTTAAGGAAGGAATCCTGAGGCTGTGGCGTGTCACATAAGTCTAGGTGGAGCAACATTTCAAGCCGAGAAGTACGGGAGAAAGACAATGGTCGTGAAGAGACAATGTATGCATGTATGTGCTAAATGGACTTATGCATTTCAAGTAGTGACGTTCCTTAGAGTAGGTGTATGATCTTGACGACAAGGCGTTGGGCATCACGGACTGTGGAGTGGTGTTAGTGTGCTATGGGACTTAGACATTTCAAGTGGTGATGACCTTGGTGTAGACATACAATCTTGACAATAAGTCACAGGCATCACATCGTCATGAAGAGAGGCGAGTGGTAATTTGGAAAATTGTTTGAAACCGGGAGGAGTGACGGTTTGCTAAACCATAATGCTGACTTAAGTGGTTTAGGTCACGTCTTTGTAGATGGAATGTTTTATCGGGTTTGTGAAACCTTTGGAAGTCATATTTTGAAAAACGTTCAAGTGTGTGAGAGTGTAAAACCCGTTTGTGTGTAGGTTAACGGGTTTTGGTGTGAGGTGATAGCCTTCACTATAAAAGTCTTGTGTTAAGTTTAGTCTTGTGAGAGACTTGAGTGTGTTAGGGTTAAGGTTTTCATGTGTTGGAGATTTTTTTGTGTGTATTCTAGGCTTAGAGTTCTACTATTCTAAGGGATTGGTTATAAAATATTTTCTTTTCAAGTGAAATAAATATTCAAACTTTGCCCAAGTAAGTTATGCCATGAATATTCTCATGTGCTTTCGATTTTTTTGGCTTTCTTATTTGGACTTCTCTTCTCTTAAGTGTTTCTGGTGCCAATAACATATAAGAGGTGATGTCTTCTAGAGATAAGATCCTATTTATCTAGACATGATCTAGAGAAAGTTTTTGAGTTTGCTTGATTTTTCTCAAGAGATATGTGATTTAAGGATTTTGCTCTTGTGGGTGTTTTATGTTGAATTTGTGCTATGTTCTAGCTTACCATAATACATGAGAACTCATTCTAGGTCACCTAAACCATTTAGGACCCATGAGCAAGAGCATATCGAAGTTACCTTCTTTTGACCGGTTTTGGTGCACTCTTTCTTCAAACGAAAAAAGGTCAAAACTTTGGCAACGATTTTTTTGATCATTGGTTGGAATATGTTCTTGACATCCTAGAGAAGGTGCACGCAAAGTTTCAAGTAATTTGGATCAATCGATCAAATGTTATATGGAATTTTGAATTTGAAATAGCACCAAAAATATTGTTCATCCTGAAAATACTATTTTAGTGGTCTAACTGGCACTGTAGTAACTGTCTAACTAGATTTACTATAGCTTTGCCTGATTTTACTATTCATAGTGGTCTGACCGCCCAAAGAGAAGTCAGATCGTCTCCTTCATGAAGGTCAGACCGCTGGGGGTTGTCAAAGCGCACTTTGCTCGGTTTTGATAGGATATTTTCTTATGATTTTTTATTTCTGATCTTCGTAATTTCCATAGCTACTGGAGTGAAAGTTTTGCTTTCACTCAAAGGAAAAGATTTTTTAAAAGCCTCGAAATTAATTTTGTCTCTTATTCACCCCCTCTAGTCGCCATACTTGATCCTACAAAGTCAAATTGAATATTAGTTACAAATATAGACTTGAATATTAGGTAGGAGCAAATCTTTGATTTGATTTATTTCTTAGGTTATGCATTTGCTCCTACCTAATATTAACTACTTTATTTTAAGATTCGTAAATGTACCGAAGCATACCGCGCGGTTTTTCTTTTAAAAATAGTTACCGGCTGTTGTCGTCAAAAAGGAAAATTAAAGGATGCACACAAGTTCAGCAGAAACACACCCATGGGCGCCCGCGGCCAACACGCTTAATTACACGCGCACTCAGCTCACGGTGTGTGATGCATACACGCGCTGAAAACGCCCGGAGGATGCTGTGAACTTTCCTGCAAAAACAGATGTCAATTCAACAAGTACAGAATTTACAAGGATAAATGATAAGACAATTAGGAATATGTAATTAACTGCCTTGATCTTATCATGGTCTTGAAAGGGATGGTATCTTCACGACAGGGCAATCATGCGAGTCCCTCTCTTTTACAGCTTGCAATTCTGATCTTCAGATGTTGCTCCTCAACTATGCATGGAAAATTCATAATTTATTGTTACCGTGTTCGGTCAATTATAACTGTTTATAGGAAAGAGAGGGGCCTGCTTATTTTACGCATAAATGATCATTCTAGAACTAGCTGGTGCAATTCCGTTTGCACAATGGCAAACATCTTACCTGGAATTTGCATGAAGTCATGAACCATGTAGATCAGTGATGGAAAATCACTTGCAGCTCAACTACCTAGTAAGTAAATCAAAATACAAGTAATTCTAAAAAAAATATAAAAAATACAAGTAAGCTATTATTAGTTTTTAGTTTTTAAGGTGCAAATTTCTTTTATGGTTTTAAATCACTCTACAATACATATGCCGCTGAAGCTAACAATTTTGGTCAATTGTCTCTTTTCAGCAAATTTCATCATGAAAATTTAGTCCCAAAAATATTAATCAATATCTGTTTTGAAGAGAACTTCATATCATTGATTAATGTTTTTTCGCAAGGAACAACTCTCGGTGTATACAGGGAGATTTTCTGACCAGCAAGGCCAGACCACACATGCTGTGGTACCTTAACAATGCTTGGCCGTGTAAGCTGTCAAAGCCAGCAAGAGACAATGCACACGGCACCGAGAACATCGACGCCCTTGTGTCGTTATCAGCTCATAGATAGAAATAAGGATGCACACCAACGCTGCCATCTGTGCATATAAACATTCACACGCACGTAGGATCGAGCTACCTCCCTTTGCTTCCAAAACCAATGCCCACAGTTTCGTGATCAAGGAGACAGCTCCAAGGATCTGATATTAGGTGTTTTGGTGGCCATGGAAACCTACGGTTTGGTGAAGGACGAGCTCAACGGCATCGGAGGAGGAGGACAGGGGCTGTACTGCGAGGCTAAGCCGCCGGCCGCGCCGGCCATCACCGGCGGCGGCGATGTGAAGAGCGTAAAGAGAAGGACGAAGAGGGAGCCATCGGCGGGGATGTCGGTAGTGACAGTGAGCAGGAACGGCAAAGAGGCCGGCGGCGACAAGTCGGCGAGTAGCAGTGCGGCCAAGAGGAGCTCACGGTTCAGGGGTGTAAGCAGGTAACCGAACGCGTAGATCTACGGTTGTTGCACTGTTCTTTTTGTTAATCTGCCGTGAAGAAAAGCTGCATGCTGATTAGATTTGCTGCACGCATGAGACTGAGCCTACGTACGTGCAGCTAGCAGAGCATGCATATGTCGATCTGACGGAGTGAGGTGTACACGCAGGCATCGTTGGACGGGCAGGTTTGAGGCGCACCTGTGGGACAGAGGGACATGGAACCCAGCGCAGAAGAAGAAAGGAAAGCAAGGTACGTACGTACGTACGAGAGTCTACCTGCAGATAGATGCATCGATCGCTCATGTTTAATTACATATGCTGCCTTCACCAAACAGTATATCTCGGGGCGTACAACGAGGAGGAAGCGGCAGCAAGAGCATATGATCTGGCGGCGCTCAAGTACTGGGGACCTGCCACCTGTACCAACTTCCCGGTATGTATATATGTTGTTTCAGTTTGCTGTGTTTAATTAGATCACGTGCTGACAGAACTGATTAAGTACAGGAAAATCATGCTAGCTGCTGGAGTCGTCATCTTGTTTTTAGATCTCCAGGATATGCATTTTTTTCTTGGAGAATATATACACCAAGATATATATATATCTCTGTAATCTAATCAGCACTGTTACATACGATGACTATTGTTGTGCATGCAACAGGCTGCAGACTACGAGAAAGAGCTCAAGCTGATGCAGTATGTATCCAAGGAAGAGTACCTAGCCTCAATAAGAAGGTGAGTACGTACCCCTCTATATCAACCATTCTTGTGTGTAAAAACCTGGGAAACCATTGTGTAAACTACCGTGGACTACATTTAATTTGCAGAGACAAGAACGAACGAGTTCTCCACAAAATGGAAAACTTGGTAAAAAAATTTCTTTGTATAGACCAAAGGAAAACAGATCCAAAACCAATTAGTATATATCGTCTCCACAAAGATGCAAAAGTTAATGCTAATCTGTTGTCTTATACACTCATGGCGCACATGTATATATGTGTATATATGCAGGAAGAGCAATGGCTTCTCGCGCGGAGTTTCCAAGTACAGAGGGGTTGCACGGTACGTACAACTCGTGCTCCGTTGTCTGGTTTCGCCGCTAAAGGTTAAGCAAACCACTGGAATTCGACCTGCAAAACTTGCAGGCACCACCACAACGGCAGATGGGAAGCCAGGATCGGCAGAGTGTTCGGCAACAAGTACCTCTACCTTGGCACGTACAGCACGCAGGAAGAGGCGGCGCGAGCGTACGACATCGCGGCGATCGAGTACCGCGGCATCAACGCCGTCACCAACTTCGACCTCAGCACCTACATCCGGTGGCTGAAGCCCGGCACCGGCGCAGGCGTCGAGGACAGCGGCACGCCCACGTCGGCCACCAGGCTCATGCCGACGATGTGCCTGCAGACCGTCCAGGCCAGCCTCCAGCCCCACAGCGCCGGCATGGTGGACGACCTCCACCTCCTCCCGGGGCAGAGCTCGCTCACCCTCGTCGACGACATGGGCTCCGTGTACGGCGGCGGCCCGTGCGGGCGGCCGTCGACGACCACGGCGCTAAGCCTGCTGCTGCGGTCGTCGGTGTTCCAGGAGCTCGTGGCGCAGCAGCCGGCCGTGGACGACCGGACGGTGTCGGAAGACGTCGACGCCGCCGATGACGCGAAGGGCGCCGGGCCGGATCAGAAGCCGGCGCCGGCGCCGGAGAGCGAGCTCGGGGAGATAATGTACGGCGACGAGGCGGCGTACGCGTGCTCCATGTACGAGCTGGACGACAGCTTCGCGAGCATCGAGCAGTCTCTCTGGAGCTGCTTGTGATCTGATCATCGAACGTCTCAAAATAACAAGCGCATAAGCGCGTCGGGCATAAGGAGGCGGCGGCTATACCTAGGGACTTGAGCTTCTGCGAAGTGAAGGGGAAGAAGGACTAGATCCTGGAGAGATAGCCATGGCCCGTGCTACGCAAGTACATGCATGCAGTACTTGTTATGGGCTGGGGTGATGAGAGGTGCGTGTGATACAGAGTTTGCTGTGACGGGGTACGGTGTGATTGGTTTATTTGACCCGTGCTAGCTAGCTGTGCGATCGGATTAGTTCGGTCGCGAGTGTTTGATGGCTAATCGAGTGACGAAACGTCTGAAAAATTGGTATACATGGCAATAATGTAGCTGCAAAGCAAGTGGCAGTACCAGTTTTCTACTGGGCATGCCTGCTATACGTTCATGAAGTCTTGATTCATCACTGCGACTTATTGAGTTTGGACTGTCTATTGCATAAAAGTCATGGCCACCGTAATATATAAAGTTATCACTCAAAACCTTAATATAACTCGTAGAAGAAGAGCCGCTGGATTGCCCCCGTGGAAGGAATCCAGGGAGGAGAGCTTGATGGTGTGGTCGCACGCGGCGGTGGCGGCGACGTTGGGCTATTGGTCGGGGTGGACATGGGCAACGTTGAGAAGTCGCACTTGACAACTCGTCATGATGCCTGAACAAGACCAGAAAGAGTCCCTTCCCTTCGACGCTACTAGCTTTCGGATGCATGGATCGACGGGCTGCAGCGGGAACGGATCCAGATGAAAATTTTTTATTGTAATTTAAGTTATCTTATTTGATATAATTAAATTTAAAAAAATTAAAAATAGAAAAAAGTATGTTAACCTATTATAAACAATGCAAAGGAATACAGACAAAAAACAAAAAACCCAAAAACAAAAAACAAAAAATAAACAGTAAAAAAAAGTAAATGCAGAACCAGAGCGCACCATTATTGGCCCTTTTTTCTATCTACAAGGTGAATAAAGTGGGTGCATTCGTTTTAGCGATGGCTTCTGGTTTTTGGTTGAAATTTTACTGTAGCTGGTTTTTTTACTATAGCTGATTTGACTTTTTGAGTATAATTAAATTTAAAAAAATGTAAAAATATAAAAAAATATGTTATCCCATCACGGATAATGCAAAGGAACACGGGAAAAAAAAAATGCAAAAAAGTCTAAAAATCTAAAAAAATTCAGAAAAAGACGAATTACTGAATAGTGAAAAAAAACTAGAACTAGAAGCTAAAACTGAAAAAAAAAGCTGAAACGAGTGGGGTTAAGCATAAGTCATACTTTTTATTCGTTAGATCAATATCTAATTATATAAAACATACGTCAATCTCTATATAAATACAATGGTCACACAAATTGACTTAAGGGGTATTCGGAATAGCGATGATTTTTGGTTTTTGCTGAAATTTCACTGTAGCTGGTTTATTTTTTACTGTAACTGAGTTAGCTTATTAGGTATAATTAAATTAAAAAATTATAAAAATAAAAGTGGCACGCTAATATGGAGCGGACAATGCAAATGAATACAGGGAATTCGAAAAAAACAGAAACAAACAAATTACTACAATAGGTATCGTCGTTGTTACAGTGGAATTTGACGCCAAATACGGCGTTGGGAAGTCAGATTGAGCGCGACCTTAGGCTTGAAAAAGTTCAGACAACTTACAAATACCAACATAGTTGTTTCGCAATTAATGCGCTCCTCTTTGCTGATAAACGAATACCAATTAAAAGGAGGACACCAAAAGTGTGTAACGTAGCAATGCTGTTATTTTGTGTTGTTCATCGGAGCAAAATCGGAGAAGACAAGTTTGCCATGACAACTGACTTTTTCTCAGACTGTGCCGTCTGCTAGCCATAACAGGGTACATGGCGAAACCATCCTAGGCCGCCTTTGCTATTCGCTTGGGGCCGTGCTAGTATATCATGTACTTTTTTTCAATTCACAAAAATAAATCATATTAAACACCAACACGGTACTTAAATTATAATTTTAATTACTAATTACTATTATAATATATTTATAAAAATCAATAAAATTATAATATTATGATAGTACTTTTCGAAACGAATTGCACATATAACTTTTATACATCTAATTTAAATATTTAAAAGAATATTGTTAGATAAAGTTTTTAAAGTTTGAATATATGTATTTTGAAATGCATTATTTTTTGAAGCGGAGCGAGTACGGTACAATCATAATGGACCGTGCAGAAACAATAGCCGTAGCAATATAGTTTCAAAACATAACCGTAATATACGCAAAAAAAAAAAAAGATACAGCTAATCGATCGGCACGGTGCAATTCGTGGATTCAGGTCGATGACACGTGGCCCGGAAGTTGGCCGCGAAGGCCTCCATGTACGCCCGGTCGAGCACCACGGACACCTGCACGCCGCCGTCCGCCGCGCCGAGCAGCATCACCAGCTCGCTGCTGAACACGGACACCAGCTCGACGCGGCTCGGCGCGCCCCACCCGAAGTCGGTCTCGTACGCCATGAACCGGTTCGACGACCCCGCCGCTGTGAGCCTCTCCTTCGGGAGCCTGGCGAACAGCTCGAACAAGCCGTCCATGTCAGACAGCGGGTCCTCCAGTTGCTCCCGTATCGCCCGCTGGATCGCGACGGCGGCGTGCGCGAGCCCGTCGCCGCCGCGCAGGTCGCCGACGCTGGCCCTGGCGTTGCACATCGTGACGCAGTTCCCGAAGTAGCCCTCGTCGACCGGCGGGCGCAACCGGCGCCGGCAGTCCGCGCTCAGCAAGAAGTAGGCGTCGTCGGCGTGGTTGAGGGGCTTGGCGCGCACGATAGACGTCCACACCAGGGAGGAGACGGCCACGTAGGAGGACGGCTGCTTGGGCGGTTGCTCTATGTGCTGCTTCAGCGACCGGATCTCGTCGGCGCAGAGCCAAAAGGTTCTCCTACTCTGCCGTGCCATGTCCGGCGCCGGGTATGGCTTCACCTGTTAAGAGCGCGTTATATGTATGCTTTCGTATCAACGTTGGTGTAGTTAACGTACATTAGATCATGATTGGACAAGTAGTTTACCACGGGCAGCTCGGTTGCAAACATGTGCAGAAACCTGTGGGCCAGCTCCTCCGCCTTCGGGTGCCGAATCAATGCACGGTCAAACGTCGGTGGCACGAGGCCTAGCTCCGCCGGCGGCGAGCCGCCCCGCGAAGCCGCGGCCCACGCCTTCATGAACTGCCACACCGACTGGCCGTCAGCCACCGCGTGGTGAAAGGACACCCCGACGGCCACGGCGCCGACATGATCATCAACAGCCACATCATCAGGCCTCGTGACCTGCACGGCGAGCACCGGGGCTGGAAGCCGGCCAGCCTCGAGCTCCGGCACGAGCTGCATGAACGCCTCCTTGTGGTGCTCGTCGTCGCTGGCGAGGCGGTGCATGTCGAGGACACCGCCGGCGTACTGGGCCTCGACGAACTTGACGCCGGCAGAGACGGCGGCGGGGGAGCAGTCGATGACGACGTTGGCGGACTCGGGGCGGTAGGTCAGCTTCCCGGCGAGGGGGAGGAAGACCGTGAGCGTGGCGGCGAGGGAGGACCGCAGGGAGCGGACGAGGGACGGGAGGGGCGGGAGGCTGGGGCCCTCGAAGAAGAAGAGCCGCTGGATCGGCATCGTGGGGACGTGGATGCAGTCCAGGAAGGAGAGCTTGATGGCGTGGTGGTCGGCACGGGGTGGCGCGTCGATGGCCTGGTCGGGGAGGACGCGGGAGACGTCGAGGACTCGCACTAGGGAGCTCATGGTGCAGCGCAACGTCGAATGGTTGATCGACACAGGTGGCAAATTAAGACGAGTGCCTAGCAACTGAGAGCCGAACGAACAAGCTGACGTTCCGTTTCCAAATTGGAATTCAGCGGCTTCCAGATGTGCCTCGTTTTCTGACTTATGCTCCACCTCTTCTTCTGCGGACAAATTCTCCTTTGCATAAAACAAGCGGCACGGCGACAACCTGGAGGGCAAGCAACGGACAATTTTTCCTTCGCATAAAACAAGCGGAACGTTGACAACATGAAGTGAAAGTAATTGGCCCTGTTTTTTTTACCTTATAATTTTTTAAACAAATAAATAAAAAAGTTTATCCATCGCTGTTTTAGAGTAACGATTTATTAGGATAGTTTTTTAAAAATAATTTATTGATTTTTAATTTATTCATATAAACACTCACATTAGAGTTAGAGTTAAGACCATAAACTACAGAAAAAAAAACACATTTATTGTTCCAGGGGCGTGTCATTTTCGTTTCTAATTCCGGCGGCTGCCCCATTTGTATTTTCTTTCAGTACCAAGAAATTTCCATGTCTAGAACGGAGGAATTCCATAAGAATTTTAGACATTTCGCACTTATTTCTGCAAATTTTCTATGAACGTAATTCATGCGTTCCAAACAACGTTTTAATATATCATCTTTGGATCGGTTTGAAGGCTTCGTTCGGTGTTGTGGTGGCTCTTGAAAAACACCTATTTCTTTTTCTTGTTTTAGACATACCAATTAGTTGAAAGCATATTTCGTGAATCCATAACAGCAAAATCTTGCCAAAAAACACTAAATGTTCCTATATGCTACTAGATTCCATATTGCAGCACAACACACAACACCACAACCAGGAACAGGAACCAGGAACACCACAACCAACTACTAGATTACGTATTCTTGTTTGAGGAGGTATCTGGTGAACAAGCAGCAATCTGTGCACATATGCACATAGTGAATCTCAACCGTCCAATCCCAAATCCACACACGAGAGACGCTTGCGAGTGCTCCCCCTTTCCCACTTACGCAAATTAGCATTTTGCCCCTTCCCTCCCCGTGGTGTCGCCCTCGGTCTTCCCCATCCATCCTGGTTGGGTGAATCCCCATCCCCCTCCTCCTTCGGCGGCTCCCCATCCCCTCCTCCATTGGCGGCTCCCCCTCGCCCTCCCCTCCGCCTCCCTTAGGCGGCTGGCGGCTCCCCCTTCCCTCCGGTCCTTCCCCTCCACTCCCTTTTGGCAGGTGACCACCCCCTCCCCTCCTGCGGCTCCCCCTCCCCTAGGCTAGGGTTTGGGCTATGCTTTGAAATTTCTTTTGAAAGCTGTAATTTGAAGAATTTTGATTCCAAATTCTCATGAACCATACATTGCCATTCTCATGAACATATCCAGTGAGACATTTTAGATAGAAAATTTACCACTCTTGTTCTTTCTTCCATTCGAAAGACAAAACCAAGTATCGTACAACATCTTTAGTGCCCAAACTACCCAAATAAAAGACATTACAACCATCAAAAAGAAGAAGAAAAACAACAAGTGTTTAGCATCGGGGGTGGCACCCCGGGTGGATGGGTAGGGACAGCGGCGCCGATGGAACAGGTGGCACACTGTTGAAGGAGTAGGCCCTGATGGAGGACGATGGCGTTACGGAGCGGGTTCCTAACGATGGCAAGGGCTGAAACCCTAGGGTGCGTGCGGCGACGTGGAAGGATGGGGGGATGTGGCGCAAATGGAAGAGGAGGAGAGCCACCGGACGGAGAGGGGATGCGGCGGTGGAAGGACGACAACGCACTGTGGGGGAGAGCCGTCGGACAGGGAGGGGAAGGCGGCGCCGATGGATAGAGGAGAGCTAGGGTTCGCGTGGAGAAGCGAAGACGCGGCGCCGATGGAAGAGGGAGGCAAGAAGCGGGGGCATCACCGGACCGGGGGCCATGCAAGGGAGGCGGTGTGGCCATGGCCCTTTGCTGGTTCGGTTTAGGGAGGGAAAGCTTGATTTGGGAAGGAGCACACCGGGGGGAGGGAGAGCTCGATTTGGGGAGGGAGAGATGGATTGGGGAGGGAGCACGCCGAGGGAGAGGGTGAGTGAAGATGCGAGGAGTTTTCATAAAACGCCATAAGTGGTACCTCCCACACAGTCCCCTCCATCTCATCCACTCATCTCAGATCGAACGTCTAAGATTGGCTATGTGCATATGTCCATGGATTTGGTCTTGTCCACCAGATATCTCCTCTTCATGTTTTGCCTCAACACCATAAAAAGCATTACACATCGTCACTGCTTGAGACTAACTGATAACATGTAAAAACATAACAATCTCAATAATGTCTCAAGGTGAATCAATTTAACACCATGTTTTCTAACACGTATCTATATTATTGATTTGATATCAACATATTCATGATCAGTAAAGTATCATCATCAATTAATACATGTGCTGATCTATAAATCATAATTATCCTACATAATAATATAATTTCAGATATAATTTAGAATAACATTAAAATATGAATAAGGAGTTTCACAAATAAGTTACATACTTGTTGATCAATACGAAAGATATTTATTCAAGAGATAAAATAATGTATTATTCAAAATATTATGAATATAAAAGTATATAATTATCTATATGATTGTCTCTAGGATGTTGAGAACTCGCACAAAGGTGCTCATGGTGCAAAACTTTGCCAGCCACTTCGATCTATGCCTGTTGTTTTTATGATCGATAATGGCCAAATCGAATGATCCACAAGCCGTTTCTAATTTGGTAATCGAATGCTTCTAGATGCGAAAAAGTGTGGAAAAAAGAAGGCCATTATGGAAAATAGTGTCGCGTTCGTTGGTCAGCACGGCCACTATAGTATCCAAAATGGCCGCCATTTTGGTAATTCTTGTGTGCCAACAACAACTCCAGTGAGATTGCAGGAATAGTTACCATGGGCAAAGCCGACGTGATGGTGTGCAAGGCCTGCAAGGCCTTGCAGGTCCCTCCGTCCCTTGCAGGAATAGTTACCATGGGCCAAGCCCTTGTGCATGAGTCTTACAGCTGCTAAGAAAAAGAAAATTAAACTAAAAATCCTTTAAAAAGGGAAAAACATTCATCCCTGATTCAATAAACCCTTATTAGGCTAGTAAATGATTACCAGTGAATGTCTTATATATAACAAGAAATCTTATAAAACAAGACTCTTATTATATATTCTAGATGAATCCTATAAATAAAAAGAATTCCAGATAAAAGCCACATATGAGAGAAAAAGAAAGATGTAGACATGCAAATAAATGAGTAAAAGTCATACATAAGAAAATAAAAATAAAAAGTTGTACTCTGCAGAAAAAAGAGAAACAAAAAAGGGCAAGACGTATTCTACCTGCACGCTTCCCAACAATGTGTGTTTTACAACTTTAAAATTTTCTTTTGCTAGAATTATCATCGATGCAGTGGATTCTAATTAAAATTGGACTATATCAACTGCTAGATGTTATTTGTCGCATAATAAAAGATTAGGATGGCTAATTACATCAACTAAGAAAAAGAGGAAATATTGTAGAAATTATCTCAAAAATAAAAAAATTGGCTCTTAATTTGGTGGACCATAATTATGTTTAGTAATCCATAACTGATGGATGTTACTTGATAAATGAGAATAATTACTAGAAATTTTCATTAAAAAAACATCTAACTCTTAATTAGGTGGACCTGTTTTATTATTAATAAATCATAACCAATGATTTTTCTTAATATATGGAAATTTGCCATGATATGCATGTACATATAATTGGGGAACTCCTATATAAAATTAAGACACGAGAAGCTAGAGATAGAATTAAATTCAAATGATCCACGTACAAACAGAAACATTCCTACAATATGCACAACAATGTGCATTCTTCTAACTATATTAATATGGATATAACTATTGTCTCTATTATTAGAGATGCCGATTAAAAATTATAAAGAACAAGTATTTTCTCACAAAGATATAATATATATTCTTTATTTTAACATATATTACTATACATTAATATCACAAATGAAACCAATTCTACAAACATGGAAATAAATTGAATTGTTTGAATTTTTACATATGATCTGCAACCCTTTATTTTCCACATGTACTTCCTTTATTATCTACCGGGACCCAGAATTTGCGGTCGGCGTGGTGCATGCCAAAATTTTAAATAAACTTTGAAAATCAGGATTTTACAGGTGGCGTGCTGCATGTGTGGCCGACGATGGCGGCAGCCTACAGCCAGCCAGCCAACGGCGACGGTGGTGGCCGGAGCGGCTGTGACCGTTTCTTTTTCACGGTCATGTGGTCGGCTAGTCAAATGCGCGCCCGAATCACATGTTTGCACGATGGTTTTGTTAGGTTGTGCAGCGGAGAGTGGTTTGTGCGGCCGAACGGCGATTCGCATGATGAAGGCTTAGAGAACACAAATATTCTTCCAACCGATTGCACCTTCATGCGTCTTTCCTTAAGTTTATCTTAACTCTGATCTGATCCATCCCCAGTCCATTTTGTAGGTTCGCACGCAACCTTTGAGGGAACATTCGGGCAATTGCACACCTCTGATCCCTCGATAGTGAGTCCGCTAAATGTGCTCAAGGCAAATACCTCGTGGCCGTAACTTCTTCGTTCTACATATCACCTGTTCCAATATTAACTGCTGCCTTTACCTTTGAGTACAACTATCATATTATAATGCTTACCTGATCATTATCATATCACTAAAGCTTATCTGGGTATTATCATATCACTAAAGCTTATCTAGGTATTATCGTATCACTAAAACTTATCTGGTTATTACCATATCACTAAAACTTACCTAGTTGTTATCATATTACTAATGTTTGCCTGGTTATTATCATATTACTAATGCATGCTTGGTTATTATCATACTACTAATACTTGCCTAGTTATAAACTTATAATATTGTATTCATACCATGTTATTCTTGGTTATCTTGTTCCACATACTTTTAAGTTTACTAGAATACTCAGTTAATAATGTTCTAAAATTCATATTTTTAATTATTGTTTTAGAATTCATGCTTAATCATTAATGGGGGTAGCATATGAACATGTTTCAAATTTAGGTTTAAACCACTAGTATCTTTTAACATTTGGGCTACTATGTTTATTTTTCTGATAGCATGATCCTTTTGTTTGTATGATTTCATATGTGAGTCGTGAATGATATTTTTACAATCCATGTTAATCTAACTAATAATCACTTAGTATATAATAAAACTTGGATAGTTGTCAACCCTTATGTGAACTATATTATAATACCTTTTTTAGAATAATTTCTAGATCACTACCACCATGTTATCATTCCATATCGTCCTCATATTGGAAATCATGCTTCTTCATTTCCAACGTTAGCAAAACCTTCTTCCTATCATAATCTTATCTCAGCCTCCTCTTAGTTCTCTTAATTTCACATCATATAAGCTGTTAACAATATAAATGTTACCTGGCTTGGAGTTATCCATATATAAGGGAGATTTTCACTTACCTGGTAACGCATGGGGGGTCGTACACTTTCGTTACTCAGAATATTACACCTCGTTTGCTGTTATATAGTCGAGGATAGTGTTATGTCTGACTACTCTCGTATAATTAGGTATATGGATGGTAATCACCAGTGTCGTTGCTATAACTAGCTAAATGACTATCATCTTTGATTCCACTGTTTTTGTTATCTTTATCTCCGATCCTTATTAGTGTTTCCGGTAACCTAGTTTCATTGCACCTACATGTGTCAATTGCTTGCTTGCATTGCCTGTCCTTTACACACCGTGCTTGCGATCGTTGTTGGGTACTTATCGAGACCTCTAAACCTCACGCTTGCTGTTTTCATTCTCAAGTAAAAGGCCAGTGGCATGATAACAACATAAAGGGTGGGAGCACTCGAGTTTTTAGCACCGTGGCTTACCACTATTTATATTTTTTTGTATTCACTTTTATTTGGTTAAAAGTAGACCGGTCCCATGTTCCAAATATTTATTTCAGCTTCCGCTAGTTTTATAATAAAAATACTCTTAAAGTTTTAATTTCCTTTTGTTTTCCATTGTTGCTCTTATTATTCTTCACTTTGGCAGTGATGTTCTATAGTAATATCTTATATAAATATATGTGGTGCTACACACAAGCAATTGTGGCGTCAGCACACGGGGCATCTCCCCTGGAAGAAAATCCAATTGAGAGGGCCTCAGCTGAGACCTTTCCCATCCACCATTGATTTTGTGTGGGTCCCACAAAATTAACGGTGAATGGGGATCTATGGGCCTTAGCTGGGACCCTTCCCCGCAGAAAAGTTCTTTGCTCCCCTTCGCATGCAACCACTTTCCACGCACCGCCCATGGAAGCCGTGCCCGCATGGCGTCTCCTTCCATGCGGCCGTCGCCGCCCCGTCGTCCAAGCATGTCGGGCAGTCGCGACCATTGGCCGGCGCATCCGCTGTCTTGAGCGCCTCAGCCAGCGCCACCGACGACGCCGGATCATCTCCGCCAGTAACGCCGGCGTGCGCGTTGTTGTGGTCCGTGTGCAACTCCGGATTCGCATCGAGGTCCGGCTGAAATAGCTCCATAAGGCTATTATAGCCACGAGCCTCATGCAGCAGCCTGCTGGTGAACATGTCGATCGCCTTCTACGTACGCAGTCGTCATCTAGGTAGTCGTCTTTCTCAGGCAGTTTTGGTGAATTCCCGCGGCTTTGCGCGCGTTGGTGCAAGTTAAATTTGGTTCTTGGCGAAGCGAATTGAAGGTAAGTGCACACGTTGGTATTTACGGTCTTGGGATCGAACGAGTCGGATTCGGAGTAGCAAGGACGCAACGTTGCGCGCGGCTTCATGCGGATTTGGTTAGACTGGTAAGTCCATTGGGCCGTTGGAGTTTTGGTATTGCGCCGGCACTCAGCGGAGAACAGACGACGGCCGGCCAGTACCGGCCCCCGGCTGAAGTGGAAGAACCTGCTACTTTCTCTGCCCTCCGGCTCCCCAACTAATGCATACGAGGAGACCATGCAAATAAGCAATCGTTCACGATTACAGATAGCATCAGGCACCGTTTAATATACACGAGTTGCACGTACAACTCTTGTCATATCTTCACAACTTGCACCGCAATGCATGATTGCGTAGATGCTGCTGGTTACATGTATCCATCCACAGCTTGTGGTTTAGCTAGCTCTCTTCTGTATCATGTCGTTGATCCGCCGTCCTGTGAAGGGGCTAGCATGGCTTGCCGACGCGGCAGCTGAGCGCGCCGGCGAATCGCGTGAGCTGGCCGACGTATTTGCCGTGCTTGGCCGGGATGAAGTCGAGCTGATCGTACTTGCGCTCGTTCTGGCCGCCGGACTCGTTGAAGAAGGCGCCGTTCATCATCACGTCGCCCTGCGACTTCCACACCCACTCCTTGTACTCGCTGTACGGCGTGTACTCCCGCTTGGTCACCTACGTTACGTACGTGAGTACTTACACACATGCGTGACAAGCGCGTATCTGCAGCTGCCATTCGTTGATGGAGTACGAAACTAGGAAGAATGATCACGACGGCGTGCCAAGTTTTTCTCGTGTACCTCCTTGGCGTTCACGTCGTTAGGGGCGATGAAGCGGTTGCCCTGGCTGATGATGGTGGGGTTCATGTTGCCGCCGATGGCGTACATCAGCCAGTGCGTGTAGTCGTTGTTCACCACGTGGAAGAACCCATACCGGCATCTGCCATGCATGCACGTATGATTGATCATCGATTTTATCTAAGATGCATGGCGATGTATACAGCAGCAGATGAAGCAAACGATCGATCGAGCTCCTCGCGGCCAGGCAAGGTCCCTGCATGGATCTGGTTTACTGTTACCTACCTTGGCATCCTCTGCACGAGTCCTTTCCCGAAGTGGTTGAAGGCGACGGTGATCTGCATCATCTTGTCTTGCGGGTTTGTGTTGCTTGCCCCAAACAGCATCACCTTTGGAAAACGTACGTGCGGAGACAGCATCAATGGCAGGCAAAATGCGAAGAGAGACGTCTAGTGCGATGCATAGAGAGCAGCTAGCGCACGTACGTGATCGTGCTTGGTGAAGTGGCCATTGGAGATGGTGATGGCGGTGGAGCCGTCCACGACGTCGATGAGCCCGTCGGAGCAGTTCCACATGGAGACGTGGTCGATCCAGACGTTGCTCGACTCCAGGATCGAGATGCCGTCGCCGTCACTCCGAGAGCGAAAGCCGTAGTGGCGCTTGGAGTCCCGGATCATGCCGCCGGAGTGTTGCACGGAGTGGTGGATGTGGACGTTGTGGATGATGACGTGCTGCACGCCCTGGACGGTGATCTGCGCGCCGGTGATGTGCACCTGCGCGCCGCGCCCGTCGATGGTCTTGTTGTGGTTCACGATGAGCTCCTGCCTGAGGTTGATGATCATGTTGCGCGCGAAGATGATCCACAGCGGCCGGTCCTGGATGACGCCGAACCGGAGCGTGCCCTTCTTGGGCACGATCATCTCGTCGTCGCTCGCGTCGGTCACCACGTAGAACTTGCCGTTGACGCCGCCGAGGGTCTTGTGGCCGAACCCCCTCACGCACTGCGCCAGCCGCTTGCGGTCCTTGGCCCAGTCGTCGCGGCAGCGCCAGCACCGGTCGATCGGGTTGGTCGCCACGCACGGCCCTTTGTACCTCGCCAGGGAGCGCCGCGTCGTGGCCCTGTACGTGCGCGCACGGGCCGGCCGGGCTAGATCAGTACAGTTTCCAAGAACAAACAATTTATGGCGAGCTATGCATTGGCAATTTGGCATGGCCTTACCTTAGCACGTCCTTGTTGAAGCGGTTCAAGGCGGCGCTGGGATCACTGACGTAGGCGGCGCGGTTGTACGAGCGGGCCTCCTCGGCACGCTTCTCCCAGTACTCCTCGTCGGAGGTGACGTTGGACGTCTGCACCGCCGCGGCGACCGCAGCGACGGCGAGGACATAGAAGAGGATGGACAAGGGGCTCCTCGCGACGGAGCCCGCCATTGCGTTGGATATATATATATATATGTCACGTGCCTCTCTATTTTCCCAAGCGGGATAGGAGCCCGGCCGGCCGGCCGTCCGGCGCCTCACCGCGGGAAGGGTCTCAGGAAATGATGTGTTTTCGAAGGATTCTGAGACCCCCCCGGGGGTGAACGTACGGACGACGGCACCTGAGGCGAGGCACGGTGCGGTGCGGTGTGTGTGCCGGTTTCGGTGGGTATATATAGCGGCTTGGCCTGGCGGATCTTGGCTGGACAGCGGACACGCTGCTGCTGCTGGGAGCGAGGAGGCAGGCGAACCATACGTCTTCTCTTCTGCATGCGCGTGTGCCAATTTTGGGAAAACTGATCTACAGGTTAATTAGGGTTTGATAAATGGTGGATGAGAAGGAACCCTGAGAAAAGCCTTCCAAGGATAGAGGCATTTTCTGTTCATCGGGCCCACTGCCACTGTTTGCTACAACACGAGGAAGAGGTGAGGAGGTGCAGCTAAAAAAGGTGTGGAGGCGAGCTGCCAAAAAGGTGTTTTTAATTACTTTTGGTTTACCCGAATTTAAATGGCTATATGTTTTAGACACGTTTAGAGCACTAGAATTTCACTGGATTTTTCATGGGAAATTGTCTGTAACGACCCGTTACACCTTTCGAAAGAGTGTCACTGGTCTTCGGAGCCATTACTTCGCATAGACAAAACTTTACTGAAAAATGTCTTGTATCGGAATAGGTTCAACAGATGGTGTCCGATGGTACATTATATAGGAGCGGATTATAAAAAGCCTTTTTGAGGCTAATTACAATACAATAAGTTGTTCAACAGCTTTTAACCCAACCTACTGTACAACACCTCAGCTAGCTTTCACAACGTTTTACTTTATTTCGTCTTCCAGTCCTTCTCTTCCTGTGGTATCATCAAGCCGTCCTCTAACCTTCAGGATCCGTCTCACCAGACGTTGGGGCGAGCTCATAATTTACCTAATCTAGATCATTGTAGTTTGCTGAGTGATCCGTAGAACCATCGATCTCTCTACAAGGAGGGTTATAGCAAGTAGATTGCACATTTGCACCACTGTCATGTTTGCTGTAGCCAAGGGCCAAATGCCAATCCAAAGAGCTTATTTCATGTTGAGAAGCCTTACTTGTTCTTAAAGGTGTTTTAATGGTGATACAACATAGACACTGGCGCAGAAGAATCTCCGAATCACTACAACCATTGCTAGATGTTACAACATAGGCACACTGATTCTCACTGGACAGTGGACAACATCCGGCGATGCCTGCTGAACCCACAATAGCTTTCACTACCTGCTGATATCCTTACTACAGATTTTTTTTTTGGAAGCAAAACATCGAAGAATACAACTTATAGTGTTGTTCATTGAATCAATGATACATGACAGAAGAGTGAGTTGAATAAATACTTTGTTTTGTTTTGGATAAGTTTATCCATCAATACTACAGAAAAGGTCATCACAGACGGTTCAAAACCATCATCACAACCATCATCACAGATGATTTTCGAACCATTTAAATTTATGTATCAGTGATAATAGATGGTTATCACAGACGGTTTTCAAACCATCTGAGATAGGTAAAAATACAAACATTTTTTCAATACAACCTTCTATGATATGTCGGTATCACAGATGGTTTTTTATATTAATCGTCTGTGATGGTGAACATATCACAGACGGTTTTCTAAAAACTATTTGCGATAGTAGAAATATCACAAAAATCATTTGTGATAGCAGAAATATCACAAACGGTTTATTTTAAAAACCGTCTGTGATATATATACATCACAAATGGTTCGATGTTTTAAACCGTTTGTGATAGCTATTTAAAAATTATATTATTTTTTATTTTTCGGCTAGTATTAGGAAATGTTAACTATGCCATCTAAAGTAAACAGAAGATCTCACAAATATATAGCACAGGATAATCATCACACAGATATCACAAATGAAGCAAATAACGCAAGCATATCACATATATAGTACATGACAATCGTTTGAATGAATTTTTTGATTAAACACAATTGAGTGATTACAATTATATCCAATGTTTCAACATTTAATTATCATCGCTAGGGTGGAACTCCTCAGTATTATTTATGACCCCCGCTATCAATAATTAGGACAGTTTTCCTCGAATTTCGGCGAGTTTGTCAAGATTGATTGCATTTTCGTCGAATTCCACACGCTGTCACTAGTAGTGTTAAGTCATTAGCATATATATATATATATATATATATATATATATATATATATATATATATAAATTGATAATCACGAAATAATTATTGACAGGCTAACAAACCTCTGGATCATTCGTCTTAGTGTCCATAATTTTCTCCATGTGGCGGCAAGCGTAGTATCCACATATGTTACTCTATAGCTGCTGGTGGCATGAAAACTTTATATTCCTTAGTTTCGCACCGAAGTTTACAAACATCCTATCGATATTCCTTCACTGGGCAGAATCAGCAGTGCGTCTTATTATTTCATCTTTTTTACGCTGCTCTAAATGTCAACGCAATAATCTTGCATCCTTTCAGTTGTAAATAAACACTTCAAAATGGGAATTATAGGTAGTACCACAACATCTTAACAGGAGGTCATTGCTTCACCTTGATGTCCTCCCTGTGATTGGAGTTATTTTTACACTTATATCGGGATGCTTTGCATACCAGACAAACATATAAGCTTGCATACTCTTTACGATAGAGAATACAATCATTCAGATATGTATGTATTCTTTCTATTTCTATTCTCAATGGACAAAGAATCTTCTTGACTTATTAGGTGATTGTCGGCAACACATTTGCCTCTGGAAGGATGTTCGCTAGGAGATCTAACAATACCGTGAAACTCTTGTCGGACCAATCATTGTTTGCCTTCAATTTCAGCAGTTCAAGAATGGATGACAACCTTGTGTATTGTGGCTTGTAGTCCGGGAACAAAGATTTCTCTAAGTCCTCCATCAAGACCTCAAATTTACCAAACTCTCTTTCTCACTATAGTTCCTTTCTGCATCGCATAGCATCTGATCTAGATTGTCATTCTATGACATATTTTCATCGAAAGCACAGTCCACAATTGGCATATCCTATATAATCTTCTCTTCGCCGTGGCTGACCCAAGATATATACCCCTTTTTGAAACCCCTTCAAATCAAGTGAGTTTCGATCTGCGCTGAGTTAGTAAACATCTTTAGATTATCACACTCAATGCATAGACAATACATATATTCTATTATCTTATTCAATATATTCTGCTCAACCGCTCTTCTAAAAATCGACACATCATTAATGTACTCCTCACTCTCACGGTTCTCAACATATATCTAGTTTTGGTCCATCTGTGCTACACATGTAATAATATAGACGGTTTGTATAAATAAATGTCTGTAAATTATCATATACGATTATTAATAGGAACCGTCTGTGATGATTTACATTATCACAGACGGTTCATATAAATAATCATCTATAAAAATATCACAGATGGTTATTCGTATGAACCGTCTGTGATACTTACAGCATAGATGGTTCCGTATGAACCATTTGTGATGTAGTCGTCTAGTATAGCTTCTTTTATAGTAGTGCATGGTTCTCCTTTCTATTTTTTTGGGAAACCAATAATGTGGAATAAGTGAGATTGCCTTTGAGCCCCCCCCCCCCAAGTTCTGCGTCACTTAAAGAGATTTCGTATGTCATTTACTCTGAAATTAAGATTTTCCATTGAAGTGGTGGATGCTTGCCGGATTGTAAGTATGAAGGTAACTATTATTGTGGGCCCAAAGTCTTATTAACCGCCTAACCGGTGTAGCGCGGTCAAGCATCAAGCTATTATTATAAGGTGGTAGTGTTGGGAGAAAGAGGGTGTCATGTCAACATGAGCTTCCAAATGAGCTACCATGTCAGCATAAGCTTCCAAGTGAGCAAAATATTACGTGAGTTTTTTTACACTATGGTTTTTGATTTTTTAGTTTAAAATTTTGAATTATGGCTATTTACAAGAGAGACTATAGAGAGAGATATTCGTGTGCAATTTTGGTCGGTAGAGATAAAGTTGGGATAATATTTATTACAATGATATATAGACCTCGCCTTAAAAAGATACTCCGTTTGAAAACTAATCACTGTAGAAAACCAAATTATAAACCCAAAAGAACCCATCTAATAGCTCTTTCTCTCTTCACTTAAAAAGATACTTCATTTGAAAATTAATCACTGTAGAAAACCAAATTATAAACCCAAAAGAACCCATCTAATAACCCTTTCTCTCTTCTACTTATAAACGAGAGTCGGTTTGGTTCAACTACCCCTCCCAATTTTTTTCTTACACCTCCTTAAAAAATTAATAAAAACATAAAAAAACAATCTACTAAAAATACAAATTTCATCAGGCTAAAAATTCTCTAACAAAAAAAAACAAAGTTCTATTAGGTGCGCGGAGGCACGATGCAGCCAAGCACATGGGCTGGGCTAAGCAAGACAATCTCAATATATTGGAATAATATGAATTTTTATCTATAGTAAAGTACATTCGGCTAGTAATTGAAGATTAAAGAGCATCTCCTAAAGAAAAGGCTTGAAGACCATCTCCAATGTAAGGCGGTAGTTAGCGAATGAAAGTGCCACGTCAACCAAGCTGCTGATGTATTCGTATGAGAGATCGAAAAATGGAAGACAAAAATCAGAAAAAACTTGCACCAGCCGGGAATCGAACCCGGGTCTGTACCGTGGCAGGGTACTATTCTACCACTAGACCACTGGTGCCACTGTTTTATTGGGCATCGTTGTGTCGTAGACTTACTTTGCAGAACCGAGCACCTCCTCCGGATGCGGATCGTGGCACCATGCCTAATACTGAAGGGCCAAGTGGAAGGGCCCAATACCTGGGATTCAGTTGGTTGTGGATACTGTGCCGATTGGGAGTGGTGTTAGCGCATGGCCTGTGATGAAGAGTATGGACTCTTCAGAAGTTTGGGTGCAAGATGAGTGTGTAGTTACGAGGAAGCTTGCATCATCTACTTAGCCCATGAAATTGCTGTCATAAATTCCATAACTTTACGCAAGATTAGGGTTATGAGGGAAAGCTGATCATTTTTAGATGGACAGCCTTGTGATCTAATGAACTTATGGTTTAGTTTGGCTCTTGTTTATCAAGGAATATCTTCTCCCTATCTCCAAGCTTGCTTTGTCATGACAGTATCGAACATTGATGCGTCACTTTGTGCTTTGTGGACATCGATTAATTCAGCATCTATTTGTTTGTCTATTGTTAAGTAGTGTATGAAGTGTATATCGGCTCATTAGGCCCAATAGATTTAGGGTTAAGTTATGTGTGTATCATTGTATCTCATATGCTATAGAATGCAGTTGAGCTTTCCTCACTTTAACATGGTATTTGAGCCATCGTACTCCTGCTCCTTCTATCGCTGACTTTTCGCCAGCAAGTTTGTCACCGGCGAGGTCTCTGGAGAGTGCTCGCGCTGCTGCTCACTGTCTGTACTGTGATCATCGCTGGGAGCCATCACCGTCGAGCGCCTCCTCTCTGGCGGCCCTCTTCACGTCGGATCTAGGCATCTTCGTACTGGATCCGGCCTTCTTCGAGTTGGATCCATGATTGCCGCACCAGATCCGGTGGGATTCGTGGTCGTTCTCGTTGGCTGCGTCCATCCTCTACCACCAACTCCCTCCTTCCGCTGGTGCTGGCGACAGCCAGCAAGCTTGCAGATCTAGGAGAAGAGGAGGCGAGGTGCTCGTCTCCGTAACCGCCCAGCGAGCTTGAGGAACTTGGTGAGGCGGGTGTGCTTGGCGGCCCACTGCTCCACCATCTTCTGCTCCTTGAGCTTGGCGTCAAGGCGGAGGCTGGCCACCTTCTCCTAGTACTTCGCTTCCACGCGCTCCACGGCCTCCACGGCCGCCGGTTGTGCTCCACAGATGCCGGCTTGTGGCTTTGTCGAGTCTGCTAAAGAAGTTGGAACTAATTCAGAATTGTTTTGTAGATTATGATGTGTTCAGTTGAAGTTTTGAGGTAGGACCAAAACCATTGAAAAGAGGACATCATAACATTTCCAACAAGTCCAAGATTACCTCATTTGGACTCTGTATGCATCTTTTATACTCGTTTGAAGTCAACGCTATCTCTAAAGGCCAAACTGGATTCTAGAACATATCCAGCTTTCATTCTTTGTTGTCCTACCATTTGGACGACTGTTCGGATCTGAACTCGATTCCGGCATCCTGGCTACGAACCTTTCCAACAAATGTTCAGAAAGATTCAACAACAAAGAAACGCTCGATGAATCAACACCACTGAAAACTTGCGATACATCGCAGCTTTACAACCCCCCGAGAAGAGGATTTTATCAAGATTTTAAGAGATGGAGAGGGGCGTGCATGCCTGAGACTTCGGCTATTCAATCACCCCTTCGCTCCTCAAAGCTTGGAGTTCCTTTTCTACTAGCCAAGAAGACGAAGGGCCTTTAGGTTGCAAAAAAAAAAAAAAAGGAAAAAAGGAAAGACAATACGGGCCGGGTTATGCAAGTGGGCTCAAAGGAAGTTCAACAACTGGGACCGAAAGTTCCTAATTTTTTTTGTAATCGTACGGGGCCTTTTGTGAAAAATATTCCATTTCCAGGGACTAAGTTGAAATGGAGTAAATAAATTACGCACAAAACCCCCCTCCTCTGTGAGTCCTCTCTGTATAGTCTCCTCCCACCCTCCTCGCTCGCTCCTCCACCGAGCTCGCGATCCGATTCGCTTCCTTCACACCTCGCCTCGCTACACCTTGCCGTCGCCGCAGATCTCCAGGGTTTAGCGCCGCCGCCCCGCTCGATCCCCCGCCGGCCTCGCCGACGCCACCATGGTACGTGGATCTGAACTTGCACGCTTCCGAATCTCCAATCCATTCGCCACCTGTTACCCCGATTTTTTCCAAACGCAATTCGTGTTGTATGCGCCGAGATCTGATTAATGTTGTGTTCTGCTTGTGTTTTCCGC
Source organism: Melocanna baccifera (assembly GCA_036346265.1). NCBI lineage: Eukaryota > Viridiplantae > Streptophyta > Magnoliopsida > Poales > Poaceae > Melocanna > Melocanna baccifera. Next base: position 1,341,097 of record CM070691.1, on the reverse strand, counting down.
AGCCGCTCAGGTTGGAGATCAAGGTGCGCGAACTCGACTCCGCTAGATCTCGGTGTCGTTTGTTGTTGTGGTGGTTTGTGTTGCACGTTAGGTTTGGGCTAATTTTGTGTTCATTTTTTTGGTGGTGATTAGAGGAAGTTTGCGCAACGGTCGGAGAGGGTCAAGTCGGTGGATCTGCACCCCACGGAGCCATGGCAAGTGATTGCATTTTTGGGGCGTTTAGTACATTTCCGTCTCGTTTGGGCTGTTCGTACCTATCATTTTGATGTGCTTTTGGTTAATTAGTTAATTGCGTGGTTTTGCATTGGTATAGGATCCTGTCGAGCCTCTACTCGGGGAGTGTGTGCATCTGGGACTATCAGTCGCAGGCAAGGACTCGAGCTGTTTTTTTTATGTTCGTACACATGCTAATCGACTAACACTCCTAAAAAAAGGGACTAAGTACTAACACATGAACTGTACATCATTAGTGCTGAATTGTCTCTACTCTCGATGTTGGAGCCTGATCTCTGATGTATTTTCTGTTATCATGACTCATGATCTGTATTCTTGCTTATTGTTCAGTTGCATAGAATTTTGCATGTTGTAAGTTCAATTCTGTGCTGTAAGAATTTCATCACCTAAGTATTGGTCTTGTTGCATATTTTTCACTTGTGCAAACCTCAAAGTTGTCTATATTTCTAGACACAGCACTTGACTGATCCCAGCACCACGCTGACATATAATTACATTTCCACACTGAAAGAACAAGAACTTGATCCTGGATTTCTGCTGATTGTTTAACGTTGTTTACTGCTGAGTGATCCTTCATGTCATGTACTTCATTTTGTTGTGAATATAAGTCTTGGCTTTAATGAGCCTAACTGCATTGTGATACGCTGGCCTTTTACATCTTCCTGTGAGATGATCTGTTGCTGTCTCATCTCTATCATCACTATCATGGTTGAGGATTTTAACCAACGTAGACTTGAGTGTGCATTGTCAAGCCACTTTGTGCTGCATATGTATGCACCTGCAATCCTTCTTGGTCTATACTTTAGGCAGATACCATCCATTACGCTTGAATATGAAATGTTGACATTTGAACATCTTGTATTCATTTGTGATTTACCTAGGATTCAATAAGCAACCAAAATGAGCTTGTCAAAATTATGAGGATGCTTTATGAACCTATGTCTCATCCCCGGTAATTTAGGTTTCAACCAGATACATTATGTATGTGTAGTATAGGATGTTAAGGCTTTCCTCTGGCTCCTCTCCACGTGTGTGCTGCATAAGATTATTTACTGGTACAAATTTGGTTTTTGACTTGCAACAAATATATCTACAGCATACTGTCTTAAAAGAAGTTCAAAAGCCGGCTCCTTAGAATTCAATTCTGTAATATGTTTAGTGTATATATCTTTGCAGACAATGGTGAAATCATTTGAAGTTTCAGAACTGCCAGGTATGCATTCCAGTATTCCACTTATGTTCACATGAAAAGAAAACTTGTACTGGAGGCTGGAATTGAGGCTAACGTTTAGTTGAACTTAATTTAGTGCGGTCGGCAAAATTTGTTTCAAGGAAGCAATGGGTTGTAGCTGGTGCAGACGAT